>OZ018328.1:156161281-157495666 GCA_963969495.1 Ceratothoa steindachneri
CTTCAATCAAAAAAAAACTATCTCCAGCTGAGTAAACATTATACAATAAAATAATTTAATGTGTTCTGATACTTTATTTCGTACTGTATGTGTATGAACATGATGAAACATAACTCCTTGAATTAATATGGCGAGCGTATTACTATGTTTAGGAAAGGTTGGGGGTGTTTTGGGGATAGCGTCAACTATACCCGGTTTTTCAATATGCGTGGGGGTTCGTGGTCCTTATCCCCCGCGAATATGGCGGGTCGACTGTATATTTTCTTATCTCTCTCTTTCTCTTCTTTCTACCGTGAAATGGGTTCGAAGATGCAAAGTTCCACCGCATCGTAACGCCGTTGCCGAGGATATTTCTCTCTCCCAGAGAGCTGATCTGTAAGCAGCTCTTGAGGATGGGGAGGGTACATGATCAATCCGAGGTCCCTGAGGCAGGCGGAACTCAGAAAAGTGGAGATTTTAGTCTTTAATATAAAGCAATACACTGTCACAGAGCCACTTATTTTGCCTGCCGAATTAAAAAATTTGCGGGACTACTTCCCTGAACCTTTCGGTCAGTATTACTTGGTCGCCCAGATGGCAAGACACTTTTTGGTTAAATGTTCTAGTTTGGGGAAAATTCAGAAGTTGTATCTGTTCTAGTAGTGCGACAACCGGGGTCGCTACCACCTGTCCCGGTTCTTTTTGAGGGATTGGTGCAAATAAAACTGTGATGTGATATAGTTTTTGAAGGAGGCATACTTTTTCCATAGTATTTGAATATTTAAATTGTTGCCTACACGCTCGGGCTCCTGAGGAAGGTGGAATCCCTCCCACAACTCAGTATGCGATTTAGATGTGTAGTTTTTGCGGGACGTTATATTGTTTTTTAAGCTTTTATTTTTTTGTTTTAAATTTATATTTTGAGTAATTTGGTCTAGAGATAGATCTTTTTGCAATTTGGCTGGCTGTTTCCTCGCTAGAAGCCGCTAGAAACAATATATAATAATAATATACATTTGAGGGACACTACAAATACAAAACTGTACAAACATGGCACTACGTTAATCTACCGTACCGAGTGATATATTGTAACCAGCCTGGCCTTGTAAACAGATGCAATACCTGGAGTATTCCTACTACTTTAAACAAGTAGTAAATAGTGTAGAATCTAATACTCCATTCAGAATTGGAACCTTCTAAGTATATCTGCATAAATCCAGCGTGAGACGATCAGTCATGCTCGCATTAGCCCCAAGAGTGAAAATTGCAGTTTGGTGTCAGGAAGGGCACACAATCCTTTCGATGTCAGCTGATATCCTCTTGCAGCTTTCTTGACTGAACTCCAAGTGGATTTTACTGCTCTTTGCCTGTTCTTAGTTCTTTAATTCTGCACTGTGGAAGACTTGAGAACACAGATGTGACAACAGACGCTACAGGTCCAAAAATTGCCCCAAACACTTTTGAGTTTTCTGACTCTGATGTCTAAGGTTTTGAGGCATATTTGGCATTCTTCATAAGCAAAGGGATCATTGAGATTAGAAAGATCTAAATGAGAACTGTATCCAACTGTGAGAGATGCTAAACCAGCGAGTACACGTGCATTATATGTAGAAGGTTTGCGATATAAAACGAGTGACATTTCAACGTCAATAAGAAAGCTTTTTATAAGAGATGTACTGAATGGACCATTTTCTAACCGTATACCAATGTGATAGATCAAATTCTCATTAGTCTTTAGAATGTAAATTAAATCTAGTAATGTTAATATGGTTTGAAGGAAACAAACGATAACCACTTGCAAAACGATATTAGTGGACGTGGAATGGAAAGTACAAAAGACGCACTGTGAGAATACCGTCGGTTAAGAAATCCCGGATCACAGGACCTTCAAGAAATGGAAGTAACTCATTATATAAGGTAAGATAAAAAATAAGAGCATCTATGTAGATGCCGAAAGCTGAATATATTATGAATTTTAAACAGTTCAATTCAAGCAAATAGCTTGTAAAGATCAAGTCCAACCTACGAAAATAACCGTGAGCCACCAAACACATGGACATCAATTTGAAACACAACAAACAACATTCAAACCTCGGCCCTCAAAACAGCGACGACACAAAACAGGCAGAAAGAATGCCTGAATAACAATCAAGACGCAAGCTCCAACACCCTAAAAATGGGAACGTAGAGATGAAGATAGCCACCTCTTTAAACCGAAACAGGGCTACCATCACCAAAAAGCCCCAACTCCTCATAAACCTTAAGAAAAAAGAAGGAAAAACACTTGACCTTTCTCACAGAGTCATACGCGAGAACTTACTCTCAATTAAAATAAAACAGTATAGTTATACTCTTTACTGGATAAATGGTATCCATGTCTATGGGACAGGCTTAATCCTTCATTGACTACAACTCAAACAATAAACCAAATATTTACCTAAAGCACCTAAGTCTGAGAGGCATTGAGGCAATCACACAGATACTTTCAACAAATATATTATCTATAACTCCATTCCGACTGGTTGGAAAACTTACCACATAATATCTATCCTCATGCAAAACAAACCAATTGCTGGTTCAGCTTCATACCACTCTATCTTCTTCATTTACACCACCTCAAAAAAACAAGGAATATTCACGACTCTACTCAAATCCACAATGAGCTGTCAGGTGACATCTGTTTGTTCTCTCGGACCCAACATCTGCAGCTTCTTCTACCTAGTGCTTCGTTGCTTGTACTCTTTTAATTTAAGAAAAGACGTTTTACTAGTAAACAAAATATCCTCTCGCTTCTCAATAAATGCTTCTCAATATATATTCCCAAAATTACCCTCAGCAAGCGCTATAATCACCCACATCACCAAACTTAAACCAGAAGGCTTCATCAAACACACACCAGTATCAGGAGAGTAATAACTATAAAAAAAATCAAAAAGACTTCTTCATGTCAACATGACTCACTGTTATCACCAAAATATTGAACACTAAACTTGACTCCAACTATAAAAATGGCTTGGTAATTTCACTACAAGCTACCGCGAACAACTGACATACACAATGGAGACCTGCAGGGTTCAGTACTCTCCCTAACTCTATTCTACATTTCCATCCATGACATCCCTCTTTAGAATATTCCACTAATAATCAACAGCTTTTCAAATGACTCAATAGGCTCCCCCAAAACTCAAAGAATACCCAAGAAGCTCAAGTTCTACAACTTTACTTGACCTTCAAAATCTTGTTAGCCTCTTAACTACCCACAAACTGGAGTAGAATCATCCTTGCTTTATGGTACAAAGACTCTCTTAACATAAAATTGAAGAACACATTGGATCTAAAACTAATTTTCCGACGGCACTCCGTAAACTCAGTTAACAACGCTAACATAAAAGTTAAAAGACGTAGAGCACGTGCAGGAAAATCCAAGATAAATCCAAGTAATTCATCACTCACGGTTTCAAGCAGTACTTCTTTCCCACATTTGCCTATTGAATGAGTACCCAAACTAGTAATAAGTACAACATATTACAAAAGCAATAAAATAAGGCACTCCGTGTGGCTATAGGATGCCCTCGCGGCAACCATATTCAACGCCTGCATTCTGCAACAAATTTCTTCCCCATAAAACACCATAGAGACTTTTGGAGAACGCAATATTTCCATAGTATACGAAGACTCTCACTAAACCGTAACCACGCTCCCATTACTAGCAAAATAATCCACACACACAAAAGACATCAATATATCAAATCCTTACGTCCCTTTCACCTCCTTCAAAGCCATTCCACTAGTTATCGGCTCTTGCAATGCTTCGTTGCTCTTACCAGGCAAAACCAAACAAATTACAAATTAGTATGACAGATATTGGTCATCGTTTCTATCTGTCACCAACAGCCAAACAAAACATTTTTGCACAACATGCCTGACATTTGCAAGTTAGACAAAATTTACAGATACATCAAGTGCTATATGCATGGAGAGGTCAATCAAGTCGTAGGAGTTCGTCATTGTTGCCTGCCTAAGGAATATACCTTAACCGATGCCACCTTAAGCCAGTAAGGAAAAGGCGCAGTACGTCGACCGGAGTTTGTCCTACAAGTTTAAACAGAAGGTTAAAAGAAATTTCTTTGGTTGCTCCCGCATGGATAGAGGACAGATGGCAATTGACATAGGCGTTATTTGCCATTCTACGGCTTGGGTAAACAAACAGCCATATCAAATTGTCTATAACAAAAATAAGTTATCTTTATTTCTCTCTCTCTCTTTCACTCTTTCTCTTTATCTCTCCTTTTCTCTCTTCCCTTTTTCTCTCCTTTTCTCCTTCTCTCTCTTTCTCTCTCTTTCAATAAAATTGTTATCAGAAGAGCAAGTTTATAGATTGCTTCCCTTCTATCAATTACATATGTAAAGTGATTTATCTTAACTAGTTTCAGTGCAAAATAATACACTCTTTAATATGGCAGCGTGAAAATATTGCTTTATATATTAAGTTGTGAAAGTGCTTATTTAAGAAGAATTTAAAATAAACTTCCTCGCTCTCCTGTGTGAAACTCTAATCCTGAGGGTAATCTTTAATTCAATACTCTATTCATTTACAACCTATAGCCTGCTTTTCCTATTCTATTCAATAAATTTCCCTGTCATAATTTTCCTATCCTAATAGCCTGCTCTTCCTATTCTATTTAATAATTTCCCTGTCATAATTTTCCTATCCTAATAGCCTGCTCTTCCTATTCTATTTAATAATTTCCCTGTCATAATTTTCCTATCCTAATAGCCTGCTTTTCCTATTCAATTTAATAATTTACTTGTCATAATTTTCCTATTCTAATTAATAGTTTACCTCTCATAATTTTCCTATTCTAATTAATAATTTACCTGTCGTAATTTTCCTTTTAATTCTAAAGTATTCATATATAATATTTCTGAATTATTTCATCTCCTTTCTCACTTTAATTGAACTGAATTCATACTCAAATTAGAAAATAGTCAGTGACCCTCCTCTATAACTTTTGTTTTACGCTTAACAAGAAATTAACCTCTCTAAAAAATATCATTGCATTCTCTTTCTTCTCATTTTGTTCTCCTTTGATTTGTTGTGTACTACTTGTTTATTCTAACTTAATCGTATATATTTATTTACTTATCCATCCCAATTTTGTGAGCTATTAAGCCTCATATCTCCTTCTACCTGCCTCTGATCTCCCGTTTTCTACTCAATTCACACTCGAGTCTAATTTTGTTCCCGTTTTCTACTGAATTCACACTCCCAGTCTAACTTTGTTCCCGATCCTCTCTCCCGTTTTCTACTGAATTCACACTCCCAGTCTAACTTTGTTCCCGATCTTATCTGCCGGTTTCTACTGAATTCACACTCCAACCTAATTTTGTTCCCGATCCTATCTCCCGTCTTTCCTATTCAGTTGAGAAAAGCAATTTGCGCAACTCTGGGAATTATTTATTGGTGCTGATTATTTTCTGAGAGTAATTAAAACAAGGTCGTCAAACCTAAGTCGCGTGCTCTTATTTATTCTAACTCATAACCATATGACTTTACGACCTTCAAAATTTTCGACAAATGAGGCAATCTAACCCATAGTTAATTTTCTCTTAATAATTCTTGGCATGACCTTAACATTTATATCATTCGAAGGAGAATGTAAAATAACATAAAAGTTTCACATTTCGTTAGAATCAGCCGAATAGTTACGATGTTATTGCCCAAAAATCTCATTGAAAAGTAAAACGGATACCACCCGAACTACGACCTACGGACCGACACTGTAAATTATAAAACATGACACTGAGGATTGTTTGTCGCTTCTGTGTAATGGATGAAAATCATCAAAAGGAGATTCAAGAATCCAATCAAATTATTAGATAGTTTGAGTGTCGATTGTTTGTACTGGAAATACATTAATCCACACCAGGAATTAGTAGACTTTCACTGCGAAGAAATTAGCTGTAAATTTAAAATTTAATAAGTAAAATAACTCGTGTAGAAAAAATTCAAGATTCCTAGATGAAGGATGAAAATGAATTTAAGATAGTTCAAGAGGAGAGATCCAAGCAACTTCTTGAATCGAGCTCTTTTAGCCAATGGAGTTGCAGAACTGCTTTGCAAATTTCAGAGATAAGATGGATTACGATATTCATGAATTTGAAACAATGTTGGTTGGCGATTCTATGGTTAGGAATCAAAGCGATTTCTTGGTGATTCTATGGTTAGGAATGAATGCGATTTCTTTGGCACAAGTGTAAACATCAAAGGAAAAAGGCACCGCATTCAAAGAGAAAATAGTAATTGTAACCAGAAGGAAAAAACTGGATGTTACCTACGTGCCACGACCACTTCTTTTAAGAAAGTTGTAAAAGATATGGAATGTAATAGAAAAACCACCATAACTATCCTTGTCGGAACAAACAATATTGTCCGGAATATATCGGAAGCTATAACACAGTCGATAATACAGGAGTTTAAAGACTCAACAAACAAGCTAAAGGATAAGCCGGACTTCAGCATGGTAGTAGGTATTCTCCCAAGAAGAGCCGCCCTTTAAGAAGGCCTAATTACAGCTAGAGAAACAAAGAGGAAAATAAAAGAATTTTGTATTAGCAAAGTAATTCAATTTGTAAACCTTTCCCTGACTTTTTCGAAGAATAAAGAATATTTCTTTCAAGATGGTATAAATTTTTATCCCAGAGGAAAATAAGATACGGTGACCTATTCATAAAAACTTGAACAAATTTATAAAAGAACAAAAACAATCACGACAGGGCTCCTTCGATATAGGACTGAAGCAAACATTTTACACAAATAACCTAAAAACTGTAAAAGTAATTTTCGAACTCGTTCTTTTTAATGTTATGTAAATAGTATATAAGCTTGATGACTTGCTTACCATTATTAAAACAGAACACGTCGATATAATAGTAATAACAGTAAGGTAAATACACAGCGACTTGAGAGATTATGCACCAAAATTTAAAATGCGAGGTTTAGAAATGTTTAAGAAAGATCGGATTGAGAGAAAAGAAGCGAATGTTAGTATTAAAAATGTTAGTGTTTATTTCCGACCAGATTACAAATCGATTCAATTTCCGAAATATTTGGAGTAACACTATAACATAATAATAAAAATCTTAATAGTATATTGCTTTACATAAGTCCCCACATTACACAAGACGAAAATGCAGATCTTAGGAGCCAAATTACTAATAGTTTCCGAATAAAATCGCTCTAATCTTTGGAGATTTTAACAGCACAAATATCGACTGGCAAATCAGAGAGCAAATGCAGAGGGCCGGAGACGTATTGATTTTATGAACGATAACCTACTGATCCAATGGGTAGAGGGACCAACCAGAAGTTGCAATAAATTATGCCTAGTATTTTCAAGTTAGGATGAACTTGTAAATAATTTAGATATTTATGCCTTATCATGGGGTAGGTACCGCATCCTAAGTAGATTTCCTATTAAAATTCTGTGAAAAATAACAAATATTAAAAGTAAAATATTCGAGGTCGGAATTGCTGATTTCGCAGACTTAAAAAAAAAAATCAGAAATTCGTTATTCTTGCGTTCGGCAAGTGTGGATTTTATTTAAAATACAAATCATATTTGAACAAACCAAATCCGTAACATATAGAACGATCAAATGCATTTCAAAGCTCTCCTCGAACTAGCTCTTTAACAATATCAATACAGAAATTATAAGTAGATATAAGGCATTCAAGTAATAGCAAAAACACCATCTCAGACAAACGCTCACATGTATGTAGCCCCACATATAAAAGTAAAGTCACTCATTAGAGAGGCAAAGCGCAATGAAGAAATCAGAGTCGCTCTACGATGCAAGGCTAATACAAATGCGGTTTTGTCCGTATCAGCAGTAGAAAGCCGATATAAAACAGCTTTGACCCTATTATATATAGACTTTAAACAAGCCATAAAATTCCAAGATCAAGAAATAGAAACTGTATTAAATATATATTTTGTAATTGTATTCGCCAAAAAAAACATTAGTCATACAAACCCTGAAGTAGTGGTCAAGTACGAAGGAAACAGGACATAAAACGTGATAACATTTACTGCGCAAGAAATATTAAAACAACTAGAGAAAATGACATGTTCAAGTCAGCAGGTCCTCACGAATTGTGCCGAATGTCTAAAAGAAATTAAACAGTTCCTTTAAAAAGGTGTTGTCTCAAATGGTTGGCAAATGGCAAACGTAACACCATTATTTAACAAAGGCCAGAAGTAAACCCAAAATAACTATAGACCGATTAGCTTGACTTTTTTTTGTAGGGAAGATGCTTGACTTAATAATTGCTGAAAGAATAGATAAATGGATAAATGAATCACAGCATGGCATTAGGAAACACAGATCGTGTTTAACGAACATTGTAGAATGTTTTAATAATATCTTTGCATTCTATGACGAATAGAAGGAAATAGACATACTTATATGGCCTTTAAAAAGGACTTCGATAGGTTTCTCCACCAAAGAGGACTTTTTTGGTAGGGAAAATGCTTGACTTAATAATCGCTGAAAGAATAGATAAATGGATAAATGAATCACAGCATGGCGTTAGGAAACACAGATCGTGTTTAACGAACATTGTAGAATGTTTTAATAATATATTTGCATTCTATGACGAATAGAAAGAAATAGAGATACTTATATGGCCTTTAGAAAGGCCTTCGATAGGTTTCTCCACAAAAGACTGATACGGAAAGTACAGGCGCTTAGAATTTCTGGAAAGTAGCAGACTGGATCGAAGATTGGCTGGAAAACTGGAAACAAAGAATAGTTGTTAATGGATCGGCATCAGACTGGGCCTAAGTAACCAGTGGAGAGCCACAGGGCTCAGTGCTTGGTCAATTGTTATTTAAAATATATATTAATGACCTAGATGATGGAATTCATCGAAGTGTCTCAAGTTTGCAGGCGCTATTAAACTAGGAGCTAGCGTGGCGAATTCTGAGGATATGCCCAAAATCCAAAGTGACCTAGAAACAATAGTTAAATGGTTCGAAGCCTGGCAGATGACATTTAATAAAGAGAGGTGCGGGATGATACATAGCGGATACAAAATCAAAGAAAGGACTACACATTACTTGACTGTTAGTCACAACAGAGTACTTGTCACAAGCGAGGCAATGAAAATATTATATTATATCAAACGGCAGTTTCAATTCCAAAATCGAGATATCATCGTTTCTTTATTTACTTCACTACTACGGGCACAACTAAAGGGCAGAGGTATGGTCACCTTCCCACAGAAAAGACGTGCAGAAGGTGGAGAAGATGGGGTCTAGAGCAACGAAATTTATACCAGCAATCAGACACAAATATTACGAAACAAAGGTGTTAAGCCTCAAGTTGTTTTCCCTGGAAACAAAAAGACTACGAAGTCAAATAATATCCTTTGACAGAAATTTGTATGGCATTAATAATCTGGATTGCAGGAAGCTATTGACATTTAGTGAAATTCCAATTCTGGGAAATGGGTGGAAATTAGAGGCTAAACAATTCTGCACAAATACAAGTGGAAATTACTTCTCGCATCGGATAGGCAACGCATAGAGTTGACAAGCGTCAATATGTTTAGAAATGGGTTAGACAAAATTATACGTAACCTATCGCTTTAGAACATTACAGAAGGATATTGGGATAACTAGTTTGTATGGCAATAGGTAAACAAATATGGAAATCTTCTTGAGTGAACTGTAACGCCTTTATGGTTTCCCTACTTCCTTGTAAGTCTTTGTAAATCTTTCCTGTCTGTCTTCCATGTTTCTCTCTCTTCTCTCATCACAGTGCTATCAGATTGCAGGATATAAAGAACTTCCATTATCCGGAGTGAAATTGACCGATGGCGAAGCGCGTAAAGTTCGGGGGTAGGGGGAATAGTATGGCCGACGGCGATATTACTCTTACTATATTGAATTCACTGGTGGATGATGTTAAATTGGCGTTGGGTATCCCTTGCACCAGGAGATAACGGAACTTTTCCCTTATAGTCAGAATGACCCCCAAATGTGGTAAAAGAAAGGGTTCTAATGGTGCGTGAAAGTGCGTCCTTGTTAATAGAATAATCCTGCCTTGGTGCAAAATCTCATATAGATGACGGTGAGTTTGGCTTGAGTGTGCTTTATCTTCTCAGCCAGATCAAGAAAAGACGTCACAATCAGAGTAATATTGGTACCTGGAAGACTTATATCCCCACCCAAATTAGCCTTTATCCTGCATATCCTTGAGGATATCCAGATTCGTCCATGGACAATTATTGGGAGATAAAGTTTTATAAAATGCTACACAAAAGTTCATTTTCCTGCTCTGTGTGAAAATGTCCTCAGATTAAGAATTTTACTTGGTTCAAGATCTCGCATTACTGTAAGATGAACTTAAAACAGATATAATTAGACAGCTAAGTGGTAAAATGAATGTTTCCAACCACCTCATGATTTAGAAAACAAAGTGGATAAATTTTTGCAACAACTTCGGAATTACCGATGTAAGCGGGAAATTTAATCTTGGTATAAATCCAGAGTTGAAGATAAGACGAGTGAAGTGTATCTAAAAGCTTTCTCCGACCTGATAATTACAGGAGAAAGAAGAAATTTCCATAAAAGTTGCCACAACCACTGAATTCGAAAGGAAATTCGAAAAATGGACCTCACCTAGCCATAACATCAGGATTGGTGAAAAAGCAAACAAATTTCTTGTAAGATTTCCAGAACCTCAAAATTATAGATCAAGGGGCAACATATATCAAAGCTTTCTACAACTGAATCTTAGGGAGAAAAGCATCAAAATACATTTAAACTCTGCGCTACCTCAAATTAAGGAAGATATTTACAAAATACATCTATACTTTCACACTTACTTAACTCGGAAGGAAACTCCCCAAAATGCATCTTTACACTCAAAACGCGAAATTGAATAAGATGTTCGTTTGCTACAGGTGTTCAATGTGATTTTCATTAATTCGAAGAACGATAGGACAGTTCATACCGAGAACCGCCTCTATCCACCCAATTTTTATTACAGTGGGGGATATATTTTTATATTTTCTGTTGCATATAATTTTTCAACTGATTCTAATTACTTTTTCAACGCTAATTTCAAGCCTAAAATCGTTTTATTAGGCCCGAGTTTTCAGGCTATATGAGATTTTTGATTTTTCTGAAATTAACTCTATTCATGTTATGTTTCAGATCTAACGATTGCTTCTTCAAGTATACATAAATGCATAAATGATATTAATGCATTCTGTTACATCTGTGGTTGTTACACACTTGATGTAAAACACGTAATATAACAAGGTTTGTAACTCGTGCCTATTTTGACCTTCCCCTTAGTGACAAATACAAGAAGTGGGCTCTAAAGACTCTCATAATTGCTAGGAACGTCTTCGTGACTGGCTAAAAGAGAAACGAGAAGAACTACATTTTGAAGTTCCCATGGTTTGGCGAGAGCAAATATACCACATAACTGACTGCTATTTTTTTCCTTGTCAACACTAGAGGTGTTGGTAAGGCAAACCGGCATAATATCTTCTATCCCAGTATTCTTCTGCAATTCGACTTACTCAGCATTCTGATGAAATTACAGTTCCAGTTTTTAATGATTATACCTCCTCTAAAGATGAATGCAGTATATCTGATCAGGAGTTTCAATACCGCCTCAGATTTTAAAGACTTTTTATTTAATTCGAAATAGCTATCTTCCTCAGCCTATTTCTCAGGCGAAACTGAATTATTTAGTACGTGACTGGGCGCTTTCTATGAAAGCGGCGGAACTATTAGTCTCCAAGCTAAATGAAAAAATCCGTTTTGAAAGCTCTGAAAATGTCCCATATTTCACAATACGGGACCAGATTTTTGTGAACTTATATGCGATTTTAATTGATTCTAAAAACGATAGGACAGTTATATGCAGGTCTTCTAGCACATTTTGGTGTTCCTTCGTTATAATCCTAGAAATTGGAGATAGTTTTTGGATTGAAGCAAATTCTCAAGTGTTCTCTTGCATAATGGTACTGTTTTTACTACAGTCCCAGTTGGTCACCCAGTGTATTTGCGAGAAACCCATTACAACATAAAAATGGTTATTGGCTCACTCAAATATCAAGAACGCAACTGAATCATTTGTGTGGACCTAAAAAGGGTGAACTATCTCCTTGGACAACACAAAGGTTTCAAAATTTCACATTCTATCTCTGCACGTAGGACAGTGGACCTCGATAAATACAATGGATCTCTAGAGGCAGGTATACCAAACATTGTGAATGACTTGATCGTCAGTCGAGAAAAATCATTTTACTCTCCACTCTATCTCGAGCTTGGCATAATTAAGCGGTTTGTGAAAGTAATGAGTACTGCCATGGAGTGCTTTTAGCACATAGTTTCTGCCTTTTGTTCTTTGTCTTTTCAAAAATTCAAAGCATGCCTATTTGACGAACTTCAAATTCATCCCCTTGTATATGATGTGTAATTTGTCAGAAAGTTGAATGCAAACGAAAAGACAGCGTCGCTGTCATACATAGTGGCAATACAAAACTTTCTTGGTAACAAAAAGGCCGATAACTATGAGTATTTAGTTGGTAGAATGATGTTGGTTTTTTGTGGTCTTGAATGCAACACGAGTGTCAAGCTTCATTTCCTGAATAGTCATCTTCAGCACTTCCCAGAGAACATTAGAGCTGTAAGTGATTAACAGGGAGAGCGCTTCCACCATGACCTCACGACGATTGAAGAGGGCTTTAAAAGCCAATAGGACATACATATGATGGCGGACTGCTTCTGGAGAATCATATGCAATGACTCGGACAAAGTCCTCCATTGCAAGAACTATAAGCAAAAATCCTTGCCATAATAGCAACAATGTCATAGACTCAGATTTCATTGCGAACAAAATTTATAGCTTATAAGGAAAATCTGACTTGAATGCAGGAGTTACAAATTAGGTAAGAACAAGTGTTCTCGAGCGTTATTTGTTTTACGCAGATATCAGCGTCCAAACATGCTTTCTACGTTCAGACGCAATATTGCCTGCGTGTTTGAGGGGCTACGATCGATTGTTAGGCTCCTCCTAATCGATTGTGCATAAATAACTCAATTCTTAGAAGATTTATATCATTATCGAATTCAGGACAAGGTTGTTTCAGGTGATTTGATATTTTTTTATTACTAAATATAACGTTGAGAGAGCAATTAAGTTGGAGGAGTATTAATAATGAGTGGTCTCTTGTTAGTGAACTTTTATTACGTCGATTATAAAAGTTGCTAACTATCCTTGATCAAGGAATTGCGAAATACTCCTGTCAAAGTAATTTGATCTACTACGAGCGAGGAAAGTTCATCCGATCGGGAACTAAGCTTTCTAGTAATAGCTCGATATCCATTTCCTAGACAAAGCTGATAAAAGAACCACTTTTTATCTTTTCTTTTTTTGAGCTATTCCTCGGAAGTTCATGGAATTGATACTATATGTGATGAACAGAGAGTATTCTTTGAATAGAAAGATGATTATTATTATATTATTATTTTAATTAGTATTAGTAGTAGTTACAGAGGAAACAAAGTTTACGATCTAGTTAAGTTGAACAACGCATTAAACCGAGAACAAAATTAAACCACGTGTGTTATGCTAAATCAACATATTGGCAGACAATTTAGGTCGCATCGACATTGGTGCTATATTTTATACCGATTCATAATCAAACCAACACCCTCTAAAACTGTATTTCTGTATTTCCATATTGGAAGTAATGTCAGAATGTCATAGGCGGTACCTAAATGAACATAGGAAAACATATTTTTTACCTAAATAAAAAGGGAAATGCAATCTATAGTATTCCGGACCGCAAAGAACATATTTGAGCAACATTACAATATTGAAAAAAGAACCAGATTTTCTTATATATAAGATAAATATTACATGATTAATATTTTCCACATGAAATTTGTCGTAGAATAGACTCTCGACGATATACCATATATAACTATTCGTTGAGGGAACTATTCTTATATTTCGAGTGCGTGGTTATCTGGTTGACCGATGTTATTTATCTTCAATATGCTTAAGAAGTGGAACTGAGCTCAAGGATAATAATATGGCTATCATTAATTAAATAGAGTTTTATTAATTAAACTATCAACAACACACAAAACGGAAAATGTTTACATAAACAGAGAATGGAACGGGTCGTGGGAATATCTGGCTAATCCGAGGATTAAGATTTGGGAGAGATTTAAAAAGGTAAACAAATAAAAATTAAAGGGATGGGATGGTTCGCTAAACCATTTAAAGCACAGGGTAGGGTTGATGAAAGGTTATATACTCAAAGGTAATGCTCAGCTTACGTAATTACAAGTTGTTGTGCAGAGGAAGGCGACGCGAAGGAATCTTCGGTCCACTGGCGAGTTCCAGCCGAAGGAGGATTGATTAAATTATCCTGAGGTGACGTTTGGGAATGAGAACCGTTTCTTGACGAACGGGCTTGAAGAACAATGGCTGTTCTAACGTTGTTCTTTTTTGAACAACAGGGGGGTGAGAACCGTCTCTTGCCTCAGGGCTCAAAGAACAATGGCTGTTCTAACGTTGTTCTCTTTCTGAACAACAGGGGGAGAGGGTGAGAACCGTCTCTTGTCAACGGGCTCAAAGAACAATGGCTGTTCTAACGTTGTTCTCTTTCTGAACAACAGGGGGGGGGGGTGAGAACCGTCCCTTGTCAACGGGTTGAAAGAACAATGGATGTTCTAACGTTGTTCTCTTTCCGAACAACAGGGGGGGGGGCCTTGTGGACTTGGCGTCTTGAAGGCTCGAACCTTGGCACTTGAGGGATATTGTCTTTTGACGGAGGCGGATGACCTTTGATAGGCCCTTGTGGCTTTTGTATCCGTGTAATTATGTTATGTTATGTTGTCCTCTTCTGGACAAAAATAGTGGATCTTGAGGTACATGGCCCCTGGTGCACAAGGTGAGACCGGATCGGCGTGATGTCTTGCGAAGATAATCTGGATCTGATCTGATCTAATCGGTAAAGTTTCCATATAAATAGTCGGAGCCCTTCCCTTGGCGTAGGGGACAATGGAGTGGGGGCTTCGAGAGACTGCCCCAGCCGCGCCTTGGAACATACCTTATCTGGCCATAAGCCTAACTCAATCTGGCAAGATCGACGCATGGGGCGAACGGGGGGCGGATGAACCTCCTTGGTTAAATATTGACCTAGGTGGCGATAAGGCGCCCGGCTTCGACGCGAAGATGCACGTGGGTAGCAACGTGTTTCTAAACAACATGTGATAGCGGTTGAATTTAAGCGGCCTCAGACCGTTCTATCACAACATTTGTTAGCAATTAAAGTTGTCAAACATGTGTAACAGTTTTATGTTAAGCTATAGAAATGAGTAGAAACTTTGCTCCAATTATTCTTTACCCGACATTTACAAGTCGACCTTATCCTTCGATTTCTTTGGTGCTCCCACTTTTTTAACTCATTCCACAATATACATATTTTATCTACGGTAGTGGTATGAGCTTTGTGATGGTTATATCAAAACATTCTTTTTGGACTTTATCATTATCAGTAACAAAAACTCAATATTATGATTCCCTCATCTTAAGAAACATTTGGCCTACAGAGGCTAAATGTTTTAGATTGCTTTCCTGTTAAAAAGAAAACTGTCAAACCAAATTCAGTTTTCTTTCGGAATAGCCAAATAGATTTATTTCTTCTCATTGTTCTATTGAATTTATCAAGTGTTCCTGTACCATTAGCAGTAAAGAAAACTCATAACATTATGCTTCCCTCATCGTGCTTTATACTAGGTTTATATTTTTTCGTAAGAAACTATTTATCGGGCTTGTTAAAAATGACTTTTGTAATTGTGGTTGAACAGTTCCTTTTACGCTTCTGTTCCAGAATAGTTTTTTTTCAAAATCTTATATCAGAGAGAGAGAGTTGCAGTAACTTTGAGATTTACAAAGATTTTTCCTTGCCCGTGTAGGTCATTTTTTGCGAAGTTTTTCATTGTCGTCTTGGAAACATTACCTCCATCTGCAGCCATAAGATGACATATTTACTTCATTGTGCTTTAAGCTAGCTATATGGTGGTTGGAAGAAACCTTTCACCAGGCTTCTGTTAAGCATGTCTAATAGTTTCTTCCAAGATGTTTTATCACAGAGAGGGTTGAGATATCATTGAGATTTGCCAAGATTTATTTCTAGACTATGTAGGAAATTTTCCCTTAGGAAGTTATTCATTGTTGCCTATGAAACAAGGCATCCATCTGAAACAAATAGATGATATACTTACTTGTTAGCGGTGTATAGGTTCAACTGAAACATTTCTTATAATGCTACCATCATCATTCGGTGCTAATTTGACCATGTTTGTCTGAAATCATGGCTGTGATATAACCTTTCGATTGGGTTTCGCTGTATATGTTTTCAGTCTCTTTAATGGCAAAAACAACACTCATTTTATATATCGAGTGTGTTCCTTGTTTTACCTTTATATATATATATATATATATATATATATATATATATATATATATATATATAAAATATTTTACTATTATAATTATCTCAAAACGTTACACCGAAGGTTTTTAATACATAAAAGTTAAACACTGAATATACTTAGTTAGAATAAAGAAGCAAACCAAACTGATGACCGCTCTGATTACGTTAACAATACAACACAGTTTTAGGTAGCAGGAGACATTATATGCCATGAGTAGTTTGAGTTCAGAAAATCATCAAAGCCCGGTTCGGAAAAAGCCTCTAAGCACGGCCTCGTGAACCCCGGAGAGATGGAGGATCTTGGTGGGAGATGCTAAGCCAAGTGATTTTTTCAAGAAAACACCAATTAAGGAACCTCTGCTTTATTGTTTGATCCTCCTCCTTGATCTGCTTCCTCATACAGCTGCCCACTTGCTCTTCGGCTTCTATCTGTCACCCACAAAGCGTTTCAGGTTTTCTGACTGCGTCAACACGCTCGACCGAGTGTCCATCTCTTTTTCTTCTGCTTATGCCCGACCCATGGTTAAGCGTACTCTATGTTTAGAAAACATAAGCCTCTCCCTTTCTAAAGTATATTGCCATGCGTTGGTCAAAAACCATATACTCTGAAACACTTACAATATTATATTATATTATGCCGTTATTTTGTTAAATTTTAATTTAGAATGGATAGGAGGTGAAAAATTAAACATATAAAGAAGGTCTTAAATGAAAAGGTTTTCTAAAAGTCTGAAGTTAAATGTGTGACTTGTCGAAGATAGAATAAAATATTATTAAATCTACCAGAGTTTTACAAAATTTCGAGTCTTCTCAAATTGTATAGTGGTCTGTTCGTCTTAATGCCTTGATCAGGGCGGTTGCTCTTTGCAAAGTGCTGAATCACTGTAATATGGAGGTTTTTTCTGGTATTGTCCCCAACAAACGATGCATTAAAAGATACACAACTGTATTGATAAATAAGATTTGGATTGTTTCTTGGATATAAACAAAGGGTCAAATTTAGTACTGCTGCTCAAAAAAGATTTAATTCCAGATATGGAAAGGTTTTATTACGAAATTCGGCGAATTTCTCGGTCAATTTGAGTTATACGGTAAGAAAATATGAGAGGGAGGAATATTTAATCAGGTAAGGTAGAGAAAGTTCTTAGGGAAAGAGTTTTATCAAATTAAGAAGAAATAATATTTATGTATATCTTTCAATCTTAGTATTTTGTGAAACTAAAAATTTTAACCTTTTACTATATTAATTTTTTAATGCCGATGATGAGACGAGGTTCTCGAAACGTTGAAACCGACCCAGATAAATAGAGAAGTTTTTATCAATAGTGTGCTTGGTTTTGACCTTCATATTGAAACTCCGATTTGGGCAAAGCGCAACAGTTCATGATATATATATATATATATATATATATATATATATATATATATATATATATATAGATGAACTCTGCGTTATTTTATTTTATATTGAAGTCAAGCGAAAAATTACCCATTGCACCATGTGTATACTAAGATTGTCCCATTCTAATCAATTTCAATTGAAGAATAGAACATCACCTATTTTTTTTAGTCGCGGGCGATTTTTTTTGGGGGGGTGGGGGGGCAATAACATCATAACAATTCGGCTACTTCTAACGAAATTTGAAACCCTTATGTTGTTTTACATTCTCTTTCGAATGATTTAACTCCCAAAGTCCTTCCAAGGTTAGTCGGGGAATTATTTTGTTTTGGCAATAACATCAAGATGTTTCGGCCGATACTCTTCTAGACTAGACTATGCTATACTCTGCTAGGCAAGCCTAGAATAGGCTATACTATGCTAGGCAATTATAGGCTAGGCTGTACTATGCTAGGCTATGCTAAGATATAATGTACAAGAGTAAGATATACTATGTTAATTTAGGCTATATAATGATATTCAGGGATAGCATATAGTATGTTAGGCTAGACAATACTAAGCTATGCTTGACTAGGGTATAATATGATAGAATAGGCTATACTTGTCTAGGATTGTTAATCCTAGGCTAGGCTAAGCTATGGTAAACTATACTAGGCTAGACAGGGCTATCATATGCTATGCTAGGGTAAGCAAAAGATAATAAGCTCGGGAGGGCTATGCTCTGCTATGCTATGCTAGGCCATGTTAGTCTATACTAGGTAATTATATGTTAGGCTATAATAGGCTTACCTATGCTAGGTTATTCTAGTCTAGGCATGCTATACTATACAAGTCTAGGGTATACTAGGCTAGGCTATAATATGATACGCTTGGCTATATTATGTTAGGTGTGGTTATACTATGATAGGTTATACCAAGCTAGTCTATAGTATGCTAGACTAGGCTAGACTATCGTATCCAAGGATATATTGGCTAACGTATAGTAGCTTAATCTAGCTTGGCAATACTAGGTTAGGCTAATCTAGGCGACGCTAGGCTAGGCTCTGGCATGCAATGCTAAGTTATACCTGGTTATGCTAGGCTAGGCTCTAGTAATCTAGGCTACGCTAGCCAAGGCTATATAGGCTAGGATAGGCTAGGCTATACTATAATATGCTATGTTAGACTATGGTCTACTAAGCTAGGCTAGGCTATACTAGGATACGTTAGGCTAGGCTACACTAAGCTAAAGTCGGATAAAGGAAGCTATACTATGCTAGGTTAGGCTATACTAGGCTAAAACAGGGTAGGTTATACAATGCTATGCTTTGCTATGATATGTTATGCTAGACTAGGCAAGTTTAGGCCATGTTATAATAGGCTATGCTATGCTATATAATACTACGCTCTGCTAGGCTAGGCTACTTTCTACTATGCTATACTAAAGTATATGGCTATATTATTCTATCTTAGACGCGGCTATACTATGCTATTATATAATATTCTGTACTATGCTATGTTAGCCTATGTTATACTATGCTGTGCTATATTATGCAATGCTGTGCTATGCTATACTATGATATGCAATAATATTATATAATATACTATGCTCTAATCTGCTATGGTATATTATGCTATAGTATGGAATACTGTGCAATTAGTGTGTGTCATTCTTTTCAACGTTCTAATTACATAAAAGAGGGTTGCTCAAAATTTGCAGTCCTATTTATGAATTATAAATCTATTTTTTTTATTTTAATATAATTTTAGCTCTACTTAGTTAGCTAATAAAAGGTTTGGACTTATTTTTGTCATCTTTGGGGATGAGATGACTATTATTATATAAATATCTATATCTATTTTACTTTTTTTTCTTATTTCACCCTTTGAAACATATACATCAGTGTGCTGAAGATTACGCGGCCTTCAGTACTACCATCCTACCAGTGGGATTTGAGCTATAATTGCTTTGAAAGTTAAGGCAGGACTGGCGACACTCACACATTTGAACACCTAAATCGAAAATAGCAGTTGTTGCCATCTTAATTCCAAACTCTTGTTGACGTTCTGGAATGTGAATGTGAGAAACTACCCAACAGCCAATCATGCAAAGGATATTTACCCTAAATTGCTTGAAAAGTGGGAACGAGGTTGTAAATTCAAGAGTCACAATCTTAAACAGATGCAAAAGAACTCGGAGCAGGCCATAAATATTTCCCTTGGAGATGAGAGCTACAGCCATAAGACACTTTCATTACTAGACAACCTGTTGATATCCTGAGGCGCAATAGTAAATATGTTTTTTGCTGTGAATTTGGCTGCCATGGTTGCAAAAACGAAACTCAAATTAACTTAAATCCCCTATGAAGATGAAGATCTCTGTGAAGGAACTTGCTTTAAATGATTACTTCTTTTGTACCACATCACGTTTCCTTTCGATGTTAACTTGAATAAAATAGACAAGTCAATAATTAAACGCTACAAGAAGGTGAAGAAAGAAGAGTTGCTTACTATAAGTACGCCAATGTTTTAAGGCCATCAAGGGAAATAATTTTCTCTCCTGAAGAAAATGAAGAACAAATAGTTGATGCTCAAAATGGAAAGGATTGAATTTATGAAGTGACATTAAAATTACCAGCCACATATTCAAATTCTATTAAAAAGCAACCCGAATTTTTTTTTTGGGGGGGGACAATAAAATCATAACTATTCGGCTGATTCTAACGAAATTTAAAACCCTTAAGGTCTTTACATTCTTTTTGGTATGATAGAATTACCAAGGTCCTCCCAAGGTTAGCCCGGGAATTAAATCGTTTTGGCAATAACTTTATAACTGTTTCGCCGATTCTAACAAAATGTGAAAGCCCTATGTTGTTTTACTATGTCGATCAAATGATATAATTGGCAAGGTCCTCCCAAGGTTAGTCCGAGAATCATTGAAAGTTTTGAAGGTCGTAAGGTCATAAATCAGAATATGTGAGGCCACGCGACGCTTTGGTCAGCATATCTTGTTTATTTTTATCCTAATAAGCTTTCCGTTTTATATTTCTATTTTAATTAACTTCTCACTTATTATTTTTATCCTAGTAAGTTTTCTTTTTTTTTATTTTTAACCGCATAAACCTCCCTTTTTTTATCCTAATAATCTTTTTATTTAATAAGCCTCCAGTTTGTTTGTTTTAATCCTAAATTAGCTTCCCGTTTTTTCTCATTTTTATCCTAATAAGCTTCCCATTTTCATTATCTTAATAATCTTCCTGTTCTTTTGTTTTTTCCTAATAAGCTTCCTTTTTAAATTTTTTTTATCTTAATAAGCTTCCCGTTTTGTTTTTTTAACCTAATAAGTTTCCTTTTTTATTATTTTTGCCCTCATAAATTTCCCGGTTTTTTTTTATCTTAATAAGCTTCCCTCTTTTATTCTAATAAGCTTTGCTCTTTTATCCTAATAAGCTTCCCTCTTTTATTCTAATAAGCTTTCCTCTTTTATCCTAATAAGCTTCCCTCTTTTATCCTAATAAGCTTCCCTTTTTTATCCTAATAAGCTTCCCTTTTTTATCCTAATAAGCTTTCCTCTTTAATCCTAATAAGCTTCCCTCTTTTATCCTAATAAGCTTCCCTCTTTTATTCTAATAAGCTTCCCTCTTTTATTCTAATAAGCTTTGCTCTTTTATCCTAATAAGCTTCCCTCTTTTATTCTAATAAGCTTTCCTCTTTTATCCTAATAAGCTTCCCTCTTTTATCCTAATAAGCTTCCCTCTTTTATTCTAATAAGCTTTCCTCTTTTATCCTAATAAGCTTCCCTCTTTAATCTTAATAAGCTTCCCTCTTTTATCCTAATAAGCTTCCCTCTTTTATTCTAATAAGCTTTCCTCTTTTATCCTAATAAGCTTCCCTCTTTAATCCTAATAAGCTTCCCTCTTTTATCCTAATAAGCTTCCCTCTTTTATTCTAATAAGCTTTCCTCTTTTATCCTAATAAGCTTCCCTCTTTTATCCTAATAAGCTTCCCTCTTTTATCCTAATAAGCTTCCCTTTTTTATCCTAACAAGCTTCCCTCTTTTATCCTAATAAGCTTCCCTCTTTTATCCTAATAAGCTTCCCTCTTTTATCCTAATAAGCTTCCCATTTTTTTTTTTTTATCCTAATTTGCTTCCCATTTTTTTAGCCTAATAATCTCCCATTTTTTTGTATCCTAATATGTTTCCTGTTTTTTTTTATTCTAATAATCTTCCCGTTTTTTTTATTATCCTAATTAGTTACCCGTTTGTTTTTTTATCCTAATAAGTCCCCTTTTTTATTTTTAACCTAATAAACTTCTCGTTTTTTTATCTTAATAAGCTTCTCATTTTTTGTTTTTTTATCCTATTAGCTTCCCGTTTTTTATTTTTATTCTAATAATCTTCCCGGTTTTTAAAATTTTTATCCTAATAAGCTTTTCGTTTTTATTTTTAGCCTATTATTACACTTTTATTTGCCTATTTGAAAAATAAAATTAAAAATAAATGAAACAGCAACTCCTGAAACGGTATAATTTAAAATGTACATAATTTTAAATTTGAGATGTGTAATTTTGCTATCATTATTTTTAATTTTTGTGGCCTTTATTTGAATAGTAATTTTTTTTTTATTGTTTGAATGCATAACTTTAAATCATACTCGTAATAATAACATTTGATTTGGAGTGTTTTCCAATTTTTACTTTTAACCTCCTATACTTGCCGTTTTTTTTATCCTAATAAGCTTCCCTTTTTTCTTCACCTAATAAGTTTTCTTTTTTTAATTTTTATCCTAATAATCTTCACGTTTTTATCATTTTTATCCTAAAAGCTTTCCGTTTTTATTTTTATGATATTATTACACTTTTATTTGCCCATTTGAAAGGTAAAATTAGAAATGAAATAAACAGCAACTCCTGAAACGAATAGAGGGGTGTAATTTGAATTGTACATAATTTTAAATTTGAGATGTGTAATTTTGCTATCATTATTTTTCATTTTTGATGCCTTTATTTAAATAATGATTTTTTTTAATTGTTTGAATGCATTAATCTAAGACTGTGTGGCACTATTAGATGTATGATTTTGGTGTGAGTGGGCACCATACATGTTACCAATTATCATGCTTAATCTATTCTGACACTGAGATGTCATGAATTGCCGCCAATTTTTAGAAATCCTGATAAAATCGCTTTATTTATGACATCTAATCCCTGATCCAAGCTCAAACACGCACAGTATTCATTCAGCGTAATTCCTTACTTGATCCACAGGTCAAAATTGGTGTTCACAAACGGTGATTCTCTTATTACTTCAACTTCTTACATTCAGAGTTGTTATTTACTTTTTCTTCTAAAATAGTTACTTGTGTTTTATTTTGAATATTTAAATTTGAGCAGCTAATAACGCGAGAGTTTTTTGAGAAAAAAAATCGCCATAATAATTAATCTATTTTTAGTCGCGTGCGAGTCAGGTCGCGACCGACTCTACATCTCACTATGTCGGTGGTCGGTCGGTCCCCTTTTTCTTTTTTGTTTTGCTTTGCTAATAGCACTGTAACTATGATGCACATTCTAACGAAATTTAAAACACCTATGTTGTTTAACATTCTCTTTCGAATATTATTATTGCGAAAATCCTCCCAAGGTTCACCCGAGAATTATCTTGTTTGGGCAATAAAATCATAACTATTTGGTCGATTCTAACGAAATTCAAAACCAATAGGTTGTTTTAAATTCTCTTTCGAATGATATAATTTCCAAGGTTAGATCGGGAATTATTTTGTTTTAGCAATAACATAATAACTTTTCGGCCATACTCTGCGAGACTAGACTATTCTATAATATGATATGCTCTGCTAGGCAAGCCTAGAATAGGCTATGCTATGCTAGGATATTATAGACTAGGCTCTACTATGCTAAGATATAATGTACAAGGGAAAAACATACTATGCTAATTTAGGCTATGATATGATAGCATATAGCACATGTCAGGATAGACAATAATAAGCTATGATTGACTAGGGTATAATAGTATAATATATGCTATACATATCTAGGATAGTTAATGTTAGGCTAGGTTATGCTATGCTACGTAGGCTAAGCTATACTAGCTTTGCTAGGCTATGGTATGCTAGGTTAGGCTATGATATACTAAGGTATGCTGCGTAGGGAGTCCTACACTAGGGGACTCCCTCAAAGTTCTTCTGTTCAATGCGAGGTCAATCAGGAATAAGTTTCTTGAGCTCCGTGGCCTCTTAGTAACAGAGGAACCTGAGATGGTGGCCATAACGGAGTCGTGGATAAAAACCTCAAGCCGAGATTTTGAAGGTGAATTCACGATTCCCGGTTACCAGCTCTTCCAGAAAGATAGGCCAGACAGAGAGGGTGGCGGTGTGATGTTGTATGTCAAGGATACTCTCAACTCGACGGATTGCAACATCATATCCGACCATGAACTACTAGGTGTTGACCTAGAGATAGGTCCTGCCAAATACAGGACCCTGGTGCTTTATAGACCTCCTGCCCAACTCGTTGAAAAGGACAGAGATCTGTACCAGCTACTAGGAGAACTTGTCGAAGACAGAGTGTGTATCGTCATGGGTGATTTCAACACACAAGTTGACTGGGAAACCAGAGCAGCCTGTGGCGAGAACGCACTACTCCTGGAGTTCACGAACAACGAGTTCCTCACTCAGTGGGTGAGAGAGCCAACGAGAGGAGAAAATATCCTCGACTTGGTTTTCCCCTCTGAGGATGACATCGTTGAGGACCTCTCTGTTGGCGAAGAGCTCAGGGGCAGTGACCACCGAATAATTAGATTTGTAGTCAAAGTCCCCAAGGCAGAGCCTGCAACTAGTAAATCAAGTAAACTCGATTTGAGAAGAGCAGACATTGCAGGTCTACGCGCGGGACTGACTGACGCGAGGCTAGAAGAGTGCGCTGCTGTTGAAGACTCTTGGAACAGTTTCAAAACCACATTCAGGAGTCTTCAATCGCGTTTTATCCCTCTGAAATGCTCTCGTCGGTCCTCTGTTCAACCAAAGTGGTTTAATCGAGAAATCGGGCAACTGCTTAGGGATAAGAGAAATGTGTACCGGCAATCGAAGATCTCGGGTGACTTTGACGAATACCGGAGGCTAGCCAGGAGAGTGAAGTCCAGTATAAGGGCGGCTAAGCGGTCTGAGGAACTCTGAGTGGCGAGACTCTGTAAAGAGAATCCCAAGGAGTTTTTTGGATATGTGAACAGCCGTAAACCAATCCGTCGAACGATTGGCCCTTTTAGGAATGAGGAGGGGACATTAAAGCATTCAGATGCAGAAAATGCTAACCTCCTCAACGACTACTTCTCTTCAGTGTTTACTGAAGAGTGTGGTCCCATTCCTCAGCCGACGGATTCCTACTCGGGGGAAAAGCTGGAGGCAATGGACTTCACCGAAGGAGAAATAAAGAAAAAGATCGCTGACCTAAAGACGAATAAGTCCCCTGGACCGGACGGGTTTCTACCTAAAGTGTTGAAGGAAGTGTGCGATGAAGTATCACGACATCTGTGCGCTATCTTTAACATGTCAATCCGGACCAAATGCGTTCCTAGAGAATGGCGTGAGGCGGAGGTGACTCCTATCTTCAAGAAAGGAGACCGTAACCTACCGTAGAACTACCAACCTATCAGTCTGACTTCGATAGTCGGTAAACTCATGGAAAGCATCATGGTGGACAAAGTGACGTCGTATTTAGAGTTAAACCTGCTACTAAGGAGTTCCCAGCACGGCTTCCGAAGGCAACGGTCATGCCTGACGAACCTTGTGGAATTCTTCCACTTCGTTTTCAGTGAGCACGATCGGGACAAGGTGGTGGATGTGGTCTACCTAGACTTTCAGAAAACCTTTGATAAGGTACCACACCGCCACCTTCTCCGGAAAGTGCGAGCGCTTGGCATAGACGGAAAGGTAGCCGGCAGGATCGAGAACTGGCTAAGTGGCAGACGGCGACGGGTGGTGGTGAATGGGCAGTCTTCTGAGTGGGTGCCCGTTACTAGCGGGGTGCCTCAAGGTTCTGTCCTGGGACCACTACTATTCATCATCTACGTCAACGACATGGACGGTGACATGGTTGCCAAGATTTCCAAATTTACCGACGATACCAAGCTTGGTATGAACGTTGCAAAGGATGGAAATACTGCCCGCCTGCAGGAAGATCTTGGGAAGATTGGGGAGTGGTCGGACACGTGGCAAATGCCTTTTAACGTGGGCAAATGCAAAGTGATGCATATCGACCACAGAAACCCCCAATCTCAGTATACCCTTAAGGGCACTGCTATGGAATCCACCGACACTGAGAAGGACTTGGGTGTAACAATCACTAGTGACCTCAAGTTCTCGAAACAGTGCATTGAGGCGGAGAAAAAGGCCCAAAGGATGCTAGGCTATATTAAGCGCCAGTTTTGTTATCGGAACCAGGAGATTGTACTGTGCCTGTACAACTCACTTGTCCGACCGCACCTAGAGTGTGCCGTACAATTTTGGAGTCCTTCATTGCGAAAGGACATCGCGAGATTTGAACGCGTAAAGCCAGGGCAACCAAGCTGATTCCCTCTATCCGACATAAAAGTTATGAGGATAGACTAAGGGAATTAAATCTGTTCTCGCTGGAAACCCGTAGACTGCGTGGTCAGCTCATCGAAGTTTTCAAAATACTTCGAGGGTTCGACAATGTTGACTACCGGGATATGTTCACACTGAGTGAGAACAGAACGCGCAATCACGGCTTCAAACTTGAACTGAAGCGTTACAACCGCAATCTGTGTGGAAATTTTTTCACTTACAGTATCTGCGGTATGTGGAACGCACTTCCAGTGGAAGTTGTCAACAGTGAATCTGTTGACCAGTTCAAGTCAAGACTAGACAATGTCTTGAAAAGTGGCCGGTAGGGACGCAAAACAATTGAGCAGCCTTGTGCCCGCTCGATTGCTAGTCCAAAGGTACCCTCTTTGAATGAACCGTAAGGTCTCCTAGGGTACCTTCTTTCCTTGTTGTTACTCCTTGTTGTAGGCTAGTCTTCGCTATACCAGGCTAGGATCAGCGAATCTTTGCTAGTGTGGGCATGTCTATGTTATGTATGCTATGAGACCCTAAGCTAAGATCTAATAGTCTAGCCTAGGCTAAGAAATACTATTATTTAGTATACTATACTAACTAGGCTAGGGTAGAGTAGGATAAGGTAGGCTATGATATACTATACTAGGCTATGCTAGTCTAGGCTAGAATATGCTAACTAGAATGAATAGGATAGAATATACTAGGTTAGGCTCCAGTGAACTAGGCAAAGCTAGGCTATATTAAGATATGCTATACTAGAAAATGGTAAGCTAAGCTAGGCTAGACCAAGTTTTAATATGCAATTGTAGGCTGCACTAAGCTAGGCTACGTTATACTCTGCTCGGCAGGCTAGGCTATACTTTGATAAGCTAGGCTAGGCTAGACTACACTGTAATAGGCTCAGGTATACTATACTAAGCTAGGTTATTCTAAAATATACTAAGTTAGGCTATATATGAAAGTCTATACTAGGCTAGGCTAGGGTATACTAGGCTACTCTAGGGTATACTATGCTATTCTAGGCCATTCTATGCTATGATATACTAGGTTGGGCTATACAAGGTTATGCTATGATATGCAAGGCTATGCTGGACTATACTACGCTAGACTAGGCTAGATTATAGTGTACTATGCTAAGCTAGAATAGGCTAGGTTAGGCTAGGCTAGACTATGGTTGGGTGTGCTATGCCAAGATATACCATATTAGAATAGGATAGGATATATTATGCTAAGCTTGGCGATACTATGCTAGGCTAGGTTATACTATGCTTTTACTATACTATGTTAAGCTAGATTAGGGTAAGGTAAGCTATGGTAAATTGGCTATACAGTGGCGGCAACAAAAAAAGTGACATTTAATATTGGCAACAGAAATCGATACACAAAATCGTTTTCACGATTTTACTTGCCAACTAGCCAATGAAAAGGTGCGGGGCTTATGCCGCAAGTGGACGACTCTCCTGAGCTAAGACAAGAGAACTGCGCTTTACTGGAACTCAGTGTCTCGTTTGAGCTCGTACAGTTAGGCTTTAGTGTATGGCACTCCAGCTTGCTGATTTCCTGCATTCGTGCCTAAATTTGACGTGCTATAACTTCTGTGCAAATGGATACAATGGGGCGGAAAAAGCTTTCTATGACAGAGAAAAGCCGTGCCTTGACCCTATTAGAGCAGGGAAAGTCTTTTATTGATGTAGCAGCAGATTTAGGAACCTCAAAAAATACGATTCATCGCCTAAAACGGGCAGCTGAGTTATTGCCACCAGGTACCATACCAAAGATGAAGGAGGGCATTGGTGCAGCTAGGAAGACATCTCCAAGGACTGATAATATCCTAAGGCGTGAAGTGATGTCAGACCCTTCTGTAACCTCCGCTTCAATCAAGAAAAAACACCCAGACCTCCTCCAGAACGTCGCCGTCAGCACCATCCGTCATTGCTTACAGAAGGACTTATGCCTACCGGCTCGCCGCGCTGCCAAGAAGCCACTTCTTACCAAGACTATGAAGATGAAAATGCTCAATTTGTGCAAGACCTATAAACATTGGACAGCTGCCCATTGGAAGAAGGTTATGTTCAGTGATTAAAACACCTTTAGGCTGGTCAGAGGAGAGTCAAAGATCGTGCGTCGTCCCAGCCATGTGTCTCGGTATAACCCAAAATATACCGTGAAAACTGTGAAGCACCCTGATAGTGTGATGGTGTGTGGTGCCTTTAGTGGAAACAAGGGCAGAGGGGTCTGTACTTCCTTCCCAAGAATGTAACCATGAGGGGGACTAACTATCTGGAAGTTTTGAGGCAGCACATGCTGCCATTTTGGGAAATTCATCAGTGTGAATTTTTCATGCATGATGGTGCCCCTGCTCACAGGTCCCAGTTAGTGAAAAGGTTCTTCAATGATAATAATATTAGTGTTTGGGAGTGGCCTGGTAATTCCCCGGACCTAAATCCTATTGAGAATGCTTGGAATCTGATGAAAACCAAAGTTCAAGAGCCAGCACTCGGCAGCATCAAGGATCTGATAGAATCACTGAAGAAGATCTGGGTTACGATCGACCCCACCTACTTCGCAAACCTTACTGAATCAATGCCCAATCGACTCAGGATGATCATCAAGTGCAAGGGCAACATGACCAAGTATTAACTTTCATGAAATATTCATAATAAAATATGTAAGTTAAATTTTTCTGTTTCATTTTCTCTGAATTGTCACATGTCACTTTTTTTGTTGCCGCCACTGTACTGTGCTAGCCTAAGCTATACGAGGATAGGATATGCAATACTCTGTTAAACTATTCTAAACTATACTAGTTTAGGCTATGCTATAATATATTATTCTAAGCTAGGCTATACTATGATAAGCTATACTATGGTAAGCTTTACTATCCTAAATATGTTAGGCTGTACTAGGCTATGTTAGGCTTTACTATGGTTTATAGGCTAAGATAGGCCATACTATACATTCTCTAGGAAGTTAGGCTATATTAGTCGAGGCTAAGTCATACTAAACCAGGCTAAACTATACTATTTTAAGGTAGGGTATACTATGCTAGATACGATAAAGTATGGTATGGTAAGTTCTACTATTATAAAGAACCATAGGCTAGACTTGGTTATACTAAGCTAGGCTAGGCTAGACTAGGCTATCAGATGCTAAGCTAGGCGATACTATGGTAGGCTATGCTATGATATACTAGGCTAGGCTAGGCTAGGCAGGATTTACTATGTTAGGCAATCTAGGCTAGTCTATATTATACTACGCTTTATTATGCTAGTTGAAGTAATACTATTGTAGGCTATCCTACGGTAGACTAGGTTTTGTCAGACTACCCTTCGGGACTATACTAGGCTATGCTATAAAATGTTATACTATTCTAGATAATGTTAGGCTATATTAGGATATGCTATGCTAGGCTATACTATGCTAGGGGATAGTATACTACAGATACTATATTATATTATTCTTTATTCTACTATGTTTTTTAGCACCACTATGCAATAATATGCTATGTTATAGTATGCTATAATGTGCTATGGTATACTATTCTAGACTATGCAATTAGGGTGTGACCATTTTTTGCCTTTCCAATTCCATAAATGAGCTGTGACAAAAAGTCAAGGCCCGCCATTTTAATGAAAAAAATATATATTTTAATATAATTTAATTTTGTTTTTTAATAAAATTTTAGAAAGTTGTGACTTTTTAGTCGCGGGCGACTCTACATCTCACTATGTCTGTCGGTCCACGTTTTGCTTCTTTTTTTTTAAATAATATTGTAACAATTCAGTCAATTCTAACGAAATTTGAAACCCTTATGTTATTTTACATTCTCTTTTGAATGATCAAATTGACAAAATCATCCCATGTTAGCTCGCGAATTATATTGTTTTGGCAATAACATCATAACTATTCGGCAGATTCTAACGAAATTTGAAACCCTTAAGGTGTTTACATTCTCTTTCGAATTATAGAATTGCCAAGGTCTTGCCAAGGTTACTCCGGAAATTATTGAAAATTTTCAAAGTCACAAGGACATAAATCAGAATAAGTGAGGGCACGCGACGTTTTGGTCAGCAGACCTTGTTTACTCTTTTCTTTCTCAGCCAATACCATTTACGAAGATGAAAACTTTACCCGATTAAGAACAGGTCTGAGATCACTTGGGAAAAAAATGAGAAACAGAAATGAATTCTTTGGGAGAAATTGTCTGAAATAGTTGGAGGAATGGAACGGGGAAACCAGAGTATTAGGCACCAAACAAGAAACATCACGAATATATAATGCCGGAATGAGCTTACCTGTGTGTTTTATGAAAATGACCATACATTTTTAGTAATCGATACATTACAGAGATTTCGGGACGGCCAGGAAATTACAGCGACGTTCAGATTGCATTGTAGCAACTATAAGCTGGCGAGATACCTACCTGCCAATACCTAGTCAAACCGAGGAAGACAATAAACGACGAAGGTTAAAATCTTAAACTAATGTGCAACAACCATGAGACAAGGATCAACTTAAACGAGGCTAATTAAGAAAAGTGATACCAATCAATAATGATTATAAGCAAATCAAAAACCGCCTCGCCGCCCCTTTAGCTGCCCCAGGGCTAATTATCGGAAAAGTAGACAAGTTGAAATGTTCCTACCTCGTAGGTAACAAGATCATATCATCAGATTACAACCTTTACATCAAACAAGAGATTAAAACATCGGTATTTTTAGCGTGGTTTCATAAGAACTTTCACTTTAACTCCATCCAGTTTTACATTTATGCATCACTTATTATTGCAACTACATCACTGATGTAGCATCTTTTTCAAGAAAATCACATGAATACTTATATCAGAAGCTTTAAAAAACGATTTTACAGTCGAAAATTCGGTTATCGCATAAGTGATGAGGGTTTGCTTCATGTTTATCATTATTTTATGACTAGGAACAAAACAAATCCTTGAAGTTATTGATATTTTAATAACTATTTAGATACTAATTTAATAAATAACATAATTTCTACCAGTTTCTATCAGTAACTACCATTTTCTACTAATCTTTCAATACTATATAAAAATCGTTAGACTTGCGATATGAGAGCCGCGTTGTCTAGAAGAAAGAGCACACTCTTCTATCCATTAATGCTAGTCTTTTTTCTTCAGGTTTTGCATTTAAACGGTCCATCTAAGCAGAGTTAACCTCTTTGCTGATAGTTTTATTTTGGTTGAAGAGTTAAAAAGGAATTATACCATTCATATCCCACGACATGCATATAGAGTATCGTTCGTGTGAGGCGTCCACCACCGAGGCATTTATTTTATCCTCTCCAGATATTGCTTATAGTTGTATTTAGCGAGGATAAATATTCATAAATATATGGGTAGAAGGCTGTGTATCCTATAATAACCATCATCGTCGAAACATTTATTCTACCCTCTCCGAAGATGGACTATGAGGGTATTTTGCGATATGTCGGGACGTCATATTAACGAGAAGTTTATAACTTAAAGTAAATTTCAGCAGAGAAGAGTCTATGTTTTCTCTCCACATACGGTTCTTAGGGACTTTAGCGATGATAAATAAGGCCAAATAATCGTAGGGAAGATGTGTAGCCTTGAATATTCTTCAAGTTCGAAGAGACATCTTATCGAAGTGTGCCTGTGTTGCTTAGACTTAATTTCAACGTCAAACTATTCTATCTTCTTAACATACCTGTCGTCAAATAAAATATTCCTTTTGATTCCATATTGTTTCGAAATTACAATGGCACATAATGTACTTGTGGTTCGTCACACAAGTATCACCTGGTAATTTGTTGCAAAACGAAGACAAGGCCTCTCTTTCTAGTTTCTGAGCTCCAAACAAGACCTTTTTACTACTATTGTTCAATGAAAAAAAGGAGTAAATGACTGAGAGGAAGAACTGGTATAGGAATGGTATATAAAAATAGAAGGGATAAGAAAAGCTAAACTAGTTTAACATGACAAAGCCTACATTGCTATGCTCGTTATTTCTAATTAGCATGGCTTCAAGACCGTAATTACAAACAGAAATAAATTTGTGCAAACAGCTTTGCCTTCTGACTAAAACCAAGTCTAGCTGATATAAATTACTTATAACTAAATATTTTATTTAAAGACAATTTGCGTTAATGTTGGATAGATGACTTTATAGCGTCTATAAATTCCTCAAAGCCGAGATATTTTGGGTTGGTAGAGGAGTATTTTCTGTCATAGTTCCGTTTCAATTTCACCGAGAATGTGGAATAATTTGCTAGCTGTGATACCTCCACCTCTCCTTATTGATGGCTTCAACTGTGCTTTGAAGACCAACTCTTCTCTCAGGCTTTCTTTAGTTGTGTGAAGATCTATAAAATCGAAGAGCGTCACACAAAAATCCTCATTATTATTAACATTCCTTAGTGATGGAGCCCTACCGTTCTCAAACGAGATGTAATACTATGGCTGATTTTTTCATAGGATTATTCAATAGTTTAAGTAAGTTCCCAAATCAGTGTCTACCAAAGTTCTGGCATAATCTGGTTACATTTAATCATATTGTACATGGCGCTGCTAAAGATAAGTATTATTACAGTACTAGATTCACAAAGAAGAGAAAAAAGAAAAACAAATTTAGGACGCGCATTTAGCCTTCTATTGTGTTGATCAACACCAGCACATTTTTAGTTTTCGGATTTAACTCCTATAAAATGCTCCTGGTTCTGTATTTTATTAACTTCATACCGATATTTTCTGCCCAAAATTCAGTAGCAATTGATTCAAATTGCCCAATACGCGGCTACCGCCTAGCAAGCACTTTCTCCCGCACGAAAACTTGGGCTAATATAACAGGTAAATCAATTTCAACATTTAATTGCATATTTTTTGTTTCGTATAGTAAATTGATTATTTTGAAATGTGATTATCTAGGTCTCTAAAAGAAAGGAAAGAAAAAAAGAAATGAAAGAACTTAATTATAATTTCAGGTAAGGAACCTATATAAGGCTTCGGACCTCTACTTCTAGCTGACACCCAGTCGTTCGATCACGGTGTCCAAGACGCTTTTATGAATTAAAAATGATAAAATGGAAGCCATATCTTATTTGTCCAACAGAGAGTTAAATCAGTCTAGAGCGTGTCTGTTTCTCAGTTAATATCTTTTGTTTCCTGGCTTGTTAGATAATAGATTTTAATTAATTAATTTGTTTCACATTTTTGAGGACGAAATCAACAATGTTTAAATGCACGATATATATATATATATATATATATATATATATATATATATATATATATATATATATATATATATATATATATATATATATATATCTATATATATATATATATATATATATATATATATATATATTTATATTTATATAACACCACCACCAACCCTATGAAGATTCTCTTAATTGAAGGTGACTTCAGGATGGGTTACGCCTACGGCAATGTAAAAATGCATAAACGAGGAAATCCCCTTTGCCTCATCATAAATCAAACACCAAGCGTGACTTATCACCTGGCAAAATTTCTCAACTCGATCATTGCGCCCTACACTCCATGAAACTACACGCTGCCCTCCTCTTCAACTCTTCTAGATATCCTTGAAATTTCACAACCAGCAGCCGTACTAGCTTCTATGAACGTAGAATCTCTATTCACAAATGTTCCCGTTGATGAAACTATCAAATTGATAGCTAATGCCATTAATCATACTGAAGTCTCCACACCTCTTACCATTCTAGAAAACATATTGCGACAGCTCTTCCAAGCATGCACAAAAGAAGCCCCATTCTATGGTTGCGATGGGCTCACCCCTTGGCGTCCTCTTTGCCAATTTTTACATGGGCTCAGTTGAGAACAAGATTTTCAAATGCAATATAACGTCCAAGCCTCTCATCTATGCGCGCAAAAATCGATGACATAATTTTGAATACGGATAACTTTGAACAAGTGAACGGCCTCGTTGAAACATTCAGAACAACTCGTGTTTGAATTTCGCCCACGAAACGGATGTTAAAGGATCCCTTCCCTTCCTTGATATCCTCATAAGTTCCCAGGAGTTTAAATTTGTGACCCAAGTCGAATATTGCTTAAGCGGTTCTTCTGAATGTTCTGAACGCTACAAGAGCTCAGTCACCAATGCCTTAGTTAACAGGGAAATTTCCCGTTCATCCTCTGGACGGCTGATGATCTCGAACTTAACAGGGTTTCCAGTGTTCTCGTTAACAACGGCTACCCACAAGAATCCATCTACGCCACCATAAAAGAGAAAATGAACTTGGTTTCTGTCCTGGCGTCTGGTCTCCTCCGAAGAATAATAATATTGACCTCTATTACAAGGCCAATATGAACACCAGCTATCGTTAAGACGAAAAGGCTCTCAAAGCCATTCTCCGTCGTAATGTGACCCCAACCGACCCTAATACGGAAAAAAAATCTGATTTTATACTACAAGACCAAGAAAGCAAGTAGTTACATCATGAAGAACAGCTGTCTTCCTCCGGCGAGCGAACTCCAGGAGACTAAAGCCGTGTACGAATATTCGCGCAAAGTTGGTGACTGCGAACACCGCAATTCAAAATACATTGGCGTAACCTCCACAACCCTGTCAATGTGACTGACATCTAACCTTCAAGATGGCGCGATTAAAAAACACGCCCACTCTCATGGCACTATCCTAACCCATGAAAAGCTGCATGAGGACACCTCCATCATCCTGAGACTCCAAAACCGCAGAAGATTTCGGATGGCCGAAGCCGTCATTATTCAAATGAAGAAACCAGCAATTAACGTGAATCTTCAGCCGTAAACCATACTACCGATATCTCGGCATTTCCTAGTTGACCGCCATTAAAAGAAGAATGTTTTCAAACCTCCATTGTCCTTTGCCTCCTTTGCCAGAGAATCTGAGCCTTCCAATTTTATGTTTCTTGTAGTGCTTAGTTTGCCCTTAAAAAGTTCCCGCGCCATGATTGGCCAATTTTTGTAATACTTATGTTCACGTAGAAAGAATATATAAATATAAATGGCTATGAGGGACACAATTTCACTATGAAGGCTGGTGTACCCACAGTGGGCTGCCTAAGCCCTAGCCTATACACTATCTTTATAAGCGACCTCCCCCTTCCCACCCAAGACTATGCACTCAATGTGCAACTAACCGACGACATCTCACAGGTCATTACCAGCGACTACAAGAACCCTGTCGATATAGCCAACAGGACGGCGGGCAAGATTGGGAACATAAACGCTTATGAGAAGCGAAATAAGATCCGAACCAACAACAACAAGTTTAAGGTTATTCTAGTCGGCCGAGTCAAGAGAGATGACGTTGTGGTGAACGAAGAGCTCTAAGTATACACTACACGTCCATCTCACTCACAAAATAGCTAAGGCTAAAACATGGGTTGAGCAAATGTACAGGTTCAGAAGGCTATCCTTCCGAAACAAAAGGAAACTGTACTTAGCCTTTGTAAGGCCAATCCTCTTGTATCCGGCAACTCCACTACATCTGGCAAGAAAGACACGGATAATAAAAGCCCAGGCCGTGCAGAATCGGGCACTTTGATACATCCTCGACGTGAGTCTCCTGGACTGCATCCCTGCAATAACCCTACACGATATAACCGACATAGAACACCTAAATGTGACCCTACACGAAAGAGCAAGAAAAATATGGAGAAAAATTGACTAACATATACCAGAAGGTATCCTTCGAAATATACGTAAGCCCTAAATTAGACACGAAAGACAAGGATTTGCCAGCAGCCAATTGCAGATGCAGGAGGCTGTAACACCAATATATACATAAATAAAATCGAAAAAAGGCACATACAATATACAAACTAAAAGGAGAATTAAAGACCTATAAAGGTCACTAGTAAAACCTAACAAAAATAAGCGAAAGTAGAAAAACAAAAAGATCCCCAAAAAGGACAAAAATAAAGCAAATCAAAGAAAGATATTGAAACCAAAAGATCCAAAAAGAACAGAATAAAGATTATACAGAGTAGAAAATATATACAAAAGATCCAAAGAGGACATGAACAACAAAGTAATAAAAACGAAATAAAAACAAGACATAAGAAATAAGTCAAAATGAACAACAAAACAAAATAAATTCAGTAAATAAATCAAAAGATCAAAAAGAGAAAGAAAATGAGAAAAAGGACGCATAAATGCAAAAAAAAGCTCAAAAAGACGCAAAAGGAAAAACAGAAAACAAAGGCTTGAATGCTGAAAAGTTAAGTTAAAGATATCAAACAAACAAGATTACAACAAAAAGCCATCGCCAGACGTACTGGCCCAACTATATTCTACTATCATACACATTTTCTTACTATACCTCTACCACTATCAAACACCTTTTTTCTACCTTAGAATTTCCGAATTCCGAATTCCTCTGTTCATTCATTGAAGATGACCTAACATAGTCGAAAGACGTCTAGGAATAAAGAATGTTATTTGCGGATGTTTTTTCTTGCCTCGAAGACCCCATTAAAAAATTTGTAAGAAATATTAATAAAATACAAGTTAAAATCAATGACGCTGCCACAGCTGTGTACTTCAATAGTACATGCATACAACGTGGCCTTTTACCTAATTATCTATATATATATATATATATATATATATATATATATATATATATATATATATATATATGTATAACTGAATCACGAAAATAAGGAACGTGAGGAATTTATGAATAACGTTACAGCCACGAGGAAAATGAAACAACGGAGAACTGCGAGGCCTTTCGACTAATGGTCCTTTACTAAGCAGACTAAAAGACAGGGAAAAAGAGGAAGATATTTATACACCTGATTAATGAAAATATGGGATATAAAGATTAAAAGTGGTGGGATTAGCAGATACCTGGAACAATCCTATTAACGAGATGAGCCGTCAGGAAATTGAATCTATAAGAAAAATCGGTGCAGACTTGTGTTATCCAGCAAATATACTTGATATTTGTTTTATAATAAATCCAAAAAAAGGTTTTATAACGAAAGTACTATTGAGAAGGAAGCGCCCAAGAATATCCTCATTTTACCTTATTTTAATGGCTTTGAAACCGTAAAAACATTGTTAAAAACACTTAATGTAAATCTTGTTTTCTCTTATACTAATACTTTAAAAAGAATGTTAATAAGAAATTGCCCTAATGAAACAAATAACGTAATTTATAAAATCCCTTGTCTGGATTGCCCTTCATTTTATATTGGGCAAACTAGCAAGGATCTGAATGTGCATATTGAGCAACATAAGTACTCTGTAATTGGAAGGAGAGTCCTGTGATTGACAAATCAAATGACTTTTTTTCACGAAATCTTTTAGAATCGGCTTTTATACAACTGACTTCGAACTTTAATCTCAGCCCTGGAATGTATTTTTTGGACCCTTGTATCAAAAGAATGTTTAAGAATGATTTTAAAGATATAATTTCTGAATTAATGATTACCACCTAGAAGTTATTTTAGCTTATTTATATAAAAAAAACCTTTCCTCATATTTTTCTTTTGTCATATCTTCTAGTTATCATGTGTGAACTTTTTTGTTTTCATATTGCATATGTGATTCCTAAACACTGCCCCTTCCTTCCTTTCTTTTGTAACCCGTTTTTTTTTTGTTTTTTTTCTTAACCCTGACGGCTCATCTCGTTAATAGGATTGTTCCAGGTATCTGCTAATCCCACCCCTTTTAATCTTTATATCCCATATTTTCATTAATCAGGTGTATAAATATCTTTCTCTTTTTCCCTGTCTTTTAGTCTGCTTAGTAAAGGACCATTAGTCAAAAGGCCTCGCAGTTCTCCGTTGTTTCATTTTCCTCGTGGCTGTAACGTTATCATTAATTCCTCACGTTCCTCATTTTCGTGATTCAGTTATACATATATATATATATATATATATATATATATATATATATATATATATATATATATATATATATATATGTATATACGTGTGAATTTGGGCGCAGTATATTTTTATTATAACATGTTTTATTAAAAGCAACCGCTAGTTTCGAATTAATAATTCTTTTTTCAATCTTCTCGATTTGTCTTATATTCGCCTTTTCTTCATTGTTTAACCTGTGGATAAGCGTACCGAAGTTCATCGGGGACTTATGTTAGTTAAACAATGAAGAAAAGGCGAATATATGACAAATCGAGAAGGAAAATGAAACACGGGAGATCTGCGAGGCCTTTTAACTAATCGTCCTTTACAAAGCAGACTGAAGCAGGGAGAAACATAAGAAGAAACTTTTACAAAGAAGATACACACACGTATATGACAGACGCGGACATAATGTATGCAACAACAAAATATATAAAATTCCATGTTTGGATTGTCCCTCTTTTTATATCGGCCAATCTAGCAAAGATTTGGAAGTACGTATTTAACAGCATAAGTATTCTGTAAATACTGGGCAAACATCAAATGCAATATTTATTCATTTGAGTGAAAACTCTCATCGGATAAATTGGACCAAGAGTTCTGTGATCGCCAGATCGAAAGATTTCTTTTCACGAAATCTTTTAGAATCTGCGATTATACAGCTTACTTCTAATTGTAATTTTAACCTTGTTTTGCAAAAATGTTCAAGAATGACCTGACCTAATTAATAATTATCTTTTCTAGTTATTCCTGTTGTTAATATATTTTCTGTTTTATTCATGATACTGTTCACCTCTTAGAAATTGTTTTTGTTTCGGCAGGCTTATTTCTCCCTATATTCTTCATTTGTCATATGCGCGTTTATACTTTTCTAGTTATTCCTATGTTTAATATATTTTCGCTTTTATTTTTGATCATTTTTATCTCTTATAAATTTTTATTGCTTCTCAAATAGAAGAATTATGAAATTGTAATCTTAATTTAGTTTGGGCGGTTTGAGTCCCCCTCCTCTTTTTTGTAAACCCCATTTTCAATGGTCACCTTCTGTTTCAGCAGGCTGCATTCTTTAATAGGGTTGGTTTTCAGGTACCTGTTAATGCCTTTATAATCCTAATGTCCCCATCTGTCATATACGTGTGTGTGTCTTCTTTGTAAAAATTTCTTCTTATGTTTCTCCCTGCTTCAGTCTGCTTTGTAAAGGAGGATTATTCGAAAGGCCTCGCAGATCTCCCGTGCTTCAATTTCCTCCGTGGCTGTTGACTTTATATATATATATATATATATATATATATATATATATATATATATATATATATATATATATATATATATATATATATATATATATATATATATATATATGAAAAACTCACAAAGTATCACGTGAGGGTAGCAAAATGAATGCAATGTCCCGCAGGAAAAAAATGAAAAGGTGTTTCCAAGTACTTTCGAACTTTATTAAGTTCCTTATCAAGGATAACTACAAGAAATAATATTATATTAGATGTATATATACGGAAGAAACGTATGAAAGCCTGCCTCAAAAACAAGAAATCACCAATAAGGAAGACGGAAGGGGGAAGGTAAAGAAACACATTAAGAATTACAAGAAGCAGGTAGTAAGGTCAAACTAACTCAGAGCTGAGATAAGGACAAGCAAAAGCTTTAGATCGATTACAAAAGGTAGAATCCGAGGAAGAGTTTGAGAAATCTTATGAGACCCAAACGAGGCGTTCTTTTGTGAATTTTTCAATTGCAAATCGTCAACTTATATTTGACTAAAGCTTCATGGTAGATAATAGTGAAAGAATGAATGGTTGAGTTAAGTGAATGGCCTAAGGGGCTTAGGTTGCTTCTTGTAACGTATGGAGATATTAATGAAATGATTTGCAGGGATTGTTTATTGCAATCGTTAACTGGTGCTCTAGAAAGACCATCACACGGATTATCTCTCCCGGCTATGTGACATATAGAATTAGTGCACTAACTAATGAATTCAAATGTGCGGGACTCTTTTGCATAGTGCCTGGTTCTTAGATATTTAGCGGCGCCTTTGATCACCTGCCAATCTAGGAGAACAAAAGGTTTAGTACCTTCGAGTAAGTGTTTGAAGTTTTTTATTAAATTGTGTTAATTCTGCAACCTTGAAAGACTAAGTGAGATGCATTTGTAATTAACCAGATTGGACTGTTTCATTTTAGGTGGAGTAAAAGGGCAGCTTTTAGTATACGGTATCTTATAGTGTCAAAATCGAATTCTGCGAAGTCATCCCATTTCAATTCGGATTTGGGGCGACGCTTGTTTGAGTTCTTTAATAATATCGTGAGAGGATTAAGGGCGGTTGCATAATATTTAGATTGATACACATTAAATCTCGTATTTTGAGTTTGTTGACTTGTTATGATGATTTTTTTCGGCAAAATACTAAAAAACAGTAAGATAACTTTCATCAAGCATAAAAGCATTTTGTATGACTTTTTTGCATTTAAAAGCTATTTAAATGGTGAAAAACATGGATATGTTTATTCCACATGAGCTGTATGAGAGTAAAAATAGACATTTGATGCATGATAAACTAGTATATTTCTAATTTTATATAAGCGTTTCCTATTGCGCTTCTAGCACATTTCTTCTTAGTGCAATCACTTTGTCGCTTGGGTAGTTTAGAAAAATAAATATATTTTATAATCGCAATTTTACCCGACACAAAATACGAGTACGTCAGAATTCCTGAAGAACTTATATTAGTCAAAATGTATTTTTCGTAGATAGCATCTAAATTATTTTTCTTAGAACTGTAGAATACAGAGAGGAACATGTCGTTCCTACTATGTCGTTTGTAATACCTATGCAAGGTATTAAGGACCGTGTAATATTGGCATATCAGCAGCTTAATGTTGGTGAAATTAAAAAAAGGGTATTGAAATCCTATTTTATTCTACATTGATGCATAATCTTGTTGATTTTAAATATTTATTAATATAATTTTCCAATTTTGACTGAGGCAATTATAAACACTATTAGCACAGTGGATTGTCATTTTTTTAAGCCTTTTAATCTAGCTCTCGTAATATAGGTATTAAACCTATAATAAATCCCTGTCAGATTTTGCTTTCATTTCTTAATATAAAAGTTTGGTTGCTGAAAAAAAAATCAAAATGATTATTAAAAACGTGTAGTATTTGTTTTTACAAAAGAAATTTACAGATATCACGTGTGAAAAACTCTCTTGGAAACTGCCGAAATTCAGAATACGCGCTCATTGTTGGAAAATTGTCAGTGTTTTAGAATTTTTGAAGAACTTATATTAGTCAAAATGTATTTTTCGTAGATCGCATCCAGATTATTTCTCTTAGAACTGTAGAATACTGCGAGGAACATGTCCTTCCTACTATGTCGTTCGTAATACCTATGAAAGGTATTAAGGACCGTGTAATATTGACCTATCAGCAGCTAAATGTTGGTGAAATTAAAAAAAAGGTATTGAAATCCTTCTTTCTTCTACACTGATGCATAATCTTGTTGATTTTAAATATTTATTAATAGAATTTTCCAATTTTTACTCATCATCAACGTCTTTTATAGCTTCACTATTATTTTACAATTCAACCCCCAAGAAATCTTAGGCCAAACAATGTTTAAGAAACAGGCCTTATTAAAATAATTTAGTTGATTGAGCATAATCATTATCATAGATTTTTTTAGCATAACAATTATTTAGATTCACTTCAAAATACTGACACCCAAAATATCTTTACAAACCCATCCTTGTTTTAGATTTGCTTTTGTATTCCAAACCAGCAGTACTCAAATCAGAGGGTAGGAAAAGTTAGTCTCGAAATTAATTCGGAACTACGATAGCCAGTCTGATTCCAACTAACAGTACCTCGGGGAATTTAGCCTTTATTTAGTCTTTTACTACTACAGTGCGCTCGGCTCGTATCACATAGTATATGGCAATCAAGCGAGCGTATCTATTTGGGGTAATTATCTCTTGGGCAGGATCCAACAAATCAAGAACACGTAAAAGCTTCTTATCGCTATTTCTTCCAAGACGAGCAGACGTTTTCATAAACACGAGGACAAGCTATTCTCTACCTTTTCTTATCTTCTGTTACTAAATTAGTCTACGTAAGGCAGATAGATATTTAGCTCTTGCAAATATGATTTCTACTAATTTAGGATACTTGGATTTGTATGAAATAAGAGCGAAATAATACGTGTGTACATTCCCTTACAACAAATATAACAGCATCTTTTACCGATATATGTCCATGCCAAATATATTTACAATTGTCCTACACTCCACGCCAAGATAATTTATATTTACTCTAGCAATAAGTTGGCAAAATTAAATGGCTTTATGTAAACCGAGAAAGAGAGTTAAGAAAAGGTAATGGTTAAGATCTAAAACCCTTCATACAGACCGTGATAATTGAAAACTGTTTTAAATATTGAATTTTCTTATATCATTTAAAAGCCTTTCAAGCATCCGCGATAAATATTTTCCTACAAAGCCATGCTCACCGTTATTCCTGAGGATAATCGTCAATGACTGCAGGTTTAGGGCACTAAATATTCCAAATGTATATTTTAGCTTTACACTTCTGTAATAAAACCAGTATTAAGTAAGACTGGAAGATCGATTTCTAAGAATAAAATATAGAGATTGAGTTGCCTGGACAACTAATTATTTAATTGATCGCTGTTTTATTTTGGGATTATTATTATTTTCTGGGAACGTTAAATTATATTAGGAAAAGGCAGTTTCCATTATTTTCTTATTTGCATCATGCGACGTTTCAATAAAGAAAACAAAGTATAATTAGACGGAAAAAATACAAGTTTTTATTTTAGCTCAAATTTAACAAGATTTTTATTCATTTTGCTATTAAATGATAGGATAGTAGATAGAAGAAGATATATTACTCTATATGACGAGGTAATTTAAATATTTATAGTTTAGAAAATTCAACATAATTCGAAGAGCACACAATAACAAAGACCCTAGCAATGTTAAATTTCCCTATTTAACCTGTAGACGACACCTAGAGAAATTGGATATATAATTTGTTGTTAAAATACAACTGCGAATGTAACGAGATCAAAGCACACAGAGAAAGGAATTTAAGAATTGAATTTTAAATTTCATCTGTTTGAATTTTAACACATATAGATAGAACTATCCATAACTATACTTAAACATTTTTATGAACACCGTGACCGATAGTTAAGGGCACGGACAGTGATGCCCGTCATTTTGCGGTCTTTATAAATCCCAGGGGTAACAAATGCTTGATTCCGGTATCGGGCATCGTTTCTTCGAGTGAAAAACAAATATAAGAACTAGGTCTAAATTGACAAAGACATGGCAACGAATATAGACTATTAACTAACTAGGCGATACTATCCCTATCGAATGTTCTCAAGACCCTACTAATGCGCCGTACTCTGTACTCTGTGACGCAACCAATCATACGCCCCCTTCACCCCTAGCTCTCTGAAAACCTCCTCCCTCAGCTCTGCCCGTCCTACTCGACCAACATGTTAACGTTCACCGCGTATTTTCGAATACAGCTTCGATCTCCCTCTCCTTCATTAATCGCTTTCAGGTCTTAAAACCATCCTCTTCGTCGGACTATTTATCCTTAAATCATGAGCGAACAATTTAAGTACCAAAACCTTAATAGAGAGGTATAATTTTTGGCCCCATTTGGAAGGGTCTTAATTATCAAATTCCCATTTTGCTGGTTGCAAGTACTTTCCTCGGTCTCTGATAGGCAGTGGGGTGTGTGTACACTCTGACCGAGCACTCACGCCTCAATTGCTGTCAAGGAACATCTTTTGACAGGGGCCTAAAGAACATCCCAGTGGAGGATCTCCTTGAAGATATTTCCTCAGGGAGTCATGAAGGTCCACAGATTTAAGAAAAAGATCGTAAAGGAAAACTGTGTACTTCTGGACTGTCATAATCATTCAAAGACATGGTCTCACCACCTCACATCTACTAGGCCTCACATTTGAGGTCCGCCCGTATCTTCAAAACAGCACACGCTTCAACTGCCGAAAATCAATGACCCTTTGCCCTAACTGTGGCCTTGAATTCCACTCCCCTCTTGTCGAGCAAAATTGCCCTGCTAAAACTGCTCAGGAGAGTACTTAGTATTCTTTCGCGAATGCAAGACCTTTAAGTTCGAGGCAGAAGTGCAGTCGCTACGATATACCGCCTTCAGAACTGCTAGAGAGGCTTGAGATTAAGTACGTGCCGGCCATAGCCTCTCGGCTTCGTAAGGTGCTGTTCCTTATATTGATTTGTTCCTGTGAAATCCATAACTCAATACACCATTAGCGCGCTCCGTGATGTTGACCACCCCCTTCTGCACTTTTTATCTCTCCTGAGTTGTTTTCACACAAATGTATTGAAAGCCATTCTGCCTCGGTAGGCTTAGCCATTAGACGCCTTGATCTAATAAATACATTTGCAGTCCTCCATCCAGAGAGGGTCATTTTGCCAGTTTTCCATCTCACCCCTACTGTTAGGTGACATAAGCGTGATATCATCCGTATATCAGCCTATTTGTTTGTGTCTCCAGGCACGCAGTCTTCCCCACCACACATGGATAGCATTATCGTGCTAGAGGTAAATGCGCCGTTTAGCTCATCATTCCAAAGACACTGATTCCTCTTAGTGGACAAAGAAATGAGAGACCTCATTGGTCCTTCCCGCTGCCCCCCCCCTTCCCAACCGATCCCAACGAAGCTCCTCTTCAAATCTCCAGCGATAATGCCCCATTGCTATCTGTTTCCCCTCTCGCTATGACCTGATTCCTCTAATCTTTACCCATCTCCAGAACCTAGCGCTTTCAACTTCCCTACCCAAAAGATAGCGCCAAGACCTCTATCCCACCCTAACCCAAAACCTCAGACCACTATCGCCGTGGTCAGAGGGTAAGTAAAGCCTCCGGTTTATAGGATCTTCCAGGGGAGCCTAGCCATAATTTTTGCGTCCAAGCGCTAAATCTTAGATCTCAATGCTTGTAAATTCCCTTTCGTCTCTCCCACAGTAGCCCATTACAATTACCGGGGTTTACTTGTTAAGAAGAATACCATTATATCTTATTTTCGACCTAGTAGCCTCTGTCTCCATGAACTAATTTTGGGTAACCGCTAGGTCCCTAGGATCTCCGGTTAGCTTTCTGTCCTCTAATCCGCTCGGAGCAACTCTATGTCCGACGGAGCAGCCATCTTCGCTTGAATATCAGTCCCATGTTACCCTCTCCCTTTTTACACCGATTTCATGTGTTGGCTGTCCTCCCTTTTCTAGAACGCTAGTACGCTTTCAGCTGGGTCTACATTACTCTTGACCGCCTTCCTCACTCTAACCTTATCATAATCTTATCCTTTGGTTCCCCAGAATCTTACATGTTTTAACATATTTTGGCAACAGGAACTCCACTTTATGCAACTTCCGATCGATTTTTTTCATACCCACCTCTTCTATCCCGAATGAGAGAACTGTGCTTCTAATGTATGAATGTCTGTTCGCCAAACTATAGTTATCCTTCTAATAGAGCTCTAATGGAGGATTTTGGGAGCTACAGCTTTCCAGTTTCTCTCTCACTTATTCATTATAGGCCCAATAGTTGCGAGACAGTTAGCTCTCCGGGAGAAGAGTGGGCCGATTTCCTTGCCGACATAGCCTGATATCATTAGGTACCTATTTTTTCCGGAACGTTTGATGAAACTATAACCTTAAAAAGTTACTAATTTTATCTATTTTTCAACTCAACTGTCTCCAAATCCTCGGGCACAGTCTACCATCGGATCGTACCTGGGAGTCTCCTCGGCAGTGAGATGAGGCTGCTTGTGCTAACAAGCGAGTAACCGGCCGATACTTGCGCAACTGCATCCCTCAACATAAGATACACATGAACCAGCCAAGAGTCGCTCCACAACGTTGCCCTAAAGAGGATTGCCCTCACCCCCTCTTCTAGGGCTTACTTCTCTGGGATTTTTACCTCCTCCCCATCCAACGACGTCTAGGTTCGCTGAATGTCTGAGAAACAGATCAACATACACCCAGCTGCCCTAATGATGGCACTTACTTACTATTTTAAAAGAGTCGTTTTGGAAGGTTTGGCCCTCCCCTTTCTTCAATTTCAAAGTCCTCGTTGGACAACATAGTCTCTTGTCCATTTCATTCGACTAGTGATGATATATATGGCCGGCAATTAAAAATAGAAGTAATACGTCCTGCCCTCTCATCCTGTCTTCCCATTTTCCCTGACCATGAAAGATTTTTTTAATGCTTCATCTGCTACCGCGTATCGGCTTTTCACTTCCTGATACATCTGCAGAACCTGATCAGGCTTGGGTGGCAATTCCCTCGTCCTGGTGCAAGGCAATCGTTGTACCTATACTCAATCCGGATTTCAACCCCTATGGTCTGTCATCCTACCGCCAAGGAGCTATCGCTTGCTGTTCATAAAATTAATGGAGAGAATAGTCTCTTAGCGTCTCCCCTTTTCACACGTAATCTAATTCACTGTTTCCTGATTGAAATGCTAGTTTATGCTTATTTCGCAGTGTTCCAGATCTTCTTCCACGACATTCAGGAAACATTTTCGCGAAGTACTGCCTGGCTCGATGTCTTTATTTTATTATACGTAGCTTAAGACACTACTTGACTCTTCTCTATCATCAATAGTTTGATGTTCCTCGTACTTCATGGTTTAGTACTTATCTGCATTTTCCAGTGGTGAGTCTTAGCGTCCTCCGATTATCCTTTGTGATCAAGCCGGTCACTTCCTTTCTTCCCCATCAAATTAGCCGCACAATGTAAGTTGACGACCTAGGGATCTGATACTGTAGCAAGTATCCTGCCACAGAAGTAATAGGTTCAACTATCTATAACTTATGCCGTTGAGTGAGCTGTTTCTTAGAGATTTTCCTCTACGCCCAGAAGTCTTTCTCTGTCCTCTTTCATTCTCATCGAAAAAATTACACTGAAATCTCACATTATTTATAACTCAGAACCCAATACCTGTGAAGCAATTCTTAAAGTTTCTAAACCTCATCTTCGATGAGAAGCTCTCATTGAACACTCAAGTTTCTAACCTCATTGATACCACTCACTCAACCACCTAGGTCATGCGCCCACTCACTGTAATATCACCTGTCCCACAGTACATAGGGTGCTGACTGGCGCACATTAATTAGAATGTATAATATATTCATCTACTCCAAACTCGACTTTGGCTGTGCGATATACATTTTTCACATCCTCCTAGACCCTCTCTTGCCTTGATCTAGATCTGAAACGGATACCGACTGGCTACTAGGGTTTTTAACTTCTCACCAGTAACCAGTTTCTGCGCCGAATGCAATGCCCGTTCCTGTCTGCGAAGACTCTCCTCCGCTTCCGTCGGATGCCCTCGTCACCAGTTTTTCAGCTGGTGTACATTGCCCTCTAATGAAAACCACTGGCACCACCAAAGGACAGTACTCTTCTTGCTTAGGTCCTGACATTCATTTTGCCTTAAATATATCAGATATATTTATGTAAGTTTTTTACCTGGATTATGTGCCCAGCAAGAATCTGTGACAGAACTTTCAAGCAAGCATGTGTTAGTAAGCGGCTTAAGTTCTCATATCAGAGTTCCTCAGTCATGCGTCCACCCACTCTCATGGCAGAGCCATCTGCAAGGCTGGCTACCTTTTACTTCATAGAACGTCTGTGGCCGTTCGGATAGAGACAATGCCTCGCGCACTATTTCCCTTGACATTCTCCCCGGCTTTCCATTGTACACAACAGAGCTCTACGCCACGCCGTCCGTGAGTCATTTCATACTATCTGCCTACTACTTCCTACCAAATTTGTGCTGTTTATAAATTGCTCAAGCACGATTTTTGCATTGTTCTACCACTCTTATTATAATTTTCTGATCGGTGCGATCCGATTGATCTTGTGTGAGCTTTCAAATTCATAAAACAAACTAGTCAACTTCTGTTGGGTGGTCTCCCACATTGGGATCCCTTCCATTGACTGATCTTCTTCCAGATGTCAAGGAGATCTTTAATGTATAATGGTTCACTGGCTGGGGGCACACTGCCTCTAACTACCAAACTTCACCGCATTCCACCGCAACTCCAGCTCGGTTACTTGACTTAATCCTTCTAGCGTTTCTGCTATAAAGATGGAGTACTGACCCGCCTACCCCTAGGTTGCACTCGGGTATACATTATTTCCCGCGATCCCTCTCAGACCTGTATCACCTGCCGTACCAGTCTCAATGTGTCCCACGTAGTTGTTGGGTGCCCCCTTCACTCCATATCTCGTCGCCGCTTCTTTCCTTTTCTCTCATTTTAACCTAACTCAGTACACGTGTTTAATATTCGCAGCTGTTCCTTTAATATCCGTAAATCATCTTTTTTTCCTTTTCTCTGCCACTATACTTCTCCTCCTGATATATCCTTGCCATTGTTCTCTTCTCATCTTTTCCACCACTTACCTTTCCTCTACCGGTGAAAGGCGTCACTGAGTAGGAGGCATATGCGTCAATCAGCGGTCAAACAAAGTTCCCATAAAAGATTCAAGAATCTTTATATTGGAATCAATGTACAATCCATTTGTTTGATTTACAAAGTTTTATTGAATAATTTGTAATGAGGTTCTTTCATTTAAAGCTTAATTTAGCAATAATTCACCCAATCGATATAAAATGCTTGAAGTTGATCTTTCATATTGTAGTAGTCGACTAGACAATATTGTAAATTGTAAAACAATATTTACTCTATAGACACTTTAAAAGGATCCTATATCTTAAAGTAATATGCAAGTACTCTGTTCATGGTTGCAAGGAAAATCTTCGACCTAAGTATATCCATCGGTTTTAATTATCTATTAAGTAGCTTTAATTTGCGTTTATTTTTATCTTGAGTTGTTTGCTCGAGTAAGTATTTAAATCTTTATAAACACAATTGTGCTTATTACCTTTAATATTGTAACTTTGCTCACATGTTTGTGCTTGTAAACACTTTTGTATGGAAGAATAACCAAAACAACAGACCATCTTTATATAGCTTGTGTTTATATAACTTCAATCGATGACGGCAAATGATTTTAACAATTAATCAGTTGGACAAAGGCAAGTTCTTATCAATTCTTTTTAATGAAAGTTGTGAGTATTTATGACGGGAATTTATTTTTCTTTGGAATATCTTTGTGCCTAACTAGTGTTAATCGTTCTTCGAATGTGTTGGACTGGTAAAGAAACTAGAAAGTAGCACTGTTTATGAAAATTAGTTCTTCGGCTTTTGCGTAAAAGAAAGTTGGAAGATTTATCAAAATATTAAAAGAAACTCAAGAGACTTCCTTTAGCTCATCTTTTTTCTTGTGATAAAAATTCTGTATAGTTTTTGCTGTAGGACGCCTAACCTTATAAATTATTAAAGATTTGTATTTATTTAGTTAAAGTACCCTTACTAAATTAAGCTCAGATGAAAGAGTACATGTTGAATACATTTCTAAATATTTAATTTACATCCTCGTCAGAGTAAATACATGCGGAAGGTTATTTAAATGCCAATATGGCATTGTGTCTCTGTCATGTAGGTAAAGCAGTAACCACCACTTACTAAAGTGAAAAATATGACAATAATGTTGCATAAAACCACTGTCATGTCATAAGGCTATACTAATATTCCATTAATGCGGGGGCACAAAAACTAGGACAAATTTATTTTATTGCTGGATTGTGGTAGTTTTATAGAACTTTCAATTGATTTCTATTTAATCGGTGAGTTTTTCACTATGCTCACGAAAGGTTTAAGTAAAGTTCATGTATACATTGGAGGCGTACAGACAAAATATTTCTAGTCAAGACATAAAAGCACAACCACTCATCATTCATATCAAAGCGGCAAAATTTGGGGGACATAAAAAATATTGGTTTCTTTTGATCATTTATCGCTTTAGGACAGAAGCACTTTGCTAAGATTTTAGAGGCTTATAAATAAGGATATCGTTATAACAGTACGCTTAATCTATTCTTCAAATGGCCAAGTAGAATAACAAGGTTAAGAGGTTTCACACGATTAGGAATAAAAACTCAAAGGAAAACAGTCATTCAATCCTGGAAAAAATATAAATGGTTTTCCAGCTTAAGCTGATGAAAGATATTTATTTTATAGAGAGAGAGAGAGAGAGAGAGAGAGAGAGAGTGATATCTTACCATACTTACATATCACAGTATTATTACTATTAAACTTAAACATTGTATATAGTATCTCGTCAAGCAAAGGCCTTAGGTCCAAGATGTTACTCAAAACCGACGTTAAGCTGCTAGATCTATATTAATTCGTGGGATCAATATTATCCCTTTTTTAAAATATATACTGGCATTTGCTAATTTTCAATGGAAAAATTAATAAAAAACAACTAACTTAATGAATTTAGTGATGAAATGATTATGAAAATACGTAGGTTAAAGTGATAATATTAAATTCATGATCTTGTTCGAATTCTGACCCATAAGTTAATTCGACATTCCTTCTTTAATTGAAAAAAGAAATTGTATTTATTTAAAAAAAACAAACAAGAGCATCTGAACTAGATTTTTTAAGGAAGAATTTGAAGAAGTTTTTGAAATTAAGAAAGTGAAAGATATGTAGATAATTAATTAATCCATAACCGAGTTAGGATTTACCTCCGTTTGCTAACTAAGGCAAAATCACTTTAAGGTGTATAAAGCAGGAAGATGGTATTTTGATCGATCTTAGACCAAGTTTGAGTTTCTTGGAAGGTCTATGATGAAATAAGTCAAGAATTGAGACTGAACAAACTACATAAAGATGCAATAAATAGGAGCTACGCTTCCTGCCAAAATTGTTAACTGAGTTGGTTTAGAGTTTTAGTTTTTGCTTCTTTTTGAGAATTGCAATTCCACTAATCAGTTCTACTTTGCTCCTATTTGGCGAAAGCTAACTTTTAATCTTACACCTTAGGCAGGAAAATAAAAGTTTTTCCTATAAAGATTTAATATCAATGTCCCCTCTTGAAGTATTTTAAGGACTACTCTACAAGGACTCTTTACTTAGATTAACCAACAATTATTAAAATAAAGACTAAGGCAAGAAAAAATAACTTGCACATCAATCACTAGAAGACAAAGCCCACCTTTACGAACTATGGAACCTTAAATTTCAAACTTTTCTTAACTCTTATAAGTAAATCGAATAAGTTCTTTTTCACTATCTACTGATGCTTTTATACAGTCTAGTAATCTGAATCAACTTTTCATGTACTTTGTCTTCTCTCTATCAGTACCAATCTGGGGTTTTCTAACTGAAGTCAAAATTCTAACAAATGAAGTTTTGCACCAAAGTGTTAAAATCTATTTTTAAAATATCAAAAACATTAGTGAAAAAAGTCGCTATAGTTAACATAGGGGAGGGGTAAGAGCATCGAGCTCGATTGCTTTTCAACGGCACGGTTGGGTTTGGTATCTCTATTATTTCAGGTTCTCATGAAATGACTATGATGTAAAAAAGAACGTTATATTATCTTGTCATAATAACAAATGTCGGTTTTTTAATCCCTAATTCTTATGATCAACTGTTAAGAAAAATCCTGAAAACAACACTTAAATACGTTTCCTCAGACCTCAGAGCGTCTCGTACAATTGTTTCTCGATAACTGAAATTCATTTAAGAGGATAAAAAAATGGGTAAATTCATTGCACATGATCTGAATAAGGAATAAAAGAAAAATGCACTTTTCAAGTAGGCCAAGAGAAAGGAAGCTTCTAAACTGTCCCGAATGCCAATGTAAATTAACATCTTACCTAAAGATGATGTTAATCATCGTAGGGAATCCTTTTTTGCACCATGTAACTACCATTTGTCTCGATCATCAAAACGACATCCCAATGGAAAAAGGCAATATAATCAGAAATAAGTGGAGAGAGATCGATGCTAGTATTTAATCCAAACCAGCTGCCATTCAGGTAACTAAAATTTAGTTAAACGGTAGACGAACTTGTTTTTTTTTTAATTTAAAGAATCTCTCGCAACGCAGGATGGTAGACGACGTTATAAAGTGAGGAAGATATATAGCCGCTGATTTAGTTAAGGGTATCGATGCCCAAAGGGTACACAATCTTAAAAATCTTAGTTGCAAGTTTACCTATGCTATATCTGACAAGAAGTTTCAAGTGTGTTGTTAATGATGATGATTTCCCATCCTACTTAGTAAATTGACAATAATTTCTTGCCTTTTTTTACTCAACAACCTTTAATTATTTGGAGGTTTTCTTTGAATGTATGGAATTTATGGGAGTAGAGTCAGATCTTGATTAGAGTAGAACACTGGATAACAAAATTATGGTGTATTTATACTAGCACTTCTTCTTACCTAATTTGTGTGTTCTAAATTCAATCAGATTTTCTACATAAAATACAAATTCTTGGAAATTCAGCTTCTTTTTTATGGGGAAATTTTGACACCTTTCGCATAATTTTATGTTGTATCTAAGAAATTTATGGTTATACTATGTTAAAATTAGGCTTCAAACAAGCATTTATCAAAGAAGCTGTATTTTTTCTTACCTGCGTGAATATTCATCCTAATGTGTAATAAATTTAAAATAAAGGCAAAAGAAATCAAATATGAAAGATAAAAATATGTATTATTTTCCTTACCAATGTTTTGTCGAGAACAAAAGGCCCACAGTAATGATTGTTACTTCTGCCTATGCAACATCAATATCAATTCAGTAAATAAGCGACGTCGAATCAAGTATCCGAACTTGACATCCGCAATTCGATTACCTACCGGTTCCAAGTCCACCAGTTACACATGATCACAGTGAAGAAAATAATGTATCCGAATGCAAAAGCCAAGCTGGTGGTGAAATTTGCTGACGACTCCACCATTACGAAACCACAACTTCTGAGTCAGGAATATCTAAATGACAAAATTAGGGACCTTGGTCTACCGAAATATATGTTGAGCTTCTTGGATCGCGGCTGAAACCACGGAATTTACTGTACCATGGGATACAGATCACTACTGCCCGTTGCAGGCATAAAAAACTGCCATTCAACAAAATGAATGGGCAACATTGTCACTGTGACGAAGCCCATGCTGTGATGACAGATCTCTGCAAGACCTGATTATAAGGAACAACAGATTAGAGGCTTCTTAGAGATTCCGGAAAGAATACATGTGGAATCTGTTCTTATGCCCAATGGCAACCAGCTCTCGTCGGTTCCTATCCCACATATTTACAGAATGATTGAAAGCTACGACAGCATGAAAATTCTCCTTGCTTCTATCAACTATGAACCTCACCAGTGGGTGATATGCGCAAATCTGAAAGTCAATAGCTTACTATCGGTATTTAAAGTGGTTATACAAAGTATATGTGCTTCCTCTGTTCATGGAATAGCAGATCCGATAAAAAGCGCATGAAAAGTAAATGGTCACCAAGACCTAAAGATACACCATGGTTATTGAATAGTATCCACAAGCAGCTAGTCGATTCACAGGTCTTCCTACTACTCGTACAATGCCACTACATCTGAAACTAGCCCTTGTAAAGAATCTATTAAGGCAATGAACCCAGCCAATCCGGGATTTCTATACCTGATATTGAATATTAAAGGTGTGTTAACTGAAGCAAAATTGAAAGCAGGTCTATTGAATGGTTCTGAAGTCCGTTCACTCATTGATGTCGGAGGTAACTTCCCAGGCAATCACCGTTCAGCCAACTAGGAAGAAATCGTGCACTGCATGCTGCATAGTTAGCAATTTTTTGGATCCAGGATTTCTCTGAAGTTACGCTTCTTTCACTCGCACCCGGAAGTTTTTCCACCAAAACTAGGAGATGTCAGCGACGAGCAGGGAGAAAAATTCGCCCAGGACATTGCAAAGATGAAGTCACGCTACAAAGACAGCTTTAGCCCCAACATGATGAATTATTAACGCTGAACGCTTGTGCCTGAAACTGAGGAAAATCACAGCCGTAAAAGCAAAGTACAGAAACACTTTTGATTGAAATATGATCAAATTTGATTGAGATAGATTTCAAATATAGTAAACTGTTTAATATGTGAGATAATCATGTCCGAAATCAATGTTTTTATACACTTGAATGTTTTGGGACACTTGTTCAGAGTACAACTTTAATACCTACAACATTGACAGTGATACGTATAAATTTATAAATGTTATTCGTGAGGGTTACCAGTTAGTGGTGGTCACTAAGTTTATAATGGGTCGCTTAATTTATGAGATGCCGGATGAGTACCAGTTTAGAAGAGGAATAACTTGGGAGTGAGCTTGGGTAACCCGTAAAGGGGTATCGGACGAAAGCGTTTGAGGTCTTACCGTCGAGTTTGCTCTGACTCCCAAAGTTCTGACGGTGAATTCATTTATAGGCTGGGTTTCTAAAGGTAACTTGCTTATAACTGGGTTAAAGGAAGGACTCGAACGGAAAATGGTGTTTTGTAGGCTTTATTCTTGGCTTAGATCTACCTTATTTGGAGCAAGTGAGATAGTCGAGTCTTACGCGGATTTGTTGTAAGTTTTCCCCTACGTTAGATAGTTGCGGCTAAGGACGGCTGGATTTAAAGACGAGGAACTGACTCGTGACGGCAATAAGATTAATGCGAATCCGGAATTAAGAGGGATGAATGTATCCTATTAATAATAGTGATGTTACTCCTCCTGGGAATTCTCTGTCCGTCTTATTTATACAAACCTCCATTAAGGGGCGTGACTTAGCTATCTTTAATCAGAGCGCGAGCGTGGCCTCACAGGTCAAAGTATGTTCGTTTGTTCATTTGTTGAGATTGCTGGGCGGAGTCAAAGGGGGTGTGTCTGTTTCAATATAAACACATTTGGCCCAATCCGGTCTGGCACGATAGCAAGGTGAGAGCAACGTTGATTTTGTCGTTTCGTCTGTGCCCGTCAACTTTAACTGATCAAACCCGACTCCGTTCCGGCTGCCTCGTTATCTTGTATCGAGACCTTTTGGCTCGCAGCTGTTTTCTCGCCTGTTTATGTTTGTATATTCGCGTGGGAAAATCCAACCATTTGGTGGCATTCTTACACTCATGTTTTTCTTAATGCATTTACAATTGTAATTTAACATTATATATAAGTATTTCGCTTTATTCTACATTAGTTTATTGCTGCTCCATGGCATATTATTTTAGTAGTTAATATGTATACCTGTCGTGGTATAGGAAGGACCGAGTGATGGCTGGATTTCGTACGTATGGGTTGGATACGTACTACACCAAAACTCCGATGATTACGTTTTATCTCTAAGAGTGCTATAATTTTAATTATTATTATCTGATTATTACTTCTTTAATCTTTGAGGGTTCCTAGTGCCTTGCTTAGCGTTTGGAGGATTGAATAAAAATTTGTTTCTAAAAAAACTAAAACTTCAATTAAACAAAAAAAACCTGAACCAACGAAACATAACATACTATATACACATAACTGAATTTAACAAATTCAAGTGAGCCTTTCTAAATGACATATTTGAATTTATGTTAATGCTTGACCCACAGCTCCCTTCAATCTTAAATGCAACTGACCTCAACTAAACATATACCAGGCGTTTAAATACCTTACTCGAATCCTCGAGAATCAGATTTGAGTCTGAACTTGAACTCAATTGTTACGTCACCTAAGAATGTTGTTTCCGAGGATGACGCGTGGATCAGCGGATACAGCTGTGGTCTCAAGGTCTAAATTCTTTAAAGCCACAGAGGCCTTCGGAGCGTGTGGCAGATGGAGAGACGCACGCCTTCTGGAGGAAATGATCTCGCCAAGGGACAGGGAAAGAATGTTTCTTTTTTTGTTCGGGATACTCAGGAAATAATTCGCACTGGCGAGCGAGGAGTAAATGCTTGAATCCTTTGACTCAGGTGAGTACTGGAGGGAGTTCACTCCAGGGTATTCTTCAAGGGCGAGGATTATCTCTGTACTTTGGGATACACCAGGATAGAGGGGTTTCTCTAACGAGAGTTATTGAAACTTGCTTCTTAAACCAAGTTAACTTAAAGTTTGATGTGACCAACAGGAACTGGCTCGAGGATGAGCTCCTTCTTAGTCCCTTCTGTTGGTAGCCGGGCCTCTTGCCGGGATCTTCGTCGCCTTGCTGACTAACATAATCTACCTTGTTTTTCCAAATTTATTTGCTTTTATACGTCGCCACCCCCCCTAGGAGTAGGGAAAGGAGGTGGGTGGATGCGTGGACAGGCTGCATTAAGTCTCCTCCTCTAGGGATTTTTCTCAGCGCATCATTCAGATATCCCTAGAGGGGAGCTTCTAGCTTTAGGATGATGCTCCTCTAATTTCGCATATGCGGTGAAATTGAATACCAGCCTTTAGAAGAAATCTTGCTGTTTTAACCGATGTTAGGGTCTCGGGTCCGACCTGAGCTGATTATCAAGGTTATCTGGGAATTGGAGACGGTGACTATCCAGGAAATGAAGTTTGACACTCATGTTGCATCCAAGCTCACAAAATGGCAACAGCATTCTAGTAAACAAATTCTCATAGTTATGGGCCTTTCTGTTACCATGAAAGTTTTGTATAACCGCTATGTATGACAGCTACGCTGTTGTTTCCTCGTCATTCATCTTTATGACAAACTAGATATCACTCGAAAATCGAGCTCGTCATATATGTACACTGAGCCCAGAAATAATTGCCCATTGAGAAAACTCTGCAAGCGCGAATTTGAGGTCCATCAAATATGCCTGCTTTGATTTTTTTTTGAGACTTAGCACGAAAAGAAGTAACTATGTGGTGAAAGCATTTCCTGTCAGTACTCAATACCTTCACAAACTGCTTCATCATACCAAGCTTGAGAAGAACTTTGGGGAAAAATGATTTTCTTCGGACTCTCCAGCAGGTTTATTCACAATGTTTGGCATACCTGCTTGAGAGTTTTCTCGATGGGCAATTACCTCTGGGCCCAGTGTATATTACGAGTTTGATTTTCCCACGCGGAGAGATAGCATGTTCACTCAGTGAAATCTTTCTGTTGGCCAAAGAGGAAGTTTATCCTTTTTAGGTCCACACAAATGATCCAGTTGTGCTCTTGATATTTGGGTAGGCCAATGACCATTTCTTTGCCACAATGGGTTTCTCGCAAATGCAGCGAATGACCAACAGGGATTGCATCCAATACAGTATCATTATGCAAGAGAAAACTTTAGGCTCCGCTTCTAACTATCCAAACACGACTCCATTTTCTAGGAATATACGAGGCAACACCTAACTGTTCTAGAATACCAGAGATAACGTTGCGATAAACAAATGATTGGTCCTCTGAAATGATTGTTTCGCATTAGATGGGAAGTCTTCAGATTCTCTCACCCCTCTTTCTCCATCTCCCCATCTCTCTCCTCCCCTCCACTCTATCTTCCACTCCCCCCACCCTCCCTCCTTCCCTCTCTCTTTCCGTCTCCACCAATCTATTTTCTCCCCTATTTCTCTCCCCCTCCCCTTCCCCTCTCTTCTCTCTCTCCTCCCTCACTATATCTACTCATCTCACCACTCTCTCTCACCCTCTATTTCCTTCTATCCCCATTCTCCCTCTCTCCTATCTTTCTTTCTCCCTACCTATCTCTCCAACGAGTTCCTCACTCAATGGGTCAGAGAACCGACGAGAGGAGACAATATCCTCGACTTGGTCTTCACTTCTGAGGATGATATCGTTGAGGATCTCCCTGTAGGCGAAGAGCTCGGTGGCAGTGATCACGAGCTAGTTAGATTTACTGTCAAGATCCCAAAGGTAAAGTCTGTTGCCAGTCAATCAAGGAAACTTGACTTGAGAAGAGCAGATGTGGCAAGCCTTCGTGCTTGGCAGACTGATGTAAGGCTAGCGGTATGCGAAGATGTTGAGGATTCGTGGAACAATTTCGAAAATAAGTTCATGAGTCTTCAATCAAGTTTTATCCCTTTGAAATGCCTTCGTCGGTCTTCTGTTCAACCAAAGTGGTTTAATCGAGAAATCGGCCAACTGCTTAGGAAGAAGAGAAATGCGTACCGGCAAACGAAGATCTCGGGTGCCTTTGACAAGTACCGGAGGTTAGCCAGAAAAGTGAAGTCCAGCATAAGGGCGGCTAAGCGTACTGAGGAACTCCGAGTGGCGAGTCTCTGCAAGGAGAATCCCCGTAAACCAATCTATCGTAGGATTGGGCCCTTAGTGGGCGCGGGGGGTGCATTAACTCACTCAGATGCAGAAAATGCTGTCTGCTCAATGACTACTTCTTTTCAGTGTTTACTGAAGAGTGTTTTTCCATCCTCCAGCCCACGGATTCCTACTCGGGGGAAAAGCTGGAGGCAATGGACTTCACCGAAGGAGAAATAAAGAAAAAGATCGCTGACCTAGAGACGAATAAGTCCCCTGGACTGGATGGGTTTCTATCCAAGGTGTTGAAGGAAGTGTGCGATGAAGTATCACGACATTTGTGCGCTATATTTAACATTTCAATCCAGACCGGATGCGTTCCTAGAGACTGGCGTGAGGCAGAGGTAACTCCGATCTTCAAGAAAGGAGACTCCGGCTAAGCGTCAAACTACCGACCCATCAGTTTGACTTCGATAGTCGGTAAACTCATGGAAAGCATGATAGTGGACAAGATAACGTCTTATTTAGAGTCAAACCTGCTACTGAAGAGTTCCCAGCACGGCTTCCGAAGGAAAAGGTCACGCCTGATGAACCTTATGGAATTCTATCACTTCGTGTTCAGTAAGCATGATCGGGATAAAGCGGTGTATGTTGTGTACCTGGTGTTTCAAAAGGCCTTTGACAAGGTACCACACCGCCGCCTTCTCCGGAAAGTGCGTGCGCAGGGCATAGACGGCAAGGTAGCAGGTTGGATAGAGAGCTGGCTAAGTGACAGACGGAAACGAGTAGTGGTGAATGGACAACCCTCTGAATGGGCGCCCGTATCTAGCAGTGTCTCTCAAGGTTCCCTCCTGGGACCACTACTGTTTATTATCTATGTCAACGACATGGACAGTGACATGGTTGCCAAAATAACTAAATTTGCCGACGAAACCAAGCTTGGTATCAATGTGGCAAAGGAGAGGAACATTGCCCGCCTCCAACAGGACCTTCAAAGGATTAGGGAGTGGTCGGACACGTGGTAAATGCTTTTCAATGTGGGGAAATGCAAAGTAATTCATATCAGCCAAAGAAACCCCAAATCTCAGTACATGCTTAAGGGCACTGCTCTTGAATAGAGTGACACTGAGAAGGACTTGGGTGTAACTCTCACTAGCGACCTCAAGTTCTTTAAACAGTGCATCGAGGCAAAGAAGAAAGCCCAAAGGATAATAGGCTACATAAAGCGCCATTTTTGATACTTAACAAGAAGATAGTTCTTTGTCTGTACAACTCTCTCGTTCGGCCGCACCTGGAGTATGCCGTACAATTTTGGAGTCCTTTGTTTCGAAAGGATATCGCAAGGTTAAAACGCGTACAATCCAGGGCAACCAAGCTGATTCCCTCTATCCGAAATAAAAATTATGAGGATAGACTAAGGGAATTAGATCTGTTCTCGCTGGAAACCCGTAGACAGCGTGGTCAGCTCATCGAAGTTTTCAAAATACTTCAAAGGGTTCGACAATGTTGACTACCGGGATATTTTCACACTGAGTGAGAACAGAACGCGCAATCACGGCTTCAAACTTGAACTGAAGCGTTACAACCGAAATCTGTGTGGAAATTTTTTCACTTAAAGTATCTGCGGTAAGTGGAACGCACTTTCAGTGGAAGTTGTCAACAGTGAATCTGTTGACCAGTTCAAGTCAAGACTAGACAAAGTCTTGAAAAGTGGCCTTTTAGGGACGCAAAAAAATTGAGCATTTACATTCTCATCTCAGCACAACGTGCGCTCTGGGAAGGCCTCAGACCTTGAAGAGCACATTACAAAAGACTTATTATTATTATTATTGTTACTCCTTGTTACTCTCCTCCTCTTCCCTCTCTCCCCCTCAGCCCTCTCTCCTTTTTCTTCCCTCTCTCCCTCCCCCATCTCTCCTTCTCTCCCCTCTCTCCCCCTATCCCTCTATCACTCTACTCTCTTTTTCAATCTCTCATCCCCAATTCACTCACATAGGAATACACGTTTCAGAGTTGCCCCTTCTTTCCCACTTCATAGCCTGACTATAACTGTTCCCGTCCATAGCAATTTATTACCACTTCCTTATCCAGTTTTTTTTCTTCTTCCATCTAACTATCGCATATACGCTTCAACCAAACTTTATTTCCTTTGGCGTTACTCCATTAATTAGGCATCGAAAATTAGGGATCCTCACTGAATCCTTCCCCTTATAGACTTCACTTCCTATATTGACCCCAACGTCGCCGTGCTCTTCCCCTTCTGACTCAACGTTCATTCCCCCTTGTCCCCACCCCCATTTTCAATTGCGTGCCTCGTGATTCTCAGCCACTCTTCTGATGGCCAGGAAACACAGACGAGCATGCGAGAAACTAATTTAGGCTACCTTTGCTCGTATTGCAGAGACGTCAACAGACTCCGTTTGAAACATCCCCCATGGTAAATAATTTATAAGGATAGAAGATAAGTGTAAGAAGCCACCGGGCACTCATTGTAGCATGGGGCGGAAGGGAGCAAAGCGACATAAATGTGACTAACCTCCTTCATAGTGCTTCCGATGCTGGTACGCTTCCTATTCTGATACTTATCGACCTCTCAGTACCATTTTACACTAATGATTAAACTATCATCTTCATCACTCTGGGGAAGTCAAAGGTTTCTCTTCAACTATCCTTAGCTGATTTCACTCGTATCTTTTATCTCATACTCTATCTATTCATATTGTCAATGAAATATCTTGGCCAGTGCGGGTGAGTTTTGGTTTTTCATAAGGGTTTGTTCTTAGGCTGTTTCTGTTTGGTGGTTATCTGTTTCCTATTGGTATTCGTACGTATCGTTTTGGTTTAACATTTGACTTTCACGTTTATAACAGGCAAACCTACCACTCCTTTTCCTCAGCTTCATTTGCGGAGACTCTTATAAATCGACTATTCACTTATAACATCATTAGTAAATGGCTCTTGAACAACTTTCCGATAAGGTAAATAATATGGGTCTCTCCATTTAGTCAGCTATCTTTTAATTTACATTTTGCTAACGTTTGCAAATCCACCCTATCTTTTTTTCCGTAATCTTAGCCACATCCGCTTCTGCAATGAGTACAATAATTTTAAGAGTGCAATTCATGTATATAATACGGCACGCCTTGTTTACTTCAATATTCTTTAGTGTGTATCACAGACTTGCACACTAAAAACTTCCGGCCCCTCCCCCCTAACTAATTCAAAATTTTACCATAGACGTTACTCACCTACACACCACCCCCTTCCTTTCTGAACTGAACTGGTTGCCCATTCGATACCAAAGGATCTTTAAGGACCTTAAATATAAGACCTTAAATGCTGCAACATTTTCATACCTGCCTTTCTCCCTATCCCTAACTCAACCCTGAGAACCCTACGTTTTCTCTCTTTTCACACTACATCTTGTTCTTCCTAGTTGTCTCTTTCTCAATATTTGAGGCTAGATTGTGGAATGATCTCCCCACTCCGATCCACTCATTCCCTTCCCCTAGATTCTTTAATCCCCTCTTAAAGTTAATAGACGAGCTTTCTGTAGAAGCAATTACCTTGAAGAGCGCCCTAAACAATTCCTTATATGTTAATTTGGAAGAGAGAAAGAATAAAGGTAAGAATCTGAATTTCTCTATCTATATCTTTAGCATCGTTGCGAAGAATGAAAGTATTATATATATTTCATAGTTTATGGTATTAATATTCGCCACTCAAATGATATATTAAATTTGGAGAGTTTTTACCATACTTTGCTCCACGCAGGTCTCAATGTCAAACTCATGAAGATTAATCAATACTGAATCCATAATTTGACGAAGAACGCTGCTTTGTAAGTATTACTTCTTCCACCTTGACTAAATTGATTAATCTGTGTTGTACAAGAATACATTAAAAACTATACAAACGTGTATCTCTTATCGTATTAGACTTCATTTGGGGACATGGGAGAGAAAGTAACTGTTAATATGCATACTTATTTATTGTATTTATTAGGTTTGTATTAAAAAAGGTGGTTTTTGCTTTATTAGCTCATAACTCTTCTAGGAAGTCTTAATATTAAACCCGACGATGGAACTTCTTATTTCTTAACAAAACTTAGGTAATAGATAAAACACCACACTAAATCTTTCTAGCTCAGGTGTTGAGAGACCAAAAATAAATGCACTTTTACAATACTTACAGGTGCTAAAATTATCGAAAGAATTGAGAAATAATTCGGGTTGAGTTGACTTACGAGTACTTTGAACGTCTGCTTACTTTGGGGACCTCACGCTTTTACGCCTTTACAGTTTTCAGCCTTTTAGTTCAGGTTAGGCAAAAAATTAAATTTGTATGGCTCATGGTAGGTACTGAAAAATGTGAAGGCTATGAAAGTCTAATCATTCAAGAATAAAGCTATATTAATATGACAGTCAGAAATGAATTGGTACAAACCCTATGTCTAGATTTGAATTTGATGAAAACCTTGGAGATCTAAATATCTTTGAAGATATTTTAAGTAATATTTAATCCTGTAATCTTTGAAGATATAAACCATTTTCTAAGGTTTCGACCAATTACACCAAGCAAGGAACTATTTCGCAATACTATGGGATAACTTTAAAGTGAATTATGGAGGATGACATAACAGTGGAGTTATAAATTGGTGATACATTTTAAAGGACTTACACGAATATAACGACAGAGTATGCTAACGAATCAAGGAAGCAGAGAGGTTTGCGACTGATGTCAGGAGACATCGTCTTTCTTATATATCTCCCCATGGGATTACATAGAATTTGATTTTCATTTCAACTAATAAAAACGCCTAATAGATACTAATTTTATTCATGGGGAGCAAAATTTTCAATATGCTTAAAATATTATATCTTTGTAGATATTAATACTTTTATTCCTTATAAATGCTATTACTTCAATATGGTATCTATGTCATTCCTTTGCTCTGTCACTCTTTTGAACACAGCCGATCACAATTGCTTTGGAATCTCATATAATTATCAATGCCCTAGGGCGGTAATTTATACTTTAAAGATATTATTGTCCTACTATTAAGATAATAACTTAGAAGCCCTTTTAATGAACATATCTTTCAAATATTTATGACTATTTTATTAATCCAGCTACCGATTAACAGCACTTTTTATTGTCAACCACAAACCTATCCAATGAAATACATAATCTTATGCGTTGTCTTAAATTTATCATTATTTTGTTCCCAGTTGTAAATTGACTTGATTTGGATTTTATTTTTAAAGAGTAAAACTTTAGAAATGAAGCCAAAAACGACACTGCTTAGCAGTAAATCCTAAGAATTTTTTCAGAATGGGTACAGGCAAACCTGTGTTGCAAATATTTTTGATTAAACAGACTTCCTGTAATTTTGATTTGCTTATGAATAATTTTATGATCAAAATTTGATCGTACTTAACTGTTTTTTAACAGTTTATTTTGGATAAAAATAGTATGGAAGAATTTTAAAATATTTAATTCTAGCGAATTTAGACGTTTTCTATGAAAAAAACTAAGTCAGAAACACATTTTACCGACTAAAGGTATTTTGCGTTGTTTAATAAGAAATTGAGAATATCTCCAATTTGTTCAATATCAAAATCCTTGATCGAAATTATTCTTTACAAGCTCCTTTTTACACATCTCTAATTTGTTTTTTTCTATTTTCTCTTACCCATATAATTTCGTCTGCTGGACCCCTTGTACCTAATTCGTTCGTTATAATTATAAAAAAATAATAAACTCACGACTACGAATTTTTATTTGAGCTAATAAAGGTGTGAAAATAAATACACCTTATAAAAGCTAAGGCAACCAGAGAGAGTTCATTTGATGTTGAAAGGTCTTAGCATGAGAGCCAATTTTTCAAAGATCCCTAAATACTCTTTCATCTCTCACCTAATTCTATAGGCATTTCAAATTGGGCCAAGCTTTGATGTTGGACATAGATACGTGCTAGATGCCTTCGACATAAAATTTTTTTTTTATTTACATCGGCTTTGCCACTAGATGCAAATCTCTACTGTAATCAGCGACTGATTATTTCATCTTCGCTAGTTCCACATGGTGGTAAAAAGTTAGGTTCTCCACTTTTAAAATTTTGGCATCATGTTAAGAATTCTTAATTCTTTGGTTCATTTTAATTTTACTATCCCTCTAATTCCACTGTTTTTTTATTATTTTTAGTATGTGTATGATCAGTTTTCTTAATGGTTTAATGTAAACAAAATTCTTCGCGATAAAGCTGATATAATTAATAGATATTTTAATTTTTAATTCAACTGTTTTCAGTTAGTTCATTTTTTAAAATGTTTAAGCATATTTCTTAAAGAAATTTAATCATTGCTGCAAGAACACTGTAGTTAGTAGTTTCCTAAGGTTTTCAATTTCTTTCAAAAACAATTTCACTAAAGGGCCGTTGATTTATGTTAATATAACAAAGCAAATTAAAGTTATTGACAAATAGTGACAGGCTATTGGTTTTATTGCATACGATCACACTATCTTAGCCATTTGAGAATCTGGGATATGGTGTCATCTATCGGAGAAGTGCTTGAAATATTGAAATAACCAAATTGGCGACCACTGATGAAAGAGAAGTAATCGATAATAAGGGCCAAGAAGGAAAGGGAGACTCATTATAAAAGAAATCGATAGAAGGGAAATAACGGTAAGAGGGTAAGAGTGAGTCTCATCTAAAGGAGGTTTCCTTTGATCTATTGGTTTGAGGGAGGTGACGAAATCACACGAGATTCAAAGATAAATTTGGATATTTGGAAAATGGTGGACTTCAAAACGGACTGAAATCTACAAGATGAAGAAGTTTAGATGTTAAATTTTGTCTGGACGGTTGATGATATTTGACATACACTAGTCCATAATTTCCTTAATTGTGAATAAATATGTAATTTTTATCCAAGAAAATTGTTTACGCTTACTTGAAATTGCTTCCAACTGTTGCACTTAGCAAAAGTTCAATAATGAGAATACATATGCAATAATTTATACCTTTTTGGTAAAACTTTCTTTTTTACATTTAAAAGCCAACAAAAGTTTAAATAAACATCGTATATATCAATATATTTTTTTGTTTCAAATTTTATTAACACAGTTGGAACCTGTTTTTCAAAGTGCTTATATTGGTTAACAAAAGGCCCCTATGGATTTAATTATCTGTAGTTGATACAAAAAACCTAAATAGACATTTCTTAATTCATTACTCCAAACTATAAATTTACCCTGCAGATAAAAAAAATTCGTAACATATAATTATCCAAGGTCTTACCATTTTTCATTTAAAATAATAGAACAGTGGCTAAAAAAATATTTCTCTTATTCAATGAGAAATATTGGAAACGTGTTTAATCGACGGGTCATAATTACTTAGCGAATAAAATGAGAGTAGGGGCAAAGGACGAAGTAAATATGTAGATGGAAAGAACAAAATAAGTGAAAAGAGTTAGAGATGAATGAAACTTAAATAAACAGATCCCTCACCCAAAAGTAATTGTACCTTTATTTCTTTAAAAAGAAAAAAAACATTAGTCCTTCTTATCATGTCCAATTAACTCTGGATTAACTGCCTCTCGAGAGACCCTTTTCCTGCCTTATCGAGTGTCAATGACCAATAAAACGGGAACATTCTTGGATCTTCCTCAGAAAAGACTCGGATCATGTTATACGTATTGGACATGACAAGAACCCCCCTGAAGTGATGGGGTTCTTGAAGAATTTGAGCTACTGACAGACACTCGCATTTTGAGAGGCCGGGAAAAGTATGGAGAAAGATCTCTGCGAATGAATATCCTGAGGGGATCACTGAAGGCATCAATACGCAAGTCTAGGCAAACAGAAGCTGTGAAAACTGCTAAGAAGTGCAAGATAGCTCAAACTTTCGCCGATTGGTAGTTGTAACATTGTATTAATGGTTAAGGTTACCATAAGGAAATGTTTCGTAGACAACAGGGAAGAGATTCCTAATTCCAAAAGATATCCACGGATAAAAAAATTCAGATCACATACATATTATTTTCATTATATATGTGCACTTTTGTTGTTTGTTCATTATTTTATTGTGACTAAATATTCTTTGGGGACACGACTCCTTTAGAATGTTTTTTATCACCACACTTTAAAAGAATAAGCTCGTTTTACAATATCACCGAAATTATTCAAATACTAATTGAGTAAACAATTAACAAACCCACACCAGTGACGTGAATCTAAAATTTTATTCCAAGGTATACATGTATGTATGTTGATGCAAAATTGCATTCGTGTAAAGCATAATGAAATGGTTAATAAATTATCGACTCTGTTCCACATTTTCTGATGTCAGAATAAAGTTGCCAAGTGCGTTTTTGTCAATTCTTAAAGATTAATGATTTTTTACAACATATCGATTGATTTTATGGAAGCTTTCGTTAATTATAATCTCCCGATTATCTTTCTTTACCTGTTCTGTTGCTAGAAAAGGATGTTAAAGCCTATTAATACGGCTTCAGCTCCCAGGGGTTCGATGTTTTTATTCTGTGGCGGTATTTCTTCCATCTCTTTTTTTGTTTAAATATTTTATTTTTTTATTTCTCTTGTTCACACTGTCCCTGTTTTAATTTTTAGCTTTTCTCCTGTATTGAACGGAGAAAGGATGAAACAAGATGATAAACTCAAAAAGTATGGCAAATAGTTCCTAGAAGCTAACACTCTTTCATCGTTAAGTAAACTTCAAGAAGAATTATCTATCACTTTTAGTGTGACCTCAAAGACAAACGCGTCTGAATGGCTGGACGCTTTTACACCAGCAGAATATAATTGATTTCTTCCTCGCATTGACCAGACTTTAAAAGAATCCTTTATAATCCTACATATACATTTTGAGAAGAGCATACACACACATACATACACCCATATGCTAAAATATCCGCGGGTAAACATACTCTCATTAGAGGAGTAATAAATATAATTAGGAGCAGTTCCCCTCTCATTTTCGTATGAGAGTGAACTTTATTTTACAGAGTCAAGTACTGAAGATCAATTTATTTCTACATTAGAATATTACTAGGTAATATAATACTTAAATAGTATCATATTTCACGGCACGCTAGTAATTAAAATAATAATTAATAGTACTGTCAACAGCAATGAACATGTACCAGCGAAGACCTTGCTAACTGCCGCCATGAGATCTTTAAGTTTTCGCAACTATGCAAATTTTAACCTAATATACATATATATTATGAAAGATGACACTCTTCTGCTACACTCTTCCGCTTCTTGATTATTTACATGACAGGTTACGAAATAATTTCCCTTCATACCAGGATATACGAGTATTTAGAAGTGATAGAATCTGATCAGGGCTGGCGAATTAGTTAAACCTTTGTAAGAGTCTCTCTAAATTGGTTAGTAGGCCAGCAGACAACTTTGCAAAAGACGCTAATCGTCAAGTGATTTGACTTGGGCGAACTTGTAACTCGGTGCTGAGGGGTTACATCTTAAGTAGGTCAAGGGCTGAGTATAACCATGTAGCGCGGCCACAATGTGAATATAGTAATGAAAACAAGGCGTTAATTAATGAAAAGACAGAGTTCAAAGCTTTTGTAAGATCGATGAAAGGTAGATTTGGCGGTTAAAAAATCTCTCTGGTTACTGTACACCAATCAGAAGAGGTGAATTTGTTATGAGTGTCCCTTCGTATAGTGAGGGCATTGATTACCTGAGGATTAGAGTTAATAAATAATTCTTCTTCAGGTAGGATTGTATTTGTGTGCATTTGATCACTTGTAATCCTATCAACATCCTAAGCTTGATTAGATAAGAAAAGTTAGACGAATATCTTCTGTTTGATTTTGATCCTGCTAAGCTGATCGAATTGCAGGGAATTTTGAAAAATTGATGGATAAAGGATATTTACTATCTTGATATATCACTCAAGGCAATTTATGTATTTACATTTAGAGCTTCTCGTCCAAAAAATCTATCGAACCGTCAATATACGTCGTTTGATATAGGAATATTTGTGTTTGAGTGGAAAGTTTGTAACCCTGGCACGCTAAATATGCACATGTAGAAGAGTGATGAAATAGAATTATAAATAATTACCGGTGACTATGTATACCCGCATCCCTAGTAAATTTGATCAATTTTAACTAAAAGAAATTTTCAGGCTATTAGGATTACAAAACTTTCTAACCTAAATTCGATTAACCTAAATTTATCCCTTTTTTCCAAGCAGTTTAATAACTATGAAAAAATATCCCATTTTTTTGAAAAAATTAATAAAGTTTATTACATTTTCCAAACATGACAGTCTTTGGTAGTAATTACAAGCAATTATTTAGAATTTCGAATTTATCACATTTATTTCAGATGCGTATTCATTTCTTTACTGGTGTCTAGCAATGGATCACCTCCGTAGGAAAGAGATAAAAGACAAGAAAATATGTATATATACAGTTATATATACATATATTCTCTAATGTACGTACGCGTCCTTCACTACGTACACTTCGTAAGAGTAATCCGTTGATTACGAGGTATAAGAGTGCAATTTACTACAGGGGCCGATAGCGTTTAATGAGTTTACCAAGTTGCAGTTTAAGGGTATATTTATAAAAAGTGAAAACCAAAATATAATTTTAATAAGTCACTAGTTAATATATATATATATATATATATATATATATATATATATATATATATATATATATATATATATATATATATATTTATATATACATACGGGAAAATACAGGTAATTTAAATAAACTAAAACTTTGACAGAAACAGATTAATGGGCATTCTGGGAACGGTAATAGCTTGTTAATCAGTTATTAAATGGAATACTACAAAAAGACGGAGGGAATATTTAGTGGTGGAAAAGTGGGTCGATTAAGATGAGATACAAGCAAGAGTCATTTTAAATTAATGGGGTCAACTCGAAGAAGGGGAATCTTTTAGCGAGTGGGCGTGAAGAAATGGAGAAGGCCAATGGACGTGACTCTCAGCCGAATATCCTGACGGTGACGAGGATGAAGATGGGGGGAGGGGGGTGACCAGAAAACGAGTTCACGATCCTCCATGAAGACGGATGATGACACCTCTGCTCCAGAGAGTGCAACCTCCAAAAATCGAGACTGACGCGGCTCGGCACGAAGTCTCACACGGGAAACTAAAGATCCTTGAGGGTGGGGGGGGGGTCCAGATGAGACGAAAGAAATCCCAGCTAATCCTTTGGGGACGAAAACGATTCGAGGCTTGCTCTGAACAGAGTAAGGCTTCACAAAAGAGATGGGTCTGCCTAATGAGGTCCAACCTCGATGGTATAAGCGAATACCAGGGACTTGGGGAGACAGACACACGATCTGAACCAAAGGTGACGGGTTCTCAAATTCAATCTGCAGATATTCAAAAACCCAGGGTATTTATATGACGGCCATTTTTTTGGTTTCTCCTCGTTGGCAGACTCAGACGACTGGCTGAACACTTCCGGTGGCCAGAGTGATTAGCGTTTGTCGCCTGACCCAATTCTTAATGGATTTTACGATGTGGGAGGAAAACTTTCGGCTAGCAGCCTCCAGATTACGGAGATTAGCGTTTTTTCGGTGAGGTAAAAGCTTTTAGCACGCTAAACTTAATTAATTGCGCCTGTGATGTACCTGACGGATATTCAAATTCTTTCGTTTTTTTTCTTTGGGATTCGAGATTACTCCACGTGGAGTAATACTTAGAGAGGGAAAGAATTCATGGAACAAATTAAGGGTATATTCTTCTTTGGCTTGCCTTTCCCTTACAACTGGAGAATGCCTTTTGCATCATGGCAGCGAATAAGATGGTTTGCCAAAGGAGGCAAATTCGTCAGCCATTTAAATAACTAAACTTGCAAAGGGGCGAAATCGAAGGAACCTAGAAAGGCGAAGAAATTCTCCGGCATGTGTCGTGAAACGTGAATAATTTCTGATAGGGGCTGCTAGCAAATTATCCACACTCCTGAACTTACTATCATGTCAGCACATTACATAATGCCGCCAATGGCTCTGGGTCAAAGAGGGAAAACTTGTAAAAATTCACTATAATTCTTTCCTATTCTGTTTTACAAACGTTCCTTCATACTAAATTACTCGTAAATCCTAAAATATAATATCGATCTTTTTCAAAACAACCTTCCTTCGCAAATACCTTATAATTCATTTGATGTTGATATTTGGTTTAACGAGCTAGGACCTAAACAACCTCAAAGAAGTTTACATCAAAGCTTTCCTTAGGTTGGCAAAAAGCGATTCGAACTCAGATCCTGTAACTTGAGCCCCGAACGTTTAAATCTTTGTTCAAAACCTGCAATAAGGGCTGAATAGTTAAATGGCTAAGTGGAGATGGACAAATTCTTCAGTATTGGTAAAACGTATATCACCCCTAGCTATCTATTACACACTATGGATCCTTGTCTTGTGAATTCCGTCCAACAACGAGCAAGATCTAGAAATCTCTGATGGAGTCTCCGTTCCTGAAAGATCATCACCTAGTGGCAAGCTTTAGCACTCCTCTCCAACAGCCCTTTTGGCCGAAGAGAAGCTACAGAATCTTGCATATTAACGTTGCCTTAATCATCACTGAAACTTTCAAATACAAAAAGTGTCATTCAAAGTTTTTATGCTTCAAAACTTTCAGGATTTGAACCCTGACGTTCGTTTCTTTTAGTGGCTAATCTAATCTTTTCCAATTAACATCTTTCCTCTTAAGTATTTTATTTTCGAATTGTTTGTAAATTAAATATAAGTTAATTACGGATCTTTATGCGAATAAGGTAAGTACTTAGCTTCATATTTTTTAGCACTGTAACCATATACTCTCAAATAATTTACATGCAGGAAAGTTTGGTTGCTTTGTACGTACAGTTAAATCAATCAAATCACTTTAAGCCTGCAACGTGCAGCCTCTTTTCATATTTATTCTTCTTAGCAAACTTGAACTCTTTATTTTTAAATATGAAATAACGAGTGAATTTCGGATTCAACTCGTCTCAAACCATCGCAGGGAAGGCATTTAACTTTTCCAAAACAATCAATCAGAGCGAGTTCCTTGCCTTAAAGCCCTTTTTTAATCAGTAGAAACTAGCCCTGATTATCTATGAGGAAATTGATACTAAGAGCCAACCCTCTTTTATAAGAAAATGCTAGAAGATAAATAAATAAAAGTCTGAAGAAACGATGTAATCAACAATATAACTTTCATTAGTGGCGAATAATTACAAATACAAAATGGTAGAAGGTAATAATAATGACAAAATATAAATAGTGGATGAGAAAAAGTGAAATAGCAGACCTTGTCAAGCATATATACATCGGTTGTATTCTACAAATATAAGTTTGCTCAAAGAGCACATGGGCTTAAACCCATGGACTTAATCATTCATAACCACTTAGCGAATTTTTCCAGCATATACTCGGGAATCGAGCGCTTTGTTGATTGATGAAAGGAACCCAAATGGACATAAATGGCACTATGTACATTCTAATTTGAAACATTGGCGTAATTTTGTTTGATACGGACCTTCAATTCTTTTCTTCACTCTCCTATGCGCTCCTTTGTGGAACGATTCATCTCATGTACACCTTTTAGATTTTTCAGGGATAAATAAATTGTATATTAATTCATTATTTTAATCCAATTTTAATAATCGTACTAGATATGACTGAAATATTATAAAAAAATACTAAGGTCCTGTTGGATTTGCTAGTTGCAAAAATTATTGTGATAGCGTGGTGGCAGTAGTCTAAACATTACCACCTGGATGCACTGTATAGAGATAAGTTAGGTCATGGTGCTGTGAATGGTTGTTTAACTCGAATGATCATTGATAATAATAATAATGATAACTGTGCTTGGATTTAAGCTAATCAAAACCGCATTCTACTGGTGTTAATTTCTGATGTTTGTCCGCGAAATTTGTCATAATAATTAATTTCCTTAGAGTTCACATAACATTCATGAAGAAACCCAAGCCCCTGTTTCTAGGATTGCAGCTTAAGACCTTATTAAAAATTAGAGAAGTTAAAATATTGATCAAAATAGAAATTTGGTGCTTTGTAAAAGAAGAGTAAAGAAAGAAAGGTAAACAGATTCGTAAACCCCTTTGCTAATGATCTATTTCATTTAAAAAGCCAAAAAAAACAAGATGGCCAACTAATAAACATATACCAATAGAACTAAAGTGAAACGCACACACTCATATGTAAACTAATTTTCTTTAATGGTATAAACTCAGCTGCGTGAGTTTTCCTCGTACGGAAGCTAGCTTGCTTACAAGAACTGAGTCATATAGGTATTGATCGACCATGCTAGCCACGCACTACAATCAACTTCATGTACGCGTCCATTTGCAGTTGTTAAGGAAAGCGCTGCTAAAAACATAAACAGAAGTTTGTCACGGCAGAACGATTCTCAACCACTGCTTTTGGGAGAGTACTGACCTTGGCCTTTTTAAAACATGTAGTAGTTTTTGTCATGGTATTATTAACCTCAATAACAACATTTTGATCTCTTTTTAAAGTTCAAATGCATTTCGTATAAAAGCTTTTGCAAATTCTTTTTTATTTTCATGATAGTTCATTAAAGGAAATTTTGTTATAGAAGGACTGGTTAGTAATTGCAAAATAAAGCCTAAGAACTCGCAATTTAGTTAATCAATTTACATGATATTTATTTGGGGAGGCAATATAGGACAGTTCTTGCATCTGGGACGTGATATGAATATAAAAGTTGAAATGATTTGTCCTAGAATCAATTTCGTTGAGTAGTTTCCTTGGCAGGAATTGATCGGCAATCTCTTACCAGAGAAAGTGATTTTAATGAACGTTTAAGAGCGTGCGTGTAGAAATTTTAAAAGTAAGACGGGCGATTCATGTGAAATGGCGTTTCTGATGCTTTGACGAGTTTGGGGAGATTTGAGTTAGAGTGGTGGAGGAGAGTAGTTTCATATTCTCCATATGCTGTAACATCTTGTAAATATCCCACATTAAAAAGTATTTTCCTTCCTAATTGGACATTTAACGTTTTTAATTGCTTGGGAAAACTCGTACAAAAAAGACTGTTCTGGGTTCGTTAGTAGGAATGGTCTGTAAATCCACGGAGCCTGTAGCCTAATTAACACCAAGGGTCTCTTAACAGGGCGATCCTGAGTGATTGCAGGGAGACGACCATCAAAACAAGGAATGAGCTCAAAATCTATTTAAATGAAGATCAATAGACCTGCAGATATGCCAAAACCTGCGAAACAGCAAATAGATCTACAGATAGACCATCATATTAGATTGCGACTGATAAATACTACAAATTTTGAAAAGGAGGGTCTACCATAGCCATTATTAATCAATTATAAGGTGATACAATACGAATTGATAAAGGTTTTGCTGATAAAAACAAAAAATATTAACTACATATGAATGGACTGAACTTGGCTCTCTCCTTTTAATTTTCTATGTTAAAGTTGACCCCGTCTAATTCGTTGAGATTGTGGCCTAAAAGGACACAATCTCAACGAATTTCGCTATCCGAACACGGTTTTCTCAGAAATCTAGTACTCCGTGTATCTGTAGGTTTTACCTCACTTGTACTTGTGTCCGGAATGTTGTGGATATTATTTGAACTATGACTGGTTCCTAATGGCAACGGGGATGGGGAGGAGATTTTGTTTATAGTGTAAGTGGTTGTTTCGGGTGGGGTACATCTGAATTTTGGCGAGGTCATTCTCGCAAGAGAGAACTACAGTCCTTTGATGTAGCCCATTCATCTTGTATTTAGGCCTGAGGATGCTAAGTGCTACCCACTCGATTGTAGAAAGTAGAACTTTCCTCGAAAATTGTATGGTGTATCTCTTGAGACTCTTTAAGGCAAGCTAATTATGGAAAGATCTTATAAAAGATTGTGAGATATTTCCAAAATGTAATTGGTGTGACGTTATGGTTAAAACCGCACGACCGTTCAAAATTACCAACGGTAAAATTAGAAGAAACGGACCTAAATTATCCTATCTGAAATTAAACTCATTGCAGATAAAACCAATGTTATCGTATGTTGAACATCATAGATAACAAAATCTTTGCTCAAATACATTGGATCTTCCTCATACAGGTAAGGGTGATACGAAATATAGTTAATTGAAGAATGGAAACACAGTGAGGAAGTGCAAAAATGTCTTTTAGCGGTAGATTATGTAGGTCTCTAATTTAACTTGATCAATACCACTTCGCTGAGTGTACGGGCGATCAAATTCATGGTTTTAGTGGCGGTTTATCATCTTAGGACTTTATTTATGTTTAGAATCAATTTTAACCAGAGTTTCCCAGTTGCACGTACTCATTCAGAACATCTTTTTCCTTTGTGTAACTATATGGAAATATATAGAATCGGCAACAACATGGTGAATGCGTGTCTTATCTCTCTGTCTCTATGTCCCCTCTCTCTGTTTCTCTCTCTCTCTCTCTCTCTCTCTCTCTCTATATATATATATATATATATATATATATATATATATATATATATATATATATACGAGGGGAGGTCAACAAGTTTTGCGAATCAGGAGGGCAAAACAGTAAGGACAGGACGCCCGTCAGACGTGACCAACGAGGACAATGTGGCCAATATGGAGAGGATGATCCTCGAAAATCGACGGGTGAAGGTCGAAGAAATCGAGCGAGAACTTGAAATATCACATGGAAGTGTTATCCACATCATCCACGACAATTTGGCAATGACCAAGGTCTCTGCCCGTCGGGTCCCTAGAAACCTCACGCCCCATGATTGACTTCAACGTCGTCAAAGTCCACAAGGCCAGAGTTGCACAAGCTGCCCTGCGCGAGTGCGGATTCGAGGAACTCAACCCCTACAGTCCAGATCTGGCCCCTAGCGACTACTTTTTATTCCGCCAGCTTAAGGCTGCACTGCGTGGACGCCGGTTTGGGGACGATGAAGATGTCCAGCTCGCCGTTCAGGAGTGGATTGAACAGCAGTCGGGAGATTTCTGGTTGTCGGAAATTTGAAGCCTCAAGGATAAGTGGCGCAAGTGCATTGAAGTACAGGGTAGTTATATTGAAAAATAATAAAACACTTTTCCTCATATCAAGTTTCCTTATATCCGAATTGCAAAAACTTATTGACCGACCCTCGTATATATCAAAAAGTAGACGACCAGGAGAATAGTAAAAGTCGTTTAGCGAAGATTTATTTTCTACGTTTCGAGCTAACTGGCTCATGTCCGTAAAATATTCTATAATGATAAATAAAGACAGTATAGGTGTAAAATTTAAAGGGAACTTACTTGAAAAATATATAATAAACAGGGATAATAATTGACATTATTTAAATAAAAACAAACGATGGAGGATATACAAAAGCAAACCATTTAAAACACAGACACATATGAATCAAGGATTTGATGAACAAACACAGAAATCAAAGACGCTAACTAACCTTAACACAAGTACGTCAGAGCGTAAACTAAGGGACTTTAAGCAAGAGAATTATGTTATAGGATGTTATGGATTATTTAGTTGGTACTAGTTATGATATTAATAACGGAGTAGAACTATAGTCAAAGTTGAGATGGGTTTAAACATTTTATGTAAAGAGATTCGGATAACCGAAGCATATTTGGGCATTTATTACTAAATAATATTTCAAAGGCTTCGAAAGTTACATTAGTGTTACATTTTATCGAGTGTTCTCTAATGGTAGAATGCTCCTTTTGTTTAAGGATACCTCTCAATATTCAAGGGTACGGCACAAGCCTGCTGATTTATTAGAGCAAGGAAACATCTTGACCATTTATATATGGATATATAAACAACACTACTGCGCAAACCTATAGAAGTTAGATATTTAGTGGTAAATATACTGCCAATGTTTCTCTTATTATTAAAAATTACACGAAAGTTAGTATGACAATAATAATTTTGAGTAACTGAGTAAAATTTAATCCCAATAATTTATTCACACTACCAATATCTGGTAAAATTTTATGTCGTAAAGCTTTTGTTACAGATAAATCAGAAATTGTAGTGATGTAGACTGTCCATAAAGATTTTAAGTCCTTTGTAGAAGGAAAAAGATTATTACAGAAGTAGGATTTTAGGAATAGAAATTCAGAGTGCATAAGATAAAAGGTAAATGGAGATGGTATCCATTGTGTAAAATCTTCTTAATTGACGAAAGTTTGAAATTTCTACCTGTATAGCTGAAAGGTTTAAGTTAGGGCCTGAATACGTAAGTTTTCTATAAAGAGAAGTAAGCATGACACCATTTTGTTTAGAAATGATCAAGTCTAAAAAGGAGAAAGTTTCATTAAGTTTTATTTCCATCGTGTAAGTTATATTTCGATGCACTGATTTAAAAAAACGTGAACAAAAATTTCAGCCTGAGTTGCATTATGGAAAACGACGATCGTGTCATCAACGAAACGCCCGAAGAAGATAAGTCCACAGTCGCGAGGAGATTCATTGAAGAAAATATCTTTAAGATAGGTCAATAAAAAATCGGCAGATAAGAAACCAATGGGCGAGCCCATAGTGACGCCATAAATCTATTTATAAATTTTGCTAGCAAATTTAAAGGTTTCTTTAAATGCTAACTCTAAAAGTTATTTAAAAATTGCCCTGGAGAATTGTTAAAAAGACTGGGAATAGCGGAGGAGTTTGATTAAAATAATTTCAATAGTTTTGACACATGAGATTCGTGAATAATTATGATTTAACATCAAAGCTTACAAAATAATTGGGAAGAAACATTGCTGTGTAAAAGTTCTTTTTAGAATTCATAAGAATTAGAAATTGAAAATTGGTCTTTGTATAATGGTGATATAAGATTATTGACTCCGAATTCATCAATGAAATAGCAAAAACCATGTCGCAAATTGATTTTACACAAACCTCTGAATGAAATCTGCACTCGATACCGAAATCGTTCGTACCCAAGGAATTCCGTGAAGCACGGATGTGTGGGTCTGGGTTGATTGTGTTCGAAAACCTTTCGAAGCGCCTTATGTAGGCGCGTTCTGTGTTGTCGAACGCGACGACAAAGTGTATAAATTAGAATTCCCTGATAGATATTGGGATACGATATCAATAGATAGGGTGAAACCGGAAAAATTGCCCAAAATATTTAATACTAGAGGAGAGAATTGTTCGCAACCAACAAATAATTAATCGATGGAAATAAAACTGTAAATTTAGATGCACCGGAATAGAATGAAGGAGAATTAACAGAGAGTAGAGACAATAGCTACAGTAACGTGGATCCATTCCAGATAACCAAGAGAATGGTAGAAAAGGGAGCGTTTATATTCGTTCCGGTCGATGAGTAACATTTGCTAAAGATCCTTCGTACTGTTATTTCTAAATATTTGTTCGTGCCAAACAAAATAGTGCCTATAGTCATTCTTAACCTTTAATTTAATTTTATTCTGTTTCCTAATCTCCCGTTCGTTAAAATCGTGTGTTGCATACACACGGGAGAATAATAATAATAGGTTTTGTTCGCAAGAAGGAAATGCAGCTCATACATGCGAACGCTCAATTAACTATTTGTTCGTAGTGAAGAGTTGCATCTCATGCGTCCGAAAGTTATTAAGAACATCAGAGTAACGTGAAATATATTTGTGGATATAATTATAAGATATTTGTAGGAAAGATTTATTTATTTATAATGTTTAAAAAACCTCTGTTTTCTCCGAGTGAAGTCCTATGGTGGTGAGACCCACGCTAAGGAATCGAATATGACTCAAAAGTTCCTCAAAAAATAATCATTTTATAGTTTTATAAAATTTTATAATGAGTTCACACGTTTGTCCATAATAAAACATTCGTTGAAGGGGAATGTGAAGAGTGCTCCCAGAAGAGCGCTGGTCCCCAAAGGTTTCGCTATCTCTCTTGTAAAAGTCATAAAAAAGACATCGGGTCATAAGATCGAATTTTTCCAATAGGACGGTTGGCCTTTGAAAAGACCTAAATTTCTTTGTTAACCGGTGAGATCTGTGCAAGCGGGCAAACATGCAAGTAAGTCTAAAAACAAGCGCTCTAAAGATTACTGCCCAGATTGTTTAAATAGTTGAGGAGAGCTCATGCTAATTTTAGACCCACTGAAAACATAATTAATTTAAATTAAACAAACAAATACCGTCAAAGTAAAATTTAAATATCTCCTAATATTACCCAATTTAAACGCCAGTTAAAATACTTCTAATGTTTCTCATTTTACTTAACAAAGTTACGTTTTGTATGAGAAACTAAATATTCTTTTACAATTAACACAAAGAAACCTTTAAAAAGAACTGAAAATAAAAGAAACACTGGAATTTAGTAATATTGAGTTAATATATATATATATATATATATATATATATATAATTCGTGTAAAAGACTATAGATAATACTTTCAATCTTATTTCCTCAATATATTTAATATAAATCGAGTTGAATTGACAATAAAATAGAATGTGTGTTCCTGAGCTTTTGGAAATAGGACAAATTGATATATCTGGCAACAGTACAACGGGGACTTAAATGAAATAATTAAATATCCTATGTTTGTAAGATGAGATCTCTGATTAAAATACAAACAATTATACTATAAACAATGTAACGGATTTCATTTGCTTTTGCCATAGGTATATATTTGTGATTAAATCAAAACAATGTACAATACATTAATCTCTAAAAACTTCTAGTTTATATTTTAAAAACACCCTAAAATCGAACCCAATCATAGAGAAAAATATATTAAATCAAACTTATTAAATCCTTAAATTGCTTACGATCCACCGATCCAGCAATTGAAAGATTGAATAAATATGTCAAACCTTGTAAAATAATTAAATTAAATAAAGTGAGATGTGTGAGTATGTTTAATTAATAGCTAATTTATTAAGCGGTCCTACATAAACTTTTGTTTATTTGACAGCACTAAAGAGGGAATCATTCTTTCCTGCGGATTTTGAATGAAAGTGTATTAATTCCTTGTATTATTATGTAGCAATTATATGACATGCTAGTTGTGGAAGAATTGATAAAATCTGTTAAGGTAAGTTGATAGAACAAATTTAATATTATGGCAACTGATTAAATATAAAAATTAAGTGTGAGTTAATATTATAATAACGCCAATATGTATGCAGGCAGTTTATGTAAAAAGAGAGATGGACTGAGTTTAAAGATGAATTCTTTTATCAAGGAAAGACATCAGAAGACGAGTCCAAGTTCCCGCCGAATCAAGAATATTGAATCCAGCACCAAGATTCCTTTTACCTTTGAAGAAGTCTTCGATGACCACATACCCAGCCTACTAATCAAGAAGAGCGTTTTTTTATTTTTGTAGTCATATCCTTGTAAATACAAAGCATTCACTGAGGAAGCAAATAAGCAGCCACCCAGCCGAATCAAGAAACCCATTTGGATACCCCAAGAGTGGTACCAAAAATTCGATGACAAATCACCCGAAAGTAATCGCACAACTCTCGAAGAGGCTTACCTCAGTTGCCTTTTGACTACCACCAATAGATTCACGACATATTTGGCTAATTGATATTTGAGACTAGAATAGAAGCTAAGGTCGGTCTGAGTGGAATGATTGTTTTATGTATCCTGGGCAGACAAACAATTGAGTTTGGCAAGACCAAATCCCGAGGAAAATACCTTGTTATACATACCCTTATTAATAATTTGCAATGACTTGAGTTTTTAATAAATATCTAACTTAATTTTACAAACTTAATATTAATGTAAAAGTTTCAATGATACATGAATTTGAAAGTAAATTAATATTATATTTAGAAGAAAAAGTTAACAGATATCTATCAATACTCATATTGCGAATTATTAATGAAGATATTGATTACTCAGCTTATTACTATAATATAACCACTGAATCATTCGTAGCACCTTAGATCTAGCGAGTTATTATTATCAATCGATAACTTTCTGTTTTCCAGAGTGTCATTTACTCATTCACGTATTATAGCTCTCGTAATAGCAATCAATACTCTTCGCTGTGTAGTAGTATTAAAGCTCCGATAGTCATTCTCTATTCTTGCGTGGTCCAGATTCAGTCATAGCCTTCGTTGATTTGACGGTCGAATCAAATTTATCAAGTTGAGCCTCAAACTCACAAACTAATGTTGTGTTTGTCCATATAAAGAGTTTAACAAAAGGTTCAAACCGCGGGTGGCTACATTCAAACAACAACTGTATTCAACATATACAAATCAAGTCATCAGGGGGGTTACCCGAGCCAATGGGGTTTAACTCCACTTATACTTAGAACGTAGGGTTTTATTTACCTAATTTTAGCCCTGTTAAAAATGTCAGAGAATTGCAAGTCAAAATAAATGATGACATTCAATTAATAATAAACCATAGAAAACTAATTAACCGCTCGGCAAGGTAAAGTCGAACTCTTAACAATTAGGAGGAGGTTTTAACTGATTAGTTTACTAGCAGTGAGTGTTGATGATAATTTAACAATCATTATCATTTCGTCCTATTATTTTTTATTGTTTTGCTTATTTTCTTATGTCAGTTTTTTATCTCTCTCTCTCCTGGATCTTACCAGTGGTGGAGGAATATGAACCCTTAAACCTTAGGAGAAGGTTTTAACTGATTAGTTTAGTACCAGTGAGTGTTGATGATAATTTAACAATCACCGTCATCATTTCTTCCTATTATTTTTATTCTTTTGCTTATTTTATTATGTCAGTTTTTTTTTATCTCTCTTCGACCTGACCAGTGGTGGAAGAATGCGGTAAACCCAATCAAAATTCTTAACCCTAAATCCGAGTGAAAAGAATATTGGAGCAATTACCCAATTTACACAAAAGAAATACGCACAGAAAGAAAGGTCTTTCAAAGCAGCAATGGCTTTGAGCAACTATTAAACCTCCTATTCAGTCGTTTTTTCCTTCGGTCAAAACAAAAACAAAACAAGGCCCAATTTTCAGAACGCGTTTGTGTTATCTTTCATGCGATTTTGAATTTTATTACTATGCACGTAAGCAACGAAATTAAGTCACCGAAGCAATATTACTCTGTATTCTAGTATTTGTTTTTAATTTAGAGCCAAATATAATAAGGGAATTTCCCGCAGGAAATTGTAAGGTGAGATCTGTAAAGAAAGTGATGATATAAAAGTGATGTCATCACTGATCTTGCGGGCAGTATAGAAGGGGGGAAGGGTGCGCGAGTCGTTCCTATTAGAGAAAGCTTTTATTTAGTGAAAACTCAAAAATAGAAACCTATGAGTTCATCCTAGAGAAGATGTTGAAGATAGATGAAGTTAAAATGTACGGAAAGTAAACAGAATAGTTTAGAGGAGAGACTACTAGGATCGGATGGGAAGGTAAACTGTGGCTAACCCTAGAAAAAAATGTATTTATTTAAGGCAAAAACCTACACGGGCATCTCCGCCCTAAAGTATTGGAAAAAGCAAGTCTCTTCTTAAGTATATTAGTTAAGTTAAGGGGATTGGAAAATTGCGCGGAACCAACATAACTCGAAGAGTGCAAGGAGGAGATTACTTGGGGCATTAATGTGTGGATCTAACCTTCCTTCGGCATAAAGGAAAACCATTGCGAAGTAGAGCAAGCGAAAAAGAAAGAAAAAGAGAAAAAAATAAAAGGACAAAGGGTAAAGGAGAAATGAGAAAAGATAAATAGTAATAAGAATAAAATGAAAATAAATAAACAATCAAAAGTTAAATGAAAGGACGTGAGAAAGGTAAAAGGTGAATAGAAGAGAAATACTTAGGAATAAAAATGAAAATTGAAATTGATAAAAGATAAAAAAATATTAAATAAAAAGAAAAGATAAGAAAAAAAAAGAGTTATTGAAAATAAAACAATTATGACAAAAAACGAAAAAGGGGACGATAAGAATTGTGCAAAAAAGCTGTGAAGTAAGACGAAAAAAATCCAATTTAAGGATACATGAACAATTAAATGCAAGGGTAAGTGGGAAAAAAAGAAGAAAAATATAAAGAACAAAAGTGAACAATAAAAAGGTAAAAGATGGAAACTAAAAACAAGAGATGACAAAAATGATGAATGATTGAAAAGTGAAATTAAAAGAAAAGAAATGAGAAAAGGAAAGGATGTTAAGTGATAATAAATGTAATAAAAATGAAAATTTAGGAGGAATTATGGAAATTGAAGAAAATTATCAAGAGTCCTTTGAACGTCTTTCACATTTAAAATCGCTAAAAGACGTTCACGCACAGTCCAAAACGTACAGGTCGAATAGGTACGCACGAATAATAGCAATTTTTTTAAAGGTTTAAAATAAAAGAAAAACCAACGAGGATTATCTACAGTACACTAAAATAATCTAAAAGAAGTTTTCAAAAGAACTTTGTAGCTAGGGAAAATGAAGATGGCAGATTAATCCTAAAAATTATGAATGGCAAGTTGCTTATGGGAGTCTCAAAGGACAGCCTACCTTTACAGGTTAGTTATGAGATCCTGCTTCAAGGTGGCATGTTAGTATCGCAGGTGGAAATGGCAGTTGATTTATTGTACGTTATCTATTGGGTTTTATAAATGGCAGGTTAATTATGGCACGTTAATCACGGGTATTATAAAATGGAGTTTGCTTATATCAGCTCGAAATGGTAGGTTATTTATGATACTTTAATCATGGGATATTATAGATGGCAGGTTAATTATGGCAGATGTAAATAACAGGTTACTGATGAAAGGCCACTTGTGGGAAATTATAGATGTGAGGTTATTTATTGCAGGTGTTAAGAACAAATTCCTTGTGAGAGATTGTAAATGGCAGGTTAGATAGGGCCGGTTAAATAACCTTCTTATGGTGGTAGACATCTGGTAGAGATATGAAGTCTACCCTTGTAAAGTAACGTCCAAAAGGATCAGAATCCCTGTATTTCTATCACAACATCTTTCATAACTTTTGCGAGAGAAAACTCAAGGACACCAAAATGGATATACAATGACCTACTATTATAAACTACTTATTTGTAAAGGTTATACATATATAGACAAGCCAGGGAATGGCTTCCCAATCGAACAAGTTAAATGGACAGATAACCAATTAAACCAAGTCCACTCCAGTCACGAATCAGAGTTCAATTTGTTCGGATCAAATGGCAGGAGATTTTACGTCCCAGAGCAGACCAAAGATTATCTGTCAATTCCACCCCCAAAATTGTCAAGTTTGACGGAGGAAGTGTTTTTGTCTGGGGCGTGATTTTGTTTGAAGGCACTGTGCCACTTGTGTAATTTCAAGTAATTGCTGTCACAGCATGCTTTGGCCTCTCTGCAATTCTCCCAAGTTCCACCTCAAATTTTAATGCAGTATAACGTTTCTTGACACACAACATGTTTAGTGAAGACCTTCCTAAACGACGAGCACATGATTGTTATGAACTGGCCAGCATAAATGCCCTAATTATAGGCCTCCAAATAATACTAATGAATTAGAACTTGTACAAATGTTTTCATGTATAATTTAATCATTATATTTCAATAGAAGTTTGTTTCCGCTATCGTTCAGATGATTTTGGACACTTCAATTTATCCGGAATGTTACATAGAATTATTTTTAAATTTGCCATTGAGGGCATCCGTTTTATCTCAATGAGCAGCGGATAAAAGCAGGTTTTGAAGAAAGTAAAGTGTATTTGAAAAGAAGATGCGCCAGACCTAGAATATGATAATTTCTAACTCTCAGTTTATATGTTTTAAATCGTAATCTGTGCATGATAACACTGTCTTACGTGTATTGTAAACTATTACTAATGGTATTCATTGATGAGGATGGTGATCGATGCCAAGTCTTCCAGTGCAAGAGTGAAGAAATGACACTATTTATATAACTTAGAGCAATTTTATTCGTTCAAAAATTGCGATTTTTTGCATAATAAAGCTCTAGGACAGTGGTTTTCAAACTCTTTTAAGATTTTTTGCGTGGCGGTCTATTTACAATTTTTTAGATGGCTCACGGTCCCTTTTAAATTGACTAAAATTAACATACATATAGGCTACTAAAACAAAATATCTTTGGCAAACATTATTTATTCAAAAATGGCAACCTTAATTTGCCCAAACTAAAATATCTTTTTCCCATCAATAATTATTTATTGAGAAAGTGGCAATCTTAATCATCAAATGTACATTCAATGGGATTGGTGCATTTACTTTGCCTAAAACAGTTCTAAGTTTGGCTTTATTTTGGCCAGTGCAACTCTCATGTTTTTTGTCGCTTCTAATCTGTTTCGAGATTTTGTTTTGATGGCAAGTAGTGTTGAAAAGACTGTCTCATAAGCATAGGTGGTTGCGAATGGAATAAGCACTTTTAGAGCCATATTTGCAACATAGAGATAGAACTGTGCCATTTCAATCCAAAAATCACTAAAACACATTTCAATGAAAATATGTTTGGCACATTCATCATTAATCAAATCAATAAACTGCTCTTGAATTAAATTGTCTTCCGAAGGCACATCATTATTGGAGAGTACAAACGGGTTGTTGATAAATCGAAGTATTTTTCAAGTTTATGCATGTCATGAAAATAATCAGAAATTTACTCACTAGGAGTTGATATATATTGTTTCATCACCTCAATTATATGGTCATCGACGTTAAGCTCATTTTCATCGATATACGAGTATGTATTTATCTGTCTAACTTTGAATGCCATAATTCGAGCTTCATTTTGAAAATTGTCAATTTTTCATGACAATGTATCACCGCGATCTCGTTTCCTTGCAGCGCCAAATTGATGGGATTCACGAATTCGAATGTGTCCACCAAAAATGACAGGAATAAAAGAAAGCGGGCATCAGAGAATTTTGTGTGCATCTCTGGTTTAGCGTCTTGTAAATATTGCTGCATTTCAACATGTAGTATGAAAACTCCCTTCAAAACTCTCTCTTTGGAAAGGGACCTAACGTGTGTGTGCTACAAGAGTGTTTCAAGTTCAGAATCACTTTCTTCTCATAACTCAGAGAAAAACGAGAGTTGAGTGCATTTGCTTTAATGAAGTTAACTGCTCTACTCACTTCACCGAGAATATTGTTCAACTCATTAGGCACGGCTTTCATTATTAAGGCTTGACCATAAATAGTGCAGTGTGTACCAATAATATCTGGGGATTCTTGCTCAACCAAAGTTGAAAAACAAGAACAGCAACCAAGTATTGCTGGCTGGAGCTCCGTCACTGCACACACCAATGGCATGTTCCCATTTGATACCATGTGCCTCAAAAAATCTGTCCACTTTTTTTAAATATTTCCATTGCAGTTGTTCTGGTGCTGAGAGTTTTACAAAAAAAAATTCGTCTTTCAGGTGATTGCCATATACATGTCGTACGTAGACACAAAGTTGGGCTAAGTTGGCGACATCTATTAGTTCATTAAGCTGGATAGAAAAAATATTGAAAGTCGAATTCTGAATCCTTGAGGCCACCTGCAACAGTATGTTATCAGGCATCTCCGTTATTCTCCTCATAACAGTATCGTTTGACAGGGACAGATGCTTTAGCTTTTCGAGTTCATAACTTCCCTTTCCATTCGATATATCTTTGCAACAAGGTAACATTTACTATTCTCCGATGTTGTGTTTTTTTGGCAACAGCTATTTTCCTTGAAACCTTATAGGAGGCTTTCAGAGTAGCCTTAATGTTCTGCGAAAACATTTATGCGATATCAAGGATGGATTTGTGCAATTGTTCGGCTTTGCGTTTAAAGAAGTCGACATCTTTATTTATTTAACTTGGATGCTTCGTTTTCAAGTGTCTCTTTAACTTGCTGGGCTTTAGAGTAGTAGATGCTAAAACCTCATAAAACAAAACACACTGTGCTTTCTCTTCCCCACTAGACTTTATTACAATAAAACCTAATTTCAAATATGAATCATCATATCTCATCTTTTTTGGAGCCATTATAAATCTGAAAAAGTGCAATACAAAACTTAATTAGATAAGCGAATTAATAATTTTTATGTTAATTAAAAACTAGATTTAATACGCCTATTAATTAAGATAATCAAACATCCAAATTTTGGATGTTCTATTATCTTAATTACTACAAATTGTGGCTTACAAGTCGACTCTTGTAGCCTGAAAAAGCCTTTCCAAAATTAGTGGGCGACTTGAATGGGAGGGATAAAATGCATACCTTTGTCACCGAGTTTTAAACAAGTAAAACAGCAATTCTACCAGCACTGTAGCCTACAGCACTTAATCTAGTAATGCTAATAATACTTCAGAGTCCAAAGTATAACTAGCATCATTTAGTCACTGTTACTCCTCTAGTAAAAGCAACTCAAATATAATGACGCAACCCGCTACACCTCCAATCAAAGCAACTCAAATACAATCAAGCAAGTTGTAAAACACCCCCTTTCCAACCACACTGCTGCTATTATGACTGCCAGATGTAATAAAAATTATTTCGCCGAATACTTAACCTAAAATCACATTTACCGTGTTACACCTCTCACACTTAGAGATATAACTCTACCTATGCAGTGCTCTCTAATTCCATAGTTTAATGAATTGAAGCAGAGTAATTTACCTAAAAAATAAAAAAAATGCAAGAAAAAGGACTTGGCAACAATCGCAAATAGTCCATAATTTCAACTCGTGACACATTCGCGGTCCCATATGGGATCCCGGAACCTCAGTTTGAGAATAGCTGCTCTAGGAGAATATCAGGTCCTGCGACTAGACGAAAAATGGATGCTCTTAAAAAAATCCATGATACTATTAACGTGTATCGGTGAAGACCGATTTGAGACAGTAAGCGGTAAGACACGTTAACTTGACAAGTACCTGAACTTAAATGTGTCTCGCCAGTTTGTCTTAGGTTGCTTGAGAGAGGTAGAACTCATGCGAGAAGCAAAAAGACATAGAGATAATTAACCACCCGATAGACTTCCCACAGGCCAAGCTAATCTACCCGTGTAAGGACTTTCGGAAAAGAAAGGTCATTGAGTCCACCCTTATAGATGAAATCCCCAACTTTACCTTTCAGGTGGGCAATTCAAATGCAGCCCCAACTTCAAAGATCTAATCTTAAAATATATCCTTAATGAACTTAAATTCACGCTCCCTGGTTAGGAACTCCAATTAGATATCTGATATATATATATATATATATATATATATATATATATATATATATATATATATATTGTACGCTTAGTGGGACTGCGTGTAGTTTAGGGTTCGACTGAGGATGTCATGACAAACTCCATGCCAAGACTGGTCTCGATATAATAAATACTACGCTCCTCAACAATGGTTATATTAACAGATAATTACCTAAATACCTTTGCGTCAATTTTAACAATGAGTAACCACTTTCACACTGCATCAAGCACACATAGCAGAAGCTTTTCATCCACAGCAAGCAAGCGACTGTATCAAGTAGACAAATCTAACAGCCCTGAACTGAACTGTATCAATTGGCTGTTAGATTTATCTATTAAATACAATCACTTGCTTCGCGTGGGTAAAGAGCGTCTACCATAAGTGCCCGATGAGGTATGAAGGTCGCTACTAATAGCTATAATAACCTCATACCATTACTGCGAAAAACAAACTCATACATACTCTTACCCTTCCACTGACTGAAAATTTAACAAACCTTGATTCGTCATAAAAAATTGTGCTGTGACTAAATTTTAAAGGCTTGTTGCTCATTTCTTCAGCTCCCTAATTCCTCTTCTTATTCCTTTAAGGGCGTATGTTGTCATTTGGAACGACAATTTCAAGCCCCTTTGACTCCTAATATATAATGATTTAAGGGTTATTATATATAGTCCAATTCGGACATCAAAGGGTTAATATTGGACATTTTGGCCTAGTTAAAAACAGACTTCCTCTTCTTGCATGCACGTTCATAATATTCAAGATTGTGCCGGTAATTTACTGCTGTTCTTGGGCTGATTTGAAAACTTTCTGCCACTTCAGAAGCTTTTAACCGAGGGTTTTCCTAAATGCACCTTTGAACAGAATGAAGACACCTCTCAGAAGACCCACTACAATCAAGTGATGTTACCAGAAATTTTTTACCCCTTTCTTTAAATTAGATTATAATTCTGTTAACCTAGAAAAGGATATTCCAAGATTCCTAGCAATTTAGGGGGGGGGGAGAGTCCCCCATCAGATTGATCAACAATTTTTCTTTGCAAATCTGAAATTTCCTTGGAATTTTGCTTTCTCGGTATGTTTAATAATTACAATACTAACTCTGAAAAGATGGAAAACAATACTAGTCATAATAATGATACAAATAAAAAAAAAATTAAAAATTATCATAAAACTGTTGGTGTTTATTTACTTATTGCATGTCTCTGTTACATTACTTATAATTTCTTTTATCCTCTATTCTATAGTATGAAACTTGAACATTATCAAAGACAAATTTCAAAGAATGTTAAGGACAATTTCCATGAAGATCAACTTAGTATGTTCAAGAATGTTAATTAGTTCTGGGTGGTACTATATTAACATCGCTCAATTAACGTTCTCGCTAATGATTTAACATATACATCAGACATTTCACTATACCATAAGAAAAAATTATTTGAAACAAACGGTATACCCGATGTAGCCCAAGTGGTAGTCACTATGTGTACGTTGTCAATATATGTACGTAGTAAAGGTAAAAAATCAATGCGGTTGCTATTGTCGCAATGACCCTATCTTGATAGCGTCATTGCGCACAAATGCGTCACTCATGAGATAAAGGCTCTATGTTCAAGACTCGTTAAAACAGTATGTAGTGTTACGATTAAAATTGTTCACACCCCTCAATCTAAATAAATTGGTAGATAACCTAAACACAAAATATAACATTTAATAGTTTATTATGACGAATTACAGTTTTATTATATTTGTACTAAATTCCATATATCAATTTTATTAATTTCCCATTAATCAAAATTGTTCACACCCTTTTAAACAGACGGGTAATATTTGGTATAACATCCCTTGGTATTAATAATTTGCTCCAGCCATGATTGATAGCCATTTATAAGCATTTGGCAGCAATTTGGGGGTATTGATTCTCATTCTACGTAAGCACAGGTTTATAATTCTCTTAGGTTCTTGGGCTTGGGGAGGTGAAAGGCTTTTTTCTAATAGTACCGTGGATTTTCAATGGGCTTTCGCTCAGGTGAGTGCAATAACCAATCCAACACGTTCCTTGCCTTCATCTTCAGCCACTCCTTCGTGGATTTTGACGTGTGTTGAAGATTATTATCCTGCTGGATTGTCTAAATGCGACCGAGCTTCAACTACTTTACTGAAAGCCCTAATAATTTCGCCAGGATTTCCTGGTATTGGAGAAAAAGGATGGTTCCTTCTACAAGGTGAAGTCGACCAGTTCTCGATGCAGCTAAACACCCCAGAGACATGATAGTTCCACCGCAATGCTTCGCAGTGAGTTCTTTTCCTTATGCCCTTCGTTGTTTCATTTCTAAACGTAGCGCTGTTCCATAGGCCTGAAAAGTTCCAATTTCGTTTCGTTGGTCTAAAGAACCTTTTCTTAGTAGTTTACTGGCTTGTCTAGATGGCCCATGACCTGCCGTAACTGAGTCTGCTTCTGTTTAACGGTCAGCAGTGGAGTGCGTCTCGGAACTTTTGCATAGAACGCTTAGCGGTGTAGGATACGCCGTATCATAGCAGGCGAACCGTTTTTACCGGGCAAAGAGAGGTCAAATTGAAGTCCTTTGGTAGTGAGCAAGTGTTTTTTTTTCACCTTTCTCCTTATGAAGCATATGGTAGCTGGGAAGGACATCATCTTTTTCCACCGCTCAGGTAGTGGCTCCAGTGTACAGGTAGCTTTATACATCCCTACGATGGTTGCAATGGTGTTTTACGAACTATTCATCTTGTTTGCTATTTTCTTGTAACAATTTTCTTGTTCATGTAAGTGAATTATGTCTTCTGTTTTTCATTTTGAGGGCAACTCTGTTCTCTTTGCCTTCTCCAGCGATGTGTTCGAACGAATGACGAGTACTGAATCTACGTATGGTAAACAAATGACCTCAGATAAACTAACGAGATACCTTTTGACCTAGAATTGTTGACTTGAGGTGCGTTAAGGGTCATTTCGACTCATTCGCTGGCAAAAATAAGCGATATTAAATGAATAAAATTTAGTATATGGATTTTAGTTCATAAATGAACAAACTTCAATTTGTATTAATGAATCTTTAAATGACATACTTTGTGTTTAGGTAATATAAGAAAGTGATAGCATATATAAATATATATATATATATATATATATATATATATATATATATATATATATATATATATATATATATCCTATCAATCCATTATGATTAAGGGGATGTGAACATTTTTTAACGCAGCTGTAAATTAGCCGCAGGAAAAAGAAACTAAGATTCCGAATGGTTTCGTCTTCTTTACACAAGTCAACTCAGGGAATTAAGAAAATTTCATTATTTATGGTTATGTTAAGTTTAATAATAAAAAAGAGAATGCCGATAAGTGTAAAGTTCTTACCATAATACCAGGAATGTTTTATTTGTCTTCTTTATTCCTGAGTTATTATATCTTCCCTATATCTTTGTTTACTAAGAAATTATCTCTTATAATAAAAGAAACGGTTCTCTGTCAGTAGTTTCATTGAGGGAAAAAGTTAAGAGAAATATGTATCAATTGGCTTTTAAGAGTCTTCTCGCCTAATGTCATCTTTAGGCATTTTTATTTTATATGTGAATTAAGTTAGGTTAGGTTGGGTGAGTAGAGTTCAATATTTAAGTAAATCCAGCCTAACCTAAACCAATCAAAGTATAATATAATACAAAACTAAAAATCACACTGGGTGACATGACCAAAATAGTTGTTTATCTTATACTAATTAAGATTTAAAACCAAGAACAGGTAAAAATCACAAAAGCCGCGGAGGTGCTCTTGCTATTTTACCTTCTTGCTTTTGAGTAACTTCCTCATCAACAAGGTCAACAGACCTAAGTCACGGGCTTTCATTTATTCTGACTTGTGACCTTCAAAACTTTCAATAATTCCTGGACTAACCATGAGAGGACCTTGTAGATTATATGGCCCGAAAGAGAATGTAGAACAACATAAGGGTTTTAAGTTTCGTTCGAATCAACCGAATAGTTATGATGTTATTGCGAAAACAAAATAATTTCCTGGCTAACCTTGGGAGGACCTTAGCAATTATATGACCCAAAAGAAATGTAAAACAACATAATGGTTTCGAATTTCGTTAGAATCGGCTGAATAGTTATGATGTTATTGCCAAAATCCTCGTTGAAAAGTAAAAAAGTTACCATCCTACCGACAACCTACCAACCGTCATAGTAACTTATAGAATCGCGACTAATCCTAAATTCAATCAAAATGGAGGATTCCTTCTTGAAGGGGAGCGGCCCCGTTTGATTTGGGTTGACACCCCTTTTAACTACGGCCCGCAAAGGAGGTATAGGAGCAATGACCCCGCAACAACATTTACTATAGTGGAAGCCTGCCCTACCAGCCCCAGTATCCAAAGAGAAAGTTGTGCTCTCTCTCGAGTCATCTTTCGGACCTCTTTTAAATCTCCCACTATCTTTTTCGCTCCTGTTTTAGACCCAACAAAGGATGAAAGAGGTCATTAAACGGTCTTAAAAAATGTTTTAAAACTTCCTCTTTTGATGCTAATTCAAATTATTTTATGAATCCGCAGGTTTTGTTTTTTTTACCATTCCTTCTTTAATGATGGTTGTACTCTTCGTGTCTCAATTTTAATTTTGCTCATTTCCTAAATATTATTATTTCTAATTTATGTTACAACACATTTTGGCTCTTGTTGGCCACCGCCAGATCAGATCAAGGATTTAGATTAAAAGATAAAATTGCCACCCTTGATATTCTTCTATGGCATTACAAGTTGCGCATTTTTACTTTCACCCTTAATATTCTTCTATGGCATTACACGTTGCGATTTTTTACTTCCACCCAGTTATTCTTCTATGGCATTACAAATTTCGCATTTTTACTTTCACCCTTAATTTTAATCTATGGCATTACCTGTTGTGCATTTTTTAATTTCACCCTTAATATTCTTCTATGGCATTACACGTTGCAATTTTTTACTGTCAACCTTAATATTCTTCTAGGAGATTACACGTTGTGCCTTTTTACTTTCACCCTTGTTATTCTTCTATGGCATTACATGTTGCGCATTTTTACTCTTACCCTTAATATTCTTCTATTGCAATATACGTTGCGCATTTTTACTTTCAGCCTTAATATTCTTCTAAAGGATTGATTACAGGTTTCGATTTTTTACTTTCCCTCTTAATATTCTTCTATGGCTTTAGACGTTGCGATTTTTTACTTTCACGCTTAATATTCTTATATCACATTACACCTTTCGCATTTTTACTTTTGCCTTTACTGTTCTTCTATCACATTACATGTTGCGCATTTTTACTTTCATCCTTAGTATTCTTCTATGACATTACACTGCGCATTTTTACTTTCACCCTTGATATTCTTCTATGACAGTACACGTTTCGCAATTTTACTTTCACCCTTAAAATTCTTCTATGGCATCACATGTTGCGCATTTTTACTTTCCCCATTGATATTCTTCTATGGCATTACACGTTGCACATTTATAATTTCACCGTTGATATTCTTCAACCACATTACATGTTGCGCATTTTTACTTTCACCCTTAATATTCTTCTATGACATTAAACTGCGCATTTTTACTTTCACCTTTAATATTGTTCTATGACATTACACGTTGCGATTTTTTACTTCCACCTTGTTATTCTTCTATAGCATTACAAGCTTCGCATTTTTACTTTCACCCTTAATATTCTTCTATGGCATTGCATGTTGCGCATTTTTACTTTCACCCTTGTTATTCTTCTATGAGATTGCACGGTGCGCATTTTTACTTTCACCCTTGTTATTCTTCTATGGGATTACATGTTGCGCATTTTTACTTTCACCCTTGTTATTCTTCTATGGCATTAAACGTTTCGCATTATAACTTTCACCCTTAATATTCTTCTATGGGATTGCACGTTGCGCATTTTTACTTTCACCCTTGTTATTCTTCTATGGCATTACATGTTGCACATTTTTACTTTCACCCTTAATATTCTTCTATGGGATTACATGTTGCGCATTTTTATTTTCCCACTCAATATTCTTCTATGGCATTACATGTCGCGATTTTTACTTTGCCTCTTAATATTCTTATATGGCATTACACCTTTCGTATTTTTACTTTCACTCTTGATATTCTCCTATGACATTACACTTTGCACATTTATACTTTCACCTTTAATTTTGTTCTATGGTATTACACGTTGCGCGTTTTTATTTTCACCCTTAATATTCTTCTATGACACACTTACGATTTTTTTGCTTTCACCCTTAATATTCTTCTATGGCATTACACTTTGCGAATTTCTACTTTCACCATTGATGTTCTTCTATAGCACTACACGTTGCACATTTTTACTTTCACCTTTAATTTTCTTCCATTGCATTACACGTTGCGCGTTTTTATTTTCACCCTTAATATTCTTCTATGACACACTTGCGTTTTTTTCCTTTCACCCTTAATATTCTTCTCTGGCATTGCAATTTGCACATTTTTACTTCCACCATTGATATTCCTTCTATGGCACTACACGTTGCACATTTTTACTTTCACCCTGGATTTTTTTTCTATGGTATTACAAGTTGCGCGTTTTTATTTTCACCCTTAATATTCTTCTATGACATTTCACTGCGCATTTTTAATTTCACCCTTGATATTCTTCTATGGCATGACAAGTTTCTCAATTTTACTTTCACCCATAATATTCTTCTATGGCATTACATGATGCGCATTTTTACCTCCCCCTTGATATTCTTCTATGACATTATACCTTTTGATTTTTTACTTTCACCATTGATATTCTTTTATGGCATTACACGTTGCGCATTTTTACTTTCACCCTTGATATTCTTCTATCGTATTACACTTTGGCATTTTTACTTTTACCCTTAATATTCTTCTATGACATTACACTGCGCATTTTTTGCTTTCCCCCTTAATATTCTTCTATGGCATCACATGTTGCGCATTTTTACTTTCACCATTGATATTCATTTATGGCATTACACGTTGCACATTTTTGCTTTCACCCTTAATATTCTTCTATGGAATTACACGTTGCACATTTTTACTTTCACCCTTGATCTTCTTCTATGGCATTACACGTTGTGCGTTTTTATTTTTACCCTTAATATTCTTCTATGGCATTACACTTTTCACATTTTTACTTTCTTAGAAAAAATCTTTAAAATGTCTTAGCTTGTTATTCCTTATTCTCGTTGTATTTAATATATACATATTTGTACCATTTATTATCCATATTTTTAGAAATGGCATAAATCTTTAATTTTACCCATTATCTTAATTTCCCCTCTAAATAAATATAACCTTGATTATCGTGAATGGCAGGCTACGAACAAATGCGGTCACCTATGAACGGTTATACAACTAAAGACAATTAGAATTAGTATAATGATTGGTCCTAAAGTTCATGGCGCTGCGAAGGCCACATTTTTCTCTTTCTCGAAAAAATTTCGGTCGAGGATCAGAAAAATCCATAGTTTCCCTAAACCCCCACCTCTCTTTTGATGGGGAAGGAAAAAATCCAATCCTATAAGATCAATCAAGCCTATATTTTGATTTGCGTCGTCAATGATATTAGTCAATGATATTAGGTTTTGATTTGCGTTGTCAATGATATTAGTAAAATATAATGTGAATTAACATCTTAGAATACCTTTGCTAAGGCTTTGTTTTCCATATTTCCATTTTTATAGTTTTCTCAATATTTTACCGATCGTTTACCTATGGGAAAAAATAAAGCCTTGTTCAGTACTAGTGTCAAAAGGAGTATAATATACACTAACGAGTACAACAAGAGAACGATTTTCCTTTATTAAAATATTTTCAAAACTATGATGAGTTGATAAATGAAATTTCCATGTTACATAAGGACATGCATTTACTATATTTTTTAACATCTAATAAGATCCAATGGAATATTCAAGAAATTATATTAAATAAACTAACAAAATAAAATATTGACTCTTTTAGGAAATTCTAGAAGTCTCTTGAAATCACCTGGCAACATTTTACTACGAAGGTAAAACAACAGAGAGAACTTTTCCTGCGACTTTAAGAGAGGTAGGAAGTTCATAGAGCGTAATTTCGCGCGTTCTGAAATTATACATTCAAAATCAGAACCTATAAATCTCCTGCGAAAGTGGGTTGACTCCACATAACAACCGTCCGTGGAGACAGTGCTATGAGGTCCTTCTCTATTGAGGATTCCTTCGAGACTGCTGCAGAAATTTCTCAAAAGATTAAGACCACTATTGGCAAAGAATTGAACCATTTCCCAGTTTTCCGTCGCCTCAATGCACCTGGTTTAAAAGCTCTTTCTTCAGCAACCAAACCAATCATCATTAAGAAGAACCAGAAGGCAAGACTCGAATATGCTGAAGCTCATGTTGTTTGGAAGGATGAAGATTGGGAGAGAATTCATTTCGCAACGAAGGTAAATTTAATTTAGTTGGATTTGATGGCAAATTCTGTGCTAGACGCGCTGCAGGTGACAGACTTAACCCTAAATGTGGTCGAACGTCTGCTAAGCATAGAGGAAGCTGTTTCCTGGTATAGAGGATGTTGTCTTCTGACGGAGTTTGCCCACTAGTGCGAATAATTGGAACGGTAAATCCGAATGTGTACCCAAATCTCGTACAACAACCTGTTATACCTTTACTCCGAGCATCTCTGAACCAGCCAGCAGTATTTATGCAGGACAACCTGCCATACCATACTGCAAAGCGACTAAAATACTATTTCGAACAAAAAGTATCGAAATAATAAAGCGACCTATTCAGAGCACGAACCTGAACTTAATTGAGAATCCCTGTAAGATCATTAGAGACAAAGTTCGAGACCAGCATCTTTCATCTGTGACGGATCTATGGACGAAAATTAATCAAGGATGGAACAAATTAACACCCGACTGTGCCAGAAACTGGGGAGCTTCTGTGCTCGTCGTTGAGTCTAAAAGAAAACAATGGCTTAACAACCTCGTATTAAGTGTGTTAAGTTTAGTTTGCTTAGTTTCTAGTGTATTTGCTTTTTAAGCAATTCTGTAAATGATCGTTATTTTCTTTTAATTTTCTTAGTTTGTTTAGTGTAATTTCTTGAATATAGGGTTGTGTCTCAGGAAATCTTCAAAATATATATTAAATGCATGCCTTTATGTATATTGAAATTTTATTTACCTAGTCATTATATTTTTAAAAATATTTTAATAAAGGAGAATCGTTCTCTTATTTTGCTCGGCAGTGTACAATTATCGCTCAAGTAAAATAAATGTCATTATGAGCAATTTACTTAATCGTTTTCACATAACAACATGTCATAATATGTATAAAATAAAATAACAATTTTATGACTGACAAAGTAAACCTATAAAAGGCACTAAACTTATTTTTTCATATTGCTTAATTTTTAAATTACTACAATAGCTATTATTCAAATTTAATTATATTATTAGTATTATTAATTCATTGGAAATCAACGAAAGCATCTCCGTCCGAAAATTTGGGAGTGTTACAGTGCCCGGGTAGTCTGGAGATGAAGACAATTTTGGGGTGAGGGGGGCGTGATTGCGAACGTTGAGTGAGAGAAGGTAAACAATCCTCTATTTGTCAGCTGCAACATGGACCCCAACACTCAGATTTGCGTGCCTTACAGAGCCCAGCGTCCAAGATTTCATGCTGTCCACTCCCCAATGCACGCAGTTTCGTGCCTTATTCTCAGCCTTATTGCCTGCGAAAGGATCTGCTCTGCGCCTATATATCTTCCAACACATTTTCACTTCCTCTCTATTCCCCGCTTTCTTTCCAAATCTCTCCCTACAAGCTTCCTGTGAGATCAGCCTTAGTTGGTTTCGAATTAAATAAACAAATTAATCTAGTGACGTGCTGTACTTACTTTGTCGTCCTTGATTTCGTTATTATTGTTTGCCATGTTGCTTTGAACCGAAAATTCAAGATGAATATCATCAACGCTCCAATAGTTTGCGCTCCCAATGTCCAACCTAATGACTGGGATAAGTCTTCCCATGGCTTATTTGGATCGTACTCTGTAATGACTATGGAGGGATCCAATTTACTATAATAACACAAAAATCGCCTTCCAGTCTTATTATAATTTCCAGTGAAGAGACTACAATTCACATTGGGCGGATACCCACAGCCTTTAACATTAACGTTTAGAGAGGCATTTAAATGGTTCCAGCATTTCTCATTGTGAACCCAATCCCGTCTTTCGCAGTCACTGTTTTGAGTGCTGGGTAGTTTGTCAACTTCAATGTCATCCACAAAAGCGGGCATTTTTAAGCCTATTTTAGAGTAATAAGCCGTTCGATTGAAGTTTCCCTGAAGCTCTTTACTAAGATTAAGGAAATTTTTCCTGTAAGCGACTGTAATTTGCATACAGAAGAAAATGTCTTTGGTACATCCTTCTGTACAAGAGCACCAGAAGTTCTCGTTAGAACGATTCACTCTCACGGAGCTAAGCGTGAGGCAGATTGCTGGTTCGACGTCTATTTTATAATTAATAGTGGCTAGGGCGGGATCGATCGTCATTGGGAAGAGAAATAATAAGACGATAAGGCCCCCTGTCATAAGTAAAGCAGCGAGAATAGTTAGGTAAAGCCGGATCAAAGAAGCGCAGGATGAGCTGTTGGATTTCTTTTCCTTGCGCTTCTCCAGGAGTTGGCGGAGGGCTTGGCGTCCTGCGTCGAGGCGGGCGCGATCCCTTGCCGTTTGTGGTTTAGGGGGACACTGAGGTTTGGATTGCGCTATTTTCGGCTTAACCCGACCTGTTCCGGCGTCTTTTACTGACTTGGCGATTTCACCCACACCATAATGAGACACCTTAACAACCTCGTCGAGCTCGTTAATGGTCGCGCCTCTAGAGGTCGAAGGACTGAGAGTGTGTCCCTCCATTTTATGGCCAGGTGGGAGTCCAGGTGAAGGAATCGAAACGCAACAACGAATCTGATGTCACCCGTTTGGCTTCATGCCGTCGGGCCTTTAATTATAGCCACCTCACTAGAAACACCGCAAATATGGATTGATCCTTTCACACTCTGTTCACTCAGCCACGTCTACCTCTAAAATGAAAGGAGGTGGATCTCGAATGTGACCACGGCGCCTGCGTTGCTAGTTCCAGGCTATCGAAGCAAGGGGAGTTTCCCCTTTCCCCAAATTACCTCATTCCCCGCCCACCAAAGCACGCGAGCTGGCCTCAAGGTGTGCCAACCATGGCTACATGTATGTATCAAGCGCTTGCATGTGTTAACGTGACGATCACCGAGTGCTTTCTCGTGGGATGTGGAAGCGAATGAATCTAATCTCTCGGATCGCAAACTTCGATTCTTTTATTCTCTAACATGAGTAAAAGAACTTGAGAACTTTTAAGATCAATAAAGTAATTGAATCATTGATTTTATCGTACCTATCGAGGAAGAAAGAACGCGCTCTCTCTCTCAATTTCTCTTTTCCTTCCTCTCTCTCTATATATATTATCTCTCTCTCTCTCTCTCTCTCTCTCTCTCTCTCTATATATATATATATATATATATATATATATATATATATATATATATATATATATATATATATATATATATATATATATATATATATATATAAGTCAAAGAATTCAATGGCAAGTTATGGTATATGATAGTGAAACCACTGTATAGGAGACAAAAGTTTCATTTACGAGACTAGTTTCAGTATGTAGTTTATCATACCTTCTTCAGTCGTATACTGAGAATGCAATTGTTACTAAAGTCTATAAATAGCGTACAGATCACAAAAAAAGCAAAAAGAAAAAAACACAAAGAAACCCAAAACAGGGAGGGGGGTCATTAATCACGGAGTGTAAGTCTAAGATCGTTGACTAAGCTGTTAACGATGAGGTTACGGGATGGAGGCTGCATTTCAATTGCCCATCTGACAAATTAAAATTGAAAATGTCTCCTATTAATATAGATTCTACTATTTTTCTTTTACGAAAATCTTTACAATTATACTCGTATATTATTTGTGCCTTTGAATAGTCAATTTGGTGGTTGAAATTGCCTCGTCTGACATCACCTTTATGTTCATAAATTCGTTTTGTTAAGGTTCTTTCGGTCTCTCCTATGTAGAATGAGGGACAGTTTGTAGAGCCACACGGGATTAAATATACACCTGCTTTATTTGGCTGATCCACGGGCTTGGTTAAGGGGAAAGATTTAAGGAGAGAAAAAGGGTATTTAAATGTGGTTAGGCCTGGGTACATAACTTTGTTTACTCCTTTAAGGAGAAATTCCCAATTTTAATTTGCCAGATGGGCAATTGCAATGCAGCCCCCAATTGAAAGGGTTTAGTCTTTCTGCAAAAGTTTTAAAGCGCTAAGTAACCTTTTTGGTATATTTTGAAGAGAGCAAAGTTGTGAAATATAAAGCGAGTGGGAGAGATAAATGGATAGAATGGGTAGAAATAAGGAGAAAGATAGTTAGAAAGATAAATTGGAAAGAGATAAACAGAAACAGTGATATAAAGTAAGAGAGAGAGAGAAAGAGATATAGATAAATGGAGAGAGGGAGCTAACTAGAGAGAAAGTACGAGAGAAGATAGATTGATAGAAATTGAGAGAAATAAAGTGAATGAGAATCAGAAAGAAATAACGGGAGACTGAGAAATGGAGATAGAGAATTTTCGAGATAGAGAAATGCGGAAGTAGAGTAAGAGAGGGAGAGAAAGGAAAAAAGAGAAGTAAAGAGAGATAAAACAAGTGTGAGAAATATATTGAGCGAAGGCGAAGAAAGTGAAATTTAGAGTGAGAGACATGGAGAGACAGATAGTGAAAGAGAAAGAGAGAGAGAAAACAAGGAGAGAAAAATCGAGACATAGAAAGGAAGGGAACTACAGAACTACATAAACAAGGACCAGCAAAGACCTTAAGGTCCGCTCAAGGCCAGAGAGGAAAGGTGAGAGAGAGAGAGAGAGAGAGAGAGAGAGAGAGAGAGAGAGTGTTGTATACAGATAAATTGAGAAAGATAAAGGGAAAGACCTGAAAGGAGAGGTATAAGGAGAGAATAAAGAAATAAATGGAGATGGACATAATGATAAAGAGATATATATAGAGAGAAAAAGAAATAGACAAAAGTAGAGAAACAAAGAGAGAGAGAGAGGGAGAAAGCGAGAGGAAGAGAAAGAAAGAGATGAAGAGAGGAAGCGAAAAATCGAGGAAAAGACAGACCAAAGGAAATAATTAGAGCTAAAAGAATAAGAGGGAGATAAAGAAGATAAATAAGGAGAGGAGAAAGTAAGAGAGAGAACTGGATAGAAATTACCAAGAGGTAACAACAAGGAGTAACAACAAGGAAAGAAGGTACCCTAGGAGACCTTACGGTCCATTCAAAGAGGGTACCTTTGGACTAGCAATCGAGCGGGCACATGGCTGCTCAATTGTTTTGCGTCCCTAAACGGCCACTTTTCAAGACTTTGTCTAGTCTTGACTTGAACTGGTCAACAGATTCACTGTTGACAACTTCCACTGGAAGTGCGTTCCACTTACCGCAGATACTGTAGGTGAAAAAGTTTCCACACAGATTGCGGTTGTAACGCTTCAGTTCAAGTTTGAAGCCGTGATTGCGCGTTCTGTTCTCACTCAGTGTGAACATATCCCGGTAGTCAACATTGTCGAACCCTCGAAGTATTTTGAAAACTTCGATGAGCTGACCACGCAGGCTACGGGTTTCCAGCGAGAACAGATCTAATTCACTTAGTCTATCCTCATAACCTTTATGTCGGATGGAATGAATCAGCTTATTTGCCCTGGCTTGTACGTGTTCCAACCTTGCGATGTCCTTTCGAAACGAAGGACTCCAAAATTGTACGGCATACTCCAGGTTTGGCCGAACGAGGGAGTTGTACAGATAAAGTACTATCTCCTTGTTACCGTATCCAAACTGGCGCTTTATGTAGCCTAACATCCTTTGGGCATTCTTCTCTGCCTCGATGCACTGTTTCGAGAACTTAAGGTCGCTAGTAATAGTTACACCCAAGTCCTTCTCAGTGTCACAAGATTCAAGAGCAGTGCCCTTAAGGATATACTGAGATTGGGGGTTTCTGTGGCCCATATGCATTACTTTGAATTTGTTCACGTTAAAAGGCATTTGCCACGTGTTCGACCACTCACTAATCTTCCCAAGATCTTCCTGCAGGCGGACAGTATTTCCATCCTTTGCAACGTTCATACCAAGCTTGGTATCGTCGGCAAATTTGGAAATCTTGGCAACCATGTCACCGTCCATGTCGTTGACGTAGATGATGAATAGTAGTTGTCCCAGGAAAGAACCTTGAGGCACCCCGCTAGTAACGGGCACCCACTCAGAAACCTGTCCATTCACCACCACCCGTTGCCGTCTGCCACTTAGCCAGTTCTTGATCCAGCCGGCTACTTTTCCGTCTATGCCCAGCGCTCGCACTTTCCGGAGAAGGCGGCGGTGTGGTAGCATATCAAAGGCTTTCTGAAAGTCTAAGTACACCACATCCACCGCCTTTTCCCGATCGTGCTCACTGAACACGAAGTGAAAGAATTCCACAAGGTTCGTCAGGCATGACCGTTGCCTTCGGAAGCCGTGCTGGAAACTCCTCAGTAGCAGGTTTGACTCTAAATACGACGTCATTTTGTCCACCATGATGCTTTCCATGAGTTTACCGACTATCGAAGGTACAGGGAGAACAAGAAATAGCGAGAAATGAAGACAGAAAACGAGATAGAGAGAAAGGTATATATATATATATATATATATATATATATATATATATATATATATATATATATATATATATATATATATATATATATATATATATATATATATATGTAGAGAGAGAGAGAAAGAGAGAGAAAGAGAGAGAGAGAGGCATTTAATGACAGTGGAACGAAATGGGAGAGCGTGAAGTTGAGAGAAAGATAAAGTGAGTGAAATTAAGAGAGATTGAGATCAAGGAAAAGTGAGACGGAGAGAGAGAAAAATGGAGATAAATAACTGGGGAGAGAAAAGGATAGTGAAAAAAGAAGAAAGACAAATGGAGAGGTAAGGAGATAGACGAAGTGGGTGAGAGAAAGAAAGAGCGAGATAATTCTACAAAAAAAATATAGAAAAAGGAAGATAATAAAGGAGATAAATGGAGAGCAATGTTGAGAAGAGAGGCAAAAATGGGAAGGATAGAAAAAGAGAGATAAATCGAGAGAGAGAGAGAGAGAGAGAAGGAATGGAGGACAAGGGCAGAAATAGAAAACTAGACAGGCAGAAATGGACGGACAAATGGAGAGAAAAAAATTGAGAAAGAAAACGAGAGAAATAGAAATATAGGCAGAAAAGAAAATAACGAAATAAAGAGAGAGAAAGGGATAGATGGAAATAGATAGAAATAAATAGATGGATAGAAATAGGAGAGATAGAGAAAGAGAAATAAAGATACAACGAGACTGTAGGAGAGAGAGAAAGTGAAAAAAGTGATAGATGGAGAAGGAGAGATACATATAGAGAGGGGAAAAATGAAGATAGGGAAAAGAGAGAGAAAGGGAGGGATAGAAAGGAATAGAGCTAAATTAAGAGATTAAGGGAGATAACTAAAAAGAGACAGATAAAAGGGGAGAAAATTCGAGAGAAATGATTGCAAGAAAAGAGTGAAAATGACAGAGAGAGAAAAGTGAAAGAGATATCTAAAGAAAATATAGAGAGAAATGGAGAGAAAGAAAAGTGAAAGAGACATCTAAAGAAAATATAGAGAGAAATAGAGAGAAAGAAAGAAAGGTCTGTGTGTGTGAGCTCTCATCATTCAACCGAGTTTCCCGACTCTTGATAAATAATTACCTTTGAGTTGATTTAGTTTTTGGCAAGAGCTGTCTGTATCAAATCGGCCATTAGACTCGATTCCCTCTCATAGATTTGCATTTTAAATCGAACCGTTTTACAACACTATTTAATAGGAAAAATCATACTTATTATTGATCAGTTTAGTCCACCGAGGGATACTTGTTAAAGAAAACAATTAAATAGCCTTGAGTGAATTTAAATCCTGACCTAGGTTGATGAAGCGTAGTGAACTGATTGAGATCACAAATGACAAGTGATTTATATGAAAGTAGATTAGAGAATAATTGCAGTGAGAGGTGAGGTGATATCGTTTATTTGCAGCGAATGAGGTTGGAGCTTGTTTAATCAATTTGGAGTGAGCTTATGCAATCTATCTTGTCAGCGTACACTTTTGATATGACTTTGTGTATGATTTTTACATCATATAAAATGCGTAATTTACTTGTTATGTGCTGCACGGCTGGCTCCTTGGATCGATGAGGAGAGAATTGAAAAATTCGGCCCAAGTTTTTTCCTGACCTTAGCTAGGTTCTGAAGGCCTCTCAGAAACTCGTGTTTATGACTCTTTATATAATAATCTCTAATATAGAACTTTCCCAAGCAAGATGGAAGTGGAACTAAGTGGAAATGTTATATACATTTCTAGAATGATTCAACACCCAGGATCTATGATTGAATTTATTAATGTACTAAATAGCTCAGGACGCCGGCAGCTGATAAATAATAGTACCCTTTCTTAGAGGTCTTATTTATGACGAAAGCGGGTACGTAGAGGATAGTTAGGGACTCAGCCAGGCTCTCGCTTTCCAGGCATTTTTTTATTAGTAGAGGAATATGACGGCCGAATGACGGTAGTTAGTGTAGTTCTCAGCAAGATGAGTTAGTGGGTAGGAAGAGAAGGAGGGAAAGGATGTGGCTGAAAACTGAAGAGAAGCCTCTAAGGTAATAGCGAATCAAGTCGACATAGGGTACAAAGAATGGCTTTCGATAGATTTAGATCTCATGAATTATTCATGAAGTGTTCTGGTTGCCGGTGCTAGCCTGTTTTTCCTGCTCGTGTATAGCATTGTGAATTGTGGCTCTTTTTAGGATTTTTTCGAAAATGAATTTGAGTGAAGGTGTATTTGTTCGACTCGCTTAAGAGTAGTGAAAATAAAAATTAGTAAAAGTAAAAAAGCGCGATTTCGTTTGAAAAGTAGACCAATAACTTTTCGATTCAAGAAAGTGAGGGGTGAAATTTTCGCATCTTTGTTAGTTACAAGGACCGGAGCCCCACCAGGCCTATCTACAAGCACTAAGGAAAGTTGAAGGTAAAGTGAAAAAAAAATACTTGGATCTTGTCGCCTTATACTATCATTCCACTGCCGTCCCCATCTCTTCTCTTTTTTCCTGGTGTATATATATATGTATATTAATTCATACTTATTTCCTTATCACACCATTACCAGGAGCCCCTTCTCCCCTTTCACTGCCAGCTATCTCGCGATAGTATGCAGGGAAAATGAGAGAAACCCTCTGCATCACTGTCCGAGCCCTCTCGGAGTGCTCAAAACCAGACAGGGGTAAGGTATTCGAAAAAGTATTGGGATCCTTGAGCATTGCATTAGTTCGACTGATCGACATCCAAAATGATTTCTCGGTCATTTACACGAGGGAGGCTGACTGTGAAGCCTTGACCTCAGGCAAGGCCGTTGAATGCCTAAAGACTATAAACTTAAAACTGACCAAACCAACACAAATAAGATTACACTGTAGCTTAATCTGTAGTCACTCTGCAGATAAGATTCAACCTGAAATTGAACGGAACCAGCCATAGGCAAAGGTATCTGAGGTTAATCAAATTAAAAAATTACACGCACCTGTTCAATGTTGTTTTTGAGGACACGGCTATAGCTCAAAAAGCAAAGGAAAACGGTATACTGCTCCTCAATGTAAGAGTCTGCTCAGAACAGATATAACGAGAGGAGTTTGTCGACATACAAATGTGTTTTCGGTGCTACAAGTACGGCAAACACTTTACGTTTAACTGCCCTGTAAAAGACCTTACTTTGTGTTCTATGTGCACCGGCCGCGACCATTTTTTGGCGTGACTGCAAAAGTAACTCCCCCAAATGCTTGAATTGTGAAGGTACCCACTGGACTATGTCTATGTCATGTCCCGTAAAAAAGCAGGAAATTCAGACAAACCCAAATAAAACGCGATTCCGAAGAGAAAAAAGCCAACTCACTATGCAAAAGTAGCCAAAGCCGCCATTGCCGAGATTAACAACCAAAAGACATTCCTCCATATAAAGAACGAGAATTCAACCAAAATAATGTGTTGCATTTACTATGCGCATATTGTGAACATTACTCACCCAGTTACATTTGCCACGGAAGTCAACCGCATGCTCGTAAAGAACGGAATGCAAAAGATGTAGTTTTCAGACAACCCACACTCGGAGGAAGTTATGCGAATTAGCGTAGCCCCTCAGTGCCAAGATGTATGCCAGAAAGTTCTCACGCCCTCAAACACAGCCAATACACGCGATCCGCGACTAAATAAATCAGCAGACACGTGAACAACAAAACAGGGGCCAGCTACACCCAGGAAAAACACCATCACTACAAACGACACACAAACACACGCACCCAACACTGAAGCAGTGCATCCCAAGGAGACCAGGTCTCCAAGGTCGAGAAAAACTTCCAACCCCGCGGCCCAAGGTCAACCTCCTCCTCTTCGCAGGGTAAGGAGCACCAGCTCAAATACCATGCGATAGGATTCAACCTAAAGATCTTTGCCCCCGAGTCGGTTCCCTTCCCAAAGGAGCTGGATTCCCGCGAAGTAGCGGAAGGTCTCAAGACTGGAACGTACAATTGGGAATACTTAAATGAGGTTCCTGACCAGCAGGTTGAAAAGGCCCTCGCTTAAAACATGGTAAAATTGACCACGGACTGCTTCATTACGATCACGGACACAGAATAGAGAAAAAAAGAAACGGCAAGGAGCCCACCCCGCCCACTACACCACACAGAGCTAAAGTAGAACGCGAATAAACGTCTACTTTAATTTCACACACTAAAGAACTAACACTAAACAAAATGGCGGACAGATTTACGATAATACATATGAATGTTACTGGGTGGGACAAAAAAGGTTATATCTATGGTAATATTATGCGACAGGGTGACCCTGACACAATACTTATTACTGAACACGGGCTGACCGCGCAAATACATTTAAAAAATTTTCAATACTATGTCATTAGCAAAAATCACATTCAGGAACGGTATGATGACTGCGCAATAGCCGTTTAAAAAGGACTAAAATACAAGACTATGGAAAATTAAGATGAATCCTACCTTTTCATTGAAGTGGGTACTGCTATAGGGGGACTGGTCGTGGCCACGGGGTACCAATCCCCAAGAGGCTGCTATGTGCCCATGCATAACCTCTTTCAGGTATTTAGCCACAGGAAGAACGTTATCTTCGCCGGAGATTTAAACGCAAGATGCGCAGCGGCAGGTTATACCTTCTACAACAATGCAGGTAGGAACATTGAACTACTACTACCCGACAGACAATACATGACAAGGATGAGACTTGAATTCCCGACGTACATATCTAAGACAGCAGCCACGAAACGCGATATATTCTTATCCAGTATCAGGTTTCCTTACAATTACTACATTGAAACTGGCCCCATAATTCCGAGCGACCACTAGGCTATCAAAATTACAGTAGGAGTAGATCTCATTCAAATTAAAATCCCAGAACGCAGAAGCTACAAGCAAGCGAACTGGGAAAATTATAGAAATTGCCTCTTAAATTACATCCCTGGCCCCTTATATGATGTTAATCTAGCAGAATAGATGAGGAGCTAGATGAACTTACTGATTACCTAATCAAAGCCAATCAAAATAGCATTCCCCGTATCAATTATAAATACCTTCCAGCTCCCCCATAGACCCTCCAATAAGAGCCCTGGCCCAAGAAAATAGGGACCTGTCCAATGTAGTAGCGCGGATAGGCCCCAACCACAATGCCTACAGAAGACTAAGACAAATTAAAGACCAACTCCAAATACTAATTACAGACCACCAAACAGACTAATAGACAGACTCGACATAGAAAAAGACTCACACACGTTCTGGCAGATGGTTAAATGTCTTAAAGGAAAACCTCCACAAAAAAATACTGAGACGGAAGAGATTTAAGAAAACTTTAGAATTTTCTGGTTTTCATTCCTCAAAATTACCACGTAGGGAAATGACAATTACGAGCTCGAATTCGAAACTGACGTAACACAACAGTTAAACTCACAAATACACAAAACCTCTCCTCACCACTGTGTGTCGCAGGAAAGATTGATGGCGGGCTATGGAAGTAATATAACTGCCCTAGAACTCTCCGTTACTCTAAAGTCCTTTCGTCAAAGAGCCCAAAGTATTACGGGGCTGACCAGCGACAATTTCATTCAGGCCTCACCTAACGTTTGAAGTGGCCTTCTCAACATTATGAACGCTGCTCTGAATACGGGCTATTTCCCCGACCAGTGGAAATTGGCCAAGATGATTTTCATCTCTAAGCGGGTAAGCCCGCGGACTGCACTGCCAGCTTTCGACCGATATTTCTCTTAGAATTTGCTGGCAAAGTCTTTGAGAAGATATTGGCTAACAGAGTCAACTCTTTTCTCGGTGAAACCAACTTGCATAATGAGCAGCAAAACGGCTTTAAAGGAAAAGAGGGACTGACACAGCACTAGCCGTCGTTACCGAAAAGCTTGCGAAGATCAAGGCAGACAAAAAGCATGCCGAACTGGTGCTCCGCGATGTCAAAAAAAGCTTTTGACAAGGTTTGGAAGAGAGGCCTACGATTTAAGATCCTTTAAGTACACTTCAACCCAATTCTTGAGAGGATTTTGTGTGACTACATAATGGAGAAGAGTGCATACATACAAATCAGAGAACATAAAGGCCCCGAATTCGAACTCGAAGCAGGGATCCCTCAAGGGGGCTGTATTAGTCCTCTTTCATACAACATTTATACATGTAACCTACCACAACCTCTCTCCGAGGGTACGATATACGTACAGTTCACTGACGATATATCGCAAATTTGTACCGCCCTTTATGCTCACAGGGAATTTATGGCGAGGAATACGGCTAGGGAGATATCTAACATCAACTCTTTCGAGAGGAGATAGAAGATATCAACCAATGCCCCAAAATTCAAAATCATTCCCATGTTTTGGAAGACTTTCAAGGATATACGTGTAGAAGGGGAGCGAATCTCCTACTGCATAGAAGGGACGGTTATGGGGCTCAAAATCACCAACAGGGACTACACGAGTATATCTAGCGAACAGTCGCGAATAGCAAGAGAGATTTGAGAGAATTTTATAGGTTCCGTGACCTAAATCCCTCAAATAAACCCAAGATATCCAATGCGTGCATTCGCTCGAGGCTCCTGTACCCCTCGGTGCCGCTGAACGCAGGCGCCAAGGCCCACATTGTTAAACTACAAAAGATCCAGAACAAAGCGGTGCTTATCATCACAAACACCCGAAGAAGAGAAAACAAACGACAGAGGGAGTTCCACGACTCGGTTGGATTATCTCCGATCAACGTGGTGCTTCACGAGATGGCTAAGAGGATATGGTGAGCCTTTGACACTCGCCTGTCTCCGGAGTTCTCTCGTACACACCTTGGCATCGAGGTCGCTAGATCAATAAGACCATTTAGAAGTAGTAAGGCACAGACTGACGGCGACGTGACTCCAAAATACACATGACAAAATCGACAAAATCACAACAAACGACTAGTGTAATGCTCAGGTTTCTTTAGTATAAATTCACATACCATCACTAAGATTACCTATTTTTACAAAATTTTTGGAAAAAAAGTCAAAAGATAAAATTTACTTAGAAAACTTTCTTAAAAACCCATAGCAGGAACAAAAAACCTGTCCCAAATTCAGGTTTAAATGCCAATAAGATCATATATAAACTAATTAAATTAACAGGTTTAAGTAAATTAGTATAAACTATAAATTTTATAGTGTATAGAAAACAAAAAAAAACTAAAAAACAAATAAAAACTAAAAAAAACAAACAAACTCAAAATGCACCCAAAATGAAGGACTTAAACGAATACAGATACCCTTTCACTAGGGACCTATTCCTTATGTCTCCCACACCACCTCTATTCTTTAAACTCACCCAATTTCACCGCTTTACTCTATCACTATCTCTCTCTTTCTCTTCCTAAATTTCACCAACTTTTTAAGTCCAAAGTCCAAAGGGGGTTCTGAGAGGACTCACAACACATGGACGCAAACCAACAAGTTATTGTTGTTATTTTGTTTCTTAAAACCCTAAAAATTGCTGCTTTTAATTTGAAGGTGCTTTTTTAGAAGTGATTTTGTGGGAGGTAAAATTCAGTTCAAAACATTTATAGAGGTTAATTGAAAATTATGAACATGTGGGGACGGTTATACATCCCTAAGCTGGGCTGGTTCTAAATTAAGTTGGGTTCTGATTCATGGTAAAAAGGATTTCACGACCAATTATTCCTCTCACATTTCAACATAAAAGTGATGGATACAGTATGATGACTGTGGATGGTAAAAAAGCCCATTTTATCTATAAGAATTTGAGACACAATTACATTCTAGCTTTATTTGTATTTTTCTAATTACGAAGACCTTTTGTCATAAGGTATTCGTCTCGTAAAGGCAATTTTGCAAAATGTAATTTTCAATTAAAATAAGCTCTCTTATATAAAATCTAAAAATCTTACTAGTAGAAGTTTTTGTGAACAAAGTAGATAAAAGACTACTTCCTCTTAGGAATGCGTTATTAATTAGGAAGAATAAAAAAAACACAACTTATTAAAGTATTTAAAAAAAATGTTGGCTGTCTACCCTAAGGAGACAATATGAAAAATATGTGGATATAATTTTCTTTCATAGTAATAAAGACTTCTAAAATGCCTGGAACGAAATATCTCATAGTTCTGTAGTTCACATATATAAAAGGTTAATGCATCTTTTTCATTGACCGGTCACAATCGGAAACTGTATTGAATATAAAATTGCTATTGATTGAGTGGAATAATTTCTTTGTCTTTAAGAATTGCTCACCATAATTTCATATATTGACTAATCATGACCACACAAATGTTATTCCGTGCACTTCCTTATGAGGTTAGCGTTTTATTAAACTGAGGTACATGTTTAAAGAAAACTCAATGAGTAGTTAAAAAATCTAAATGACTCTTTCGAAAATACTTATCAATAACAACACATATCAGTCTCTTATAAATAAGATATATACTTGTACGCTAAACATATCACATGGCAAGTTAAATCACAGCTAAAGGTATCTTTAACTGCATGGCATAGTTTGTATATCAGTAAATACCGTCATATTAGAATATATTTGGTAATACTGCACATTCAAGATAAGAACAGACTTCTCCTTTGCGTCTGCTAAGGCTCATCGGAGGAGAAAGCTTTATTTTCTAACCCTCTTTCCTCGTCTATCTTTCTATATCTCTCATAAAACGGTTGTGTTTTATGCAAGTTCCCATTACTCATACAATGAACAACGTTGCCGTTGTATTCTTTGATTGATGTTTTAGTTTCGTTGTTATTTTGATTGGTTGTTCTGCCGTTGGGCAAATGTTTAAATGATCCGTTAGAGTGTTTCGAATCATGTACTGGCTGCAGGTCAAGGGAATTCCTCTGGAGGTAGAACTTTTTAATGTCTTCTAACTGCGCCAGGAACAGCGGAATGAGGATAATGCTGTGGTATGCCGCGAATATAGTTACTAAGAAAATGGTTTTGAAGAACGTTTTATAACCATATCCAGGGATAAGTAGGAACGTGACCAGACAGAGTACGGTCGTAAATCCCCCCTGCAAGATGGGTAACCCTAGATTATGCATACTTTGACGAATCTTTCCTTCGGTTGTCTTTGCTGTAGACGATAAATATGTATAGGTGATGTGTGCGGAGAAATCCACGCTAAAACCGATGCACATGAAGATACTCCCGGCCGAAACGTGATCCAGATTGATGTCCCAGAACGCCATATAACCAATGACTCCTGTGGCGATGGAGAGGATGGAGAAAGCGAGGGCGAACGAACCCAGCACGTCCGGGATAAAGAGGAGAGCCACGAACATAACAGTGAGAACAGCGATCGTGAGGGACTGCAGCGTTAACGGCCTCATCATTGAGTGCTGTAAACATTAAAATAACACTTAGTAAAGACCCAGGACAGCTATATGTTAAACCATAGTAGTAAATTTTAACTCTGAGTACAAAAAGCTGAGTACAAAAGCTCTACTCACGTACAGACACTGACCTGGTTATCACAAATCTTGAATTTTATCATGATCCTTCACAATATGCGTGGTGTCCATTAAATAAGTAACTTAAAACAAATCTAAATAATTTCTAAACTATTAAGTTTTCAGAAAAATCATATATATTATTAGGAAGAAGAAAACTTCTCTTTAAAAGTGGTGCAGGTTAAGGATGTTTGACTATGAATAAAATGAACACTTTGGACAAAATTACAGCCCCATTAAAAAATTATCATATCGAATCTATTCTCTAATATTCCTTAAAAAGGTAAAATAATAATTTTGTGCATATTTTAATAATTTTTTTTATATTTTTCTGTCAAATTTAATTTCGGAAAATTAGTGAATTTTCCTCGGGGTCCCACATTTAATGGGCATCCTAATTAGTTATCATCCAAACTCGTTTCCGACAAACAGGAGGGGGGCAATCAACGCCAATAAAATTACTCTCTTAACCCCATCCCATTGAAGTGAAAATATGAACAGGACCAGGCAATGGCTTCGCCCCTCCCCCATACGGGGGGGGGGAGCTTGCGCTTCGCTACTAAGACTAAATTTTCTGAATTTGTAATTCTTTGGGTTTTAAAAAGGTTACAAAATTTCGATACTTATATTTATTTCTGAACTTCACCATTTAGTTTTTTGATATTATAAAAGAATTATTAGAAATAAGTTGATAAAAAACATAAGTCATAACCAAACTAAGATGAAATTATTATTCAAATACTCCCCCAAAATCCCCTTCTTAAATTATAGAATTAGTGATAAATAATTAAATTGATCACAAAACACCGTTTTTCACCTTTATTTTCATCACTAAACAGTTTCTCGCAAAGTGTGATCAATGCACATCAACGCGACTATAACTACTCTCTCCCTCCCAATTATTCCATATTAGGCACTGATTCGTTCTACGTAATTGAACATTCCTTTTTTACTTTGTCCACTTTTCTACCTTGTCTACCCTGTACGCTTTCTACTTTGTCTATTTTGTCTACCTTGTCCACTTTTATACATTGTCTACCTTCTCTACTTTGTAAACCTTTTATTCGTGTTTAGTTCATGTACAATATAATTGTTAACAGGCACAAATGCCTGCTCCTAAGTAGTCGCCTCTTTAGATTACTATATACGAGTATATATCTTCCACACATTTCCCTTTTCACATCCTCAAATCTTTGTTTACAAAACTTCGCATTCTGAAAGAGATTCCTCGTTGGTTTTCAATGGTTAATTAGGTCAAAATTAAGATGGAGGGGGGGGGAGACGTCGTGATCTTAGTCGTTTATCCTCACAGTTATAGGGCTCTCTCACTCTCTCTCTCTCTCTCTCTCTCTCTCTCTCTCTCTCTATATATATATATATATATATATATATATATATATATATATATATATATATATATAGATATATATATATACACATATATGGTAAACTTACAAAGTAGCGCGGAATGTAAGCAATAATTTCAGGAATCACTCACAGGAAAATGAAAAGATGATAATCAATTTAAAAATATAGTTCGAAAGTACTTCTTGGATTACTCTTTCCTTTCATTTTCATGTGGGTAGTGATTTTTCAATTATTGCTTCTTCCCTCACGCAATACTTTGTAAGTGTACTGTATATATATATATATATATATATATATATATATATATATATATATATATATATATATATATATGTATATATATATATATATATATATCATCCTATATCTATTTCTCATTTTCACAAAGCACCCAAATAGATCACTTTTTCACTACAAAACCATTCCAAACCTTGGAAAAATACCTTAATAAAACATAAACTTTGAACTAGCTAAGCCTTTCTTACCATAACAAAACATGTCCCTTCTCCAATACAGAACCCTTCCTCACCCTATCAATCATAATACACCTTTTCCACTGCACTTTTATTTCCTCACTTGACATAGATCACGAGTATTCTTTGCCACTCCCTTTTCGCCCCTCAAGTTTTGGGTATTAAATTTTACCTGATCAAATAGACTGAAAAGTAAGTGGTAAACGGTAGCGTTGAATTCAGACTCTGAGGCAAGCTTTCGGTATAAATGCATCATCTCAACATCTTCGTATACATCTTTCACGTCGGCAGCCTGAAAGAGCATCCGAGAGGCGAGGATTCGGGAGTAATCCTCGTTAAACTCCACATCGAGGGCCAAACGGTTGTCTGGATTTACGTTCAGAAATTTCTGAAATTGAAATTTGGTCGGAAATATTAATGAAGTGATTACATAAAATAACGTTGGAGGGGTCCTATAGCGCAGGGTGTAGGATCAAAAGCTCTCTCCCTTAATCTCCTTAGAAGTCAGGGAGCAGAGATGTCATCTGCTCCCAGGGAACTATTAAATAAGACAATTATAACGCTTTATTAGTTACTATAAGCTAAGAACTGAAATACAACGATGTATTGCGGCAAGACTCTCAATTAATACCCAAATTAATGTAAAAATTTATTGTTGAACGAACCCTAATTAACTCACAATTTTTAATACTGTATGACTCCCAATTAATGCCTAAATATTATTGCTGTAGGACTCCCAATTAATGCCCAATTTTTATTGTTGTAGGACTCCCAATTAATCCCAAGTTTTATACCTGCAGGACTCCCAATTAGTGTACACTTCTTTCTACCTAAAAAGAGAAAGTGATGTAAGCAATTTAATTATGGAATTCATTGCTGAAGGATTCAGGGAATGGACAGTCGGAGGAAGAAAAGTTGAAAAAAAAGAGTAATGAAAAATTTTATGGATGATTGCCATGCCGAGATCTGTTTCGTAAAGAGGGGAATGAAAAGAAATGGTGTTGAAGGTATATAATACGAGTAGTCTGGAGAGGAGATTAGTTGAAGCGTTCAGAATAGGAAGAGTGGCTAATTCGTTCAGAGCCTGCATAATGTCCAAAATTAAGGTATATCTCCCCCTGCTATCATTTGGGTTAGGAGGGTACACAATCGTCCAAATATCACCTGGCTCCTGTTTGCCTATATCTGCGGGAGAAACTCTTTTAATCGCATTTGTTTGGAGCCGATTTAACTCAAACAGGAACAACTTAAAAGAACAAAAGGTACTCAAAGAGACTGCTTTGAACACCCATAATATCTACTTTGAATTTGGATACCCTCTGAAGGCAGGAACCAGAAACTTTAAACACCTGTAGTAGCTACCAATAGACAAATTTGAACGCCCCTAGGAGATACTCTCGAAAACAGAAGGAACACCCTTTGGAGCTATGGAATCGAATATGAACACCCTTTGGAGCTATAGAATCAAATATGAATACCCTTTAATCTTTGAGAGTGGACGTTGGATTTTAACTTGGAATATGTACCAAAGGTCCTCTAGTATATGGAAGACGCTACAAAGTGGATTCGAATTGAGATTGCATCCAGTAACTCACAAATCCGATGTGGATTAACTTATCTCATCACATAAGATTGGTGTGTCTAGTCCGCAAGGTAGTAGATTCTAATGAGCCTAGTATCTATCTGAACTTCTCCACCTATCCTTTAGGATATAGGGTTCATGCTTGCCCTTTTGGCTCTTTGAATTGGTTAAATTGTACCAGGGAAAACTTCAGGGTCCCAAGCCTAAGCATCAGGAGTTAAAGTGGTTGTCATTGAAGTAATTTTCATTACTTGAGCTTTTTAACTTATTTCATTTGTTCTTATATTTTATTTTATTTTATTATATCTATTCTTTCACAACCCATGGTTGCCCTGATATGTCGTAAAGAAGTATATAAGAGCAACATCCCTCTACCAAAACAATCTTTGCCAAGGCATCTTACCACTCCCCTATCTCATCTCGTACAAAACTTCTTGACCTGACCACCGTATACATCTGCACCCCTGTCACAAAAATCAGTGTTCAACACACGTACACATGTCTACCACTCGCTCAACTTAAACAAATCCTACAGACACGCAGGATGCTAGATCTCTAGGAGAATTTCGTTCAGCGTGGCCGAGTTCGTTGACGCCAACGGCTAGGGTCACGACCTTCGGCGAAGAGTAACATCATCATTATCATCAAAACTTGACTGATTAATTTGACCATGAGAGGTCATTTTTATGTTAATTTAAATTAAACATCTTTATTTTATGAATCCGTTTTGATACGAATTTTAACCTGATGGCGAATTTGAGGGATTTCACCGATGAAGTAATGCGTGAAACAGGAAAGGACACTGAGGAAGCTTCGCTTAAATCTCTTATTGAAAGATAGTCTCTCACGGAAGAAGGTCGCTAGAGCATGATAACAAGATTAATATGTCGATTGCGCCAAAATTGGGACTTAGAAGCTAGCATAGTACCACATACAAGGAACTAAGGTTCCCTACTCAATCATGTCTTGACTGATTAACTCGGGCTTCACTCTCTCACGTCATGAAATTTTTATATGAGTAATTAACGCTATTTGGGGGGCATTCTACCCTATCTACTAAATATAAGAGGCCAAAAAAGATTTAATCTACCCGAATAAACATATACCATCAGACATAACAAATTTATATTTAATATGATTTCTTGAATTTATCCATCATACATTTTAATTAATATCTATCATGCCGAATATATTGTCGCCCTCTTGCGCGCCTCACATCGCATCGGTCCAATTTTGAATGAGAGAAACTCATCCCTTATAACCTTATATTCACGTTTTAACATAAAATAACAGAATCACATAAACTTTAAAACTCTTTTTATTCCTAATAATATATTAAATTTTCTATAAGACTAAAATTCTTTATAATTTTTTGGGGGGGGTTTCATATTTCGTGGACATCGCCCAGTTAATTACTTTCAATGAATGTATGTTTTTTTTCACCTATGAAAAGAAAGGAAAGTGATGTAACCAATTTAATTATTCTAATTTATAGCTGAAGGATTCAGGGGGTGGACAGTCGGAAGAAGAAAAGTTGGAAAAAAGGAATAATGAAAATGATATTGATGACTGCCATACCAAAATTTGTTAATTGTATGTATTTTTTATAATTTAAAGTGTAAATTGACGATAAAACCTCGCACAGAAAGGTTGTAAGAAGAGATCTGCAAAGAAACTCGTAAGGAGGAGTGAGCGAAGATGTGCCCACCATCACATGCCTACCGTCCAACTTTGGGGCCAGAAGGGCACCTAACCCTCAAGATAAAAGCTGCGACATGGTCCCACATCCTGCACATTAACGCCATGGGGGCTCTTCAATTTTCCAGAGGTACTCATTAACAAATTTTTAACCTTTATGAGCTACTCAAGCAACAAATTTAAACACTTTTATGAAATATTTAGGAACAATTTAGAACACTTTTTTGAGCTACTCATTAACAAATTTGAAAATCTCTAAGAGATATTCATAAACAAATTTGAACACCTTTTGGAGATACTCGGAGAAATATGAAAAACTTTATGAGCTACTCATGAAAAAAGTTGAACGTCCTTGTGTTTCTCATGAACAAATTTAAACACCTTTATAAACTACTCATGAACAATTTGAAAACTTTCATTAGCTACTCATGAACAAATTTAAAAATCTATGAGATATTCCTAAACAAATTTGAACACCTTTATGAGCTACTCAAGAACAAATTTAAACATCTTTATGAAATACTCATGACAGTTTATTAATATGAGATATTCATAAACAGATTTTGAACATCTTTAGCAGATACTTATGAGGAAATTCGGCCACCTTTATAAGCTACTCATGAAGAAAGTTCAAAATTCTTATGTGGTTCTCATGAACAAATTTGAACACCTTTATAAGCTGCTCATGAAAAAATTTGAACACCTTTAAGAGGGACTCACTAATTTTTTTATCATATATATGAATTAATTATGGACATATTTGAACACTTCTATGAGATTCTCTTGGGCAAATTTGAACACCTTGATGAGATACTCATGAATTATTTTTAAAACATTTATGGGCTACTTATAAACAATTCGACCACATAAGTTTGCATTGTGTACTGAAAGGGAAAAAGTACTATACTGAATACCCACGTGGGAAGATTATGATCGCTGTTATTAAGTCATATTCGTGCTATCGAAATACTGATCAATTTAGTGGGAATTGATTTATTATTAGGATCCTTTGAGATTAACGAGTGGAGGAGCATTTCATTATGAGCATTTAGAGAGATTCACGGATGAAAGCAAAAAACTTTTCTAAAGGTAATTTTGGCGTAAATCACGAAAATAACATCCTTCTCTTTCTGCGACCCTCCAGTTTCTCGTAAATTACCATCTTACTTACGTTTAATACACCTATAGTTCCGTAGGGATTGAATGTTAACAGGATTGGGCTGAGACTGACAACTGCAAGAGGTTTAAACGGATTTTGATATAATTTTAATGAAGTGTTCCTAAGGTATTTGTCAATCCAACCTATGAAATTTATGAAAGTATACTCAATATATTTTTAGTTATATTGGTCCAAATCCGTAGTAACTCTTACGTAACGCTTGATAATTTTGTAACTTACTATAAATGATTCCTATTTTTACTTTTTGATTAAATATTTGTTGTTGTTACTATTAATATTATTTTTCACATACTACAGTGATTTTCTTTACAGGACACACAGCTAAAAAGCCTAGAGAATGCAAATATTTCCCAGACAGCTTCTGTTATATATGTGGAACAGTCACATTAAGACAATACAAGAGACTGTTGACTAAAGATTTGAAGAAACTTTATGAGCTGTAATTTGGATGTAAAGTGGGTGACCACGACTAACGCTGGGCACCTCATATATGTTGTGTCAGGTTTACAAGTATTTTCCTTTCTGCTTGTGTGAAAGGAAAAGGAACTGGCTTCATGTTCACACTACCAATGGTCTGGAGGGAACCCAAAACCATTCTGCTTAACAGATATTAAAGTGGGTATTCCATGCGTTTTCTTTCCTGCTCTTTAAAATATTTTCAAGAGATGTATCAATTAAAAGATCACAATACATACTATGTTGTACTTCTACTATTTTTCTAAGGGATTACAGCCAGTAATATCCATTTTTAGTCTGATTTTATTCTATTTCACTCCAAGTCGCAACAGAAAAGGCAAGAAATCTATCATGTATCCAGATCTTCATTCTCTAATTCGCCCAGTTTGACATTCAAGTGCTATTCCTCTACCATAGCCGCCCTCTAAACTAGCAAGCGATGACACGAACAACTCAGACGATTCAGAATCTCAAGATACACCATATGTGGCGCAGCTTGACTCTGATAAGAAAAACCCCTCTTTACCCAACCGTAACTCAATGATCTAGTTCGTGATCGAAAACTTACTAAGCAATATAGTGAACTCTTGCCCTCATGTCTGCAACAATGGAATCTGTTGAATGAACATGCTCGAATTACAATATTTAGAAAGCGTTCTTCAGATCTACAGCAATTCTTCATCCTTGAAAACAACTTGACTTATTGAAATTTAATCAGAGGCCTATTCAATGCCCTTGAGCTGACTTACTAACCAAATAAGTTGAGTTCATACAAAGATCCCTCCCTTTAGAGCAGAAAAGCGGTTCTGTTTCAAATTGAGAACAACATGCCTTCAGTTCCAGTTGCTCACTCAGTCATTTTAAGAGAGACATATGAGAACCTTGATTTTATTCTAGACCACATAAGTTACAAGGATCATGAGTGGCTAATTTGTGCGGACTTGAAAGTAGTAGCCCTAGTTAATTGGCCAAAAACTGGATACACCAAGTTTATGTGCTTTCTTTGCAAGTGGAACAGTAGGGTCAGATCAGAACATTATTTATGCTCAGAATGGTCACCTCGGGAAACTATTTCGCCTGGATGCCATAATGTAATTCATGGAAATTTATAGGAATTTTTTTAGCAAATTCGAATTAAGCACACTCAACTTCATAATAAAATGCACATGAGATCTATGTTTTTTTCTTGACACTGAAATTTGTTGTACAGTGTTATTTATTTTTTTAGATTAACGGATGGAGTCTTTGATTATTAGTATTTATTGAGATTGACGGATATTGAATTTCCTTGTTAGTATTTATTATGATTCATAAATGGGGCATTTCCTTGATAGTATTTATCGACATTCACGGATAGAGCATTCCATTTTTACTATTTATTGGTAGTCACGGGTGGAGCATTTCGTTATTAGTATTTATTGAGATTTACGGATGGAGCATTTCATTATTAGTATTTATTGAGATTCGCGAATTGAGCATTTCATTAGTAGTATTTATGGAGATTTACAGATCGTGCATTTCATTTTTAGTATTTATTGATATTCACAGATGGAGCATTTCATTTTTTTGTATTTATTGATATTAACGGATGGAGCATTTCATTTTTTTGTATTTATTGATATTAACGGATGGAGCATTTCATTAGTAATATTTATTGAGATTCACTGATGGAGCATTGTCATCAATTATGACTCTTATGTACAGACCCACCCCTTCAAACTCGAGGTTTCTCGTAAGAGAACTTAAGCTGACGGTGAAATCAAAATCTAAGAATGATCGTGGCAAATCCTCACTCATCTTCCCCTCTCAGATTTCTTTTTCCATCTTCTTTACCAATCTTCAACTAAGTATTTTTACCGAATTTAGAATAATTAAAGCCCTTGAGATACACTTGAGAGGAGTTCAAGACAGTTCAAGGAAATGGTTAAATTAGGAGGTGTAATTCCAGATTAGATCCTATTTATAGTAGTGTCGTTCAAAATTCCTTATAATTTTTTTTACCTCTCGTAAAACCTTGATGAAAGATGTTTCGTCCAAGACATTCTTTTGCCATTCTTTTTTTCTTTTCAATCGATGAAGGAAAGAGCGAAGCCATGATTGTGTATAAATTGGATTACTGGCGTAACGGTGGTTTTCAAATTGTTTTTCGAGGGCCAGAAGTTTTTCCTGAGTCTCGGGGTCACTGTATGTGATATTTCCGGTGAGGACCAGCTGCAAGGAAAGAAAATACATGAGAAAGGGAATTGTTATTTCAAGCGAAAACTAACAAGGGTATCTTCGACAAAACATAAGTAAAGAGAGATTTGTAGAGAAAATGGTGAAGATAGAATATGTGAGGATGTATCGAAGATATATATATATATATATATATATATATATATATATATATATATATATATATATATATATATATATATATATACCTACAAGTAAAAGAACTCAATGGCGAGTTATGGTATATGATAGTGAAACCACTGTATAGGAGCCAAAAGTTTCATTTACGAGACTAGTTTCAGTATATAGTTTATCATACCCTCTTTAGTCGTATACTGAGAAAGCGATTGTTACAAAAGTCTATAAATAGCGTAAATATCAGAAAAAAAGGAAAAACCTCAAAGAAACACAAAACGGGGGAAGAAGGTTATTAATCAGGGGGTGTAAGTCTAAGATCGTTGACTAAGCTGTTAACGATGAGGTTACGGGAATGGGGGCTGTCTTTCAATTACCCATCTGACAAATTAAATTTGGGAATTTCTCCTATTAATATAGATTCTACTATTTTTTCTTTTACGGAAATCTTTACAATTATATATGATTTGTGCCTTTAAATAGTCAATTTGGTGGTTGAATTTTCTAATATGATTAAAAATAATGGATGTGGTACTGCCTCATCTGACACCACTTTTATGTTCATAAATTCGTTTTGTTAAGGTTCTTCCGGTCTCTCTCCTCTGTAAAATGAGGAACAGTTTGTAGAGCCACACGGGATTAAGTATACACCTGCTTCATTTGGCAGATCCACGGGATTAGTCGAAGGGAAAGATTTAAGGATAGAAAAAGGGTATTTAAATGTGGTTCGGTCTGGAGAAATAACTTTGGTCACTCCTTTGAGGAGGGGAGAAAAATAAAGGGATAGACACATCTTATTACTAAATTTGTTTTTATCCTTGGGATGGTAATGAGTAGATTTTGCTGTAGATGGACTTTCATTGATCACGTGGAGGGGATAATTTAATTCAATGAAACTGCAGGTTATAGATATAATCTCGTCTTCTAGAAAGCAAGGGTCACATATCCTAAGAGCTCTCAAAGACATACCTGATGCAACGGCTTGCTTAATGTTAATTAATATCATGATGAGAAAAGAAATGGATATACGAGATAGAATGGATTGGTTTTCGGTACACAGTGAAGCAAATTTTGTTAATGACTACCAATTTTTACATCAAGAAAGGATATACAATTATCTTTTTCCCACTCTACTTTAAAATTGATAGTGGAATGGAGGTCGCTAAGATTTTAAAGGAAATTGTCAAATAAGCTTAAACAATTTAGAGGCCAAATCGATATGACATCATCTACATACCTATACCATACAAAATTATGATGGGAAATCACAGAACGGAGTAATGATAATTCAAAATACTCCATAAAAAGGTCCGAAATGGGATTAAATACAGGATACGAAGGTTAAAAGCCTAAAGATAAGAACTCTCCCGCAAGTTCCAACTGTGAGAAAAGAATGTAGACAAAATAGGTCATAAAGCTAAGATTTGAAAGGGACAATTTCGTTACAAATATGCCTTTTAATTACAGGGTCCAGTTTATAGAGACCGGGGGATATATTTAAATTAGGGGAGGAATTAATGAATGAACATTAGACAATATTTCTTATTTATAAATCAGGTGAGTATGTTAAAAGAAATATTGTCGAATGTTCATTCATTAATTCCTCGCCTAATTTCAATATATCCCCCGGTCTCTCGAAACTTTCCCCTGTAATTAAATGGCATATTTGTAAAGAAATTGTCCATTTTAAATCTTAGCTCTTCGATTTAGTAAATTTGCTTATTTCTTTTGTTTATTTCAGTTTATTTATAATTCCATGTGCATGTACTCATAGCTTTGTGACCTATTTTGTCTACATTCTTTTCTCACAGTTGGAACTTGCGGAAGAGTTCTTATCTTTAGGCTTTTAACCTTCGTATCCTGTATTTAATCCCATTTATGATATTATTTTTATATTTTGTGTCCTTTCGCTGTAGATAGGCGAGGCACCTTTGTAAAATAATTCATTATTCATTGAGAATGAACTGAACAAGTTCTAAAGTACCTGGAATCTGCCTTGTATTTTTCTGTCGGAATTTTATATATATATATATATATATATATATATATATATATATATATATATATATATATATATATATATATATATATATATATATATATATATATATATATATATTTATATTTATATATATATATATATATATATATATATATATATATATATATATATATATATATATATATATATGGAATATATATGGTGGTGCTGATTACTTCTAGACAGCTCAAAAATCCCGGATGAAGAAAATTGTATTAGTCAACATCTCTATCAATATCTGGCGACATTTCTACCTATCTGGTCATCTTCTTTGACCTAATATATAAATGAAAGCAAATGAAATAGTGTACTAATCAATAGATAAATGCATAACTAAAACAGGTGAAAGAAAAAGTTTTACTTATTTTAGTGATTTTGAAGTTATACAAATCGAACAGCAACTACCACAAAAACTAAGAATATAATTTTAAATTTGTACATTTCAAAATTTAGAAAAAGAGTTGAAATTAAAGTCGTAAATAAGGAAGATATCAATTATGAACTCAGGAAATCATTACACAAAAACAAGTATCCAAATTGTTGCAGATTAGAATTTTAACACAATTATTTCTTTTCACCTGAGAAGAAAAGATTCTGTTAAAGTTCTAATCTGCAACGGTTTGACTGATTCCAATTTTCCTTATCCTTGGATTTTTACTCAATATATATCGATGGGATGTGGATAATACGAAACCTTACATATGTTAGCAGAGGTTACTCATGATACATCTGCTACTCAACTTGCGAGGCATTGTCAATAGGAGATGACACCAACTGACAAGTGCGTCCTACTGTAACATGTCTAGTTACCCATGCAGGTTTTTCTAGTTTCTAGCATTCCATTGTAAAAGTTACATCCTATCATTAGATTACAAGAGGGAATTTCCTCGCATTCAAGAAAGCTCTCATTCAGTTAATTAAAGAGAACTCTCTAACATTTGATTAAAGAAAGGTCTCCAACAGTTGATTAAAGTTATATCTCTAACATTTGATTGAAAAATAGTTTTCCGAAAGTTAATGTATGAATCTCTCCGACAGTTGATTTCTAAAAGCTCTCCAACAGTAAATTAAAGAAATCTTTCCAACATTTTATTAAAGAAAGCTCTTCAACATTTTATTAAAGGAAGCTCTCCAACAGTTAATTAAAAGAAAGCTTTCCAACATGGATCGAAGAAGGCTTTCTAACGTTTAATTAAAGAAAGCTTTCCAACATTTGATTAAAGAAGGCTCTCCAACAGTTAATTAAAGAAAGCTTTCCAACATTTGATTAAAGAAGGCTCTCCAACAGTTAATTAAAGAAATCTTTCCAACATTTGATTAAAGAAAGCTCTTCAACATTTTATTAAAGGAAGCTCTCCAACAGTTAATTAAAGAAAGCTTTCCAACATGGATCGAAGAAGGCTTTCCAACGTTTAATTAAAGAAAGCTTTCCAACATTTGATTAAAGAAGGCTCTCCAACAGTTAATTAAAGAAAGCTTTCCAACATTTTATTAAAGAAAGCTCTCCAGCCGTTAGCTAACCTGAACACTATAGGGTAAGTGTCTGAAGTACATAGCGTCCATGTGGAAGAAGTCAACCAGGTAGGAATCGTCTCTCGCCATTCGATGCCGATACAGTCCTTCCTTCAAGACCGTCAGTCCGTAGATGGCGCCGCTCAGATAAACGATGAGGGAAATGAATGCGCAAACTGCACCAAAACAAAGACCATAACTCAAACGTTAGAGGTATTTGGCGGTTAGTATAACAATGAGTAGGCGGTACCTTCACACTGTATCGGGCACGGCTGGAGGACGCTCTTCATCCACGCTATGAAAGTGAGTGTAACCAATAGACCAATCTAACCGCCCTAAAAAGAACTGTATGAATTGGAGATTTTACTCTTCAATTTTGGCATCGCAATACAGGTGATCGGTTTCACCAATCAGTGGCACATGATCGTTTTCACAGACCTGTGCGGAAACGCTATATTTTACAATATTAAAGTAAACTGCTCTGTACGTAGTGATGCTATGCAGTGAGTATAGAAATGAGTAGCTACTTTCACACTACATCGATGCAGTGAGGAAGGTGGCAACTCATTGATATACTAACCGCACACCCTCACTTCGTACAGTGCAGTTTTCTTTAATTAAGGATATTTTCTTTACTCTTCTTAAAACCTCTTAGAACCGCATTAAAAAGAGGGATGTAAAAAAGTGGGCGAGCCTGTGACAATGTGTGAAAGAGATAACCTGAATAGACGAAATAAGACAATTTAAAGGTTCTATTCAAATATCTAAAAAATTTGGGGAACTCATTAAGGTTCTTTTCATCCTTTAAATAATAAAAATCTACTTCATTAATGAACCCGGGCTAAGTCTAGTCCAAAAGAGAACTTTAGTCCCAAATCTGTATGATTGGGTCATACTCCCCCCTCCCCCACACACAAGGTGTAGTGTATTGTTCGATATTTACTTCTGAAAGTTTTCTTGCAGAGTAGACTGCCAACATGATCTCTGAAGAACACAGACACAACGTGAGAATGAGTGTCCTCCTTTTTCTCTGTATTGATCCCGTGACTGGCCGACGCACATATCAGTGAGTAAAACTTCTTTTTCAGTCTCGAAACTGAAAACCCAAAACAAAATTAAAACTGGTGTAAAGAAAAGAATATAACAGAAAAAAAAACGATATGAGGATAAATATAGCTCAGAACAAAAGCAAGAAGATTAAGAAAATATAATAAAATTACATTAATTCTATTCCAAACTCATAGGAGTATAGAAGAGAAAATAAGTCCAATTGAAGAGTATAAATGATAAATATTTGAAACTTTATTAATAAATGATCACAAAGAATTATCTCAACTCTTTACATTCCCCGTAGATCCGCAAATAAAAAGAATAAAACCCGCTATAAATATTTTCTTTTAGTATTTTTCGGTGTTATTCAATACTTATGTTTTCAAAATCGAGCCCAAGTCTTAAGGTAAAACTTTCCTCTCAGTTCAGTTAAACAATTTTACCTACACTTACTGTCTTTAGGAGCTTCCTTAATCTTGACGATAAAGAGGGCGTGTCTTCCCTGTTCCTCCATGTACCCCGATAAAGCCAGAAATCCACCGCAGAATGTAATAAACCACGCGTAAGCAAAGATTATGGTGACGCCTGAAAATAAAAATTTCCTAGTATCATTATTCTTTTTACCAAATTTGTTAGGTAGCTAGCACCTTCAGCTTCCTCTATCACTAATTTTAGTGAGTCAATACAGTTTTAAGAATTTGACCCAAAGTTTATTGTTTTTCGTGTTGCGTGTTGCGTGATATTGAGGATATCGTAGGAGCTATGATGACGTCAAAACAGATATACTATATGCGAAACTATGTTCTCTCAAGACCAGCAACAGGCTGTAAAAAAGTGTCCCGAGTTTCTTTCTTTCGCTCTGAGTAGGATCAATTTTTATGGTCTTGTCGTTTATTGTAACACTGAACTAAGTATCTCAGCCTCACGTTCTTTCTTCGTATACTCCAAAGCGATGGTGCTTGCAAAAGGTTAGTTAGACCCGAGCATCGCCAAAACTCGTTCGTCGCAAGGTTCTACTCCCCCCCCTCCTCATTTTTTCATCTCACCAATCGCAAATCTTTAGCATTTTGTCGTCTTTTCAATCTTTGAGTCGTTTTTCTGATCTTTTTGTCGTGTTTCCGATCTTTTTATCGTCTTCCAGATCGTTTTGTCATGTTTTCGATCTTTTTATCGTCTTCCAGATCGTTTTTTCATGTTTCCGATATTTTTGTTATTTTTCCGATTATTTTCGTATTTCTGATCTTTTTGTCGTTTCCGGTCTTTTTGTCGTTTTTAGGGTCTTTTTGCCGTATTCCTGCTCCTTTTTTTGCTGTCCTTCCGATAATTTTGTCGTCTTTCCGATTTTTTGTTGTTGTCTGTCCGTTCTTATTGGCTAACTTTCCCATCAATTTGTCATCTTTCTAATCTTTTTGCCGACTTTCCGATCTTTATGTCGTCTTTCCGATATTTTTGCTGTCTTTCCGATCCTTTTATTATCTTTCCGATCTTTTTATCGTCTTACCGATCTTTTTGTCATCTTTTGGATTTTTCCGATCTTTTTTCGTCAGCTTTCCAACTAAATTAGTTGTTAGTTGTAGACCAAATCTCCCACTTTGTCTCCAATATTCCATTAATTGTAAGTTTCCAAACGTTAAGTATTATGCTAAGGAAATAGGATCTCATCTTGCGTGGAACTTTTATTTATTTTGATAATTCGAAAACCTTCTTCTTCGTTTAGTGCATACGGTATTGGACTTCCAGCGTCGATGTACCGGTTCGATCCCCGCGAGTGCGAGCACAAAACTATCATCGGCTTTAAGAGCTGACCCCTTCCCCATCCCAAACTTTGGCGGAAATGCTGAAAAACCTCCACGGCTCAATTTTCGTATTCTCGCTTCTGTAACGGAATCATGCCGATGGAGGTACTCAAATCTGCATACTATCCAGCGATTTCCAGCGATTGCCTTTCTGATCTTTATGTACATTACTTAATCCAGCTTAAAGACTCGTGCGCTATCGGAGGGACGCGGATGAGATAACTTACCTACCTTACACACAATCGATATGTCGTTATTATGAACTATTATATGATTGTTTGCTACAGCAAAAGAAATATATGAGTGACTGGCTGTTATCGTATAAACAACCTGGATTTCGCGACAATAAAGTCCTTTGATACTGTATTCTCAGAAAGCCGTTTGTCCCACGCCAGTACTCAAACTCAGAACCTCCTGGATGAAAGAACTCACACGAGATAGCCCCTTCTGGAACCAAGTTAGTGCCTACTTATTTATTTGGGGTAATTTAAATAGAAAACTAACCCAAAACAGACCAAAAGGAATCTAGGAGCAGATTTCTTTTTAAGGGAAGATCTGTAAAGAAAGTGCGAAGATAGTATTGAATTATTTTATTGTTTAAATTGAGACTCAACGAGAATCTTTCCAGTATAAAGAAGTGAGAATGTTTTGAAGGTGCAGGTAGGGTACGCAAACATACAGATGTCAGTTTAATTTGTCACTCCTAGAAGTGCGGTGAAGATATGAGGAGCAAAGATGCGTAGGAGATATAGAGATGCCGATACTTCCACGATCTTTGGTGATGAGGAAGTTAATTAATCTCCCAGATGTCAACTGTAGCATGCTGCACTTAACATCTTTGTGGGGACCTGAGTAGGATTTTGCTTGCGCGCTTACATCAATTAATTGCAAATTTAATATTGAAATGACCAGATACCAGAGAGAGTGAACCACCGGACTCAATAAAAAGACGCATCCCTTTTTATCTCTTAATTGAAGAATTATTTTGCTAATTTTGGGCATAGCAAATGCATTAAGAGTCTGATTTTAAAGGACCAAACCTAATTTATTTGCTAAACACTATTTGCTCAAAGAAGCACTTATAATATTCGCTATTTTTAAAATATGAATCAACGGCAAAATTGATTTGCACAATCCCCGATGATTGACTATATCCTAGAACCTTATTTTTTTATAACTTTAGATAATTGACAAAAAAAATTGTCTGGTACCCAAACAAATAGTGAGGTAGTAAACTTAATGGAGACCGCTGATTCCTAATCTCAAGTCAGAATTGTTCTACCACGTCAGGATTTTGAAGCATGCGCATATAGATATTAATAGTATATTATAATATAGTATATTTAGTTTAAAGATGAATAATTATTATATTAATAGTATATTAGTAATGTATATAGTGTATTTATATTAAAGCAATAATCACATTATTTTTTTTTAATAATTCTTAGTTCACAAATGTTTAAGACACTAGTTCTTGCACTTATGCGTCGACCTGGTCTCCCGTTGAAGGACCAGCAGGCACCCATCATGTCTGGTTTGAACCAGCCTTGATAAATCGATTCCATCTCCGATATCTCCTTGTGGAGCCTCTCACCATGCTCACAGCTGACGGCTTCCAGATTCATCGAAACAAATTGAGATGAGAATCCAAGAAGCGAATTTTAAGAGTCATCCTGCATCTCATTATTTCATACGTTTTTAGCATGTTGTATTTTAAATCAACATAGTCTTAGCTTTATAATTGCCTAGAACGTTCTGTTCAACTAAGGCAAATAACTTTCATGCCACCAGATCCAATGGATTCAGTTTACCTCTGAATTTGCTATCATACATCACTTTTCTTTACTAAATTTTATTTTTGCTATTGGAAGCCACAACCATCGTGTGTTATTGCTATTACAACACAGCTTTGAAGCTTATCTTACTTGATTCTATAAACAATCTCGTTTCGTTAGTCATGTGCTCGTGGCCTAGTTTTTGTATGAACGCATTGAGAGTGTACAGAAACGAGCATTATTATTTTCTGGCTTGAAAAACAGATAAATCTTCACGGCCAGAACAGAAAATGGAAATTTTCGTACCTTCCTTTAAAAGAATAGGTTGCTGTAGTCTGGCTTTCAAAACTTCTGCCTTCTCTTTTGGCATTGGTAAGTCTCTAAATAAATCGTTCAATTCTTATTGATTAAACTAGCGTGGCTCATTTTCTTAGAAGCAACTACTTACTGTTCTTCCACAGGAGAATCAGGGAACTTATGGTCCGATGTGTAAGGTTTACAAGAGAACCATGGGATGGAGAAACTGGGACAAAGTTCTCAAAGTTATGTAGGTCCGGTTTTAGAGCCAACTTACAATATGCATACACAATTTTTGCTTTCCAGTAATATTCGCCATACAAAAGCCATGATTGGTTGGCTCACGCAATACAATTGGTAGAGCAAAAGGCATCCTCTTTCGTTTTTCATTCAACCACTGTGTAAGCCATGAGTAACACAAGGTGAAGCATAAATGAAGTGCCCAGCTTTTGTCTTGGTCCCCAACTTTACATACAAAATAATATTTATAGGCAGTTTTTAGTTTGATGGCAATTTTCTTCCGTTGGTCATCCGGAGCAAAATTTCCACAGATTTAACAAAAATTGTCCGAGTGGTTTACACAGAACCCATATTCATGATCTAACACAAAGATTTCGGTTAAAAGAGCAACCACAAAGATCAAGAGCTACACGTAACACACTTGACGGCAGCGAAAACGACACTGATAGTTACCAGGAATAAACTGACTAGTATTTGGTGCTTTCACGTAATACAGCGTCATCTGTTGCCAAAATAAATAATGAACCTTCTCGTTGATTTTATTCCTCCGGCCCGAAAATATATAATTTATAATATTGTTTATAAATAAAGTTTATATTAGATTATAATATACTATAGTTCAAAATTCACGTAATATATAGTTTATAATCTTGCGCATGCGCATAACCTCAAATCATAACGTGCTTGGAAAATGATTAGTTCAGATTTTATTTTAGGAGCCCATCTGGCGATGCCTACTTTAGGCATAAGTCGCCGTAATCACGAAAGCCTGGTACTAGGCACGAATAAAATAAAAATATGCAAAGATCAAAAGCAAGAAACAACAACAATAACCAAAAAAAGGAAAAGAGCAACAAACAGGAAGCACACTGTGACGTCGAAGGGAGGACCGCACGCCTCGGCGCAGGAATGTCCAACCTATAAAAAAAACACAAAAAACTCGAGTTAAATAGAGTGGAAGAGTCCAGACTCCTCCAAAAATTCATAAAGTCTACAAGTCAGTGTGCACGAACTTGTCCCGAGTACAAGGGACAAGGGGTAGTGACCTGGCTCATGCGGTATCGGGACGGGTAGCGTGCGCGAAGATGACCCAGACTGGGACATTCAACAAGAATGTGTCGCACAGTCTGGGGGACAACGCAGTCTTCACAGTTGGGCGCTGGCGAGCGCTTCATTAAATAGCGTTGCGTCCCGCGAGTGTGTCCAATATGGAGACGGCAGAAAGCAGCCTGAAGCCGTAGCGGCATTGGGGGGTAGGTCCATGGGAATAGTCGCGTGGAAATGGCACGCAACTTTAGGCTCCCCTTGACAGCCTCCTATCTTCTTTGTCAAGCAACCCGGAAAGCTGCCCGTATTCCTACCATGTAATCGGTGTGAGGAAGAGCAAAACGCTAGTCTGGTCGCCCAGTCCTCGCGGACTCTTCGGCGCCCTCATCGGCGCGCTCATTCCCCGCAATTCCTAAATGTCCAGGAACCTAGCAAAAGATAATCTCGACATTCGCCCGGCTCGCCAAAACCGTGACTTCACGGATATCGCGAACAAGGGGATGCGGAGATTCCAATACCCTGAGAGCACTCAGTGTGCTTTGCAAGTCGTTATAACAGGAGCTGCCAAGTGTAGGCCATGAATGGTCTTTTGCAGTCTCCTTCTTTTCTTATGTTCTTATAAATCACAATCCGTTCTCAAAACCGGCCACGACGCGTAATCTCCCGTACCAAGCGGGGTATTGCAACCAACTCGGCCGTGAAGAGCTATGCAGCGCTTGGTAGAGCCAGGCTAACTTCAAACAGAGGGGATACAGCGTAGAAACCGAGCCCCTCTTGGGACTTCGAGCCATCCGTATAAACTGGCACGGTCCCATCATGACACGAATTGTGCTCAAAAAAGGCCGAACGCAATGCTCCGGCGTTGTAGAAGCTTTGGGAGCAGAGGCGTGGCTGCAAATAGTCAAATCTTGTACATTCCAGGGTGGCGTCCTGGCAGAACCAGGGGCGCCACCGGCCCGAGAGCTATACCTAGCTCTCGAAAGAGTTTTCTTGTCTTAAATACGAAGTGCTTGGGGTATGACTGGCATGTCTCGGCGGCATAGGTACCGCCGAGATCAGCTGCTAATGCACCAAGAGGTGTTGGCGACTGAGGGAGGCGCGGGCTCACGCCTACAGGCAAATAATGCAGTGTGCACGGCGCAGAGCGAGTGGCATCTCGCAGGTATCGACAAGTAGGCTCTCACGGGGGAAGTGCAAAAGGCACCAGTCGCTAGGCGAAGGCCAGTTTGGTGGATCGAGTTCACCTTTCTAAATACACGCTCGGCTGCGTATGCATAAAACTCGCATCCGTAGTCGAGCTTTGAACGAGCAAAGGATCGATAAAAAGTAAGGCAGTAGCCCTATCAGTGCCCCAAGCGCTGAACGTCACGGAACGAAGAATATCCAGAGTGCAGGTACAAGAGACCCTAAGGCTGCGAATATGAGCCTCCCATGTGAGCCGTCGGTCAAATGCAAGACCAAGGAAGCGGTTCAAGTCCACCACTTCCAGGCGCACCCAATTTAGAAAAAGTCTGGATCAGGGTAGAGCCATGGATGGCAGCAGAGGTGCACCACCTTAGTCATGGCCAAGGAAAACCGAAGCATGTGCGCTTCGGTATAGCGAGAGAGGCAGTTCAATGCCTGTTGTAGTCTACGCTCCAAAGTTGGCATCTGGGCCCCGCCAAAAGAGATTGAAAAGTCGTTCACGTAGAGCGTAGCAAGAACTTCTTCTGGCATCACTGAGGTGATGTCGTTGATGCTCAGAGCAAAGAGTGTAACAATGAGGACACTTCCCTGCGAGGTACCCTCCTCTTGCTACATTGGGAGGGAGAGGGCTCCCCCAACCCGTGCGCCTAATCGACGAACTCGCAAAAATTCAGATAATAAGATTGGGAGTAATCCCCCTCGCCTCCATCGTGTAGAGAGTCTTCATGATGCCGTATCGCCATGCGGTATCATAGGCCTTCTCCTAATTGAAAACACCGTAGCAAAGTGTTGTTTACGAAGAAAGTCCTAGAAGACAGCATTTTCCTGTCGGAGCAGAGCATTCGACGTGGAATGGAAGTTGAGGAAGCCGTACTGTGTAAAAAACAGATGGCCTCCGCTGTCCAGAAAAAAGGCTAATCTAACATTTTCCAATTCTTCCATCAACTTGCAAACGCAGGAGGTTAGAGATATTGGGCGGAAACCAGCCGGGGTAGAGTGATCTCTCCTCTGTTTGCGAAAAGTGAGCACAGTAGCGATTCGATATGAATCTGGGATGATACTCTCTACCCAGATCTTGTTGAACAAATCTAACAGTAATTCCATGCCTCGCTCACCCAGGCATCGACACATGGCGTACGGGACATCGTGCGGATCAGGGGCGGTGTCCGCGCACGAAGCGAGAGCGAAACGCAACTCACTCAGACTAAACTTGTCGTTGAAGGGTTCCTCGCCTCTGGTGGTAATGACCAGTTGACAGCCTTCCGCTACATCACGACACGCTCCGAATGCTGGCAGAGCAGCATCCCGGCTAGAGAATGCAGAGAAAGCGGTCGCAAAGGATTCCGCCATGGACGCGGGGCCCGAAATTGCGGTCCCATTCTCCTGGAGAATGGTAGGGAGGGTCCTGCGAGAGCTTGCCCCGAATCCTTTTGACTCACTTCCACACCTCTGCCAGAGGAGTCCTTGCCTTAAGTGAAGACACGTATGCCCGCCAAGAAGAGCGGCGGTCGTGCTTCGAAATATACCTAAACTTAGCCTTAGCCTGACGAAATTGACTGAAAGTGAAATCGTTCGGGCGGCGCTTATAGCGTATGTATGCATAACACTTATGTTTGAGGGTCGTCTCACACTCCGCTGACCACCACGTGAGTGGTCGCAGTGCAAAACTGCCAGAAGTTCTAGGAATAGTAGTTAGGCCCACGGCCATGACGTTGACGGAGAGGAACTCAACTGCCTCATCAACCGACCTAAACTTCTCGACTGAGATAGAGAAATTAGTCATTTAGGGTAATACGGACCACCCTCCTCGCGCCAAGAACCACAGGGGCATGCTCTCGGGCTGCAATGGCCCAGACAATTATATTTAAATGGGAAAGAGATCACTAACATAGAGGTCATCGACCACTCCCAACCCACAAAAGGTTGTGCATTCGGAGACCACAAAGATAGATCAAGACAGAAAAAGGAAGCAGTTATTGGACAGTGATGCGTAAACTCATGCACATTTAGGACACTTATGTCCAGCTCGTCAATCAGGTCGGTAAGGACTTAACCTCGGGGATTAATAGAGTAGTCTTCTCAGAGGCGGTGTTTACCGTTCAGATCTCCGAACAAGAGAAAGGGCCCCGGCAACCGTTCCACGACGCGGCAGAAAACCCCGCGTCGAAGTCCGCTGAGAGTGGAATGTACGTGGAAATAACAGTATACCTCTTATCCAGGTGCAGCTGCACAGTTACTGCCTGAGAGTAGGCATCTAAAGCAAAGATGGAACGGAGACATCATTCCGAGTGTAAATAGCGGATCCTCCCGCCTGGCTCCCATCCCGTGCTGGTGTGATCGCAAAACCCTTATACTCCGGGAAGGTGGACAGGGGGCACGCACCCAGCATGGTCTACTGCAAAGAGAGAGCTAACGGGGAACGGGAATAGACGAGCCTCTGCAACTCCTCCCAGTTGGCCTGGAGTCTGCGTCAATCCTATTGAAGGAATATGCCCCCCCAGGCCTAGCTCGGAGGAGATGCGGGAGCCCTCTTCGAAGAGAAGACACTGACGTGAATGGACGTACGCTTCCTGGAGGCAGAACTCCAGGCGTTGTTGGCTGAACAAAGCGCTGAAGGCGCTGTCGCCATCGTGGGCTTATTGGGGGAGGTTGGGCTCACCATGCGAGTCTTTTCCTCCCTCAGCCTGGAAACCTTAGGTGAGCGGGGCGGCTTCGGAGTCGAATCCCTCTTTTGGAGGACCCACCGTCTCCAAGCCACCCAGCCCACCACTGGATGTGGGCGAGAGAGCCGAAGCTCCTTCAGTGCCGTCCTCCTTTCGGTGGGCAGCTTTAGGAGCCCCGGAAAATGGCTTCATGACCAACTTCAGGGGTGTTGCCTCCTGTGAGTCTAGCGACTCGGTGGAGGCACTTGGTCGTTTTGCCTTACGGAAAACATTCACTCTGGGGAAAGGGAATGGAGCCCTGGGTTTAGCCGGGGCAGGGTGTGAGCCCTTTGTGCCGCCAGGGAAGCGCACCGGGTGAGTATAACCAGCAGAAGAGTTCCGAATGGGTGTGGAAACGACCGCCCTCGTAGGCCTGGAAGGTCCAAGAGCAGAGGGTGTCTTTCTTAATATTGAGGCATAGGATGTACCAGGCAGCACCGGGCGCTTCAGGACCAAATCCTTACCTTTGTAAAATGAGAGACGATATTGTGCCTGAACGGCCAGGATTCACTTCTTAAGGAAATACGCACCACATTGCTTCGAAGAAGTGGCGTGCAGCTCTCCGCAATTAACCCACTTGGCCACCCACAATTTGGACTTATCATATGTGGCCTTGGAGCAACTTACACAGACTTTGGGTAACCCCAATTTTCACGTCTACACGAGCGATTAAGAGTGGCACGAATGCCTTTACGCGTTAGCGATACTAACCGGCACGCAGCGACTTAGGGAGCTTGTCACAGTCGAACGTGACGAAGAGTGTAGGGGTGGGTATCAAGGCCCCTCCCTGTTTTTTTTTATCTCACGCTCGACATTGACCGCCCCATGGTCGGCCAGTTCTAAGGTGATTTCATCTATAGGATAGTTCACGAGTTCCCTCTTTTCACGAAGTTCATATTAGTTGCGACGTCACACTCACAGGCGTGCCATCAATTGTCCGAATGGCACTAATCATGTCCGCCTCGGTGGGATTCAAACGAATTTGCCAAAAGGCTTTCCTCTAAGAAACGGGTTACCATCGGTCTCTACCAATTACACTAGCTAAAGCTCTCATCTAATGGTTCATGTTGCCATTAGCCAACATGCTGTCATCGGTAGAGCGAATAACAAGGAAGCGTTTGAAGCCAACGGACTCGAATACCCCAGGTAGTCTCTGAATGAGGGGACCCGACGTAATCGAGCATCTACTCTGCACAATTGCACCTTTGGTCTTTGTCACGGAGTCCCCATCCGGGGAAGCAACGGGACCGAAAGTGACAATCATGGCTTGGTCTCTTACCGAAGTGACAGCAGGAGCCATGAGTCTCTTTTGTCTTTTTTTCTCTTTTTAGGAGAGGAGGGCGGGGAATGAACCTGTTTCTCCCCTCCACCAGGGGGAGCCCCAAGCTCAGATGGACCGGCCTCAGCAATATCCTTCTACGAGAGGGAGAAGGTCTTGGCTGTCACAGGGGCACCAGTAGGAGGAGGAGATCCCTCGTCTCCTTGTAAGGTCTTGAAGACCGGAGCTGTCTGAGGAGGACCTTGCAGAGGGGTGGACTCGTGTTCGGTGCTTGGTACCGAGCCCAGCTCCTTCCCATGGAAGGTCCTACCGTTTGGGGCTATGTTGCCTCAGGGACCATGTCCATCTCAGGGGGAGGAGCTCCATGTACTCCCCCCCAAGGACATCACAGGTTCCATTGGTCAGAACGTCTTTGGTCGGGGAAGATAGGGGGGCACGTTCGGTGACCCCCTCTAAACTCAATATTCGAACCCGCAGATGTTTAGAGGGAAGGGGCGTCGGGCCGCCCTATCTTATCTCCTCCCTCTTAGGGGGTTGGTTCAATCGTGCCGCTCCCACTGGGAGCGGTAAAATATGAGCCTCCTGCCTTCGCATTTCCCTCAGAAAGTAAAAGGGGAGCTCCCGCTAGAGAAAGGGAGTCGTTCAAGGACTGCTCTAGAGATGGGGGTGAGGGAAGTCATCTAGAACTGTAGGCAAAGGAGAGGAGTAAGCCTTGGAGGGTTCCCTGCGGAAGCACAAGGAAGGACCTCCATTTTTTCGATGGAGTTACCTGAGGGCTGCTTCGACGATGTGGAAGGGGAAGGGGAGAAATATTTTTTGTTTGATTATCATCATCGGACATCGTTACCCTAATTATTTCACGAGACGCATAGACTAATGACCCCACGCAGTAACCTGCTCTGCGAAGGGTGAGTATGTGGCCGGCAGTACCGGCTGCCGCCATTTGAGGCCACTCCTCTCGCTCAGTGACCTGGCAGCTTATCAGCATGGCGGCTTCACCTTGGGCACGGCGTAAAAATTGGTATAGATAGAAGTGAGAATAAAAGGGGATGTGGAGAAGTTTTGAGCGGGGATGAAGCAGGTTGTTAAAAACCAATCAGCTCAGGCCGGAGCTCAGGAGGAAGGCAACGTTGCCCCCTCTCCCCTCAGCCCCAATCCGGGATAGTTAGGTGAGAGGAAGCTGGTCTGCTTCTACCCTGTGAAATTAAAGGCTAATCAGAGAAAGCTGTGGGAGGTTGTAGGGAGAGTGAGGAAGTAGGGTAAAAGCACAGGCTGTCAGAAAGAAGGAGAACAGGCTAAGCTGGGGCCGGGCGGGGCGCTGAGTTCCGTTAACAGCGCAGCCAGGAAGTCAAATCGCCGCGCCCCTTACAGGGTTTGGAATCAGCATAGTCAATTTTCTTTTAAATACATTCTTTTTCCCAATTAGAAAAATATTTGTTCTCCAATGTATAACGGTTATTGCAAAGGTCCTGTTACACTCTTTACGACGCTCTCAGCAGAGAACACAATGATAGTTTTGATGCTATTAGACACGTTTTTATATGTTTTAAATTGTAATTTTAATCAATGTGGTTGTCCTAGGCAGGGAGCACGTGCTCCAGACGAAACCTGAAGTCCTCGCACACATTGTGGATGAAGTCCTTCCTCCTGCTGCCCCACAGGTGGTTGACGGAGAATTTCAGGTCGCCGATGTTGCTGTGGCGGACTTTGCAGTTCTTGTCCTCGACATGTGTCCACACGCAGTAGTCGAAGTGATTGAGATCCCACGACTGCTACATCCAAAATTCCTTCGAGCAGAAGTTCATTTTCGACCCCAACCACTCTTTAACGCTTTTGGCGCTTTCTTAGCAATCTTTCTCATTCACGGCAGGACATTATTGGCCAATTTGTCTCTGTAATGGCCCACAGTTAGCCTGTAACCGGCCGCGAACCACACCGGCGGCATCTTCTTGCCATTCAAAGCCACCACGTCGTGCATCCTCAAGGAAGCCGGGCGCTTGGTCGTGGACACGTAGCGGACCTCGGAGACGTCCTGGCCGAAGCTTACCACGTGTTCATTCTGCTCATTGATGCCCGGATTGACCGTAAAGGTTTTTTTATTAGAAAAAAAGGAGAATTCGATTGCCATGACTTTTCAAGTTGTGATGATCCTCGTCTTGGGGACCGCTGTTATTTTAAGCTTCGCGGCACTTTCGATGGACTTTCTCACTGCCAAACGGTGAAAAACTTGAGGTCCTCTAGGATTAGTTCGATATTTGAGGTCTTCCTCGTTGTTGAGCCTCTCTGTGACTCTTTGGGCGGTTATCCGGCTGACGATGCGCCACTTGGTGATGTCGGACTTGTTATGGCCCGCGGCCCGCGGCCCGCGGCCGATTCTTTTCACTTCTATCTCGGCGCACATACATACAATAGAAACGACTTTATGATCACATGCTGGAAAAGTAGATCTATAATTTTGTTTGATGGCACTTTTTCTATCAGATACATAATCTTCTTGACCCCCACCCCCCACCCACCGAGTGTAACAGAACTTTTGCACAACCCAGTGATTTGCTAGGAATAAACTGCCTATGGATTAAGGATGGCAAATTGAAACCCATTTTCATGAAATGGCCTTATCCAATTTGTTATAAAGAACTTTTTTAACAATCGTCACATTAACAAATGATTTAGCATCAAAATGATTTTAAATATCCCACCCCCAAATTATAATTACTTGTTAGAAATAATTGACACCCACTTTGAACACTATAGAGTGCCCGCAGTATGGGAGTGCCCGCTGTAAACTTACACCTGGCACATCGTGAAGCGGCTCACACCTCGTAGTATAAAACTAGATTAAATCTACCTGGGCTTTTTCCTTTTCTCCTCTTTCTTTATAAGCCCCTACTTACATTATTTTCTTGGTCACCCGCTAATTTTGCAGGCTAGTCGCCACCCAGAATCAACCCACTCATTCCTAATCAGGGCCGGTAGGGGAAAGCGGTCATCCATCCCTTTTGGCTTCGGGATGGCTGGGTATTGAATATACTTGGTTTCTTCCAAGCCTTTTCTCCTTATACGTATCCATCTTTATTTTCTCTTATTTTCCCCTACAACGTTGTCTCAGATTTAGCATGGAGACCATGCTGCAGTTGACATCTTTATGATTGCGTCCCCTCCCAGCCCCAACGCCGAAGCTAAATCTGTGGCTATATATCTTACACACACCTTCACTTCCTTTTCATCACTTTCTGCGGGAGACGCCCTTGTTGGTTTTCTCTGTAAATTCTGAGGAAAAAAGTAACTCTTAAAGAGATTATTGAATAAAATTGAAAAAAATGGCAAAAACTTACAGCTGTAGAGGCAAAAGGCCTTAACAATGAGAGTCGGCGTTGAAATACCGACGCCGAAGGCAAGAGCGTTCGTGAGGGATGTAATCGTGACTGAGACGGCGGCGTCCGCGTAAGTTTGGGCCAACCGTTTCGGAACGGAGTCTTTGATGGACGTCTTCTGCCAAGCGGAAATCGCCACAAATATATCGTCAACGCCGATACCTGTAATGGATCAAAACTTATGAACTTCTGTCTTAAAATATGAAAAAGAGAACAAATAAATTTATTTTTTTACAACTATCCCTAAAGAAGAATCGATTAAGAAGAAAGAGATTTAAACCTCACGTAAAACAAGATTTAAATCCATAGTCTTTTAGATAAGAAACCAGGCTACTGGATACTAATTCTTAGTTAAAAGAACGTGGTAACTTTAGTTAAGGAAGCAAAAATGCCCAATCTTAATATTGGGCATAGAAAAATAGAAACATAACAAAAGACGCGGTTCAGAGCCTGTCGGGACAAATTCTCCAGTGTGTGCATCTTAGTCGTCGAAAGGAGATCGAAAATTCGTCTACGTAGAGGGTAGTGAGAACATCCGCCGGCACCACCAATGCGATACCGTTGAGGCTCAGGGCAAAGAGTTTAAAGAAACATGCCAACTTATATTCTCTGACCGACTTTATAGGACAATAAATTAATTAAACAGGCTATGTTGATGTTGAATATATCTCTCAGCATCAATTTACTATGTTTGAGATAGATTTCAGTAAGGGCCTATATCTTAAAATCAGATCCGAACTGCATGACTGCTGCTGCCAAAGTTGAGACTCCATCCGGTTGCTGATCTCACCCTCTGTGGCGTAAATTCGCTCAGTCAAGAGATGGTATATCTCAGTGGTTCGTAACCGTTTTACTACCATGCCCGCTCTAGGAATCGGTCCTTCCCTCCGTGCCTCTTTTAGATCAAAATAGCATTCCTGAACTTCGCAATATTCGCTCATGCTCTCGTTAAGAAAACAAAGACGTCTCAGATATGCATAGGCCTTTAAATAGTCAAAGACAATTCAAACCTGTATACACCTTTTATTTGTCAAAGACGTCTCAAAAATAAATAGGCCTTTTAATGGTCAAAGACGCCTCAAACCTAAATAAGTCTTTTAATGATCAAAGACGTTTTAAACCTAAATAGGCCTTTTAATGGTCAAAGAAGTTTCAAACCAAAATAGGTCTTTTAATAGTCAAAGACGTCTCAAACCTTCATAGGCCTTTTAATCGACAAAGAAGTATCAAACCTGCATAGGGTTTTTGATGTGCAAATACGTCTTAAACCATTATCTGGCCTATTCTCTGATGAATCCAGAGAATCAAAACTTTAGTGACTATTAAAATCATTTATTTAGAGGTGCTCTTAGCAAAACAATGTTTTTAACCAATTGAGATAAGAAGGAAAATTGAAGCAATCATAATGGGAATTTTCGATTGGTGGATAATGCAGACTTAAGAAAAAGGGTGAATAAATAGAGATGACATTAAAAGGGATTAGTGAAACTAGAAAACCTCGTTACGTATAAATATTGTCCCTAAGAGAGCAAGTTGCAAACCTTTAGAGCAAGTTTGTACAGACAAAACAACTTAAAAGTGCGAACCTGCATTTATGAGAGCGTTGAAAGAGATAAAACGGATTATATTCATTTAAGAAGACAATCAATGCTTACCCAAAACGAGGAACAAAGCGACGACATTGAGACGAGTGTATATCGTTCTGCAATAGATGAGGAACCCAAAAGAGGCACCGGTTGCCATGACTGCAGATATTATACCCACAACACCTATTAACGGCTTGCCTCTTACGCAATCACTCATCCATAGTAAACCCATACAGGCTGTCACCATAATAAAGCCTGTTAGGGGAATATATGGGATGCAGGAATCCATCTTCACTCTCAGCTCATCTCCGAGAGAGCGACTCGCGAAGAAGCTGACCTCGATTTGCTCAAAAAGTGCTTCTTTCAAGTAATCTATCAACTTCTTTTCCCATTTGTTCGCCCTGGAAAGTTTAGAAACAAGTTGTACCTGACAAAAATTAAAAGTAGTAAATTTAAGGAAGTTGGAATTTATCTCTATTCACAATTTATTCTACAGAAAATGGTGTATTTTAGACGAATGCGAATATATGTATGTTCAGGTGATAAATAAAACACAAAAAATAGATGTTATATAAGAGTTATTGACTAAATAACGGATGGTAGCACAAAAAAATTAAGGATGGTAATGATTGCTACAATAAAGACAAAGTGACTACTGAAATCAAGTTCAACAGTTAATCTTTGCCCTCTCATTAAAATAGATATTAACATTATTTTACTCTTTATTTCGACTTTTTTGTGTTGTTTCTTATTTTAAAAATAATATTATCGATACAGAACTACAGAAAGGAGATTACCAAATATAACAGGTTTTACTCATAGGTGTCCCAAGAGGAAATAATATAGTAAATAGACAGCTATAACACGGTATTAGTAGTAGTGCTAAACGTAATATTACATATTAACATAGCTGTCTTGGCAAAATATGGGCCTTGCTATACTTCAGGGCAAGATAGAAGGGTTAGAGACAGCTAACAATAGAGTGAAGTATATATATTCACCAATAATCAATTCATACTGCACCTGTAGCACTCGCAAGCATATCGTTCTCTCTGAGATTCGACTTAAATTTGGCCGTCAACCAAGAAAGAGGACGGCGTGCGAAACTGGCATACGTTCCAAAAATAGAATTAGAATCCGCGGAAATAAAGATGGCGGAGAAGAACTCAACACCGTCATCAACAAACCTAAACTCTTCAACTGTGATAAATAATAAGGTCATTTCCTCTAAGATATTTGAATAGGAAAGTTATCACCACCCTGGAGGTCATCGACCACACCCTACCCTATATTCGAATGGGTACCCAGAGAGCACAGGGACAGGTCAAGACAAGAAAGTGAGGTGGTTCTTCTGCACAGGGATGTCTTCTTACTTTTCCTTTCCTTTTTAGGAGAAGAGGGCGGGGAGTAAGTCCGTTTCTCCTCATCCCCGTAAGAGGCTCAGAGCCGGATCGAGCAGCCTCAGCCATATGGTTCTCTGAAATGGAGAAGGTTTTGGCCAGCAAGGGGGCAACAGCCTTGGGAGTAAGGCCGTCCTCCTCTTGTGAATCCTCTATGGCCAGTGCAACATCATGAGGATCTTGCACAAAGGCAGACTTTGTTTCGGTCTTATCTTCGACCGAACATCGCCTTGTCCACACGGAAGCTGCTACTATTTTGGCGGGGGCACCTCGTGGACAATCTCTACCTCAGGAGGTACCCCCTGTAAGTGCTACCCCCAAGGTGTCAGTTATCTCAACCGGAGAATAATAGGGCTTATGGCCCAACGCAATCTTCAGTGGGGCCGGCTTGAGAAATCCAATGGAAATAATGGGGCAGTGGACATGCTGGTACCAATCTCGAGTACACTAGGTCTCTAGGAAAGGCGCAGAAGGTCGACACCTCCTCTTACCCCTCTAAGGGAGTTGAGGTAGTTCACTTGCCCTTATCGGTGGAAACCAAGACGGCAGGAACTTCTCTTCGCCTTGATCTTTGGGGCCCCTTGAGAAAGAAAAGTGTAGCCGGAGAGTAGCCCATGGGGCAACTATATAAATGGGGTTAAGTGGGAAACTCCCTAACCCGTAAGTAATGCAGAGTGAGAAACGCCCTCTCCGCTAAAAGAAAGGAGCCACTCCACCAGTCAGAGTGGAGCTTTCACGGTTTACCTAGACCACCCCAACACCAAGGCTGGGCGAAGATTGTGAAAAACGGATGTAGTCCAAAATATTGACCAGAAAACCTGACAACACACAAAAATACACAAGCTTGTGACCAATGAAAAAGTGAAAACAGGGTAGAGGGTATATCCTGCGTCCAACCGCACCCGCCTAACTCGTCTCGGGGTTTTGGAATTTTCAGGTGTACACTTAGGGTGCACTAATGGATAGTCCACCGAGAAGTGGCCTAGGAAACTGGTTACTCCCCAAAGGCTGCAGCTCCCAACGAAACAGTCAAAGAATCAGGGCAACTGGGTAGATTTCCTTACTAGGTGGTACTATCCGTCGAAAGGATGTCCAGACCTGGATATGTTGTGGTATACCCAGAGACTTGCCATTGGCCTGAAAGCCAACAAGGAAGTAAAGCCCGATTGCCATAACTAGTGCGGCCTTATGAACCCCAGAACGGCCGAAACACATTACATACAGAGAAGAGGTTATTTGGGCAAATTTCATCTACCCATTAATTGCTCCTCAACGACTAGGACTCATCAGGTCCTGGTCTCTTTCAACCTGCGAGCGATAAAGGAGGATGTTTATAGATGTTCTAAAGCCTATCTTCTGACAAGGCATGAGGTAGCTAGTCAGGCCCTTAAATTTGTGCAAAGTATTAAAGGAAGAGTCGTAGAAAAAGGAATGATGCGGGGAAGGGAGAAGGAAATGCACGAATAACTTCCCCAGTCTCCATCAGAGACTTCAAGTCAACCTAGTGACAGGGCTTCTCTAATTTTCACTAAGGTCAGGAGCGCGTGCAGCTTTTGCAGGTAGCAAGTGTAACAGGCTACGGAGAAGCGGTAAACCCTGCAGTGGAGAAGCATAGAAGGAGTAGGGGAAAAAATAAAACAAATTAATAAATACATAAAACGTATGGCGAAGAGATGGACATGATAAAAGTCTGCTTGGTGATAGGTAAGCCTGCTAACCCTCTTTATCTCGAGAAGCTGAGAGCCGGTCCGCAGCCAATCCAAGAAAGACGCAGAAGAGTAGGGAGCTGCCATCAATATTCAAAGAAGTTTCAAAACCAGAATTGTGTATACAAGCAATAGGAGAGGTCATAACTATCCATAATAAACTCATAAGATACCAGAGAGTCAATATATAGCCAGATTTGGTCTCATTAGAACACCTGACAATCCACACCCAAAATTACCGTGTAGGTCAAATGAGAGTCTATATCAGATAAAGAGCTAAAATGGGTTCGTAAAACTATGATAGCCCCTAAATAGCCATGTTTGGACTCTCAAAACACATTAAAGTTCATTAATTTCACAAATTGAGCTCATTTGATTTAAGAGTCTTTAAATAGCCTGGATTAGAATCTTAAGTGACCTGAGAGCCTGAAAATAACCTGGATTAGATTCTTAAGCAAACTGAGAGTCCCTACACAGCTTGAATTGGAAGCATAAGCCACACACGAGTCTTTAAATAGTCTGGATTCGATTCAAGTCACCAGACTGTTCATAAATAAACTGAAAGATCAAAGACTAAACCCTCGACCTCAAGGAATACGCACTACTATTACCATTGCTGCATGAAAAGTCCTAGCATAGAATATAAACCCCAATACTCACATTTGAGAGAGTTCTTCGGTATCTGTTCGGATGAAGTAGGCCAAAACAATAGCTTTGGCGTCATCGATGCGTCCAGCACTTTCGTTAACTTCAATACCACCCAGCAAATGCGGGATGATGAATGGAAAGATCATAACTGGGTAATTAATAAACTCCGTTCCATTCTCAATTCCCCCCACGATTTCGTTTATATTGAGTGCGTAATTCGGGGTACAATTCCCCCTCCATTTCGCACACAACGCCTCGTAATTCATCTCAGTGCCATTTTCGCTTGTCAGGGAGATATTTCGTATGGTCTCATCCAACGCCATGATTTCTGGCCATAGGGAGCTGCGAAGGATCGATTGTTCATCTTTGGCTGAGACGATGACACGAGAATATCCTTCATGGCGGGTGATACGCACAGGGTCATATAATTCAGAATAATTACGCCAAAAATGGGATTCAACGATATTTTGTTCTCTTATAAACGGCGCATCAAAAGGTACAAACAAGATTATAGGGTTTTCGACATATTTGATAAAAAAGAATCCAGTTGATAAAAGTACACTTAAAATGAAGGGTATAATTATGAAATAAGCAGGCCGGCTGCCAACTTTATAACCGAAATTATAAAACGCCTGGATCAGGATATGATTAATTCGACGTAAAATTGAGCAGAAGTTCCTTTTTTCATTGTCTTCGGACTGAGAAAAGTAATGAGGTTCATTGACTTTGTTTTCCATTTTCATTGTTATCGTTCCCTTTTAAGTTCAACAGACATTCCTGAAAAATAATAAAAATAAAATCATTAGTAACTAAAAGGGTGATAGGTTATATATCCCAAATATATAAACTGTTGGGGTATTTATTCAATTTAATCAAAGTAATTAGTTAAAGAGGAGAAACATTAAAGAAGAATTCTACAATTCATGTATCAGAGACATTATTAATGCCATTGCTAATGATTTATACGACCAAAAAATATTGTGTATTTCTCTCATATAATGTAATTAGATATTTGTGGTAAATGAACTCATTAAATATAATGCAAACATGCTTTTGATGTACCTATAACTTCACTGGAGTGTATGCGAATGAAAGAAAACCTCATTTGAAGGTAAACTCTACTATTCGAACAAAATAGAGAAAAGGGCTGATTTTATGTTTTGTCATAATTGGCTTGATAGGGGAAGGTAGAATGATATGGTTCTCTTTATGTACAAAAGTCTTTCAATTGTTCTAAATGTTCGGAAATAGTTTGGCGTTTATTGATAGCTGTCATAACCTTATAAAATGTAGTTATATTTCAAGAAACATTGCAATTTGTGCGTGTATTACAAACTTTCATAATTCTATTATAAAAAGTGGGGGTTTTTTATCCTAGAGCTATTTATCATGGATAGATAAAGCCTGGAAATATGTATACTATGATTTTAAGTTAATTTGTGATTAATAAGGTGATCCTCTATACTGTTTAAATTGTATACAATTTATCAGAGAGATCTTTATTTATAATACAAAAGTGCTAGGTACAATATTTGCTTTTCCATGATTGCTGGCTATTATGGTTTTTGCATTAGATATTCTAGTTCTTCGTATGTCCATATGATTGGCAGGTCATAAATAGTGGACCGCACCCTTTTAGTTTTTTAGACTGTTGCACATTCTAACCCTTTTCTCTTTCACCAATATTTATACATCCTCTTAACCGACACCACCCAATTCCTCTACTGTCTAATCAATAATTACATAACTAAATTTAATTACAAAATTGTGATTGAGTTTTAAGGTTTCTTCTTTTTGTCTTTTTTGTAGGACCAGCGACTGCTTGGGTAATTGATTGAGGTATTCACGAGTATAATCAAAGGGTTCGACAATATAAATTTGGAGCTACCTTTCAAACGAGCGCCCGATTGTAATAACAGAAACAACGGAGTTAAACTTAAGTTAAAACGATTTCATTCAATATTAGTAGCAAATTTCTTTAGTTTTAAGATTCCCTCCAAATATAATTATCTTCTTACGATTGAAATTTAAAGCCATTCTGTTAACGCTTTTGAAAATAGACTGGATAAACATAATGTTTAATACTTAGGGAGGAGCAGACACGCCGATACCAGTCTATAGTACCAGTGATGAATGTATACAACTTGTTCATCGTTCTGCGTTGTAATAGTAACCATAACCAATCCTACCTCTTTATTTATTTATTACTTTATTCTCCTTCTCAATCCACCTCTTATTTCCTCAAGAATAACTTTAAAGTGCATTCCACAGTCTTTTCTAGTCTGTAATTCTGTATCTAATTAGGTTGGAGCACGATAAGTTTCAAAGATGATTTATTTAGTAAATTTCTTTCTTGCTAGTCTCTCTGAACTATTAAAAGAGCTTGGCACTCAACAATGAATAATAATAATAATAATATAATAAAGGTTTTATATGTCGCCATTCAACACTTTGAAGCCTTCGCAGGGCGCCCCTCCGTAGACTCGGGAAAGGCCTAACACAAGAGGTGTTTTTCAGAGCTCGCTTGAAAGCGCCAGACGAGGAAAGGGAACATTTGCCAGGAGGCAGAATATTCCGCAGATGCACTCATGGCAAAATAGAAAAAAAAGAATAAAAGGACACTATAATATTGAGAGCCTTTCCAAGAAGTGTATTTAATTAAATGTATTGAAGAAGTAAGATATTATATCAATGCCATAATTGTGGTAAACATGAGCAAATATTCTGATAGATTGTAATTAAGTTGATATATAAAAGAGGAATAGGACCAGGAGAGATAAGATGCCCGCTTGGGGCCTGTAAAGTAGTAACTAGTCATCGGAGATTTATTGAATCCAAAACTGTTGTATGAGGTATGTACGTATGTGTGTACATGCATTGGTGCTATTACCATGATTATTGCGTATTATAATTAATAATATTACTATTATTTGTCTCACCAATTCCTTTCTCTTCTCGGGGTTAACCAATTGAATATTAAAATACACATACAGATCAGTAGCACAATCGCATGCAACCCCGTAGCCACTAATGGCTGGGATAGTAGTACTATTTCTTGCCACCAGCCCTCGAACGTTGGAAACCCACCTTGGCTAAGGTTATGAATACCCTTCCTCAGGGAAATGTAGATTGAAAACACCTTCGATGGATGCCATAGACGGAAGCGCGATGCGTGGTGTATTAGATGGATTGTCTACGTTTATGATAAAACTGGATGGAACTGCTTCGTTCATCCCCAAGACTCATCGCCTGGGTCTTGTCGGTGGGAGCTCCTTGATAGGGTCGAAGGTGTTTGCGTCCGCTCTCGCGGGGAATTGGATCCAAATAATTAAATACAACCTCTAATTCAGCCCTCAATATAAATATTTATAAGGGAAATTTATTAGGAAACCAGTTTCGGAGAAGCAGAGGCACTTCCATCTGAAATTCAAAGCTCGTCCCACAAAGGTTTTAAAGCCATAAAATTCAAAGGCAGCTGATTAAAGTTACTTTTCAAGGCTGTAGGAGTAAGCGATACTTTTAGAGAGAGAATGGTTAGCATGGGATTCCTCCAAAGATCCTTTTAACCGGTCAAAGGACTTGGAAAGCAGTTTTGTAATTTCTTTTCGCCTAAAGTGAATGAAAAAGATTTAGAGAAAAAAAGGGAAGATTATTTAAAGTCTTCTTACAATTGACAAATCTAGGTAAACAATGAACACGTGCTATCACATTTGGCGTTGAGTCAAATTGCACGTCGATCGTATTCTTTAAATAACCATTAATCTAGGTCTTTTCCCTCTCCACTTTCACCAGTTTTAATGCATTTATAGTCAGTCGTTTGCGAGTCAGGGCGCGAGAGACTCACTATGTCAGTCGGCGGTGTTTCTTTAGGTGCCCGCTTTGCTTTTTTTTGTTTTTATAATAATATTGTAACTATTCGGTCGATTCTAATGAAATTTGAAACCATTATGTTGTTGTACATTCTCTTTCGAATGATATAATTGCCAAAGTCCTCACAAGGTTAGCCCGGGAAATACTTTGTTTTGGCAATGACATCAGAACTATTCGCCGATTCTAACTAAATTCAAAACAATTATGATACTTTATATTTTCTTTCAAATGATACAATTACCAAAGGCCTATAAACTTTATCCCAGGAGTTATTTGGTTTTGGCAAAAACATTATGACTTTTAGGCCGATACTCTGCTAGACTAGACTAGACTAGGCTATAATATGCTATACTCTGCTAGGGAAGTCTAGAATAGGCTCTGCTATGCTAGACTATTATATGCTAGGCTATACTATGCTAAGATATAATGTACAAGGGTAAGATATACTATGCTAATTTAGGCTATAATAGGCTATGCTAAGATAGTATATAGTATGTTAGGCTAGACAATAATAAGCTATTCTTGACTTGGGTACAATAGTATAGTATAGGCTATACATGTCTAGGAAAGTTAACGCTAGGCTAAGTTATGCTATTCTAGGCTAGACTAAGTATAAAAGGCTAGGCAAGGCATGAAAGGCTATACTTGGCTAGGCTACGCTATGGTATGCGAGGTTAGGCTATGATATACTAAACTATACCTCACTAGGCTAGTAATCTTCGCTATACCTGGCTAGGATAAGCGAGGCTTCGCTAGGCTAGGCTATATTATGCATACTAGGCAAGTCTAGGCTAGAATATGCTAACTAGGCTAGGATAGGATTGAATATACTAGGCTAGGATCCTATGAACTAGGCTAAGCTAGGCTATACTAGACTAAAAAAACTAAGCTAGGCTAAATTAAGTTTTAATATACAATTGTAGGCTACGCTAAGCTAGAATATACTCTGCTACGCAGGCTAGGCTATACTTTGATAAGCTGGGCTAGGCTAGGATAACTTGTGATAGGGCTAGGTGTATTATACTAAGCTAGGTTATTCTAACATATAATCTGTTAGGCTAGGCTAAGGTATACGAGGCTACTTTAGCGTATAATATGCTATTCTAGGCCATTCTATGCTATGATCTGCTAGGCTGAGCTATACAATGGTATGCTATGCTATGCTATGCTGGACTATACTACGCTAGACTAGGTTAGATTATAGTGTACCATGCTAAGCTAGCATAGGCTAGGATAGTCTAGGCTAGACTATGGTTGGGTGTGCTATGACAAGATATACCATGCTAGAATATGATAGGATATACTATGCTTAGGTAGGCTATACTATTCTAACTTAGTTTATACTATGCTAGGCTAGGTTATACTATGCTTATACTATACTATGCTAAGTTAGATTAGGGTAAGGTAGGCTATGACAGATAGGCTATACTCTGCTAGGCTTTGCAAGGCTAAGCTAGGCAATACTATGTTAAACTATTCTAGGTTAGGATATGCTACGAGTATACTATACTATTCTAGGCTAAGCTATACTCTACTATGAAAAGCTATACTATGCTATACTATGGTAAGCTTTACGAAATTTGAAACTCATGTTGTTTACATTCTCTTTCGAATTATATAATTGCCAAAGTCCTCCCAAGGTTAGCCAGGGAATTATTTTGTTTTGGTAATAACATCATAACTATTCGGCCGATTCTAAATAAAATTTGAAACCCTTCTGTTGTTTTGCATTCTCTTTCAAATAATATAATTGACAAAGTCCTCCCAAGGTTAGCCAGGTAATTAGATTTTTTTGGTAATAACATCACAACTATTTAGCCGATTGTCACGAAGTTTGAAACCCTTTAAGGTGTTTACATTCTCTTTCGAATGATAGAATTGCCAAAGTCCTCCCAAGGTTACACAGGAATTATTGAAAGTTTAAAAGTCGTAAGGACAGACCTTGTTCTTTAGTTAAAGGTATTAATCATTAAAGTTTATATACGTCCATATCAGTGTGGTCAGATCAGATAAAAATTCCTTAATCCGCTAGAAAATTCTTCTGGACTTTCCCGTCCCTCTTCAGAAGCGCCACTCATACGATTGGGCGACCATCCACTACTCTAAAAAAGAAATTTATCGAAGCCTTTTTACATTAGATAATTATGAGTCTTCTCGCAGTTTTTTCGCCACGCTAAATTTTTATTGAAGTGGTGAACAATAACGTCCATAGCAATGGTAAGATTTTTCTAGTAGATTAAGGAATTCTTAACTATGCCTTGATCTAACCGTATATATATATATATATATATATATATATATATATATATATATATGCAGTTAAATGCCATTTTTGTTAAGGCATGTCACGCGTTTCTTGTGAATGAATTGGTAAGTGTATATTAAAAAGAAAAATGAGAATTGATTGAGGCGCATTATGACTTAATACCACTATACTAGAGTTCAATCACATATACATACAGGGTATCCGGTTGTTTCACAATTAGTTACAGCCAATTTAAATCAAATTCTTGATTATGCAGTCTCCAGATCCACACACGTTCACTGTCAAAAAATTGTGCACATCTTTATTATTTAGATGTTTGCTTGTCAAAAAAAGAGTTTTACTTCTCGCTGGTCTGCAATAGAATCCTAGTTGATGTAGATACCTCACATCAGTACTACGACACATTTGGAGTGCTCTGCAACATCAACTGCCTTACAACGTTGATTAATTCACTTGATAACGTGAAGACAACTGTCAGACGGCCTCTGTAGGCTTGACTAGGATGGTGATAATTTGATGTTTAGTTGGTGAATTGTACAATCACTTCGTTTGCTGGGGTAGGAGGAATCTTAAAGGTTTTTGCACCCTGACGTCTGCTAATTCCACCCTCAAATTGAGCTACAATACTCCCTCTTTGAAAGTCAGGCAACTCGTTGCCTCTGGTGTTCGCGGCTTAGCTGCTTGATACAAACAAATAATACACCGTATATTTTGAAATAAAAAAAATAATAATATATTAACAAGTTTTAACAGACTAATGAATTTCAAATAAAACGGCGAAATAGAGTTGTCTATTTATTTTTTAATATATCCTCCTAATTCTGAGCTGAGGTTTAACCGAATGGAAGCACCGCTTATAATTATTATAGTGAGATTAAGTACCTTCGGCTGTGTTAAGAGGCTGGTTGAAGTCACGATTCGGGCAGCCTGTACGACGAGTGTCCTACTCTGTAGATAGCCGTTTTTCAGATCCCAGATTAAGCTGCAACTTCTCTAAGATATAAAAGACTCTTAAATGAATGCAGATCGATGGTAAAACCACTACAAAATCATTTCTATACTACGTAGTATTTATTCGAATTGTAGTTAGGGTTTGATTCACTATGTAATAAAGATTTTCTCTATATGCATTTTTTTAATGTTTTTAGTCACGTGCGAGGCTAGTCGCGGGTGACTCTACATCTCACTATGGGGGTTGATCGGTCGGTTCCAGTTTTGGTTTTCATTTTTTTGTAATAACATTGTAACAATTTGACCGATTCTAACCATATTTTGAAACCCCCATGTTGTTTTAAATTCTCTTTCGAATGCCATAATTGATAAAGTCCTTTCAAGTTTAGCTCGGGAATTATTTTGTTTTTGCAATAACATCGTAACTGTTCAACCGATTCTAACGAAATTTAAAACACTTATGTTGTTTTGCATTCCCTTTCGAATGATAGAATTACCAAAGCCCTCCCAAGCTTAGCCAGGAAAATATTTTGTTTTGGCAATAAATCCATAACTATTCGGCCCATTCTAACGAAATTTGAAACCCTTATGTTGTTTTACATTCTGTTCCGAATGATATAATTGCCAAGTCCTCCCGAGGTTAGTTCGGGAATTATTGAAAGTTTTGAAGGTCTTAAGGGCATAAATGAGAATAAATGAGGGCATGCGAGTTTTTCGGTTAGCAGACTATATTTTTTGCACCTGAGTTTGAATAATGCCTCAGGTTTGGCATCTCATCTGTATTTTTGTAGAAGTTCTTAGTTTTGCATTTGGTCTTTATATAATAGTTTAATCTATTCCGATTTTTGAGGTTATTGAAACAGTGCCGTATATTTTTTCGTATTACAGTGCATTTAGGAACTGTAAAGAAAATAAGAGCAAACAATAATTAAAAATATTCACAATCTAAGTGCCTTAAAAATCTTGTTTTTATCGTGTTAATGCTTTTCTCTTTTCTGACTAGATACCATGACTCTCCTTTCATGACAGTATTCCTTCTTTTCTAGTATCATCTTCTCTTATCACTACTTAATATCACCCAAGTTTTATCGAAAAAAAATAGATGTGAATGAATAGAATGCACCTTCAAGGATATACTAGGGCACAAGCGCTTGAAAATCTCACTAAATATTTGCTACCAAACCTTTTGTAGTTTGTATCTTTGTATTTATGCAGAAATACAGATCCCTACTAACATCACAGGTTTTCCGTAGATAGAGTTCCTTCAGATTGGATGTTTAAAGTTCAGGTCATGATTTAGTGAGATCTAAGTCCTTTATCAAATCATCCAGTTCAGTTAAATTTGGAAATTTGGTGTGTGTATTCATTCTTAGCACGGATGCTTCATCCATTTCCTTGCTGTTTCTAATTGTTGACTCTTCTGATGAGAATTCCATTACATCTTCTGTCTAAAAAATGGAAATGACTGCATCGTGCAAAGTCAAACAAAACATGAATGAAATTAATACTACATTATACATAAAATGTAAAAATCTATGTAGAATATTACGTTATTTACCTACGTAGATTTTCTGGTGGATGTGATACTGGTAAGTTATTATCACAGGTGACAGGTGTTACAGAAGATGGTGAGTTTGTAAACTGAAGAGCTTTTATTCCTTTAACATTTCTGCTTTTCTGTACATTGTAACATCTATCACACAGAAATAAAAGTCATCATGGTGGTCTTTGGCTCTCTCCATACTCTAGGAATAGAGGAAGGCATGGATCTTCATACACCTCTAAATCAAAGATCCTTCTAGAGCAAATAGACAACAGCTTCCACATATCATATGACGGGCCCATGTATTTTCTTGGTTACCCATGGTCATTTCAAAGTATGGTTTTTAGGCTATCCAGTAATTAGAACCACTCACGATTTTATAAGATACTGGTAGTCCTCGTGGTAAGCGGAGGATAGCTAAAAGTTTTACTGGGCATGTCAAAGACACACTTATAGCATGTTTTGATTTTCTATGAAAATTTCACCGACAACTAAATAATTTTTAATTTACACGGCTGACTAAAGTAAATTAAGTTTAATTATGACATATATTAGAACAAACTTCATGCAGACTTATTTTAAACTTGGTTGTTGCGCGTGAATTAAACGATCTCACCTAAAAGATTCTTTCGAAGTTAATACGGTTCATTGATCCTTTGCGTCTTGAACTCCGATGATTCCTTCTCCACCTTAGTCATTACGTAAGCGACCAAAAAGTCCTGTCTCATCTAAGTATATAGAAGACTCGTTTCGGAGAAAAATATCCCTGATATATTATGTAGTCGCATTTATTCAAATATGTGGGTACAGGGTTAACATGTGTACTTTGCTCTTGCCGTGGAGATGCATATTTTTTAAATAGAACCGTTTTTTAAAACTATTAAACCAGCCTCTTCTGACCGAAAGATTAAGACATGTGCATATTTTCTTCATCTCTTGTGTTTTTTTTCTTTCTTCGTACCGTGGCATTGCTTTACTTTGTATTAAACAAAGGTTAAGCAGTGCGCCTTTTCTTCTTTGGTCTTTGATCCAAGTGTATGAGTGTTTCTGTTATATGGATCGCTGAAACCTGAGAGTGATATCTTTGTAGCAATGTTCGTTTTTCTATATTGTTCTTACTATAGTTTCTGTTAAATTTATAGATTTAGAGACCATTATTTTCATTCCGTTTCCGAATTTCTTAGCGACTTCCATTTTCACTTTTATACTTATTTTTTTTAAAATCTGAATGCACACTCAGTTTTTTTTCTACTTTATACAAAGTTGGTTCTTTTCATTTCAGGGCACATTTCAACTTAGCAAATTATTATATCTTTGTAAAAGGCATCACACCACACGCGATCACGGCCTAAAAGAATCCAGCCATTCAAATCCTTATCAATAACGGAGGAATGAAAAGACGAGCGCGATACGTGATGTAGAAGTAATTTGCGTGTAGTAACGTACGGTTTAAAATAATTCTGCGCGTATTAGGACAATATAATATCCACACACGTAACAAGATTTTCCATCTGTAGTAGTCATACCAAGAAAGCTAAAATTATACCATAATAAAAAATCTGTAACAGAAAAAAATAGATTAAATTGTAGAATATATAAATAATCCTACAGTGCTGTGTTTTGACTAATATAAAAACCAGGCAATGATTTCGCCACTCCACCTTATATGGGGAGCTTGCGCTTCGCTACTAAGATTAAAAGCTAAAAAAAAGCAGCCATGGTTAAATTTTTATAAGTTTTCTGAACTTCGCCAATTATAATAATTTTAAAAAGGAACCCTAAACTAAATTTCTCCCCTTTCAAAAATAAATTTTCTGAACTTCACCATTGGTAATTCTTTGGGTTTTAAAAAAATCACAAAATTTCGATACTCATATTTATTTCTGAACTTCACCATTTTGTTTTTGATATTATAAAATAATTATTAAAAATAACTTTGATAAAAAAACATAAGTCATAACCAAACTAAGATAAAATTATTATTCAAATACTCAAAAAATCCCCTTCTCAAAGTATAGAGTTAGTGATGATGTATTTTTGAAACGTTTGATAATACAGAAGAATTATATTTTTTGTATCAACGCAGAATATTGATGAAGAAACAGTAGAGAAATCATATTAAACAAACATTTTGCCAAGAAAATGTTACATATTATTACTAGTTTGATTATTTTGTGAATATATCATAGAAAATAACGTCAACATCTCACACTCTACCATAAAGTGTGGTGAGCGCATATCAATGCTACTCTCCTTAGCCCCCTTTATCTTGCTGCCCTATTTAGCAGAAAGTCACCCATTATTTCGTTCACGCCGAAGGCACTTCACAATAGTATCGGTAGTAGTATTAGTAGTATTTGTAGTAATGGTAGTATTAGCATTAGTTCGCCAGCCTGACTTTATCCAGGATGATCCAGTAATGGACAATAGCGACAAAAGTATATTTAGAATTATTGCAATATTTTTTATAGTTACCAAAAAGTATCTATGCATTTTTTATTCGTTCATTATTTAATTTAAAATAAAAATATTAAATAAAAAGAAGGGTGAGTATTTCTCTGATTATCACCTGCATATCTCCCCCAAATTACCACCCGAGTTCCTCCAACCTGAAATCATCGCGTAATGACTTTAACAACTGAATCACGGGTGAATGTGCAAGAGACGAGTACGGAGGTTCACCCTTGGGGCAATTAACAAAAATGGCTTAAAAAACGACCGAACCTCCAAATGAATAGATTCGTTCACACTTTTTTATAAAACCCTCCCTTTTAAAAAGTAAATTCGACCCCGCTCTAATAGCGAGAGGTCAAATTGATATTATCTTAAATCGTCCTAAGATCCGGCTTGAAATCAAACAATGGGCAAATAGGAATATATTTTAAGTATGTTTAACACCTTCTTTCACCTAAAATAAGGTCTTATAAAGTGTGAGACGTAAATCCTGTCGATATAAAAGAGCAAATTAACATTAAGACGTAGTAATAAAAACATAAAAAGAACAAGGTCTGATGACCAAAAAAGTCACGTGCTCTCACTAAATTCTGATTTATGACTTCACGACCTTCAAAACTTTCAATAATTCAAAGAATAGTCTTAGGAGGACCGTGGAAGTTTTATCATTCGAAAGATAATGTAAAACAACATAAGGGTTTCAAATTTCGTTAGAATCGGCCGAATATTTATGATGTTATTGCCAAAACAAAATAGCTCCTGGAATAACCTTGGGAGGACTTTGGCAATACTATCATTCGAAAGATAATGTAAAACAAAATAGTGGTTTTAAGTTTCGTTAGAATCGGGCGAATAGTTACAATGTTATTACAAAAAAAAAACTTGGACCGACCGATCGACATAGTGAGATGTGGATTGGCCCGCGACTAGACTCGCACGCGACTACTAACTAAACCAAACGCCATCAAACCAAAATATTGGGCCGACAAAGAGCATTTAGCACCAGAAACCAAACCATACTACAAGTAGTGGCACATAAATTAGGAATTAAAATTTAGATTTTGTAGATTTTGCGCGTAGATTTGAAAGGCGGGCAATAATTTGATCCGGCATAATTTGATCATTCTTTCCTGGAATTAAAGTTCATTTCTATCTTCATCTTCTTTTATTATTTATTGATGTTATATATAATCTTCTCAATCTTATCATTATTGTATACCTTTTCTTCCCACTATTTTTATTATTAGCATTTATAGTAGTATTGTTGAAAATATAACTAATTTTAGTGAATTAGATTCTTTGTCATTAACCGGAATAATAATTAGAAAATGATATTACAGATAAAACAAAAGGAATGAGAAAAAGTCAAGTAATAAAAATCATATAATAGTGGCAAGCCTCGGTAACTCATCGCTATGGCAGGAATTATCGTTTTCGATTATTTAGTATGTTACTGCAAATAATGCTTACAGTGATTGAAAGTCAGGAAACACCTTAGGAGCTCATTTCATGACATAAAACAGGAAGGCGAATGTAGAAATTTTAGCATTTTGCAGGATTATTTTGATAGAGCAAAAATGTCAAACCAAGAATACATTATTAAAGATTCCGGTTTGTAACCAAAGGAAAATGTTAAGCTAAATACTGGAAAGGTTTTTTTATCAATCAACCTGACCAAAGTAGGCAGAATGAACAAACCCTGCCCAAAGCCAGGTTGTGTTCTTTTGCATATGCAACACCAGATTCTTGCGGCTTCGTTGGTTTTTCCTCGATCACCGTCAACTGATTTATTTTAGATTCCCAACCTAGAACCATATAGCCTCCTTGGGGTCATGGCATATTTAACGAGTTCCAAAAGAAAATGTTAAAATTTAGAAGGGCCACAGAGACCATAAATGGGGGCAAAGGAAAATGTTAATATTTTGAGGGGGCCAAAGAGAGCATGAAATGGGCCAAAAGATTCAACCTTTCGAAGCCTAAATTATAGTTAGGTAATAGATATTTTTAATTGGTGTAGTTGAATTACATTTTTAAAAAGATAATATATATTTTCCCTTTTTTTAGATATGTTATAATAAAATTTGAATTCATCTGTAAACAAATATTTTGCACCTTACAATGTTGTGTAAAATAGAGTTAATCTGTATATTACCTACTGAAAATACTGCTAATGCGGGCCACAGGAGAAAAAGGGTTCTAAAATGGCCATAAGTCAAAACCAGTTGGCAACCACTGGTCTATTTCAACATACCGCTAGCAAGTAATTTTATGAGATGAAATTTCTATATCTACATATAAGCTATTGCATCGCATATTCGCGGGAAAAAGTGTGAACCACACAATTCCGTGTCTGTCACGGTGTTACGTGACTGATATGAACTATGTCACTAGGAAATGTCGCTGCCTATAAAAAGTAAATTGCTAATTCCATGCCTGTATAATCAAGAATGGAGAAAAAAATTGAACGTAAATCCATTACTATGTCCGGAGTGATATTAGATCAAATGAATTGACATTTCTTGGTAAAAGAAAATGAAAGTTAGAATAGAGCTTCAGGCTAAAAAATGGTCCCTGTTTTGTCGTAACTTGTCTGGCATGGGACGAGCCGGTTCTAATTGATTTCATAATAATTTCATTCCTGATAAGTCATTGAAAACGTGGTTCTTGAGTTCTATTTGGTAATAAAATGAGGAATAAAAAACAAATTGTAGAATCTTAGGGGTTCATGAATAAGAAGTAGAAGGTAGGTAATCACAATAATGAAATGGAAAGTGAAAGAGATTTTTTAAGAACACCGGAAATACCTTCATTGATGTCTTAGGGGAGAGAAAGATCGGTCCCACCGTTCTTAGTAAGGCTATAGTATTTAGAATAAATAAAAGGAAATTTATGGAAAATATAGTCTCTTAGCCGTTTACATATGGTAGATTATTTGAATGAAGTTTAAGAAAATGCTTAAACATCTTATCTTCATCTAAGGACGCTCGATATTTTCCTGCAGCCACGACGTTGTTCGCTCATAAGTAACGGTCATTCACGCTTGCGCGTAAAATGCCGGGCGCGCGCAGTCAAAAGTTTACTTATTGGAATTATATTATATGATAGGGAGACTACGCATCTCTCCTGTATCTGTCTTCACCTCACAAATAATAATAATCCGCAGGAAAAAAAAATTGTGGCACATTATAAGAATTTCAAATAATATGCATTTGTATTTTTTGGTGGGAAGGAATTTTTGATCACGGGCAACGCCGGGTATCTTTGCTTGTGAATCCTTAAGTGACATTCTATTAATCCTGCGAAGTAATATTTTCATAAAGGGAGATTATTCAATAATTATTTCTCAAAATAAATTAGGTCAACAGGGGGTTCGGAGGGGGTAGGGGTAAAAAGCACGACAACCAAGGCCGATGGGGGCATGCAGCTCGTCTGATCCAAAGCAATCTTCACAATAAAGGCATCCCTTTAGGGGAGATGCTGTGATCGTTAATAAAGGGGAGCCAAATCAAGTGAAAAAGGGAGAATACATTATGTTTCCTCTTCGTCTTGCCCAAGGGTTATGTCACGTTTCATCAAGGTGGGCTCAAGCTTCGCAAAGGTAACTAGAAAATACTTATCAGACGCATAACTCAGGTAGACGCTAGAAAATGCCTTATCTCGCAATGAGAAAGAAAGTGATCCAGAATTCGTATCCGGATCTGCAACCGCTCCGTAATCTAATCATCACTCTTTTAGCCCCAAACCCACCCTTCGTCGAAATCCGTCAATGACTTTTTGATATATTTTGTACACAAACATACATGGGCGATCACATATAGCTCCGCTAAATCATTCAGAGAAGGTAAATGAATGGGAGGGGGGCGGAGCTGTGCTGAAAGTAGAAGCCGTCGCTTCCAAACAGTTTCCCATTTAAATTTTGTTGCAATCAGAAGCGGATTCATTCTGCTGCAGGAGAACATTTTAAGGCATTGGGCTATTAATAAAATTGTATATAAAGACAATTCGCAACATATTTCTTAAATGATTAATTTAGCTTTCATTGAAATTGGCCTTAAAATTATTTTATTTTATTAGATGATGATATAACAGGTATATCGTCTTTTGGGGAACAATTAGAATACGTGATAGAAATGGTTTATCATCAGGCATGTCTGGGGTACGATCCATATTCTCGCCAATCCAAGATCTTTACTAAATATGCGAATGTAATATTTCTAAAAAGAACGTTTTAATTGTCTGGTTTTAATGAATTATATACACTATTTTCCCAGAGTAAGACCTAAATTTTCTTGAAAATACTTGCTTACTTTTCACAAACTTAAAATTCATAACTTATGCATGACAACAAAGTTCCCCGTGTATCGTAGACACATTTTTGCAATGTGAATTGAGTTAAGGTCAAGGAATCCTTCACAAAGCAGGTTGTCTTTGGAAGAATGAAGGAATGAAAATATCTTAAATTTGGAGGTATTGTGATCGGTCAAGAACGTGATGTTACACAAAATAAAGCTCCATGTTGATTCCTGGTCTTTTGAGTCAGCGAAGAAAATGTGTGGCTTCCGATAAACAACTCCAAGGAAAAATCGCACGCTGCAACGGATGTTGATGTAGGAGCGACTTGAGACAGCATGTCGTATTTTTGTCATGATTCCGAGAACCTTAATGTGTCTGGCTAGACTACAACACATCAATTGAGAGATGAAGGACTCATGGATGCTCTCTGCAAGGAACTCAGTGAAAACTTAAAAGAATAAATATACTAGGTTGACCTTCGCTACCGAGGAGTGGAGTGTGGAGTGCTGACAAGTGGGATAATATTTAATATTTTGGGATCGGTTGGAAGTCAGCATGCAAGGTATCATACAGGGGAAGAATGGAAAAGCACATACAGGGAAATGACGGTTAAATTGGGAAGTGACAGTGTTATAGTGAAGGGCGTGTTTTCAAGCGGATGGGTGTATCAATTTACATGCCAAATTCAAAGCTATGGGATAGAAGTATCTGATCCAGCAACATGTGATTCTCTCTCCCTGAACATTACAGTAAGTGACCCTGTTTTTGTGCAGGAAAATGTCACATAGCTAAAAAGGGCGAAGCAGTTCTGGGAGTAGGAAAATATCAATGTGATGAAGTGGCCAGCGTAGGGCCCGGATTTACAACAGGAAAGAAAACCTATGACAGAGAATTGGTGAGAAGGTTATGGCTCGGAAGCAGAGGAACGTTGAAGAGCTCAGGAAAATAGTGGAAAGAAAATTCAATAAAATCAGGTCCAAACATTGCGTCAAATTATTGAAGTCCTGCAGCCTAAGAAATGCTTAAATATATAATTAATTACAAAAGTTGAATACTTTTTATTAATATTTTGTTCAATTATCTTTGAGGTAATTATGTTGCCTTTATTAAGTCATAATTCTAAGAAATGAAACTCAGACACCATCAGGGGCAAATTTCGAAAAATAATTATTCTTTACTTTTTCAGAAAAATGTAAATTTTGTTATTTTGTTGTCTAGAGTTTGGACGCTAATATATATATATATGTATATATATATATATATATATATATATATATATATATATATATATATATATATATATATATATATATATATATATACACAAGCCGCTGTTCTCTTCCTTAAAAGGAAGAGCTTGGTTACATAGGCACCCCTGCGGGGTGTGGCCTACGGCCTTATTTGCTAATCTTAGCTGCCTTTTTTTATCCCCTTTATAGCCTCTTTATTTTAACACCCTGAACACCCTTTTCTTCTTCTTCTTCTTCTTCTTCTTCTTCTTCTTCTTCTTCTTCTTCTTCTTCTTCTTCTTCATCTTCTTTATCCTCTTCTTCATCCTCTTCTTCATCATCATCTTAATCTTAATCTTTATCTTCATCTTCATCTTTATCTTAATCTTAATCTTAATATTAATCTTAATCTTAATCTTAATCTTCATCTTCATCTTCATCTTAGTCTTAACCTTCATCTTAATCTTCATCTTCATATTCATCTTCTTCTTCTTCTTCTTCTTCTTCTTCTTCTTCTTCTTCTTCTTCTTCTTCTTCTTCTTATAGAGGAATTATTAGAAATAACTTTGATTAAAAATTTAAATCTACATAGGTTACAACCAAACTAAAAGAAAAAATCTTATTCAAACCTTCAAAGAATCTCCTTCTTAAAATTTAGGGTTATATATATATATATATATATATATATATATATATATATATATATATATATATATATATATATATATATATATATATATATATATATATCCATATGGAGCTCGGCCGTGAAGCCTACATTTAATATTGAGGATAAATCCCAGAGCCACGAGAAACGGATGTAGCATCTTTTAATTTTTCATTAATGGCCACACAGGACATCGTCTTCCTTGAGCCTGAAGATGAAAACTTGTAGTTTTCGAAACGTAGTGAAAAATTAAAAAATGCTACATCCGTTTCTCGTGGCTCTGGGATTTATCCTCAATATTATATATATATATATATATATATATATATATATATATATATATATATATATATATATATATATATATATATATATATCAACGTTCTCTTTGCTAAATACATTTTACTGAAGGTAAAATTTCTCGAATTCTCGAGACAAAAGTATATAGCAAAGGTTAAGAACACAAACTGCATCAGGTCCTGAGGGCTAGGCATCGTTTCTCGCCAGGTAGGTGACATTCAAGGGAATGATTCAATACACCTAAAAAGATGCATTTCAATAGATCTGATATTTCAGCCTATTTTACCCTCACATAAAATGGAAACCTCATGATTGATTTCCAACCTTTTAAGATGGGACAATTTTGAGAAGTCTCGAGACAAATTGGTTCAATTTCCTTGTAAATATATTTTAAACTTTCAAATCGTAAATTTTTCAGTAAATAAAATTTAGTTATTAAAATTGCTATGGTTAGTTTTCTAGTTCAGTCTTTAGTACTCTGTTGTTTATTTTGTCCAGTATGGCTTTAAACAATTGTTTTTAGATTAATTCTTGTCTTGTTTAGTTGACAATAATGTTTCGTTCAGTTGTTTATTTAGTTGACGTCTAATTTATTTGTTAGTAATAGGCCGATCCTATTGTGGTTTATACGATCAGCTTGTGTCGTCATAGAGTTTTAAAATTGGACTTTGATACTTAATTTTATTCTGTTTAAAATATAAAATACAAAAGGACATTGTTTGACTGGCTTTAAAATTTTTACGTAGATATTTATTTAGTGTTATGAGCATTTAGTCTCTATTTTGAGCAATTTGCATTCAGGTTCAAGAGATAATGTTGATAGGATTCATTCATCGAGGATAGAGGTGTATCTTTCTTAATAAATATAAGTAACACAATCAACCTAGTCTGGTTATTTAATGTTCTAAACCCTCCCCCCTCCCACTCCAACCCACAAAACCCTTAAGGGTTACTATATTTTACTTTTTTTATATTGGTTAGGGATTCCCCAGACACAATATATTTTCAAATTCTCAAAACAGCGGCAATTTTGACTGGACACAAAAACTTATATTGTGGCTTTGGCCTAATTCATTTTTTACTTCATTTTCAAAGGGTAAAATTTAGCTCCCTACTCATTAAAAGAGTCTTCTGCTTGGCATGGACTAATTTAGAGATATTATTTCAGCTCAAAATTTTGTAATAAGATTATCACTTTTGCTATTGACTATATTAATTTTTGGTTTCTAAGTATTAAAAATTATTCTTAGTTTTTACTTTCTATCTTTTGGATCCTAGATACATTAACAAGGAATTTCCTTAGAAATCCAAGTTCTCGCTATAATTATAGGAAAAACACTAATTTACGTATAAACGGAAACTGAAATTAAAGATAATAGTGAAATTATATTAACATCATGAGTTTCTTCATATAATAGTTGGGTTAATCATCACTAACTCTATAATTTAAGAAGGGGATTTTTTTTTAGTATTTGAATAATAATTTTATCTTAGTTTGGTTATGACTTATGTTTTTTTATCAAAGTTATTTCTAATAATTATTTTATAATATCAAAAAACAAAATGGTGAAGTTCAGAAATAAATATAAGTATCGAGATTTGGTGAATTTTTTAAAACCCAAAGTATTACAAATGGTTAAGTTCAGAAAATTTATTTTTATATATCTCCTTCTTCTTCTTCTTCTATAACTTTATATTATCAACGTGATATCTTGAAAGGGGGGAAATTTAGTTTAGAGTTCCTTTATAAAATTATTATAATTGGCGAAGTTCAGGAAATTTATAAAAATTTAACCATGGCTGCTTTTTTTTAGATTTTAAATTTTAATCTTAGCAGCGAAGCGCAAGCTCCCCCTGTATGGGGGAGTGGCGAAGCCATTGCCTCGTTTTGTATATATATTTAACGGTTTATTTTTCTCATGTGATAACTTTTGTAAATACAAGTGTTATTACCTTTTTGGTTCAAAAAGCTTTTGCTCACTTGAGGAATCAGTATTAAAGCATTATCATTCAGCAATCATGAAGATCAGGGTATAGGCATATAGGCTCCACTTAATTAGTGTAGGTCAGGGTATGTAACAACTACACTCTGTGACGTGGATAACAACTCATTAGAAAAGCATCCCTGTATACCAACTGCCAAGTACCAGCGTGGTACCATAGGGAAAGTGAGCGAAGGATCTATCGTACATTCATAAGGATTGGGCTGAAATATTGGAATTCTCGTAGCAAAAGAGATGAGATGGTTTAACTAGCTTTTGAATACAGACCTAACTTATAGTGGTAACTAATCGCAGTGATTAAAATCATTTGGCTTGGCAAGGGAAACTACAATTCTTAGTGGGATGGTAGTAAATTCAGATGATAAACAAACCCTCTGTTTACAAAGACCCAAATTGTATCCTCTTTTATCTACTCTTTCAATAGATATTCCATATATTTTCATTTTCCCTTACTTCACCATTTGCAATGCAAATTTTGTTTAAAAAACTCTATGGTAGTTTCGTCTGTTTTCATCTTATTAAATAAATATATATTTTCTGTTTGTTCTCAAACATAAAATTCGATGCAGCGTGTTTGTCTTCATATATAGCTATTAAACAAATAAGGTTTGATAATTACAACCAACCAACCATTCTAAATGAAGTCCTCAGATTATAGTTTTATTAAAGAGTGTTTGTTAGACGATCTTTGAACCATCCCAGCACTTTTGCTCCAACAATTCCAGTATAAAATACACAAACCCTATGAAAGTACGAGAGATCCTTTGCTCAGCTTCCTTATGGTGTCACGGTGGCACTTCTAAGAGCCAGAATTTTCTGGTAGTTGGTATACAGCAATGCGTTTCCAATGAGTTTTTTTCCTGTCACCCTGACCTCCACTAATTGGATTCAAGAACGTAACTATTTCTGATACTGACAGGTCCATATTATGCAATCACTTATCAAACTTAAATTCTGATATTTAACATCCAGTGAACTTCTAGTGTTTCCATAATGCTGCTCAACTCAAGCAAGATCTTTACACGAAGTAAGAATTGCCAAATTCTTTTTATATAATACACTTAATTTGAAGCCTCCCAAAATCGAAATGGCGTTAGCCAGCAAAACACACAGTCAGGAAGTAAACAAAAAACTAGAATACAATCAGTAGACCCAATAAAAATAAATTTGAAATAGCATGTCATTTTTAAAACTGAATTAGCAAATAATCAAGAATGAACTAAAACCACTGAGAGCTAAAAAATTCCAGGTAAAACGTAGGCATCAATTATTTCATTTTAACCACATATTGGATTCATCGTAACACACAACTATTCCCAAAATATATTTTCATTTAGACCCACAATGGTTCACCTCAACACGTTTGCCGGTTTCTTTCAAATAACGAATTAAATAAATGTAATATTTCAGGTTAGGGATAAAAAAATTATTTCCATAAAATGCAATTTGATGAGGATTTTTGGATTTTTTGAGTGAGGTTGCAAATTTAAGTTGTGGGAGATAAAATCTTTTTTGCTAATGGGAACAAAAGATGACAATTGAACCAGGTAACATATTCTACCTTAGCATGACAGACAGATGTTACTATACCATGATAAAGGGGAAATTCTGTACTCGCCTATTTTTTGTGCCTTTTTGCTGTACTGATCGATTACGTTTCGTAATAATAATAATAATAATATTAACAATTATTGAATATTTCCAAGTGAAAAAGAATTTCATTTTAAGGAGTGACGTTTCTGAAATTTAATTAATCAATACTTTTTAGCATTCTCACGTTAATAAAAATAATAGCACTTATTGTTAATTGCCGAAATGATTAATGGCATTGGTATATCAGTAAGTAATAATTCACTCCTATCAATTATATTGGCAAATTAGACGGTTCGATGCCACTTTGATCAATCGACCAAAATTCGAGTGACTACAGTAGCGTCCAGTAGAATGTATTTCTATCACATCTTCTTCAAACATTTCCCAGAGAAAATACAAGGCTTACAAAATTGGTACACAAAAACCTACAAGTAAATCTATGAATGGGTAAAAGTTACTTATATTTAAATGAATAAAATAAAAGTTGCCAGCAGATAAGCAATTTATTAAAAAAAATAATGTGTCTATATTATCGGAAAGCTTAGGTTTCGTAAAGAGAACCAACATTGTTTTCATAGTCACTAGCTTCAGTTCAATCTCATCCACGTTAGGTTATTCTCTCGCCAGCTGTCGTCCAGGTAGCATGCCTAGGAAATCTGTCCCACCTCTCTCTGTCCGCTAACGGATCGACAAACTGCGCCACCAAGATAGTCTTTCCATTGGAGTATTGCAGAGACTGCCAAGTGCTCCAATAGTGTAGTCCGTAATATTATATCAACCTATGACCAAAAAAAGGTTAATGTAAGGCTGATAAATCAACAGGTAGGCCAAAGGAAACAACAAAATGAGAAGACCGAATCCATTAACAAAGGTGAAGACGGATACAGCAGTTTCTCAAGAGATTAACCAGATTTTCACCATTACCATCTCTAGGTAAACTGTGTCACGTCGGGTAGAGAAAGACAATCTTCAGGTTCGAATTCTTGTGGTCAAGGCATTGATCAGTTTGAAAGACAAGAATGTTCGTAATGCATTCGCCACTGAGCACGTTACATAAGAAGATGACAAATGCAGCTAAAGCCAGTTCAGTGACAAATCTAAGTTCAATTTCGGATCCGATGAGAGGAGGTTCGTTCGTCACAGAGCAGGCGAAAGATTTTCTGTCAATTGCACCAAATTGGGAAGATTGATAGATGAAGTGTCATGGGCTGGGGCATGATTTCGGTAGAAGACACCGTGAAAGATCCAAATGAGAGAGCTCGCAAGAGAACAACATTAAAATGAAGGCTCGAATGCTAAACTAAAATAAACCAAATAAAAACAAAAGAAAAATAACCTCAAGAAAGAAAGACAAAGCTCAAGAACAAAGGCTCCTATTTTGTAAATAAAAATAAAATAACGAAACTCAAAACACAATAAAAAACCAAAGCGCTAGCCAGGCAACCTGACACACATTAACATCACCATCGCTCTCACTATAATCATTCATCACAATCACCGCTTCTCATCCACCTCATTAATACCATTCATCTCTCACTTACACAATATTTTCTACCTTTTCTATCTCTCTCCTACAATTTCACCTCTTTTCTTTATCCCGATTCCGATACGGATATTTGTCAGTTGAAGAACTGAATCGAGTAATTAATGGAAAATTTTGAAGTAGCCTTTATCATGGCTGGTCGTGGCAAAGGAGAAGAAGTTAAAGGAAATATCTGAGAACGCCGTCGCCACACAATTCTTTACTCGTGTTTTGGGAATCAAAGTAGTTAATCATTTAAAAGAAGAAGAGAGTATAGCCAAGAAGAAAGAGGAGTAACGCTGCCAGACGGGGGCCATGGGGCCGCCCAATTTTGGCATCAGAAGAAAGATGGCATAGGTCCATTAGTGTCTAAGGGGAGACCAATTTTCAAGGATGAAGATATAGTCTAAGTTCTAAGTAAATACTTCAGTTCAATATTTGTCAAAGATAATTCGATACCAGATACCAATGACCTTTATAGCAGGACAAACTTAGCAACCAATGATATCTGTTTTGATCTGGATGAAATAAAGCACGCTATATCCTGTATGAAGCCAAATAAGTTTTCAGAACCTGATGAAATTTCTATGAGAGTACTTCAAGAAGATTCATTTTACATATTTAGCCTGGCCTTTGAGATTAATATTTAACAGATCCGTAGGATATTGTGAAGTACCAATTGATTGGAAGTTGGCGAATGTTGTTCCAGTTTACAAAAAGGGAGGCAAAGGTGATGTTAATAATTATCGGCCTGTCAGTCTTACTTCCATTGTTTGTAAAGTATTAGAAAAACTGATCAAATCTAGGTTATATGGGTTTCTTATGGATAGAAACTTGCTTCATAAATCTCAACATGGTTTCAGGCCAGGTAAATCCTGCTTGATTAATTTAGTGTCTTTCTTGGAATACATAACAGATAATTTGGACAAGGGCGAGGATATAGATATCGCTTATTTGGATGTTAGGAAGGCCTTTGATACAGTGCCTCACAGACAGCTGTGTATTAAGTTGAGAGAAAGTGGTTTCTATTTTAGTTTATGCAATTGGATTCGAGAATGGCTCAGGAATAGAGTAATTTTAGTAAGAGTAATTTTAAATGGTACTGAATCAAGTGGACCCCATGTGCTTAGAAGAGTACCTCAAAGTTCTGTTTTGGGTCCACTGTTGTTTATATTTTATATAAATAATTTAAAGAAGGGATTTCAAAGCAAAGTTTGGAAGTTTGCTGATGATATCAAAATAGTGGCCAGAGTAACAAGCATTGAAGGAGCAACTCATTTTCAAAAGGATCTGGATAAAATCTTAGGTTGGTCGGATAGCAAACAGATGAAGTTTAATTTAAATAAATGCAAAGTAATGCATATGGGTGCACATAATATGTCATTTTGTTATGGTCTCTATGGTACCTGGCTGGAAGAAGTTTCAGAAGAAAAAGAGTTGGGAATAACCATTTTTAGTAATGCTAAAGTTCACAAACAATGTCTTCAGGCTAGGAACAAGGGTAATAAAATATTGGGAATAATCAGGAGAAATGTGAGTTATAAAAGCAAGGAGGGGATTTGTAGGCCTCACATGGAATATTTTGCTCAAGCCTGAGCCCCTTATCATGAGCAGGATTTGGATATGCTTGAAGGTGTTCAGCGAAGGGTCACTAAGCTTATTCCAGGACTCAGTAGGATGAGTTATGAGAAAAGGTTGAAGGAGTTAAATATGTTTTCTGTTAGGCGTAGGTTTCTTAGGGGTGATATGATTCATACCTATAGGATGTTTACTGAGTGTGAGCAGGATGCTTTTCAAGGGTTTTTTGAATTCTCAGGTATAAATTTAACAAGGGGTTATGAGAAGAAGTTATTAAAAAAAGAGGTCTAGGTTGAATATTCGTAAGTACTTTTTTAGCAAAGGAGTAGAAAACTTTTGGAACGATTTGCCTGCAGAGGTGGTTAACAGTGACTCACTTGGGATTTTTAAGGATAGGTTGGAGAGATACAAGGATAGTTTGGAAATTGTTTGACATGGACTGTTTGGTCTGCATAATTTATTGTCACTTATAAATATTGCTCAGCACTGACTTGGACTCTATGGTATATAAATTGTGTATATAGATGGGTTTGTAAATTTATAAATATTTGACATCAAGCTTTGAACGAAATAGTGTTAACTGGGATATGGATAGAAACTTAAGGTCCAACTTGACAGGCCCCAGTGGTTTTAATGGTCCTTCCTTTTCTTATGTTCTTATGTACCATCAGAGGAGCAACAAAACCAACTCGATAAACGGTCATGAAAACCATCTTTGGCGTGCTCAATATACATCACATAAGATTAATTGACATGCCCAATGGCTGGGCAGCGATATGCTGGACACCGAAGGACGTGGAGAACATCGTATCAGAATCAGCCAAATAGCCCCTTCGAAAGATTGGGTTTGAAGCTTCCGTCCCCCACGGAGGCCTGGCCCGTCTAACGATCATCCTCAGGAGGCTCGACCCTTTCTTCACGGACAACAGCTGTGAAGATATCAAGGACGAGCTTTCTAAGCAGCAAAAATGGGCAAATATAGTCAAGGTGAAGTTCGGAAAAAAACATAGTGAAAATCATCTTCGCGAGTATCGAGATGGCGCAGATGGCTATGAAGGAAGGTCTCCTGGGGTTCTATCTTTGAATAGCCCCTGGGTAGATAGAATTAGAAGCGTATATCAAACTAGAAAACTGCTTCAAATACCTAGCCGTAGAAAAATATAACTTGAAAATTGTATGGCGACCGAAGTCACATGCTCTGTATTTTCCAGATCAGGACACGGATGGAAAGAGTGTGCTTGAGAAAAACCAAAATGTGCGAACTGTGAAGGAGACCGCAGGGCCTTAACCATCAAGTGTCCCGTCCGAAAGAAAGCTATCAGGGCAAAACGAGAAATAATCAAAAAAGAAAACTAGGCAAGGTCAAGGACATACGTGGAAACGACGTGATAAACAAAACCACGATCACCGAAACAACGACTCAAAAACTAGTGATGCCGAGTGAGTGCAATGAAATAATGACCATGGTCATATTTGCGCACTTGGGAAACCTAGCCAACCCAGGCACCTTTGCTAACTAATTAAATCAACTCCTGCAGAAGAACAGGGTTAAGAGAAATTGTGGTTTCCGCCAAACTCCGCATCGCAGGAAATCTTGAACATACAATTCCTTGAAGACTCACAGAAGAATGAGAAAGAAGAAGAACCAACCGACAAACAACAGCAAAAAAATACAGAAGACGCGATTACCACTGAAGAAGTAAGAGAGGTAAAAAATGAAAGCACCAAGAAAACCCCCAAAAAGAAACGGCAAAGGAAAAGGAAAACAACGGCACGACAAGAAGAAGAGGGAGAACAACAAGATGATAAATTAAGCACAGAAGAGGGCGAAGAAGATTAAATCTTGAACTCTCCCGGAGTACCCCTCACAGAGAACTGGGATATTTTACTAAGAGGATTCTCCTTTGACGGAGGAGTGGATCTTAAGGTCTTCGGCGCAGTCGTCCTCAAGCCTGTGAAGGGAGACCAAGAACGACTACTCGACGGACTTCTTCGCGGCGACTACAAGTGGACCTTCCAGGGACCGGGTTGCCGAAAGAAATAGGTGGACTGTTGATGGAACGCGTTATGTATATTCCGGACTCGTGCGTACACACCGTCAACATGTCTACATATAAGAAAATTAAAAGTGGACAGAAAACGTCAAAAATCGATTAGTGAAAAGGTGTACGCAAGTGAATAAGAATAAGTGAATAACAAAAATATTAGTGATTGAAACAACGATAGTGAATAAATAATTAAGTCAAATAATTAAAATACGTAAAAATAAAATAAGGAAATGTAAAAAGTGAAGTGTTATAAAATAAAATAAAATAATAATAATAGTGAAAAGTGAAGGTACAAAATAAACTTCGTCAGATATAAAATAATTTAAGTATTTGAATAAATTAGCAAAGTATGAAATAGAGAAAAGTACGTCAAAGGAAGTTATAACAGCAATACTAAATTGACTGTATAAACAGTATAATAAACTATGAAATTATTAAAATAATTAAATTGTTAAACAATACTAAAGTAATTAAAAATACCCCTAAACGATACTAGAGTAACTAAAAATAGCCCTAAACGATACTAGAGTAATTAAAAATAGCCCTGAACGATACTAGAGTAACTAAAAATAGCCCTAAACGATACTAGAGTAATTAAAAATAGCCCTAAACGATACTAGAGTAACTAAAAATAGCCCTAAACGATACTAGAGTAGTTAAAAATAGCCCTAAATGATACAAGAGTAACTAAAAATAGCCTTAAACGATACTAGAGTAATTAAAAATAGCCCTAAACGATACTAGAGTAACTAAAAATAGCCCTAAACGATACTAGAGTAACTAAAATAGCCCTAAACGATACTAGAGTAATTAAAAATACCCCTGAACAATACTAGAGTAATTAAAAATAGCCCTAAACGATACTAAAGTAATTAAAAATACCCCTAAACGATACTAGAGTAATTGAAAATAGCCCTAAACGATACTAGAATAACGAAAATAGCCCTAAACGATACTAGAGTAATTAAAAATACCCCTAAACGATACTAGAGTAATTAAAAATAGCCCGTAACGATACTAGAGTAAATAAAAATAACCCTAAACGATACTAGAGTAATTAAAAATAGCCCTAAACGATACTAGAGTAACTAAAAATAGCCCTAAACGATACTAGAGTAACTAAAATAGCCCTAAACGATACTAGAGTAATTAAAAATACCCCTGAACAATACTAGAGTAATTAAAAATAGCCCTAAACGATACTAAAGTAATTAAAAATACCCCTAAACGATACTAGAGTAATTGAAAATAGCCCTAAACGATACTAGAATAACGAAAATAGCCCTAAACGATACTAGAGTAATTAAAAATAACCCTAAACGATACTAGAGTAATTAAAAATAGCCCGTAACGATACTAGAGTAAATAAAAATAGCCCTAGACGATACTAGAGTAATTAATAATAAACATGTATGATAAAAATAAATACAAGTAATTAATAAACATCTGATGTGATAGTAATGAGTTAAAAGTGTATAAACATTAAAATAAACTATGAAAATATTAAAATAACCGAATTACTATAATATGTAAAGAATAAATAAAAAATGTGTAAATAGTAAAATAAACACTGGAAGTATTAAAATAATTGAAATATTATAATATGTAAATACTATAACAAGTAAAATCCTAAAAAATGTAATCACTAACTCTATAATTTAAGAAGGGGATTTTTTTGAGTATTTGAATAATAATTTCATCTTAGTTTGGTTATGACTTATGTTTTTTATTAAAGTTATTTCTAATAATTGTTTTATAATATCAAAAAGCAAAATGGTGAAGTTCAGAAATAAATATAAGTATCGAAATTTTGTAAATATTTTAAAACCCAAAGAATTACAAATGGTGAAGTTCATAAAATTTATTTTATATATCTTTTTCTAAATGGCTGCCTTTTTTATTATAAATTTTAATCTTAGTAGCGAAGCCATTGCCTGGTATGCTTATATTTATAAACATGTGTACAATCATAAATAACTAATGTATAGATTATAAAATATGATTCCCTGATAATTCCGGGGGAAACCCCCTTATTTCTTACTTATACTTAATCTTACTATTTCCGCTAATTTAGCAAAACCTTTCACTAACTATTAGCATTTATTTTTTTACATATATGTTTAATTTTAAATATTTGTTAAAAACCTATTGTATTTCATACTCAATAAATCTTTGAATCTTTGAATACGGATACAGGGTGACCTCCCCAAAACGGGCTCCCAACTTTCGATAGGCCTCATTTCTTAATTTTCTGCAAGAATTAAATGAAACTTTGGTGATAACTAGTTTACTGTGTTTAAAAACATCATATCAAAACTTGAGTGTCTTTGGACTTTTATTCTTTATTCTAGAGCACGTGTTTGAGATGACCTCCATTAGCTCTGTGCATTTCTTGAGGCGCAGCACAAAGTTGTCCATGACATCCTTACAAACTGACCGACTAATGGCTCAGATCTCCTCCCTGATAGCTTCCTTGAGTTTGGTGATGATCCGGGGTCTCCATGCGTACACTCTGTCTTTAAGGTAGCCCCAGAGAAATAAATCTTGGGGGGGGAGCTTAGGTCTGGGCTGTGAGGTGCCCACTCAAAATCAGTCTTGAGGCTGATCGCACGGCCACCAAAGTTCTCTTTCAGCCAATCTCGGGACAGGTTTGGGGTGTGAGAGCTTGCTCCATCTTGTTGGAACCAGGACTTCCGCATAGGCGACAGGAACAGGTTTTGAGGACCTCAACATATCGCTCCTTGGTGACTGTTGCGGTCGCGCCAGATTCCTCAAAGAAGAATGGTCCGATGATGCCTCTGGTTGAGATTACAGTCCATATCTTGCACTTGGGAGAGTCTAGTGGCTTGATGGCTACCTCATTTGGTCTGGAGATTCCCCAGAGTTTCCTTTTCATTCAAGATGGAAGTGAGCTTCATCTGAGGTCTAAAGGAGGTTAAGGAAAGTTGGGGTCTCCTGAATCTTCTCCAGTATCTTGACTACCATAGCCTTTCTCTGCTCCTTGTCTGAGGCTGTAAGGATCTGTTTCCTCTGTATTATGTATAGGAAGGCCTTTACATCCATTACTAGCACTGACTTTGCTTGTGCACAGAGTGTTTTGGACTCTGCTGAACTGACTCTCTCACGCTCTCGACCAGCTCAGCTATACGCTATCCTGGGGCATCCTGAATGGCTTGGATGGCTGTCACTGGCTGCATTTAGGTTTTTCACTGTCCCATAGTTCTCGAAATGGTCCACCAAGTCCTGAATTCTGCTCTAAGAGGGGACTTTTTCATATCCGAACTGATGTACAAAAGTGTCCTGCACTTTATTAAACGAGCCTATCTTGTAGTAATGCTTGACGCAGTATATTCTTTGTTGAAGCTCCCATTGAGATCTATTTGTGTTTACAGGCGTTGCTTCTGTCATGCCCTGCAAAGTAAGGGTGATTAGTGAATCAATGAAGCATGTATCACAAAAAGTGTGTGCAGGCCAATATTTGGGGGGCTCAAAACTTGCATTTGTGATCGAAACCTAAGTGTCTGAATCATTATGGCTGCTACTCTATTTCACTTATTTTAACTTAATTTATCTCTACTTTCTTTACACGTGTCTTCTTACAACCTTTCTGCGTGATATGTCATCGTTGCTATTGCTTTAAACATTCAATCAAAAAACGGGTTGACCAAACTTTCCAGTTATTACCTTTCTCATCCCGTCACTTATTCGATTCTTCCATTGACATTTCTTACAACCATCGACCAATACCTATTCTAGCCACCACTCGTCCCAATTCATTCCAAAGCCTCTCTTTCCCAGCTTCACTTCTATCATTACAGGTTTTAAACACTAAAACTACGCCCGTTTTAACCTTGAAAAATCTCAACTTCATCCACATAATTCTCGAGTTCACACATACATTCCAACTATTGCATCGTGCCACTCTTCGCTCATAAACACTGTCACATTCTCTTAACTCCTCCGAACCCTGATCTACTTCTGATCGTACTCTATTTACTACTCCCACATGAACTCTTCATTCTCTTACATGTTTGTTTCACACAAAGCAAGCATCTTCCATTCACCCTGTTTTTAAGACAGTGACTACGACTCCCCTCTTTCTCACATCACAAGGTTCAAGGTTTTTAAGAATTAAAAAAGTTACAAATAAATATTACAAAAAAACGCAAAATAGTCCTAGTTTAAAGTGAGTAAAATAAGGAATTTGAGGAGATGAGAGAAAGTACATAAGATGAGTGATGAAAATAAAGTTCCCAGGCGATTGAATATTCAAGTTCTTATACAAGTTTTAAAATTGAATATTAAGATACCAGGCAATGGTTTCGCCACTTCCCCATACGGGGGGAGCTTGCGCTTCGCTACTAAGATTAAAATCTTTAAAAAAAGCAGCCATGGTTAAATTTTTATAAATTTTCTGAAATTCGCCCATTATAATAATTTTAAAAAGGAACTCTAAATTATTTCCCCCCTTTCAAAATATCACGTTGCTAAAATATAATTATAGATAAAATAAAAAAAGCAGCCTTACTTAAATTTAAATAAATTTTCTGAACTTCGTAAATTTTAATTCATTTTCTTTTAAAACATTATAAAGCTTTGGATAATCATATTTATTATTTCTGAACTAAACTATTTTGTTTTTTCAAACTCTAAAGCAATTCTTAGAAATTACCTTGATAAAAAATTAAAATCTTCATAAGTCATAACCAAACTAAGATGAAATTATTATTCAAATACTCCCAAAAATTCCGTTCTTAAATTATAGAGTTAGTGATGATGATTAATAAATCAATGTTTCTTTGTTTAGTTCTATTTAATATAATATTTAATATTTCATTGACTTACACTTGGTTATTATATTTATAATACTCATGTTTATTATCGCTTTTACAAATTGTATAATCACATTATATGCAATCAATTTTAACTTTGCCTATTTTTTATAAACTTCCATTTAATTGTTATATTATTTTACTGTTACTTACTTAGGTATACTATCACTATTAGAATAGTTTGTAAATTTTACACTTTTGGGTTTAACCACTTTTTGCTTTACCCGTTAATTTTCTAACTTCACTTATTTGTGTATTATGTATTCAGGTTTGTTATCAAACCTTTACAATCATTCTAATCACATTTTACTATCCAAACTCATTTGATATGTTTCACTCACTTTTAAGTTGTGTTATCAATCATTGCTCATAAGTGTTTCATTTGTTGATCTCCGATGTCTTGGGCACCACTTTGTATAATTTTAGCGGTTTGAAAGTTGACTGTGTGATTACTGGATGCAGGGAGAACATCGCTCCTTCCAGCAAGCAGAGGTCCATATGCAATCTCTTGGATGTATAGTCTCTCGTACGTCCACTTATATTTTCTGTTGTGTAGTCGTTGGATTAGTTTTCTTCCTTATCTTTTGGTGGTTTGTACAATAGGGAGGGACAGATTTTAATACCAATCTCTTTCGTGTCTACGAGGTAGCCTTTCCCTAGGAACTCTTTCTTCAATGACACTGATACACTTTCAATGGATGAGTTCGAGTGAAGTTTTTTGGGTTGCTCTCGATGTGTTGTTTTTTTTCTGTTGGTGCATTTGGGTGCTATTTTTTCGTATTTGTTGCTTCCTTCTCGCGAGGGGAGGAGGAGTCTGACCTTTTTCTCGAATTCTGGCTGGCAATTTCGTTGATTATGTCTTCCTCTTCCTCCGCATTTACTTTTTTTCTGGTTCGTCGTCAATTAGACTGATTCCCAGTATTTCCTCTGATGGGGGACGAGGTGTTTGGGAGAAACAATAATTTCTTGTTTATTTCATTTTACTGCATTAGGTTATTAAGTACTTCACTAAAAGTTCCTAGTGTGGTCAGATTTGCCATATGGGCGAAAATATTCATGGTCATCAGCGCTTTGTTTTTTTAGGCTTTATTAGTTTGGGGGTGCTTGCCCGTTTAACCGGGGTGGTGTTATAAGCTGCTGCTTCAACATATGTTCTTTTCTTTACCTTCTTTTTTGTTTGATTTTTACTTTCTTTAGACTGATTCCCAGTATTTCCTCTGATGGGGGACGAGGTGTTTGGGAGAAACCATAATTTCTTGTTTATTTCATTTTACTGCATTAGGTTATTAAGTACTTCACTAAAGGTTCCTAGTGTGGTCAGATTTGCCATATGGGCGAAAATATTCATGGTCATCAGCGCTTTGTTTTTTTAGGCTTTATTAGTTTGGGGGTGCTTGCCCGTTTAACCGGGGTGGTGTTATAAGCTGCTGCTTCAACATATGTTCTTTTCTTTACCTTCTTTTTTGTTTGATTTTTACTTTCTTTTTCTTGAGTGATTATTTGCGTATAAGGGACCTCATGGCAAAGGTCTTGTGATACACTCCACATTTGATGCACTTCATGTTCTCGCTCTTAGTCTTTTCAGGCATATCCAAAATTCGTGCAGTTAGACTAAACAACTTCAGTTGCCTGGCACTCTCTTATGGGGTGACCTGACGGCGTAGCACCTGAAGCAGCATTCGGGTGGAATAAACTCTTCCCCGCCTATTTGTTTGGGTGCTATACTCAGGTAAAACATATTAGACCTTCAGTTTTACCCTTGAGGGCAATGTGGATGTTTGAAAATATCATCGTGACTATGTTTTGCATTTGCCCAAACTTTTCTACTTGAGAGATGTTCGCCCGTTTTTGTTTTTTAGTAAGCTAAACCTTGATTTCCTCGCAGGAAATGTCCGTGAAGAAGGGGTCGAGCGGTTGTAGTATGATGGCTCTCTGTACGAGAATTCCTTATGGTAGGGAGGCCTCTAGTCCGAACAAATCAATATTGAGAACGCCGTATATTGGCTCCATCACCATCGATCTGCTTGCTTTTGTTCCCCTTCGCCACGGATGCTGAATAGGGAAACCCCCTTGCTCCCATAGGAAATCATGACTCAGTCTGTCTTCTCGAATAACAAGCGTTTTCTTCGAAATTTTTTGGTCTCTTGCCGCCTTATCCGGTGAGGTAGTTCTTAACCGCGAAGAAGCGAAGTATGAAATCTGAGACCATGGACCGGGACACATAATCTGACATCGCAGACACTCACGCGATTTACACATTAACGTGAATTAACCGGCAACCGGCAGAAGTAGTACCGTCATTGCATTGTGTGAAATTATTAATCGCGAAGAAGCGAAGTGTGAAATCCGGGACCAGGGACCGGGACACATAATCTTCTCACATTACATACACCCGCGCGATTCACAAGTGACGTGGATTTACCGACAAGAGTAGACAAGGTTTGCCGCAGTCCCGCTCAGTACCGTCATTGCCTTGTGTGATAAATCTTTCAGAGCGCGGTTTCGTAGGCTATTCAACCCTATATCCGGATTTACTTGCCTTTTACAACACGTGCCGATAAAGGTATCAATATTTTTCCTACCTCCAAATGTTTCTTTCATAGCGTTTTAATTACTTTCTATTCGGCTCTACCCATAATAGTGTGGATAAAATGTCTTTGGCCTGATTTTCTTGTGCAATTCGAGACTCCATCTGAAGGCTCATCAAACTTCCCCCTCTTCTCATCACCTCGGAATTTGGCCTTGGGTCTAATAAAGAACGAACAGGCCCTAGTTTCTAGATAAAGGACGCATGGGAAGAATGCTTCATAGATGTCAATTTACTAGACATGGTTAAGGTTGTCCTCCATAAGAAATTGCGTAAGTTAAGAGAATAAATGGAAAGAAAAAAGGATGACATAGCAGCTAGTTGGGAATGATGGTAAAGAAAAAAGTAAGTGGTATGAAGATTGCTCTTACATGTTTCAAGGCACTCAAAATAATCGTTTCTCGAAAGAATCATGACGTACGATTAGACTCGAATCCTTTCTGACCATCAGAAACGCTATTAAAATCGACCGAGTCAGGAATCCAAATTAGGTTTCGATCCATTTTCTTTCTATAGGTTTTTATTCTACAAGATGATTATGGTATTTTAAGTACTTTGATAACCACTTGCGCAACAAAGGTTTCCAAACAATGTAGCTCTACAATGGATTCAAAATGTATTTTTCAAACGTTTGCGTTTTAGGGCAGAAGTATAAACTACCTCATTGCGTACATGCAAAAGTGCGTTGAAATGTGACATACTTTAATCAATAAATTTGTTGCTAAAAGACAAAAAAATAAATAAATATAATGTTTATGTGAGCAAATGTGTGTGCGTGCATTATCGATCCAAGTATATATCATTAGAAATAGACCCAACTCCACTTTGAAACTTAATGCCGAATACCCCCCCCCCCCAAAAAAAAATGCCTTCCTAGACATCCATTGTGATGTTATTTTATTTTTTCCCATAAAAATATGATAATTCCCACAGTCCTCAATCTTCCTTTAGTATTCAAAGTCACCTAACTAATAGCCATAACGACCTTGAAACCATTGACGATTCACGAATGACGTTGCAAATGCTACTAATCGTTCAAAAGTGTAAAATGAATCCGTATTTTTTTCGCACAATACAATTTCTGGGAATCTTTCTTCCTTTTAAATTAAATACGATTTAGTTTCTTACTCCCACACCAAATGTATACAGTCAAACTTGCATTATAAACGGAGGGCAGTGGTTTTTGATGTTTCGAAATTTACTTTCATGAGGAAAAGTTCTCATGCATCTATCATTTATTTTTAAAATGAATGAAGGGGGATATTTTACAACAGTTGGTATAGTTATCATTTATTGGTTTATATTCTGGTTACGAAAATATTACCGATGGATGTAGACAGGTTAAAGCCTATAAGAATAGGTTTATTCAATAGGATAATAAAACGATGTTAAATCCAAGAATTCCCTATCAAAAATATTAGTTGACAAACGATATTTGATCACAAAATACATTAATTTTTATAATAGATGAACATTGCTATACAACCTTAAGCGAAAAGTGGAGTTTTCATAAGTATTATACATGTGACCTTTATAAGATATCAGACAAATATCAGAAATTTATGTCACGACGGCATATACTGTAAATACAATATCGGCTAAATGTCAGACATTGTAGATGATAAGAGACACTTATATTACGATGTCCTAAAATATCAGACATTTACGATACGATAACATCCAAATACATACTTTACCGGAAAGTTTCTTTATGATACATTGCAAATTCAATATCAAACATTTGCAATACCATACAAATAAGAAATTAGAAAAATGAAAGAATGATTACGATACGATATCATACAAATAAAGTATCAGACATATACGAACGATACGATGCAAATAAGATATCAGGCGAATATTATTAACGATATTATATCATACAATTTCGAAATCAGACATTTACAATATCATATTAAGTACGATATCAGACAAATATCTTCCTAAAAAATCTAATTAGACCAAAAAATCCGTTTCGAAATAAGATGCTGTAGATTAGACTTTTAGGGTTAAATACCCAGGAAGGGTAAAAATTACTCTAAATGTAAAATTAACCAAGCTAAATGTCAAAATGAAGCACAAAAAAACAACAAAAAAAACGAACCACTCAAATTAAAAAAAGGAACCATTATAAATACAAAAATGAATCACTTATCCAAAGGTAAAACCCAATCACTCCTAAGGTTAAAATGGACCATTCTAAAGGTAAAAATTAACAACCCTAAATGAAAAATAAGCAACAACATAAAAATCTAAAGATCAACCATCCATTTTTATATTTAGGCTTGTTTATTTTTACATTAAGGAGATTTTATTTTACATTTAAAGTGGTTATTTTTCATTTAGAGTGGTTCATTTTTACTTTTGTTTCCCATTTTTGCATTTACAATGAAAACCATAAAAGTAAAATTTAACCACTCTAAATGGAAAAATAAAACCCTTTAAATGTAAAATATAGTCATCTTTAATATAAAAATTAACGAGGCTAAATATAAAAATGCCCCCTTGCCCCCAATCCAAAAGTTCAGAAAGTACTCCTAAGGCAGGAAGGAGTACACTATCACCTTCCTTCACTAAAAGGCTCTAATAAATATGAAACCATTGTTATTATAAAATTTCACATTCTTAAAATCATTCCCAGCAGAGAGGTAACAAACGATTATTATTATTATTACCATTATCATATTTTTATTATTTTCATTATTATTATCATCATCATTATTTTTCTTATTACATTAACATCATTATTATCATAATCATTATTAACATCATCATTATTTTTATTACTACCATTAGAGTAAATTGGACACGGACCATACATGGAAATGGACTGGACAAATGGCCTTCTTGCTAAAATATGGGTTTGATTCAGTTTACCTTTGTCATAGAAAACGTGTCTGATCAGTCTTCACCCATCTTTTCTTTCCGCGGAGCTCCGACGTCATTTTGTTTGCTAGGTATGTTTTTTGATATTTAACGTGTCTGATGTAATTTTTACAAGTGATATTATAGTCTACACTGTTCGTGAATATTGCGTGATTCCGCTGGTCATGGTTTCCATGATAAATATGACCATTGTGAAGGAAAATTAGAGTGATTTCATAATGGTGACCCGCGTGGGGATTTCTGTGTTTCCAATATACATAAAATGGCGCGTAGTACACGGTCCGGTCCGTACAGAATTTGGAAATTCGTGATAAATGACACTAATGACGATTTCGTCTTGAAACTACTGTATGTTGATCACGTAATATTGTTTTGTGTTTTAAATGTTAAAAGGCGACCAAAAAATAAATAAAAATATAGGATATCAAAGTGCAAAGTTAACCATGTTTATTAGTGTTAAATGATGTTATTTGTTATTATCTTACATTATTTTACGTTAAATGTAAGATTTAACTATATGCAGTGGTATGCTAAGTGTATTAAGAAATAGGATAAGTGTTTATATTTTAAAAATATTTTTTGAAAATTTTTAAATTTTCAACTTTCCGGCTGCATTATTGCTGTAATATGGGGACTTTACATTGCCTAATGAAGTTATTAATATATTTCTGCAATGATAAACAATGTGGGCTGTGCATTACTTGCTCTAAAATGTTCTATAAAATTAAGAAATTTATTATATTCTATATTAGTTTTGATACCTATGTAAAAGTGTAAAATAACAATTGCAACAGTTTTTAATATTGTCTTTTCATAACATTTGTGTATCATTTAGTAGTAGTAGATACTTTAAGTTCACTTGTGGCATATACAAAAAAAACAAAAAATGGTACCAAGGGCGTACGGAGCGTTTCTTAAATGGTCACGATCCGTACAAAAACACGTTTTAAAAAAATGACACCATAAATCTGAACTGGTAAACATATTTCAAAGTTCTGTGTGCGGAAAATAGAGGTATTTATGTGAGCTACCTATTTGGCACTTTCGATTTCTGCTACCTTTAAAACTTTAGTTTTGATGACCATAAACACACTAGCAGTACGATCCGTGCCCACCTGACCCTATTAACATCCTTATTAGTATCATGATCATCTATAATAATACTACTAATAATAAAATGGTTTAATATGACGAATTTCAGTGGGAAGGGGGGGTTAAGCAAGAGGTGCCACTGATCGTGTTGATCTATCGCAGTCAAAACAAATGTACGGTGGAAGCGAAAGTAAGAGGCCAATTTAAATGGGTCACAAACTGTGGAAGGTCTGAGGTCATGTTTAGTTTAAATGTTGAAAGGAGTCGTTTTCGCTGATCTCCCCCTCCCCCTAATGTGTTCCCATTTTATGTGCCACTTAATTCCTAGTCGGTTTGGTTTGAAACTTGAAAACCGAAATTAAAACTGGTTTTAAAGGAAGTCGACCTTCACTTGATTACTTCAAAGCACTTTCTCCACGGGCGCATTCTTAACCAGACGTGAGTTCAATCCTTTGAAATCCAGTCTTGAATAATGAGAACGAATTCCCAGGTTGCAAACAACTATGCTAAGTCCCTCGGTATTAATAAAAATGTCCAGTCACTAACTTGCATCGGTTTTACATTTAGAGAAGTACAATGTATGTTATGGTCACCTTAGGGAAAGTTGAGTTTATTAATCTCATTACTCAGAAGAGTGAAGGTCACTTTTTTATTTCTATTTATTTCTTTACTCTCTTCGTTCGTTTGACGTGATAGTTTCTTTCTGGTGTAGATAACAATAGTTTTCTACTTTCTTCTTCTACTTCACAATATTAGAACAAGCAATTTAGCTATATACAGTATTTTGAATTGATTTCACTGTACAACAAATTTCAGTGTAAAGAAGAAAACATAGATTTTATGTGCATTTTATTATGAAGTTGAGTGTGCTGAATTCGAATTTAATAACGAAAATCTCCCATCACGTAACGCTTTTTTGTAAATTGCCAATTTAATAATAATTATGCAATTGATACCGATTCACACTATACCATAAATGTATTTCGCTTCCAAAGCCAGATTATATGTACCCATTGTAATTAATTCATTAATATATAATGAATCAGCATGTTTGTTAGCATTATATAATGTATTAACCTACATTTTAGTATTATTTCTTCGTTTGTAAAATGTCTCAGGTCCCAGCAGAAGTCAGACAGCATAGTATGGCTCTATTTTCCTTTATACCTGTTTTCCATTGACTCTATAATTTGATGGAACCTCTCTCCATGTTCATCACTCACATCTCCTGCATTCTTTTGGAAGAAAGACAGATGAGAATGAGGAAAGTGTATCTTCAGTAACATATTGCATCCGAGATCTTGGTAGCAGTTGATTAGGCTTTTCTCTGTATGTTATCGCTGGGCCCCTTGGTGTTTTCCCAGACGCCCTTTGCATACATCTTTGAATGCATGCCAGGCCGCTAGCTCAGTTTCATCCATTGTCGCCTCAAAGTCCTCATCAGCTATAAGTTGACGAATTTGAGGGACTACGAATATGCCTTCTTTAATCTTGGCATCACTTATTTCAGGGAAAATCGCTTTGAGGTACTGGAATCATGACTTGTTATGTTGCAGTACTTTCGTAAATTGCTTCATTAGGTTTAGTTTTATATGCAGTGGTGACAAAATGATTTTCTCCTTAACTAGTGGCTCATGAATTACATTGTGGTATCTAGGCGTCATTGTTTCTCGAGGTGGCCATTCTGAGCATACATAATTTTTTGATCTGGCCCTACTGTCCCACTTGCAAAGGAAGCACATAAACTTAATATATCCAGTTTGTAGCCCTTTAATTAGGGCTACTTCTTTCAAGTCAGCACAAATTAGCTACTCATGCTCCTTGTAACTTATGTGGTCTAGAATAAAAGCAAGGTTATCTTATATCTCTCTTAAAATGACAGTGAGCAACTGGAACTAAAGGCATGGTGTTCACAATGTGCAACAGAACCACTTTTATGCTAGAAAGGGATGCATCTATGAATAACCTCCACTCATTTGGGTCATAGGTCAGTTCAAGTGAAGAATTTCTGTAGATCTGAAGAACGCTTCCTAAATACTGTAAGTCGAGCATTTTTATTCAATAGGTTCCATTGTTGCAGACGTGAGGGCAAGAGCTTAGTAATTTTTAAATATTGCTTAGTAAGTTTTCGATCACGAACTAGATCATTGAGTTACGGTTGGGTAAAGAGGGGTTTTTCTTATCAGAGTCAAGCTGCGCCACATATGGTGTATCTTGAGATTCTGAATCGTCTGAGTTGCTCCTGTCATCGCTTCGTAATTCAGAGGGCGGCTATGGTACAGGAATATCATTTGAATATCGAACTAGGAGAATGGCAGACTGAAAATCTGGATACATGATAGATTTCTTGCCTTTTCTGTTTTGATCTGCAGTTAAATAAGATAAAATCAGACTAAAGATGGTCTTTTGCAGTCTCCTTCTTTTCTTATGTTCTTATGTTATTACTGGCTATGATCACTTGCAGAAATAGTGGAAGAACAACATTATATGTATTTTAATCTTTTTAATTAATACATCTCTTGAAAATATAGTAAATAGCAGGAAAGAAGACAAATTGAATACCCACTTTTAATATCTGTTAAGCAGAAGTAACAATCAACTGAATAGTACTTTGGCCCCCTCCAGACCATTGGTACGGCAAACATGAGGCCAGGCCCTTTGCCTTTCACCCAGGCCGAAAGGTAACTTGTACACCAGACACAACATATGTGAGGTGCCCAGCGTTTGTCCTGGTCACCCTACCCCACATCCAAATTACAGCTCGTAATGTTTCTTCACATGTTTAGTTACCTGTCTCTGTATTGGTTTAATGTAACATATATAACAGAAACTGTCTGGGGAATTTGGAAATTTTCTAGGAATTTAAGCTCTGTCTCCTGTAAACAAAAACACTGTAGTATGTGAAAAATAATATAAATAGTAACAGAAACAACTATTAAATAAAAAAGTAAAAATAGGAAGTATTTGTGATTAGTTACAAAATTACCAAGCGTTACGTAAGGGTTATCACGGACTTGGACCCATATAACTATAAATCAATTGAGTATACTTTCATAAATTTCATAGGCTAAGTTACTAAATTGCTTACGAATACTCAATTAAAATTATATCAAAATCCGTTTATAACTTTAAGTGTAGTCAGTTTCAGCCCAATCCTGTTTGCATTCAATTCCTACTGAACCATCAGTGTAGCTAACGTAAGTAAGATGGTAATTTACGAGAATCTGGACGATCACAGATAGAAATGGATATTATATTCAAGATTGAGGCAAACAATACCCCTAGAAAAGGTTATTTATATTTTCGTTTTTTCTTCCATTGTTGTACAGTGTTATTACCTTCATTGCTCTCCAATGGCGAAAAGAATACTAGTCCTGGAACATTATGGCACTATTATGGTACACAATGGCACTAGTAGGAGATGTTTATCTCTCCGACTATAGAATACTGTACATACGAGTATAAATGCTAATAGTATGAAGAACAATATATAGGAAAATGATCATGGATATCAAGTAATTCGAATATGTATATTAAATAAGCAGCGGAGATGGAATTAGGTGAGGATGATTTTAACTTTTATGTCAAGCCATACCCATAATTATTTCGAGAACACACTTTCTCAATATTGTTTAGATTTAACCACTTCGGTCAGAGCGTTAAAGATATTCTATTATCCGACACAAGAAACTAAACACAACTTGACACATTCACATTCTGCTAGCCATTACCACATGTAAGGCGATTAAGAGATACACAAAGTACAGTGTTTTTTTCGAGAACGCTCTACTTTTGGCTTAGTTCTTCGCGTCCGTTGTCCTATGCGATGAACCTTAGTAAAAGACAAAAACGTCTAATCAACACCGCATTCTTCCCCAGCGTTTGATTTAGTTGTCTTTCATCTCTTGACTCATATTTGCACTGGGTTCTTCTTCATCTTGGTTGTTAATTTTAAGTTAATAATTTTTTGTTTTTGAAAATTACCGTATTTTTATTTTATTTGAAATTCCTTGTTATCCCTTAGTCAAAACCCATGCGTATACAGCCCCCGAATACCGGATCCGCAATAAAGACAAATTTTATCCTGATTTAAAATCATTGATTGCGTTATTAATTGGGTGCGCGTGTGTGCGCAGTATGGTACAAAAATATCATTCCACCTGTATACCTATCACACATCTTTCATAACAATTTTCAGAGAAAATCTAAGGTTTTGAAATTGATGTACAATAAGATTCAAGCATAAACTACATATTAGTAAAGGTTATTTAAATTGGGAAGAATAAAACGAAAGTTATAAGCAGATAAGCAATCTACTAGAAATTTGAAGTGTCCAAATTGATTCAAACACAGCGGAAACAAATTTTTATTGGAACATAACGATTACATTATCAGTTGATAAATGTGTGCAAGTTATAAATAATTAGTGTAGAATCCTTTATTCTTGATGATACTTGACTTCTCCTACCAAAGGAACAAACCAACGGTTGACCGCATTTGGTAGTAGTAGTCTTGTTCCATTCATCTTGAAGAATTTCCCAGATTTCTTGAACTTTTTTCCGATTACTCGCTTTCGATCTCTCTTCGAGTGTTTTCCACATATTCTCGATGGTATTCAACTCCGGATTCTGGGCAGGGCAGATCATAACAGTGATATGCCCGTTGTCCAGGAAGGTTTTCACACACTTGGCTCTGTAGATGGGGGCGATCTGCATAAAAATTGCAGATTGGGCTTCCGGTGCTCACAGATGCACACTTTTGTATTCACTGTGCCCTGTAAGCGCCCTAGGCCATGATACTTTCTTCGGCAAACTGCACACTCATTTTTGTGCAATTGAGAGATTCTTTCGCCTGCTCTGCCACGACCGAACCTCCTTCCATCGGATCCGAACAAATTGAACTTTTATTCGTCACTGAAGTGGAATTGGCTCCATTAACAATCCGTCCATGTACGTGCTTAGTGATGAGTGCATGACGAGCCTTCTTGTCTTTTTCGGACTGATCAATGGCTTGGCCGCGGGTGTGCGATCGTGAATATCGTTTCTCGCTAGCCGACATGACACAATATACCCTGAGACATTGATGGCCTAAATCTTCTCTGGAAGGGAATATGGCATGCCACAGGCTGCCATAAGCAGCAGGCTGTGTCATTTATTGCTTTTCACTAACCGATTCATCTGTTATGTATTTTATTAACTGTCAAAAGTGTTTAGCATAGATACACAAAGAAATTCTACGTTTTATACAAAAAAGTGAGAGGACAAATATTAAGACTACTAGAAATAGCTGAGTGAAACTTGATATTTCCAGGAACGAACTGGAACATTTTCCTGGTTGCCTTAATCGGTGGGGGTGCATTTTTTTGCTTGGCATTAACCGAACTTGATATACAATATTACATAATTGGCAGGCACGAAACCTTCAGATTCTTGGGGGTGTTGGCTTGAAATCTGATTTATTTTTTCCATTTTACATATTAGACTATTACTATTCTGTATTTTATTTTCAATAATTTCTAATATATTTGTCTTCAATAATTGTTGTTAGGGATTTACACTTCGTAATTGGTTAGAATGTTGGAAAACATATTGCCACATTTCAAATTATGCCTTTGGTGGGAACTGCCAACAAAGGTATAATACCCATGATTATAGTTGAACTTTATTATTAGGGTATTTTAATAATAACATGAACGACAAATAAAAAAAACATCCAGAAACAAAAAATAAAAACAAAGTAACCTCAAAGTACAAATTCATGGGCCGGCGCCAGCGATTATATATATATATATATATATATATATATATATATATATATATATATATATATATATATATAATATATATACAACAAAACAGAAACCGAACAAAACGAACAATAAAAGAAAAACAACAATAAAAGGCCAAAAACGCACAAAAAAACAACTAAATAGAGGCTAAAATACACTATCCTCTGTTGTAAAGAGGTATGCCTCTCTCTGGAGCCAGGGAATTCGCTCAACACCAAAAGGGTAAAATTTAATGGAGTAGACAAGCTCTTCTAAAAAGTCAACTAAGTCACGGTAAGGAGCACACAAAACAGTAACTGGTACAATGAAGAAGTGGTAGCGACTCTTCTCGTAACGGGACATGTAACATACGCGAAAATCATTCAAACTGGGACACGCAACAGGAAAATGCCGAACAGACTGGGGGAGAAGGTAGTCGTCGCAGTAAAATGGCAGTTCCTCCGCGAGTGTGCACAATTCGGAGATGACAGAGCGCGACCTAAAGATGCCAAGACATTGAGGGGGAGTCTACGGGAACAATCGTGCGCAAAGGCATGCAAAGTTAAATGCCCTACCGCCGTCATACATCTTCTTTGCCGGGCATCTCAGATAGCCGGCCTGATTTCTCTTATGTAGTCTGTGCGATGGAAAGCAAAACACTGGTTTGGTCGCCAATTCCTCACGGATTCTTTGCCGCACTCATCGGTGTGCTCATTCGACAAAATATCTACATTTCCAGGATGCCAGGTAACCTCGACATTGACCCGACGCGCGCCCCCGTAGCGTCAATAATAACACGAACCCCGAAGTACATAAATTCTAATGCCCCGAGAGTAGTCAAGCCATCTTTGTGAGTCGCTAAAAATCACAATCCGTTCTCAGAACCAGGCATGATACGTTATCTTCGTATAAGGTGGTGTAGTGCGACCAGTGCGACCGTGAAGACAGACGCAGCATCTGTCTTCTTAATAGTTCTCGTATTCCCTCGCATAAACCACCCGATTCCCGAAATTAGTAGTAAAATGCGATGCAACTTATATAGGCAAGCGTTTTAGTACCCAGTAAACACGAAAATGTCCATGTGTGAAGGGCCTGCCACATTTGCCAGATAGCGGGTTACCTTCCGCTATCTACCAATCTACTTAGTTTGTGCTACCTTGTTTTTTATGGAACGAGGGCTGAGGTCAACATGCTTCTCCCCTCCGGGAAGTGGAGCCAAAACCGGAGCTATCAGCCTCCGCCAGATAGTTTTCCGTGTTGGGGAAGATAGTGGCCGTCAAAGGGGCACTGGGTAGAAGAGTGAGCCCTGACTTTTTTTGCGATTCTTTGTAGGCCCGTGCCAACTTTGGAAGGCCTTACAGACGGGCGGACTTAGGTTGGGTGTCTGACACTAACCCAAGGTTCACCATCCCTGGAGGACCCTGCCATCTGGGATAGGGTCACCTCTGTGGGGGGGTAGAATGGTGTTCACAAACTAGGACAGCAACTCACAATAACCAGAAGTTACCCGGTGCCCGGTCGTTTTTCAAAGGTCGCAGCTCCCAACTGGGCAGCCAGAGAGGCAGGGTGACATAGCGTGTATCCTTACTGAGACGAGCTATTCCTCTACAGGGCGGTCAGGATCTGAAGATCTGTTATGGCAGACCTAGAGACGGGCCGAGACGTTTAGTTGCCCTGCCAGCCAGCAAAGATGTAAAGCACACTAGCCACATGCAGTACAGTCTTATGTACCCTAGAACGGACATACGGAGTTGGTCAACACCAAAAGGGTAAAATTTAATGTAAATGATTATCGGAGTAAAACCGATATTCCCATTATTTGTGCCCTAAGGCCCAAATCCCCTCAAGGCCTGATAACTGCCAACCTACAAACGTTAAAATGTGTCGTTTAAAGAGGTTCCAACACCTCTTTTCTGACACAGCATGAAGTATCTCACGTTCTTAAACCTAAACATTAGGCTGAGGCGATAGTCGTAGACAAAAACGAATGCTGAGACGGAGCGAGGAGGAAGCGCGACAACAACTTACCCTGCCCTCGTCAAAAAGTTTAATTCAATACAGTATCGGGGCGACCTTAATTTGCACTTTCTCCTAGTGAGGACATCTCCCCCTGTGCCACTTTCAGGTAGACAAAAAGTTAAGGGGATAATTGTAATGTAAACAACAAAAGAGAAGTAGCGCTGAGATTGAAGCGTACCAACAACTTTCCAAAACCCATCAAAGTTCATGCCAACCCTTGACAGAGCTTCCCTAATTAATACTCTCGTCGGGAGGATGTGTAACCTCTCTAGGTAGCACGTGTAAGAGGTAACACAGGACATCCGCCTCCGGGGTCAAATTAATAGCATCCCGGCTGCCGGTAGCCTGGTAAAAGCCAAATATGTTAGTGGACACGCGCGAGGTCAAATTGAACAATTAAATATTTTAAAAATAGGAGTTGGGGCCATTCTCCCTATCGGTTTGTAGAAGAAGGACGAAGGAACAGTTAAATAGGGAGAAATGGTCAAAACGTAATTTAAAAAAAGACTATATGGAAAATCTCACAATATGTAGGTTAGAAGATATATTTAAGTCGACAACAACTTGTGTGACTGTAAAAACTGGCTTCCGCAAAACTTTAAACCTTGGAACTTTCACTAACACACCGGCGGTCAATATGAAGGAATAACAAAAACTGCACATATATTGAAATTCTATCAAATATATTTTTCTATCAATTCTACTTTTAGGTATAAACACCAAAGCTTTTATTGATATGAAATTTATATTTATTACGACATTAGACCTAACCTAAGCTAATCGTCTTTCATCTAAATGTCGAGAAAAGACGGTAATAAATTCAGATTTATGAATAACGGCTGCCATTGGCATTGGATTTTTTTCTTGTGTGCCCTTGTGTAAACAAACAATGACCGAGGAAAGATTAAACAAAAATATTGGCTGTCTAAAATTGTAGTAGACATTATGAGTGAACAATTACGCTATTAATATAAAAAATACAGCATGAAATGATGCAAAGGGTAAGGAGTAGTTGAATAGAGAAAACAGATAAAAGGTCGTGAATGAGACTACAAGATTAATTCTCACTAAATATAAATACTAAGGAGGGGGAGGGGGATGTCCAACTTCCCAAGGAGAAAGGTCGAGTACTATGCATGTACTCCAAGATACAAGTTAGATCCTTCCTTGGGGAGTTTAAAGTAGCCCTGTGTAGGACCGTAGGCTCCGTTGAGGAAATCTTGGACTCGTGCTGTTGAAGCGATTCCATGATAGGCCTAATGGATTAGTATTCCGAAAATTACAAAAGAGGCTACAGGCCGGTTACCGTTCGAGGATTCTGAGGGTCAGCAAATTATTAGCTATAAGGTCAAGGTGTATGAAACCCTTTAGGTTATTTGCAGCTCCTAATTCAAAGGAAATAGGAATTTGGTATGGAAATATAAGATTCTCGGAATAAGTAAGCCTCATTTACTGTACGTCTATTGGACTAAAAGCGGTATTTAACAAGTCATTTAAAAGGCAACAAAACTAAACTTGCGTCAAAATAAATATTTCAACAATTGCGCGGAGTGATTACGAAGAAGAGGTTATTTAACTCGTAAATTCTGAATGAAAAACTACAGGACTGGAAAATGATCGTTTTCTATACTATATTAATCGCTGCTATGAAAGGTTGAAGTAAAGGATAATTAATTAATAAAAAATACGGAACTAGAAACAAATTATTAGTGTGCGTCTTCAATTAATGAGTGTAGAAAACGCAGGGAAGGGAGGATGGAATTGAAAAAAGGAGGATCAATCCTAGCCTATATTAGGGGTCATTATCTAGGATTGAGTTGGGGGGGGGGGAGGGGGCATTATCTAGGAATGATTCTTTGGGGGTCATTATTTTTTTTTTTTTTTTTTTAGTAATAATGATTGATAATAAGATTAAGATAAAAAATATCAGATAGAAATGCTACTTACGAGTAAATTTGGTTAAGAAAATAGTGGTTAGGTTAGGTTAGGTGCCAGGATCGATTCGGTTTAAGTGGATTTGAAAATTTCTGCCATCATATTTCTCTTCTTTTACCCCTTGGATTAAAATTTTATTGTTGTGTTTAATTTATGTAATTTTTTTTGGGGGGTGGGTTCTCTAATAAAACATATTTTACCGATTATTTTTTAAATATACTCATAAGTATTTTGGTGGTCATCAATTATGATTGATATTTTCGAGGCATCTTCTTTTAAGATTGAAATTTTTTGAGGTGTAATTAATTAGGTATGGTATTCTAGGTGGTCTTTGTCTACAATTGATCCAAAAATCATGAATAGTGGGAAAATGTTAATATGAATAAGTAGTCGAACCTTAAAGACACAAAATATTTCCAGTCAAATTACATCTCAGTTTAACAAAAAACAGAATCAAATGATTAATACCCTGAGTGATACGCTTTTAATTTGGCAGGATCGGAATTCAATTAAAATGACTGAGAATTGAATTAATTGCCTCCTTGTCACTCCCTATTAAACTCCAGCCAAATATCTGTCTTCTATATAAACCTTATATCCAGTATATTCAACAACATACTGAAGCGCAAATAAAAACATTAAATCAAACTTAGATACAATTGAGTGACAGGAAAAAATTATTTAAAATTATCATGAAGTCATCTTATATTCCAAGACCTGATATAAACAAAGGCTGGGAGAAAAAGACGGTTGACATATATTAAGCATAAAATAGAGATTTGTTCACAAATGTTTCATCATAATTTCAAAGATATCCTTTAATTTTAATGTGTAGTAAAATATCATTCATATCATATAAGATCACGATGCAGCTGACTCAAGGAGTTGCAAACACTTTAAAAAGGTAGATTTGTTTGGCGAGGAACGAACAAATTTAGTTGTAGGTTACTTCAGAAATGATATATTGCTCCAAGGGTTGAAGACATTGCTCCCGGGATTTGGCGTTGCTCAACCGAACGATTTCAAGTGACCTTGAGAAGAATTATGACCTCATAATGACGTACGAAAAACTAAACACTTGCATCACATGATGTATACATATATATATATATATATATATATATGAGGCTCGGGTTTGCTTCAAATGATTTGCTGTCAGTTATGTATTCAAATTTTAATGGAAACTTAGAGATTTTTAGTGTAGGTTGTGACATCCATCTTTATTACGGAGAGGGTAACTCCTATTCTTAATTGTAAATATAATCTCCTTCTTAATAACTACTCAAATTAGATTAGACTAGTGAATTACTGTTTAGTTTGAAGATTACCATATTTTGAGGCATATTATGATTACCCAACTAGTGATTCTTTCATCTTCTCGCTCCTGTGAATCTATTATTTCGCAAATAACGTAATAAATATGTTTGCTCTCGGTGTCTACCAATGATGGAGCAGCCATTTCAGTCGGTTAACCGAGAGTGAAACTCTTACATAAGCGTTGCTAAAGGATTGTGGAAATCGATTGCTCTTCCACTAAATACTAAATTTTTATTTCACAGATTCCCCCGATCCTGAATAAAGGTATATTCGTAGATAAGTCAATTTTTGACTTATCATCGCCCTCAGCTGCTTTATTTCATAATATTAAAATAAAGATAGTATTCTTAGATAAGACAATTTTGACTCAAACGTATCATCCCCTTAGCTGTTTTATTATCTAATATTAAAAAAAATATGTATAATATAATATTATATATTTAATAGCCTCTACAATTATTTGGTATAATTTAATACAGTTGAACTTTAATTTTAATAAGCATACGTCATTTTTTTCTAAAATTTCAACCAAACAAGGTCAGATCAATCCTGTTTGTTATATGTAGTGTTGTTTTTAGAGACTGAAACTAGAAACAAAATATCTAAGTTGTAGTTCGTCATCTATGGCAATTATTGATCAGTGTTTTTTTATGGTAACTATAACAGCAGTTAATCACAGCCAATATCTTTCCAAATTCAGTAAAGATAAGGAGAAAAAAGCTAGTCTAAGTTCAATTAAGATTCCAATAAGTGTAATTCTCATAACACTTACAGATGAAAGACGCTACTTGACATATATTCATGAAGTACGAACGAGAGAATCATGAAGCGACGTAACATAAAAACACATATGAAGTTGAACATAATTAACATTGCTACTCTTCCGTACATGAAGGTTTGTGTAATAGAGCGTGAAACAGCTATCTTCCCATGAGTGTGGGAAACTTTTCAGATTTGCAAAGCGTCTTCGAGACAAGTTTTACTTTCCTCTTTGTCTCAATGGGAAATATTTTTTTTAAAATTTGGGTCATCGGCAACTCGGAATTCTTTACTCATGGGGGAGGAGGGAATAAAAAGCTTTGTCGAATACTCTTCACGCTTATTTTAAAATAACTTATTTAAAGGTAAAGACCCTTCCATACTTCTTTTCTTCACTTTTTCTTTCGATTCAAGTTCTAATTCTCATTTATTTTTCATACTCTTCTCGTTTTCTTCCCATTCTTTAACTTCTTTTCTTTATTTTTTTCCTTAGTGTTCTCTTTTTCTTCTCTTTCCCTTTCTTCATTTTCTTTACTTTATTCTTCATATTACACATCTCTTTTTCTCCTAATCTATAGAGGTCGCCGCCAATATAGGCAGTCCACGCAATAGGAAACTCACGCCATCAAGGTTGCAATCAAAATAGACCTTTGACAAAATAGAAAACTAACCCCATCAAGGTTGCAATCAAAATAGGCCTTTGACAAAATAGAAAACTAACCCCATCTAGGGTGTTATAAAAAAAAATCCGCCAACAAATTAAGAAACTGAGTCCATCGAAGTTTCCTTAAAAATAGGCCGTCGAATAAATCGGAAACCAGGCTGCAGTCAAAATAGGCAGTCGTGTATTAGCAAAATATCCTCATCGAGGTTGCTCTCAGAATAGGCTTTCGACGAAATTGAATACTCATCCGATCGATTCAGAATAAAAATAGGCCGCCGACGAAAAAGCACAGTAGCCCCATCGAGTGTGACGTCAAAATAGGCTGCAAACGAAATAGGAAACTGACACCATCGATGCTGACATCAAAGTTGAAGTCTATCAAATGTGAAACTCTCTGCATCGTGATTGCCGCCAATATAGGCCGTCGCGGAAGTAGTAAACTAACTCCATCGAGGCCTCCGGGAAAATAGGCCGTCGACCTAATATGAGACTAACCCCATCAAAGCTGCCGTCAAAATAGGCCGTCGACGAAATAAGAAATTGACTCATCGAGGAAAATATTAGGTACGGTGGGTGTTGGGCCGTACACTCTGTTCACTTCCTTCATTACACATATGTATAAGGTGGCTACGCCGGCAGCATCCTTTATGATTAAAGTTCTAGGACAATTTGGCTTAAATGACGGGCCGGGTTGGTAGAGCCAATTAACGCTGGATCGGGACCGAGTATGTGTAAATGATTACATTTTGGAATTTTCTAATCCTATGGAGAATTTTTTCTTAATCCCCAAAGTCATTAGGGAGTAATAGAATCTACTTTCCATGTTCCTTTTTTTAATTTCTTTACAAATATGGTGACAATAAAAGGCAATAGTGGGACTGTGGATGGGTCTCCGCTTCCAAGCGCGGTCTTGCCTTCCTAGGTGTCGGGGAAGACGAGATAACACGAGACACCCCTTCGACAGGTGCCCACCGGGCTCCTCTCTCACCATCCGATTACGGTAAAGGAGGTTCTCCATTCCATCTTTGGTGCTGCCCTCAGGCATCTGCACCTTTGAAAAGGAGGTCCCCCTCCCCCTGTGCTTTCTCAGATGCTCGATCAAAACTCTTCTACCGTAGAGGAGGCTTATTCCTCTCCTAGGCCTACGAGTGAGGGGATTCATTCTCACCCCTTTGTGGAGTCGTCCATGGACGACTCCATCTTTCAACCAATGGCAGTCCTCCCTTTTCGATCACAAAGGTGTGTGATAGAAAAGGGTCGCTTTATCAAGTACCTCCTACCGGGAGCGAATCGATAGGGTAAACTCCCTTACGAGGGCAAGGGAAAGCGGGACTCGTCGGGCTATGCCCCTCCAGTATGCAGTCATATATTTTGACATTGCAGTGGGTCGAAGTGCCTGTTCCTTCTCTTCCCCGATGGAGATCGGTTCACCGGCCAGAGACTTGACTCCGAATGAAAGTACCTAGAATGTGATCCGTGATGCATTGAGGGCAGGAGGATGGCTACATGGAGTTCCCCCTGAGCTAGACATGATACCGGAAGTGACCCAGCTACATATGGCAGGATCTTCCATGGGGGCGAACATGGGCTCAGTGTCAAACACCGAACCTGATTCTCGCCTAGTGCAAGTTTCTTCTCAGGCGGCAAAGGCCCTCGAGGTCTCACATGAAAAAAATGGACCTCGTTCCCCGAATAGTGGCACTTCGACAGCCAAGCCTTTTTCCATTTCGGAAAAGAATCTTGTTGAGGACATTCCGTTCGCCTTTCAGGGCCATTGCTAGGGTGGGGGAGAAGCGGGCTCATTCCTCATCCTCCTTTCCTAAAGAGAAAAGAAGTAAGAAGAACACAAAGATGACTAAGAGTTCCTCTCCCTCCACTCAAGCTCCGTGAATGGAAGGTCCACTGCCGTTTCGTTAAGCGACCAGGCCAAAATCGGCACGTCCGGCCCCGAGTCGCCCTGAGTTTGTGTCACGGTGTAACAGAGCAAGACCTAAGTCGAAAGTGTGCTGAGTGGAGCCTCGATTCCGTCAGAGCCCCTCGTTGAGAGACTACCTGGTGTTTTCTAGCGCACTGGCTTCAAACGCTTTCTGGTTATTCGCCCCACTACAGACAGCATGCGGGCCAAGTTCAACATGATCCATCAGAGGAGAGCATTAGCTAGTTTGATTGGTAGAGAGCCAAAAGTAACTTGTTTCTCGGTCGGATCCCTCCGAGGCGGCCATGATGAGTGCTCTCCGGACACTTAATTTCTCGCCGGTGAGTGTGACACACACTCTACGATGAATTTCGTGAAGGCTTGGTTTACGCGAGGAAACTCTTGGACTAATCCATAGATGACATAGCTTTAGAACTGGCTAACCAGGGAGCGCTCATAGTCGAACGTGTCATAAGAAAGCATGGATGTGGCCTGAAGAACAAACCCTACACTCTTTGTCAAGTTCGACCGTCACAGGCTCTAGGACTTGTTGCGTGCAGATTTTTATCGCTACCTTATGAAAGTATTCGTTCTACTGCCGCGGAGGTGCTAATACTGCCACCTCATCGGCAGTACATACGAATCGCTCGTGTAGAGGTGTAAAGTCGTGTTTATCCAGATTATGTGTAATTTACTCCAAGGCCATGCCCGATAAGTTCCTATCGTGTATGGCCAAGTGTGTCAATTGTGGAGAACCACACCCAACTTCTTCTAAGCAATGTAGTGCGTATCTCTTTGAGAAGGAAATCTTGGACGTTAAGGCTACGGATCGTCTCTGATTTCGCGAGGCTAATGTCTTTGGTTCTTGCACGCCCTGCGCTGCTCGGGACATCTTATGCTTTAATTTAAAATTAGGCAACCTCTGCTCTTGATCCCTCAAGGTCTACGAGCTCTCTCGTTTCCTCTCCCATTCAGAACCTCGCTAAGTGTTCTACTCACACAGCGAGCTACCCTAGTAGAGTAGGCGTCACAAAAGGTTCACACTCAGCTATAGCTAAAACCAAGGCTCCACCCCCCATCCACCAGCATGACCATTTCCAGTAAGGTTAAAGAGCTGCGTGCCTCCACTGAGTCGTTAAATTATCAGGAGGCAACACCCATGAAGGTGGTCATGAGGCTGTCTACCGGGGTTCCGAAAGCTGCCCCCCTCGAAAGGAGTAAAGTACAACACCAGGGAAGATTAATCTCCTACTCCCCCAGCCAAGGCTTTGATGCTTTTCTGGGTGGCTTGTAAACAGTTGATCCCTTAAAGAAGAGACCCTTCCTCCGAAGCAGGTCCGTTATCCAAGGTTTCAAAGCGGGTGGAGATTAAGATTCGCATAGCGAGCACAAAATCCCCCGATAAGTCTTCAAATGAGACATCGCCTTTTTCAGTTAGCACCGTGCTTAGTTCTGTCTCCGGGAAGCGTACGGCCATTCCCACGAGGGTCTTCTCTTCTAAGAGGTCCCCCGCAGATATCCTCCGGGATAGGCCTGAAGCGCATATTCCTTGAATGGAATTGCCGCGGAATCTGAGCCAACTAAGAGGAGCTGCGGAAGCTCGTATCCTCCCGTTCCCCATTATCTATCCTAATTGCAGGAGACCATAATGGGCGCGTGTCCCCTTCCAACTCTCGTGAAGATTAGTAGTTTTGCGACCCCACCACCACGGAATAGGTGCCGGGCAGGAGGATGCGTTTTTCTATTTGCTTTAAATATATTCTTCGGGCAGTAGCAATGTAGCTGCGCCTGGATAGGAAGTATTATGTTCATTTAACGTACATTCCACCATCTGCCTAATTCGACGTGAGGGGAGTATCGTCACACCGTGTTACAGCTACCGTAACCCTTTCTACTGCTCGTGGATTTGAACGGTAGATAATCCATCTGGGGAGATTACTCGGTCAGTCCCAGGAGTCATGTTTTTTCCAACCTGATCTACGATTTGGAGATAAGTGTCATAATGAGTTTACCCATCACTGCCCGACAACCGCTTCATTTTCCTGTCTTGATCTATCTCTGTGTTCTCTGGATGCGCAGCCTGATTTTAACTAGGAGGTAGTCGATGATATCCATGATAGTGATCATTTTACCATTTAAATATAATCTTATGGACCACTGCAGCCTGAGAGACCAATGGTGCTTCTTGGCGCGGACGCGGTGATCCACAGTTCAGGAAATGACTAATTTCTTGGTTCCAGTTAAGGATTTCAGGTCGGTTAATGAGACCGCTGAGTTCTTCTCAAGTAACCTCATCGCCAAGGGCCTAACTACAATTCATAGAGCTTCTGGCCGTTTTGCACGCCGAACACTTCAGTGTTAGTCAGCCAAGTGTTAGACGGCCCTCAAAGAGAAGCGCTATACCTACATGCGCTATAACTGCGGTCCGAACGATTTCATTGTTGGTGCATTTCGTAGAGCAATGGCTAGCTTCCGATATATATATATATATATATATATATATATATATATATATATATATATATATATATGTATATATATATCAAATCACGACCTCCCTCTTCCTGGCGGTCATACGTCTCTTCATTAACGAGAAGACAACTCTATCATGTGTGCAAGCGAGGGAAAAGAATTTGGGACAAGTTTTCGCAGGACACTCATCCTGTTATCCGGGAGAAAGGGACCGCAAACTCACAACCCGTGTCCATGGCGAAGTCCTTCGCAACCGCTTTCTTCGCATTCTCTAGCAGAATTAATGTTGCATCAGCATGCAATGCACGTGGTGATGCCACCGATACCGCCTATTGGACTTTTCCTCCAGAGGCACAGAACCCTTCAACGACAAGTTTACAATGAGTGAGTTGCTTTCCGCTCTCGCTTCGTGCGCGGACACCGCCCCTGGTTTGGACAATGTCCTGTATGCCATCCTTTGACACCTAGGTGAGCGAGACAAAACGTTTCTGGTAGACTTGTTCAACAGGGTCTGGGAAGAAGGTAGCTTCCCAGAGTCCAGGTGCATGGCTACTGTGCTTGCTTTTTGCAAACCGGGGAGCTATCACTCTATCCCTGACTGTTTTCACCCAAGCTCTCTAACCTCCTGCGTGGGAAAGTTGATGGAGAAATTGCTAAATGTTAGCATAGACTTTTTCCTGGACTGTGAAGGCCACCTGTCGTCTGCACACTGCAGCTTCCGCAAGTTTTACTCCATGTCGGATGATTTGCTTCGACTAGAGAATGCCGTCTGCAAGGCCATCCTTTGGAGTCAGTACTACGCTACGATGCTTTTAGATCTGGAGAAGGCATATGATACTGCATGAAGTTAGGGTTTCATGGAGACTCTCCACACGCTGGGGGCGAGGGGACACCTCCCAATCTTTATTTCTGTGTTTTTGCGAGATCGTCGGTTCAGCGTAGGGGTGGGTGAATCCTCTCTCGTGCAATGAAGCAAGAAGAGTGTATCCAACAGGGAAGTGTTTCCATTGTCACACTCTTTACATGAGCATCAATGGTATCACAAATGCGCGCTGCCGGAAGATGTTCTCGCTACGCTCTACGTGGACGACCTTCTGATCTAGTTTGGTGTGACCTAGATGTTAACTTTGGAGCGTCGATTCCAGCAGCCATTAAACTGCATCTCCTTATATGCCGAAACAAATAGGTTTCGGTTTTCCTTGGCCAACACTTATGTGGTGCACTTCTGCCACCATCCACGTCTCCGCCCCGAGCCGAGCCGAAAAGGTTCATAAATGGGGTTCGCCAGGAAGTATTGGATTCACAACATTTCCTTGGTCTTGTTTTTGACCAACGCCTCACATGAAAGTATCATTATCGCACCCTCCCCCGGTCTTGTACTGGCACCATGAACATTCTTCGTTCCGTGACGTTCAGAACCTGGAGTGCTGAGAGGGCTAATGTGTTGTTTTTCTATCGATCGTTTGCTCATTCAAGGCTTGACTAGAGATGCGAGTTTTATGTTTCCGCAACCGAGCGTGTATTGCATAAGGTCGACTTGAACCACCACGCTGGTCTCTGGCTGGCAACTGGTGCATTTTGCATGTCTCCCATTGAGAGCTTCTTTATCAATGCAGGCGAAATGCCCCTCGTTCTATGCCATGCAGAGTACATTATGCACCCATACGCACTAGCTCAGCGCCTCCGTCAGTCACCGACAGCTCTCACTGCATCATAAGCCGATCTCAAGAGACGCCAGTCATACTCTAAGTCCTTTAGGTTTATGGCCAGAAAAGTCCTTCAAGAGCTCGGTGTATCTCTCAGGCTGGTGGCGCCTCTGGTTCTTGTCCAGGAAGCTACCCTGGAGGCTACCCAACTTTGACTATTTGTTGCCACGCCTCTTTTCCCAAAGCTTCTAATGCACCAGGAGTATTGCGTTCGGCCTTTTAAGGGCCCAATTCTTGTCATACGGATGATTCCAAGTATCAAGGGGAGGGTGGGGGCCGTTTCCCCGCTGTATTCCCTCTGTTTGAAGTCAGTGGGGCTCAATCAGTCGCTGTTTTCGCAGCCAAGCTGGCTGCAATACACAGCTCGTTACGGGAGATAACGCACTGTGTCATGGTTGGAAACCAGATTGTGATTTATAACTACTTCACAAAGCGCCTTGAGGGCTCTCGGGCCATTGGAATCTCCACACCCCATGGTTCTCGGTATCGTCGAGACAACGGTTGCCGCGAGCCTGGTGGATGTCGAGATTATCTTCTGCTGTGTCCCTGGATATGTAGGAATTGCGGGGAATGAGCACTCAGATGAGGGCGTCAAAGAGTCCGCGAGGACTGGGCGACTAGACCACCGTTTCCCTCTTCTTATCAGTGAGTACATGACAGGAATACGGGCTGCTCGGCAAATAAAATGGGAGACGGCCGAGGGGGCCTTAAAGTTGCGTGCTATTGCGCCGTTACCTTTCCCATGCTCCTAAGCCACAATGCTGTGAATTCTTCACGTTGCTTTCTGTCATCTTCCAATTGGCCATAATCGCGGGACGCAACTCCATTTGATGTAACGCTCGACTGCACTTTATTGCAACCACTGCGTTTTTTCCCCGTTATCTTGATGAGCGGGGTCGCTACACTTCGTACCTTGTACTTCGGACTAGTTCGTGAACACAGACTTGTGGACTATCTGACTTTTTAGACGAGGATAACATCCTCTACATTACTTTATTTAACACTCTTTGTTGTAGGTTGCATCTTCCTGCACCCGGGTGAAGCGGGCTTCCCCCTGACGCCGAAGCGCGCTTCTTTCTTTTTGTTATTTTGCTTTTGCTTTTGTTTTGACTTTTTCTCTTTATTTTTATTTTTCTTTAAATATTTTGTTTGTGATCTTTGGTGTATATCTCTCTCTCTCTCTCTCTCTCTCTCTCTATATATATATATATATATATATATATATATATATATATATATATATATATATATATATATATTTATATAGGGATAACACCACAGTAATAGGACTAATTTTATATGCGAAACCAGGTTTCGACGGAGACATCCGTCATTGTCAGTCGCTAGTCAACAAATGAAATACAGAAGTTGCTTAAAGTACAAACACACAAATCAGCGGCGCTGAGGTGGAATATGCGAGAATGTGTCGGCATTTTTAATATATAATATATATATATATATATATATATATATATATATATATATATATATATATATATATATATATATATATATAAAATGGAAAAACTCACAGAGTGGCACGTGAAGAAAGCAATAATATGAAAATTAACCCAAGGAAAATGAAAAGATGAATCCAAGCACTTTCGAACTATATTTGCAACTTCAATTTCCTGTGAGTTAATTTTCACACATATATATATATATATATATATATATATATATATATATATATATATATATATATATAGCCTAATATTAGGCTGTAAGTTGATTACATCGACTTTTCCAATAGGCAGTCTTCAGATGGGCTCTTTTAAACAAAGCCTTTTACCCATCTTTGGTTCCTTTTTCACCGATTTAGCGATGCTCCGATGCATGCGAAATGAAGTGTTCAGAAAATCGACTCGAACGACTGAGATTTGTAGTGTTCCATAATTCTCTAAACTTTCTTATTAATGACTCGACTGTAAATTTAGGGACATTTAGTTTTGCAGAAATCTTCTTGTTGTTAATCGTACATTTAAAGTTGCTAATTATTCTTGATATTATGATTGCTTGTTAAATAAGACTATTTTTAACTAGTTTATATTATAAATAGAACGTAACAGAAACTATTCTTGCGATTTCAAAACTGTGTCATAATTGAAACTATATAAATGAAACAATGTCGTAGAATGGACTCTCGACGATATACCATATATAACTATTCGTTGAGGGAACTTCTTTGATTATCTTTAGAGTGCGTGGATGTCTGGCTGGCCAATATTATGTATCTTCGATATTCTTAAGAAGTGGAACTGAGCTCAAGGATAATAATATTGCTATCATTAATAAAATAGAGTTTTATTAATAATAACTATTAACAACACACAAAACGGAAAATATTGACATAAACAAAGAATGGAAAGGGTCGTGGGGACTCAAGCTAATCCGAGGATTAAAAGATTTAAAAAGGTAAAACAAATATAAAGTTAAAGGGAGGTGATGGTTCGCTAACCCTTTTAAAGCACAGGATAGAATTGACAAAAGATTAAATACTCAAAGGTAACGTTCGGCTTACGTAATTTATACTTGTTGTGCAGAGGAAGGTGACGTGAAGGAATTTTCGGTCCGCTGGCGACTTCCAGCCGGAGGGGGGGGGAATAAAATGATCCTGACGTGGCGTCTTGGGAATGAGAACCGTTTCTCGACGAATGGCTTGAAGAACAATGGCTGTTCCACGTTGTTCTCTTCTGAACAACAGGGGGGTGAGAACCGTCTCTTGTCTACGGGCTCAAGAACAATGGCTGTTCTAATGTTGTTCTCTTCTGAACAACAAAGGGAAAGGGTGAGAACCGTTTCTTGGCGGACGGGCTCAAAAGAACAATGGCTGTTCTACGTTATCTTCTGAACAACAGGGGAAGGGGTGAGAACCGTTTCTTGTCAACGGGCTCAAGAACAATGGCTGTTCTAATGTTGTTCTCTTCTGAACAACAAGGGGGAAACCTTGTGGACTTGGTGTCACGAAGGCTCGAACCCTGGCACTCAAGGGATATTGTCCTTCTTCTGGACAAGTGATGGTGGATCTCAAGGTCGAGGGCCCTTTGGTGCACAAGGTGAGACTGGACCGTAGTGATGTCTCGCGAAGAAAATCTGGATCTCTAATCTGCTCTTAGTGGTAAAGTTTCCAAATAAATAGTCAAGGCATCCCCTTGGCGTGGGGGACAATGGAGTGGGAGCTTCGAGGGAATGCACAGCCGAGCCTGAGAACAAGCCTTATCTGCCCATAAGCCTAACTCAATCTGGCGAGGTCGGCGCGTGGGGCGAACGGGGAAAGATAAACCTCCTTGTTTAAACATTGACTCAGGTGGCTGCGATAAGGCCCCAGGCTTCAAAGCGAAGATGCACGTGTGTAGCATCGTGGTTTTAAATAACATGTGATAGTGGTTGAAATTAACGCGGCCTCAACCCGTTCTATCACAAACAAATAGATATGAAAAGGAAATCGACTGGATTTTATATTGCAAATTTTCGTAAAATGTAGTATTATTCTTTTATTTGGCTATCAAATTTGTCGAAATTTTGTTTGTATCTATTAATACGTTTCTCACAATTCCTCTTAATTTCCCTACCCTATAATGAAGAGCTCATTAACTACTGCGAAAAATGCGGTAGTAATTAGTTTTAATATTTCCTGGATAAGTCTAGAAAGGAAACTTGAAATTCTTTGGAAAAAAAAACGTAAATAGTAGAAAAAGCACGTAAAAAAAGTATTAAGACATCACTAAGGTCTAATAACCTATGAACCTAAGCTCTAATAACCTAAGCTCCTTTCGACCTGAAATAAAGGCGATTTTATGAACTTCTAAAGGAATAACGGAAATTTTGGTCTCTCATTTTCACCTATAAAGTGAACAATAATAATAAAGTTCTTAAGAATGATACAAAGAGAGGAAAATATATGAAAACGACTATAAGTATCTACTAATAAGAACCTCTAATGAATTAAAGTTTAATGTTTTAAATAGGTTAAATCATTTAAATATGCCGTTTTATTGGCGTACAATAAATTATGTGTATCTATGTACATTTTTATTATTTGTCGCATACCTATTCTTTTACAATATTCATATGCAGATTTTGAGGCTTCTCTAGCTTCTAATTTTTATGTCACCTAATTCATGCTTGCAACTGAACGACAGCTTCAAATCATACTGCCATTGAATAAAGGATTTTTCCATTTCTGATGATTGAAACTGACCAATCCGTAATGGATATTAAACGTGTAATAATCAATTACTAATAATAATTAACTCGTTCTATTTAATAAAAACATCGGCCTCGCAACAGTTGAGTCATATATGTTCCAGTGGATTTTATTGGAGAAAAATATTCCGATTCAGTGAATCTTAGTTGCAATATTCAAAGAATCAAGTTTCACCATAAATAAAAATAGTCATCCATCAAAGAAATGGCTTAGCGAACAAGTCTAACATGATAGCAGCTCTATCCACATCATCCTATGTGTGTATTTTTCTGTGTATTTAGGCCTAGGCAAATTATACTTTTCCATGTTTGTAAACCAGATGGAAATTCTTCAACGATGATAGGACGACAATAATTCCCAGATTATTTATATATGCCATTTATTGTACTTTTGCAATATTTGTTTTGTAACGATTTTGGAAGAAATTCTTTCACTCCATCTTGGTTAACATAATCTCTGAGATCTCCGAAGTGTTGGGAAGATCGAAATTAACATATTACCACTCTCAGCCTTCAGTCCTGAGTGACTATTTTGAGATGAGGCTGTACATCATTTCCTGGGACTAATGTTGGTTTAATCTTATACATATGTAAATAAAAAAACACATAAGGAGATAGATCTATAGCTTTTGTATGTTTTTAAGCTATAGTTCCCTTTGCGGTAAAGATTTTTTTTAACACATATTTTCAAATGAATTTAAAAATATTCTCTTATGTAGTTTTATGTGTACTTTCAAATCTGACACTCGTTTTCCCCGGAAATGCACACTTTTTACATAATCGACTGAAGGTCTATAATAGGATAAGTATGTATTTCCAGCATAAACAAGTTTCAGATCTGAAAAGTACACATAAACCTACATAAGAAAAACACAGTTTCAAAATCATTTAAAAGATCCAGAACCAGACCTAACCTAACCTAACCTAACATAATAAAATCTAACATAAATTTAGGAAAAAAACTGACCCCATTTGTCTTAAAATTCGTGCCGATACTTGGTTGAATGCGGGCATTAGAAAGACACGTGTCCTTAAAAGCATTAACGGAAAATGTGTATTGGCCTTTACGCCCTTTCGAATCCTTTGCAATTTTAACAGTAAAATAAATTCTGATCATGTCTAAATCTATAAATACTGCGGCATATCGGGCATGTAATATCTCGCCATCACACGCCATTATACCATATGAACTGAAAACACGGACATCTGCGAATCATCCGAAATATACGAAAATATAACAAAGATTGCTATTGGTTAATCGCAAAAAGACGCATGCGTCGATCGTCTGTAGATATAACAAAGCCTGCTATTTGCTAACTACTCAGGCTCAAACTTTAAGGGAGTAGGGCAAATGACGGAGAAAGATTAAAATTTCGCAATTAAAAATATATTTTCGAAAAGTGAATAACTACGTTATTATTATGTTCCGGAATTTGAGAATGACATCGATGAGCATTATTTTAAGAATTTAAAACAATAATTTCTTTGAAAATTAAAAGGTCGTAATTGTGTTAAAACGAATCTTATATGTTGTGTAATTGCAGAAACAAGCAGGATGTCGGCTGTAAAGGGGGAAGATACATTGTGAGAAAATAGGTAACCTAAGCGGAAATAATTGCTAAGGATGCAAGGACATATTTCCTTTTACCAACCTAATGCAAACAAGAGCCAGAAACATGAATTACTCCGAGTTTGATTTCTTGTCACATAAGCAGATGATTATTCCACATACAGTGTTTTATTCCAGATAACTTCTTATCTGACACTTTCAAACGATTATAACACTACTATCAAAATAGTATTTCCTTAAGATGATTACACTGAATATCCTACAATAATAACTTGAATTGCTAAAACTATAGTTCTATTCTTTAAAACCTGCATAAACAGGTATAAAAATAATGCTAATTGATTTGGATTTAGCATTTTACTAAGCCATTTAGAAAGTTTTCAAATACGCACTTGTGAGTGGTACAAAGACCAAAATGATACTGACATCAAGTAAAAATTTGAGTCTCGCGAAAAATTAATTACTTTCGCCGATTTTCTTAAGAAATATTTCTCAAATTTGTACCCTGAAGTCATTATATCAAGTCGACAATTATGAACACATAGCTGCGATAATTATGTGGAAATTTGAAATTAATATTTTCATGATTATGTAAGAGGAATGATTTCTTCTCATACAAGTTTCTTTACTCAACTTCATGATTTTCGGGACGTCTCATTATATCCAGTTTGCTTTGTTTCAATAATTAAACATTTTATCATGCAATATCTATGTTTACTTTCTTCTTTATTGTTAATTCTTACATTTAAATTTTTTTATACGTGATTTTTCTCCTCTCCTTTTATATCTTTCTCCACAAAGCGTCATTCCACTGTTGGCAAATTAACAATTTCTTTTTTCAATTATTCAATCGGTCTCCGGCCTGAGTGGTAACACTGGCCAGTTGAAGGAGGTTAAGCTAAACAGACTGTGGTTAGTGGCAGGATGGATTCCCGATTCTGTTGAGGCAATGTACTCATGGTTTGGATTTTGGTTAGGAGTTTAGGTCATCGAATCAGTTAAGTATCATACGGTTCGAATCGCTGGTACCACCTGTACCACACAAATCAATGAAATAAACATAACTTAAATGCAACTAAACAATTAAAACGGTGTGTGAAAGTGCTTTTATTGTGTGATGGAGCAGCATAGAGGAAAATACGAAAACAAAACCAGCTCATAGAGCCCTAAGTAGTCTCCTCATTTCTATACTCTAGGATCTTTCAGCCAGTTTCACCTTCCTACTTAAATACTTTTGCCACAAACGTTTGAGAAATGACACCGTTTTCAACAAAAAAAAGGTGATATTCTTCGATAATATTTGATTCATTGTACAATAGCGTCCAAAATGTTCAGAACGTCTTTATTTCCATCACAACCTCTTCCATAGCTTTTGCCAGAGAATATCCAAGGTTTTCAAAAAATTGGGGGTAGGACCATCTATAGGTGTTGACTACATATGGATAAAGGTTATGCAAAGTTGGAGGTATAAAACAAAAATTATCAGCTGAAAGGCAATTTACTAAAAAAAATTGAAGTGTCAAAAAATGAGCCGAACGTTTCGGTTTCTTGTGGTAAGAACTTTCATTGTTTGTATAGTAACTAACCTCGGTTCAATCTCGTGCACCTTTGGTCATTCTCTTGTTGCCTAGGTAACATGCCTGAGAAATCTTTCACGCTTCAAATACCTGCGAGCTATGGTAAAGCTACAACACCAGGTATCTTCAATTGGAGACACGGCAGACACTGTCAAGCGCTCCCAAAGTTTAGGCAATGATATTTTTATTTCAGGCTTGTAAATTAACTTCTAGGCCAAGCAAGATCTTGGAAAGGGGAGACAAAGTTTATTTCATCCTTGTAAATCAACTTCTAGGCCAAGGAAGATCTCGAAAAGGGAAGACAAAGTTTAGTTCAGGCTTGTAAATAAACTTCTAGGCCAAGGAAAACCAAGTTTAGTTCAGCCTTGTAAATCAACTTGTAGGCCAAGGAAGACCTCTAAAAGGGAAGACAAAGTTTATTTCAGCCTTGTAAATCAACTTCTAGGCCAAGAAAAACCTCTAAAAGGGAAGAAAAAGTTGATTTCATCCTTGTAAATCAACTTCTAGGCCAAGAAAGACCTCGAAAAGGGAAGACAAAGTTTATTTCAGGCTTGCAAATCAACTTCTAGGCCAAGGAAGACCAAGTTTAGTTCAGCCTTGTAAATCAACTTCTAGGCCAAGGAAGACCTCTAAAAGGGAAGACAAAGCCATTACACAAATTATAATGAAAGGACGTTTCAAGACGCCTGCAGGAATTCTTGAGAGATTAGTGAGATTTCGTCAGCAATATTTCCAGGTAGACTGCATTACTTCGGCAGGAAGAAGACAATCTTCATGGTCGCACACCAGTGGTCAAACCACTGATTAGTTCAAGAACAGGAAGGGTTGTCTTGCATTCGCCACTGAGCTCTTTACATAGGCGTATGGGCATGTAACCAGTAACGAATCTAAGTTTAGTTGTTTCGATCCGATGAGAGGAGGTTCGTTCGTCAACGAGCAGGCCAAATATTGTCTATCAATTGAACCAAAAGGAGTGTAAATTTTGGCGGAGGAAGTGTCATGGTCTGCGAAGTGATTTCGGTAGGATGCACTCGGCCACTTGTGCGCTTAAGTGGCGCAGTGAATGCAATATTGCACAAATAATCACTGCGAAAACATAAATTGCCCCATCTGCGAGCCTTCTAATCGCACCCAGCGAATTTCATGCAAAATAACGTCCCTTGCCGCAAACCTAAAGGGGTGAACAACTTCCTGAACGAGGAAATCATCACTGTTATGAACTGGCCTGCAAAGATTCCTGCCCATATCACATCGAAAAGGTAAGTAAGACATCCGAAGACATGTTTAAAGCGAAGAACCCGAAAACAGTTCAAGAACTCGGAAATTCTTCAAGATCAATGGATCTAGACTACTGCACAAAAGGGTCAAGAGTTGGTGCGTTCCTGCTGCAATATCAAAGCATCACTTGAGAATAAATTCCTTCACACTAAATAATAATTACTTATAACTTGTACAAATGTTTTCCACCTGAAAATTTTATCGTTATATTTAAATAGAAATTTGTGTTCGCTGCTGTTCAGAACATTTTACACTCTTCAATTTTAGTCAAGTGCGAGTCAGGTCGCGAGCGACCTTACATCTCACTATGTCGGTCGGCGGTCGGTAGGTCCACGTTTTGCATTTTTGTTGTTTTTGTGTTAACAATGTAAATATTCGGCCGATTCTAATGGATTTGAAACCCTTATGTTGTTTTACATTTTCTTTTGAATGTTATAATTGCCAAAGTCCTCCCAAGGTTAGCCCAGGAACTATTTTGTTTTGGCAATGAGATAATAACTTTTTCGCCGATAGTCTGCTAGACCAGACTAGGGTATAATATGCTATATTCTGCTATGTAAGCCTGGAATAGTCTATGCTATACTAGGCTATTATAGGCTAGGCTATACTATGCTAAACTATGCTAAGATATAATGTACAAGGGTAATATATACTATGTTAATTTAGGCTATGATATGCTAGGATAGGATAGCATATAGTATGGTAGGCTAGACAATAATAAGCTATGCTTGACTAGAGTGTAAAGTATAGTATAAGCTATACATGTCAAGGATAGTTAATGCTAGGCTAGGTTGTGCTATGCTAGGATAGGCTAAGCTATACTAGGCTAGGCTACGCTATGGTATGCTAGGTTACTCTTCGCTATACTAGGCTAGGATAAGCGAGGCTTTGCTAGGGTAGGCTAGGCTATGTTATGCATGCTATGCAAGCCTAGGCTAAGATCTAATAGTCTAGGCTAGGCAATACTACAATATACTATATTAACTAGGTTGGGGTAAGGAAGGGTAAGGTAGGCTATGATATACTATACTATCCTATGTTAGTCTAGGCTAGAATATGCTAACTATGCTAGGATTGAATATACTAGGCTAGGCTGCAGTGAACTAGGCTAAGGTAGGTTATACTAGTCTAGGGTTAGCTAAGCTAGGCTAGGCTAGACTAAGTTTAAATGCACAATTGTAAGCTCTGCTAAGCTAGGCTACGTTATACTCTGCTAGGCAGGCTAGGCTATACTTTGATAAGTTAGGTTAGGATAGGCTAGACTACACTATGATAAGCTCAGGTATGCTATACTAAGCTAGGTTATTCTAATATATAATATGCTAGGCTATATATCCAAGTCTATACTAGGCTAGGCTAGGGTATTTTAGGCTACTGTAGGGTATACTATTTGATTCTAGGCCATTCTATGCTATGATATACTAGGCTGGGCAACAAGGGTATACTATGCTATGCAAGGCTATCCTGGACTAGACTACGCTAGACTATGCTAGATTATAGTGTACCATGCTAAGCTAACATAGGCTAGGGTAGGATAGGAGAGACTCTGTTTGGGTGTGCTATGCCAAGATATACCATGTTAGTATCGGATAGGATATACTATGCTAAGCTAGGCTGTACTACGGTAGACTAGTTTATACTATGCTAGGCTCGGTTATACTATGCTTATACTCTACTGTGCTAAGCTAGATTAGGGTAAGGTAGGCTATACTATGCTAGGTTTTGCAAGGCTAGGCTGCCCTGGGCTATACTAGGATAGGCTAGGCAAAACTATGTTACTATTCTAAACTATACTAGGTTAGGCTATGCTACGAGGGGTGGTCAATAAGTTTTGCAATTCGGATATAAAGAAAACGAGATATGAGGAAAAGTGTTTTATTATTTTTCAATATAACTACCCTCGACTTAAATGCACTCGCGCCACTTGTCCCTGAGGCTTCGAATTCCCGACAACCAGAAATCTCCCGACTGCTGTTCAATCCACTACTGGAAGGTGAGCTGGACATCTTCATCGTCCCTAAACCGGCGTCCACGCAATGCAGTCTTGAGCTGGTGGAATAAAAAGTAGTCGCTAGGGGCCAGATCTGGACTGTAGGGGAGATGGCTGAGCTTCTCGAATCCGCACTCGCGCAGGGCAGCTTGTGCAACTCTGGCCTAGTGGACAGGGGCATTGTCATGGAGGAGCAGGACACGGCGTGTCAACTTGCCGCGCCGCTTCTGATGGATGCACTTCTTCAACCCAGCCATTTCGTCGGCGTAACATTGGCCTGTGATGGTCCTTCCACGAGGCGCATAGTCCACCATCAACACTCCCTCAGAATCCCAGAAGATGGTGGCCATGATCTTCCGGGCTGAGGGTTGGGTCCGGAACTTGATGGGGATGAGAGAGCCCCTGTGCTTCCAGGCCATGTTTTCGAGCTTGGTCTCAGGATCCCAGTGATGGACCCACGTTTCAGCACCTGTCACTATGCGTAACTCGAATCCCGCCGGGTCTGGGTTGTACAGGAGCAGCAGCTCCTCCGAACTTTGACGACGTTGAAGTCGATCATGGGACGTGAGGTTTCGTGAGGTTTCTAATGTTGATAACACTTCCATGTGATATTCCAAGTTCTCGCTCGATTTCTTCGACCCTCACCCGTCAATTTTCGAGGATCCTCCTCTCCACACGAGCCCCATTGTCCTCGTTGGTTACGTCTAGCGGGTGTCCTGGACGGGGTCATCTTCAAGGGACTCACGACCATGGCGGAACTCCCTATTCCAGCGAGCAATGGTTGCATAGGAAGGGACGGTATCGGTGTACACTGCAACCATGCGTTCATGGATCTCTTTTGCATTCTTGCCTTCCTCGGTCAAATATTTGATCACTGCGCGATGCTCAACCTTCTCCATTGTTGAAAAATTTGTGACTGACGACCTGCGATCAGCACTGCTTCTTAAATAGACGAGGCAGGAGCGTGCGGCTGCAGGCCCTGACTTGGCATAACTTGTCTTAACACCCCCACAAACAGCCATCCCCCTTCCTCTGCTTTGCCCTACCGATTCGCAAAACTTATTGACCGCCCCTCGTATACTATACTATTCTAAGCTATGCTATACTAGACTATGGTAAGCTATACTATGGTAAGCTTCACTACCCTATATATGCTAGGCTGTACTAGGCCTTATTAAGCTAGTTTTTGTTAGGCTAGGCTTACTATGGTTTTTAGACTATGATAGGCCATACTATACATTCTCTCCTAAGCTAGGCTAGGCTAGATTAGTCTAGGTTAAGTCATACTATGCCAGCTTAAGCTATAATATGTAAGGCTAGGCTATACTATGCTACCTACGCTAGAGTATGGTATTGTAATTTGTACTATCATAGGGAATCATAGGCTAGACTTCGTTATACTAAGCTCGGCTAGACTAGGCTATCCGATGCTAGACTAGGCTATATAATGATAGGCTATGCTATGACATTATCTACTCTATTATAATATGCTATACTATACTATGCTATGATATACTATGCTAGGCTAGGCAGGATTTACTATGTTAGGCAATCTAGGCTAGTCTATATTATGTTAGGCTTTATTATGTTAGGTGAGGTAATACTATGGTAGGCTATCCTACGGTAAGCTAGGCTTTGCTAGGCTACTATTCGAGACTATACTAGGCTATGCTATATAATGTTATACTATTCTAGACAATACTAGGCTATACTAGGATATGCTATGCTAGGCTATACTATGGTAGGAGATACTATACTAGATATACTATATTATACTTTACTATACTATGTTTTTCTATGCTATGCTATACTCTACTATATTATGTTATGCTAAAATATAATACGCCATGTTATACTATGCTATAATATGATATGCACCAATATGCAATAATATACTATGCTATACTATGCTATAGTGTGCTATGCTATACTATTCTAGACTATGCAATTAGGGTGTGACCATTTTTTCGCCTTTCCAATTCCATAAATGAGATGTGACAAAAAGTTAAGGCTCGCCATTTTAATTAAAAATATATATATTGCCAAGTCCTCCCAAGGTTAGCCAGGGAATTATTTTGTCTTGACAATGACATTATAACTCTTCAGCCGATTCTAACGAAATTTGAACCCATTATGTTTTGCATTCTCTTTCGAATGATATAATTGTTGAAGTCCTCCTAAAGTTAGCTAGGGAATTAAATTTTTTTGGCAATAACATCATAACTATTCGTCTGATTCTAACGAAATTTGAAGCCCTCATATTGTTTTACATTACCTTGCAAATAATATAATTACCATAGTCCTCCCAAGGATAGCTACGGAATTATTTTCTTTTGTAATAAAATCATAACAATTTGCCCGATTGTAACGAAATTTGAAACTCTTAAGGTGTTTACATTCTCTTTGGAATGAAAGAATTGGCAAGGTCCTCCTAAGGTTAGCCCGGGAATTATAAAAGCTTTGAAGGTCGTAAGGTCATAAATCAGCAAAAGTGAGAGCCCGCCAGTTTTGGGTCAGCAGACCTTGTTCTGCTAAATTGCTTATCTGCTAACCTTCGTTTTATTCATCCAGATTTTCTTACCCTTTACTTACGCGTAAGTTAGACCTTTAAATTATCGGACGCCAACTTTGGAAACTTAGGTATTTGTGATAAAGTTATAAAATGTATTGTGATAGCAATACAGCCGTTCTGAACTTTATGGACGGTATATTATTTGTTATAATTTCATTCAATAAATAGTATATGCCATAAATGCTATAGAAATGATACTGTTCAGTAATGGCATTTAGTTTCTTTTTATGTGACTGGTGCCACCACTTTCGATTCGGAGTTAAGCCAAATTTGGTTGGTTTAGTACCTGGATGGAGTACTGAATCGGTCGAGTTTAGGGTGGTTCTTTAGTAGACGTATGCATGTTTGTTTGCCTCTTGACAACGGATGATAAACTGGCTAACTTCAGAGAGCATCAAAAGTGTACTATTCACCTCGCTTTAATATTTTGATACATGAATAGAGAAATATGTCCCATATGATATAATTATTTAATTAGTAGGCCCATTCATTGCGAGGCATATTTTCATAGATCCATCTGGTACTCCATGAATAATAAGTTTGCAAACCGCTTCTTTCTAAAAAATATTCTTTCAGAAGGCATCATATTAACAACAAGCATAGCCTTGAAATATAGAGGGTGGCTATGAAAATATGGGATCTCAATAACAATTTTACAATTTGATAAAATATATAATAATAATAATAATAGATATTTATAATGCGCCCTTCAGGGCTGTTAGCCCTCCCAGAGGACAAGTTGTGTAGCGAGTGCAAAAAAAAATTACAGGGGAGAGAAGGCAATTCTGAAGAGATGAGTCTTCAGGAAACGTTTAAAAGTAGCGAGAGGATCGGACTTCGGCAGGAAGAGCATTCCAGAGTCTAAGAGCACAGACTGAAAGGAAAGGTCACCCATCGAGCAGAGGACAGAATGAGGAGTGTTCAGGATGGGAGAGAGGTTAGACCGGAGTGCCCGAGGAGTTTGACGACGGAAGAGGGTAGACGAGAGATAAGGTGGAGCCTCGAGGTTTAGGGCCTTGTAGGTGATGAGAAGAATTTTATAATGGGTACGGAAGCGAAAACATAAATCATACATATTTGAACATATTTTCTGCATAATTATATGTGATATGAAAGAAGAGGGTAAAATGTTTAATTCTTTTTTACTTTTCAAAGAGGCCTCATATTTAATGGACACCTTGAATATGACCATATATTATACGCTCAAGAAACGAATAAATTAACTTTTTCTAACACCTCTTTTGCGTTATTAAAAAAGATCTAATTGATACTAATCTATTTTATCTTATATCCTATTTTTACTTTATTTTATAATAATTTATATATTTTATCGAAAAGGTGTTAAAAAAGATTTCTGTGTCAATTTTGTCGTGAAAGAGGGGTGGGATGCAGAAACTTCATCCACTAACGAATAATCAGTGTTGGGGAGATCTCCCATCACCTTTTTGATTTTCACTACAAATGTGCTCAGTGGGGCCGTTTATATCCAGCCCTTGAGGTGTGTGGGAAAAGGGGAGGCAGCATTAGTCAATAGTATTAGAGTGTTCTTTCATCAAATCAAGGCACGACTTCGTATGAAAATGAGATATCATATAGGAGAACTCATCATTTGAACTCACCCGTTGAAGTTTTGCCAGATTTACAATGCAATCTTAATGATTTTTGTCCGCCTCTCCTCTTTATCAAACTTTACTAAGTTCTATTCATTCACCTTATATTTATCATATTTATTCTTAAAGTCATTTACTGATTTAGCATTCACAACTTTACCCGGTAGTTTATTCTATAAATTCACTGCTCTTTGAGAGAAAAAGTATTTTCTGATATCTTTTGAGCGTTGTTTCTTATAGATTGTATAGTTGTGTCCTTTTCTAACGTTCTCAATTTGCTGGGATAAAGTATTTGCATCTATGTTCTCAAAACATATTGTAGATACATGATCTGACACAATCCTCTGGATTGATTAAATTTTATATTGTAGATACATGATCTGACACAATCCTCTGGATTGATGAAATTGTATATTGTAGATACATGATCTGACACAATCCTATGGATTTTTTAATTGTATATTGTAGATACATGATCTGACACAATCCTCTGGATTGATTAAATTGTATATTGTAGATACATGATCTGACACAATCCTATAGATTTTTTAATTGTATATTGTAGATAAATGATCTGACACAATCCTCTGGATTGATTAAATTGTATATTGTAGATACATGATCTGACACAATCCTATGGATTGATTAAATTGTATATTGTAGATACATGATCTGACACAATCCTCTGGATTGATTAAATTGTATATTGTAGATACATGATCTGACACAATCCTCTGGATTGATTAAATTGTATATTGTAGATACATGATCTGACCCAATCCTCTGGATTGTTTAAATTGTATATTGTAGATAAATGATCTGACACAATCCTCTGGATTGATTAAATTGTATATTGAAGATACATGATCTGACACAATCCTCTGGATTGATTAAATTGTATATTGTAGATACATGATCTGACACAATCCTATAGATTGATTAAATTGTATATTGTAGATACATGATCTGACACAATCCTCTGGATTGATTAAATTGTATATTGTAGATACATGATCTGACACAATCCTCTGGATTGATTAAATTGTATATTGTAGATACATGATCTGACCCAATCCTCTGGATTGTTTAAATTGTATATTGTAGATAAATGATCTGACACAATCCTCTGGATTGATTAAATTGTATATTGAAGATACATGATCTGAAACAATCCTATGGATTTTTTAATTGTATATTGTAGATACATGATCTGACACAATACTATGGATGAATTTTGGGGATGGGTTTTGACAGATGTGGATGACCTTTGATAGGCCCTTGTGGCTTTTGTCATCTATAAAATTATGTTATGTTATGTTAACAACTTCAATTGGGAACTAAGTCATCCTACATGCTCACTCGACTCCCCCCACCCCATCAGATTACTTTCTTTTGAGGTGTTTAGTGAATCACCTGAAGAGAATGAAGATATGAACACCAGAAGAAGTCAGAAAAACCTTAAAGAACTTGTTTCTTCAATCCAAATCATGAATTTTTACTAACATGGCATTATAAAGTTAGTACAAACATGGAGACTAGCGGTAGAAACTGGTGGAAGATATATTACTCATTTAACTAATAAATATTTATCATCACTAACTCTATAATTTAAGAATGGGATTTTTTTGAGTATTTGAGTAATAATTTCATCTTAGTTTGGTTATGACTTATGTTTTTTTATCAAAGTTATTTCTAATAATTCTTTTATAATATAAAAAAACCAAAATGGTAAAGTTCAGAAATAAATATAAGTATCGAAATTTGGGGAATTTTTTAAAATCTAAAGAATCACAAATGGTAAAGTTCAGAAAATGTAACCATGGCTGCTTTTTTTGAGATTTTAAATTTTAATCTTAGTAGCGAAGCACAAGTTCCCCCCGTACGATGGAGTGGCGAAGCGCAAACTTCTCCCGTACGATGGAGTGGCGAAGCGCAAGCTCCTCCCGTACGATTGAGTGGCGAAGCGCAAGCTCCCAACTACGGGGGCTGTCGCGAAGCCATTGCCTAGTTTTAATATAAATAAACTTAAAAGAGTTGTTTGATTTTTAGCCCTAAAAATAATACTAAACATGAAAACAAGGTCAACAGTCATGGGCCGCGTGCTCTCAATTATTCTGACCTATGACTTTATGACCATATGACCTTACGACCTTCAAAGCTTTTATCAAGTGGGGCGATCCGACCCATAATTAGTTTTATTTTAATAATTCCCAGCATAACTTTAGTAGGACCTTGACCATTGTGCCATTCGAAAGAGAATGTAAAACAACATAAGGGTTTCAAATTTCGTTAGAATTGACCGAATAGTTACGATGTTATTGTCAAAAAGCTCATTGAAAAGTATAACGGTTACCATCCGACCGGCCGAACTACGGACCGCCATAGTAACTTATAGAGTCGCTTACACGCGACTAAAAATGCCGTATTAATTATGGGCTGAGCTAATTAATATATAGTCGAATCGAGCAAATCCCAACAGGTTTTACCTAACGGCCAACGAGAGGAATAAAAAAGGCGGGTGGCTTCTCATTTGGGTCTGGCTACGAATAATCTCCAATTCCTTTTCACTCTTAGTCTCATCAAACAGAGAGGAAGAAAGAGACGCCCGCACTGCCATTTTGATCTCATTTCCGTGTGGATTTTCCCATTTTCTTCTTCCTATGGACATAAAAGCTTCACCTCCTTCGGTGAACGGTGAATCGTGACCGATAAAACTGATATCACAACAACCCAACCATTGTATGGAGTGGAATGAACCCAGTATGGGACGTTTAAGTCCATAAATTCAAACAAAGTTCAAGGTTTCAGCGTGTCCGGATGTATCATTTTCACGCGCGGGAACACATTCAATCTCTTTCACAACAATGGTAGGTATGTTTCGCTATAATTCGCTTGTATCAAGGGTGAGATCCCTAGACCATATAATTAAATGCGCATAAAGATTATAATGACAATTACCTGTCAGCTCAGGCCGTTGTGTTTTTGACGACAACTACCGATCGTGGAACACTTCGTGACCCCATGGAGCTGGGACATTCGTGCCCATCAACGGTATGAGGTTATGGATATACCCATAGGAGATAAGAGTACTTCGTAGGTAAGGTGTTCCAGAATAGAGCAGAGAATGAGTTGGTTATAATGAGAAGACGGGAGAGGATGTGATAACGGTGTTGCGATTGGCTGCGTGCTGATGACTCGGGCCAGCCCCTCACGCTGAGGTTTATGTCCGCGCTTGCCGGGATTAAACTCGACACTTCAGAAATCCAACGCTGTATTTAAATATGGTGGAAAACACCACTTCTAAACATCGTACAAATTAATTGGATTGTTATTTCCTTAAAGTGATAAGTAACGGGAGAAATATCAGCAAGAAATAGGCGATAAGTGGCTCGTCCAGTGCTGAAGTAAAAAATGTAAATTGTTTAATGAGGCCAAATCAGGCCCTATTAAGTGGTGATCAAATGGGTGCACAACTCTCCAGTGCTTAAATTAGGTCCACAGAAGTTAAAATTAAAGGGTGAGGCGTAAATCTCTATACAAAGATTGGCTCCTCCTTGAAAATGATCTCAACTTCTATTTTTCCATATCCTCCATAAACCCTATAATTTAAAAAGGAGATTTTTTGAAGGTTTGAATTTGATTTTTTCTTTTAGTTCGGTTGTCACCGAAGTAGATTTAATTTTTTTATCAAAGTTATTTCTAATAATTCTTTTATAATATCAAAAAAAAATGGTGAAGTTCAGAAATAAATATAAGTATCGAGATTTTGTGAATTTTTTAAAACTAAAAGAATTACAAATGGTGAAGTTCAGAAAATTTATTAACATTTTGGCATGGAAATTATTAGAGCGAATTTAGATGGAGAAATAAAAATCATGCTAGGCAGTAGGACACAGACCGAAAGTCTGCCAGCGAAGCGCAAGCTCCTTTTGCAAGGAGGAGTGGCGAAGCTGCTCCTCTGTTAATTTATATACTGTATTTTTTTATTTTGTGTTTATATTGATAGTTTTGTTTCTCCCTGTAATTCTAAAATTATTAAGCAAAAAAAAAAAACAACTAATCATTAAACATTAAGTAGAAAAGAATGCTAAAAAGAAAAAAAAGAAAGAAAATTTTATAAGTAAACTAGGCAATGGCTTCGCCGCAGGGGGGAGCTTGCGCTTCGCTAATAAGATTAAACACGTCGCTAAAATATAGTTTTAGAAGATATATAAAAATAAATTTTCTGAACTTCACCATTTGTAATTCTTTAGGTTTTTAAAAATTTACAAAATTTCGATACTTATATTTATTTCTTAACTTCGCAATTTTGTGTTTTGATATTATAAAATAATTATTAGAAATAACTTTGCTGAAAAAACATAAGTCATAACCAAACTAAGATGAAATTATTATTCAAATACTCAAAAAAATCCCCTTTTTAAATTATAGTTAGTGATGATGATGATGATGATGATAATAAAATGCGAATATAAACAAATTTAGAATATTGGCAAGGCATATCTTAAATGAAATTATCCTTCAGAGACGAATCTAAGAGATTTCAAAATTGGCCGAGATTGGCACAAACACCAAATCCTGCTTCGACAAATTCAATGATTATTGGGCATTAAACAGATTAAAAACTAATCCTCCGCGCTGAGGTAGACCGTGTTGATAGTGGGTGGAAAATGCTAGGATTCCATCACCGCAGATAAATTTTAAGATAAGGAACAAACAAAAGGTGAAAAAAAGACCCCTGCACCTAAACCCCTTTCATCGAAACCTTTCTGCCACTTGATCAAAGTTATTCGAACTTCTCGCCAACAACCTTTTGACAAATGCCTCGTTGGTTTTTGTTCTTTTTCATAATATATAATGATCCTACCTTTCGCATAGGATAATGACACTCAAATAAGGAATAATATATTCATGAGATTTCGTATTTGCTATGATTTTTATTTATATCGCTTGAATAATAAGGATATTCGACCCAACGCAATATTATTAACTGGCTTAGCAGCCTTATTTAAAATTAGACCAATTCCGCCTTTTTTGCCCTCTATAATCAATCCTCTTAAGATATTTGCCCTGAAGGTCAGTATACGACTTTCTATCCTCCATTTTAAAGTATAAATGGGGAAGGGAGAGATTGCATTTTTGTACGTACATACGATCATTCATATCAAGGTATTTATTAACCTGTATTTATCTTTATTACACACTCGAGCCGTAGGTGATAATAATAATAAAATCTCTTCCTCATGAAATGGTTTAATGGCTTTCCTGTTTACTGAAACGTAGACTGAAAGCAGGTCGGCAAGTTCCGCGCTTTTCTATAAAATACATTGATATAATTCCTCTTGTAATCAGATTTGAATCGTCAGCGAGTTGTTAACTAAGAAACTTGGGTAACTTTCCTACTCACTACATTGATATTTCTTCTGAAATTACTATCATTTAAGATACTCAATATTAACTTTGCTAATCATTGTTATTATTACTATAACATACTTCATATATCATAAATCGCGACTAAGTTTGGGCAAGACACGCTGGCCTATGAAACTGCTGACCATAGTTATGTTCCTGCGATACGGAATGGCGGTAATGGGCGGGGGGATAGCGGAGCCCATCCAGTTATGCCGGTAGTCGTGCTAATGTGCGCTTAATGATGATAATAGATAGGTAGAGCGAGAAGGATTAAAAATCGATGATTGAAGAGAATTTACCCTCTTATCAATCTTCCTTCCTTTATTTGCATTTTATGTTGCACTAATCGAAAATTGAGTTCATCACCTCAAAATAAAAATGAAAAAAACAACCGACGAGAGAATCTCCGTCAGAGGAGGATTAGAAAGAAGGAGGTGGTTAGTATACATTGAAATGCGTGAAAATTTGGCAAAGTTGATTTTTCCTGAGAAGGTTTTTGGATGTAACCTAGTTAACCGTTTTGGGTAAAAGATGCTCTACATAATAATCCAATGAACTTTCAAATAAAGTTAAAGTTAAAGATAATGAGCAAATATTTATCACATTTTGGAGTACAGTCCGCATATGCGTAATATTAATCAAATATTGGACTTAATAAAACATCTTAATTATTACTTATCAAAGCAGAACAATTTTGTTCTTGCAATTCCTCTTCTTCACCAAATTAACTCTACCAGATTGCAATGTCGGCCTCGCAAGCCTAGTGGATAAGGCGCTGGATTTCCACGCCTTGATATCCGGTTCGAACCCCAGTGAGAGAAGCCACAATACTTTCAGCACCTGTTGGTGGCTAATTACCTATTGGTTGGGCGCCGAACCTGACCTATGCGTGCAGGAAGCTCCATCCACAGAAGTCATGACACTCATAGCCAATCATAACACTCATGTCTTTTTCCTTCCTCCTTCCTTCGCACATACATGTCACTCTGCTATGTAGGAAAGGGTTGCTCATTTTTGAGCTAAAAAAAGGTTCCTTGTTTGCTGGATGGTAATAAAACACACTACTACATCTTGTTTCTCACCTTCCGCACATCAACAGACCCTGCTCCTCTGTACTTTTTGGCAACGAGTGTCATTTTGATCTTTAGGCTGGTTTCATTACACTGCTCTGCGCTCTTTTCAAAGTCTAACACATAATACCTTATTTTAGGCCAGTTTTCGCGGTTAATCTGAAAATCATGCTCATTTTATCTAATCAGATAAAGTTTTTTAGGTAAGCACAAGCCAAAAATTCCTATATTCCGATCTATTTGTAGGCGAATGTACACACAATAGTAAATTTTTAACTGATTGATACAGAAGGGTTGCAGAATGTTCTAATTGATACCAAGAAGAGTACAACATACAATAAAGCTACTCATGGATGAATGATCTCTTCAGGGACTCCCGATTGTGCCTAGCAGACACTAAATCCCTTTTCAGGGACCAACAATAGTCAGCCAGAAAGTTGACATCCCAACGCTCTGAGTAGCGTTTCTCCATCACACGGATATATTGGTGAAAGTGCTCACCCTGTACTTCACTGAAGTCTCCACAATTCCTGAGAAAATAGTCCAGGTGGGACCGAAGGAAGTGCATTTTCACTGACATGTTGTAAAGACTGACTTAAAGGACAAAGAGGCAGAGAGTCCAGCAGTATTCAGTGCTTCATCAAAACTGGTGTCCTTGGTGAACTCCCTGATTTGAGGACCATCAAATACACCTGCCTTCAGTTTTTCCATGCTGAGGCGCGGAAACTTCTGACGGAGAAAAGCAAATCCTCTACCTTTCCTGTCCATTGGCTTGACAAAGGTCTTCAAAGCGAGTTTGATATACAGGGGTGGAAGCAATATCTTGCTCAGTTCAACAACAGGGTTGGACAGAAAGTTGTGTAAACCAGATTCTAATCCTTTTCTTTACGTCCAGTCTTGTCCGACATAATTCTGATCGTCAGCCCGGCTGTCCCACAAGTACATAAAGCATGGATACTTTGTGTACCCACCTTGAAGGCATAGAATGAATGAAGCAACTTTAAGATCTCCACATTTCAGCCATTTGTGTTCCTGGTAGCTAAAAGTAGACTGCAGATGGTCTATGCTGTCTCAAGTTTCTTTCATTGCAGCTAAGTGTCCAACAGGGATCGATGAAAAATTATTGATGTTATTAAGAAAAACTGCATTAAGACTTCTGTTAGATGAGTCAATGAAAAGTCTCCATTTCATAGCATCATACTTCAAGCCCATTAAGTTGAGCAGGTCAACAATGTTGTTACACTAGACCAGTGAAGAGGCTTCATCAAACGTAAAAACTACCTAAATTCTTTCTCATGGTCCGGATGTCAATAGAATGCTGTCCCTGGTGTCAGCATACATTTCACTCGAAAAGCTAAACCCAATAGATGAGCAGATTCTTTGGAAAGGTTCAGGTCTCGTGTCAGGTCATTAAGTTCGGTTTGCGTAAAATGGCACCAGTTGGTCGCTTTCTTCTGGCGTGTATGCATTAAACTCAGCTGTATCGGTATTGACACTAGCCTTAGAAGCAGAGCTAGAGCCCATGGAAAAATAAAGTTCAGAAACAGGAAGATCGAAGCCACGTGGGACTGGTTTTATATCAGAAGGAACATTGGGGTAGTGAACATGGTGCTTCTTCTTGCGATTGATGTCTTTCATATTTGTCACGCAGAAGTAGCAGTCGGTGACGTGGTCTTTGCCTTCCCTCCACACCATTGGGACACCAAATGGCATACTCTTTTTTTCTCATTACTCCAATCCCGTAAATTTTTCACACATGTTTTACAGCAAATATAGGGAGAAAATGGCTTATCCTGGTCCCCTAGTTTCACTCCAAAGTAAGTCTGATATGCCTTTTTCACAAAATTGTGATTCTTGCTTGACAGGCTGAAAGAGCGACATGTCCGCAGATGTAACAATACCAATTTGGATGATTCTTACACGTACAATACATTGTATCGCAAATTTAGAACTGAAAAGATGAATAAAATAGGTTATGTATGGTTATAACTTCTGTTTTGTCACATTTAATAGTTATTAAATGTGACAAAACAGAAGTTATAAGCGGTTGGAGGATAGCACTATTTTGTAATATACGTTCTAATATAAATTGAGTGTATCTTAGAAACCAGACCTGACCCAAAAAACTAATTCTATTCTTAAATTCATCATTCAAAAATGATTCTAAATCGGTCGGAAAATCTAGACAACTTGTTTTGTAACACAGGCCAGTGTTATCCTAAATGAAAGACGGGCGACGTATTAAATAATCAGATTGTGATGGATTAATAAATAAAAGTGCGTAATGCAGGGGAAAATATTAATGAAAGAAAAATAAGTAAGAAGATATAAATGGAAATGCGAAGAGAAAGAAAATAAATAAAGAAAAATATCGAGAATGAAAATGAAGAGAGAAAAAAACGATCGTAAAAATTCGATCAAATTCTCCTAGCAATTTGAAAGTACAAATTTAACCTTACGAGTAGAATTGAAAAAAAAGTCAACTAAAGAATAATAACAATAATAATTAAAAACTATGAAAATTTAATCAGCTCCGATTTTAATTTTTCTAACATTCTACTTCTAATTTACGAACTCTCTTTGTCTCATTGAAATCTATTATCTTTTTAATCATTTTTGACACTTAGAAAAACAAAGCTTTCACTTTGTAATGTATTTATTTATATTCTAACGTTTCTCCCCAAACCTATGACATCCTCATATTAACAAAATTATATAATAGCCCAATTTTAGGAGAAGTGTAGATCTTCCCGTTAAAAAATGATCCTCAATCAAATTAACATTATCACCTTTTCCGTTGATAACTTATCCTCACACACCTAATTGAGACCATCTCGTTGGTTTTAGCTGGTAGTAAACAGCAGTTAAAATTGATTGAAAAACAAGTAGGATTGTCGGTTTTTTGATTGACGTAGAATAACAAGGAACGGGAATTTAGAACGGTGGGAAGAGGAGAATTGAGGTTATGGAAATAAGTTGGTCAAATGTAGAGAACAAACTTTGTCTAGGACATAGATGAAAAGGAAACTAATCAAATATGAAGAATAATATATGGTCTAGACTGAAATGGAAAGAAAGGCCGTCAAATAGGAAGAATTAAATATGGTTATAAAACTCATTTGAAAAAGAAGCTGGTCAATAAAGCCTAAACATGCTTTAAATCTAAATGACAAAAAGAAACTGGTCAAATATTGAAAAACCTATATGATAAAGGAGAAAAACTCTAAGAATAACTCTAAGAATAAAAAAAAACGGGATCACCTCAACCAGAAAAGTCCCTGGAAAGAGGTTATTAAAGTAAATAGTAAAAGTAAAACAAATTGTGTAATATATATATATATATATATATATATATATATATATATATATATATATATATATATATATATATATATATATATATATATATATATCGCATGAAAGACTCAACGTATAGGTGAGAATGGATGGGGAGAAAGAAAAGTCCACAGAGACATGGAAAGCCCTCAACGTACCACTAATGCATAAAAAACACTTAAAATTGCATTAGTAAATAAGTAAATTTGAACTCTTTTTTTTTTTTTAATTTTAAGAGCCTATCTGGCGAACGCCTACTAGGGCAAAAGTCGACGAAATTCACGCAAACCCTACTATTAGGATAGATTAAAAAAAAAGTAGAAAACAAATAACAAAGATAAACAGAAACAAAGGTTAAGAAACAAGCTCTGCCCCCAAAACTTGCCTTTAATCAAAAAGATTCTGACGCATTGATGGATAGCAGTAAGGGACCGAAAACAGTACCTTGTGCAACGCCATGGTGAATTGAAGAGTAGAATGAACACCACTCTTGTGCTGCATCAATGAATAAGGTAACAAACCATAACGTCAAAGGTACAGGCTGTCACGAGCGGCGTAGAACCTCAATTGCTTAAACTAAAAGCGGCAACCATCGAAGGCATCTGGGCCAGAAAGTGCGTAAGGAAGTTAAAATTGGGTGGAAAATGTATAGCTAAAGAAGCACCTGCGGGCGTTGAGGCCTGTAGGCCATGCAATCATCCAGATGTTAGCTGCATCCTGGAAGGCACGTACACGTCCAGATGTTACATGCAGTATATTCGACCATACGGAACCACAAGATAGGATTAACCCAACCCGGTTGGATGGCAAAACCCTGATAATAAAAATCTTTGTGGCAATTTTAAAACTAAATGAGGCTATTTATTGGATATAGTTTATTTATTTATTAAACAAAAACAGGTTAACCAAAATTTCATTAAATGGTGAAGTAAGTGTAGTTAAAATTATATCGAAGATATATAACTCTATCCTTTAAAAGAGGAGACTACCTGTGGATTTTGGAACAGTGCGAGATCTAATTTTCCTCAATCTACCTGAAATCAATGCAGATATTGAGTGCGTAGAGCAGAAAAGAGAAAATGGAACCAAACAAAACATTTTAATTAAATATTATAAAAGATAAAAGAAACGACAGATTAAAAGGAAACGATGGATAATTAAGAGAACAGATAAGAAACTGGTTATGAGTGAAAAACTAGTAGGAAACTCCGTTAGCTCTAGTAATTGGGGTGGGAGAGGGGCATTAAAAACCCAAAGGTACAAATTTATAATAAAAATACAGATACTTAAAAATATCAACTGGAACTCTTCTTGTAGAGTTGATTGTCCATTGAAAATTCAGTGAAATAGTGGATTCTGGTCAACGCATGTGGTAGGTAACCTTGGCAACTAATCCCTTTCCATAACCTCAATAAGTTTATGCAGTAAATTGCATTTCATGGGGCAGGAGGGCATGCATCAGGAATGTTTGCTTGTCATCATGATGCAAGTGAAAGAATAATTGGTGTTCTTCAAGAAGACCTTGAGGAATGGATCGCAAACGGTAGGGGGCCGAGAACCAAACCCTTTGGAACGTCATGGTAGATTTAAGAGTAAAAGGGATATCCTTGAGGCTTGATTAATGAATGATTTATAAGAACATAGAGTAAAAGGCAATCGCAACTCAAATCATCAAAGTGGGAGCATTCAGAGGAGGAAACTTCTACCACAAGACTAATGAGCGGATCATAATAGTTCAAGGTTTAAAAAACTTGAAAGTGATTACCTCAGGTAAGATAGGATAAGTAGATCGATAGAGAGTAAAATCTTCAACCAGTTTGGATCACTTGATTCATTATAGAAGATCAAACATTACGCCTAGACGATGGGGCATCCGCTATTTAAATAATACACATGATTGTAAACACTTGCTTGTTCATAAAATTAACAACTATACAAAAAATAGTTACTTACAGGATAAAAGTGCAATTGAAATTGTGTTCGCTCAAACGCGAAGCAATAAGTTACATGGGATGAACAAAATAATGTCAACACCACTGTCACCATGTTATATTCCATACATTTATACATGTTCGTAACACAGCCTACATCTCAATGCTGCGATCTTTATTTTTTTATTTGACTTTTTTAATCTTTGTATTTTGTATTTCAGTGTAAACGCTGTTGTCATTGACGGTCACGGCTGTCGGACTGACTAATGCGTGACCTATCAGACTTCTGAAGAGCGCAAATCAATCGTTTGAACTAGGTTAGTGGGAGCGTCTGTTACTGAAAAAGCTGAACTGTTTAGTGTTTCACTGGCAACAGTATCTACAGTTATGACAGCATACATAAGACGTGATATGAGAAGCACAACATTATGAGAAAACTGAAGTCACCTCTCAAAAATGATTGAAACCTAACTAGGATTGTGGCCAAACAACGCAAAACTACTGCAGCAAAGGTGACAGCAGATCTGAATAGCTGCCAACCAAACGACACTGTCTTGATAAGAACTGTAAGCTGGAACTTCACAAAGCAAACATTCATGTCCAGGCAGTATTTACGAAACCGCTGGTAACGGAAACCAACGCGAAATTGCGAAGAAATTATGTCATGCTCATAAAAATCGACACTTGATGACTAGAAGAATGTAGTATAATCTGACGAGTCATTAGTTACATTATCCCCATAATTGACCGTGTTTATGAATGCAGAACCTCAAAGAAAGCATACAATACGGACTGCCTGCTTCTAATGGGGGCGGATCAGTAAGGTTTGGGGCAGCTATATATATAATGTTATTCAGCTGGTGTCATCATTGCTATCAATGATGGTGTTACTGCCAGCGAACACGGAGAGATCGGAATTCTGAATGCCGGTCATTTATTTTCTATATTAGGTTATATTGAGTTAAGTTAGTTTAGGGTCTATAATGACTTAACAAACAACTTATCAAACAATTTAATGCCTAGACGTTTACGAAACGATGAGAACGGAAGGTAGTTGAATTTCCCCTTATTTAGGAAAAAAATAATCGCGGATAATTATCACAAAGACCAATTCTGGAATTTGAGTCTTCTTTTTTTTGCTTCTTTTCCCACTAAACGTTCGCTGTTTTTTGATGAATCTCCTCTATATTCCTTTACCAAGCAACATATTTTCCTCCAAACTATTCCCTCTTACCTGAAGTAAGCTTCAATTAACTCCTCCACTGAATATGGAAATAGGGAAAAATATGGAAATATACTAGAGTGGATCGCAATTCCTTTGAAATCTCCCTACGACCTTGTAGCTCATTGTAACTCTCGCCTCTTACCATGTTCGTAGCAACTTGAGGTGCATGTATTTTCGCCGATATTTCTCTTTACTCCTCTTCTTTATTTATTCTTATTCCTAAATTCCCTCTTTACCCACCCCCAGCTAGGGGGTGTCAGGTATGGCACATATAGATAACATAAAAATCAAAATATTAAATACCGAGACGTTTACAAGCATATGCGAACCGAAGGTCGTTGAATTTTATGCCTTATTCAGAGATGGATCTGCCGTTGTACAGCTGTGGCCGAAAGTTTTCAGACAGATGAACTCTTGGTTTTTCCTTGAGTATGTCTATGAATATTTTGGTGTAGGTTTGCATACATGTGTCCAATACATCGATAAATCATAAAAAAGTAGAAGTTTCCCTATAACCTCTTTTTTTAAATATATAAAATGGCAATGCTATTGCTATTGAAGTCCTGGTATCACTATGCGGTATGTTAAAGTCATAATATCTTAATATAACACAACATATTGTTGATTAATATGATATTCCATGTCGACAGGATCTGATAATGATATGACAATGCCGAAAACACGTAACTATAACGTGGATGAAAGAAGTCTGATACTCTCGCTGCACGAGGGTAGACTCAGCTGTTGATAATAGCCTTGAATACCGGCGGATCACATTCCTGTCTTCAGAAGTGTTGAAGAGGATCCTTCAAAATATGAGCACCCAAGACCAACTTGGTTTTGCACGACCCATGGTCAGTAGGCAACGTGACGACATGTGTATGCGTCACATGGGCCTTCAAGATCGTAGTAAAATCGTATTCCAGCTGCAACATAAATGTGCAGAGGACGAACAGGTTAATTACTCCAGTAGAGCAGCCCATTGCAGACTACATGCAAAAGACCTCAGGGCATGTAAAGCCCGCCAAAAGTTCCTGATTAACTTTCAGCAGAAGCATCGTCAACTGGATTGGGACGTGTTCAACTTAATTGGCCATAAGATGGACTTATGGTTCGAAGAGTACACCTTTTTGTTATCCTCTACCTCAAGCAAAGTTAGAGTCCGCAGGAGGTCAGGAGAGCAATGGAATCGAAAGTGGATATTGCCAACAGTAAAGCATGGTAATCGGTCTGTAATGGTATGGGGCTGCATGTCAAGTTCAGGATCGGGACGTCTCACCGTTTGTAATGACACCATAAATTCAGAGATTTACCAAGCTGATTACAACGAAAGAGATTGCATGCTACGCCCAGCCCGGGATCATTCCAGAAATGCCCAGAATATGATTTTCCATCAGGAAAATGTCCCATGTCACAAGTTTGTGTCCACCATACACTGGTCCCAGCACAACAATATTAAGGTGATGGACTGGCCACCTCACTCTTCGGATATGGATCCACTGAAAATCCTGTTGTAAGTCCTCAAATAGGGCGCCAGACTCCAATGAGCAATTGAAGGGAACCATCAACGAGAAGTGGGCTAGCATTACGCCCCTCAGGTTTCTCACCCTCGTACAGAGCAAGGCCTCGAACAGTAAATGCTATCATCACTGCGAATAGACTCTCGACACGCTATTGAGCTTCCTGTATCAGCTTACTGTTGCTGAAATTTTAACAGAGCTTAAGTTGCTTATCTGTTTTATGTTGCTGATGTTACTTGTTTTGTCAAATTTGCATTTCTCTAGATCTTGTTGATTGCTTGGGGTATATATAACATTGCTATTGAACCTCTTTATTCCAGTTGTGTTCTAATTTTCTAAAATTGCAGAAAACCTTTGGTTTCGGCTGTATATATGCTAGATATTTTTTACTTCCCCATTTACAGCCCTTTATTTACATAACTTTTCTTACAAACTTTCTGGCCAATGTACTCATTGATTTTTCGTTTCTAATTTTAAGTAATATAAAAACAATCTTGCGACTCCATGTGTCAATCTTAGCATCGCTGTAAATGGCACAATCCTATAACAACATTTATTGTTAATGTCGGCTTTGAGAAAAACACCACCACAGACCAAAAAAACTTGGATTTTTGTTCGGTTTGTTACTACCTAACCTCAATTAAGCTAACAGGTAGCTTTTGTGTCAGTATTAGTGGTTAGGTAAATAAATATTTGTGTCTATTTCGGTGGTCTGATCATGGATAGTAGCGGGGATTCGCTAAATTATATAGCAAACTATATTGAGTAACAGTACGTCAACATTGAAAGTCATATTTGGCTCGACTCATTAGGAGACAGCTGGCGGGAGACGAAAGCGTATTCGAGTCAATTTAGAAATCAACTTTTTCTGTCGAATTCAAAATTTTGTCTATTGCAAATTTGATCAATATATATTTATGTCTTGTTTTGTTTTTTATTATTTAAAAAAAAAAAGAAAGTATTCGAAAATATACTAGTAAAAAAAATAAACCAGCCTCTCCATTAGTATTTTCTTCATTTAAAGTTGTAAGGTTCCGAAGCAATGTTAAAATTTACATCTATTTCACCTTTTTCCAGTTCTCTTTCCATGGGTTTGTGAAACCAGTTTCTACCATTTCAAGTGGGATCTGTCATCTTTAATTCAGTGGAAACACCGGATAGGGTATATATAGTAAGGAGCCTTGAATTATTGGAGTTCGAAATGGGCATGATAGTGGATGCAAACGGATGTGAAATTCCATTTCTTACGAAACTGCAAACAATCAACATCTACAATGCCACGTCTGAGTCAAGTTGAGCTCAAAGAAGCTCTATCCGCCGACCGCGGACAGTGCAGTGGCTGACCACGTTCTTTAATGATCGTGAGCTTCGGCGTCTGGCTAGAATTGTCCATGGGACACTGACTCGAATCGCATTCACACTCAATACAGGAGGTAGTACCACGCGTATATCCCCTAGGTCAGTGCAGGAGGTGGTATCAGGCGTATATCCCTTAGGTTAATGCAGGAGGTGGTATCACGCGTATCTCTCAGGTCAGTGCATGAGGTGCTACCACACGTATATCCCTTAGGTCAGTGCAGGAGGCGGTACCACACGTATATCCCTTAGGTCAGTGCAGGAGGTAGTACTACACGTATATCCCTTAGGTCAGTGCAGGAGGTGGTATCACACGTATATCCCTTAGGTCAGTTCAGGATGTGGTATCACGCGTATATCCCCTAGGTAAGTGCAGGAGGTAGTACCATACGTATATCCCTTAGGTCAGTGCAGGAAGTGGTACAACACGTATATCCCTTAGGTCAGTACAGCCTTATTGAATTTACATTGAATATGGGAACAAAAGACCCACTATAGTGTCCCTGATAACAGCACGACACCGGACACAACGCTGCACCTAGGCTCGTGACGTTGCTAATTTGTCACTAGAAGATTGGTAATAAGTGGCGTGGTCTGATGATTCACGGTTCCAGTTGTTTGGTGATGATAGTAGGATTCGAGTGTGGCACAGAAACCATGAAGCCATGGACAACAAGACCTCGCACAGGCTGGTGGTGGTTCCATAATGTATGGATTGTTTTCACGTGACATTGGCTGGGTGCACTTAAACACATCATTGACTGGTAAACGTTATGTTGCATTGCTTTCTGACCGATGCATCCATTTAGTAACTTCTTGTACCCCCTAAAAGATGCGATATTCCGGCAGGAGAGTGCACCATGCCATCGAGCCCAAATTGCCAGGAATGGGTTCGAGGAGCATTTTGGAGAGTTCTAGCGAATGATGTGGCCACCACGTTCACCCGACATTAACCCAGTCGAGCATTTATTTGACCGAGTCACCAGGTCTATTCGCCCCTAAACTTCGGCTCCTACAAATATTAGGAGACAATGGAGAACTATCGAGAGGTTTCTGTTCACTTGTGAAATCGATGTCACGTCGGTTTTCTACACTTCGCCTGACGAGAGGTGATCCTATCAGGATACTAGATACTTATACCATGACTTTTGACAATTCAATGTATATTCTACCTTTTATTTTTTATCCCACTGGTTATTTTACCTTTGCCTAGTAGCTTTTTTGCTTGAAATATTCTGATTTGAAAAAAACACAATTTGTAATATTATCAACCATTTCCAAGAGGTTGAGGTCGGCTAGCATCAACGACATAATCAGCATGAATGAACAGGCAATGTATCAGACCTTCCTAGTACCGTCTTTGCGTATGGCACTGAGAGAAACCAAACTTTCGGGTGAGCGGTTTCCCAGGTTGGCGGGTCATATCCGGACTAAGTTGCCTTTTATGACACCGCCAAGAAGAAGGGTATGAGTATGAAATAGTGCTTGTAAATTAAAAAAAGACGAGTGAAGATAGGTGGAGGAATATAGGGGTAAGAAATAATGCTTGTTAATTAAAAAAAGACGAATCAAGATGGGTTGAAGATAACTCACGTTTAAAATTGGTCGAAAAAGAAACTTTATAAACCCAACAATCTTGAAAGGAGGCATCAAATTCAGCAAGTTTTAGACTTTTACACCTCTCTCTTTATTCGGTGCTATCATGAGATTAATTATTGTCATTTCATTTATCCTAATCTCAAAGCAAATGAGTTCCAACCCTTAAATTCAAAATCACAAAGAGATTTATCTTTATTATAAAGCCTTTTTAAGTGCCACAAAATAATTCAAAGCCAATGGTGCCATTATTGTTCAAATTACATCCTATTGCTGCATAATTTAAGTTGGCAATTACCATCCTTTACCTTTATCTCCTTACGATAACGCAGGATAGTCTTCAGTTTCTCAACCATACTTCAACGCGGTGTCAACAGACGAGTTCCGCATGCCACAAGCATTATTTTGACGGAATTACAAACCAAGACAGTAGTTAATATCCACCGAGGTTAGTCTAAAAATAGGGGAAAGGATGGAAGTCATAGGTCTAGGACAGCTAGAGGGAGAGAGGATAAATAATTAGTTTTACAACTAGTAGTTCTATAAGGTTATATTTTAAAGTAATATTTATTGATTCTATTCTTAAATATATTTATATGCTGTAGTATATACCTATTCCAAAGCAAACCATCACAATTCCGAGCAAATATTTCCTTGTATTTTCCACCTTAGGGATGATATTATTGATGGTGAACGAAGTAGGGAATTTTGTGCCCGTTGAAATGTATCTTTATGAGTTAATCTCAAAATTAGCAGATAGAAAATAAGTACCATTTTACAATTTGGCTTCCGAAAAAAGCAAATTACGGAGATGTCGATGAATATCATCGCGAAAAAACTTGTCTAAGCTAAAAGAGAAGGGAGTTACGTGGGCATTGTATGCCGGGATGTATCAAAGGCATTTGATGAGGTTTGACAAAGGGGGATGCAATTCAAGATCCCTCGACTTTGACTAAGTCAAAACTTAGAAATAACTCTATGACTATAATCATGGAGAAGTGGAAATATTAGTTTAGAGAGTATGGACGGCTCCAAGTTCATGGCAAATTCAGGCTTCCCGCAAGGGGAGGGTTGGTCCCCTACTCTTTACTAGATATACACCGCAATGTTCCAGCCCCTGTCAAACCCACTTGCATCAACATTCAATTCGCTGATGATTTTAGTCAGATAATACAGTGTTCTTGGCGGAACGCCGCTATGTAAGCTCGTACGACGGAGACAAAAATCGAAAGATTATGCATACACGAGGCCAAATGGAAAAAAGAACGAACCAAGATTAATCAAGATTAATTCAAGGCGGTTCCCATTTGAAGGAGACCTCTCTCTGATCTCAGGGTGGGGGATAGGCGCTATACCTACACCATGGAGTGAAATGTACTTGATATTAAAATTACTTCATCTGGGTAAAGAAAGCACGTCTCTGGTTCAATTTCAAAAGTCTCGACTAGAGTTAGAACTCTATTCTTGTCCAGAAATCTCAGAGAGCGCAATAAGAAGAAGATCTACAATGCAATTGTAAGATCTACACAGCTTTACCCAGCTTCCGCCCTCTCTTTTGCCTCAAAGACACAAAAGAGGAGACTACATGTCGTGCAGAACAAATGCGTGTTCCTAATTAGGTTACACGCAGGCGAGAAAGAAGACGCCAAGGAGAGCTGCACAGGGAGGCGGGGATAAGACCCATTAACATAATCGTTGAAGAAAGGACTAGGAATATTCAGGATAAGGTTAATCAAGAAATGGATGACGAAATCATCGAAATGATTAACTAGAACAGAAGAGCCAGAAACCATCAAAGATTCGAAAGTTTATTTCGTCTTTTGGCTAACGGAGACGATAGTGCCGTTCGACGCATGATGGAATTTGTATAAAAGACGGAAAAGAGAAAACTATTACCAACTAATCTAACTATCAACAAACTGGAATAATTACCCGATTATCACAAAACACAGACCTCCACTCAAAAAGCTCACCGATTTTGAACCAAGAAGAAAGAAGAAAGAAAACAACGAAAACACAAAAAACGACCTTCACCACAGAATACATGAAATGCAAAATACTGAGTATTGCAATAGTAATAATGCAATTATATTATAAAACAAACAACAAATGCTAAATATACAAAAACATTAAATTTTTTACACAAAAGGCTTGAAAGACGTATAAAACAATAACAACAACCAAGGATATACACGATCAACCAAAGCGATAAGCCTGATCATCAAGTACCTTGCACCCCTTTGCAAATCTCCTACACAGCATTCTCTTTTCACCACTTTTATTTCATTCTATGTAAACAACGCATGTTTTGTGCCCCTTTACACACGCACACACGCACTAGCTGGTGGTAAACAAACAAAACGCCAGTAAACGGAACATTTTCATTTTTTTCATGATAATGCCAACTAAATGATCAAATTATTGATTTTCATCTCATATAACTGATCAAATGCAACTTCTTTGGCGAAAAGGGAAGTAGCAAACTTAATTTTAAGAGTTAATGAATCGAAGCATAACTTGTAAATACCCAAAAGAGATAGCCTAACGAAGAAGGTCAGGGATAACACGTGAACCAGCAAACTAGAGGGACAAGGAGAAAGAGGGAGAGAGAGAAAGTAACAAAAAAACTTGTTGAAGCTAAATACAATATATTAAAAAAAATGGGCCCCCATAACTCGTAATAATAGAAACAAAACTAAAAAAAATCAATGCACACTTATTTCCGTAAGAAGATTTTTTTTAATAACATGATCAATTTTAAAAAGGCCAAGTTAAATGTTAAGATTATCGAATTGGCTTATAAAAAGAGCATTCAACAATGCTTCTTTCTATAACTTCATTTGAATGATAAATAAATTTAGCTGAATTCCAGGTTAATTAAATAGTCATTATCAGACATATGAACAAAATCGTACTAATATTTTCATCTTTCTGTACATTATATTAATGTTAATTGATAAGAACAGACAATTGCTTACCTGTTTGTCTAAAATATTTACTACGAGAACCAGAACACTTTACTAAGTAAACCCCACTTATATTTTTAAATGTATTGTGAACAAGTATTGATATTTGACTCGTTTTTGAAGGCAAGAGAAATTTAGGGTTTTTTAAAAGACGGGGAAGGTAAAAAAAATAATGAGAAAAAGGCAAAACTAGAATGTCTTTAACATTAGAGGTGATAGTAAGCTCCGTATGTAGAACGTCTTTTTGAAGCAGACATACAATTTAAAACAAGTGATAAAGGTAACACAATTTGTGGACGATCTCAAAGATATGAAAGAATTCTAGACCTATATATTCGCGGCTCACAACACGTAAATCACGTAAAAACAAGTAAAAAAAAACAGAGCGAATAACTTTGGGACTATGCACAGAGGAAAAATCAATATAATAGTATAAATTAGTCGGTTTAGGAAAGTTAGAGAATTTAAAACCTATCTGGGTTCTATGAATAAGCTAATTTGCTAATTTTAATATTTTCCCTGACCTTTTACAAATTGATTCTGTTATTTAAATGGTTATTTTTAAAGAAATTAGTCTGTATTAAGATTCTTAGTCCTGTTTCTATGATTCAGAGTTTGGGTTTCCAAGTTTGGTTATTTTAGTTATTTCATTAGGTTTGTATTTAAATTCTTTGTTTCGTTACTTTCCCCCTCTCTCTCCTTGCTCCTCCATTTTGCTTCATCTCGTGTTACCCCTAATCTTCCTCATTATGCTATCTCTTTTTCCGTTAATCCTTATTTTGCCTCTGCTTTGTTCTCCTCCTTTGCTGCCACTTCGTTTGACCTTGCTACCTACTCCTGATAAATCTTAATTAGCTTTTTCCCTCCCTCCCCTCTTTCTTCATTTTGATTTCTTGTCTAAGAGGTGGTGCTTTAATTTGTTCTTTCTTTATATATAACCTTGTTACATTATTTTTTTTGTAGTGTTCTTTAAAAAGAAATTGAATAAAGTTCGGAAACACCTATTTTCTTATATCCAATAAATAAAATCGACGAAGACCATTTCAATTTAATAATAAATATGAGGGGGAGAACATCGAATTCTATTTATTCCTCATTTGTATTTGGAGATAACAAATCTCCTCTTCAGTGGTTTCTAAAATCAATACGGGGTGAAGTAAGCGAGACGTGATTTTTTTTAAGATTGCAATGAACCTTAAATTAAAGATAAGTGAAATTATTATGATACAACATTTAGTTTGATGCGGGTCTAATTATTGTTAAGAGTTGTTTTTAGTTTAAATATGTATATATAGGGACTGAGGGAACTTGGTTAAATCCCTTTCGAAACTAACCTTAAGCAAAAGTTACAATTTTTCAGATTCAATGGAGATTAACCAGATTCGAGTATGGTCGTAGATGGGTGAAAGATAGCGTTTACTCAAAGGAAACCCCGTACGAAACGAGACGCCCGCGTGCTGCGAGAAACGACTATACAGTGAACGTTTATTTTCACCGACATATCCGATGTCACCACAACTCAAACAACGGTGAAGTTATTTGCAGCGGGAAATCAACTCTGTATGAAGGCAATACTTGAACTGGACCAATGAGCCTATTTGAATTGGATTGAATAAAGTAATTTTAGCATTTAATTGAGGAAAATTAACATTTATGAATCTCTGAAGTTCTGATTTTATCAGTATATTTTGTCGTCAAAATAGGGAAAACATGAATTATTCTTCTTTAAAAAGAATATTTTATGGATAACGGTTTTACAAAAAATATTTCTTAAGGTAACTAAATTCAAAATGTAATTGGTCGCAGTTAGAACCTAAATTATAAGCACGATTCGATAATAAAAAAATAGTCCTTACTTTGAATTTATGGGAGCAAAAATTTAAATAGCTTACAGATATACCAGAGAATGCTGGTTATCGGTAATTTTAGGTGAAAAATTCATGACCTAATCTTCCAACATTTTCGCCACAAATAAAAGAGAAATATCCTTCAGATGGTTTATCGTAAATTTTATAGTAGAATGGAAAGAATTGAAAAGGTTTACATGAATTTAAGGGAGTCATTATTACAATGAGTTATTCCAAACAGAAAATAAAATATCTCCCAATCTTCTTAAAAATGTTCAATTCATAAGTTTCCCCACTTTTAGTTACAGAAGGATCATGATGAAATCGTAACTTTAATTTTTATAAATGTAAATTCCGCTGCATTACCGTTGCGTCACACACACGCACACACACACACAATATATATATATATATATATATATATATATATATATATATATATATATATATATATATATATATATATATATATATATATATCATCGCTAACTCTAAAATTTAAGAACGGGATTTTGGGGAGTATTTGAATAAGAATTTCTTTAGAGTTTGAAAAAACAAAATAGTTTAGATCCGAAAAAATAGATATGATGATCCAATGCTTTATAATGTTTTAAAGCAAAATGAACTACAATTGGTGAAGTTCAGAAAATTTATTAAAATTTAGGTAAGGCTGCTTTTTTATTTTATCTATAACTATATTTTAGCAACGTGATTTTTTGAAAGGGGGGAAATTTAGTTTAGAGTTTCTTTTTAAAATTATTATAATTGACGAAGTTCAGAAAATTCATAAAAATTTAACCACGGCTGCTTCTTTTTATATTTTAGATTTTAATCTTAGTAGCGAAGCCATTGCCTGGTATATATATATATATATATATATATATATATATATATATATATATATATATATATATATATATATATATATATATATATATATATATATATATTATATATATATATATATATATATATATATATAAGTTGCGAATATAAAGGATGAAAAAAAACATTAACTTGATTACCAAATCATTAATTTTGAAATCATTGAAATCGAAGTGTTTTCGTAAGCGTTAAAGAATTCACTCTATTTTGCCGCTAAAACCATCAGAGCAGGTAAAGCTATCCACCCGAAAACTAAATCATGCCTCACTTACTCCAACATAAGCAAATAAGAGATCTGCGTACAATTAAATTAAGACATTCAAGGTAACAAAATGTCTTTTTCCCTTTTTGAAAAAGACGTTCGAAAGGTTGTAATGTTTACCGAAATTTTTGTTGGGGCTGTTTTTAGTATGGCGACAATGACAGGCTGCTGCGTTTGTCCCATTTTGAAGGCAGTTCCTCATACGGGAACTCATTTGAGCAGAATATATTCAGGCCATTCAGAAAGTTCGTCCCAGTTTGAAAAAAATGATAATTATTATGTCAAATATTATGAGCTATACTCGCCTCAGGCAGAAATGGACGATGAGAGAGAGAGAGAGAGAGAGAGAGAGAGAGTGTAACAACAAGGAGTAACAACAAGGAAAGAAGGTACCCTAGGAGACCTTACGGTCAATTCAAAGAGGGTACCTTTGGACTATCAATCGAGCGGGCACATGGCTGCTTAATTGTTTTGCGTCCCTAAACGGCCACTTTTCAAGACCTTGTCTAGTCTTGACTTGAACTGGTCAACAGATTCACTGTTGACAACTTCCACTGGAAGTGCGTTCCACTTACCGCAGATACTGTAGGTGAAAAAATTTCCACACAGATTGCGGTTGTAACGCTCAGTTCAAGTTTGAAGCCGTGATTGCGCGTTCTGTTCTCACTCAGTGTGAAAATATCCCGGTAGTCAACATTGTCGAACCCTCGAAGTATTTTGAAAACTTCGATGAGCTGACCACGCAGTCTACGGGTTTCCAGCGAGAACAGATCTAATTCCCTTAGTCTATCCTCATAACTTTTATGTTGGATAGAGGGAATCAGCTTGGTTGCCCTGGCTTGTACGCGTTCCAATCTCGCGATGTCCTTTCGCAATGAAGGACTCCAAAATTGTACGGCATACTCCAGGTGCGGTCAGACAAGTGAGTTGTACAGGCACAGTACAATCTCCTGGTTCCCATAACCAAACTGGCGCTTAATATAGCCTAGCATCCTTTGGGCCTTTTTCTCCGCCTCAATGCACTGTTTCGAGAACTTGAGGTCACTAGTGATTGTTACACCCAAGTCCTTCTCAGTGTTGGTGGATTCCATAGCAGGGCCCTTAAGGATATACTGAGATTGGGGGTTTCTGTGGCCGATATGCATCACTTTGCATTTCCCCACGTTAAAAGGCATTTGCCACGTGTCCGACCACTCCCCAATCTTCTCAAGATCTTCCTGCAGGCGGGCAGTATTTCCATCCTTTGCAACGTTCATACCAAGCTTGGTATCGTCGGCAAATTTGGAAATCTTGGCAACCATGTCACCGTCCATGTCGTTGACGTAGATGATGAATAGTAGTGGTCCCAGGACAGAACATTGAGGCACCCCGCTAGTAACGGGCACCCACTCAGAAGACTGTCCATTTACCACCACCCGTTGCCGTCTGCCACTTAGCCAGTTCTCGATCCAGCCGGCTACCTTTCCGTCTATGCCAAGCGCTCGCACTTTCCGGAGAAGGCGGCGGTGTGGTACCTTATCAAAGGCTTTCTGAAAGTCTAGGTACACCACATCCACCGCCTTGTCCCGATCGTGCTCACTGAAAACGAAGTGGAAGAATTCCACAAGGTTCGTCAGGCATGACCGTTGCCTTCGGAAGCCGTGCTGGAAACTCCTCAGTAGCAGGTTTAACTCTAAATACGACGTCACTTTGTCCACCATGATGCTTTCCATGAGTTTACCGACTATCGAAGTCAGACTGATAGGTCGGTAGTTCGACGGTTGGTTACGGTCTCCTTTCTTGAAGATAGGAGTCACTTCCGCCTCACGCCAGTCTCTAGGAACGCATTTGGTCCGGATTGACATGTTAAAGATAGCGCACAGATGTCATGATACTTCATCGCACACTTCCTTTAACACTTTAGGTAGAAACCCGTCCGGTCCAGGGGACTTATTCGTCTTTAGGTCAGCGATCTTTTTCTTTATTTCTCCTTCGGTGAAGTCCATTGCCTCCAGCTTTTCCCCCGAGTAGGAATCCGTCGGCTGGGGAATGGGACCACACTCTTCATTAAACACTGAAGAGAAGTAGTCGTTGAGGAGGTTAGCATTTTCTGCATCTGAATGCTTTAATGTCCCCTCCTCATTCCTCAAAGGGCCAATCGTTCGACGGATTGGTTTACAGCTGTTTACATATCCAAAAAACTCCTTGGGATTCTCTCTACAGAGTCTCGCCACTCGGAGTTCCTCAGACCGCATATCCGCCCTTATGCTGGACTTCACTCTCCTGGCTAGCCTCCGGTATTCGTCAAAGTCACCCGAGATCTTCGATTGCCGGTACACATTTCTCTTCTCCCTAAGCAGTTGGCCGATTTCTCGATTAAACCACTTAGGTTGAACAGAAGACAGACGGGGGCATTTCAGAGGGATGAAACGCGATTGAAGACTCATGAATGTGGTTTTGAAACTATTCCACGAGTCTTCAACGGCATCGCACACTTCTAGCCTCACGTCAGTCAGTCCAGCTCGAAGGCTTGCAAAGTCTGCTCTTCTCCAATCAAGTTTCTTTGATTGATTGGCAACAGACCTTACCTTCGGGATCTTGACGCTAAATCTAACTAGCTGGTGATCACTGCCACCGAGCTCTTCGCCTACAGAGATATCCTAGACGATATCATCCTCAGAGGTGAAGACCAAGTCGAGGATATTGTCTCCTCTCGTCGGTTCTCTGACCCATTGAGTGAGGAACTCGTTGTTGGCGAACTCCAGGAGTAGCGCGCTCTCGCCACAGGCTGCTCTGGTTTCCCAGTCAACTTGGCTGTTGAAATCGCCCATAACGATGCATACTCTGCCTTGAACCAGCTCATTCAGCAGCTGGTACAGTTCCCTGTCCTTCTCAACGGGTTGGGAAGGGGGTCTGTAAAGCAGCAGGGTCCTGTATCTCACAGGACCGATCTCTAGGTCAACGCCTAGGAGCTCGTGGTCGGATATAACGTTGGAGTTCGTAGATTTGATTGTATCCTTGACATACAACATTAAACCGCCACCCTCTCTGTCTGGCCTATCTTTGTGGAAGAGTTGGTAGCCAGGAACCGTGAATTCGCCTTCAAAGTCTAGGTTTGAGGTTTTTATCCACGATTCTGTTATGGCTACCATTTCGGAGAGAGAAAGAGAGAGAGAGAGAGAGAGAGAGAGAGAGAGACAGACAGAGACACAGGGAGAGAGACAGACAGACAGACAGACAGACAGACAGAGACACACACGCACACCCATACACACAGATAGAGAGAGAGAGAAGGTGGGCAGTTGATCTGTGGAGATATGGCAACAGTGGGGGAGGGGGCACCTGTGACGGTTTTCGTCGCACCCCCATCGTCCATTTTTTGCTGCGGCTAGTATAGCAACGCATCTCTCCTCATTGAGCGACAAATAAGGACCGATTAGAGTTGCTTGCCTATTAACTAGGACCTGGTTAGAATAGTTAGGCTATTATCTCGGACAAAGTTAGAGTTTTTAGGCTTAGGCTTATGTTAGAGGTGTTAGGCTATCAAATAGGACTAGGTTAGAGTAGATAGGCTATCAACTAGGACTAGATTGCGGTATATAGGCTATCAACTAGGACTGGGTTGGGGTAGATAGGCTATAGACTAGGTTAAATTAGATACGCTATCAAATTGGAATAGGTTAGAGTAGATAGCTTATTAAATTGGACTAGTTTAGAGTAGATAGGCTATTAACTTGGACTAGGTTAGAATAGTTATGCTCTTAATTAGGACTTAGAATAGTACGGCTATTAAATAGGACTAGGTTAGAATAGTTTGTCTAATAACTAGGACTAGGCTAGCCTATTAACGGAAATAAATAAGCGATAATAGAGATAAAATAACAGATTAGAACTTATTAAACATGGTAGTGATGGCCTAACTACGCTATAGCCTACAGTAGTCGTTATTTGTCGCCCAATAGGGAGAGGAACGTTGTTTTCGCCAAACATATTTTGCCTATCACTTTTTATTATTTTAAACCAATAAATTGGGAAAAGGCTTTAGAATAAAGAATATTATTCATTAAATTTACTTACAAAATATTTTATCTTATTTTTAAAGTGATCAGAACTCTCCGGCTGAACTAACCTAAGCAGTACATAACATGTCATAATTTTAAGGCTGATTAAAGCCACCAGTTCTTAACGAGGGTGATTCATCTCTGCATATCTTTTACCCCATTACAAGTACTACAGTACAAACTGCATCCTGAAAACTGCTTCATATTTTGAGTTTAAAAAACAACAATAAACTGCAAATTTTGCAAATAACTTGGCTAAATAATACACATAAGATTTTACAGTTACCATCAAACTTCAACCTATATTTGCCTTGTCAATTTATTGTAGTATATTTCTTTTGAAAAAACTCAAACAAGAACTATTAACTACACCGAATACATTTCAATAATCCGTAGTTAAATTGGTGAATAAATATTTAGTGCCATCTAGCCTCCACCTTAATTTTTTTTCATTTTTCATGAGCATACTTCTTTCCAATCGTCATTTTCCAACTCACAAAAGCGGCTTAAAGAAGCCTCACCGCTGTCTGCAACAATCACTGCAGCAGAATCTGAGTCTACGAGTATATACCCTCCATACATTTACACTTCCTCTCTCTTCACCACTTTCTTTACAGATCTCCCTACATAATTTTGTAAATGGAAAATTCTGTGAGAATTAGGTGTAATGCAGCTGGTAGCAATCGAGGATGGACGACAAGTATACAGGGTCTAAAGTCTGGACACAAGCAAAATCCATTTTTTCAATAAAATAAATTGAACTACATTTTATGTATTTGAATTACATTTGATTTAATTGGAAACTTAATAAATAAAATCTTCAATGTGATTTGCACCATTTGTGATGTAGGGTTTGATGGGCTTTGCAAGATCCACCCCAATCATTCCAATCCATTAAGTCCAAATTTCTGTCAATTTGAGCACATTCATTTATGACGCGCTGTTGCCTCAGGTGTCTCGTATCTTTCACTTCATTGAGTTATTACACCTTCTCCTTTAGGATACCCCAGGCAAAGAGGTCAAGGGGGCGGGAGATAAGCTCAAGTGAATGAGGATACCATTGAGTAAACATTCTCCTTTATCATACCCCAGAAAATAAGAGACAAGGTGTAAGGTAAGGTGCACAAAGAGACTAGTGTGATATTTTCTATCTGCCCAGACTTTAGGTACACCCTGTATATTGGAGTGTTGTGAATAACATCTAATTGAAGATAGAAAAAGGTTAGCTGGAGTCAAGAAAAGTTTGTAGCCAGTCTCAACCCCTCAAATTTCACTGACAAAGAGGTGGAGGTTCAGGAGAGGAGTGAATTCGACGGAAACAAATCGAGTAGAGACCAATGATGTTCCCGTAAGTTAGAATGAAGGATTTAGTTAGCATCATACCCAACCAGAACATTTAGAGCATTTTCGACACCACAGCTAGGTATGCGTTTTAATAGGAAGAAAACCAGTAAATATAATTGTGTGACCTTCTTAAGGTTTATTGAGATTGGATGAAAAACGCAAGCTTTTAATCAGATGTTTTCCCTCGAATGTAAAGCGAATATCAACAAGTCCGTCGCTACCCGCAGAAAGGTTCCAAGTGGATATCTCTGAAGAACTGAGGCGAGGGGTGATAGGTAACTCAAAGTAATAAAGGGAGATATGTAAAAAAGTGATAAGGAGAGATCTGTAAATAAAAGTGAAGACTGGAGATCTATAAAGAAAGGTGGCAAGGGAAGATCTGTAAGGAAAGGTGAAAAAAGGATATCTGTAAAGAAAGGTGTTTCAAGGCTAAATCTATAAATAAAGGTGTCAACAGGAGATCTATAAAGAAAGGTGTCAAAGGGAGATCTGTTAAGAAAGGTGTCAAAGGAAGATCTATAAAGAAAGGTGTCAAAGGGAGATCTGGAAAGAAAGGTGTCAAAGGGAGATCTATAAAGAAAGATGTCAAAGGGAAGATCTGTAAGGAAATGTGGCAAAGGGAGATCTAGAAATAAAGGTGTCACAGGGAGATCTTAATAAAGGTGTCACAGGGAGATTTGTTAATGAGTGGTGTCAAAGGAAGATATTTAAAGAAGGGTGTCAAAGCGATATCTGTAAAGGAGCTGTCAAAGTGCGATCTATAAAGAAAGTTGTCAAACGGAAGATCTGTAAAGAAATGTGGCAAAGAGAGATCTGTAAAGAAATGTGGCAAAGGGAGATCTGTAAATAAATGTGGCAAAGGGAGATCTGTAAAGAAAGGTCTCAAAGTGAGAACTATAAAGAAAGGTGTCAACGTGAAATCGAGAAAGAAAGGTGTCAAAGGGAGATCTATATAGAAAGGTGTCAGATGAAGATCTCTAAATAAAGTTGTCAAAGGGAGATCTATAAAGAAAGGTGTCACAGAGAGACCTGTAAAAACGGTGTAAAAGTGAGATCTATAAATAAAGGTGTCAATGGGAGATCTATAAAGAAAGGTGTCAAAAGGAGATCTATAAAGAAAGTAGTCAAAGGGAGATCTATAATGAATGTTGTCAAAAGGAGATCTGTAAAGAAAGTTGTCAAAGGGAGATCTATAATGAAAGGTGTCAAAGGGAGAACTTTAAACCACCTTGACAAAGGATGATATGTAAAACAAGGAATGATTGTTGAGTAAGTGAAAATGTATAGAAGATACTTAGCTGCATATCCTCCTACAGGCTTTAAGGCTTGCAGCGTAAACTGCAGTTGTTGGGGCCGGAAGGGTATACAAGATTGGGATAGCCAGACATGTTAAAATCCACGACCCCACCTAGAACCACAGGCTATGGATAATGGCCAGGACAAAGTATGAATAGATATAGTTGTTTGGCGACTAGCCTACGATATAAGCCGCTGGTTAAGAAAATATGTGATAAAAAGCTTGTACAGAAAGCGCCGAAAATGTGGTAAAATGAAAATCCTGCTATGGAATAAAACCCAGGTTGCCTCAATCTAGTTAGGGACTCCTTAGGGCCACTCGGGCTGAAAAAGCGTGCCGTTCCTTCACATACAAGGTGTAACAGTATACAAGGGCAACCTCTAAAGGGGGTAGGGTATTATAAAACTGAAAAACCTGCATCAAAACCCCATTCGAACCCCCTTTCTGGTTCTTAAAAGAGTGTGCAAATTAGGAGACTGAGAAGGCATACAAGGTACAGTACCCGTTTGAACAAATATGGGGAGGGTACACAATTCTCCAGAAATGGCGCAATCATTATTAATGTAACTTTATTTGTATGTCACACTTGTGATCGTTAGTACGATACGAACCTTTAAAGTGAATTCTGCAGGAAGGAAAAAGACCATTGGGAAAAGAAAGAAGCGTCGGATCGGCTATAACATTCGAATCATTAACACTCCATCGCCGAGATCATTGGTGTGTGGCTTACTTCACTCGGCTATCCATCAGTCTAAGGAGACTCAGATCAAACCGAGCTTATAACCGCCTGTTCGAGATGATACATAATAAATTGAACTCTAGTGCAGCTTTTTATGCAATTTGCCTCAACAGATCTCTCATCTTCTTGGAAAGGTCTAAGAGGAATGAGATATCGAGTTCCATTGCCATTAAATTGCCCTCCGGACCTCAATATGGCAGTTTTTCCTCGTGGCTCAAATTCATGAAGGTTATTAAAATTCTCAATTCTTCTTGGCAGTGGATTTAGATTGTTCGGACTCCAAAACAGTATGCATTTTGTTCACTTAAAATGCCAGTTAGCCAGGTGAAGAATGAGAGAGAGAAGGAATTCCACCTTCCCCAGTTCGCCGTTGACCGCTCTAAATTCGTCTGCCCCATATATGCGAAAATTAGAACAATGGAATGACTATTAAGTGGGAATCGCGACTTCGCGATATAGAACTTTATCGCGATCCAAGGCAATTAAGGAAGTCTGTTGACGATGAATCTCCCTCTCCGTGTCTTTAGGCATTATAATCATTTACGGCTTCGGTTAGGTGTGAAAAGTACATATTTTTTAAGATACTCCACCTTTGATGGGGTGAAAATGAAATTAAAATAAGTCCACCTCGCCTTCTCTTGATATGTAAAGAATTACTGATTTCAATCTAATGCTAGACTTTCGAATTGCTAATACTACTAAGTGATTAAAAATAGCGGGGTATGAAGGGTGCAACTCCACAATTAAAGGGAGGTATAAGGGCGAAGCTTCCATTTCGAAATAATTACCTTTAGGGTTCTAAACAATTCGAAAGCCTAGCATTAGGTTGAAATCAAGGATGCCAATGTTTGAAAGCAAGAATCAAGAGAAGGCAAGAAGGACTTATTTTAATTTCATTATCACCCCATCAGAGGTGGAGTATCTTAAAAAATATGTACTTTCCGCGCCTAACAGAAGCGGTAAATGACTATACTGACTAAAAATACCATTAGTACAGTTTTTAATACTAAAACCACGGCGTAGTTCTACGGAAGTATCACCGATTTCATTAATACTCGAGCATAGGGAATCAGGTATATAGACTGTCATAGATGGAAATATTAAGCTAACCTAACATAAATAAGGAAAATTCAAACCAATCACGCTAATACTATAATAGCCTCGTCATGATTTCTGAAAAGTGGGTACACGGCACTAGACCCACCCATTTTAATCGGATTATTTTCATATTGACCTATTTGAACAATAGAGGCCGCAGTTTAGCCCATTTAATTAATGCTGTAACTGGTTAATTGGGACTAGTATTCTTTAAAAGTGCTTTAAAATTGTTTACAATGCTAAGAAAACTCGAAATCGAAATATTTAAAATAAAATCTCTCGTATTAAAGCAAACAACACTGCCATAACATTTGGATTTCGAGGTACTCTCTTAAATTAAGAAAATGAAATACAGTAATTAGTTGTCTCCTTTCCCCCCCCTCCCTCCTCCTCTACCCCCATTCAATTCTTAACAAATGATGTAAATAAAAAATTTGTTGGAATGAATGACTTCTCACTCTTTTCAACTTTCCTAAATTTCAAGGAGAATCGGGATTTTTCCTCTATTTGCCATTATTATATTTACTAGATGTTAACTTTTGTTATCTCATATGGAGTGAATAATTGAGATACAACAGAGTTTGACTGAATATTTTCGGTTTTTTCTTGTCTTTATTTGGTTGTTTGCTTTTTGCTATTATGATCCTTTCAGTTTTTAGTAAATTTAAACCATCAATTTATCAATGATGATTGCAATCTTGTAAAATCTCTTCAGCAAGTTTGCCTACAGTCATAATTTGGTCAAGAAAAATGTTGCAAAAGTATTTTTTTTTGTTGGCTGGACAATAAATACAACGTTCGAATATTACACGAGCAAACAAAAAACAAAATTAGTATATAATTCATATTAGATTTACTTTCAATGTGCTTATAATTGGATTAGCACATAAAAATAAATTATTTATATCGATGTAATATCTAAATAATGTCATTTCCTAAGACTGCGCTTATAGTATCAAATAATAAAATGATATCACCTTACCTTTTTTTTCGATGCCACAAATGCTCTCCTGATTAAAAAATTCTGCACGTCACATATATCTCAAAATTAAGAGCAATAAAATAACTTTCGCTTATAACAGTTAATTTTAATATATAATTTTAAAACACTTTCACTAACTTTGTCAATATTTGCACTTTGTTACTATGTAATCCCGCCAACCGTGTTAAATTGATCTAATTAACGCAAACAGGCGTAATTCTACGAACAATAGGAGTCCCAAAATTCAACCTATTTAACCAATGCACTACGAGGAGCCTTCACCAAACGGCGCAGCCGTGAACACTGCACTTCAACAGATCACGCAGCGAGATGTCGAATCTAACGCCTTTTCTTACTTTTGGTTTCTCGAAATCCTCTTAACTCCGCCTCCTTTTAAAAGTAGACAAACAAACGAACACATATCAAGGACTCGAATACCCCCTGATCCTACCTTTCTCTTTCCAGGTTCAAGATTGTCAGAGACACTGTTGTGTTTTTTCTCTCGACGCGCTGGATGCGGAACAAAGAGGGGGGGTTCCGTTACCGAAATCGTCGTTTCCGCTTACTAGTTTTTGCATTTAAGATGTTTTATACTCAATTTCTATGCGTTAAAGGGCTTTGTGTAATATCCTAGTTAAAGAGTTAGGGCGTGGATATTTAATTACGCCTCGTACTATTGCCTAAAGTCATCTAGAGTGTGTAATTGGCACTAGCCAATTTTTTTATCGCTGCCAACTATCAGACCAAAGGTCACATTGTCTAAAGTTTAATCCGGAAATTCTTTTTCTTTACTCATAAAAGGATGAATATTTATGCTAATTTATGATGTGTCCCTCGCGTATTTGGCTTAGGTGTAATCTTTGAAGTGTGAAACGGTGTATAAAACAGCAGATAAAAAGAATCGCGGTGAGGGAAAGTACACGCATGAGAAAAGATAAATAGTCTATTAAAAATGCAAAGGTAATAGAGATTCGTAGCAAAGACCATTTAGCGTCTTCATATTAATATAAAAATCTGAAATAAAACTCATGAAAATAATTGTCGCCAAGGGAGTCCATAGGAACTAGTACACTGAAAACAACTCAAATAGTTTCGAACAAAGATCACCCTACATACAATCACATTACGTTTTACTAACAGCAACGAATTTCAGATCAAAATCCAAGAGCACCGCATCTTAAAAAAAACATAACATATTTCCGCATATCAACAACCTAATATTTTTTTTTTATAGAAATCTCTCGAAGGGGCAGGAAATGTGAATTTCTGAGATATCCAAAATCTTCCTCTCGGTTCTAAATTTATTTCATAGAAGCTCAAAGAACAGCTATCATTTGTAATATTAACACCGCTGCCCAATGGTATAAATATCTTTTATTTGGCCCCAAACTAAAAGTGTTAATAAATTCTTATATAAAAAATTAATTATTAGGAAAAACTTTTGAGTACGCGGAATCTGATCAGCTATTAATGATCACTTAGGAAGTATTATTTCCTAATTTTTAATAAACGAACAAAAGAACTAGGAAGAAGAGTGTAGAAAACTGACATTCAGATGTATTCCAGGGTCTGGCGAGACATATATCAGTGGAGAACGAAACACAGAGGTTAGAAACGAGAAAAACAGAGCCAGGGGGTAAATAAAATTCGCTCAAATGGCAAACTCGAGCGTTACATCCCTGTCGATAAAAACTTCTTAGATAAACCTTCATCTAGAAGTGGGATACTTGTGGGTGACTGCTGTTGTGGAGGTGACTCGTCCCTTACGTTCAGCGTGTGCCATCTGAGCCTCCATCGTGCGATGGTCGCCTCGAGAGATTTTGCTTCGCTCAATTCAAGATTGAGCGATTCTTTGAAACTGTCTTTGAATCTTTTATTTTGCCCACCAATGAAGCTCTTGCTTTGCCACAAGAAGAAACAACAACAGGTTTGCGGTTAATAAACGACTACCACTGGAATTTCGCCATTCTTTTATTAATTTATACATTTACAAAGAAATGAACGCAGAAAGAGAGATTTAGAAACCGTGTAGACACAGACTTTATATACATAAAATACAAAATAATATAAAATTGTATGTAAATAGAAACCGGAGGCTAAAGGCAAAAGAAAGGGACATTAGAAGAGACTAAAGAGCCAGGAGAAAAATAATTACTCAATAAAGGTAATACATACTTGAAAAGACAAATAACGCTCCAAGAAAATTTAAATACCTTGGCTTTGAACCGAACCTGAGTCTACCGATTGCCGGTTAGGTACTCTATCACTGAGCTACGAGGTATAGTCCTTCAAACCTACACAAAGCGTTACCCTCTTAATCCTAGTATCTCTCCAGGCTAGAGGACCACTCAAGCAACTTTTATATCAATTCTTTAACCCACTCATGATCTCCAAGACCCACTACCCTATCACATACAAGAAGGAACAATGTTCTTAGCTTTTGTGGATTACCTCTATTTCGCTCTCCCTTGCTCTTTGTTGTCTTCCAGTTCCCAATTCTCTTGCCTTTACCCTCCAGTATTCATCCTCAGGCACTCATTCACTTAGAAATTTTCTCATCCTTTTTATAGAATTGAACGAACACAACTCAACCAAAATCCTAAGAGCCTGTCAAGGCTAATAGAGGAGAGAAAGAAAAGGGTGGAAGTCGAAAGTGACGATGGAAGTAAACGGAGAGAGGAGAATATGCGACAAAAAATTTGGGAATATATTTTAAAGTAATATTTATCATTTATCTTCTTAAACCTATTGTATGTTATTCTTTCCAAGACATTCCTATGCTAGTTAGTCAACGATTGCATTATTTTATAAGAAAAGAAATTCTGTGCTTTTGCAGAGCTAAATCCTATGTTAACTCGCTTGTACTTGGTATTTTCGGTTGGCCCTCGGTTATCTTGATCAAATATATTTTACATATTTCCATATGTTAGACGCACAAAGACCGATCTATCAGTGACAGTTAATTGAGGTGCCACTGTTTATTCTCGTGATAAATATTTCAAAGCTCAATAATTAAATTCGTCGTTGGACGTTTTCCAATTTTGTAATGCACTTTCTCATATTTTATGAGAGAGTTGTACCGCATACTACAAATAAAGTCTTAAGACATACTTATATAATATAATAATGATGGGTATTATTATTATTATTTTGATCTAAACGCAATATGTTGACCAATGTAGACTAGAAACCTCTTTTTCCCTTGTGAAAGTACAATACATTGTTTTGAAAATTTCTGATCGATCGAGAATAAGATGCATAAATCTTTCTGCATGTTTACTTTGTTTAAAATTTGATCATCCATATTGTAATCTCTTCCTAGATCACTTTGACCATGAACATGGCCTTACACTTATCCACGTTGAATTTCTTTGGCCATCTTTCCAACATTCAAATAATCTATCCTTACAGCTATTTATGGGTGATGGTAAGAAGCTGAATAGATTCTCATTTGTGAACAGGACCAACCTTTGCGTGGCTTTTGTAAGCTAGAATACGGGAATTCACCTTTGTCGGGAAGTTCTTACTTATCTTTCAAAACATTCATCATCTCATTATCAATTATGTGAATCTGTGCAACATGATATCGATGGTAAACTATATAGAGGAGGTGATATGATAACAATGTATATATTTCCTTTAAATCCTCCTGACCTTTGAAAGTCACTCATCTATCGTCTAAGTAATGGGTTGGAGGGGAGTGTTGCTTATATTTCTCACTTGATTATAATTATTATTTACCGCATTTAATGTTGTTTTCTTCCCTTTATTTAAATTTTCGCAGTCACCCCTTAGTTAAGCGTTCTTTGAACTAGTTATAATAACTAGTTTAAAGTTCGTATTTAATACCTATATTAATGTTTTTTGTTTCCTTTATGGAAAAAAATAACAATAGTTTTGTTGACATCCTAACGGTTATATTGGACCTGCGACGTCCGTAATGCTTTTATGAATCGGTCACTTACTTCATATCTTTCATTCCCAAAGGTGTTAATGAGAAATGACTTAAATAGTTTAAGTAGAATCACAATTAATATAACCTTTTCTTCACTAACGCCACTGTAGCATCATTATTATATATATATATATATATATATATATATATATATATATATATATATATATATATATATATATATATATATATATATATGGGTAAGAATGGATGGAGAGAAAGAAAAGTCCAGACACTACACAGAGCTCTTTATTGACGTTTCGCCAAGAGGCGAAACGTCAATATAGAGCTCTGTGTAGTGTCTGGACTTTTCTTTCTCCCCATCCATTCTCACCTACACTTCGAGTCTTTCATGCCATATATATATATATATATATATATATATATATATATATACGACAAAGCCCACACAGAAAAATAATATATAATATGAGGATTCCAAGTACTTTCGAACTTTATTTTGATTTCCTTATCAAGGAATAACAGAAGTATTAAAAATTGTAATTTTTATAGGGATGTTTGTGTGTGTATTTATTTACATTGGTACTTATTTTACCTTGGTTTTTAGATCCTGATCTCTGGGGATAATCTCTCGTTAAGATTCTCTCCCTCCTTAATTGCCTAGGCGGTATTTTAATCCTTTTGTCAACCTTTAATCCTTTGAATTTACCTGTTTTAATGATCATATTTTGTATTTATCTTCGCTCCTCCTAAGGTTTCCATTTTATATTATTTCATTTTGTTGATTGTGTTTTTACTTCTTTGTGGGCGTTCCCTCTCCTCTGTATCATCCCTATAAATATTGGAATCCTCGTATTATTTTTCCCTGTGGGCTTTGTTGCATTTATTGCTTACTCAAGCGATACTTTGTGAGTTTTACACACACACACACACACACACACACACGCAGACATATATATATATATATATATATATATATATATATATATATATATAGTGAAAATCAGTATCGAAGTAGCCCAAGCCGCAGCTCATGTACGACACCCAAATCCTGTCCTTGGTTGGAAGAGAAAAAGAGGTGTTGCAAAATATTCCCGTGTGGTAGAAATATCATATAATTCAAGAAATACAAACAGGTGAATTAGATATATTTAAAACTCGAGATAAACAAAGAAAAGAGCGCCAAAGGGTGAAATAATGAAAAGTGTATGAAACAGAAGTTAAATTTGTCGAATACGATAAAAAAACACTTAAAAATTTAAAAATATATGTGTTGTAAAGATTTTCCTGGTTAATACTAAAGAAACAGGAATAATGAGTGGTAATCTCATCAAAAATAGGAATTCCAGGTCCCAACATATGCTAAAATATACTAAAAGGTGCCTATACACTTAAAGATCCTTCAAGTTTTTCATTTTTCATTTACACTTAGTATTTTTTAATCCATTTATCCCGAATCAACCGAGAAAGTAAAATATAAATGGGAACGGACAAACTGAACATATGTTGCCCGATCCATCTTTGTGTTGTAAGCATGAGCTCAGCCAATAGCCAATGATCTGAATAAGTATAAGTTTTAACCCCATCAGAGACTGAATATAAAATATTGCAATGACTTTCCTCCTAAATACTGAAACTCTCTCCTTCTCGTTTCGTAACGTCACCTTGAAATAATTGCTCTACCCAATGACATTTTTTAAAAACTCCCGTATGAAAGATTTTCCCGAGAAAACAAGCCAGTTTCTTCAGTTGAAGGTCTCCACAAAAACTTTATGGTTATGCAACAAACCCATTATCTCAATAATTCTTTAATTTTTACTAACCTTGTGTTTTAGGGGTTTCAAACACAGGTCTTCAAAACGACTATACTATCATTACACGCCCATTAGATTTAATCAAACGAATGGTAATAAAACATTACCCAAAAATTAATGACCCTGAAAAACTAGGTAATTGGTGGAGCCCTTGGAATGCCCAATTCTTAGAAGATCTTTTTGAAATGGCTTTCGAATGAGACATTTTGAAATATCAAAAATCTTGGGATGTTGATAAGAACAATGCCACAATCAAGGTCAACAGATGCATTTTCTCAGTGAGTAATAATCTTTCCTAATGGCCAAGTTATTGGTTAACCCATATTATCCCCAGGTGTGAAATAATTGTCAAAAACCTGTAAAATATTTATTGGTACATTCATTTGGTCTACTACGCACAAATTTTTAAGAAGACACCTTGATTGTAAATGACTTTTTCAAGGGGGTCTACCCAGGTAGACATTGGGCTAACAAGGTAACAAAATAACCAAAAAGATCAACTCTTTTTATGATAACTGTAAACCTTACTTTCTTACTAAATAATATCACAAAAAAATGTAAACATTAAAAAATTATTCCTTTAAAAAGTTAAATAGTGTATATGCAATTTATAACTGATGTATAAAAATGAAATATACCTCTAAAGTATATTATATACGTTTTATAAAATGCATTACTCGTGAAATTTTTGGAAGCACTAAAATAAATGTAAAGTTTTTTTTTACATTTATTGCATTGTATGTTTTCACTTTTTTGTTTTGCATACAGTACTCCTGAGCTTGGACCAGGACTGTTCAAACTTAGAAGTGACGACGGTAGGAAAGACTTCTTCGTCATTGAAATCACTAAGTTTCTCTTAAAATCTTTTTGTGGTGTCTTCCGACTGGTAATTATATTGTAAAGGCACCAAGTCTAAACTACTGAAATATTTAATGCATTGATTATTATCAATGGAAAGTACCATTTTTTCCACAAATGCGTAGACGAAAATCTGAAAGTGCTCTGTCTAATAAATCCACGCCACCCATGCCACTGTTGTATAACTTAATAACTCTTGGTTAGTTTACTTGCTGTTCTCCTTTTCCTTCAACTCTTCTCTCAGTCTTACCTAATAGTTCTACTCCAAATACATTACTGCAAAGTGTAACTACTGCATTATCATTCCATCTAACAATCTCTACGTTCCCGTCCGAGTGAAAATCATAACTGCCTCTTTCTTCTTTTTGCATGACTTTTTGAGATTTTATAGTGCACTTCTTCAAACAATTTTCACTTATTGTTCAGTAGCTTTAAACTTTTCTTTTTTAGTTGAACAAATAAGTCGTACGAGCTGAAGAAATTGTCCATAAATATATGAAGCTTTCGTTGGTTTTGAATCACTTCTAAAAGTATCATTACAGCGCGCGACCCTAGTGATCCCTCCTCAACATTTACAGTTTTTTTCTTCGTATATTATGGTGTTCCATTAGAACGACATAATAACCATCATTTATAGCCGAATCGAATTGGCCCTTGTCTCATAAACTGCTTACATAAATGTCTTCAAAAATACGACACCATCGATTCGTCATCAGAGAGGTTAGTATGTAAAACACCGAACTTCGCTAATTTTTCATTTAGGACATCATATAAAGGTTTTACTTTTGCCATTTATTTATTTGACAAATTTCCATTGTCAGCTGCATGTACATACATTTTAATGTTTGAAATTTGTTTCTTGGCATAGTATCTACAAAAGCTTTTCATTCTAAATCGTCCGATTTGCTCCAGTAGTCCTTTTCGGATTTTCTATATTGTATCCTGACAGCAACACAAGGCCAAAAAGGTTCTAAAAATCTTCTTTGTTGTTACTAAATTCTGGATCATTTTTATCTTGGTTTTCATACTTATTTGTCTCTTTAATCATTACTTCAATCATATCTTTGAAAATTTCATTATACCGACCGATTTCATCGAAGCTTTCTAAATGTGGAAAAGTTTCGTGGAAAAATCTCTTTATATTTTCCGTTTCCTTGTCACCTTCATTTACCTCATTATCGACAGGTAAATGTTCCTTTTTCTCATTTTTGTGAATCTTTTGTATTGTTTTTTTTCTTTTCGAAGCTCTTTCTTCTATTTCTTCTTCATTTTCACTGACACAAAAATCATCTAATTCTCCATTTACTTCTATAGGCATTTCATGATACTCTTCCTTGTCACTGTCATCATCTAATTCTATGTCACTACCTTGACCTCCATCAATGGGACCTGTTGAAATTAATAACAACACTTTACATTTATTCAATTTCATTATCAATATACTGTTAAAAAATGTACACAATTAATTATAAAATCACCTGTTATAACAATATCTACGTTGTCAATACTATCGTTTCGGTCAATTTCGGCCATTGCATCCTGCAGAAATCGATGGTGAATTATTTTACTTCTATAAAATATACTTCAATTTACTTCTATAGGCATTTCATGGTACTCTTCCTTGTCACTGTCATCATCTACTTCTATGTCACTACCTTGACCTCCAGCAATGGGACCTGTTGAAATTAATAACAACACTTTACATTTATTCAATTTCATTATCAATAAATATACTGTTAAAAAATGTACACAATTAATTATAAAATTACCTGTTGTAACAATATCTACGTTGTCAATACTATCATTTCAGTCAATTTCGGCCATTGCATCCTGCAGAAATCGATGGTGAATTATTTTACTTCTATAAAATATTTTTGATTCCATTCAGAAAAATTAATGGAGATTGTAGAACGTATTTTTAACTTACAAATCACAAACTTAAAATTTTTTTTTTCTGCTTACTGTAAACATAAAATTTGCCTGAAAAGCAAATTTTGTAATGCCCACCTATTTCGTAGTTGGAAATAATGATATTTATTATATAATTACTCAAAAAATTGTTTCTTAAATGCATAGAAACATTAAATAACTAATAAATAGCCAAACTAATAAGTTTACATTGTAAAAAATTAAATAAGGAAAAAGTGTCAAAAATTTGTAATTTTTTGATACCTCATTATCACAGTGTCTACCTAGGTAGACCACTAAATTTAAAGTCCTATTATGTCTAATACAAAACATAAAATAAGTATTTAAGACGTTTTAAAGTTAAAATAGCTCCTTACCTTATTATAAATCCTCCTTTCTTGAAATTCCACAAAGGTGTTTTTGAAATAGTAAGTCACTTCTCGAGGTCACTTCAATTCTTTTTTTTAATAATACAGAATTTTATGTTTTCATTAACTTTTTTAACAAATTTATAAATACAATATTGAGTTATAAGTAATAAAATATTTAAAGCTGAAGTTTTATTAGTACAAATTTACTTAAAAATTTGAAAAATAACTAAAAATAACATGAAATTTACAATTTGAAAATAGGTCTACCCAGGTAGACATTGGGATATGTGTTAAGTGAGATAATAGGCAGCATGCAGGCGCAGATCCAGGGCGGCTAGGAGGATGAAGTCCTTCGCCCAGCCCCTAAAAATTCAGACCGGTTTATGTTTTTATTCCTATTTTAATCCATACTTGTATTCTGCTATTCAGAAAGAGTTATGTAATAATATAGAATATATATAAAAACTGTTTTTGAACCATTGCGATCGAATGTACCTTGTATGATACATGTATAAAATACAGTTAAATCTCAAAAATAAATTAAATTCAGTATTATACCTTAGCTGATGTCCAAAAACTACAATTAATATTTTTCTGATGTGTGGAAAAAATTCGGATCTGATAGTGCTCACTCCTGTGTGAAATACAGTTATTTATTTTCATTGATGTGTAAGATAACCTTTATTAATGTTCAATGCCCTTTTCTCAGACTACTCAGAGGGAAGAATTAGGTTAGCTCTGCTCCAAATTTTTATTTTGCTTTCGCCACTGGCAGTAATCATGCAACCTTGGTTGTGTGATTTGCAATGTGTTCCTTTGATTGATCTAATCCTTAGTTAGGTGAAATTTGGGGGCCCGGGCATTACATTTTAAGGCCAGAAAACTGTTTCTACACCTTTTCAACCTCAAATTTAAAAAATTGAACATCAAATTTTAAAAGTTGACCTTCCTATTCTAAAAAAATGAACTTCAAATTAAAAAAAAGTTGACTTACATATTTTAAAGAAATTGAACTTCGAATTTAAAAGTTGACATTTAAATTAAAATACTTAGATTTCATATTAAACATTATTTTTATCGCGGTTTTCATACTTATTTGTCTCTTTGATCAGTAATTTAATATATCTTTGAATATTTCATTGTACAGACCGATTTCATCTAAGCTTTAAGTTGGAATAGTTATGCCATAGTGATTAGCAATTTTATCATTCTTTTAACCTTTTCATCTTTTGCTCTCATTCTTTATTCGCTGAACGAAAATACCTTCCGCAATTATCAGATATATTTTCCTTTTGTCAATAATCTTTTGTGCCCACTTTCTGACACCAATTTCGTAGGCACCTTTGCCACCAGCTGCCAATAAACTGTACGTCATAAAGACCGAATTAATTTATTAATACACACAGTAAATAAATAATTAAAATAAATTAATTTAATATTCAAAATAAAATTTTAACGGAAATTAATATTAAGAATTAATTTACTATTACTGCACTGAACATATCGCTCTCTTAATCTTGCCACGAGACAGTCGCAACATAAGCCGGAAGTCTTCTTGGTCGCTTGGGCATGGCATGTGCTTCTTAAGTTCATGTCTGGAAAAAACCACGGATGGCGTCTCCCACAAATCCATACGGATTTAAAAAACTCTTCGTATCCCAAATAGGAAAGATTTTAAGTACGATAATAATTGATTAGGAAGGGGTGTTTAAGAAGCTTGTATAAATGAGGGGATCCCTACATGAATACACTGTGGCAAGTTGGTTTACTAATTTATTTCTCTCTTTTTCTCCTTCCTCTTTTATTTCTTTTTCTCTGTATTTTCTTTTCTCTCCCATATTCCTGAGATGAGAGTAAAAAAGAATCTCAGTTAAATTTAAAACCCGATGCACTCTTTTGAACTCATTTATTCGAATGTTCGTTTTAAAGTTACAGAATCGCGATTAGCGAAGAACTTTCAATCCACTCATATTTAGCGAAAGCAGTGAATATAACAGTGAGTACGAAAGTTATGAAAAAAAACACATTAGTAGAAAACTTCAAGAAGAAAAATGCTAAGAAGTTAGTTTACGCAGGAGGTGATCAATCTAGAGTAAGTTAGAATTTTATTGAAAGTAAAAGTTCATTTGGTGGTTAAATTTTTCCTACATGCATGCATCAATATGCAGAATACATATGTTTCTATTCTTTCATTAATTCATTTAACTAAATTATCTTTCAGTCTTAATACAGGAGTTCTATTTAAAGCCCACATATTCACTAATATTCCGCAATTCACCACATCCAATTTGACAAATGGAGTTAAATCTAACCCTATTCTATGTGTTCACCAGATAATCTTGTTTGCTCATCGTTAGGTTTGACCATTGCACCAACGTCATATACTTCATTTAAAATTAAATAAATTATAGGTGAATCGGAAAAATACCTTAGGTTAAGCCTTAAGCACAATGAGAGATTGATTTGTATACAGTTAAGATGAGTAAAAATGAAATCTCGCTCTTTTGTGGTACGGAATATATATAAAAATTCCAAAAGAGTCCCCTAATAAGTAAATATTAGGCACATAGCCAGAAATACTTCAATATAAAAAAGTGAATAGGGCGAAAGGCCAATGGCCAATGGAATTTAGCAATTAGTCGCGCTCGCACTCACTTCTGGGAATGGGATCATTCGTAATGCTATCGTCGACCATGAAGGCTGGATGTGATACTTTTAGGAGAACAGTGAAAGTGGGGATCGACAGAGAGGCAAAACCTCACATAAGTTAATGAAGTCAGAGTACGGACGGATGAGCACTATAATGTCAGGGGAGACCAGTTTCACGTCTCTGTTAATGACGGGAGCTGACTGAAGACAAACGATGTAGCACATATTTTAAGTTGGAGGAAGCGTCTCTAGCAGAGAAAATCAATGGATTAAGCAGATACCACAGAGGTTAATAGGGTGGTAGTGTAGGGTTAGTTTTATAAAATAGGTATGCATGTGAAAATAGCAAAGTGTAGTTTTCGTCCATGTAACTAATAATGAAAGTGCGTCGGGTGTAAAAACAATTCGCCGGTGGGTTTCCAACTTTAGACAAACATCATGACGACGAAGCGCAAAGTGTCGTCGGAAGGAACGTTGTGTCGTTACCACGGATTCACCGCACTTAAGAAACTCTTCCACAACAAATGCCCGATGCTCTCCACTCCAGGCCATGGTGAATTACTAACTGAAATACAAAATAAATGGCATTTAATGTACTTCATAGAAATAAAAGTTTTTTTTGTATCTTCATGTGTTTGTTTTTTATTTACCTTTGAAATCTGAGCAACCTTTCTGCCGCACCCTGTATTATTTACTTTGTTCTGTGGCTAAAATCAATTTGTTAAAGAATATTAATTTACAAGGCAAACTAGATTACGAATCCTGGCCTATTCTAAGGCCAAAGAAATTTTCCGGGTAAAAGAATTTCTATTCATTCATCATTTTATTTAATTGAATTATTTATCATTATAATCACAGCAGTCCTCATTTCGTACTTATGTGTAATATCCACTTAATCATTAATACTCTCAAATGTCTTCTTTTTTTCTCTTGATTAAAGTTAAACCACATCAGTTGTGGAGAACTTTGATATGTAAATCTCGATTAGGATTCACTTACGGCTTACCCCATTTGGCAACCAGTGTTTCGGATTCCATACTAAACTGTAGGATTGGTGCCATTCTCCTACAGATGAAAAATTATGAAAGGTTTCAGTCTAATTCTTTTTATTACTATCTATTTTTTTCTTTTATTATTTTATTTGTTCCTACTTTTTTAAATTATCATACATGTCGAGGTTTGAGTGAGTGGGTAATCCCAGTTCCACTTCCTAGACATATATTTTATTACCGCACCGAGGTGCAGCGGAGGTGAAGCGTATACAATACACCTACCTCAGCCACTTTCGGTGAATAAGAATAACCCCGGTGCTTCCCTTTTGATAAAAACTAAGATGATGATCTCCTGAGTGTGTTCCTCACTCAGTAAAAGCCAACCATGGGTGGGTCGGTGTAATATTGAGATTTAAGCCGAGTGGATTGCTTAATAATTGCCAAGGGATCGTCCAAATTAGTTAAACACACTGATACAAAAATAATCTTTAATGTACATGAATTTAAAATAAGCAGCAGCGTATATAAATATAAATAGGATTAATCTTCACTGAATAAATAAGTCTACAAAATGTCGTGAGGATTACTTGCAAATTACTCACTAGGGTGCTCGCGTTTTAATGGCACCCACCACAACGAATGAAATATTATTATTGAGTTAAACACTGAATTAAGTAAGCACTTCTAATATTCGAGGTTACAGGCTCGGGATGAGAATTCTAGTTCACAAATAAACTGATGAAGTTAGGGGGGGATATAATTCAATTAACGATACCTTTGAGTTGGTCAGTATTTTTAAAGGAGGGGTGGTGAAGATCATCTTCTGGTGACGATGATAGCACCTAGTCCGGCCGTCCGAGGTTATCGAATGAGAAGGTAATCCTAGACCGGTGATATGCTGATCCTTTGCCGGATCACGAAGGTGAGCCACACGATGACTCAAATCGGACTTCTTCCTTGAAGTACCTGTCCAATTATTCGGCTCCTGGAGTGGGTAGCCAAAACCGATTACCTAGCTACGTCTAGGGTAATCCGCAGAGGGAGGTCCTGTGTACGGTGCCGGCAACAACCAATTCCCCGAGAAGTTCCTTCCTTGCAGCGGGCGAACGGATTCCTATGTGGATTCAGTTCCACACACTCGACCTAGGTCCAAGAGCTTCTGCCTGATTCCAGGGAGAAGTCTTCCTTTTATTTCTCTCACGAGCAGAATCGAGAGAGAGAATCGAATTCTCGTAAAATCCGTATCGTCACGCGAGAGACCTTTTTCATCTTTGGGCCGATAGTATTTCTTGCACGCCTTCGAGCTATCTCGGAGTTTACGGCGGTGCCAAAAAAGGCGACGGAGAATTCGAGGCGAGAGGTGCATTTTAGGGATACGAGAGGGCACGCAGCTTTGTGTCGGAGTGTTGCTGCGTACACCTATGTACGTGGTATTTAGACTTCTACAATGCCCTATAGCTAATTCTTTTATGAAATATATTAAGTATAAGTGAATTAGTAATATTTTTTTTATTAAGTATAATTTATATATAACCCTACCTTAGTTTTGTTTTAAATTTTCCATAAAAGCGTTCGTATCTGTACTTCTGAGTGAAAGGAAGAAGAAAAAGAAGGAAGATGAAATATTTCGTCTTTAGACTTCACTGAGTACGCACGTTCCTTTTTGAGCTGCTATTCGCTCAGCATGCACCAATCGGTATAGCATAGTTTCCTTCCTTTTCCTTCAATCTGAGAGCCCCATGGAATTTCTCGCAGCCTAGGAAGTTAACATAGCCTTGGGAACTTCAGCCCATCTTCACCTTTCTTTTTTGATCTATTCACCCATCCTTCCACGGGGGATTCAAAAAGAGATAATATTTCTTCACCTTTTCCCTGTGCCTCACGGATGAATCATCGGGACATCTTAACCTTGAGCTACATGATTTAATCATGCTTAGCAAGCCCCCCATCCCCCTGTCTTCTGATCAGAGGGACATAAATGACTCTGTGTACACGGGAAGCAGTTTTGATATCTAAAACCGTGAAGGGGCGGAACTCCCGGAGGTGGCAGTTGATTATACCACTACTCATTATCAAGTCAGCCACAATTCATTCTCTTCGAGGCTACAGTCATCTATTCATCCATTCACCAATTCATCACTCCATCCTCATTTCTTCAGCTTCAACCTCTCAAGCAGAGCCTCGAATTATAGGTCTAAAATCTGTAAAGAGGGATGGGGGGGACTTCATACTCCTAGAGTTAAACTACAAACACACCATCGATTCAATTTAACACGGGCAGCGTAATCACTTTCTCCAGACAAAACAGATACGTGAAGAAAGAAGAGGACCAAATAAACCAAGGAGCGAAAGAGAAGAAGGAAAGGCATCCCCCCCCCTCCAGTAGGGACCCTACCGGCGCAAGAAGAATTCCACACAGGACAACCGCCCCCAATAAATCTTCAAAGCTGGAGCCAACATCAGAGTTGTTCAGGGAACTCAACGTAACCCTTATCAAATGCATTGATATGCCATCTGTCCGGGCAGCTCAGTAGTCAAAATACTATCTCCACCCGGAACTGAGGCACGCACTAAAATTGACTTAGAGGCAAAGGCACCACGCATATAACCTCCAACATAACAATCCTTCCCAGACGCATCGAGAATTGTATAGGTGCTCACTCAGAGAGGAAATTCAGGCCGATCTTTAGAGAAACCAGACATGGACCAAGGTGTAAAGGAGGTAGTTAAGTTCCGCAAGCACATGCATATCTTTAAAATCATATGCGAGACGTGTAACATGGCCAGTAAGGGTCTCCAAAAGGGACTCCTCCTTTACAAGATGACGAACCCACGACCAACCTCGAACGAAAGAAATTCACTTTCAGTGCTACTAAATGGAAGGTCATATTTCCGCCAGCTGCCGGAGTGAAGCTCAGTTGTAAATCACATATGACGCGCCTGCACGGCGACGAATAAATGGTACCTAAACCGCAAGGGTAACTACCATACCCTCGCACTAGCATGACCCACACAGAAAAAGATCAATGCAAATACAGAAAAGGCACAAAGATCCTATGAAGAAAAAGGAACGAAAATACCTCTTACGCCCAGGCAAAAAACAATGACAAGAAAGTGCACAGCTCCCTCATGCTCGTCTTGCCCTCTAGGCTACCTCGCATGCTAAAATTGCGACATGCATCCTGCATGCTCACCTAGTCAACATGGCGAAATCAGGATCGTACTCTAACACTCTCAATGACTTGCTAAAAAATCAATGGGTTTGATTCTATGATTTTCCTCCTAAGCCCCAACTCTGCGCGGGTGTTTAATATGAAAATAAACACTGCTACAATCAAGTAACTTGCCAAAATATCCAGGACGAAAAAGACACGAACGATGAGGTAACTGCTACTCCCGTAACAATAGAAGACCAGACCGCGGCAACGATATAAGGCCAGGACAAAAATCCAACTCTGAAAGAGGAAATGACGCATCTGAGTTGTCAAATGACGACGAGGAAACCACCGCTGATGATGCATCGGTTGGCAGTGAGGATTCATTCCTCAACGCACCAAAACACTAGTATTCGCTATTGCCATGGAAAAAAAATGCACAAAATCAATGAGGAGAGGGGTTTTATAGAAGAAAAAGAGAGCTCAGACTCACCCTCGAATAAGTAGTCCCCAAAAAAGAAAACAAGAGTGGAAAGTCCCTCCAATGACCAGCGACGTTTTGTGATAAGATGATAAATGGTTATCGCATTGATGGTTTCCCATGGTTCAAATCACTTACAAGTGCCTTTGAATGGATAAATGAGGCTTCTGCGACTAGATGGCGCCACTCAGCGCCAAATCCGATGGCAGATTTGAAACTTCCAGGGTGAATAACCATATGTACAATATGTTCCTTGGGTTATTTTATAGGTTATGGGTTATTTCATGGCTCTCTAAATGGGTACAATTGAACTTCACTCCTGTTGATAAAAAGCGATCCTTAGTCCTGACGCTTCGCCACTGGTTAAAACAAGAAGAGCAAACGAAGAAACTAATCTCTCCCATTATGAATAGACCTATAAAACTATCGCGTGGCTCGAAATCCTGTACATTATCACTAATTGATGGAACCAGAAAAAGTCTAGGTATCTACAACATCTTTCGTGAAATTGACGCTGATATCATTTTGATATCAGAATATGGAGTCAATACCGACTGTCAGAAGATGAAATTCTTGAACCCTGATATCATAGCCAAGAAACAATCTCAGGGGTGCTAAGACGGAGGAAGCCTTGCCTTCAAACGAGGCCTAGTTTAAAAAAAGAACTCCAAGAGTTCGAAGAATCCTACCTTGCAATCGAGGTTGAAATGAAAGTGACTAACGTTATTATAGCCAGAGGGTACCAACCACCCAGACGCAATCGATTACCCCTTCTAAACTTCACAATTGTCTTTACCAACAGAAAACCAATTATCCTAATGGGTGATCTCAACGCGAGAATACAACAGTCGGGTTGCAGAAAAGCATCCAACGTCAAAGGTAGGAACTTGGACTTCCTACTCAAAATAAATATCAAGTAAAGCATAGGGCCCGAGTTCCCTACATTCATCACTCAACACCATACCACTAAACCTGAGCTTGTTCTCGCAAGCACCAAGACACCATTTAAACACATATAGGCTCTTCCCTAGTATCCTCGACACTCTCCGTACGAGGCTAGGAGAAGAGGTAATCTTCGTAGGAAAATCGCGCACAAGACTGAGAAGCGATAGCAACGAAGACCTGTTAACTATCGATTATTAGAACTACGAATGTAACAAACCCACGATTCTTATAAAAAAAAACAGGCAATGGCTTCGTGACTCTGTCCTACGAGGGGAGCTTGCGCTTCGCTACTAAGATTAAAATTTAATATCTAAAAAAAAGCAGCCATGGGCAAATTTTTATAAATTTTCTGAACTTCGCCAATTATAAAAATTTTAAAAAGGAACTCTAAACTAAATTCCCCCTTCTCAAAATATCACATTGCTAATATAGAGTTATAGAAGAAGAAGAAGAAGGAGGAGATATATAAAACTAAGATTAAATTATTATTCAAATACTGAAAAAAATCCCCTCCTTAAATTATAGAGTTAGTTAGAAGATATATAAAAATTAATTTTCTGAACTTCACCATTTGTAATTCTTTGGGTTTTAAAAAATTCACAAAATTTCGATACTTATATTTATTTCTGAACTTCACAGTTTTGTTTTTTGATATTATAAAAGAATTATTAGAAATAACTTTGATAAAAAAACATAAGTCATAAACAAACTAAGATGAAATTATTTTTCAAATACTCAAAAAAATCCCCTTCTTGAATTATAGAGTTAGTGACGATGATGATGATAACCATAGTTACTAACTATTATGACCTAAAAAACAACAAAATACACTCTACTTATCAAATCCATATTCAAAAGACACACCTCGCCAATAATAGCACCTACCATTCACCCATTCATACATGACATACTATCAAGCAACAAGCAACAAACTCGTCTGCTTCCTAGACACCTTGCATATTTATGCCTCCCTCTTAGTTTCTTCTATATGCGGGCTTTTTTCACATTCTTACACTACACCTATTTCTCTTCACCAACTCTCACTTTACCTACTTACTCTGAGTACTTTTGATTCAAGTACGAACCTACTTTAAGATGTCCGCAGTATGTACATCTTTGAACTTTAGCTTCTGTTTTATCATGATTATTTCGTTGTCGTCGCTCTCAAGTAGCATTCCTGGATTACACACATTCCATTTCATTTCAAAGAAAATCCTTTTAATTCGTCATCGGAATTCGCATTTTCATTGTGTAACTACGTCTATTAAAGGCTCTGTAACAGTTTTAAAAACTCAAATAAGAGGATCAAAGCTACGAAAAAACAGGACGTTGGTGTTTAATAATAAATACACACTACACGTAAGGAATCAAAGAGACACAAGAAGTGCGATGGAGAAGTAGATAAATTACACAAATGATATAATGATTTGTAAAATGCGAAAAATTGGATCTTCCCCAAGTGGAAAGAAAAGCGAAATTTTCCGAGATGATTTTGATTCTTCAGAGAAATATTATTTATGAGAGAGAAAAAATAAAGAGACTGTATTTGGTTTGGGGAGAAAACACACGCTTAGGATTATTTCACTATTCTGTATTTCACTTGTTAACTAAACGTGTTTTGGAGCTAAAGAATTTGAGCTACACTCGATAAATGCAATGCGACGAAGTCGAGAGTGGCGATGATTTATTTGTCGAGGAACGGAAACAGACGGCTCTGAGTGTGAAGGTGGACGAGACTATAGGGAACGTGTATTCTCGTCAAGCAGTCTACAAGGGAGAGCTTATGACGTTACCTGGATGGAGGAGTCCTAATCCATGTACTAGTGAATTAACGAACCAGATAATATATGTAGTTTACTACTATCTCTCGGTCCATCTGCTGTTGGGGCATCTCCGTGAACTCATAATATGAGTGCATTGCTGAATCTACATTTGTTTATCTTAAGACTCGTAAACCTTTGCAACTCGCGTCCATCAGTTTGGTATCTACCCAACAGCAGGAATTTGGGTGACTTCCCTATTTGCGAGATGAAGGGGTGTTTCGAAGTGAAAAAGAGGATTAGTGACATCTTCAAATGTAGTTTGTTTCATTAAACTGCTGTCCAGACGTTTGTACGTGGCCAATATTCTAAGTCTATTACTTTTACTGGAAAATAAAACTCGTAAGCTACTTCCCCTGAATGGAGAAGAGTTCTATGTACGAATGCGTGTGACTGTGTGTCTGGGCGATTTTTAAATCATTGTGTAATTATGCACTTATCAAGCATGTTTACTACATACCTCTCTCCACTGTCGCCTGGTTCGAACCTCGCTTAGGTTTTGAGAGTATCCAGAGTGAACAGTAAAAACTGATTCATCCAACTTTAAAGAATCGACCTTTGACTTTATCTAAAATGAAATACCAGTTTATCCCTTGACTTGCTAAATGTCTTACCTGACCTTACCTGCATATTCTGATTGGTTCGTTGGGTAATTTATGCAATTCAGGAACGTGATGTTCTCCTGGATAAAGGAGGATGAGGTGAAACAGAGAAGATAAATAAGTAAACGAGTAGAGATAATGCGTATATGCGCATTATATAATCAAATATGCAATCAAATGGAAGTAAATAGCTCAGATATAACACACACGAATCGACGAAAAAGAGAATATGTCGAAAGACAGGGGCAAAGCTTTCCTATTCCAAATTCCCCAACATCCAAACCAACATCCGAATCAAGTCAAATGTCCATTAGTCCTGCTTTAATAGACTAAGCCCTAAAAAAATTAAATCCAATAAAGTAAATAAAAACATCCGATCATTATGTTTCTTAAGTGAAATAACGGATTTTTCGACATCAATATCATATCAAAGATGGCAACTCTAATATCGTGCACCTTAGCTTGTTCTCGCAAGCACCAAGACATCATTAACAACCTATACGCTCTTCCCTAGTATCCTCGACCCTCTCCGTACGAGGCCAGGAGAAGAGGTAATTTTCATAGGTGGCTGGAAGCTTACAGTACGCATTCACTCACGCACACGAACTATATAGTACAAAGAAAACATCACAACACGCGAGGCTCAAACCTCAGTTCTTTGCGGAAATGTTTTGCCACGGAGAACTGCTTCAAGATTCAAGAGTTTGGGTTCCTCTCTTCCTTGCTTAAGGACTTTTTCTCTTTAGAATTGAGGTCTCCTGGAGCAGATTACACCATTATTGGGGCTATGTACTCAATAATGGAAGAGAATTTAGATAATAGAATAAAATAAATGGTTAAATAAAAGAGGAAAGAGGGGGTTTTTGTCCCTGGTGAACAGGGCATCGCTTTCCTTTGTGTCCCGTTAAGTGTGTTAGTGTGTTTCTTTGGTGACTGCCATTTTATAGTGTTCTTATCTTTGTTTTTGTATCTCTGTTTCTGTTTACTTATTTTTGTCGGTTCATTTTTGAGCTTTTAAGCATTTGTTAGTATTCAACGTTGAGCCATTTACCTTGTGGTTGTGTTGATTATGCTGTTTTAATTTCTGTTCTACTATATGGAATGTTTATGTTCCAGTGTAGATGTTATGTGTATATTGGCAAAATGTTTTCCTCGTAACAGACTTGCCTATAGAGAACCTATGACCGCATGACCGCAGCAAACTTTATCCCGGACTCAGGCAGTGATGTTGATCCAGCCACCTGTTTCCTGCAATTCTGGAATAATAACATCGGTCAATATTGCCCAGTTTCTGAGTCCCAACGTTGATGGACTCCAAACGTTGTCTTCTGTGCAGATTCCTTTGCGGAAGACGATCGCGTCTCTTTGCCTTGTTGATTATCAGGGATGCGGAATTCTGCACACGTTGGAGTTTTTTCATTGACGATTTGTTGGCCACTTGATTCACCACTGCAGGATAGAGAAGCTTAGATAGAATGAATATCAGGCATATTTTCCTAATGTTGCTCAAGCTAAGATCTCTAAACTTGTATAGATAGCTTAGAGATTTCACTCTTTGCCAGATTCTGCCTCTCCGTGTAGTGCTTCGAGTATCCGTGGGCAGAGATCTTTAGGTCCATGATTATCTTCGGCAGACTAACTGTATCTCCGCTTATCTAGCACGATGGGCCACGTAGTCCAGCGGATCCCCCTTGACGATCTTGAACCTATCCTGTTAGTTGTGATCTACCATTATTATCGGTCAGTGCAATGAATTTTTATAGTAGAGTTAATCATTAATTTTATTGGATATTGGCGCTAGCATCGACTAGTAACCAGGCATATTTGTCTTTTCATATTACCCATCTTTGTTCAATTCTGGCTGAGACGACTTAGTTTGTTTTCGCTCTATTTCTCTAACCCTTTCAGGCAAATGCATTCTATGTAATGTGCTGAAGTTTTAATTAATAATTTTGGTAACATATATGATACAGTTTACATATACAAAAAGTTAAATTTTTTATAGGAGGCGTCTAGTTTACAGCATTTTTCTAAGACTGGTAGACTATTAAAAAGCTTGTTTTCTTCTTATTAGCCTCCATTCTTTCTAGGATAACTAAGCAATTATTCTACGAAAAGTATTTTATTTTATTTAACAGAGAATTTTTTTTCAAAGAATATGCATATAATAGATAAATATTTGTATATAATATGTAAAGGACATGAAAATATAGTTAAAACTATTTAAGAGAACGTGGTTTAATTTTGTAAAAAAATTGAAAATTGCAATTCTTTCGTTTAGAAGAAATTTTTGGGGAGAAGGATATTTGACTAAAAAAAATTAAACATATAAAGGATATCAAAAAACATTACAAATTTAAATAAATAAATAAACAATACCTTATTATGATATTTGGGGAATAAATTAAATTTATACATAATAATAAATTTTAGCAAAACGTGTTCTAATATCATTTCCAAAATTTAGCAAGATTATGAAATATTAAAAAGAGAAAATCTCAATGTAGCCATTGCATCTACAGGAAACTACAATTTAGCAAAAAGGAAAAAAAGTACAAAATGAAGGAAAAGGAAAATAGAATGTACTAGTTTGCCTTGAAATACCGGTTAATTGACTCGCCATGCTGAACAAAAGACACACTTCAGTGGTCTTTTAAGTCAGAAAATGGAAAGATAGATAGGTGTGAAAGATTTCTGTGTAGAGTGTAATACACTATGTAAGAATTTGCCAAATTCTTTCTGCAGATTAGTATAATCTTTGCATCCGATATAGTATTCGGGGTCCCTAATAAATTCGAGTTATAATTTTTCACTACCTACCTAACAAATTTAGATTATATATATATATATATATATATATATACATTACGTACCTTACAAGATTTGTTAGATTGAAAGATAAAGCAAACCCTTTATCCCACGAGAAATTCCCGCTATGACTGCTCCTGGAAAATTAAATCTTTTTATTCCTGTAAAGATGAATGCTTCTTTGGACCTTGTAAAGATCAGAATTCCTGGAATCACTTATAAAGATCAGTTGACCCCCAAAATAAGCTGGAACGATGAGCTACCACGAGTGATATCTATTTGTAGGAGACAGAAAATAAAATTGAGTGAAAGATAATTAAGAAAAAACAGACAATAACGACAATAACCTAACATTAAAAAATAAAAGATAACTGGCTAATCAATTCTTTCATTGGATAATGAGTAGCAAATATCCTCACAGTAAGCTTAAAGAGTATTTTTCTTATTTCTCTCAATACATAAATTTTTCCAGATATACATTCAAAAGTTTCTTTTTACAGCCTTGTATAACTCTTGAATTACGCTTTATGTCAGTCCATTAACTTCACCTGGCAGAAGATCTTCAGCTTTAAGTGATTTGCTTGATAGACTCATAATTTGAGGATGTGTATCCAACAAACCAATATTAAAAACTAAACTCTAAGTTCATTTACATCTAATAAATAAATTCCTATAAACACCACAAAGGTACATTATTTTAAGCCTCTGACTCAACTGGTAAGGAGAAACAACCCTAGAAATATGCAGGTAAGGTTATACTACCCTCGGATAATTTGTGGCTACTGATCTTTACCAACGTCAGCTAATCTTGTTCATTGGAATATGAATTGTTCAGTATTTCTGCTGATGCAATCTTGCATATCATTTTAAATGATGTTATAAGAAAAAGGTTGATAAATCAAAGTGACTTCATGCAGAGAAATCCATCAGCATAATTAAAATATATTAAACCTTCTCGCCCTCCGGTGACAATCTGTGTTTACCTTCAAACCGAGGATAGTAATACTTCCTGAAACAATAGATGGAAAGGTTTAAATTCGCATTAATGACGAAGTCATTGTAACCCTTTATTTACATTGTTTTTTTGCTACACGTAGCACATGTCGAGGCTCCAATAATTAAATTTAGAAAACAAAACGTAAAAAGGCAAATATAATTAAACCAGGCAATGGCTTCGCCGCTCTTTCCCTACGGGGGGAGCTTGCGCTTCACTGCTAAGATTAAAATTAAAATCCACAAAAAAGCAGCCATGGTTAAATTTTTATAAATTTTCTGAACTTCGCCAATTATAATAATTTAAAAAAAGAACTCTAAACTATAGAGTTATGGAAGAAGAAGAAGAAGAAGGAGGAGATATATAAAATAAATTTTCTGAACTTCACTATTTGTAATTCTTTGGGTTTTAAAGATTTCACAAAATTTCGATACTTATATTTATTTCTGAACTTCACCATTTTTTTTTTATTGTAAAATAATTATTAGAAATAACTTTGCTAAAAAAACATAAGTCCTAACCAAACTAAGATGAAATTATTATTCGAATACTGAAAAAAAATCCCTTCTTAAATTATAGAGTTAGTGAATAATATATAATAATATCGAAGACAATCAAAATATTGTTTTAGTCGTTCGAAATTTTATTTCATTCACTAAAACAACAATTAAAATAGATGGTGTTCAATTATGCAAATATTAAAAAAAGCCAAAGCTCTCTTAAAACAGGTGTAATTTTGTGTAAAGCTTCTTCATGAAGTTAAGACAATCATTAGAAGACAATGTAATGTAATTATATGGAATCTAAATGCCATATTAGAGAAAAATAATAAAAATGATTGTTAGCTTGACTGTTTTTAATTAGTAGGAATACATACAGTTTTCAACCTATGTATAATAAAATCATATAATAACAAAGTATGACAAATTTAAACAACTTACATGAAGTAATTTTAAGAAATACAAGGAAGGGTAATTCGATGAATAAATGTAAACGTTGTCATTTACTGATGAAGTCAAAGTTTTGATGCAATCGGCAGAAACATTATTTGCAGCATCTTGAATGGCTTCCCAAAGATCGTTTGTTTTGTTAAATTGCCTGTCATCTGAATGTAACAAACTCTCTTGTCAGGCTTCTCTATAAAGCTTCTATTAATGGTTTTCTTTTACAACAAATGGACAGGGAGAATAAGAGAAACTACAAGTGATACAAGGTTCTTTATTACTGACGGTCCTTTGAGGAAGCTCTTGAGGAACGAAACATCAGTAATATGGTACCTATTATGACTTGTGTTTTCTCTTATTCTCCCTCTTCAAGTTTTCTATTGGATTTTGGTCATAACTGTTGGGAGGCTTTGCCAAGATTAAGTCTCCTACAAATCATTTCGATTATACCCAATTCTTAGAGAGCTTGTAGTTTGTAGTTATGAGCATTATCCTGTATAAAGACAAGCGGCTTCCTCAACCTCACTCGCTGTATCTTGAATCAAGATAAGAGTTTTTTCTGCAGGAATTTGCAGTATATCTTCTAATCTATATTAAAACTATCATCCACTTTGAAGGTACTACTAGCTTGTCTCCAATAATTCTAGCATAAATCAGAAAACCTCCTCTTTCTCATTGTTGCTTAGTAAATGCTTCAGCTGACGTCCTTTGACAACTTAGCCTCATACTCAACCATCCGGCCCATCCAGAATGATGATTCGTCAGTGAAGATAACTTTGATAAAGTCACTATTGATGTATTTCTGCGCCGAAAATAGTCAAGGTTTTGAGAACAGTTTCGTCCCTTTATTCATAACAATAACAAAAGTCCTGAAAGACTCTCTAGAGCGAAGAGTTCAAAATTACGGTCGAACTCTTTTCTTTCTTCGCACTTGCCATAATCACTCTTCAAATCCTTTGAAATTTCCAGGAAAACCTTTCCTTTACCTATTTCCTTCACTATATAATTTTCTCTTCTTGAGAAAGCTCTTTTGGCCTGGCCATTTTTATCAGGAAAGGCCTCTTTCCAATAATGCCCGGATGGTCGTTGTAATCGAAATTAAAGAAATCATTTATAAACTATGTAATACCGGAGATAAATAGTGGTGTAACTATCTAATAAATTGTGCTTATTACATTCCAAAACGTATCTAAAACAACAGGCATTGTGGCAAGGAGGGCACGCAACTGTGTGCGTTGGGGTCGAGAGAGAGGGAATCCTCCAAATCTCAGTTGTAATATCCTTCAATGGTAACTAAGCCATACATCCTCTTGGGGAAAATAGTCAAAGAATTATAAACGGGGTCATTGGAGCGGGAAACCAGTCCATAAAAAGCGAATATAATTACCCCTCCCCTTTACCGGAGACAAGATGAAGTGGATGATAACCCTCAGATAAGTGGATAAAAACTGGTTGGCGACCAGCCTGCAAAATTAACCACCGGTTAAGAAAAATAGGTGAGAAGGGTTATAAAGTGGCAAAATGGTAGAATAGAGATGTCTATAAAAAAATCCCATGCATTTTAAATCTATTTAAGACTAGCGGGATCACTGGGAGGGTGTGGGGCTCATTCAGATGTCATGTGCAACATTATACACCCCCACATCCCTCTTCATACTTGCGGGCCATTAATTTACATATTAATCTGTACATTATCAAGGTCAAGTTTTGACGAACACGACCTCTCTAAATATAAACGCCGCAAATTTAACAAGAAACTTAGGTTAATTCACAAAATATATGAACTCCTAAATGCGATAACTTACACAAGGATTCCAGCTCTTCCGTATCACCCCTCCCGAAAGATAAGCCAGGAGCCTGAATTCACTTCGTACGCCTGGCAAGGAAGGAAAAGATTGGATAGATTGTTGAGGTCATCGAGTTTTTTTACACATCTCTTAAGGGTGGAGTTTGCTTCCTTAAATGACGAAGGCTACCTATTAATTTGAAATAGGACGGTGAAGAAAATGGAACATTTTAACAGAGTGGTACAAATGAAAATTAAAAATTAAAATCATTCAAAAATTATGAAAATTACAAAATAATCTAAGCTAGTATTGGGAGCATTTCATTATCACAATAGGAAGTTTAAGTAAAAAACAAACAAACAAGGAACTGATAGGTATAAACATTAAACTTTGTGGGTTATTGGTAACCTTTAGATATAGAACATAATCCGAGTGGGTACCCAGCCCTCTAAATCAGGATTGGAGATTTTTAAGTAGGTGTAATTTACACAAAGTTCCGGATCATTTTAAGATAAGCAAACTTCATTTATCTCAAGAAAAATGACCTTCAGAATCTTCCTGTAGAGATTAACAAATCGAATTAACGAGAAACATTCGCATGAAATCACGATGTTATTAATGAAAAAAAGATGAAATTAACTTAGGTTAATTTGGTTAGGTTAGGTTAAGATTATGTAACGTCACGTTAGGTTAAGTTAGGTCTTAAGTTTGAATCAAAATAATCTAAAATATAACTAAGATACCTAAGCTTAAAGTGACATTGTCAAGAATAATGAACCAGCAAAGGTTTTTAAATGGTTCAAACACTTTTTCTCGAAGCATTTATGGGTACGGTCCCGACCCCGGCAGAGTAGAAATTTGCGATTGCAACGTGATCGTGTTTATTGTTCCCATTTTTTATGTATTCCTTTCCATGTTATTCCTTTGTGGGTGTGTAAAAGGATAGATATTAAAAATTAATAACATCTACATAGTGGTGCCAATTCAAAAAAAGAATAGCTTCCACATAGTAGAGCCAAATAAAAAATAGCGTCTACATAGTGGTGCCAAATACCAAACATAGCATCTACATAGTGGTGCCAAATACGAAAAGTAGTGTCTACATAGTGGTGCCAAATACCAAACATAGCGTCTACATAGTGGTGCCAAATACGAAAAGTAGTGTCTACATAGTGGTGCCAAATACGAAAAGTAGTGTCTACATAGTGGTGCCAAATACCAAACATAGCGTCTACATAGTGGTGCCAAATACGAAAAGTAGTGTCTACATAGTGGTGCCAACTACTCGAAATAGCGTCTAAATAGTGGTGCCAAATACGAAAAGTAGTGTCAACACAGTGGTGCCAAATAAAAAAGCGCATACATAGTGGTGCCAAATATAAAAAATAGGGTCTACATAATATTACTAAATATAAAAATAGCTTCCACATAGTAGTGCCAAATAAAAAATATCTTCTACATGGTGGTGCCAAATACCAAACATAGCGTCTAAATAGTGGTGCCAAATACGAAAAATAGTGTCTACATAGTGGTGACAAATTCAAAACATAGCGTATACATAATGGTGCCAAATACGAAAAGTAGTGTGTACATAGTGGTGCCAAATAAAAGAGCACATACATAGTGGTGCAAAATAGAAAAAAAGGGTCTACGTAGTATTGCCAAATATAAAAATAGCTTCCCCATAGTAGTGCTAAATAGAAAATATTTGCGACATAGTGGTCCCAAATACCATAAATAGCATCTACATAGTGGTTCCAAATAGAAAAAATAAGTAAAGAAATATGTTGAAGGGCCTAAGACAATCATACATGCAGTTCATTCACAGGAGATTTCTAAATCTCACCATTTTGTAGTTAAACTCATTATTGTTTGACATCAGTTTGTTAATGATATTGCGATGATTTTTGATGTGATGGTGGAAATGTGTCTTTCTCACACGAGAGAGACTTTTATTTGTTTCAAATGTAAAAAAAAATGGAAGCAAGAGGGAAAGATACAATTAATTTGTGAAAAGAAAACTTTGTCCATACTTCACCTTTTAATTTTTTTATGTCAGACAATAGTAAAAGGTAAGGGAGCCCTTTTTAATTAACAGTATATAAAATCAATGAAAATAAATCCAACAAACTAACACAACCTGACATAACGGACATAACATAGCATAAACGCCTGACCATTAAGTAACAAGGTTTGCTTATCAAAAAGTCGCGGGCTCTCACTTATTCTAATTTAATTCCAAGCAAAGTACGGAAGAGATTCAGATGCCCTTAGCCTGTCACCCAGTACCTATTTTTAATTCACTTGCCTTCAGATCTGCTGAAATAAAGTTTCTTTTATCAAACTTGGACGAGTATGGGGGAACTGATCCTATTGGTCTCTTTCCATTGATTTTAAAAAAGATTTAGCAGCTATCTAGCTCCAAACCTAGCTGTTATATTTCGTATCTTAGTTCGTCGTGGTCATTTGCTGAATGCTGGAGTTCAGGCAACATTACCCCAATTCCCAAAGAATCATTATCATCTCCATCTCCATCTCCCAGTGATAATAGTCCCATTTGCATCACAACGATTTTATCTAAGACAGTTGAACGTCTGCTGTCCAAACGTCTTATTGTATATTTTAGACAGTTTCTTCCAGTGACTCAGTTTGGCTTTATAAAGGGGCTAGGCACTACTGATACACTATTATTGCTGGTACATGAAATGCAGTCTTCTTTAGCTAATAATTGTGAGTCTAGGCTTGTCTCTCTTGACTTTAGTGCCACCTTTGACACTGTCAACTATAATGGTTTGATTTTTAAATTAAAGTCTGTTAGCATTGGTGGTAGAGTCTTAAGTATTTTAACAGAGTTTTTAACTAATAGACAACAACGTGATGTTGTAGATGGGTATTTAAGTCCTTATTCTAGAGTATATTCTGGCGTTCCTCAGGGTAGTGTTCTTGAGCCTTTGCTTTTTATATTATATACTAGTGACATGTGATTTAATATCACTAATAAAATTCTAGCATATGCTGATGACACCTCTCTCTATGCTCATGTTCCATCTCCTGCAGTGAGACTAAGTGTTGCAGACAGCCTCACTGAGGATTGGAATAAAATTCATTCCTGGTGGTTTCAGTGAGGTAGGAAATTGAATCCTAGTAAGTCTAAGGAAATGATTGAGAGTCTCTTTAGATCTCTTTTACCTGAACATCCTAATTTGTTAATGAATGGAGCTTTGATTAACAAGGTTGACCAACTCAAGCTCTTGGGAGTAACTTTAGATTCGAAACTCACTTTTGAAACGCATCTAAGATACATGTCTCGGGATATCTCGCAGAAATTAAGCATTTTTCGTAAATATAAGAGAATTTATAAGGATGAAGATGTTCTTCACAAGTATTTCTTTTCTTTATTCTAGTTCATTTTGAGTATTTCCCTGCTGTATGAAGTTCTGCTGCAGACTCTCATCTGAGGTTACTTGATCGTGCATTTGATTCTGCAAATTTTTACTATCAGATTTGGATTTAACATTGGGCATTGGGCATCGTAAAGATGTTGGAACTCTTGGTATTTTATTTAAAGTAGTGAATGATTTAAATCATCCTCTGCAAAATTTCTGCCGAGATTTTATCAACCAGCCAGAGTTACTAGGTATTCTGAGACTGTAAATTCCATGGCATTCGAAATTGGTCGTCATTCTACATCTCAGTTTTCTAAGTGCTTTTTACCGAGCATTTGGAGATTGTGGAATACCTTGCCCACAAATATTGTGACTGCTCCTACGCTTGATAAATTTAAAAGATTGGCTAATGTCTTCTGTTGCGTAACCGTAGGGCTGACACCTCTTGGGGGTATAACTTCCAAAATTTTCACAGTGTGTCTCTTTGCATGGTCTATATAATAATAATAGTAATATGACCTTATGGCCTTCAAAACTTTTAATAATTCCCGGACTAACTTTGGAAGGACTTTAGTAATTATATCATTCGAAAGAGAATATAAAACAGCATATGGGTTTCAAATTTTGTTAGAATCAGCCAAATATTTATAATTTTATTGCCAAATAATTCCAGGGCTAACCTTGGGAGGACTTTGGCAATTATATCTTTAGAAAGAGAATGTAAAAAAACATAAGGTTTTCAGATTTCGTCAGAATCAGCAAAATGATTATGATGTTATTGACAAAACAAAATCATTCTCGAGCTAACTTTGGGAGGATCTTGAATATTATATCATTCAAAAGGAAATGTAAAATAGCTTAATCGTTGCAAATTTCCTTAGAATCTGCCAAATAGTTACAATGTTATTAGAAAAAAAAGGCAAATCGGGGAGCTACCGAACGACATAGTGAGATATAAAATCGCCCACGGCTAAGCTCACGCGACTAAAAACAACAAATTAAAATAACCTGACCTAACCTATTTAACACAGCAAATACCTTATAATTATCTAATAAAATTAACAAACCTAATCAAACTGACCTAACCTTCATCACAAGTCAAAACGGTCACAATCATCAAATTAAACTAACACATCTAAACAACCTAACCTAGAAAATAGCAAATCTCCTCAGAATCCATAGTCTACTATTGAAAGAGCCGAAATGTGAACCAAACAAAGCCAAACAAAGCCGATTCCTAGTTACGTTTTTCCTACGAGGTGATAATAATTTTTTAACACTAATTCACAAGGAAATTTCAACGAAGTGGTTTAACATGTTCCAAATTTTATCTATTTTAGCAATGGTCATAATTTCATCCAACTATGTACAAGTTACCCCCCTCCCCCCTCCTTTTCAGACCATGAATTTACAAAGGATCTCGCGCAGCGACCAACATCTGTAAACCTTATGCCATTCCAGCCTACGTAATCTGGCACACACGGGAAAATCATAAAAGGTACCTAGGTTTAAAATAAGAACGTTGATTAGACCAAATTACTAGGGCCAGGATAGGAGGCTGAGAGCTCTCAAGAAGAATATAGTACATTAAGAACATCAACGGGTGGTGAGTTTGTAACCTTTTGACGACTCAGAACAAAATGAGTCACGTAGACATCTTTTGGCAGAGTTCATTTCATAGATGAAATGAACAAAACTGAAGATACCAAAGAAGTGAATGTATTCCAGAAAATAATATTCACTCTCTATGATTTCAAACAAAGATTTTAAGTAACAAGACCCACGACCGTGAACTTAAAACTTAAACACGATCGAGGTGCGTAAGACTGCCAATTGACAACGGTGGCTTCCTGCCGGCAACCCCTATAGTCAAATGATAGCAAACCTATCGCTCTTCTTTCCTTTAAACTATATCATCGAGGCCTATAGATGGATCCTACCAACTGGGAAACTCAGCCTTCCATTATACTTGCCGAAACTTGTGCCTAGGAGAGATCACTCTAGTGCCACTCTCCCTTAATGCGGAACTACCGGAGAGAACAGCTACAACCCCAGCAGACTACCTAAATTAACTACAGACTGCCCCATCATTGGTACAAACTCTTTATTCTTCTGAGAGAGAGAGGTATGGCAACAAATAAAAACGTTTTATGATACTTAATTCCTTCTCTGATATAGGGAAGTATTCTTGTGGAATAGATTATATTTTACCTAAAACCTTCTTTGATTTGGGAATATTCTTGAGAAATTTATTATAGTTAACCTAAATACACTTTAATGTGGGAATATTCTAGTTGAATATATTTGTATGCTCTGTAAAAGAGTCCAGAGGATTTATCTGAGTCAAATGCGTCTCTGAACATTTTGCACTAGGGGTGTCCATTTCTTGTTTTATGAAAATCGTGGAAGATGTTATTAGAACTATTAATCATTTAGTTTTTAGACCAGTGGGCATTTTTGGTATATAATAAAATGGAATTCATTAATTAAGTCTAAATTTGGTTAACTAATACATATTTTGATATTTTTTCTTGTGAGAGAGGTGGAGAGATTGGGAAGGAATAGTGGTTTAACCAAGAAGAATATGTACACTTACTGGGAATGCAAATAAAAGAAAATGAGGGATGAATAGATAGAAAAAGATAAAAGAGTAAACGAATAAGATTGATAAAGAGCCTAAAAGTAAATCTTATCAAGTTAGTAAACTGAAGAACAGAACAAAGGCTTACATACACATTAATGTTTTGTCGCAGTTCTTTTCTTAGCAATTAAAGGTGTTAAATGTTGGTCATAATTTTAGATTGACTTGCAGTGGATTTCACTAAAGATTTTGCTCCATTACTCATGCACTTTTTCATTCTCAACATCATATTTTCTAAGTGGTTTAGGTCTAAAATTAGTGATAGTCATTTCAAAACATCCTTTCCTATGTTGTTTTTTTTATCGTTGTCCTGCTGAAGGATAAAACTACCTAGCAAACTTCAGTCTTTTTGGTGATGGTAGAATGTTTTTATTCAAATTTTCTCTATTTATTTTGTAAAGCGTCTCTCTACAATTAGCATGGAAGCGAGGTGTGATTCTATTCCCCTTTCACCGCACTCTGCAGTTGTAGTGTTCTTAGGAAGAACTTTTCAAGCTTTTGGCCAAATGTGTCTTCTGCAATGCTGACCAAATGATTCTATTTTTATTCCGTCGCTCCATGATACCTTACTTACAAATATTTTCTCAGGGTAAACCTACTACTTTTGCAAATACGATACTTGCGGCAAGGTCAGTCTTACGAATCTAGAACTTCTCTCTAGTCCATTTGCCGTGGTTCTCTTTTAGTGTGGAAATATTTTGATTTTCTTCAGCTGAAAGTAATGGTTAGAAGTATTTTGATTTATGGACACGAGTCTTAGGACAGCACTGTGACTACAGATAAAAAACTATTGGCATTTGAAAAAAGGCTTTGCGACGAATATTGGGAGTTAAATGGTGGGATCGAGTGTCCACTACCAGACTTAGAGAAATAACGGGGGTGAAACCGGTCGATGAGTTTGTTAGATTTTCCCGTTGGAAATGGTTAGGTCATGTTTATAGAAAGCAGGTTATAGTTTCGGATACACCAGGTTTGGTGGACCCTGGTAGAAGAGGTAGAGGTAAGTCTAGGGAGACTTGGATAAGAACCATGAGGCGGGAAGATCTTGACGCATTAGCTCAAGATAGAGCGTGGTGGCGTGAGTTCATTGAGGCTCTATGCCTCCCCGTGGGTGCCACAGGAAATTATTGAACACTATCTTCAGCTGCAGTCATACATTTACTTAGTGTTGTGTGGGTCAACGGTAACCTTCCTATCAATGTTAAGATTATTATTTGGTGAAAGTTTGGGAGAAGTAGGCTTCATTTTACTTCTTGGCATAATTTTTGCTGCTGATGTCTATATAATTGGGTATGTTTGTAAAATTGATGCCTTTGGGATGATCATTTGCTTGGATATGTCTCCTTTCGTGACTCTGGTCTCTTAAAATGCATTAGAACGCCTACTTATGTTTCACTATGTTCCTTGCATTTACCGAATTTGACGAAATGTAGCAAAAATATATATGTATACATCAAATTTTGTATGTTAACTATCCTAATTTGTATATTTAATTGAGTAAGTAGATAGAAGGACCGGTTTGGCCACATATCACGTGTCCTCCTCTATTGCCTACAAACTATTAAATTTAATAATATTACTCCTGTTCTAAATATATATATATATATATATATATATATATATATATATATATATATATATATATATATATATATATATATATATATATATATATATATATATATATATATATATATATATATATATATATATATATATATATATATATATATATATATATATATATATATATACAGGGTGGTGCAAAAGTCAGGGTCTCGACCCATAGGCAATTTACTATAGATTTTCGTTTTTTACATAATTTTTATCATTTAAGTATCATTTATAATTTTATTTATTATCTTTCAGATCAATACCAGTGGCAGAAAAGCTAACAACTCCAGAAGAGTAGAACTTGTGCTTTTGTATGCGATGGACGGCGCCAGCTCGCGTTCAATCGCATATATTTTTAATGTTAAGTACCGAATAGGTAACCAATTACACAAAGAATTATCAGCAAAATTTTCACTCGTTTTAAAGAAACAGGAAGCATCTAAGACCGAGCCTATAGTGGAAGAAGGAAAAGTTCAACTGATCTTAAAACATCTGCAGAGGTAGGCAGTCATGTGGAAGGTAGACCCCGTAAATCATTAAGAAAAGTGTTGGAAGAAGTGTTTGGAAGAAGGTGGATTTCAGTTCAAACACTTATTGTAAACTGTAATTTTTATAACTAAATCAATTGTTATATGTAAACTTTGAATTGTTATATAGTAAATTGTCTATGAGTCCAGACCTTTGCATCCCCCCTATATATATATATATATATATATATATATATATATATATATATATATATATATATATATATCCAATTGTATATTGTGTGGTTGTAGTTGCTATTATAGTAATGAGATCTTAGTTCCTGGCTATGCAACTTTCGACGACCTTTGATAGACCGTGGGGCTTATCTTATCATTAAATTTATCTACTCTTATCTACCGAGAGAAGTGACCTCGCGAAGATTACAAAAGGTCATGGATACTCCTAGAAGTATACACGAGACCAATCTTTAGTGACCATCGAGAAGATATAAGATCAAAATCCTCTGATAAACCTTCAAATGTAAAATTCCTATCTGACAATGAAACCACATCCTACTTGCACTTATCTTAAAGATGACCTCTAAATTGAACCATGGATAGGATCCCGCATGTTTTAAGTTTGTTTTTAAGATTCAAAATATCTTTGTCCTTGAATAATAGGGATGAGAAGCGGTAGCCTTTCACTCAATATCTTTTGGATCTTTTGGAATATCACTTTATCTCCCCACAACATAATTGAGAGATGACCGTCCTTGCTACAAGGTCATCAGTCGGGGAAATTGTTCGCGTTCCTCAAATTTTCCTGCAATTGTTTAAAAAATAGTGATCGTTTGATCGCAATTGCGAACCTCTACTGAAAATTTGGCCAATTTTACAATCAATTTTCATCAATTTGCTCATATATAAGATTTCAAGGTCCTGTGGAAAACAATGTGGAGATATCGGTCAAGGGAGGTATGTACAGGGTGTCCCTAAAGTTTGGACACATACAAAATACCTATTTTTAATTAAAAAAATTACCTACATTTTATTTAATTGAAATATTATTAATAAATATCATCTTCACTGTTGTTTTTTCCACCATTTGTGATGCAAAGTCCGATGCGCTTTGCGAGATTCATCCGATGAACGCGATGCATTAACTTCAAATTTCTTATCTGGATGTCGCTATCTCACTGAACAGTCTCTCTGGGAAAACGTAACTCTCTAAATCTCTTAGGTGTGCGCGTAGCTCTGTTCAGCATTCAATTTTGGAGGGGTGTAAATCCCCCCTTCTCTTTGTGGTGCATTAATTTCTAACCTAAACTCCCTCTGAAAGTGGTTGGTATTTCTCCCTCCCAAAGATTCTCTGAGGAGTGCGAAGCTCTACCGAACTCTCTTTCTTTCTCTCAGGGGGGAGAGGAACTCTGCTCAACACTCTTTCTGGCGAGCAAGTAACTCTCCTGAGCACTATGATCGGAAACTCTCCTCAACTCTCCTCTCCGTGGTGCGTAACCTTCCTGGATAGTCTTTCTTGGACGCGCCCAACTCTCCTGCACAGTCTGTCTGGGGTGCACAACTCTCCCCAATTGCATCTCAGGGTGCTTGTAACTCTCTTTAATTCTCTCATTGAAGTGCAACTAGGTCTCTTAACAGTATCCTTGGAGAACGCGTAACTCTCATTTACAATCTCTCTGGGGGCGAGTAAGCCCAACAATAGTCTTTGGAGCGCGTAACTCTCCTGAACATTCTGATACTACTGAAGTTTAGAGCAGTGCCGCGCCCTCCCGACCCCAGTCACCCAAGAGAAATTGTGCTCTCTTCCGGGACACTATTTGCCCCTCTTTTAAATCTCTAGACCCAACAAAGAGGGTATTAAAAGTCTCTTTTCGGTGGAGGTAACACCCTTGAACAGTCTCTCTAAGGAAAGCGTACTCCTCATTTGTCTCAGGTGGTTACGTAACTCTCTTCAACAGTATCTCTTTGCACTGCGTAACTCTCCTAATTTCCATAATATTAATGACATTTTTAATCTTCCGCACATAAAAAATACATCTTTTCTTTTAGGTCATGTTTTTTCTGTGTATCCTCATAATTATCTGGTGGTGTGAAGAACTCTAATTTGTAAGGTTCTAATAAAAGTGAAACCTAACATTGCATTCGGATTTATTTATTGAAATTCGCGAATTGTGAATTGATGTAAGTGGGTAGGTGTGCGTAGGGGACAAAGATAGGGTGTGTGGATAGGTAGCTGGAAATAGACAAGTGGTGAAAATAGATAGAAGTGTGGTAGGGTGCGAAGCGATGCTAAGCGCCTGGTGGTCAGGCCTATTACTTTCATAAATGTTATTGTCATGTTTTTCCTCTGTTGTTTTCGTTATAGTTTATATTTTATAGCGTTCAAGCTATTTGTCTTAATAATTGTTTAATGTTTTTTGGTTATGAAATGTGCATTTAGTGTTGGTTTGTAATAAATTACTTTAAATATGTGCTTAGTGTTTATTGTATTTTATTTAATTTGTTCTATATGTATTTCAGTGTTTTTTGTTTCTTCCTATTTTCTTTCTTCGCGTTACGTTTTGTTGTGCGTTGGTCAAAATCGGGGATTTTTCTTGAATCGAGTTTGTTTTCTTGATCGGTTTGTTGTCACATTTTTTATGCTTTTTACATTCTCCTCATGCGTAGAACGGCACTTCGTCCCCGCCAGCCACTAGGCGGAGCTTGGAAATTTGGCGGGACATATAGCTCTTCTGTTTTGGTTAATCATTTGAATGACATCCTCATCCAGCTCCCGATTAACCAGTGCTTGCATTTTTCCAGTCCGTTCTTCTATGACTTTGTTAATGGGTGTTATCGCCGCCCGGCTGTGCAGGTCTTCTTGCCGTCTTCTTTCCTACCTATGTGTACCCGTAATTAGGTACATAAATTTATTTTTCACTGTTTATAGTCTCCTCTTTTGTATTTTTGAGACACAAGAGAGGGTGGAAGCGGGATATAGCAAGGTAGATCTAACAAGAGCGTTGTAGATCTTTTTATTGTTGCTTTCACGTAGATTTCTAAACATAGAGAGACTCCTGCCCGCGACCGAGGCCTTAGAAATTCTATCTTGGACGTGCTTCCTGTACCCGGATGAAGTAATTTTCATTCTGATTACATTTTACCCCGTGGTGTAGGGATAACATCTATCCTCTACCCTGACATCTGCGAGAAGTGTCCTGCTAATGGGGACTACTATGAATTTCTCTTGTTCGTTCGGATCTTCCAATGTGCCTCATAGTTGTTCAATCTTTCCATTTCTGCCACTGTCATACGAGCTTGCCAAGGCGCATTTCTCCATGAATAAGCGATTATCTGGCTGAAATCATTGGCGTATTGAATGTTGAGGGAAGAGGGGTACACAGAGGCTAGGACATCCTCGGTCTATATCGAGTAAAGAGTGGGGAACAGACATCCCCCTGCGGGAGACCCGCATTGAGCGGAAACTTCGGTCCGTCGGTGCACCCTAAACTGACATACACCGCTCTCTCCATGACATAGTCACAGAGAGTTCTTTTCAAGTTTTCACTTAGGCCCAGCCGTAGGATCTTGTACTGCATTCCCCGCTGCCACCCCTTGTCAAACGCCTTTGACACATCCCGACAAACTTGAAATTTGGATTGGGTTAATATAATAGGTGAAAGTGTAGGGGAGAGATAGAAAAGGTAGAGATATTTTGTTTATGTGTTGATAAGATGGTTATGAATGTAGGATGATATATGAAGATAATACGTTAGAGGTGATAATGAATTGTGCCAGGTTGCCTGGCAAACACCTTCAAACTTGAAATTAGAAATTATATCGGTTATTTTATATATATATATAAATATGGAAATAATTAGCAATAAAATCATATCTAAACATAAAATTAGAAGCTATCAAAATAATGCGAATTACAATAAATGTGAATGACCTTTATTTATTGAATAAAACGGCAATATTTGAGGGGTAAACTATAATAATTTGTATTTTTACGGGAAGTATTTATACGAGTACATGCCGCTACAAATTCTAGCGTTATCTTTTTACATCTTTCTTAATATGTCCCTTGCCTTGCTCCTGGTCATCTAATACAGCCTGCCACTTTTTTAACAACTATTTTTTATCTATTTTATACTGAGGAAATCTTATCCAAATTTCTTAAAAAAAAATTATATTATGCCTCACCTTCTACTTCCTTAAATTACATAGTATCTATGGTCCTTCAAGTCCAAACATGATGTAGCAACAATACTTCGAAACTTTACGGCCGTATGCTAAAAAAATGTGAAATGCACATTTGAGCAAAAAACCTATTTTTTTTTTTGTATTTTATATTTTAGCCTTTTTCATATAATAAATATATAAATAATTGTGAAGCAACACTAAATCTGATAAAAGGGCATTTCACATTTTTCTTAGCATACGGCCATTAATCCCCTCATAAATATTTCTCAGAGGAAGATCTAAAAACCTAAATTATTATTTCAATATAATTCCTAAGGAAAATGGAAAAAAATTACCCGACAAGAACGCATAAATGATATCGTTATCTATTAAATAATGACTTACACCCTTAAGTACCATTCAATCGTAACATATTGGTTAACACTTAATTACCTGCCATTAATGTACTCTTTAAACAAATTAAATTGCATGAAATTATCTATTTAGTTTCATTTATACTTGGTTAACTGCTACGCATTTGTTTCATGTAGCAACCATACTTCTAAGCTTTCCTTTTATGTATTGCTAAGTCATTAGAAGAAAATTAAAATGGTTTTAAGAAAAATATTAACGTACCTACTATATAGAATGACGGTTATTAAGCAATAATAATGCTCTAATTTATTTCTCTGAATAAATCATTCCTTTCAAATACTTGGTCTTTTAGTATATTACTCTCGTCACTTAGACGCAGTTTTATTTTGCCTCTGCGCTGATCATATTAAGAGTAGACGCTTTTTATTTCCGTTAGTTGTCTTGGAAACTACCTTTTCCTCTACTTCACTTCTGAAACAGACTTGAATCAGGTTTCCTAAATAAAGACTTGATTCTATGATAAATAAGAGTCATAGGTTTTTATTTCAGGCGAATAATGATAGGAGTGAAGTACTATGATTTATTTCTTTTGCCCAAACTGGTTCGTCAAGAGAACTGAACATTTTTCCCACACCCTGAAAGTCATGTCTAATTCAAGCCAAACATGAAAGTGAGCTGAAAATGTAAGTGACTAAAAAGTTTTATGGGTTATTTATGTTTATGCATTTGTCATCGTGCATCACTTGATTTGTTTTTATGCGCTCTGGTTACTAGTAAACAGAGTGGCCACGCAGTCCCTGGGCACTATATCTTTTAATGTCTCTCTGTATGTCATCTCCTTGTCTTGGTGCACACATTTATCTTTTTCCACGTTCTTCGCTATATCTTTTTCCTCGTTGACAGTGGCCTTTGGTTGCGGTAATCTGGAATAGCTGTATTCAGAACCTCAACCCTATTTAGGCAAATGTGATAAATATCGTTTTTTATTCTCTTCTACAGCAAATTATCGCAAGTCGTCCAGCCTGGAAATATGGGAAACTATTCTCTGTATGACCCTCGTCCGTTTCATTCTCTAATCAAATTTGTATTCAGATATTCTCTAACCTGGAAACTAAATTGGGCGTTTGCCCATTTTTTTATTGAAATTTAAAGCCAAAAATAAATTACTAACGATACATCTGTTAAGAAAGTAGTGATGATAGAGGAATGGAAACTACTGAAAGATGAATAATCGTGGGTCCTCCTGCAGGCAGTGTGGGTGGAAAGTGCATAACTGTGTTAGGCTCGGAGAGGGGGCAGGCCGTTCCTCCAACTTTCAGTTGTAACAGAGGCGTAATCCCTGTCACACCATCCACTCCATAACGCGGGTTGGATGACGTAAAAAGAATGAAAAAGAGATGCAGGGAGAATGACAAATATAGTAGGAGATTTAAAAGAGATGCAAAGAACAACCCGAAAGAGCAGAAGTTTATCTTGGAGTAGTGGTGTAGGGACAGGGTGTCACTTCTTCGGGTTTAAGTAGTAGCAGGGGCCATTTTCTTGCTAAATCACCCCATCCTTCCTGCAGGAAGCTCTCTTGGGCACTTATGGACCAAACCATTTTGCAAATGGAGTCGAATGGGCAACGGGAAAAAATAAGATCCAATAAATTCATTTGCCATTTGTTGAAATTGCAACCCAAATCCTCATGTGTGGATGGTCTCGATTAATTTCTTCAGAATATTCGGGGTTCTCCTGACACTAGATTAAAAACCCACTCCTCCTTCAATTGTTGGAGATAAATTGCACACTCTTCCGTAAAGAAAACTTTCTTTTCTTGTTTCAGCCGTTAGCAACCAATGCATAATGTCTTTGCAAGTACTCGTAGATTTACAAGAATCCATATCCGTATCTTCTTAAAAATAAGCTGCACTAGCGGAGTTAGGATGTAGTACCACTCTCTCGCCCCGTTTAATTTACATCGGTAAGCTAAGCGTGGTTGCAGACTTAGGTCTTCTGAGAGGGACCCGGATGTATCTGATTCAAAATGACTGAAATTACGACATCTATTAGCATACTTATTTTCATACAAAATTTAGAATAAAAAATCATTTGGGGGACTTTCAGGTACATGAATAACTAGAATATTTTTCTTAGAAATATTTCAGAATATATTAAGTTAGTTTAGGTTAGTAACCAGTTCTGACCCCGTAGTCCTAAACTACTTAATTTGATGTATGGTTTTACTTTTAAGATAAAAATAGCTATAATGGGTCCATTACTGTTATTTACTATATATTTTAATATATAAGTAGAATCAGTTCCCTGCTATTTTTATCCAGACCATAAAATGTACCGACATGTTTTCAAGCTCTCCAGTGAGTTGCCAAGCAAATGGCAGAAAAACAAAAACAAATCCTTTCTCAGCTCCAAGGTCAAAACTGTCTCGCATGTTGTGCCAGTTTGCTACATACCACACGACGCCTATGTGCATCCGGTAATAGTCATTTGTGTTTGTTCTAAAATTTTAAGCAGACTGGAAATAAGGCTTTAAGAAGAGATATACAGGGTGTCCCTAAATTATTGACACAGGAAAATGCATATTTTCAATAAATAAATTTGAACTACATTTCCTTTAATTGATATGCTAATAAATAACACCGTAAATGTGGTCTCTACCCTTTTTGATGAAAACTCCGATTCGCTTTGCGAGATTCAGCCGATGAATCCGATATATTAACTCAAAATTTCCGTCAATTTAAGCACATCCATTTATGATGCGCTGTTCATTCAGATGTCTCGTACCTATAATTTTTATTGAGTCCACCTTTCTTTCTCCTTTAGCATAACGGCCCTCCCCGAAAAAAAGTTAAGTCGGGTAAGGTTTGGTGAACGAGGAGACCATTGTGATATTTCCTAGGCATCCAGACTTTAGGGAACCTGCATGGTAGGTATATAGCCGCAAATCCCGCTGTAGATATTGGGGTCAGGAGAGCACATAAACCTCCAAATATGACCTGACACCCCTTTGCGAGTTCAGTAGTGGTCAATGTATTAAATAATAGCAGAAGAAAAGAATACCTCTGTCATTTCTCTTTGGGGCAATTTGATCTGGCTGCTGCCAAGCAATCTATTTTGTTGGTTCTTTGAATTTTCAAAAGCTCCAAAAATGAGGCTGAATTTTCCTTCAATCCTATCACTGAGTGAGAGGTTTCTGTTTGAGCCAATAGCCATTGAAAGTAGTGGGATCTTTGATCCTTCAAGTGCACGAGTTATTAAAGACATGAGTTCTCTTCTCAGGAAAACTACTGGTGAACCAAAGAAAGTTGGATGGTTCAAGCAGAGACTAAGTATTGCTGTTCAGTGGAGCAAAGTATACTGAATGAGGTCTGAGTTGCTTATTGTGTGGGCCTAGACTTTTAACCTCTGACTTTTATTCTATACCTTTCTACCTTTTTTAATTAATAAAGGTCATTTGACCCATTTTTTTGTAGCCACCCCCCTTCAAAGGATATGACGTTGGGCCAATTCTCTCTATGGTTGTGAGTCAACCTCATATTCTCATCAGGCTATTTCCGGTAGGGGATTATTTTAAATCCCTAAAACGGTTTTTTATTGTCTTTCCGTCTATCTTAATTCCTTCTTAATTTTGTTACGACCATTGAATTTAATGCCAACATAAATAAATGCTATTATTCGTTTTTCGCAATAAAAAAAATACTAATCGGTTGCGGTGACCTCGCTATATACCTTTTTCTATAGCTTAAGGTAGTTTCTCCTCCCTAATTTTGTCAAATGAATGATCAAATAATGATAATGTAGCGATCCTCAACAATGATCTCACAAACGCATTCCTTCAAACTCTGACCTACATCAGAAGCTAATTGTTGATGATAGCAAACCAGTTTTAGCTATAATGCTATGCAAGTTATCTAATTTAAATTAGGTCCTTTAGATATAACTCAAAGATATGAAACCTCAGTCCTTCTTCTATTAGCTTACAAGAAGGTATACAAAATAACGTTTATTCAAGAAAACCAAAGATAATAATCAGTGTTACAATGATGCTTTAAGCAATCGCTATTTGTAATTCACTTTTGTGGTCTTTCTGGCAATTTGTTAATGCCATCTGGAAGCTGAAAAATGCACCTATCATAATTGCTATAATCGAGTCACAGGGCGAGTGAAAAACAACCCCAATGCTTATCTAGCATATATTCCTGGAAATCCTAAAGCCACATAAATCCAACTGCAAACATTAAAGGGAACAATATACGTTCTAAAGAGGACACCAGCTCAAAAACATCACTGAGGAGTGTTTGATTGAAACGAAGATTTAAGTGGGAAAAGGTAAATCCCATGGTGAAAGGGCTAGTGAAAAAGGGGGCTGTGGCATACTATAGAATAAATTAACCGATTTCCCAACCATAAAGACCACATATCTATCCTAGCCAGAGCGTTAAATAAATGAGCAGAATTTCGGTAGCTATATATGTAAAGCACACGGCTGCTTTACCGTTAAATAAATGGACCGAATTTCCGTAACTATAGAAACCACATAAGCTACGCATAACGCTAAATAAGACCAGTTTCCGTTTCCATAGAGACCATATAGACTACTCATTACGTTAAATACATGAACCTACCTTGCATGGTAGTCGATATTCAGATCAAAATTCCAGCGGTTGCTATATGTTGTAACGAGCTGTGGTTCGCATTTCACGTTAAAATGTACGTCCACACTGGAATATACATCAGACCATGCATAGTAGTGTTAAACCCCTGACCTTAAAACAAACTGAAAGAGATTCACAGAATAATGTGAGCACGAATTGTGTAGGATGACTTACAAAATTGTGCTCAATGTATAAACACATCTTGAAATTATTAGGTCTCTATGGCAACGGAAAATTGCTATGTTTAGGCTAAGAGCGGCAAATATTGACTCTTATAGTAAGTAAAGTAAAGTAGAAAAGGTGTGGAAGGTGAGAGAGAAAAGATCGCTAAACCGCTCCCCCTCCCCATCTGGTCATCCTGAAATGACCAGAGGGGGAGGGGAGGGCATTAGGCTCTCCCAGTCTCCCCTCTACCTCCAGAGTCCTGTTGGACTTCTGGATAGGAGAGAGGGAGACAGAGAGAAGGACAGGGAGATGAAGAGAAAAGGGAAAGGGAGATAGTAAAGTTTGAAGTAGTGTGGAAGATTAAAAGGAGACCAAGGTGGTTGGCGGACCTACAGCTTTACGTGGAATCCGAACCACGGTGAGTACTATATCTTGTCTATTCATTCAATCTCTAGTGCCCCTGTCCCACGTATGCTGTGTTAAGCCCAGTGTGAAGGATAGAAGAAAATGTAGATGGAAAAGAAGGAAGTAGAAGATGTACAATTGAATGCAAAGTATACGTGGTCACGCTAATCCCCGGCATTTAGAAATGTTATAGTTTAGAATTCAAGTGAATAGTAATAGTTGCCTGAGTATCAGGTTTATCCTTTATGTTAGTTTTATGTCATGTTTTTAAATCTGTGTTATTGTTGCTGTTATGTGGCGTTCAAACCGTTGTTTTAGTTTTTTTCCTTCACTGGTATAAAGTTTTCTCCTTTCTATTTTATTATACCTATTTCTTATTTAACCTTTTATGTTCCTTTTATTATTTCTAGCTTTTTCTAACTCTGTTTACTTTCTCCCTCTGTTTGTTCTCATTATGTGAACACTTCGTCTTCTTCTTCGTTGATCTTTGAAGTATAGGTGGGGAAGTCTCTGTGTGCTTTCCCTTCTTGTCTCTGGGTGATCATGGCCATTACTTCCTTTCCTATCTCGCGTTGCGCGGTTTGGATGAGTTTCTTGACCCTGTTCTCTTTAATCTTGTTGATTGGCTGAATTCTTGCTTCGTGATGAAAACCTTGCTGTCTTCTTCTGTCTATTCTTCTATTATATTTTTAGAGCCTACCATATATACTCTAACTGGATATTCTTTCATGAAGAACTATCTTATTTAAAGGATTTCTTCAAATTTAATTATTACTCCGATTTCATCTTCGACCAGTTAGTATCCAAATTTCTCTCCAAAATATATTATCGTCGACCTTTACTCACTACTGTTTCTAAACAGAAGGGTTTTCATTAGACTACCCTATCTCGAGCATTTAACATCCGAGTTTAACAAACTCATTCTCTCTAGCCTCAACAACCATTTCCCTCAATGCCAATTCATTTGTATAAATTCCAACCCTGTATCTTTAAATTCCTTTTTTCTCAATAAGGAGCCAATTTCTTTGGGCCTCGCGATCCTGTATAATTTACAATTATACATGTACGACTTGCCACAGTCGTTATGTAGGCCATTTCTAAACCTGAAGCTTCTTCCATCAGGCAACATTCTGAGTATCACCATCATCCTCTTAATTCCAATTCATTTACTATATTATCTTCAGCCTTAACTTCTCTCGATTTGAAAATCTTAGAGTCACTGTATATCAATGAGATAAATCCAAACCTAAATAATTACTCCTCCTCAATTAAACTATTCACAATATAACCAACCAGCACTTCAATAGATTAACTATTGAACAAATTTCGTTAGTAGTTTTATATCTTTAGTTAGGTCATTTCTCAACTCTCAGGATAAAGGTTAGTCACTTTGTTCATTCTGATTTGTTTTCGGGTTTTTTGTTGTTTTTTACAAATTAATATAATAGGTTAATTTTTGTTTACTCTAGTAACTTTTAATATGTAATATTCAAGTCAGTTTATGTTATAATTTCAGTTTATATTATTTTTTAAAATCACACTGGGTAGTATTATTTAATTCTATATATTATTATTAGGGTTTTTACTTTAATTTTAATAATTGTCAATTTTATTATTTTAACTTGCCTTCATCCGCTTTTTTAGCCATTATTTAATGCATTCTTTTAACTCTTATAAATTAATGTTCCTTCCCCTTCTCATTAGTCGACATAGTCGCTGAAGATGGTCCTAGTAAAGGTCCGAAACGTCCGGCCAATAAATTATTAGTGTAATCACCTGGGTCTTCATATTCCTGCTACATATCAGATTCCCAAGGAACGAATTAATTACAATTATATATATATATATATATATATATATATATATATATATATATATAATTTAAATGTCAATTGTGACCCTGATTGATTTAGTGGTATATGAAGATATCCTCTTCTTTTCCACTTCCAGTAAGAATGGTTGCCTCTATGACATGGGACATCAAATTATTTACCACCAGACGAGTGAAATTAGAAAGTTTTGTTAAATCTAAATTCAGCAAAAACATTATTAGGATTTACTAACTTCTATTTGAGTGTGATCCAAAATTGTATCAACTGAATTGGAGACAAGCAGTAGATGGGTATTTATTCTGCAGAGAGTGTTTTTCTTCGAAGCTATTATAGCTCTTTAACGAAGCTAGTTGTAGTTTTTGTAGTTATGCTGAATATTGGATAATAAATAATTTTGCCTTGAGATTATCAATAATATTAATAACTATGCAGATAGGAGATATTTCTATTCCAGCATCAGCATCAAGAGATACTCTGCCATTTCCCAGTGTAGGAATGTTTTGGGGAAATTGTGCTGACAGATGATAACAAAAGAGCTCTGCTCTCATATTTATGTTTAGCGACATTGTTCTAATATTTCTACACAAAGAAGAGGATTCTAGGCAATCCCGGATCTCATCTGCTCTGGTTCCTCTAGGAATTAATAGCAGTGTCTGCCTGAAACCAGCTTACTTCAAAAGAGTGACACCTCCCATGTGAGCCTCACAATCCCTGATGTTTCGCATTGTCCTGCCTAGTGCTTCTAAGGCTCTCTTATGACCCACTGAATGAGGTACCCGATGTTGCCCGGGTAAAAAAAATCATAAGCACGATGTAGATTGAAAGTCTTATATTTATTAAAAGATATTCTTTAACTAATGTTACATTATAACAGTGTTTGGTAGAGAAAATATTCTTAATCTTTCCTTGTGGTGAATGAACAAACAGGTTGATTTTACTTTTGCTTCCCGCATTGAATAAAGTTGTAGGTTAAAATCACTTGTCTCTCGCGAGACTAGTTTCAGTATGTGGTTTACGCCTGAAGAAGGTTTGATAAACAACAAACCAAAACTAGTCTAGTAAATTAAACTTTTGGCTCCTATACAGTCGTTTCATTATATATATATATATATATATATATATATATATATATATATATATATATATATATATATATATATATATATATATATATATATATATATATATACACATATATGTAAAAGAACAACCTCTGACCCCCCCCAAAATATATATATATATATATATATATATATATATATATATATATATATATATATATATATATATATATATATATATATATATATATATATATATATATATATATATATATATATATATATATATATATATCGGAGATCCCGTGCTATTGGCATCCCGCTATGGAAGACGTCGTTTCCTGTTCGAACATTCTCGAATTTCCAACTCCTGAGCACGTGGCGAAATATTTTCCATGCTGCGACTCGTCCCAAGCCCCCCCTTCCTCCCTCCCAGTGACGAGGTGAGAAAGAACCGCGCTGGCTTGCACCTCGCTGCTAAAGGATGAATCAACTCCGCCTCCGGATTAAAATATCTGGAGCTTGTGACTTCTTTCTCCAAACTCCCCTTTCCTCTCCAGAATCGAGCATACAAATACTCGGACTATTCTGTAGTTTGACGAGTCGAGCCCACACCTCAAGGCCCTCCTTATCGTCTCGTCTCTTCCCGTCCCGTGAGCGTTCATCAGGCAGCAGACTTCTTCAGCCGTTATTCTAGACAAGTCAATTGGTAGCTTCTGTGAACGGCAAGCCTTTGAATTTGCGCAATTGTCTCCCTTCGTTTAATCGAACCGAAGAAAATCTCCATCGATGACCTTTGAGGAAAAGAAGATTCCTCTTTCAGTGGAATTACGAGAATTCTAACATTTCCCTTCGAATATCATCTTTGAAGTTTGGCTATCTTAAGCGGAAGGTTGGTTTGGATCGTGCCCCACCTGCCTCATTCGGATCGTGCGCCACTTGCCTCATCGGATCGTTCCCCACTTGCCTCATCGCAAGAAAGACCTTCCACGAAGTCATCGACCCGTAAGACTGAAACCCTCTCCATTATTAGTATTGTCAAGCTCCCCCTTTTGATCTGAGCCTAGTTGCATTAATCAATTAATTCCATTTGAGAATCCCTCCTCATAATAATTATCAAGAGACTCTTTCAATTTTAAAAAATTCCTTTTGTCTATTATTATTATTATTCTTATTTTAATCTTTGTTAATAAAATTATATTTGTGTTGTTTCATCTTTAACTAACCTTGAACGATACTCTCGGCCTTTTCAAGTAAATCTCGCCAACCAATTATGCACTATGTTTGATTATTAAGGATATGAAACCCAACGCCTCAAGTGTGACCTCCTAGTCGGTCGTTAATCCCTGTGAACATCCCTTAAACGGTTTGAGTTGCAGTAGGTGATTAATTCCCCACCCCCACACATAATATAGGAGTAGTGTAGGGTTTAGTGGTTGAACCACGACACACTGTATATATATATATATATATACAGAGAGACCCCCAAAACCGGGCCTGCACACACTTTTTGCGATATATCCTTCATTGATTCACTATTCACCCTTAAATTTGAGGACATGACAGAAGGGATGCCTGTAAACACAATTAGATCTTAATGGGAACTCCACCAAAGAATATACTGCGTCAAACATTACTTCAAGACAGGCTCATTCAAAAAAGTGCAGGATACTTTCGTGCATCAGTTCGAATGTGAAAAAGTCCCCCTCCACGAGCAGAATTCAGGAGTGGGTGGACCACTTCGAGAACTATGGGACAGTGGAGAACCTCAATGCAGCCATTAACAACCGTCCAAGACATTCAGGACGCCCCAGGAAGCGTACAACTGAGCAAGTTGAGAGCGTGAGAGAGCCAGTTCAGCAGAGTTAAAAACGCGATGTTCGCAAGCGAAGTCAGTCCCTCGGTATATCCCGTGAGACTTGCAGGAGAGTATTAGTAATGGATGTAAAGGCCTACCCATGCAAAAGACAGACTAAGCAGACCCTTTTTTTTCCCTGACAAGGAGCAGAGAAAGGCTATGGAACTTAAGATACCGAAGAAGATTCAGGAGACCCCAACTTTCCTTAACCTCCTTTAGACATCAGATAAAGATCACTTCTATCTTAAAGAAAAGGTAAACTAAAAGACAAGTGTCTTCTGGAGGACCTCCGGACCAAATGAGGTAGCCACCAAGCCCCTACACTCCACTAATTGCACGGTATGGACTGCAATCTCAGCCATAGGCATCATTGGACTATTCTTCTTCGAGGAATCTGGCGCGACAGTGACAGTCACCAAGGAGCGGTATGTTGATGTCCTGAAAACCTTCAAGAGGGATCCGCAGACCCTCTTCCTGTCGCTTATGGGGGAAGTTCTGGCTCCAGCAAGATGAAGCAAGCTCTCACACCTCAAACCTGTCCCGAGATTGGCTAGAAGAGAACTTTGGTGGCCGTGTGATCAGTGTCAAGACTGATTTTGAGTGGGCACCTCACATCCCAGACCTTAGCACCCCCCAGATTTCTTTCTCTTGGGCTACCTTAAAGAAAGAGTGTACGCAAGGAGACCCAGGACCATAACGGACTCAAGGAAGCCAGCAGAAAGGAGATCAGATTCATTAGTCAGTCGGTTTGTAAGGACGTCATGGACAACTTTGTGCTGCGGCTCAAGAAATGCACTGAGCTAAATAGAGGTCATCTCGAACTCGTGCTCTAGAATAAAGAAGAAAAGTCCAAAGACTCTCATGTTTTGATATGATGTTTTTAAACCCAATAAACTAGTTATCACCAAAGTTTCATTCAATCCTTGCAGAAAATTAAAAATCAGGGCTATCGAAATCGAAAGTTGGGGCTCGTTTTCGGGTGCCACTCTCTATTTCTCTCTCTCTCTCTCTCTCTCTCTATATATATATATATATATATATATATATATATATGTATATATATATATATATATATATATATATATATATATATATATATATATATATTATATATATATATATATATATGTATATATATATACATATATATATATATATATATATATATATATATATATATATATATATATATATATATATATATATATATATATATATATTTATATATATATATGTATATATATATACATATATATATATATATATATATATATATATATATATATATATATATATATATATATATATATATATATATATATATATATATATTTCACCTGAAATAAGAATACATAGAATGCGGTATAAAATAATTCATCTTCATTTATTGGGTATAAACAACGTTTCGAGCTCTCCGCTCCTTCCGGTTTCTATAATATCAAAGTAGAAAGGAATACATAATTTACAATGAATTAGAATATTAAAAATCCTTGGAGACACCGAGGAGACACCGAGGACAAGCAAATTCGTAAACAACACGTGCGCATCCCTAGACTATGTATATATATATATATATATATATATATATATATATATATATATATATATATATATATATATATATATATATATATATATATATATATTTATATATATATGTATATATATATACATATATATATATATATATATATATATATATATATATATATATATATATATATATATATATATGTATATATATATATATATGTATATATATATATATATATATATATATATATATATATATATATATATATATATATATATATATATATATATATATATATATATATATATAATTTCACCTGAAATAAGAATACATAGAATGCGGTATAAAATAATTCATCTTCATTTATTGGGTATAAACAACGTTTCGAGCTCTCCGCTCCTTCCGGTTTCTATAATATCAAAGTAGAAAGGAAAACATAATTTACAATGAATTAGAATATTAAAAATCCTAGAGGAATACAAGGGAGAACCATCAAAACACTTACCTTTGTTGGTCTAACTCCAGAGCAAAGTGGGGAGGGAGGGGGATTGAAGTAGACATAGGTAAGATTGTATTGGTAGTAGAGCTATGTCATAAGTAGGGGAGCAGCGGATGAGTCACCACTAAGACTAGGGGCACGGGATTTAATCTAAAATGATTCTAGTATTCTTAAGCTTTGCTCATTATCTTGATCAATTATTGTAAAATTATCTCTAGTTATATCCGCGTTGCATTTGATTCCATGTGCTCTGATAGGGGATAGTTCTTTACGATTAAGGTTTTTTTCAGTACGAGCGCTGATGCCCATGTGTGTGGAGAACCTTGCTCTTAGGGAGCGAATCGTGCTGCCTATGTATCTTCCTTGGAGACACCGAGGACAAGCAAATTCGTAAACAACACGACTGCGCATCCCTAGACTAGGTTTGTACTTTTGACTGAACCAACTACCAATATTGAGTTTGTTAAAAAATACTAATTTGAAATTTGTATGGTAAAAATAGCGTTTAAATAATTTAGAAAACTTTCTTCTGAATTCTCTATTAAGGGGTCCTATTTCGGGGAGAATAAAGAATTTTGAGTCTTTAGGAAAATCGAAGGAGAAATTGGGAATTTAAAAGTTTACAAATGAGGGTATTTACAACTGACAAGTGATAGCAATTATTCTGGAAATAGGATCTTAAGAATTCAAATTCTTTATGCATTAGAGAGAATGAAGGGAAGCCACAACAGATGAGTGCCCTGATGGAGCTCCGTTTGTATGATAAATAGCCCAAACTATAGAAATTTGTAACTATATTATTGAATCTAGTGTTTCTATATAAGGATTTTGTTAAGCCTTGATTTGATTTTTTAATTAAAATCTGTAAAAAAAAAGACAATTTTCTTTTTAAGTTTACATAGTGTATTTAATGTTAGGATGAATGGAATTGAGATATTTCAAAAACTGGTACGCTTGGTCCTGGCTATCAAATACTGCACATCGGTCGTCTACATATCTTCTGTAGAATAATGGATTGAGGGACGAAGGGCAAGCTTGAAATAGGGTCTTCTCAAAATTTTTCATAAAGATATCTGCGGCAATGGGGGTAATGGGCGAACCCATTGCTACACCATCTATCTGTTTATAAATTTTCCCTTCAAACGAAAATATACCTTCTTTAAGCATCATTTGTAAAAATTGGTTGAATCTGTCTCCTGTAAAGTTGTGGAAAGTGTTGTAATTCTGAAATTCAGATTCTAAAATAACTGGTATGATTACCTGGTATGTTCATGAATAACAAGGACACATCGTAGCTTACGAGAAATTTGGAGGCGTCAAACTTTTGTCGGAGAATTTCTTGAGCAAAGGAATAACTATTTTTTATGGTGTACTGGTTCTGTGCTAATGGAGAAAGGAGATTGACCAAGTGTTTTGAGACTTTATAGATTGGAAGCGAATACGAGGCAAGTATGGGTCTAAGGGAGATGGCTGGTTTGTGCAGTTTTGGTAGGCCATAAAGAAGACCCAGTCGTGTTGTTTACGATTATACTTGTCCTCGGTGTCTCCAAGGAAGAAACATAGACAGCACGATTCGTTCTCCCTAAGAGTAAGCTTCTCCTCATACATGGGCATCAGCGCTCGTATTCCTCTAGGATTTTTTATATTCTATCTCATTATAAATTACGTATTTTCTTAGGTTTTGTATTATAGGAAAAGAAAAATCTCTCCTTTTTTGTAGATATTTGTCAACACTTTTAATATTCTAATTTCTAGACATTTTTTAATATTATAATTCATTGTAAATTATGTATTTCTTTCTACTTTGATATTATAGAACCTGAAGATGAGCGGACAGCTCGAAACGTTGTTTATCCCCAATAAATGAAGATGAATTTCTTCGCATTCTATGTACTCTCATTCCTGGTGAAATTAAAGACTCGCCTGGCTAGCAGCAACCCCAGCGGTTATATATATATATATATATATATATATATATATATATATATATATATATATATATATATATATATATATATATATATATATATATATATATATATATATATATATTAATAGACATGCATTCAGGAAAACATTGATTGCTGGAAAAAAACAAAGGAGTTCCATTTCAAAGCTTACTCAGAAAAATTCAAGGCCGTTTGAAATGCTAAGATCTGACCTTATTCCTGAGTCGGATTTTCCTTTCCCCGGCGCGTCGTCAACCACTCCCCCAACCCCTCCTAACCCAGAGGCCAAGCCGGTTGCATAAATATTGGAACTTGAGGTCATGTGAAAGTTCTTCAAGAAATATTCAAGAGGCTGACGAGGGGCGCTTCAGATTCTGACTTAGGGTCCAAATCATTCAATCATTTGCGCAAAAAGACGAACAAGAGTGTTTTTTTGCCCTCTTTTTTCTTTTTCCTTCGCTGAAGTTATTGATCTCGTTCCTTTGATACTAATTTCCTACTTTAATTTTCTACACACTTTCATATCAGATTATTATCGTCGTATGTGCCTATTAATGGTAACCGAATGTTCGACTCTGAATTTCATTCCTTTGAAGGTAAAATCCGTATTCGCAAACGACCTTCTGAAAAGGAAAAATCGTGACCCACATCAAGAAAGACCAAGACCAGCGTTAACTCTTCAAGAACCTCTCTAATTTACTAGTAAATTTATGACAAAGTTCATAAAGAAAGTGTTAATATCAGGCGATTTAAAAATATAGGGTACAGACAGACTTAGTTGATAAAATAGGAGAATAGTGATCACCGGGGTTAGTGGTCACCAGGGGGCAAAGGGAACGCGGCGCTGTCATACGATCTCTTGTGGGTGAGCGCGAAGACAATGGACGCCATAGAACTGTTCAATTGTCAGGGAGAAAATGCTCCTATTGCTTATAAAATTGGGATTCTTTCTCCTTTTAAGAATATCAAAGGGGGTGTAGAACTCTTTTTGCAAACTCTCTGGGTCATCCATCATCTTTTGCTTTATTTGTTTTGTTTTCAAATCCTCCTAAGAAAAGTTAAATTTTAACATGTTATATTCATCTATGTATTTTCTTAAGGGCTTTTCTGGGTTAAATAAAGTCTATTAGGCTCTTTATGTCTACTCTAGTTACTATATTTTTATAACTAATTTTTCTCTTTATCTAAATTCCTAATTTTGATTTATTCCTTGATAATTGTGCAATGAAGGGATTGAAGTTGTCTTGGAAGATAAGATTTTTTGCTAAATCACTGTGAGTCACAGAAGTGGTTTCTGGATGAATGCTAGAATGATTTCAGTTCGGATCTTCCTCATCCAAATTTTTGAGTAATTTCCTTGGTTCATCATTTTAGACTATAAAAAAAATCTCCACTCGAAATATTTTTAGGATTAATGTTGTTTTTATTTAATCCCTAAGTTTTCGAGTGTAAATTTGAAGCAGTTTACGGTGGCCAGTCTTCCAAATCAACCACTTTTCCTTTAAAATTTCAACTGTAATCATTACTCCAAAAAGTGTGGTCGAAACACATCAATTCCTTAAATAATACTTACCATCTTCATTCTAAAGCAATAGGACAATATAGGTTGTCGCAGTTTTTCTAGTTACAGCTCATCGTAGGAAGATGGCCCCTAAACACATCTCAAACACAAATTTACATAAACTACCAAAATTTCATGCGGTCTTCCAACCCGCTTTACAATCTGACACACATATTCTCTTTAAAAATCTAATTTTATCCACTTTTCTAATCTTTTTTACCTAACCTTAGAACATTCTGAGTCAACCTCATTCATATCTTTCCTCACACCACATATGACTGTTAAAAAAATATTTCTTACTCAATCTATCCTTTCGATACAAACATATCTAATTGTCCATTGGAATACTTCTCATACACGATTGTTCTAAACCTTACATTCCTGTCTCACTTCCACAGACTGATTTTGATAGACGGCCTAATCTTGTTCCATCTATTCTGTTGTAGCGTACCGAGAAGTTCGAGTTCCGCAAACAAACTTAAAGCTCTTTTTTTTCTAGCATGTGTCAATAAAACGGCTTTTTTATTGTGTTCATGTGGGTCTATATGGAAGTGAAAAGAATCGAGAAATCTCCTCTCCTAGACGCGGGCCACATGACGTCCGATATCGGTGAGTGGCTCAACGTCAGTCGTATGACCGCCCACAGAGTCGCGGAGAGGATCAAGAACTGGGAAGACCTCAAAGATCGAACTCGTTCCGGCAAACCTCAAGTTTTCATGCAGAAGAATAATATCTCGGTAGCCACGTTGTTCAGGGCCGTCAAGGAGGAGGGGGGCAACAGCTTGAAGTGCGTATAAAGGCTTATGCTCACCGACAATATGCGAGAACAACGTTTGGAGTGCTCTTTTTGACTTCTTGACGACATGAACAGTCATAACAATAGAAGTGTCATTTTTTTCTAATGAAAGACCTTCACGGTCGATCCAGTTATCAACAAGCAGAACGACCGTCTAGGACGTTTCCGAGGTCCACTACGTCTTCACGAGCAAACAGCCGCCTCCGTGATGATGCTTGTCGTCGTGGCTTCGAATGGAGAGCCGATGCCACTGGTGTGGTTTGCGGCCGTTTAAAGGCTTCACCGCGGCCAATTACATGATCATCTTGGCTACAAAAGTCCTGTCCTTGTTGAGAAAGATAAGGAAGAAGCCGGACTACGTATTTAAGCAGGACAGTGTCCCACCTACCACGGCTAAGAATTTGCAAGTGTTTGGAGTGTAACATGAACTTATGCTCGAAAGACCTTTGGCTGCCGCAGTCGCCCGACCTCACTCCACTCGACTACAGCGTGTGGACGCGTGTCGAGTACAAGAACTGCAAGGCCCGCCACAGCAACGTCGACGAGTTGAAGTCCTCTGTCAAACGCGTGTGAGCCAGCAGGAGGAAGGACTTCGTGTGCGCGGACTTTAGGTCTCGCCGGGAGTGTGCGCTTGTCGCTAAAGGTGGCTACATTGATTAATATAAGAATTTAAACATATGTTTATATGTTAAAAAAAATAAAAACGCGTCTAAGTGCATCACAACCAGGGGTTGTTTGGCTCCGGATCAGACCCCATTAAAGTTCCAAAATTCAAATGTAATCGAGGCGATAATTGATAATACTCAATAATAAATAAATTAATTCATGGTCAATTTTGATTTGCAGTAAAGACTAAAAGTACTCTTATTAATAATACCTATTTAATATACAAATGAAATGAAAATAATATGTATACAATTTTGAGTTTTGACAACAAAAAATTAAAACAAAATTTAAGACAAATTAAGATTTCTTCCTTTTAGAAATTTGAACTTTTAATGTTGCAAAAAAATTTTAAAATTAAAATTGAAAATTATAAATAACAATTTGTCCTTAAAAATTAAATAGCTTCTACTGTCTTCTTTCATTACAATTCTCAAATATTAATTTAGAATTTTTTAATTCTAAAAATAGACGCTCCACACAACTTGACTAGTTGGTAATGCAATAATCATTTGTGAGGCATCTTTTATAAATTTAGAGTACTTTAGTACTGCTTCATGCACCGATAACTTTGACTAACCCTTAAATTTTCAACCTTAATAAAAGACTCACATACTTCTAACTGGAAATTACTAAATGCAGAGTTCTGAGGAGAAACCTGTGGAACATCCTGTTTACTTTCCAATCAAGGTCGTTTTGCTTGAAGACTATGTTGTTTATCTATTAGCACTAGATTGCTGAAGATGCGTATTTGTAGTTTCAGCTTCTGGAAATTCTTGAAAATTGCTCATTCTGAATGCTATTTTATATACAGACTTTGGTTTTACTTTGTTGTTCATTAGTTAATAAACATCTATACTTTGGGTTCAGCTACACACCAGCCAACAGAACATAATTTTCCAATAAATGATTTTCTCTTGTTTGCATAGAAGTCTTGCTACTTTCCGCTATAGTACTGTTAGTTTGAGAGAGGAAGTAAATCAAAGACTTCCATTCCTTAAAAAACTGACCAAGAGTCGAATTTTCAGCTTGAATTTTCTTTGTAATGATATATGGTTGATGAAGCACATTTTCAAGTTTTTTCATCCCACATTAATAATAATAATAATAATAAGTCTTTTGTAATGCGCTTTTCAAGGTCTGAGGCCTTCCCAGAGCGCACGTTGTGCTGAGATGAGAATGAAAATTCAAGAGGGGGAGAGAAGGCAATACTGAAAAGATGCGTTTTCAGGAGACGCTTAAATGTGGTAAGAGAGGGAGAAGACCTGATTTCAGCAGGAAGAGCATTCCACAACTTAGGGGGGGGCAGATTTAGAAGGAGCAGTCCCCCATTGAGCAGAGGGATGAACTAGAAATATTCAAAAGAGGTGCATGTAATGACCGAAGGGCCCGAGGGACATGGCGTGGCGAGAGGGCAGAAGAGAGATAAAACGGGGCCTTGTTGTTTAGGGCCTTAAATGTGAAGAGAAGTATCTTGAAGTGAGTACGGGATCTGACAGAGAGCCAGTGCAGTTCATGCAGCAAGGGTTTGGAGGGAGAGAAGCGAGTGCGACGGAGAAGAAGCCTGGCGGCATAGTTCTGTACAAGTTAAAGGGGGCGGAGAGAGGAGGATGGCAGATTCACAAGCAGAGAGTTACAGTAGTCAAGGCGTGAGGTGATGAAGGCATGAAGAGCAGTCTCAAGACTTTGGCGATCAAAGTGAGAGCGAATGCGAGAGAAGTTACGAAGGAAACATAGAGAGGACTTGCTGATATTGCGGATATGAGGCTTAAAGGAGAGATGCTCATCAAAAACAACACCCAGATTCCTAACGCAGTCAGAGAAAATGATAGTATTACCACCCAGAGTAAGCGAAGGAAAGAGAGATTTAGATTTTTTGACAAGAGCAGGGGTGCCGACGAGAAGGACCTCAGTTTTGGAGTGATTAAGCCTGAGGAAGTTGGTAGAGAGCCAGTCAGAAATGGAGGAGTAGGCAGCCAGGTCAGTGACAGAGTAGGCAAAAAACGTGGGGGATGAGGAAACAAAAAATTGAGTGTCATCAGCATAGAGGTGAAAGGATAGATCGAGAATACAGAGAAGGGAACTAAGAGGGAGAAGGTAGATACGAAATAGTAGAGGACCAAGGACAGCGCCTTGTGGCACTCCAAAGCGAATGAGGGTAGAGTCGGATGAAACGTCGTCAATCACAACGGATTGTGTACGAAACGAGAGATAAGAGCGGAACCAGTCAAGCACGGTGCCTGATATGCCAAGGAAAGAGTGGAGACGATCAAGTAGGACGGTATGGTCAATAGTATCGAAGGCAGAGGAGAAGTCGAGTAGAACGAGGATGGAGGCACAACCCCTGTCCGCGGCTCTTCGTAAGCAATCGGACACATTTAAAAAGGCGGTTTCTGTGGAGTGACCTGACTTGAAACCAGATTGATAGGTTTCATCAATGTTACAGGCCACCATGTGACTGTTGATGCGTAAAGCCACCACTCTCTCCAAGACTTTAGAAAGGAAAGGAAGTTGCGAAATCGGGTGATAATTGGAAGGGTCAGTGGGGCTCAGTTGAGGCTTTTTAAGAATCGGACGGATGTGGGAACGTTTGAAGGAAGAGGGAACAAGACCAGTTGCAAGTAAAGTGTTGAACAGGTGAAGAAGCGTTGGGAGGATAGCAGGCAGAATTTTACATAGCAGTTTAGGCGGAAAAATGTCCTTTGGGGAGCCCGATTTTTTAGAACGCGAAAGCAGGGCTGTAAGTTCCAACGCGGTTACAGCGGGGAAAACAATAAGCGACTGAGGCGGGAAGTCAGGGAAAATGGCAGGAGCCGGGACAGAAGGCTGAGGGAGAGAGGCACAGAGGTTAGTGATCTTATCTGCGAAGAAATTCGAGAGAGTAGCAGGGCTAATGGGTGGGGAGACCTGGGCTGGGGAAGTAAGACGGGAGAACAGGCGGAAGACGCTGCAGGGATCATTCCTATTATCAGTAAGCAGATTACGTGAGTAGGCTTCACGGGCAGATTTTAATTTCGCCACATTGCTACTGGTATTGTAATTTCTGGGTTCGCCGTGTCTATAAGAACAGGTTTCAATTCGAGTGTGCTACCCAACATTGTGGCCTGATCTAAAATTGCTACCTTTCCACTACGTCGTTTAATTATTTCTTTATTTTTTTTTCTCTTGAAGCTACTACAACTTGCTTTATCTTGGTTAAAAGAGTGGTTGTATATTTATGTGCTAAGCCATCACGAATGGTAAGCTGTAGATTGTGTACAGCCCAACGCATATGATGGATTCTTGAGAGGATTGAAATTTCTTCTGCAATACAATATAAATTATCAGGTTCTACGGTATCATCAGGTCCAGTTCTAGAGTCTTTTCGTCAGAGTAAACTACTTCTATTTTACCGTTTTCTTCTTTCTCTTGGTCTCTATCAAACTTTTCAATTGTACTTATCATATTTGATCATTATTATCAGTTATAATGCACAATACATTATCTTTTTCTATTTCATACTCTTGCAAAACATCCTTAAAAAGCTTATAAAGGTACTCACTTATATATTGGGCTTGAGTTTCTCTTACTGCCAATGTACATGTTTGTCGAGAATGGAGGCTCCTTGCTGCCATGTGCCCCGTCGAAATCACGAAGTCAGGCCAAGTAAGCGAGGACCGTGGGAACAGTCAGAATATTGAACTGCTTTCTGCGATAAGCGAGGGATTGGAATCTCAAACGCGCGCTTCTGTCGTCTCCCAGGGTGTTATCAATAAACCCCCGCGGGAGTACTTCCCATCCCTCAAGCGCCGTGTTGGTTCGTGAAGAGATTTCAACGTGCCCAGCCTTGCCGAAAGCAGTAACGGTTCCGGCTGGTACCTATATATTGTTAGTGCCAATTGGGCATCGACAGTATATGGGTGCCATTTACAACGGAACACGTCATTCTCGATCGCGCTCAATTTCCCTGCAAGCCAACGTCTAGAATTCTACCGGAGGATCTGAGCTCCAGTCAATTAGCCGTTCCTTGGTTTCAGTACATTTAGTTTGGCACGAATACTCCCTCTAGGTAGTGTTACTACTAGAGGTTAAAGTCCCTCGAATAACCATCCGATCCCCGATTCATCTCTTAAAGCCTCGAACCCAAGCTAGGCTGAGACGAATCATCTGTGGCTTCCTTGCCAGTCATCTCTGGGTGCGTAAGTACAGCAGCTCGTATAGCCTCTCAACCCCTCTCGTAGAGTTCTCCCGGAGTAGCTCTGTTAGATCTATTATTGTAAACATCGAGTATCCATTGCCATTATTATATTTTAAACTAATTATTGTGTATAATGTGTAAATGTTAAAGTTTATTTTTGTTCCTACTTTTTCATAATCGTCATAGCCCGCAGCCTTCATTAGTTTACTAACAGCCAACTGCACTCTATCATTTGTATTTAAATCCTTCGCACTCCTTCAGGGGAGGTTGGGTCTCACATTCCCCTATTTCTACCTCTCATCTCTGTCGTGACTAGAGTTGAGTCAAGGTCACTCGTTTGACCTTGACCGTGTACACATTTCGGGTAGAAGTAACATTTATTTCTGTGGGTCATTCTACGACAATGTTATTACTTTCATCAATAAATCTAACACTTATTGCAAAATAATGTTCTTAAATGTGGGCAACCATCCAGTTTTAAAAGTTAAAAAACGTCCTTTTAGTTGATTTTTCAGAGCACATTATTGTTCCTTTGCTTATTCAACTAAAAAAGACCTAATACTACTTCTATAGAAACTAATTTTGAATTTTTGTGCCATATCGCCAATTAAACCTAACATATCTGGCTTAAAAAAGAGAAAGAGAGGTAGGGAATTCTTTACCACTAATTCTATTATGTTATTTTTTAAATGATTTGGTGCTATGGCCATATTCACATTTGGACTGGTAAAATATTTACTAAGCTCTGGTTGACAGTGTCGACTTTTAGTTGCTGATGCACCAGATGTACTAAAGGATGCCTTTAACATTTGCCTATTTTCATTCGCTTCTAGAATCTTAGAAACTTCAGGATGATTACGATTTATGGGTCACTTGAAATTATCTGCTCTTTTTTAACTATTTTCTTCTTTTACATGAAGGTCAACTAATTTTTCCTCCACAAGTGGAATTCCGTTCACCAGCATCTTCACAGTTACATTTACAAACATACTATTTATCATCTGCACTAACAGTAAAATAGTCAAATACGCCAGACTTTTCTTTTAATCCTTTATTCATTATTGAGGGCTTAAAAAATAAACTAATATAGGTACATAGAATACTTATAGATTAGTCTTAATTAATAAAATTTGATTTTGTAGTTTCTTTCATATTGCAAATCTCTATATTTCTGAAATGAAGTAAATATTCATTTTCAATGTTTTATTGGATAATTAAAAATACACTTATGTTACAAACAAGTAAAACTACATAATACATAAGGTAGAAAAATTAGTTTCTTGCAATAACTTTGCCCTAAGAGAAGCGAAGCTCCTAATATAATTTCTCCAATATCTAGTTAGTTCTAATCTAACTTTTGGCTATTTTAAACCAAAATTTGCTCAAATATCGTACACCTAACTTAATATGCAGTATATCGTGAAATACACAAATAAATTATTGTGTATTTCATGATATACTGTATATTGTTAAGTAAAATTTCTTAAAATAATTTGAACTGATCTTATTTTACTAAATTGTTTTGTAAACAAGCAGTTGCCATATTTGCATTTTTCCGCTAAACGCATTCTAAAATAAAACCCCTGTCTAAATGGTATTGTTAATGTGACGTCACTAATAAGTTATTGTTTCTTAACTAAACTCCAGGTTTTCAGAAAGTCAAAACCTAAATTTTTGGCAAGTTATTTTAATATTTTAAAGTTCACGTTGGACGTGATGTCACATTAACAATACCATTTACAGAGTTCTTTTATAATTTCTTTTGTTGCACAGCATTTAACAATTAGGTTTCTGAAAAGTGGCTGCACAGTTCTTGTGTGGGTTAGGTGACAAACTATTTGATGTAGTGGTATAATACCAGCAGTTTCAATAGTCTTAGAGAGTTGCATATGTAATGGCTTTAAAAGAAATTGCAATTTTCGCTTATATCCAGATTTCTAGCCGGAGCTTGAGCCGGTGATATGTTAGTGGCTCCTTCTCCTTCTCCGGCTCCAGTGGTTCCAGTTCCGGCTCCGACTCGAGCTTCGGATCCACACCCCTGATCATAACACCGTTATCTCTTCCTCCACCGCACCCCTATTTTCGTAGAGGCGACAACATATCACTCCTCCGTCTTGAAATCCGCCGAAGGATTTCCATGTTCCTATATCCACACTCCCCCGACGTCGAACGGATGGCCCTCCCTTGGCCCATGAAGAGTTTACCCGCTTGCTGGTCAGTGCTAAAGCACAGCAGAAATGCTATTCCTGCCCCCATCTTTCACCCGAAACGAGGGCCGGCCTTCTATTCTCTCTGAGTTGCAGTGCTTGCCGTTCTGATTTTTATGTGAATTTCATTATGTGGTCGGGGACCTCTTCCGTGATTGAAAATAGATGGGTTGCGCAATTATCTTAGGAGCTTGATCAAAATACATATGGAAGCCTAAATGATATGCATACAGGGGTAAAAGAACTCGAACCGTCCTTTTCAGAGAACTGTATGAAATTACGGTCGAGTATGGAAATTGTGAGGATGCACTATTTACTTTCCTATTTACTTTCTCATCTCCGGTTGAAATGTTAAATTTGATGGTTTTAAAATTGATTTATCAAATTATAATCATTTATCCCATCAGTTTCTTATTGGTATTTTGGCTTCATTGATTATTTACATTGTTATAATTTTCTTTAATCTTCCAAAGTAAGTGGTTTACTTAACGTAACAGCATGGATGATCAGCTAGCACTTGGAAATAGGTGTAGGAGAAAGAAACAAGTTTAAAAGAGACCACCCGGAATCGAGATATTCCCAAGGATTTTAAAAATTCCAGGCAAGAAACCTTTGCGACAACTCTGATTAACCCTGTGTCTGATTATTTTACGACCCTGTCGAATACTGCCCCAAAACGGGCTATCTATCAACTCTTATCGTAGTTCCATTTCATAAACGCGCCCTAAAGGGATACCAGGCGATATATTGGCTAAACAAGGAAATTTGATGTTTTATTTCCATTATATCTGATGTAAAAGACAATAAACTATCTTTAAATGCAACCTGGAATCGACCAGCGAAGGCTTTGCAGCGGAGTTTCTCGATATCCTGCTTCAGACGCTTCCAGTACGTCTAAGAGGATATTTTAATTCCTTGTAATAAAGCATCGTCCGAACACTTCCCCTTTAGAAAGGCTGACGTTCTCGGAATTTCGTCCGTTGGGGTGAATGGACAGTCGTGCCAAGGTTTTCGACATAGATGAAGGCTGGGTTTCGAATTAGCAACGCCACTTTGGTCGTCTGGCAGTATATTGCAACTCTTTAGGCTGGATTTTTTTACTCACCGTCTGGTAAAATCTAAACCTTGACAGTATTTGGATTCCAGTGGCTAAATTTTCTGAAAAGAGTGGAAAAAATTGTTAGTCATCAATATGTGTGGCATTTAGCAAAAATGACGAGAGGAGATAAAATGTAGGACGAAAATAAATGTACAAAAGAATTTTAACGGAAAATGTCACTCATTGGTAAATACTATTCATTCCAATACCTTCATGAAGTGTCACGAAAACACGAATACATTCGTGTACAAATCATGACATATATTAGATGGAGATACTCTTAATTAAATACAGGATGTATACAACGTTTTCATTTGTAAACATACACCGATATTCTTGTAATTATGAGATTTCTATGACAAAGGAAATTCGGTTAACTCATTTAACACTTGCTGTTGCTATGTGGTTGTATGGCAACAAAAATTCAGTTGACATATTTACAGTGATGTATATTTATCTTTTCTATCGCAAAAGAATAATTATGTTTAGGTTTATTGAAAAAAATTATTTATCGGACAAATCTTTGTATCCACTCCCGTCTATAAAAAATTGAAGTGTTATTAAATGATTTCGAATTTGCTGTGTTTCTGTAGAACATAATTTTTAAATCAAGATTCTATCTAAATAATCGTATTTTCTCATCTATAAAGAATAAAATCAATTAATTCATTCCATCGGAAGAATGATGATTTAAAACATTAAAATCCTTTTTTTTTCAAGTCACAAAAAGAATTATGACTTGAAAGATAGATGTCAACAAACCCTTAAACGCTATCCCCACCCCAAAGAAGTATTTAAGGTGAGTTTAATGCTCAAATGGACATACAACAACAGCTTCCAAGTTATTATTATTCGCTACTATCATTGTATGAGAGAAGAAATACAGTAAATAACTGTAAATGATCAGACCGAAGAATCAAGGGCAACTTTATATTACGAAATGGACTCCATTAATAACTGGTACTATAAAGAACCGGTTTACAAGTAAGAGTGATGTGTTTCTTAGGGCAACACCATGTAACTCACTCAGTATAAAATAGGAATATTGGAATTAAATAACTAAATAGATGCAATTTGGATACAGAAAAGTAAAGGAGAGAGAGGATAATTAAAAATAGGTCAAGGAGACGCATAAAAACATTATTCCATGACTGACCTGTTCAAGAATTCTCGCTAGACTAGTGAATAAGGCGTGGGATTTCCGGCGTCAAGGCAGGGGTTCGATCCCAGCTCATGTGCTCATAAAAGATTTAGGGCGTGATGAGCTGGCCGCCTATTGGGCGGATACGCTGATACTCGGCCCCGCGGGGTTAAATAGCTCCGCACAACACATCATCGTGCACCTAGCCAATCAAAACGCCGTTATCATTCTTCTCGTCTTCACAGCACAATGTACCTAATATGTCTTCTGCTATGGAATCTTGCTAATGGAGTACAGGTATTACCTACGAGACATTCTTATCCACATACCCCTGTGACGAACTTCCCTCCTCCCCCCTTTGTGTCACGAACGGTTCCAACCTGGCTAGATGGTGTCAAAGACACAATACAAACAGGAGACCTCCTTCCTCCCTCAGCAGTGATTGTCATTCTGATCTTAATGTACAATTCATTATCCGCCCACGATACGATTGGCGAATGATACGTGTTTAAAATGAGAACTTACATAGACCACATAATGTGTCATATATTGTACACCGATAACTTCAAAGAGGTTACACCCATGTGTTGTTAAATATCGCACACATACGAGTATGTTAAATATCGCACATAGATGTTAAATATCTAACCCATGTAAATGTTAAATAACGGATACAAATGATAAATAGTACACATAAATGATACACATTACACATAAATCTTGAATATCGCACATAAGTGTTAAATATTGTATATAATCTTAAATTAAATATCGCACAAAATGTTAAATATTGCACATTAATGTTAAATACCGCACACACGCATTTGTTAAATATCGCGCATAAATGTTAAATATCGCACACAAATAAAAATATAGCACATAAATGTTAAAAAATAGCGACATTCGTAAGATCAGGTGAAGCAATAGTTCACTCTTCTTCCTTTGTTAATAATCGAAAGCAACTTGTTTTTTTCTACTTCAGTATTAACTTGTATGTAGGAGTCTGTACTACCATAATATCCAAGGTTTACTCAAGGTTAATTAACCTCAATAAAATTAATAAAAACTAATAAAAAATAAATTTATTCAGAATTAAAGGTTCACAAAGATAGGTGACTCCCAGTTTCCGCGGAGAGTAGCGGAAATCGAAGACCTTGAGGAGAGTGGCGGGGGTTTATGTTAGGTCATGTAATTCAAAGATACAATTATAATCATCAAACAACCTCCAAAATTTAACAAAAAAATGTATAAATGAAAACAACCTAACTAACCTACTAAATACAAACGCTTTATAATCTAATTTAATGAATAAATTAAATGAGGACACCCATAACACTACTCTTTTTCATTGAATAAAGCGAAAAAACACAAACAACTTCACCTAAACGAAGAAACAGGTGATACCTCTTTAGCCAAACAATATGACCCTTTCAATGCTATAATGACCTATATGTATATGTATATATATATATATATATATATATATATATATATATATATATATATATATATATATATATATATATATATATATATATATATATATATATATATATATATATATATATATATATATATATATATATATATATATATATATATATATATATATATATATATATATATATATATATATATATATATATATATATATATATATATATATATATATATATATATATATATATATATATATATATGAATGCAATGTCCCGCAGGAAAAAATGAAAAGGTGTTTCCAAGTACTTTCGAACTTTATTAAGTTCCTTATCAAGGATAACTACAAGAAATAATATTATATTAGAGGTATATATACGAAAGAAAAGTATGAAAGACCGCCCCCAAAACAAGAAATCACCAAAGAGGAAGACGGAAGGGGGAAGGTAAAAAAACACATTAAGAATTACGAGAAGCAGGTAGTAAGGTCAAACTGTGAAGACGGAAAGGGTAACAGCTTAAAAGAAATGGAGATAGCATAACGAGGGATATTATAAGACACGAGGAGCGAAAAGTGGGGTAAATACAATGTACATAACAGAGCAGTGACAATTCCCGCCCAAAAAATGGGACAACATAACTAAAGATTCTATATAAAAAACTAAGAACAAAAGTCAGAACTAATTTCTTCAAGTATTAGTCTTTTAATTATAGCATCTATTTTATATAAACCAGGGGAAAGGTTAAAATTATAACATTGGCTTATAAAAGCACATTCAATGATATTCCTTTTTATAGGGTCATTGGAACGATAAATAAATTTTGCCGAGTTACAGTTAATTAGATGATCCTTATCTGACATATGGACAATTTCATATCTAAAATTTACAGAGATACTCGTATTAAGTTGCTTAAAAATACGGGTGAGACCAAAAAGTGTTTCAAAGTATGGCAAGATAAGACAATTTTCATAACTGAAAACCGGTGGGTTATCAGTTCTATAAAAAGTTCTCTTAGCAAAGTTAAATGAAGTGTGCAAAGATTGACGAGGGTAACAAAGTTTTTTATCTATTTCAATGACATTGGACAATTCTTTATCCAAAAACTCCCGACTAACAACGCGTAATGCACGCCGAAATATAGAAGTGAATACAGACTGTTTAATTTTAACACTGTGATAAGAATAAAAGTGAATATATGAACTGGAGTTGGATGGTTTGCGATAAACAGAGAATTTAAAACCTGACGGCGTCCTATGTATTAAGAGGTCAAGAAAAGGAAGAGTCCCATTTTCCTCAATTTCAAGGGTAAATTTAATAGAAGGGACTAGAGAATTAAGATTACATAGAAGATTGTGAATATCTTTTGAGGAAGGCCAAAGACATATAATATCATTAATATAACGGTACCATACAATAGAGAAATCGAGGATTTGGGGCAAGAATAACGTCTCAGAGAATTCCATATATAAATTAGAGAGGGTGGGAGATAGACAACCCCCTAGGAAGATCGAATTTTTGAAGGTAAAATTTATCATTGAATGAAAATTTACAATTTACAATTTTTAGGAAAGTATTGACCGGTACAGGAAGATCTAAATTATATAATTTATCGCAAAGGAGATGAAGAATATCGTCTTAAGGAACTTTAGTAAACAAAGAACAAACATCGAAGCTGACAAGAATGAAATCGTTGGAGTAAGGTATTGTATTGAGCTTCTCTATAAGTTCACAACTATTTTTAATATGAGATTGGGAGATGGACCCCACAAGCGGGGATAAGTGATTCACAAGCCATTTTGATATGGAATATGAAGCAGAGCCTAACGAACTTATAATGGGGCGCATATGATTATTGGGTTTGTGAGTTTTTACCAAACCGTACATATATGGAAGAGAGGCGTTGCTAGATTTAAATTTAGTAATTAAATCGGGAATTTTTTTAAAAGGGATCGAATATTTTTATGAGATTCAGCGTTAGTAGTTAATGTAGGGTCTTTTTGTAGGACATCATAAGTAGATTCATCTTCTAATAATAAGTTCATTTTTTCAATATAGTTCACTTTGTCCATAATAACAACGTCACCTGGCTAAAAAACGTCAGGTAGTCTCTGAATGAGGGGCACCAACGTAATCGAGCTCTGTTCAGTGCATTTGCAACTTTGGTCTTAGTATCGGCCTAAACCACCGTGGGCACTTTGGAGTCGGATGAACCGATCTTGGCCTCGTCGAGGGCTTCAAATGGAGCAGACCTGTCCCTCCCAAGAGCTACCGAGGAGAGAGAAGAATCGTGAGTCTTCTTTAGCTTATTGCCTTACTTTTTCTTCTTTGGAAAGGAAGGCGGGGAGTGAACGTGCTTCTCTCAACCCTAGAAAGGAGACCCAATGCCGGACAGAACGGCCTCAGCAAGATCCTTTTCCCAAATGGAGAAGGGCTTGCTTGGCTATCGAAGTGCCACCATTCGGGAAAAGGTGTCCATTTTCTCCGTGTAAGTATAACGTGGGCCTGATCCGACTGAGGAGAAGCTAGCACAGGGGAAGAATCAGGTTTTTTAACCATGGAAGATCCTGCCATCTCGGTCTGGTTCACTTCAGTGATCATGTACACCTCAGCTAGGTCCGCCAAACCCTTCCCCCCTCAAGGTGTCATCATTCCCAATCAAGGACTCGTTATTTGTGTCATTTTGGGCTAGCGATCGACCTCCTAGGCTTTTAGTTCTATCGAGTCGCTGCCACCGGAAGCGGTTGATTCTGGTCTACCTGTCTTCTTCTTTGAAGTCCCCACTCAAAGGAAAGGGGGAGACAGGTGCTGTTGCAGAGATGAAATTACCATGGATGACTCAAAGAACGGAAGTGAGGGCAAAACCATCTCACCCGTATATTTGAGAGAAGAGTAAGCCTCCTCTCCGGTTGAAGAGGATTGGTGGGGCCCTGAGAAAGTACAGTGAGACTACTTGATTTTATGAGGTGGAGATGTCCGCAGGTGGCTCCAAAGATGGCAAAGGGGAAGCCCCTTTCCCGCATTGGGATGGTAAGAGGGAAATCCCTCCACCAGTCGAAGGATGTCTCGTATTACCTCGTATTCCTCGACACTTAGGGATTTCGAGACCGCGCTTGGAGGCAGCAATCCGTGTTTTTCCATTCCCCCATTATGCATGAAATTTTCGCCATGGTTAGTATAAAAAAAGGCATATAAAGTAGATACTATAAGCTCTGAATACCTTGTGATACTAAGAGAAATGTCTCCATACGATGAAAAAATTCCAGAATGTGATCATATACACATACTCGGCCCACGGTTTCAAGCTAAGATGGGCCTTGAAAATCCGGCCCTCCATTCAGGAGAAATTCTCCTCGAGCTTTGACATGTAAGGATGGTATCGACGTAACCTAACTTATACATGTACTGGAAACAGGTGAGTAGTGTTGACGGTCTTGCACACCTCGTGCCTAATACTTGACTCAGGCTGCTTGCTTTCGTCCCTCGCAGTAGGTATACCTCACGGAATACACTGCCCGTCCGGTAAGGACCAATAAGAGAACGAAAAGCGCCGAGCAGCTACAAACTCTATAGATACAAGAGTAAGTGAGGAAGTGGGTAGGTGGGTATGTAATAAAGCGAAGTTGAGATAAGTGGGTCCCCTAATAAGTAGTCTGGGTGAACACCTATTATTATCATAGCGTGGCACTAGATGATTCCGAGATGGCGTACAGTCCACCGAGGCGCTATTTCTAGCAACTCGAACGTTGTCCAAGTGAGAACGCTTCCTCCTGGTAAAAAGTACGTGTCGACAAAGGTTGACAAATTTGGCCATACACGATCGGGACTTATCGTTTACGGCCTTGCAGCAACTTATATATACATACTTCTGTAAAACCATATTTTGCATGGCTACATGAACGAGTCATATGGTCTAACCTATGGCTTCGACTCAAAGAGCCTGTTCGGGTTTGTCTCGAGCGCCACCTTCACCCTTGTTTTCTCATCACACATTTAATCTTGACCGCTGCGTATCCAGCTAGCTCTTCGGTGATATCTTCTAGGCAGTAGACCACGATTTACCTAGCATAACCACCCCTACCCTTCACGAAATTCATGGTAGAGTGCGGCGTCACATTCATCGGCGATCAATTGAGTGTCTGTACGTCACTAATTATTGCCGTCTCGGAAGAGTCCGCCGCATTAGCCAGAAGACCCCTTTCTGAGAAACGGGTCACCTTCGCCTCTTAACCAGTCTATAAGTATAATGCTGTCATCTTAGGGAACCTGCGGCCTTAAGGCAACTTGCTGCCTTAAGTGGATCGAATAATTAAAAAGCGTTTAAGCTAACGGGATCAAATCGCCAGGAAGAGTGAATGAAGAGCCCGGACGTAATCGAGGCTCCGTTCGCCCCACTTGCGACATTAGTCTTTCTCTTTGCCTCATCACCCAAAGGCGTTCGGGTCCAACGTAACGGTCTTTAATTGGTCTCTTCCCGAAACGGAACCGGATGCGATCGTTCCGGGAGCCCTCTAGTATGGAGAAGAACCCCATCTCTTAGGTTTCTTCTTCTTTATCTTGCTTTTCTTCTTTTGGAAGGAAGACAGTGAGTAAACCTGATTCTCCTCATGCCCAGAAGAGGTTCCAAGTACGGAAAAACCGAGCTCATAAAAATCCTTCTCCCGAAAAGGAGAAAAACTTAGCTATCAAGGGGGCACCAGGCTGGGGAGGATGATCCTCCTCTCATCGGGAGTCCTTGAGAGCCCGTGCCGCTTGATGGGGAGCATCAACAAGGGCGGACTCAGGCTCGGTACATTACAACGAACTCAGGTTCGTCCTATGAAAGACCTTGCTAACCATGAGGGGGTGGGGGAACCTGCGGGATAATCTCCCTGGGTGTCGAGTATCCCAGCCTAGGATCGGGTCTTTGCTCCTACACGAACATCCATGCGGCAGGGAGGCCAACCTGCATTGGACTAAATGGAGAGCGTGCATGCGGGTTCTCACCAATCTTCGGATCGACGAGGTGTCGTGGTAAGATCCAAGAAACAACGCCGCTACCTACTACTCTGAGGCAGTTGAAGTTGTTCACCTACGCGCCAATGGGGGGTCAAGAACCACAAGGGCGCCTCCTATGCCAAGTAGCGGATCCCTGATAAAGCAAAGGGGGACCCACCGTAAGTTGAGAGTCGCTTGAGAACAACTCTGCAAAATTAAGTAAGGACAAACTCCAAGCTTGTGACAATTGGCAAGTGGGAAGCATCATCTTCGCTAGGTGAATCTTCACGGGTCTTCGAGAAAGTATTGGGAGGCTCACCACTAGACGAGATTCAAGCCAAGGCAACTCTTTACTAGGGGCTAAGTGGGGAACAACAGAACCCGCATCTCCTGGAGAGGTGGACACACCCTCTCTACTAGGAGAAACTTGTAAGAGACCCCTGAGGCAGCACATGGTGGGTGCACCTGAGTTAAAGAGGTGGAGATACCAGAGGGCGGCTCTAAATTGGATAAAGAGGAAACCTCTTTATCAGGAGAGGGTGGTGATTGGGGAGCCGCTCAACCAGGATTGAGTAGTGAATTCAGAGGTACGTATTCATTCATGGCGGCTAACTAGAAATTCATTGCCCCTGAGTCAATGAAAGGGTAGAGAAAGGGACATTCGTAGTGAATAAGGTGCATAAAGTGTTGGGGGGACGTACCATATTTCCTAGGCCTAGACCAAAAGCGGAAGTACTCCCAGTCCCCCAGACCTTCGTTGCTAGCTCTCAGGCCTGGAGGACGAACAGCCATTCAAGGTACCCAGTTGACTTGGAGTCTACATAAATTCCATTGAAGGAGTATACCCTCAAAGCCTAACTCGGATGAGATATGTGGACCTTCTTGGATGAGAAGAACCTCACGGAAATGGTCGTACGCTTTTCGGAGACAGAACTCTCTGCTAGGTTGGCCGAACAAGGCACTGAAGGCACTGTCACCTTTGAGTACTTATCGAGGGATGTTGGGCTTTCTATGCAAGTCTGTTTCTACCCCTGCCTCGAAACCTTTGGTGGGGTTGGAGATGGAGGTTCCCTCTCTTAGAGGATCCCACGTTTCCGGGTCGCCAGGTCCAGCCTTGGTTAGGAGCGTATAGGCCGAAGCTCCTATCATGCTATCCCCTAGGTATAATGCGCATCGAAGAATACCTGGCACCCCATGCCGTGAAGGAGATGACTAGAGTTGGTACAGAAAAGAAGAAAGTAGATGTAAGCAGGAAAAGAAAGGGAGGATAAGGCTGGTCAGGACTGGGACCTGAGTCCCGTCACTACCGTGGCAAGGAAAGAATATCACAGTGCCCTTTACTGGGCAGGATAAGAGGAGAGAAAGAGAGAGGCAAGTGTAAGTTGTTAACCTAATCACTGACAACTAATTATTCAGTGAAACGATAGCACTTTGTAAGGGAATATCTGTAGAGAAAGTGTTGAGGTTAGAGAAGCGAAAGTGTATTGGAGACATGCATAGTCTCTGATTTTCCTCCAGGCATTGGGCCTGGCAGGGCAAACTTCAGCCTTAGCAAAGTGCCCATGATAGAACTGACATATTCTTGCAGGTAACTCTATACATGGAGTCCTTATGGTCGGGACACATAGGAAATATCCTAATGGTCTCTTCGTTTCCCAGAGCTTACCCCCCTTCACTACTTTTTCTGTTAGTGGGAATTAAATATAAGATACACCTAAGGGAACAGCGCATCATAAATGAATGTCCTCAAATTGATAGAAATTTGGAGTTAATTTATCGAGTTCATCGGGTGAATCTCGTAAAGTTCATCAAACTTTGCATCACAGATAGTGAAAATCATAGTAATTGAACGCTACTTTGACTAAAATTTATAGTATCCTTTTTTAAGTAAAGAATTAAATGACAGTTAATTATTAAAATAGATTTGTTTATTTCTTCGATATATAGAACTAATAGACATTTTCCATCATGTATCTATTTTATGAGTTGGCAAATTTAAACGTCCAGATTGTTCAGTTAGGTGAACTCTCGTCCAGATTTTCTTCATCTCATCGGAAATTTCTCCAGTACAGTGCTTATTTGGCGAGTTCGTTGCCTAATCGCAGCGATTTTGGTTGGAAGGACCAAAGAGCCTAAGTTCCAGCTGTGCACTCTATTTATCGTTCATGGATTCACATGACTCTGCTCAATCCCTAAGAAGGTTGCCAAAAACACATTAGTTAATTCGCGTCGTTAAATAGTTAGGTAAAGTACGTTGCGGCATCCATCCCTTACTTTCTGGACGAGATTCCACGACAAGATGAGGAAATGCACATAAAAGACAGAATGTCAATTTTTAATGAGCCCAAATGCGCTACTCGTGTGTGGGGAGGTGGGGGGGCGTATTGTGCTTTTTTAATCCAACCACCGATCGTAGAACCTATTCGTGCTCCCCTTCCGGAAAAGAGACCGCAACCGTTATGCAGAACTCCTGAACACAGGAGAGAGTAGGTATTTTGCTTTGTGAATATCAGGATAAAATGATAACGGTGTTGTGATTGGCTACCTGCATGCTGAGGCATGTGGGGTTTCTTAACACTGCGTATCCAACAATGGGCAGCACGTGACGCCGTCGAAAGTTTTGTCTCAGAGCTCTCGAGGATTGAACCTGTGCCTCGAATCTAGCAATCCAACTCTGTATCCAGTGGCAACCGGGAGTTCCACGGATTTCGGATTCAATTATATGTAATGGTTAGAGTTAGGTAGTATTTATTCACTTTTTCGCTGTTATAAAAGAATTAACTTTATTTAACAATTATTTTCGCGCCTTCATCTCACATTTTAAGTAAAGGATTCTTAACCGGCGCCTCAGAATTATTCACACCCCAACTTCACCAATTTTTAAACCTCTGACACCTAAATTTTGAAGATCTGACGTTGAATCGTATTAATAATTAATTCCACTCTAATTTACCTGTTCAGATTTAGGTTATTTTCTCCTCATTAAGAACAGGAAAATTAGAGAATTATTTTGCACAACATGATACTATGAGGGCGGGAGGAGGAATTGGAATTTAGGTACTCAGAGCTACCGAATTAAACTTCGGTTTCATGGGAACTACAAATATTGTTATTTTTTATCATATATATATATATATATATATATATATATATATATTTTATAACTTTTGCCAGAGAAAATAGAATGTTTTTAAAATTGTTGTACGGATAACCTATACCTATAGGGATATACAAATTTAGAAGAATCAAATGAAAGTTATCCTTAGATAAGAAATTTAATAGAAAAATTGAAGTGTAGAAAGTGTTCCAAATGCTTAGGTTTCTTGTAGAGAGAACCAGTATTGTTTCCATAGCAACTAACTGCAGTTTAATCTCGTGACTTTAGGTCGTTCTCTTGCCAGCTGTTGTCTAGGTAACATGGCTAAGAAATCTCCCACCCTCTTCCTGTCCGTGAGCTGAAGTAAAACTCCCCCACCAAGATGGTCTTTCAATTGAAGCCATTAAAGAGAAGGACACTCGCTCCAATTGCGTAATCTATAATATTCTATTAATCTATGATAGAACTGGTTTATGTAAGGCTGTTAACTCAACCGAAAAGCCAACGAAGACCTTATAAAAGGAAGACCGAATTTAGTACCCATATCGTGAAGTAGGACCGTTTCCAGACGACAACAGAGGTTTATCAAGAGATTAGTGAGATTTTCTCTATCAATATCTCCAGACAGACTGTGTCACACCGGCTGGAGGAAGACATTCTCCAATCAGGTCGCCGAATAAGAAGGATTTTCTTGCATTCGCCAATGAGTACGTTACATGGATGTATGATCATCGAGACAAGTCCATTTCCGTAACGAATATAAGTTCAATTTGTTCGGTTCCGATGGCAGGAGGATCGTTCATTGTAGAGCAGGTGAAAAATTGCCTGTCAATGGTAGCAAAAAGGGTTTTAAATCTGAGGTAAGAAGTGTGGTCGTCTGGAATGTGATTTAAGTAGAAGGCATTTGCGCACTAATGGGGCAGAATGAATGCGCAAATAGGCAAGGGAAAACTACGGCAGCTTGTTTTGTACAATCTGCTACCTACGAATTGTAAACTGCTTTCTTCAAGGAGGAAAACGCAACCTGTCACACGGCCAAGTCTACCGGTAAAGACCTTCATGGACGACAAGCACACCCCTTTAATGAACTGGCCTGCACAAAATTCGGATCTGAATCCTATCGAAAGTATTTGGAAGATAATTGGAGTGAGTTATAAAGAGAGGAACCTGAAAGCAACTCAAGAAATCTAGGAACTTCTTCAGGATGAAAGGAAAAACATTACTACGCAATTATATATATATATATATATATATATATATATATATATATATATATATATATATATATATATATATATATATATATATAATGATCTTGATCACTGTCAAAACTCCGGAATCCGAAGGTGCAATCTATTTATGTATATAACTTAAAATATGAACCTAATTTATAAGCACGTTTGTAATTTGCCCGTAAATGATCCTTATATATACTCTCTTACATAAATTCTCCATTGTTCACAGCCACATTAAAACTCTTAAAGATCTTTCTACTTTTAAATAGGAACGTGCAATAAATCTTTTCATTTGTTTCTTTAACTTTTGAAACAAAAGAATGAATGCGCCATTTGTCACAAGACGAATTCACGAAGGCTGTTTCAAAATAGATTCCGTGAGTGTTTCGATGTAGAATTTCTATGACCTCGATTTCAGATGTCTTTTGCACAACTTGGGTTTGAAACCTTTATTTTTTGGGAACGAATTTTATTACATTTTGGGTTTTTTGGTTTTGGTACCTGGGTGCTGCGACCACCTAATGGGCGATGTTTTTTTTCCATGACCATTGCTCCATAAGGGCGGGGGATGGTGTAGCTGCGTTAATCCCCCAACTTCATCTGAAATCTAGAGAAAAGTTACGCTCTCCCAACCGCAGTACTCGCAGTTGTGCACCCCTATCGCGCCCCCAGAGAATGTAGGAGGATTTGCGGCTATATATCTTTTATTATTTTTGTTTCGTCTTTCTTTTTACTGTCTTTACAGATTTTTCTTTAAAACTTTCTGCCTGATATTGCTTTGTTTCTATTGTGGTTTAAATTTCGATTCACCTCCCTGGTCAGTTAATTAGTTACTATCAATCAAATATTATACCCACTTTTCTACCTTTTACTCCATTAAACCACGTTTATCCCACGAACTTTACTAGTTCAAACGCTTAAATTATCCCTGAGGTGATAGCAAACAGACAATATATTTCAGCTCTTGCAGAGAGACACACCGAGTTCTGACTCCGCACTATTCTCTGAACCAACCAGGATACATAAATCCACTGGTCACTCCAAACAAGGCAAACCTCTTCCATGTTTGGATGAAAGCAGATTAGTTGAAAACCAAACAGGCATAACCTAGTGAATTAAAAAGGTTGACAATGAAAGTTGTCATCAATTCTATTTATCTATTCAGTTCATTTAAATCAATAATAAATAATTAATTTAATTTAATTATTCGTAGCTTCATCAATGTAGTCGATTCTCATTCGCTCAACTCTCAGTACAGAGGTGTCCAATTCAACTTAGCTTATTCATTTCGCCTAAGTCGCTTGTCGTGATTCTTTGACTTCCAACCAGACTCGATTACTGTACGGTATAAATCTAAGTAGCGCGTTACAAACTCATTTCAAGTGATTTAATTCATTCTTAAACCGTCAATACTCATAACATCGCTTTTTTAAAATGCTGAAAGACTTTGTCTCATTAATTGGTTGTTCTTTCAGGAAGTTTGATTTTGTAAACTAAAATATCCTCCTGTGAAGATTGTTTTTGAGATTCCTGGCTATTGGAGCCTAGAATAGTGTTTTATATTTGAAGAGCACCATATATATATATATATATATATATATATATATATATATATATATACTATATGGAGATGTAAGATAAGAGAAATGTTTTGCACTAACGTATCGCTCATCTGGAGCTTCCTCAGACTGACAAAAACTAAGACGAGAAACTTGGTGTTGAAGATATAAATGAATTTCCCGCAGGGTCATCCCCTTATGCCCTTTATAGGGAAGGGGGCGAGAAGACCCCAGTCAATTCCTCTGTCCAGCGCCACCCTCATTCGCCAAGTCCCACCATGTTTGGTGGGCCAAAAGGAGAGGGATCAGCGGGGGCCAAGAAATGAGGACAAGATGAGAAGGAGATGAAAAGAGAGTGAAAAGAAAAGTTTAGTAGTAAAGAAGAAGTTGAACTCCGTTAACCCTTTTATTTTAGCTTAGGATAGAAGGATATAATAGTATAGTTGTATTTTGTTTGGTCCTGCTGATTAAAGTGGAATCCGAACCACGACATGTATTCATCTTTTACCATTCAATTCTTTACTTGTTGTTCTAATGGTATATAATGGCACCCTTGGAAAAGTTGTCAGATGAGCCGACCAATCTCTATAACCATTTATTATTTTTTTTTGTGTGTTTTTTAGAATTCCTGCCTTTATGCGCGTGTATTGTTTAGTCCCTACTCACTTGTGTATGGCTTGGATGTTTGTTCACGGATACTATGTCATATATATTATCAAGGTTTCTCAAGCCATCGACTTGAACACATTTTTGTTCGATTTCACAATAGTAGATTTGTGTTGCACTGAATTTTTCCTCTTTCATTATTATAGTACATTACTTCACTATCTAGTTTCTACTCTGTTTCACTTTGATTATGTTCACTTTGGGGGATTTGGTCACTTTAAGTGTCTTATTTGGTTAGGCAGTTTATGATCCCTTTTTTGGTGGAATTATTAGGTGATTTTTGTCATGTCACTAGTTAGGTGTACAAAGCTCTTTCCACTATTCTCGATTGGATTCTTCCACTAGAGAATCTTCATTTGAAAGGAGTATTCACTCTGGTGACGGCGTTTACTGATAATGGCATAGAATGGTTGTTGATTTTCCTCTAGATGTTTCCACTCTATTTCTAATGACGATGTTGAGTAGTTCGATCTTAGCCTTTCTATATAGGTCTCTCTTGATTCCTTTATCGTTTATTCTTCTTTTGGGGAATAAATAGAGGGTTTTGTCTTCAACTTTCTGCAATTCCATTTTCTTGATTTTGTTAAAGTATTCAGTGGAATGTGAGGGTAGATGAGCACCTTCCATCTTAGAGCTAGATAAACTTTTCTCTTGTTGTTTGTGCTCAATTCTCTTAGTGATCATAGGTGACTTAGCACAGGGGGTATTATTATTCTTCTTTCGGCTACGTAGGTTTTGAGGCCTCTTGATGTTAGGTTTAGCCCTATTACTTCTAATTCCTTATTATATTTTTAAAACTTTACTTCTTATCCAATATCCGCTACTTTTTATCTCGAGACCGGAACTATAATGAATTTTCTCATGTTTGTTCTTATTTTCAAATCCCTCTCGAACTGATTGCTATTTTTAATCTCTATAGCTGCTGTCCGTGTCTGAAATCTCTCATTACTGTATTATCCGACTAGTTGAGTGATGTCGTTGGCGGACTGAATATTGAGATATCCAGGCATTCTACAAGTTGGCAGGTTCTCTGTATACATGGAATATATCCTGTGGTAGAGGCAGCTTCTCTATGAGAGTCGAGCTTCCAATTCAGACACGGATCCTTTATAATCATCTTCAGTTAGACGCAAAGAATTCTCTCCACATTATTATTCATCTGGAGGTTCAAGATCTTGTATTGAATGCCTCTTCCCCCAGTGGCGGATCCATGATGAAAATGGGGGCGGGATAATTCGAATTCATCCCTCTCAGTAGTCAGAGCAAAGGGCATTGATGATCAATAATGGTTATCTTACACAGCATTTATAATAAATAACAGTAACTCACACAAGAGTGAGCATTAACTATCTCAGATCTTTTTGTTTCACACATCAGAAAATAATGAATTGTAGTTTATTTTTGTTTTGGGGACGTTAGCTAGGGTATAATGCTGAATTTAATAATTATTTTTGAGAATTACTTGCATTTTAGATATATATCATATAAGATACATTCAATCGCAACGATTTAAAAAAACTGTTTTATATATATTCTATATTATTACATAACTCTTTCTGAATAGCAGAATACAAGTAAGGCTTATAAAAGAAATAGAAACATAAACGGATCTAAAAGGGTTAATAACAGCATATCTAATAGACAACATTAGTTACCATATTTTACATGAGCATCAACCTCTTATTCCTTTGCTCAAATACATTGATTACGCTTTCTATTGTAAGACCAATTTCATTGTTAACATCAATTAGCGCTAGGCTGTTGAGGCCGTTGAGACAATATATATATATATATATATATATATATATATATATATATATATATATATATATATATATATACATATATATAAAAGAACGTTTTCAGTCGTTTTAGGCTCGGAATATAACGCTCGGTCTCCGCATACGAGACTGGGAGAGTGATCTGAACTTGGAGGAGTCCGGCCAAGTTCGGATACATTCGGGTCTGGGCGTGGGAAAGAGCATCTTCAACAGAGTCAAACTTGATTGTTAGCAAAACTAGCGCTCTGCTTCCTCCTTGTCGAGGCTCAAAACCGTCTCCAGTGAGGCAGCAACAACTTCGTAGACACCGCTGAGCAGATGTTGATGTTGAAGACGACCGGAATAGTGTCGTCCCCGAATTTGCTCTGCAGCTAAGCCAACACATGATCAATTAACGTAACCATGATAGATCGGTGGTAATATTCCTAAACTGTCCGGTAGTGTATGTTCGCGCGTTGCGTTTTCCACCTACAAACTCGAAGCAAAAGAATGCTGTCATGTAACGATGCGATCTCCTGAAGAAGCTCCTCTGCCTTCTTGAAGAGGTCGGGGGTTGGGGAGCTGGTTAGTACACCTTTCCAATCCACTTTACCAATCGTAGCGTATGCTAGTAAAGTGGAAAGGTTTAAACTAAACATATTCACATCTAACCAGGTACCATTCCGGATAACCTTGGATATCACCCGAATTTACCAAGTCATCAAAAAAAAGCTGTACGAGTGTTAATAAAACGCCTCGGATAACGAAGACAAATGAACGGAAGAACTACACTAACACACTAACTAGATAAGAGGATACATATGATTAGTATCTTCAGCCGATAAAATAAAATAATAGCAAAAGGTGACACACACGCCACATGACATTAAAGAAGACCAAAAGTACAAGAAATAATATGGAAAACAACATTAGGCTAAGAATACTAACAACCAACGTAAACGGATGAGAGGATAAAGCAACTGTATGTGGAACCATATTCCGTGTGTTCAACTATGACATCACACTTATCACAGAGCACGAGATAGGATCAGAAACAGAACGAATGAAAATACTTAACTATAAGGCAATTAAAAGAAACAGTCATGAATGGTTTGGCGGTGCTGCAATAGCTGTCAAGAGGAACATCTCGTTCAGACAACTGCCCGAGCTGAACGACTCCTTTGTGGCCGTAGACCTTTGTGACCTCGTGGTATCAGCAGCATATAAACCTTTTAGATGAGCGTACCTTCAGATCAATATCTTAATCGTATTCAGACACCGCAGATTACCCTTCCTAGGGAGAGACTTCAATGCTAGATAATGGGTGGCTGGCTTGCTAACACAAATGGGAGAGATCAAAACTCACAGGAAGAACATCCAAATAATAGGACACCAAAAAACCCTGCAAAAATCATGATAAGCGACGATTTCTCTCTCATTTACTATAGCAAGTAAGGTGCAATAGTAACAATCGATAACATAACGATTTTAACGAGATAACTCTCGCCAATCTAGCTACCGCGGCCAACTGGGGCGGCTACAGGATGCGCCATATTAGATATGAGCCAGCTGACCTAGGCGAGACTGGAAAAGATAAAGGCGTCAATTGTTGAAGCAGATCATGAATGTATCCCCGTATCAAGATTCAATTTTTCTCCCACTCCCGGCATCGTAAATGAACCGAGGAGATGAAGGAGATTGCCTGGGAACACTGAGGGAAAGGTAAAGATGAAGTAAGGAAGGCAGGTGTGAACCGTCTAAGAAACTCGATGCTACGGCGCTTGAGTAAGAATCTCAAACAGGCAATCAACCAATAGTAGGCTGATATTTGGAACAAACTGAGAGCCAAGGTATACAGTTAGAAAATACAACAAAAATTCTGGACAAACTTAGTAAAATAAAAGGAATACATAAAAGATCCGGCGATTCTGGAAGAAAGGTTCAGAACCTTTCGTAAACACACTTTTTGGCATAACACCCTAAAATGATGAAGAGTTGACTAGGAATTTGAAGGCGAAATGATAGAAACATAAACGAGGTCATACATCGCACGCGTCTACACCATACCTCTACGAACTCTACGAAAGGAGAGAGATGGCAGGCCATGGCAGGCCCACTACAACAGAGTAGGTCATGACACCTGTAAAACCATTTAAACAAAAATCACCATGCTGGTCACTATCACCAAGAACAATGTAACCCATGCCCACCAGCAGATAATTCACGAAATCCCCTACGTATACAATGCCCCTCTGAACACAGGCTACTTGACTGATGGCTTAAAACTAGAGAAAAATATTCTATCATCTAAAAGGAACAAGCCTCTCCATCAACTGGTGAACTACAGGCCGATATTTCTCTTGGCGTTCGTAAGGAAAGTCTACGAAAATATTCTGACAAACAGGATCCATATGCAACTAGCCAAACTGGGATCCCCTAACCACTAGAAACACGTAATACAGCGATATGTACAAAATGCTTCTACAAAGTTTGGCTGAAAGGAAGTCAATAAAAGATCTTAAACGTCCAGCTTAACATGGTCCTGCAAACGGAACTATGTGACTATATCATGGAAAGGAGAGGCCAATTGGGTATTGAGGGCTGCAGAGAACCTGAATTAGAAACAAGGCGAGAGTTCTACAAGGTAGCTTCCTGAGCATGCTGCCCAACCTCGTATATACATTGGACCCACAAACACCCATTCAGGAATATATGATGTATCTGTAATTTGCAGATGACTTCACAGAAATCTTCCCCAGTTCTTTTCTTAGTGAGAGTGTGCAGGCAAGGGAAACAGTTACCAAATTAGAGATTGTCACAAGGCACGAGAAGAAGGGAAGGTTTAAGACAAACAGCCAGACATTCCAGATCCTTTCTATGAACCTCCGGAAAGTGGATGGCGTAAGAGTCAACTAGGTACATTAATCATATACCACGAGGTTAACATGCTGGGGATTCTCATTACCTCCAAAAGGTATATGCAGAGTACGAATCGTATATCTCTTGCAAAGCAAGAGATAAAAAAAGTGTACCGATATCAAGAAGTTTTACAGTGCCCTAATGCGGTCCAAATTAAGATACCCAGCAGTGGTGACGCGAGTGGCAAGGATTAACTTTCTCAGACAAAGGCAGAGATTATAGAATAAGGTCAATCTTCTTATAGCAGGCGTAAGAAGAATAAAGAAATAAGTCAAACATAACTTCAAGAAAGGATAGGCCTGACAACAGCGAACAAACAGATATTTGGAAGTAAAACTTGGGAAAAGGTCGAGGAAGACATCATCCTGACCTTGAATGAGAACTTAACCATTCCCCAACCAAGACATAGAGAGTAGTGTCCAGGAGATGCAGATTCCCGGGCAAGAGGCTATGTTCCTTTGAAGAGACCGATTTAATTTTCACATAATATATTTTAAAACAGAACTTTGGCTATAATGGAATACAACAATCACAACTGTAACCAAAATTGAATAAAAGTAACAATAAAATGCACACATAATATCGAAGTCTAAATTAAGAAATAATCACGTATAACAAAAAAAAAGAAGAAAAATGTCAAAATTAAAGTAAAATATATAATTGAGGAAACAAAAATGATTGTCAATCTGGTCAATTACCGCAACCTCTAGTTGACCCCACAGGTGGTACTGAAAGCAAAATATAAAGAAACAAAGGAAATGAAAACTCTAAAGCGATGAGATCATCGCCAGTGCAAAACTAACCTAAAGCTTTATTTTCAGCAGTATTGATACTCTCTCACTCTCTCTCTCTCTCTCTTTCTCTCTCTCTCTCTCTCTTTACCAATTTTACTCTGTTTTTTATCATCAATCAATTTTCTCGTCTTAGTCTCTTGTCAATCTGAGGAATCTCCAGAGGAGCGAAGCATTATTACAGAAGAACCTAGTAAAACATATGGGATCTCTTATCCTCCCTCTTCATTTGTTGACGAAGACACTCATCAATATATATATATATATATATATATATATATATATATATATATATATATATATATATATATATAATTCCACAGGGAAAAGAAAATCTATTTCCAAGATTTTTTTAACTTTATTCAGTTCTTTATCAAGGGATATAATAATAATTCCGGCTATATTTGACGATTATTAATGTCTCCTGTTTTAGCAGTATCTTGGTCTGTATGGGTAGCATACAGAGTAAAATATTCGTTGCGAAAAGGTTAGCTGAAGTGGAGAACTTGAAGCCATCTGAGTATTGGAAAAGATTTACCTGTATCACGATGATTCGCGCCGGGTATCAAAAATGCCGAAATAATGACTGGTGCTAAATGCTCTGTTAACACTGTAAATGTTATAACATGTCACGGGGGCAGGTGTAACGGAGTTCACGGAACCATGGCCAGCAGAAATAAAAACAGCAGGCGTTTTGACAGCGTCCGCACGCCGGAATTCATCCAGAGCAAGAGAATCCGTACTTTGGCGAAAGAGCTGCCTGTCAGAGTAGCTACCATGAACGTTGGCCCTGAAAGAGAACTTTCACTCTACTCGTATAAGAAGGGCAAGGGACAAATTCTCACAACCATTGCCAAGAAAAAACTCTTAAGGAAAGCAAAGAAGCTCCTAACTAAGCTGATTCATCAGAGAACAACAGCTGGCTCACCTACAATCCACGCTAGGTTTCAAATATCATGAAGTTCCGCCAAAGTGTGATGGTCTTTGGGTGTAAATCTAGGGAAGTTGATGCCATGCAGCCCCATATTTTTGAGCAGTGTCTTAAGCTCAATTTAGAGAGCTATAAGGAGCTCCTTGAGAGTGTGGTAAAATCCTTTCTGGATAGGGTTGCCACTGGAAGGCCATACCTCAGGAAAGAGTCAGAAGTGGTTGTCAGGAATTTCTACGTCCTAACCAACCCCAATCTCTGGTCTTCTAGTTCCCCTGATTGTAATCCTATGGAGTACTATGCGTGGGACGCGATTGGGAAAGACATAATCATCCATGCCTGATAAATCAAGAATGAGCTGCTAGCCAAGATCAACGAGGTTTTCGAAGATTCTCTAAAGGACACAGTGAGGAACGCATGGCCAGGTTGCGGAACCGTCTTTAGGTCGTAGTGAAAGCTGAGGGCGTCTGCTTTGAGTAAACATATATCTCTATGTCATAATCTAGGTGATATTTTAAAAAGAATCTAAAATGCATTAAGTTTTAGCTGAGATATTTCGATGGGTGGGGTCTTTTATGCAAACCGTCAAATTTTGCCCGAACAGCATATAGGAAAATTATGCAAAGATCCGTCTACAGAATCCAAAATAGAAGGCTTAAAACACGCATCGTTTGGATAAGGAGACGAAAAGTATTAAAAATATTAAAAGACAAGAAACTATCAAGAAGAGATATTAACAGTAGATACAAAAAGGGCAATGTCATATGGATAAAATCTCCAATGGATAAAATCTCCAATAAAATACCAGAGAGAGGGAGAAAGACAGATAAATCCAAATGGAGACCACATAAAATATAAATAGACGATGCACAAATATACATATGTTATTCAATAATCACAACATGAAGAAAATAAAGAAATAACTATAAGTTTAAAATGCACGATTTCATTTAAAATTAGCTATTTTATAAGATCAATTTTAAATTGACCGAAAGAAATATTAAAATTGGGAGAAGTAGTAATGAAGGAGCATTCAATAATATTTGGCTTAACATAATCTTCTGATTGGTAGATAGATTTAACCAAATTCCAATTGATAGGATGATTAATTTCAAATAAATGAACAATGGAAACACTATTACGTTCATCTCCTTTTAAATTGCATTTGTGTTAGTTTAAATGAACAGTTACTGAATTTCCAGTTGGCCAAAATTAGCGCTTAGGGCAAACTGAACAATCAACATAATAAGCCCCCCCTCCTCCTTATATTTATATTATTATTATATACCAACATTGGGCACATATTTGTCTCATGCTTAAATACGACAGAAATATTCAAACATTTCAGAAGACGGGGAAGAACGTAAAATGATCACAAAAAGGTAAAACCAGAAAATTCTTATAATTAAATGTTCTATAGGAGGGGGAGGGGGGGGGCAGAATTTAAGCATGCAGCAGGAAAATAATGACGATGCTCAAGGTTGTGACCTATTTCAAAGATCTTGGAGAAATCATTAGCCAGGAATTGCCTGTGAAAACCCGTAGGGCACGAACAAATATTAAGTAAATACAGAACGTTTGACTTTGTCACTATAACAAGCATAAAAATTAATATAAGAACCAGAGTTTGTAGACTGGCGATAGACTGAAAATTTAAAGCCAGACGGGATTCTGTGAATTAAATGATCGAGAAACGAGAGAACTTTATTATTCTCAAAAGTTAAAGGGTAAATTTGATGGACGGAGCAAAAGAATTAAGGTCAGTAAGGAAACCATGTACATCCTTAGGAATAGGCCACAAACACATGAAATCTTCTATGTATCTACACTCAAATTGGTATTTTAATGGAGATTTTTTCTATATGATTTTACTCTTTCTGTACCTTCTTTTAATCCATCTTCTTGATAATATTTTGTCTTTTAATAAATTTTGCTTCATAACGCCTCCCCTGTGTTTTCAGCCTTACGTTTTGGATTCTGTAGGCGGAGCCTAGCTTACTTTTTTTACGTATATCCTGATTCTTGTTAATATTCCTCCTATATTTCTTGATAATGAACTGAATAAAGTTCAAAAGTACTTGAAAATAGTTCTCATTTTTTCAGTGTGATTAGTTTGAGTTGTTCAGTTTTTGACTTACGTACGAGTACTTGTTAAATTTTGTGTCGTTTCTTCTAACAGTGTACCCATCTCGTCAGTTCCACTTCATAGTTTCTATCCCTTTTATTATGAATATATCAGTCATGTCAGTTTGTGTTCTTATCCCTGTATTTTTAAGGTTCCTAGAGGTTTACAAAAAAACAAACAAAAAAGCTTATATAAGGTCTGCTACCCCCTTGTATACAGACTTTTAAGTTGTTTTTTTTTGCAGATTACGATAGTAATCACCTATATAGAGCGGCAAACAACTTCTCACCGCACTGTCTCAAATGTAACTGAATTGAAAACTTAGAAGCTGTCACCGTTTGCTAATAGTGCCTATTCTACGAGTCGCGGTCAAGGTGTTGATAAAATTAACTAAGGAGATAGCTAATTTAGCTTTTTCCTTCCAATAATTATGAAGACAATAAATATATTATCAAACAATAAAACGAATCAACTGACCACTCATACTACTTACAGACAAACAATACAATTATGCTTATTCAGAGTATAAGCTCTATATAACAAAACTACGTTGTAAAAGATAACTGACTATAGATTTGAAGTCACTTTACTAATTTTACTTTAAATCAAGTGAAAACTCAAACTCAACCGAAATTATTTCAAAATTGTCCCCTGTGTTATTATTTTCGTCTTTGAAAAGCTTTTTTAAAATTCAATTGTTTTAATGGCTTATTAAAATTACCCTTTCATTCCCTGTAATACTTGAGATTACGGAAAATAATACAATGCAATCAGCAAAGAAAAAGGGAATGAAATATTCCCCATTTACCCGAATTCACCTTTGTTCTCACTACATCATTCTGAAAATCGCATCAAGCACTGGTGTTTGGGAGCGATTCGACCCGCCCCCATCTATCTCACTCCTTTTTTAATTGTATTTTATTTCTGGACAAATGTAGCTTAAATGCGGAAGTTTCAGGACTGTAAGCTTCTTTTGCTAAAAAAGTATAAAACACCTAACCATAATTTATATATTTAACATTTAATCAAACTTTTTAGAATTTATCATATTATTCATAAATAGGTATGATAATAATGTGCATTTTACGACAATATTTGAATACTTTGTGATATATTTGAATTTCTTAGTATTTTCTTAAATTGTGTGTAATAAATAAAATGCTATTTGTTCTAAAATTAGAATTTAACCAATATTTGTTTCAGCTTAAATTTATAACTATTGTGCATTTATTACACTGGTCTGCGTTGTTTTCAAGGTCAAATATATAATACTTGATTTTAGTTCAGTTTTTTGCACTGAATCTGAAAATCATGCTCATTTTACCCAATCAGGTCAGGTTTTTGAAATATGAGCACATACCAAAAACTCCTATATTTCCAAATATTTGTTGTGAATGAAACACATAATATTGGACCGATTTACTCACAGAAGGTTTACAGAATATTTTTAATATATAGCATGAATAGTACAATGCACAAAATAAGCTACTCATGGATGAATGGTCTCTTCAGTGACCTCCAATTGTGCCAAGCAGACACCACATCCCTCTTAAGGTACCAACAGTAGTCAGCCAGAAAGTTCACATCCCATTGGCCTTGATAGCGTTCCTCCATGACACGGATGTCTTGGTGAAAGCACTCACCCTGTTTTTCACTGAAGTCTCCGCAATTTTCTGGAAAATAGTCCAGATTGGACCAAAGAAAGTGCTTTTTCACTGACATACGCGCACCAAGTTTGCGGAAATTCTCCATTAAGTCATCAACCATCTTCTGGTACTGAGGACTTCTGTGGTTACCAGGGAAGTTTGCAATGACTAACTTAAGGGAAAACCAGGCAGAGAGTAGAGTAGGATTTAATGAATCATCAAAACTAGAGTCTTTGATGAGTTCTCTTATCTGAGGACCATCAAATATACCTGCCCTAAGCTTCTCCATGCTGATTCGTTTGAACTTGTGGTGGAGGATGGCAAACCCTCCAGCTTCCCTGTCCAGTGCTTTAACAAAGTTCTTCATTAGGCCGAGTTTGATGTGTAGAGGTGGAAGTAACACCTTGCTCGGTTCAACCAGAGGGTTGGAGATGGCATTGTGTAACCCGGATTCTAATCCTTGTCCTGATGGTTACTCTTGTCTGACATAATGCTGGTCGTCAGCCCGACTATCCCACAAGCACAAAAAGCATGGATACTTTGTGTACTCACCTTGAAGTCCTAAGAGGAGTGCAACAACTTTAAGATCTCCACAAATCAACTATTTATGTTTCTGGTAATTGAGAGTAGACAACAGACGTTTGATGCTGTTGTGGGATTCTTTCATTTCAGCCGAGTGTCCAACAGGGATTGATGAAATTTTATTTCCGTTATTCAGAAGAACTGCCTATAGACTTCTGTTAGACGAGTCAATAAAAAGTCTCCATTCCATGGCAACATACTTTATACCCATTAATTTTATCAGTTCAGCAATATTGTTACAGTAGATCAGTGAAGACGCTTCATCGAACATAAGTAATTTTCTGAATTCGCTGTCGCGTTCTCGCAAGAGCGAATTCAGAAAGTAGATGTTTCTCTCGAAGACGAGAACTCAACAGCTGGGCAGACTCCTTAGATAGGTTCAAGTCTCGTGTCAAGTCGTTGTGTTTGGCTTGGGTCAATGACACCGATTGTTCGTCCTCTTCTGGCTCGAACGCATCACACTCACCTGTATCAGTCATGTCAGTAGATTCGGAATCAGAATTAGATTACATGATGACATCCGGCTCAGGAACAGGAACATCTGGTCCATGGGGGATTGGATTTATGGTATAAAGAACACCAGGGTATTGAACATAGTGCTTGTTCTTGCGATTGATGCCTTTTAACTTTGTCATGCAGAAATAGCCGTCGGTAATGTGATCTTTCCCTTCCCTCCACACCATTGGGACACCAAATAGCATACTCTTTCTTTTCCTATTCCTCCAATCCCATAAGTTCTTTACACATGTTTTGCAGCAGATATGGGGAGCAAATGCTTTATCCTGGTCCCCTAGTTTGACTCGAAAATAAGCGTAATAAGCCTTCTTTACAAAATCCGTGATTTTTGCTTAACGGTCTGGAAGAACCAGGTTTCCGCAGATGAAACAAAATTTGTTAGGATGGTTTTTACACTTCCGATACATTGTACTGCAAAATTATACCTGAAAAGAGAAAGAATAACTAGTTATGTAAGGTAACCCATGACCAGCTGTGGCAAAAACAAACCCCATATACATTTGGATGATAGCGCAATTTCAGAAAAATATGCTGTAATAAAAATCGAGTGTATCTTAGAAACCAGACCTGACCAAAGAAAATGAATGATATTTTTTAATTCAGCACGCAAAAAGGATTCTAAATCAGTTGGAAACGCAGGCCAGTGAATTATCGTTCTAAATAAAGCGAATATAATATACGACGAACGAACGACGTGTTTAACTTTAATGAGCATAACCTTTTAACCGATATCGAATTCTTCGAAGCAGAAATAGATTTTTATATCAGTAAGTTAGAATCTAATAAATCTCCTTGTCCTTATTTAATCTATCTGGCGCATTTAAAAGAAATTCGAAATGTGTTAGTGGGATCACTAAGGAATTTTTTTACAAATGTTTAGAAGAAGGTGTCGTACCATTAGATTTTAAGATAGCGAATATATCTCCTATTTTTAAGAAGAGGAAAAGAGAACGTCCGACCAATTATCGACCAATAAGTTCAACTTCCATAGTAGGTAAATTAATGGAATATATCTCCTATTTTTAAGAAGAGAAAAAGAGAACGTCCGACCAATTATCGACTAATAAGTTCAAACTTCCATAGTAGGTAAATTAATGGAATCCGTCATTCGCGATAGGAAGATCAATCATTTAGAAGCGCATAATCTCATCAATGATTATCAACACGGCTTGAGACAGAAACGTGTATGTTTAACTAATCTTTTAGAATTTTACGATAGCATGATTAAAAGTTATTACGGAAGTTAGTTTATTTGGACTTCGCTAAGTCATTCAACACCGTTTCTCATAGGCGATTACTAACTATACTCTTTGCTCATGGAATTAGGTGAAACTTCCTACAATAGATAAAGTCGTAGCTAAGTAGTCGTAAGCAGAGAGTAGTGTTACACGGTAAATTTTCGGAGTGGAAAAATGTAATTAGTATGCGTGCCCCAGGGTTCTGTGATGGGACTATTTTTGTTCCTTGTTGTTCCTTATTTATGTAAATGATATAGACACTGGCATACTTGATAAATTATCCAAATTTGAGGAAGATACAAAAATTGGGGGTAAATTTTAAGTGATAATGATAACAAATTAATTCAGCGGGATCTAGATCTTAATGGTTTAATAAATGGAAAATGAAATTCAATTTAGACAAGTGTTGAGTTTTGCACGTAGGTCGAAATAACCAAAGTTTTAACCATGAAATGGGTGTTAAAAATATTATTTCCTTGATCGAAGGAAAAGATTCAAAGGATCTTAAATTCAACAAACAGTGTGGCGAAGCGTGTAAGAAGGCGAAACGTATGCTTGGATTTATTGCGCGAAGTTTTCACTACAAACACCAAGATAGAATCATTCCTTTATATGGAGGTTTAGTAAGGCCACACGTAGAATACGCGATACAAATATGGTCACCTTATACACGTAAACATCAATTAAATGGAAAGAATTCAACGATTAAAAATAAGTGGTATATCGAAAGATTAATTATATTAAACCAACCGTTTCTCGAAACTAGGCGATTGTGAGGTGAGCTGAGTCGAGTGAAAATACAGTTTACATTTCATCAAGAGAAGCATCAACCCGGTAAAGGAGGAAAGGGTAAGTGAGAGAAGTTTCCGAATCTGTTAAAGAGACTTTTCCAACGTTAGCGTTAAAAGTGCTCTGGCATATACGACAGAATAGCCACAACGTAGGGGCCTTCCCTAGTGGACCACCAAATCCCTACTCACTCTCGTGGTAACTGGAAACCCTTGAAAAGACCCACATCTTCTGCGCCTGTACGGTTCCCCATGACTCCGGATAAAGCCAGCTCAAGCTTTCCCAGCCAGACCCCCCTCAAAGGAGATTCAACAGGAGCTCCCTCTAATCCTGGATCCCTACAACCCTACACCACCCCCACCGGTGGTGCGTATTCAACTTAGCGAAAATCCAGGTCTACTCTCTTCCATAAGCTGCTGAAAGAGGCCGGGAAGTCTTTGGGGCTGCTCATACTACCAATCCCTGCCACCAAGGGGCGGACTGATTGGATGTACCAACTGTTTCTGCCGTTCTTAGCTTGGGTGTTACCAAGTTCGGGTGGACTGATTGGAGATCTCTTTTATTTCTATCTGGCTTGAGATGGAAGATGCTTCCGGGCCCCTAGGTCTCAGTCAGCCCTACCCCTCGAGACCAGGTTAAAAGAGCGTCGGTCTGATTGGAGATACCTCCTGTTTCTGACGACCCTGACAGGGACTAGACAGGCGGAGATAAACTGATTGGAGATTCCTCCTATTTCTATCTCGCCTGTGGTGAAGGAGTGAGCTGCTGGTGAGGGTAGAGCTGGGACTCGGTCCCAACCGATGAAAAGACGACACAACTATCAATGGCGCAGATGAGTCGTTAGGCTTAAGGGTCCCACTGAGGATAACCGGTACGGAGATCCCAACTAAGGCCGTTGTGTTCGAAACAATATTTAGCAAGCTTGGAATCGGTCTCAAACGGCTAATCGAAGTCTCCCGAGGATATACCGCAATCTGCCACATCCAGGCGTATCTGGTAAAACTTAATTTCTCCTCAGGAATCGAGGAGCTGGAAGAAATAGGTCTTGAGCCCAAGTCGTCACCGGCCATTAATGCAAGAAAAGCTATAATATGCAGACGATTACCCGTGGGTTGGAAAAAGATCGGCAGAGGAAATAAGGCAAGAAATAGAAAGTAACAGGCAGGGGAAAAGGTGAACGAGGTGGTAAAGCTCTACAGCCTTACTCAGGTATTCAAGGTAGTGTTTGAGGAAATGGGAATGGCTGTAAAGCCAAAAGAAGCTGGCCTGAAGATCTTCTTGAGAATCTCCCCAGAACAGATCAGCAAGAGAGATTCTTTGAGCCTATAACCTGCTTCCAAAGCTCCTAGGCAGAAGACCACCCAAATAGCGCCTGTTCTAGCAAGATGAGCGGAAGATTTGCTCTGAATGCGCCCAGATGGGACATGACTGGGTACATTGCGTCAAAATAACAAAAATGTGTATCAACTGTGCGTGTCCACACCGGACCTTAAGCATAAAGTGCCCAGTAAGAAAAGACCTCCTTAATAAGAAAAGGGTATCAGCGGACAAACCACGTGCTAGCTATGTGTCAGATGCCAAGGCAACCCCAACGCAACAACCTAACTCACAACCCACCTAACCGTAGATCATAATACAGCTTACAGACTCGACGCGCCCTAGATTCTGGCTAGCATCCTGCATGCTCACGCAATGAACCTGTCAAGCCCAGGAACATTCACAATCGATATGAGCAAGATGTCGGCTGCAAATGGACTGGAATCCATAAAGTTCTTAGATAACCCGCAATCGGCAAAGGTTCTTTCGGCAGCCAAACCTCAAGTAAGGCCTACAGAGCCTACACTCCCAGCTCCACAAGCTGCAGAGCAAGAAGAGGAACAGACCAACCTAGAATACGCAGAATCTCAGTAGACCATGCCCTGCTCGACCAAAACCGAAGTCTCTACAACCAAAAAAACATCGGCAAATGAGGGGAGGTCAGGCCAAGCGGCGCCCTCCCAATCAGGTGCACCACCTAAGTTCAAGCTCGATGGTCGAGAGATCAACCTCAACAGTGCGCTAAACTTTCACACCACACACACAAAAAAGGAAATCTCTCTAGAGGAGGTAGCTATGGGAGTGCGAAGAAGCTTTTCTAAATGGTTATACGACTTAAACGTAGAGGAAGCGACGGTCAAGGCAGTTTTGATTGAAAAAAAGATCAAACTGCACGACAGATGCTTCAAATCTTACGAGCCATCCCTCTACAAAAAGCTTTCTTCCCGGACGGTTTGCAGCCTCACACCCCCTTAAAGCCCACGTGCCGAGTGAAGAAACAAGATGGCTGCTAGAAATCAAATTACTATTCTAGCACACAACGTGCAGCGATGGAAGACATACAAAAATAAACTCTACAACAGCTACAGAGAAAAGGACCCGGATATTCTGCTGCTGTCGGAAAACGGCATCAAGGATAAAGACAGACAAAGAGTTTTTGGATACAATGTTCTCCAAAAGAATGTTACAGGAGAGATATTCGACGGGACAATGATGCTAATATCTGGCGGAGTAATAATGGCGCACAATTGTACGCTGCGCGGTGTTCATTTGTTTTTCGCGTGGCGTGACGTCATAGTCGGGGGGTTGGCGTGTGTGACGTCATAGTCGGTGGTGTAACACCAGCCGGGGGCTTGCTCCGAAGCTGTCTTTGTTCAGAGGTTAGAGTGTGCAGACGTTCTTAACAGTGGTAGTAGAGCTCTTACGTCTTGGCCTCTGTTATGGAAAGCGTTAATGCTGGTGCCTGTTCATCAAAATGGCCACCTAAACTTGACCGCGATGGGCGCTACGCCAGTTGGAAAAGAGATATTGGTATTTTTTGCGAACTTACTGAATTGCCGAAAACTAAATGTGCATTAGCGATTCATCTATCCTTGACTGAAAGGGCTAGAGTAGCCTCTTCAGAAATCAGTGTTGATGATTTTAAAAAGGATCACAGTATAAAAATATTGTTAGCCATCTAGATGGACTGTTCTTACCCCTAAAGGGTCATCAGCAATTTACTCCTTTTTGGAATTTGTACAATTTTCGTAGGTCAGAAACTGTAAAAACTAATCAGTTTGTGAACGAACTTGAGCACATGTATTTCAATTTTTTTGCAGGAAGATATGAATATTCTTGATCCTATGATGGCATTTATGTTGTTGGCATCTTGTAAACTTCCTGAAAATGAAGTGCAGCTAGTCATGTCGGCCATCAGTGAGGTTTCCTATACTAATAAGAAATCTACTCTAAAACGTCGTTTTGGCCATGAGATCGGTGCTTCGAGCACAACGACTATAATACCCGTTGTTATTATCAAGAGTGAACCAGTGATTTATGCTGACCTGCCCACTAGTGATGAGGCATTGTTTACTCGTGGTAGACAGCAGGGTCAGGATACTACGAGTAGTGTAGACCGTGCTGTACCTGGATAAGAATCCTACCCTTCGCAGTCACGTATTGGTCAAGTGTCTCGGTGTTCAGTTTGTGATTCAAAGTATCATTGGGCACGTAAGTGTGCACACGCATATGAGAATAATAATAATGTCACTAAAGAAGATTATCAGACTGAAAGTGTGCAATTATCTGTGTTTATGGGTGATGTACACAACGAAGTAAGGGAAACTAGGCTGTTTTCATTGCTTGAAGAGTCGGAAGGCTGCGCTATACTAGACACCATTTGTTCTACTACGGTGTGTGGTAGTTTGTGTCCGCAGCGATATATAAATTCCTTATTTGAATATGACCAGAAATTGATTAGAGAGCAGCCACCTGTTACGTTTGGTGATGGCGCCTCTGTAACTTCATTGAAGAAATTAACAATTCCTTGTTGGATTAATAACATGTGTGTGGAAATTATTTCCCATGCAATCGAGGCTAATATTCCGTTGTTGCTGAGCAAGAAGTCTAAGAAAACTGCTGGCATGGTTTTAGACTTTGTGAACGACAGCATGGAGATTGCCAAGAAATGGGTCAATCTAGATTCTATTTCATCTGGACACTATGTACTACAGATGTATAGATGACTAGACCTGGCTAACGTTCCGAGGTGATGTTGGCTTCTACTGATGCTAATGTAAAGAAATTTGCCTCGAAGCTACATAAACAATTTTGACATCCCACAGCTGAAAAATTGAGAAAAACTTCTAAGAAATGCAGGTAGCAACAATACTGATCTTTAACGCGAAATTAATGATTTATCAAACGTTTGTGAAACATGTATTAAGTTTAAAAGACCTGTTTCTAGACCAGTTGTTTGTTTACCAATAGCAACGAGTTTTAAAGAAAGTATTGCAGGGGATTTGAAAGTGTAGGGGCAATGTTACTTCTTTGTGATAGTCGACATGGCTACGAGATTTTGTACAGCAACAGTAATCAAAAACAAAACTGCTTCAACAATCATTAAATGTTTGTTCATGTGTTGGATTAGTCTATTTGGTTCTCCCCAGAAGATCCTAACTGATAAGGGGGTGAGTTTAATAATGATAAGATGAGAGCCCTTGGTAAAGCATTCAATATAAAGGTCGTGACTACGGCAGCAGAGAGCCTGTGGAGTAACGGGACTTGCGAACAGCTCAATGCATTCATTGGCAATTTAGCAAATAAAATTATGGTTAATTCTAGTTGTGACCTGGAGACGACGCTTGCCTGGGAAATTTCTGCATGTAATGCTTTGTTGAATAATTCAGGATTTTCACCTAACCAACAGTATATGGTTTTAGCCCTGCTATTTTTAATAAACTTGCAATAAACTTCTTGCGTGAGGACCGGTGACCGTTTCCACTAGTGTAAGAAATAATTTGAAATCTGTTCGCTCTGCCAGGCAGCAATTTTTGAAGATCGAGTCAAACTAGCGACTGAATAGAGCATTAAGAAACAATGTGCGTACTATCGATGTGGAAAATCTAAGTAATGGTGATGATGTTTTCTATAAGCGTAATGACAATAACGAGTGGCACTGGCCTAATGTTGTGATCGGATGCGACGGAAAGTATGTGTTGGTTCGTTATGGTGGCGTCTATGTGAGAGTTCATGCTTGTGACTTAACCCATACTCTAGTTAGCACGACCATATCCAGTGACACTACATCAGATGGTGTAGAGCAGGGGCAATCTGGTGAAAATGACTGCTATCCACCTGTGGATGATGAGGATGGTTACAGCCATGACAGCGACGACGACGGCAGTGATAAGGCGGCTGAAGTGCATCAGCTGGCTGATGGTAATGAGAATAAACATGAAGATACTTCCGTTAACATCGGCGGTAACACTGCAGCTCAAATCAAATTTGGACAACGATTTCAAGGTGTGAGTTCAGCTACTGGTGGCCTTGTTTCTGGTAAGGTGATAAGTAGAGCGGGAAAAGCCATAATTAACAAATATCGTAATTGTTTCAACGTCAGGTACGATTCAGATGGTACTCTTGGTTGGATTGACTTCAATGATATTGTTGAATTTTTGGTGATACTTGACAGTGTAGAAATGGTTGTAATGTTTAATAGTGATGATGTGACGGCAGCGAAAGGAGCTGAAGTCCAAAACTGGAGAAACAACAATGTTTATGAAGAAGTTGAAAATGTTAGTCAAGATGTCGTATCAGTGAGGTGGGTGATAACTGAGAAAGTGCAAGATAATAAGATGGTTACTAAAGCGAGATTAGTAGCACGTGGCTTTGAAGAGGATAGTATCTCGTTGCGCAAGGATTCGCCTACATGTTCCATGGAAGCAGTACGTCTGGCTTCATCTCTGGCATCTTCCAAGCAGTGGGATTATCACCCTGTTGATGTCAAGGCTGCTTATCTGCAGAGCAATATCATTGAACGTGAGCTTTACTTGAAACCTCCTCCTGAATATTTTAATGGTAACTTGTGGAAATTAAAAAGACTGTGTGCGGTTTGTATGATGCAGCCGGAGCTTGGTATATATGAGTGAAGGATGAAATATTATTAATGCTTGGTCTTCACCTTTGTTCATTAGATAATTTTTGGCTTTCATGGTACAATGACAAAAGTTTTGAGGGCATAATTTGTTTCTATGTTGATGATTTCCTCTGGGCGGAAACTGCTGCATTTGAGCACGCTATTTTGGATTGGCAGCTTAGCATTACTATCATTCAAGCATGTTGGTTTGAACATCAACACGACTGCTGATGGCTTGACCGTTGCCCAGTTCCAGTATGCCTCAACTTTGACACCTGTAGGCATCAGTCATAAGCGTGCTCTTCCTAAAACAAGCGACTTAACACAGGCGGAAAAGACTGAGTACAAAGCTTTGATTGAGTAACTGAACTGGATCGCAACACATACCAGACCAGACATTGTTTTCGAAACTTCTTAGTTGAGCGTTGCGTGTAACAATGCAACTGTTGGTAATTTGTTAAGATTGAATAAGTTAATAGTTCAAGAGACAACCTGAGATTAGACTTTCCTAAGCCTGAGACACTCTAAGCTTGTTCTCTAAAGTGTTATTCGGATGCAGCCTTTGCTAATTTGGCTGATCGTGGTTCTGAAGGAGCGTTTATTGTATTCTTAGAGGATGATAGTGGTGCTCGTTGTCCAATCTACTGGCAGACTAGGCAAATCCGTCGTGTTGTCAAGTTAATAGTGTCTGCTGAGACCCTTTCTCTTTTTTAGTGCGCTGAGGCTGCAGTGTACATCACCAGTACCATGTTAAGTATCTTGCTGCGTTGGTGTTAACATTCATTGTTTTGTGGACACCAAGAGTTTGGTTGATGGTCTGTACTCTTCTACAAATAGTGATAATCGAAGACTTAGTATTTATGTAGTTGTTCTACGCGATATACTTGCTAGAAAGGATATAACATCGGTGACCTGGGTTGACACGTCACAACAACTAGAAGACAGTCTCACCAAGCGTAGAGCGTCCATCCAGCAACTACGGGCCGCTATCAGTAAAGACTAATAGTTGTTTATCAAGCCGCTTTCACTGCAAACATGATCAGGCAGTGAAGAGAAGATAAGGCTAGTTGTGATAATATCTGGTGGAGTAATAATGGCACGCAATTGTACGCTGCGCGCTGTTCATTTGCTTATGGTGTGGCATGATGTCATAGCCATGCGGCACGCGACTGTGACGTCACAGCCGGTGCCGGTGGTGTAATGGTGGCCGGGTGTTCGTTCCGCAGCTTTCGTTGTTCAGAGTTAAGCGCACGCAGACATTCTTAACAAACGATAGCGGTCAAGAAGGATCTACAGTTCTGACCGAGAAATACAATGGACGAATCATTCCTGTCAGTAGTCATGAGTTGCTCTCTAGGGGACATTGAGTTGGGTGTGAGATACCAAACTCCCCGCCCTCAGTACCTGCCCATTTACGACCTGTACACCCCATTCAAGAAAGATTGCCCATTGTTATTCGCCGCAGACCTAAATTCGAGACATCGGATAACTGGCTGCACGAGATCGGACGATAGATGAAAAAAACTTGACCTCTCTCGCTGAGAAGGGATATCGTAGAACGCGTCAGGCCTGACCTCCCTACACACCTATAATCAGGGTCAGCCACCAAGCATGATGTAGTTCTCACAAACACCAACTTCCCGTTCCACAAACTAGTCCAGCCGGGGACGTTGACGCTCAGTGATGACATCACTATGTTGATAAGAGTAGCAGTTGCTCCTATCCTAGTTCCCTTTGCACCCCAGAAAGACTTCTCCCAGGCTAAATGGGATGCATACGGGAGAGCGTTTGCGTTGGATCTCCCTGATCTGAGTGGCGCATCTGAAGATCTAGACAACGAATTGACCAATATCAACAGCTTCTTCTCCTACGCAGACGTTATTGCAATCACGATAATCTCACACAGAAATATACTGCCTACCAATCATGCACATGAGAGAGTAGTGCTATAAAAGTGCTTCTATTAGATCTAAGCTGGAATCCTCGACATTGACTAAAATAGGCCCATGAACTTCCAGATTGTTCAGTGAATCAGAAGACAGCTTAACACCACGCTGTCTAACGAACTGATGAAGAAGTGTAACCATATGATCGAAATAATAGATATTGACAGGAATCCGGTCATTCTGGTCAGCCATCAGCATGCTCAAAGGGACTCTTGGAACACCCCCTCCCACCGCAATTTCACCAACCGAATCACGACGACTACCCCATGTGAAAAGGAAAGAATGTCTTCAAATTCTCCAATGAAGAGGAGAAGGACTTCAAGCTGACCTTCGAAGATTAGGTCCTCAAATACATGGAGGGGGGAGGAAAGGTTCATTTCTCATGAAACCGCTAACCTCACTTGTTTTCATGATAACTCACAGAAAGGAAATATCATTATCAGTGCGAAATTGGGGCAGACTATCTCATTGTTCCGACCCAAAGCCCCAGGCCTCAGCCAAATTATCATCAGGCACCTCGAAGAGGCACCCGAAAGACTCCCGACTAGACTGCTGAACCTGTACAAAAGGCGTCCCTGGCAATGGGATACTTCCCAGACGGCCTGGAAACGTCGAAATGATATTGATCCCGAAGCGTGGGAAACCTGCAAACCTGTTCATGAACTTTAGGCCTATCTAATTGCTAGACACCATTCGGTAGGTGTTCAAAAAGATCCTTAACAGCAAGCGGACTACAGACTTAGCGGATCATTCTCTGCTGAACGAAGAACAACATATATTTAGAAAACACCGCGGCACGGAGACAGCCATAGGCCACATGCTTTAACATGTAGCAACAGGATCGACGTCGACTGTGGAGATGTAAAGAAAGCCTTCGATAAAGTCTGGATCGATGGCTCAAAGTAAAAAATCTCGAGACTGAAACTCAAGCCTCATTTCGAAAAAAAACCCTCTGCAGCTACCTGATAGGCAGGCAGGCAAGCTCTAATTGCCTTCGAGGAGCACACAAGGGAGGCTTTCAAGCTCCTGTCTAGTGTACTGCAAAGATGATGCTTCAGCTCGACTCTAGTATGCGGACGATGTCACCCACATCGTGGTTTGTAGAACAAAATCCGTAAGGATGATGTCCAAAGCTACGGCTGCAGAAGCCAAAAAGATCTCCAGGGTTGGTAGGCGCTAGAAAATCCAGGCCAACATCATAAAATTCAAAGCGACCGCGATAGGGAGACATCGGACCGTCAATCTCAATACAGACCTAACCGATATTGGATACTCGCTAAGTGTGTCCGTACTCTGCTTCAAGCTTGCCGGCACGGGCGTGAGCAAACACACCGGCACAAGGATTGGAATGGCGAACACGGAACTGAACAAAATTCAAAGACTTCGAAACCTTAACAAAGCAAATGAGAAGAAAGTATACACCAGTTTAGTTAGATCCAAGCTGGTATATCCTGCTATACCGATCAATACAGCCTCATCCAGCAAAAATTCAAAACTTCAGCGGGTACAAAATCGAGGATTTAGGTTCATCACCAACGCAAGGTGGCAAGAGTTCCGGACGTCGAGGAGCCTCTATGAAGAGATTGGCATGGATCCGATCAACGTCTTCCTTCACAAACGAGGACAAGATATATGGGCGAGACTTGAGACATTTCTTCCCAGGAAAACCCTGGACGCCATCGACCCAGAAGCAGAAGGAGGTAGATTCAAAAACTACCTTCCCAACACCAGAACGATTCCACCTATACCTAAATACAAATAACTCGAAAAATAAAATAAGAAAATAAGTAAACAGAAAACAAGACAAAAGATCCCGTAGTGGGGCAAATAAAAAACAAACAAAATAAATAAATAAACTAAAAAATAATAATAAGTAAAATAGAAAAGATCTCGCAGTGCGACACCTCAAACTAACACAAAACAAATAAAAAAGAACCCGTAGTGGGACACCAATACCACAAAAGGAGAAGAAGGCCCGATAACAGGCAACATTCATTTATCTCAACTACTTCTTTCCTCTTCTATCTATTTGGCCCTCCTCTCTTTTCATTACTTCTCCCACCTATTATCAAACGAAACGAAACGAGGTGAGCTTATCGAAGTATTCAAAATTTTAAATAAATTTGCAAACATAAATTATGAAAAAAATTTAAGTACGACCAGAGTATCAGACGTAACGATGGTTTTAAATTGAAAAGAAGGAAATTTCACACGAACATCGCTAAAAAAAGTTCACCTTTGAAATCATCGATAAATGGAACAGACTCCCGGCGGAGGTTGTAAATGCTAGTAGTGTGAGTGGTTTTAAAAACAAAATTGACAGTTATTTTGCGAATAACACTAGTCAACAGGATTTTGCTACTTGGGTATTAGCTTGTGATTTATACTAAATCGTGTATGCTGATTCCGAATCTGTAATCAGAATTATTCTAGCACGTAAGGTTCCTGAGTTACGCACATACTCTTTAGTTACACATATGGGCAGTGTTGCTTCGGCTACCATAGTGAGAGGATGTGTTGGGTATGTTTGGTTCCTGCGTTACACTCCTGTTTTATCACGTTGTAAAATTTAGCCATTATAGTAGTGGTGTTGAAACGGTATTTACATACAGTGATTAATTGCATTTTCTTTCAGATTTATCTCTCAATTAATTTGTAAATCAAATAAGATTGTACAAAAGTATATAACAGGATATATACAAACTAAACTGAAAACACGAATCAGCGAGGATGTATAAATATCCCAGATAACTTTTTTATATCTGTGGAAGATATACTTCAAGCAACCAGCGGAAAAATTTCAGCTAAAAAAGTGAAAACTGCATACAATCATTATTTTGGTTGTAAAGTTGGTGACCAAGACAAGCACTGGGTACCTCACAGATCTTGTACTGTGTGTTATACCGGGCTCATACAGTAGTAAATGGCAAACGGAGTGGTATGTCTTTTGCTGTACCAATGGTATGGCGTGAGCCAGCAAATACTGTTTTTGATTGCTACTTTTGTATGACAAATATTGCGGGATTCTCTAATAAGAAAAAGTCAAAAATTGTATATCCAGATTGTAAGTCAGTTATAAAACCAGTCCCCTATAATATGGAAATGCCAACTCAGTTCCTCCATCAGCTAGTGCAGTTAAAGAAGAAGATTCATCGCCTGAAGAGGAGGGTAACAATGACGATGAAATGGATGAGGATGATTCTAAGGAAAAGAAGATCCAGCTGATAAATCAAGAAAGATTGAATGATTTGGTGAGGGATTTGTCATTGTTAAAGGAGACCGCAGAACTGTTGGGCTCCAGACTACAGCAATGGAACCTTCTATAGGACAGTGCAACAATATCTAATTACCGTAAACGCCATGAGGCCTTAGCTGCCTTCTATAAAGAAGAAGATAATGCTTGTTTCTGTACTGATGTTAATAGCCTCATGAATCAGCTAGGAAACGAGCATTTACTGATGAATGGAGACTATTCATCGATGCAAGCACTGCTAGTCTCAAGGCTGTTTTGTTACACAATGGTAAGAAAAACCTTCAATTCCTTTCGCACTAATTGTTGGTATGATAGAGACATATGACTCAATGAAATTTATTTTGGAAGGTGTTCATTACTTGCATCATAAGTGAAATACCTGTAGTGATTTAAATGTAATTTCTTTACTTCTTGGACTGCAGCTAGGATATACAAAGAATATGTGCTTTTTATGCCTATGCAACAGCCGTGACGACAGGAATCATTATATTGACAAATAGTGGCCCGAGAAGAGAAGAGCACATAGTTGGCCGATACAATGTGAAGCACATGCGTTCAATACATCCACAGAAGATCTACTTTCCACCGCTTCATATCAAACTTGGCCTTATCACGAATTTAGTTAGAGCAATGGGCCTTGATTTTGATGGATTCCAGTATCTCAAATAGAAATTTGGTGCAAAGAAAACCGATGCTAAACTTAAAGCTGGCATTTTTGTGGGGTCGAAGATCAGAGAATTGATACGTAACAAAGAGTTCAGAAATAAACTAACTCCACTTGAGTTGGCAGCATGTTATTCATTTGTCCATGTAGTGCAGAACTTTCTTGGTAATCATAGGGCTGAAAACAATGAAGAACTAGTGGACAACATGCTAAAGGCCTATCAACGAATGGGGTGCCGGATATCTCTTAAGATGCATTTCTTGCATTTGCATCTAGATTTCTTTCCATCTAATATGGGTGATATTAGTGACTAACATGGGGAAAGGTTCCACCGAGATATCGCAATAATGTAAAGCACGTATCAAGGCCGCTTCAGCGAAATCATGATGGGTGACTACTCTGGTTCCTACAACGGAAGGATCATATATCCACGTACAAGCGCAAGGGTAAGAGTCTCAAACATTTTTGAAGAAATTTATAGTTAGGTGAGTACTTTCTCTTTTATATGTAATACATATCCTGGTTGGGTCTGCAAAAGGACTTACATATCGCCAAATAGGGTGCTCCGATTCCAAACCTTTGCTCAGAAATGTCTCTTTCTTCTCAAACTCGTAATAATTATATCATTAATTGATCCAAGGTGACAAAGTGAGCCATAGAGCCTAGTTGCATAACTCAGGAATCTTACGTGCTAGGAGAAATCTGAGCATGGATTTAGAATTAGTGCACCAAAAATTAGTTAGTTGCGAGAGCATTTATTCAAGTAGCAGAGACAAAGTTAAAATTTGTTGGCTAGTGTAATGATAGTGTTTAAATACGGAGCCTTATAGTGGATTCAATGTTGCGTGAGTGAGATCGTGGCGACAATGTCCAAAGGTGGATTACTAGCATATTAGTATAGAATTCAACTTTTCCGTAGCCAAGGGTAATATCACAAGTAGAAATTTATAAATGTATACGATGTCAACATATGCTGTCCAAACCACTACATATAAACGATATCAGGAGAATTGTCAGAAAACGTCCTGCAATACAAAGAGAAGACAGAAATATCATTCCGGCTTCACATCAGAATTGCAAAAAAACATTTTCTGAAATTGCTGGGAAGTTTAATGCACCTTTATATTAAAAAAATATCACCAAGAGCAATTAGATGGAGACTTAAAGTTTAAGAGCTAAATGAACGCAAGACGAGAAACAAGTGATTGATATCTGAGAACAGAAAAAGACGTGTTTAATGGGTCAAAGATCACAAAGTTTAGACAAATGAACAATGGTCTAAAGTTATCTGATCAGATGAAAGTAAATATCAGGGATGTAAGAAAGACTATTGTATTGTAGTATTACAGATAATTTATCTTGGAATAGAATTATTTACAAATTTAACATTTATGGAAAACAAAGTCTGCTGACCAAAAAGTCACGTGCCCTCACTTATTCTGATTTATGACCTTGCGACCTTCAAAACTTTCAATAATTTCAGGAGCAACCTTGGGGGGACCTTGACAATTCTATTATTCGAAATAGAATATAAACAGCTTAAGGGTTTCAAATTTCGTTATAATCGGCCGAATATTTATGATGTTATTGCCCCCCCAAAAAATCCCGGGCTAACCATTAGAGGACTTTGGCAATTATATTATTTAAAAGAGAATGTAAAACAATATAATATTTTCAAATTTCGTTAGAATCAGCGAATACTTTGTGGATGTCCCTTACGCCCAATCATTTCCAATATTAATTCTCCCACTTATAAGCTCTCCAAATGGCTCGCCAAGCATGGGAAATAATTTATCTCCGATATTGGCATGTTTCTTCATGGAATATTTTGAGACTGAACTCCTTCCCACAATTTCTTCCCCTAACTTTATACGGTTAAGGTACATTGACGATGTATTTTCTGTATGGCCTAATGGCCATGATTTTGATACCTTTTTTAATAATTTGAATAATTTGCATGTCTTCATCAAATTTAAATATGAATGGGAATATGATAATAGATTAGCCTTTTTAGATGTCCTCATTAATAAAGATCACCATGAATTAAAACTTGACGTGTATAGGAAACCAACCCACTCAAATGCCTATATACATTATTTTTCGTTTCACGATAATACTGTTAAAAAATTGGTAATTTCTAACCTCTTCCTTAGAGCATACAAAATATGTCATCCTTCCTATTTAGATGAAGAAATTGTCATTATCAGGACCATTTTTTCTAATTTGTATTACCCCGATTGGTTGATATCGTCTGCCCATTTTGCAGCTGGGAAAACATTCTATGGTAATAAGCCTTCCCGCACTAATGACTTCAACAAATGTATAACATTGCCATTTAATAATAAATTAAATAGTTTAAAGGACGTATTTGGAAAAGCGGTTATTAATCTAGCCTTTAAATATAATAATTCCTTAAACCAATTGATGATTGCCAGGAAACCCAAAGAACATCATAACATAGGAGTATATGCAATACCATGCAACGATTGCCATAAAGTTTTTATAGGAGAAACGGAGAGAAATCTAGACAAGAGATTGTATGAACACAAAAGAGATATTAGAGTGGGCAGCGAAAGCAGTGGAATATTTTGCCATGTTAGAGACTTGAATCATACGATCGATTTCAATGGAAGTAAAATGGTATTTAAATCGGCTAACTATGTTGAGAGAAGAATCGTAGAATCGAGCTTGATATCGTCAGTTCCTAATTTAAATCTATCTGAGGGTCAATTTTCTTTTAATCCTGTAATAAGAAAGCAAATAAACAAAATAGTAAAATGTCAGCCCTTCAATATGTTTAGGCCTAACCCCCTCATCGGATTAGCCACAAGTAGGGGATCTTTCACGACCTGACCTTGTGTTATGTTTGTATGCACTTTTCTTATATTTTCTATCCAGTGTCAGTTGAATGGGTGTGAGATACACCGAAACTGTTCTGGATTAAATTGTCTTCGGAGAATGTGGTTTAATTCCTCATATATATATATATATATATATATATATATATGCAAAAAATAATAATAAACCACAATATTTGAATCCCATTCATTTACAAAAACGACTAGTGACTATTTTAGGCTTTCGCCATTATCAATTGTACAATGAAATGCAAGGCATGTGACTCCGGTATATAAAGGCAAAAAAGACTAAACAAAATAAAAACAGAAAAAAACAAAATGAAAGATATAAATATATGCGTGGGTCCAGGGGCAACTTTTAATGTAGGTAAGCATTTGAGTTGGCAACAATCCAAATGCTTACATACATTTCTTCTCATTACATGACAAATCTGTTAAGACAGACGTTCTTTCTTCCCTTTCCTCCGAGCCTCTAGAGCATACGACCCAATTTACCTTCAGGATGAAATCAACCACCTTATCTGCAATTTCATCGAACTAACATATCCCTTTTATTTCATAAATATATGCCATTCTAAGGCCAGAAAAAAAAACTTCTATTCTATCTCAACAACCCAAAGGGAAATTTTCAAAAATACATGATTTTCCCATATACTTCAGCTTTATTCCCCTTAAAATCATATGCAAACGGAAATGACAAATATTACATTTAAATATTCAAATACCATACAAAAGTATTTGACCAAAGTGCATCCCACAAACCAGAAAGCAGGTGTATATTTAATCTCCCCCAAAGATTGTAATTTGTCATACATCAGAGAGGCAGGTCACTTTAGTAAGAGGCTCAGAGAACACTGCGCAGATATTAGAAAAGGCTCAATTTCTTCGACTCTCTTAACCCACATGCAAAATTCGGTCAACAAAGCCAAAATTATTTTAAAATCCAATAATTATATTGAGAAGAGGATTGCAGAATCAATCATCATTTCAAGGATTGCAGAATTAATCATCATTTCAAGGATTGCAGAATTAATCATCATTACAAGGTCAATAATTTTAATATATCCGAGGACAATATAAATTTAATAAACATATCTCGAATAATATTGCCAAATTCATTTATAAACCGGCAGAATTTAGTCATTCGCCGGGATAAAAGTTGTCCCCGGTGCCACGCATATTTTTATGTCTTTAATTTTGTTTCCTCTGTTTCCTTCATTTTGGTTAGTCTTTTCTCGCCCTTATATATCGGAGTCGTATGCCTTGTATTTCATTGTACAGTCGTTGTATTGTGGTTTATTATAATTTTTTGCACTGGATATATATCGTTAATGTGATATCTTCTAATATATATATATATATATATATATATATATATATATATATATATATATATATTGGCAGGACAAAAAACGGGATTGAAAGACTTCCTTGCCCAAGTCAATCTGCCAAAATGAACCTCCTTGAACACCTTTGGGGTGTTTACTACCGTGAATTCTCGAAGGTTCGATGCTTATAGTTCAACTATGTCTCGCCTTGGTTTTGAGAATTCGATTTTTCCCACATTTACTCCTGTCCTGAAGGAGGTGAGACGTTTAATCGTAAAAACAAGATATTTCTACTTCATTTACAGATTCAATATCTTATTTATGAAGACATTCAGCAATAATTTTTATTACGATTATAATATTTAATATAAAGGGTTTTTAAAGATCTTAAATGTTGAAATTTTATGTTAAAATTTTAAAAGGTTTGCAGATATTTGTACATCAGTTTTTCATCTCAGTCTCTATTCAATAAGAGATGATTCTTCAGTTTTCCATTTCATTCTCTCTTCAATAAGGGAAGATTCTTCAGTTTTCCATTTCATTCTCTCTTCAATAAGTGAAGATTCTTCTCTTTTCAAGCCTTTTCCTCTCCGTCAACTCATAACCAGATGGGCAAAGAACCAATTTCTAAGGGTTCTTCAAGTACATACATATGATACTAGTTGGGCTATGTTAAACTAGGATACCTGAATATACAGACGACATGGCTGCGGTGCTCCGTGATAATAGGATATTTTTGGCTGAAAACAAGATCAACAGACCTAAGTCGCGTGCTCTCAATTATTCTGATTTATGACGTTATGACCATATATTACAACCTTCAAAACTTTCAATAATTTCCGGACTAAGCTTGGGAAGACATTGGCGATTATATGATTTGAAAGAGAATCCAAAACAACATAAGGGTTTCAAATTTCGTTAGAATCGGCTGAATAGTTACGATGTTATTGCTAAAAAGAAACTCATAGAAAAGTAAAATGTTACCATCCGACCGAACCACCTACGGACCGACATATTAACTTATAGAATCGTATGCACGCGAGTAAAAACTTCCTGTGGTGTTAAGGAAAGCTGCACTGTACGCCAAATATCACTGCGCACATTGCAGTTTACTTTACGTGCCCCGACCGGCGAGGGGTGTAAACGATCCCATGTACTGGGACTGCCAAAGTAAAGGGCAAAACATCCCATGGATACAGTTTTTTTTTAGGGTTGTTTAGTCTATTGGAATTCTTTGCTTAGATAGGATGAAGAGGGTCTATTAGTGGTGCCCCCCATCATGCCCCTGATGAAGTGTGAAGGTAGCTACTCATTTCTATAGTAACCAGATTCCTAAAAGGTGTTTCTGTTCTCTAAAATCTCTTTAAAGATTTATTTGTGGAAAAGGAATTTTTAAATGAAACGTTTTCTTTTATAGTTTTTACTAATACAAATATGTAGTGGATTTTGAGAACATGTATGGGTGATTTAAGGGTTCGATGTGTTAGTATTTTTAAAGGGATGGGGATACTATGTAAAGATATACAAGGTGGCGCCTCCCTCCAAAATTGAACAGTTTTTGAGAAGCAATATCTCAATAACCATTACAGCTAAGGACAGGAAATATAAACAAATGACTGAAGAACTTTTATCTATAAATGATTATTCCTTGTAAAAATCGTATTCAAGTGATTTAATGAGTCAATTCGACTTTAAAAAAGTAATGTAAAAACGTTTTTAATTTTCTAAATTTCAACCTTGAAGAAATATCAAAATTTTAAATTAAATTTAAAATAATAGGAATGGTTCAATATGCCTTCCTTTATGGACAACCACAGATTGTAAGCAGGAGCTCCCTTTTGAAATTGCAATCTTTCAGTTGTTTTTTTTTTGGTGTGGGGAAGAGCACCCTGTATAATTAGACGCAACAGCGCAGTTTTCTTTATGTTTTAGTGGTCAAAATACTTTACTTAAAATCACATAAGATGAAAAGGAATACCGGTTATCTTTAGACAGAGAGGTCTGAAATCGACCTTGTTTAGTATCAAGAGAGATTAAAATGTCTATAAAAGACAATTTACTCCTCAAGTGTGTCTCTATTGTAAATTTCCAATTTGTATGAAAAGAGTTTATATAACATAAAAATAGGTAGCTATGTGTTTGCTGTTCGAAAATGGAAACAGAGTCATCTATAAATAAAAAAAAATAATGGAGGATTTATGTTCTAAGTCAGCAGAAAATATGGACTTCTCAAACCTGGTCATAAAATGGTCAGCCACCAATGGCCATAGTTGGAGATCCCATTGCGACACAATATATCCTGAAAATACATTATTGTTAAAGGGGAACCACGAGTCAGACGGAATTAAATCAAGGGCCCTTTTAAATGGGTTCTTCAACCTCCATGAAGTTTGTTTTAAGAATTCAATACCTGATTTAGAATTATATTCATATTGGCCAGGTGCTTTGCCTGTTTGTGTATTTTAAATAGGCTATACAAAGACGCAAATTAGCTGGTAGAACCGAATAGTTCATTATAAGTATCTTGTGAAAAAATATTATGTGCCTGCTTTATTTATGTTATGAAACTACTCACTTTGTCTTAGGGTCGTAAAACAATTGTTTTAGATGACTGATTTGAAGTTGAAATTTAGAATTATTATACAATTTACAATTAGTTTTATTCATTTGCAAACAAGAAACCCAACCACTTGTCTGAAGCCTCGAAAACAATTTCAATAGAAGCTTCACTCTTATGTCTATGTAAATTCCTCTACCTAATAAATTTTGTTTTCCTCAAAGCAAACTATGAATAATTTATTTCCCTTTTACAGTGATGGGCAAAAGTTTTGAGAATACGATATATTTTTTTTCATATAGGAAAATTAATAGAACTAATCAAACGTTGCATTTTATTTTAGTATGTTTCTATCATAATTTAAGTTGAAATATAAAAATTAGAGCCTGACCCCATTTTATTAATACAGTAAAACACCTGGGCGCTTACACACCCGCGGTCAAGTCATTGATCATTCCAAAGAACAAGAAGGCTCGTCTTGCACTCGCCCCTGAGAAAGTTTCACGTAGAGGCGGGGTTGGGGGGTGAACAATGGAGCCGAGTCCATTTCAGTGACGAATCTATATATAATTTTGTCTGAATCCAACGCCAAGAGAATAAAAATCAAGAAAATAGGTAAGAACGAATCACAGAACACACAAAACACGAATACAAACAACCAACTATGAATAGAACAAAAACATTTACAAAAATAAAATAAGACACACGTAAGAATCGATATAGAAACAAAAATACATAAAAGGAATCTAAACAACCAAACTACACGTCAAGTTAACATTAAAAAAGCTAAATTAGTACACGACTCCAAAGGTTTAAACGCCTTATAGTAATATATATATATATATATATATATATATATATATATATATATATATATATATATATATGCAAACATACTTTTCTACATATGTATACATATATAAAAAACAATAATAATAAAACAAACATTGAAAGAGATTAATTAGCCTGATCTCTATGCACCTTTGCAAATTTTGCAACCCTCAGACTTCCTTATTTCGCCACTATTCCCAAACCCCACTATTCTAATACACCACTATCTCTCACACTCACATACTCACCACTTCCCCACAAACCAAAATAAAGCCAGGGAGTTTGTTTCTCGCAAAGCAAGCGAAAGATTGTCCATCAATTGAACCAAAAAGAGCGAAATTTGGCGGAGTAAGCATTATGGGCTGGGGTGGTATTTCGGTAGAACACATTTGCGCACACCCGGAGCACAGTGAATGCACAAATGTACAAGGAATTAGTGAGAATGCATGTTTTTTCCTATCTGTGATGCTCTGAAGCCAACCTATTAGGTTGAGGAATAAGTTCTTGCCCTTTTTTTAATGTTGTGTTGATGTAAGTTTTGTTGGCGTGATTTGTGCAAGTATTAAGAAACAATAATAAATAATGAGAGCAAAATTTGCAAAGGTTAGGCTACGTCTCTTAACAGCATAGTCTATTAGGCTTTTGCTTAGGCTACGTCTTGAAGTTAAGTAATAAGTCATTGCGGTTTATTTAAAAGTTGTGTTAATTTAATTTTTGTTCTGTACCCTCAAAATGGAATGTAAAGTTGAAAGAAAGGCGCATTTTCGACACTTGTTGTTATTCATTTTCAATCAAGACGGGAACAATGCAAACGCAGCCAAAGCTCGTCGCGATATTTGTGCTGTGTACGGAGAAAATGTTTTATCAGAAAAGACAGTTCAATGGTGTTTTTTACGTTTCAAAAACGGTTATTTCAATCTTAATGACGAAGAACGCTCTGATCGCCCCATTAAGTTGGATGAAGATCGATTGAACGAGCTTCTTCATCAAAATCCCTGTCAATCGACTAGAGAATTGGCTGTACAATTAGCGTGTGATCAGAAAACTGTAGTGAATCACTTTCATTCGATGGGGAAAGTTCAAAAACTCGGTGCAGGGGTTCCGCACGCTTTGAGCGAAAGCAACTTCAACGCTCCATGATTGCCACAGGTTTGCTTGCTCGTCACAAGGCTACTCGTGGATATAAGGACAGATTTCTTTACCGCATCATCACTGGCGACGAAAGGTGGTGTGTTTATGTCAACATGAACCATCGAAAACAATGGCTTAGCCCCAATAAAAAAACACTTCCGCGATTAAAGCAAGGACTTCATCCACGAAAGACGATGTTGTGTGTGTGATGGGATTGTGAAGGCATAATTCTTTATGAGTTCCTTGCAAATAACGAGATTGTCAATGCATAACTCATCGTTCAACAAATGTATCGACTCGCCAAAGCTATTCGTGAAAAGCGACCTCATCGACGTTATGGAGTCCTTCTGCAAAACGACAATGCTTGTCCTCACATTGCCAATATGACAAAAGACGCCATCCAAACGCTTAATTTGGAACTCGTGCCGGATCCTCCATATTCGCCAGATTTGGCTCCATTGTATTTCCATCTGTTCCGATCGCTCTCCAACAATTTGCGTGGCGTTTCGTTCAATACTGATGTGTAATTAAGAACCTGGTTAGACAAATTCATCAAGTCAAAATTCAGAGATTTTTATTGCAGAAGCATCGAAAAACTAGTTGAACGTTGGGAAGAAGTCGTAAATAACAACGGAGAATATATTATTGATTAAATTGCATATTGTTATCAATTAAAAATGAAGTTTTTCTAAATTGTTAATGGTAATGAATAAATTTGATAAAACAGCAAGAACTTATTCCTCAACCCAATACAATTTTCACGAAGGATATTGTCCACTGGAAAATGATTAATTCAGTGAAAATCGTCCAGGCCGACGAGAGCATCACTTTTATAAACTGGCCTTCATAGAGTCTGTTCTGTACCCGAATCCCATTGGAAATTTTAGAAGACACTTAGCGAGAGCTCTATTGTGATGAATCGAAAAGAATTCAAAGACTATAGGAAATTCTTCAAGATGAATGGAACAATAGTGTCAATAGATGCTTCCTTCTTCTAACAGATTCAAAGTATCATCGAAAATAAAGGTATCCACACTAAATACTAATTACTTATAATTTCTACAATTGTCTTTCAATGATAATTATTTCTTCCTTATACTTCAATAGAAATTTGTGTCCACTGTCGTTCGAATCATTTTTGACATTTCAGTTTTTCTACTAAATTATCTGCTGGTAACTTTTTTTTTTATTAATCTAAATTTGTATCACCCTTACCAATACCTAGTTAGTGCCTGTAGATAATTGTACACCAATTTTGAAAACCAGAAACCTTGGATTATCTCTAACAAATGTTTTGGAAGAGGTTGTGATAGAAATACAGGCGTTCTGATCTTTTGCGACGGTACTGTAGAATACGGAGACCATTATCTGAGGGAAGGAATAGATGGGAAACGGAATTGAAAGTTACTTTCGTTTGTTGTTGAGGTTGCCATTGTGTATTGAATGAAAGATTCAGTCTCATTAGGTGATAGCTTGATACTCTTAGTATAGAGTGATTCAAAAATTTTAAACAAAAACATAGAATGCACTAACGAGCTTAAGAGAGCATAGAAAATATATAATCTATTGAGATTAAGTGACTAGTACATTGTGAGTGAGTTCTTATAATATAAAATTTTATATTGGACAATAGTTTTGGCGTTATATGAAAAACATTCTCAGATGTTTATTAATCATTTGCTTAATATGTATGCCAGATACTCCACGTAGCATGCATTACTGTTTCCACACTTATAGTGGTAAACTAAAGCGATCTTAAAATCAAAGTAATGTGGTCTTTATGTGGGAAGTAAGGACCTATAGTATCACAGTTAATTTATATGAAATTAAACAACTTGTAGAATATTGCATAAGATATACTTCAAAGGATTGTGCAAAAGGGGCCAATAAATGAAATTTTAGAAAAATCTGCTGTTTTAAAAACTGTATGTCATGTAGGGCGAGATTTATAAAGTCTCTTGAGAAATTATATTTGGTATTTATCGAAAATATTGATAGGATACATGCTATATCTAAAATAAGTTTCTCAGAAATTATATTTCTTTATCTAATTCTATTCAGCTAGTGGTTATTTTGATGGCTCTAAATATTATAGTTTTATACAAGCGACTATGAATATAATTTGAACCAAGCTAAAAAAATTGTTCCCGAAAAGGGCGGTTTTGTGTTTACGGTTGTCTTATTTGTTCCATCCTCTCTATGCACTGCAATATCAAGAAAATTAAGCCTGTAGTTAATCTCAATTTCTTTCGAGAACTTTATATTTGGGTGTTAGCAATCCAAATGCAGTAAAAACAACTCATGGTCTTTGTTACGGAGGAGGCAACATCCCTCCATAACTCTTGACCTTGTATAGTAATGGGCCTAAAATCAAAGGAGGGCAGTTCTCGCGCAAGAGAGTCTCATAATTACATTGGAATGAAGTGCCAAACTGGGTCTCAGAGGAAATACCATTACCATTCCATCTACCTTTTTGTAGAGTATATTGTCATGATCTATGGGGTGAGAAGAACGAACCCATCACTCTGCGACCTGGCCTCTTAAGTACCCTGGCGTTTGTGTCCATTCACGGTTGGAATTGAACCCGAAATTGAAATTAGTATCCATTAACTTAGCGAGAGCTGAGGGTAAAGTTGCTGTACGCTACATGTAAGATAAACAAGATCGTAATGATTAAATTTAATCGGATAAGGAAATGTTAACAATGTAAAAAAAAAATAGAAAACCAAATAAAATAAGATTTGTACCTCTGATTTGTTTTATTCTTGCTTTGTTATGCTTTAGAGAGGATTATTATTTTTAGAGGTGCTTCCTTCGTACACCGGGTTACCAAAGAGTCTCATTTAGCCTACACTTGATTCTTTATTTGGGTAATGTTTTATTTTCTTACGGAGAAAATTAAGTTTTATTATCTTAATGTTTTTTTTATATTTTCATTCTTTTTGGCAGTTATTTATCCTTTTAAAATTAGTCAGGGACTCTCTCAATGTATATTTATTCATCTACTTGTCCACCCACCTATACATCCTTGCCTCCCCCCTCCTTCCATCCATTTATTCACAATATCATTTGTATATGGTTTATAGTAATCCAACTCTTTTGAATATAAACAAAGAATCATCACACCAAATGCATGATAAGGACACAAAACCCTCGATATCTAAGTAAACAAAGAAGTAAGAAATTAAGCTACAATGAAGGAACTAAGACGACTAACACCATATTTCCCAAATTCCATTAATATGATAAATCCGGTTTGTGTAAAGCGAATTAAAATCCTCCTCTGAATCCTGAGGCTGCATTTATTTACGAATACAGGAAATGAGTACAAAAACATCGAAATTTGGGGAAAAAGTTGCTTGGCATTCAAACAACTTTAATGTAAAAAATATCCTGGGTAAAAAACCTTTCTACGGAAGTTTAGATGGCTTATAAATATTTCTCCTAGTTCCTATTCCAAAAAAAGTTGCCAGATTGTACTTAAAATAAACCTATACAAATTTTTATTGTATATTGGCTAGTTAGAAAAGGTGGTTCTGCAAGTAGTTGTGAATCTACAGTAGCTTCCAACACCACGGCAACAGAAGTTTATACCACCCTGAACACGTATTTAAATGCAAGTGGATTTTGTATTTTTGAAAATTCATATCATGTAATGACAAATAGGTGCGAATGATTTTATGAGTTTGTTGTTAGGATGACTTGAATATTTTATATCCAGCCAAAATAGCAAATAATTGAAACTAAATAGGTGGCATCTGCACTCCTACTGTCTCTGACGTCATAAGTCCTTTTTATATCGAGGTCATCAAAATGTGAATTGGAATTTTTAATCGCATATTGTTTAAATGAATAGGTGAAGGTTTTCCAAATCTTTGTTTATATACCCTGATTATTTGGTTTCTTTCCAAAGCAACAAATAAATGAAGGCTGAAGGGAAGCCTATGCACTCGTACCGATTCCGACGTCATACATCGCCTTCCTTATGGAGTCACTGAAATGTCAATTGGATTTTAAAATTAAATATTGTTTAAATCTTTTTTGAAATGTTTCTATATATCTCTTTTAAGAAACCGTGATTATTTTACATGACACGAAATCAAATAAATGAAGCAAAACGATAGGCTATGCACGCCTACAGCCTCTGACGTCATACTGTGCCTCCGCCCAGAGTAGGTGAAAGCAAATCTGTGAATGCGAACCGGCTAGAACTGAGTCAAGGCCGCATTCGCGTTTAATTCGTTCTCCTTACGGCTTAGTTGAGGCCACGTCCTTAAGTGACTAACCGGAAAAAAATACCTCGTCTGCTTCGTTGATAATTCGCTTGTGTAAATGGGGCTTAGTGACTGCAATCATTTGATGTGTGGTGCATATTTTTATGGGTTACACGTGACTGCGTAATATCTAACTGTCTCGTAATATTATGAAAATTGTGAGGAAACTACGCAAGCTTGCACGTATTTTGAACACGACACGTGCTTCCAGTGACTCATAATAATTGGCGCGAAACTTTAACAACTTTATGAAAATTCCAGCAGTATTATTATTTCTTGATAATAATAATAATATATATTTAGTAATTATTATGCGAATAATAATAACAATGTTTTATGTGAACATATGCGCGCATATTTATTCTCGTACCCTTCCATTCTGAAATACTGCTTATCCGAGGGGGAAGTAAGTGTCCAGTTGATTAAAGTTAAGCTACACTGTAAGTGGTTAGCAGCCAGAAAGAGGCCTGAGTCTGGTCGATATTGCTGTTACTGGCATATTCGATAACAAGAGGGATTTAGAACCTCAAGTAAGGGTTCAGGACTCCAATGAGAAAACTTTCGATAAACATGCGCGAATCTTCATATAACCAGCATGAAAAACGAAAATTTGCATTCCTTTAAATTTTACAAGTAATACAGGATGGCGCTCAGCAACTGAAAATCGACAACTGATATAGAATATGATCGACATGTATCTTTAAGATATCATCGACATATATCAAGTGTCTAGAAAATATCTTCCACATATCTCTAGCAAATATTATCGACATATCTCTTAGCAAATATCATTGACATATCTCAAAAATCCATCGACATATTTCTACCAAATATCATCGACATATCTGCAGAAAATACCAAGATATATCGACCAAATATCATCGACATATACATACCTAAAAGATATTATCCACATATATCAAGTAAATACCAGTGATATATCTCTAGAAAATACCATAGACATATCGCTAGCAAGTAAAATCGATATAATTTAGCAAATATCATCAACATATCTCAAGAAAATATCATCGAGATATATCTAGAAGATATCATCAACATACTTCCAGCAAATACCATCGACAAATCTCTAGCAAATATCATCGTATGTCCCTAGAAATTATCGGTCGTATATATTTAGCAAATATCATAGCCATATCTCTAGAATATATGATGTTGTTTAGCATTAGAATAACATTAATTAATGTACATCTAAATACAATATTTAGAAGTACCTGAATATTTGTATTTGTGTTCTTTGACGAATTTTTACTATTTGTTTTAAAATAAGGAGTAGACAAACGGGCAAATTCATACCGGCAGAGTTTTTGTTAACAGGTTTGTGAACGAACGGGTGAAGTTAAAAGAAGAAGATAAATTGTGTGTAAGATACTTATGTCAAGTATGTACACTCTTTGATGCTCTAGGGATTATTGAAACGCGCAACTCTCCTGAACTTTGCTCCTTTTTATAAGAGGATCTACACTCGAGGGCCGTTGTAAAAAAAAATGATAATAATAAGTAGCATTATACCAGAAATGTAGGAAGTTCATAGTGGATTTAGCGATTAACTCTTGGATTTAACCAAGAAACCACAACGAGATGATGGATTCAAACAATCCCAAACGTGCTTTAAGTTCGGACTTCTAAGTTCTTACGCTTTTTATACGAACTCTTTCTTGAAACTAAATAAACCCTCCCACTACTTAAAGACGAAATTTAACACGTCTCTTCTCTCATTTGATTCTTATTTACTTTGTCATTTAGTTTTAGATTCTCGCCGCCATACTTCCCCATTCCTTCCTCAGAGTAGATAAGCGTTGGCTTACATCAATTTCCATTAATTTCTCGCTCATTCTCACCTATTTGAATTTCACATTTCACTTCTCTTTACAAGATGCCTTATTACGTGAAAGTATCAACGAAAATCAGTGCTTTAATCTCGTTACCATCACGAATCTGGTATCAGCTGTAACTAAATCAAAGTAATAAGTTGGTTGTTGTTCCCAGAAATAGTGTTATTTTACCATTAAGTAACTATTATCAAGGGTAACTAAATGTAACCTATTAAGGCAGGTAGGGTAACCAGACATGACTATGTACCGTTAAGCCTGGTTAATACTGATATTACTAAGTGATGGCAAAGAAAATATGCCACTGGGGACCAGATATAACTCATTAAGTTATATCCATTTACCACTAATACTAGTTACACGATGGTAAATTAGCAGTATATCACTGATTTTCGTTGATAACAGGAAATATTTCCAATTTCAAATAAAGATCAAGTATTGACGAAATTTGGGAGAAATTTTGCTATTGTCTTTTTAGTTTGAGGCAATTTTTCAGTCTGTGTGGAGAGAATATTTGTATATAAAAAACAACAACTATTTTTATCCTAGAAGTGAACACCTTGTGTGGTTGGTTGAGGCAGGAAGTGGCTATGATGTGTCAAATCGGAGGTTCCTCTCTCAAAGGCTCGTCGGGTGAACGTTTTTTTACGAAAGTTCATAAGACCAAGCGTGACATTCCACCGTATGTGAGAATGATTAAGCGACGTAAAAGATTATCGTGATATATTACATAGAGCGTGCGCAGGATTTTTATTTATTAATTCACTTAAAAACATGACTCTTATATCATGATAGAAATGTCAGTTATCATAATGTAGTTTCTGTTGAAGAGAATGCTTGCATTGTGCTTACACCTGCTGTGGTGAGGCCAAAAGTCAATTAACGAGACGCAAGAAAAGCGATGGGGTTGGGGCATGGGATTAAGAGTGTTCCTTTAGATGACTTGGTATATAGTGCATGGCAATAAATACGTCCGTGACGAGATGAGTGTTCTAAGAGAGTTGGCAACTTGGGTTGTCACTTAGTTATTTGTTAGGAATACAAAAAGGAGGACATCTTGTTCGAAGTTTCAAGTACTTGTTCTCTTAATATGAACTTGCTCCTGAATATTTAGAATATATCTTCTTAGTCTCGGATTGGTTATTGCAGTCCTAATTGCTTTTAACATTTTAAAACTTTTGATTATTTAGCATGCCTTGTTTTTCATGTGTATTCCGAATCATTCATAGGACACTATGTGAAAATGCTCTCGTAGTTAACACGTGTTAATTTTTTACTCAATAAAATTTTAACTTCCAAGAAAGAGCAGAGGGTAAATCAAAAGCCCCAGTGAATAGGAGAAATTAAAATGATATATTTTTTTCTATTCGGACCCAAATCTTACATACATAGATGTGAGTAAAAACTTTTAACTTTTATTGAGACTGCGTGTAAAAGTTTTAGGTATCATGTCTGTCATACCTTCACCACTTGCCATTATTCTTCGACCTTTTCTGTTGATCTGCAACACTTTCATTTTTTTCTGAACTCTTGTGAGTTGTTTCATGTTTTCTGCCAAAATTCCATTGCAGCCTCGCAACAGCTTCCTGATTATGCCATAAGTAGGCTTTCAATTCTTAATTTTGTAAATCTTGGAAATCACATTTCATTAGAGAAAATTATTTGAGGAACAACAAAAAATATTAATTTTTCGTATGTAAAGTTTTAGTTGACTATTTATTTATCTCTTATTTGACAGTTAAGCTTCCTGTTACATTTCTTCAATTCTTCCTAATCATTAACAAAATTTCAATGCAGAGATTGTGGGTTAGGAGGATTCAGATAGGATAGAAAATAACATGGAATAGAAAGGATTGGGAAATCCTCATTCTCACCATACAGGCAATATATTTCATCAACTCAGACTCCATAGGTCGAAGCTGCTGAGACTAGGGTTGTAGTGTTAGAGCCACATCATAGGATGGAAAATGACAGTATAAGATACCTCACAAATGAGCACTTTGAAGTTTTATGAAATCTTATAATGGGTTCATACTTTGAACTGAGAACAAAAAAACATCTGAGGAAGTGAATATAAATGCGTACTAGGAGAAAAACAGTGTTCCCTTAAGATATTATTAACGGTCCTTTTTGAAAATCCAAAAAGGAAGTTTGTTTAAATGAGCGAAATTTTTGTGGTTCCTAACTTGGTGGGATCTGGACAAGCGAGCAAAAATACTAGTTAGATCTAGAAAACTACAGGTCTAAAGTAAGCGCTTAAAAGTTTACAGCTTGGATCGCTTAAAGATATGCGGATAGCTCGTGCACAATTTTAGCAGAGGCACAAAATATTGGCTTCCTGAATTTCAACGACTGGCCTAGAATGTGATTAATAAAAGAGAAAAGAAAAAATACCGTCAACGTATAATCTAAATATCTCTTAACGCTCAGGAATTTAAACAATTCAGTTAAACTACGAGGAGCGATCAATATGTTTTGCGAATCGGTAGGGCAAAACAGAGGAAGGGGGATGGCTGTTTGTGGGGTGATAGGACAAGTTATGACAAGTCAGGACCTGCAGCCGCACGGTCCTGCCTCGTCTATTTAAGATGAAGTAGCTGATCGCAGATCGGCAGTCACAAATTTTTGAACAATGGAGAAGGTTGAGCACCGCGGAGTGATCAAATATTTGACCAAGGAAGGCAAGAATGCAAAAAAGATCCATGAACGCATTGTTGCAGCGTACAACAACACCGCCCCTTCCTATGCAACCATTGCTCGCTGGAATAGAGAGTTATGCCATGGTTGTGAGTCCTTGAAGATGACCCCCGTCCAGGACGCCCATCAGACGTGACCAACGAGGACAATGTGGCCCGTGTGGAGAGGATAATCCTCGAAAATCGACGGGTGAAGGTCGAAGAAATAGAGTGAGAACTTGGAATATCACATCGAAGTGTTATCAACATCATCCACGACAATTTGGCCATGACCATGGTCTCTGCCCGTTAGGTCCCTAGAAACATGACGCCCCATGATCGACTTCAACGTCGTCAAAGTCCACAAGGCCAAAGTTGCACAAGCTGCCCTGTGCGAGTGCGGATTCGAGGAGCTTGGACGCCGGTTTGGGGATGATGAAGATGTCCAGCTCGCCGTCCAGGAGTGGATTGAACAGCAGTCGGAAGATTTCTGGTTGTCGGGAATTCAAAGCCTCAGAGACAAGTGCCTTAAGTGCATTGAAGTCGAGGGTAGTTATATTGAAAAATAATAAAACACTTTTCCGATATCTCGTTTCCTTATATCTGAATTGCAAAACTTATTAACCGCCCCTCGTACTTCAAATGTCCGTCACTTTCCTTAAAAAATCTTCATTTGTATGAGTAAGTACATTTTTTCTATCCGTTATTGGAAGAAATAACGGATAGAAAAGACTAGAATATAATAATTTTGTTTAGTATATATAAAATTTTTTTAAAATTATATAGGTAATAATTACAATATCATTTCTTCTATATATTTTATATAAATCTGGTTAAATTTACGAAAAAATAGGATTCCTCTTTTAGAGCGTTAAAATAAGCTAAATGGTGACATTTGGCAACCATTGCAAGGTATAACTTTAATTTCTATGAAAAGACTTAATATAAAGGATTTGTTTTGCTTCTGTAAAATTAACATATATGTAATTAAAAAAAAAATAGTACTAATTAATCTCCAAAACTTCTATTTTAATATTTCATAACCGCTTTATATTTAGACAACCTCTATCGAAGAAATATTTTAGGAATTTACAGAATCTTATTAAATTGCTTATGTTTAATACTTCAGCGATTGTAAGATTCGATAAATTGGTAAAACACTGTGAATGAATAAAATTAAGTAAATTAAGGTAATGTATTATTATTTGAATTCATATTAAATGTATTAAGCAGTCTAATATGAACTCAGTTTGTTTATTTGAAGGCTCTAAAGAGTAATTCATTTTTTCTTTGAAATATTAAAGGAAATGTTTTATTGATTCCTTGTACACTAATGAATGGCAATTGTAAGAATTTATTATAGTCTAGGAATTTGTAAAATAAATTAATGTAAGTAGAGTGAATAAATTTAAAATTATTAGAACTATTTAAATGTCTACAAATTAATTCGATTGTGAAATGTCAAAATAGTGAATGTATGCGTGTCGTTTATGTTCGCTGAAACATCCATTTATTACATAATGTACAATACATTTCATGAAAACCACTGGCTCACCAGATCGTGGAGTAGAAACTCCATTCCCACTAAAATGCAGCCCAATAGCTTTGTTGGTAGCACTTGAAATGAGTGTAGCGAAAAGGCATAAAAGGAAAACACCCGAGCATTTAAGAAAAACGCCTAGTCATTATAGAAAAACCGTTCAGTCATTAAAGAAAAAAACGCCCGGTCATTAAAGAAAAAACACCCGGTCATTATAGAAAAACGCCCGGTCATTAAAGAAAAAACGCTCGGTCATTAAAGAAAAAACGCCCGGTCATTAAAGAAAAACCACCCGGTATTTAAAGAAAAACCGCCCAGTTATTAAAGAAAAACTGCCCGGTTATTAAAGAAAAACCGCCCGGTCATTACAGAAAAAACGTCCGGTCATTAGAGAAAAACCGCCCGGTCATCATAGAAAAACATTTCGGTCATTATAGAAAAAACGCCCTGTCATTAAAGAAAAACCGTCTGGTCATTATAGAAAAACCGTTCAGGCATTAAAGAAAAAAACCCTCATCATTAAAGAAAAAACGACCGGTCATTAAAGAAAAAACGCCCGGTCATTAAAGAAAATACGCTTGGTCATTAAAGAAAAAACGCTCGGTCATTAAAGAAAAAACGCCCGGTCATTAAAGAAAAAACGCCCGGTCATTAAAGAAAAAATGCCAGGTCTATAGAAAAACCGCCCGGTCATTAAAGAAAAAAACGCCCGGTCATTAAAGAAAAACGCCCGGTCATTAGAGAAAAAACGCCCGGTCATTAGAGAAAAACTGCCCGGTCATTAAAGAAAAAACGCCCGGTCATTAAAGAAAAACTGCCTGGTCATTAAAGAAAAAACGCCCGGTCATTTAAGAAAAAACGCCCGGTCACTAAAGAAAAAACTGCCTGGTCATTAAAGAAAAGACGCCCGGTCATTTAAGAAAAAACGCCCGGTCACTAAAGAAAAAACGCATGGTCATTAAAGAAAAAACGCCCGGTCATTAAAGAAAAAATGCCCGGTTATCAAAGAAAAAATGCCCGGTCATTAAAGAAAAAACGTCCGGTCATTATAGAAAAACCGCCTGGTCATTATAGAAAAAACGCCCGGTCATTAAAGAAAAAACGCCCGGTCATTAAAGAAAAAACGCCCGGTCATTATAGAAAAAACGCCCGGTCATTAAAGAAAAACTGCCCGGTCATTAAAGAAAAAACGCCCAGTCGGTCATTAAAGAAAAAACGCCCGGTTATTAAAGAAAAAACGCCCGGTTATTAAAGAAAAAACGCCCGGTCATTTAAGAAAAAACGCCCGGTTACTAAAGAAAAAATGCCCAGTCATTAAAGAAAAAACGCCCGGTCATTAAAGGAAAAATGCCCGGTTATCAGAGGAAAAACGCCCGGTCATTAAAGAAAAAACGTCCGGTCATTAAAGAAAAACCGCCCGGTCATTATAGAAAAACCGTTCGGTCATTAAAGAAAAAATGCCCGGTCATTAAAGAAAAACCGCCCGGTCATTATAGAAAAACGCCCGGTCATTAAAGAAAAAACGCTCGGTCATTAAAGAAAAAACGCCCGGTCATTAAAGAAAAAACGCTCGGTCATTAAAGAAAAAACGCCCGGTTATTAAAGAAAAACTGCCCGGTATTAAGAGAAAACCGCCCGGTCATTAAAGAAAAACTGCCCGGTCATTAAAGAAAAACCGCCCGGTTATTACAGAAAAAACGTCCGGTCATTAAAGAAGAACCGCCCGGTCATTAGAGAAAAACCGTTTGGTCATTATAGAAAAAACGCTCGGTCATTAAATAAAAAACGCCCGGTCATTAAAGAAAAACCACCCGGTATTTAAAGAAAAACCGCCCGGTTATTAAAGAAAAACTGCCCGGTTATTAAAGAAAAACCGCCCGGTCATTACAGAAAAAACGTCCGGTCATTAGAGAAAAACCGCCCGGTCATCATAGAAAAACATTTCGGTCATTAAAGAAAAACTGCCCAGTTATTAAAGAAAAACCGCCTGGTCATTATAGAAAAAACACTCGGTCATTAAAGAAAAAACGCCAGGTCATCAAAGAAAAAACGCCTGGTCATCATAGAAAAAACGCACCGTCATTAAAGAAAAACCGCCTGGTCATTACAGAAAAAACGCTCGGTCATTAAAGAAAAAACACCCGGTCATTAAAGAAAAAACACCCGGTCATTAAAGAAAAAACGCCCGTTCATTAAAGAAAAAACGCCCGGCCATTAAAGAAAAACCGTCTGGTCATTATAGAAAACCGTTCGGTCATTAAAGAAAAAAAAACCTCATTATTAAAGAAAAAACGACCGGTCATTAAAGAAAAAACACCCGGTCATTAAAGAAAAAACGCTCGGTCATTAAAGAAAAAACACCCGGTCATTAAAGAAAAAATGCCCGGTCATTAAAGAAAAACTGCCTGGTCATTAAAGAAAAAATGCCCGGTTATTAAAGAAACACCGCCCGGTCATTAAAGAAAAACGCCCGGTCATAAAAGAAAAAGTAATGTGGGGTGAGATGTGATCTAATAGATCCTCTTCGCCAAGATTAACTTCCAAGTGCCTGGGCCGGGACCTTGCAGTTCGCGTATATTCAGGGCTCTCTTGGAGGTCCGGATAAAGGCAAGCACTTGCATTGCAGTGATTCTGGCAGCTAAGCGAAAGAGTTGTGTGAATGACAATAATCTGCCTCTCCACTGAGTGCCATCATTATTATGCCACGGATGGCTGAGATTAACAGTAGTCACTATCAGTGGGTTTCCAGCGGTTGCAACCTACGCCAGATCAATCAATATGATCCTGATAAATAAATGCAATCGAAGAAGAGGCTTTATAAAGTAACCCAAAATACCTCAAATATACTCCTTTCAATAGATAAAGTAAATAACGAAAATATTTGTTGCGGCGCCATTTTTAAATGCCATGAGAAGGTCTAATTTAGGCTTGCTCGTTTGACGATAGCGAACCAAGGAAGTTTTTTTAAGGTTATTATTAGTCTTTTTTTATTTAAAAACACGTAAAGTGATTTAAAATACTAGCAGGAATTTGAAATGGTATACGGGAGAAACATTGAGGGTTCTTTTTTTATTATTGAGACCCACTACCCTTATTTGTACCTTTCCCCCCCCCCCATTAAGGAAGCTGTCTGTCAAGGTTATTGTTTCAACGTTCGCGACCCAACTCTTTTGTGTGAAAATTAATTGAAGTTTATTACCTTCATTTTTTAACAAAATCTTAAAAAGAAAGAGTCAAAGTGTCAAAAAAGCAGGAGTGAAATTACAATTAAGAAACAATTTAATTTTTGTCGTTGTATAAGCCTTATTACCCGAGGTAATAAAATAGTCTCTAAATCGAGGTACAGGTTAGAAAATTTATTTGCAATCTATTCTATAGGCTTATCTGAATTGTTTTATGATATTATTCACCGTGTAAATGATTATTTTCCAAGTTATTGGTATTTCTAATTAATATTTTCCCACCCACGATGTAGTAGGTTATTTAAACATGTTTGGTTTTAGTAATTCTACAGATTAACCTCCCTCCAAATCGCCAACAAATCGTGTTACTCCAATAGCACTGGGTTAAGATTGTAGCGCGAGTTCAAAAATAGATGATGAAGAAACAATGTTTTTATCGTTATTTTGAGGTCTTTAAAAGGTAAGGAAACGCTTGCTCCTGTTAATCAATAGAATTACAAAAACAAAACATGTTTAAATAACCTACTACCCCAAACGTTATATATAGTGGATTGGAAAATAAAATTGAACAAATATTAACCTTAAAAGCTAGATCATTTTTTTTTTAGTTTTAAAGGATGACACTTAGAGACGGTGTCATTGAAGAATTATTTCGTTGCAGAACCAAGTGAAATATAATCTTCTCTTGACTTTATAAAGGCGAGACACCCTCTACGCCAACAAAATATTTCTCATAGGACAATATTACAACGATACCAAGAAGGATTGGGGAGTTCAGACATCACTAATAAGGTATTTAAAGGTTGAATCCCTGTTCGTAACACGAACTTGCCTCATCTGTATGAGAATTGTTACATGGAATATAAGACTCAACGAAATCTCCAAAATGAGCATTTTGATATATTTTATTAGGTATTATAATGGGTTCACATCTAGCCGTAAAACAACTTTTCTTAAAAGTGTCCAAATAGACAATAGTGGTCTAGACACCAAATTTTTCCTTGGCTATATTCTCTCTTTTGTAAATCTCTGAATGGACAATGCGCTCAAATGACCGAGCTTTATTCTCTCTTCTGGAGCGATCTGTGCAAGTGTTGCAACTAAGGTAAATAACATAGAGGAAATACTATAAAAACAATAACAAGTGTCAATAATTACTGCAATACTCATTAGGGAAGTGAAGAAGGTGCATGCATTATACATTATTACATTATCAGTATCTCATCTTCCTATGATTCTAAATTTGCTTTGCCCTGTCATTACCATATATTATACAAAAAAAATACCACCAACATTATAATATATAATGTTGTTAAAGTAACAGCCTCATTCATATGTAACCAATTTAATGTCATTTTTTAAGCCGTTTATTATTTTCTCCTTAACAATTTTATTAGTTTTCGCTAACTCAAGTATGGTTTTGTATCTATCCAAAAGGAAAAGACAGGAAAGAATATATTATTTTATTATTTGTTCAATTATATATATATATATATAAATATAATCCTTGTACGAGGGGCGGTCAATAAGTTTTGCGAATCGGTAGGGAGGGCAAAACAGAGGAAGGGGGATGGCTGTTTGTGGAGGTGTTAGGACAAGTTATGACAAGTTATGACCTGCAGCCGCACGCTCCTGCCTCGTCTATTTAAGAAGCAGTAGCTGATCGCAGATCGTCGGTCACAAATTTTTCAACAATGGAGAAGGTTGAGCACCGCGCCGTGATAAATTTTAAAACCAAGGAAGGCAAGAATGCAAAAGAGATCCATGAACGCATGGTTTCAGTGTACACCGACACCGCCCCTTCCTATACAACCATTGCTCGCTGGAATAGGGAGTTACGCCATGGTCGTGAGTCCCTTGAAGATGAATCCCGTCCAAGGCCCCTGTCAGCCGTGACCAACGAGGACAATGGGGTCCGTGTTGAGAGGAGGATCCTCGAAAATCGACGGGTAAAGGTCGAAGAAATCCAGCGAGAACTCGGAATATCACATGGAAGTGTTATCAAACTCATCCACGACAATTTGTCCATGACCCGTTGGGTCCCTAGAAACCTCACGCCCCATGATCGCCTTCAACATCATCAAAGTCCACAAGGCCAGAGTTGCACAATCTGCCCTGTCCGAGTGCGGATTCGAGGAGCTCAACCATCCCCCTAACAGTCCAGATCTGGCCCCTAGCGACTACTTTTTATTCCGCCAGCTCAAGGCTGCACTGCTTGGACGCCGGTTTCGGGACGATGAAGATGTCCAGCTCGCCGTCCAGGAGTGGATTGAACAGCAGTCGGGAGATTTCTGGTTGTCGGGAATTCAAAGCCTCAGAGACAAGTGGCGCAAGTGCATTGAAGTCGAGGGTAGTTATATTGAAAAATAATAAAACACTTTTCCGATATCTCGTTTCCTTATATCCGAATTGCAAAACTTATTAACCGCCCCTCGTACTTCAAATGTCCGTCACTTTCCTTAATAAATCTTCATTTGTATGAGTAAGTACATTTTTTCTATTCGTTATTGGAAGAAATAACGGATAGAAAAGACTAGAATATAATAATTTTGTTTAGTAAATATAAAATTTGTTTGAAATTATATAGGTAATAATTACAATATCATTTCTTCTATATATTTAATATAAATCTGGTTAAATTGACGAAAAAAAAGGATGCTTCTTTTAGAGCGTTAAAATAAGCTAAATGGTGACATTTGGCAACTATTGCAAGGTATAACTTCAATTTCTATGAAAAGACTTAATATGAAGGATTTGTTTTGCTTCTGTAAAATTAACATATAGGTAATTAAAAAAAAAAATAGTACTAATTAATCTCCAAAACTTCTATTTTAATATTTTATAACAGCTTTATATTTAGACAACCTCTATAGTAGAAATATTTTAGGAATTTACAGAATCTTATTAAATTGCTTATGTTTAATACTTCAGCCATTGTAAGATTCGATAAATTGGTAAAACACTGTGAATGAATAAAATTAAGTAAATTAAGGTAATGTATTATTATTTGAATTCATATTAAATGTATTAAGCAGTCTAATATGAACTCAGTTTGTTTATTTGAAGGCTCTAAAGAGTAATTCATTTTTTCTTTGAAATATTAAAGGAAATGTTTTATTGATTCCTTGTACACTAATGAATGGCAATTGTAAGAATTTATTATAGTCTAGGAATTTGTAAAATAAATTAATGTAAGTAGAGTGAATAAATTTAAAATTATTAGAACTATTTAAATGTCTAAAAATTAATTCGATTGTGAAATGTCAAAATAGTGAATGTATGCGTGTCGTTTATGTTCGCTGAAAAATCCATTTATTACATAATGTACAATACATTTCATGAAAACCACTGGCTCACCAGATCGTGGAGTAGAAACTCCATTCCCACTAAAATGTAGCCCAATAGCTTTGTTGGTAGCACTTGAAATGAGTGTAGCGGAAAGGCATAAAAGGAAAACACCCGGATATTTAAGAAAAACGCCTAGTCATTATAGAAAAACCGTTCAGTCATTAAAGAAAAAACGCCCGGTCATTAAAGAAAAAACACCCGGTCATTATAGAAAAACACCCGGTCATTAAAGAAAAAACGCTCGGTCATTAAAGGAAAAACGCCCGGTCATTAAAGAAAACCCCCCCGGTATTTAAAGAAAAACCGCCCGGTCATTAAAGAAAAACTGCCCGGTTATTAAAGAAAAACCGCCCGGTCATTACAGAAAAAACGTCCGGTCATTAGAGAAAAACCGCCCGGTCATCATAGAAAAACCGTTCGGTCATTAAAGTAAAAACGCCCTGTCATTAAAGAAAAACCGTCTGGTGATTATAGAAAAACCGTTCGGTCATTAAAGAAAAAAAACCCTCATCATTAAAGAAAAAACGCCCGGTCATTAAAGAAAAAACGCCCGGTCATTAACGAAAAAACGCCTAGTCATTAAAGAAAAACTGCCCAGTTATTAAAGAAAAAACGCCCGGTCATTAAAGAAAAAACGTCCGGTCATTATAGAAAACCCCCCTGGTCATTATAGAAAAAACGCCATGTCATTAAAGAAAAAACGCCCAGTCATTAAAGAAAGACCGCCCGTCATTACAGAAAAACGCCCGGTCATTAAAGTAAAAACGCCCGGTCATTAAAGAAAAAACGCCCGGTCATTAAAGAAAAAACGCTCGCCATTAGAGAAAAACTGCCCGGTCATTAAAGAAAAAACGCCCGGTAATTAAAGAAAAAACGCCCGGTCATTAAAGAAAAAACGTCCGGTCATTATAGAAAAACCGCCTGGTCATTATAGAAAAAACGCCCGGTCATTAAAGAAAAAACGCCAGGTAATTAAAGAAAAACTGCCCGGTCATTAAAGAAAAACTGCCCGGTCATTAAAGAAAAAACGCCCAGTGGGTCATTAAAGAAAAAACGCTTGGTGATTAAAAAAAAACGCCCGATCATTGAAGAAAAAACGCCCGGCCATTAAAGAAAAACTGCCCGGTCATTAAAGAAAAACCGTTCGGTAATAAAGAAAAAACGCCCGTTTATTAAAGAAAAACGCCCGGTCATCAAAGAAAAAACGCCCGATCATTAAAGAAAAAACGTCCGGTCATTATAGAAAACCCGCCTGGTCATTATAGAAAAAATGCCCGGTCATTAAAGAAAAACTGCCCGGTCATTAAAGAAAAACTGCCCGGTCATTAAAGAAAAAACGCCCAGTGGGTCATTAAAGAAAAAACGCCCGGTCATTAAAGAAAAACCGCTTGGTGATTAAAAAAAACGCCCGATCATTGAAGAAAAAACGCCCGGCCATTAAAGAAAAACTGCCCGGTCAATAAAGAAAAATTGCCCGGTCATTAAAGAAAAAACGCCCAGTGGGTCATTAAAGAAAAAACGCCCGGTCATTAAAGAAAAAACGCTTGGTGATTAAAAAAACCCGCCCGTCATTGAAGAAAAACGCCCGGCCATTAAAGAAAAACTGCCCTGTCATTAAAGAAAAACCGTTCGGTAATAAAGAAAAAACGCCCGGTCATTAAAGAAAAACGCCCGGTCATCAAAGAAAAAACGCCCGGTCATTAGAGAAAAACTGCCCGGTCATTAAAGAAAAAACGCCCTGTCATTAAAGAAAAACTGCCTGGTCATTAAAGAAAAACCGCCCGGTCATTAAAGAAAAAACGCCCGGTCACTAAAGAAAAAACGCATGGTCATTAAAGAAAAAACGCCCGGTCATTAAAGAAAAAACGTCCGGTCATTATAGAGAAACCGCCTATTCATTATAGAAAAAACGCCCGGTCATTAAAGAAAAACTGCCCGGTCATTAAAGAAAAAACGCCCAGTCGGTCATTAAAGAAAAAACGCTCTGTCATTAAAGAAATTACGCCCGGTCATTTAAGAAAAAACGCCCGGTCACTAAAGAAAAAACGCCCGGTCATTAAACAAAAAACGCCCGTTCATTAAATAAAAAATGCCCGGTTATCAAAGAAAAAACGCCCGGTCATTAAAGAAAAAACGTCCTGTCATTAAAGAAAAACCACCCGGTCATTATAGAAAAACCGTTCGGTCATTAAAGAAAAAACGCCCGGTCATTAAAGAAAAACCACCCGGTCATTATAGAAAAACCGTTCGGTCATTAAAGAAAAAACGCCCGGTCATTAAAGAAAAACCGTCTGGTCATTATAGAAAAACCGTTCGGTCATTAAAGAAAAAACCCCCTCATCATTAAAGAAAAAACGACCGGTCATTAAAGAAAAAACGCCCGGTCATTAAAGAAAAAACGCTCGCTCATTAAAGAAAAAACGCCCGGTTATTAAAGAAACACCGCCCGGTCATTAGAGAAAAACGCCCGGTCGTTAAAGAAAAAGTAATGTGGGGTGAGATGTGATCCAATAGATCCTCTTCGCCGAGATTAACTTCCAAGTGCCTGGGCCGGGACCTTGCAGATCGCGTATATTCAGGGCTCTCTTGGAGGTCCGGATAAAGGCAAGCACTTGCATTGCAGTGATTCTGGCAGCTAAGCGAAAGAGTTGTGTGAATGACAATAATCTGCCTCTCCACTGAGTGCCATCATTATTATGCCACGGATGGCTGAGATTACAGTAGTCACCATCAGTGGGTTTCCAGCGGTTGCTACCTACGCCAGATCAATCCATATGATCCTGATAAATAAATGCAATCGAAGAAGAGGCTTTATAAAGTAACCCAAAATACCTCAAATATACTCCTTTCAATAGATAAAGTTAATAATGAAAATATTTGTTGCGGCGCCATCTTTAAATGCCATGAGAAGGTCTAATTTAGGCTTGCTCGTTTGACGATAGCGAACCAAGGAAGTTTTTTTAATGTTATTATTAGTCTTTTTTTATTTAAAAACACCTAAAGTGATTTAAAATACTAGCAGGAATTCGAAATGGTATACGGGAGAAACATTGAGGGTTCTTTTTTTATTATAGCGACCCACTACCCTTATTTGTACCTTTTTTCCCCCCTATTAAGGAAGCTGTCTGTCAAGGTTATTGTTTCAACGTTCGCGACCCAACTCTTTTGTGTGAAAATTAATTGGAGTTTATTACCTTCATTTTTTAACAAAATCTTAAAAAGAAAGAGTCAAAGTGTCAAAAAAGCAGGAGTGAAATTACAATTAAGAAACAATTTAATTTTTGTCGTTGTATAAGCCTTATTACCCGAGGTAATAAAATAGTCTCTAAATCGAGGTACAGGTTAGAAAATTTATTTGCAATCTATTCTATAGGCTTATCTGAATTGTTTTATGATATTATTCACCGTGTAAATGATTATTTTCCAAGTTATTGGTATTTCTAATTAATATTTTCCCACCCACGATGTAGTAGGTTATTTAGGACAATTTGGGTTAAGATTGTAGCGCGAGTTCAAAAATAGATGATGAAGAAACAATGTTTTTATCGTTATTTTGAGGTCTTTAAAAGGTAAGGAAACGCTTGCTCCTGTTAATCAATAGAATTACAAAAACAAAACATGTTTAAATAACCTACTACCCCAAACGTTATATATAGTGGATTGGAAAATAAAATTGAACAAATATTAACCTTAAAAGCTAGATCATTTTTTTTTTTAGTTTTAAAGGATGACACTTAAAGATGGTGTCATTGAAGAATTATTTCGTTGCAGAACCAAGGGAAATATAGACTTCTCTTGACTTTATAAAGGCGAGACACCCTCTACGCCAACAAAATATTTCTCATAGGACAATATTACAGCGATACCAAGAAGGATTGGGGAGTTCAGACATCACTAATAAGGTATTTAAAGGTTGAATCCCTGTCCGTAACATGAACTTGCCTCATCTGTATGAGAATTGTTACATGGAATATAAGACTCAACGAAATCTCTAAACTGAGCATTTTGATATATTTTATTAGGTATTATAATGGGTTCACGTCAACCCGTAAAACAACTTTTCCTAAAAGTGTCCAAATGGACAATAATGGTCTAGACACCACATTTTTCCCTGGCTATATTCTCTCTTTTGTAAATCTCATAATGGACAATGCGCTCAAATGACCGAGCTTTATTTCCTATTCTGGTGCGATCTGTGCAAGTGTTGCAACTAAGGTAAATAACATAGAGGAAATACTATAAAAACAATAACAAGTGTCAATAATTACTGCAATACTCATTAGGGAAGTGAAGAAGGTGCATGCATTATACATTATTACATTATCAGTATCTCATCTTCCTATGATTCTAAATTTGCTTTGCCCTGTCATTACCATATATTATACAAAAAAAATACCACCAACATTATAATATATAATGTTGTTAAAGTAACAGCCTCATTCATATGTAACCAATTTAATGTCATTTTTTAAGCCGTTTATTATTTTCTCCTTAACAATTTTATTAGTTTTCGCTAACTCAAGTATGGTTTTGTATCTATCCAAAAGGAAAAGACAGGTAAGAATATATTATTTTATTATTTGTTTAATTATAATATATATATATATATATATATATATATATATATATATATATATATATATATATATATATATATATATATTGTAATACAATAATTCTTGTACAATGGGTGGTCAATATGTTTTGCGAATCGGTAGGGCAAAACAGAGGAAGGGGGATGGTTGTTTGTGGAGGTGTTAGGACAAGTTATGACAAGTCAGGACCTGCAGCCGCACGCTCCTGCCTCGTCTATTTAAGAAGGAGTAGCTGATCGCAGATCGGCAGTCACAAATTTTTCAACAATGGAGAAGGTTGAGCACCGCGCAGTGATAAATATTTTTACCAAGGAAGGCAAGAATGCAAAAGAGATCCATGAACGCATGGTTTCAGTGTACACCGACACCGCCCCTTCCTAAACAACCATTGCTCGCTGGAATAGGGAGTTACGCCATGGTCGTGAGTCCCTTGAAGATGACTTCCGTCCAGGACCCCCGTCAGACGTGACCAACGAGGACAATTTGGTCTGTGTGGAGAGGATGATCCTCAAAAATCGACGGATAAAGGTCGAAGAAATCGAGCGAGAACTTGGAATATCTCATGAAAGTGTTACCAACATCATCCACGACAATTTGGCCATGACCAAGGTATCTGCCCGTTGGGTCCCTAGAAACCTGACGCCCCATGATCGACTTCAACGTCGTCAAAGTCTACAAGGCCAGAGTTGCACAAGCTGCTCTGCACGAGTGCGGATTCGAGGAGCTCAACCATCCCCCCTACAGTCCAGATCTGGCCTCTAGCGACTACTTTTTATTCCGCCAGCTCAAGGCTGCACTGCGTGGACACCGGTTTGGGGACGATGAAGATGTCCAACTCGCCGTCCAGGAGTGGATTGAACATCAGTCGGGAAATTTTTAGTTGTCGGGAATTCGACGCCTCAGGGACAAGTGGCGCAAGTGCATTAAGGTCGAGGGTAGTTATATTGAAAAATAATTAAACACTTTTCCTAGTATCTCGTTTCCTTATATCCGAATTGCAAAACTTATTGACCGCCCCTCCTATATTGTGTTTTAATCAATTTAAATAGATAATCCGATAAGATGACAATAGTCACGAGGCCCGGAGCTACTGTATTGATATAAAATAGAGACTTGTTTTATTATTATTATTATTGAAAAGACGTGTAAATATGAAATGTGTAAACTGAATGTGCCAATTCAATTTGTTTGAAACTCATGTTCGCCGAGGTGTGAATGAGTCGTGAGTATTTTTGGGGATTTCGAAAGTGTCTAATAATGGAGATCGCAGCCTCCAAAGACTTTCTAAGATCCTGCTAATAAATAATCCTAATTCAACTACTGAAGATTTCTTTTATTGAAAAAAGAAGCCCTGATCATCTTTACCCAACTTTCAATCCAATCAAGAAGGAAGAAAACTCGGCAGAAGTCTAGCCTCACAAGTAGTGGAATAGGCAATAATGATCAAAGGTATTAATATCTATAATGAGAGCCTATATAACTGGACCACATCCAAAGTATGACATGATTTATTAGCCTAAAAGTCATGCGCCCATCTTATTTAAGATTACCCATTTTCAAAGGAAGCAGCAGCATAGTGCTCCATAAAGTATTCGTTTTCTATAGTATAGTTTTCTTTCTACTTTAAGAGTAACATTTAATTCATAATATAATTCATAGAATTTTCCATGAAAAATAACAAATTGAATCCAATGTGGCATCATTGGCGTAGGAAGTGGGGTAGCAACTGCCTTCCCCCCTGATTCTGGAATCTGCTAAAGTTCGGGCAAATGGGTTGGGATATTCGATGGAAGATAAAAATTCTATAATTAAAAAAAGGACTAAGGAAAAAAAAATGATAAACTTGTATTTGTAACCAGGTAATAAATAATCGCATATGAACAATTATGATTATTATTTAGATTATCCGCATTCAATTATAAAAATCATCCTACTCAATTCATTTTCTATGAATACAATACTGTTTTCTCTGTTTTCTGGTGAAGGGAAACTCCACCTGTAAATAAATCTCCCACAATCTCTGCTTCTGCACAGGTAGTGTTTGGACCTCCGCATCTAGCGGCTATTTATGTAAGTTTCTAACATTTTAACAATTCAATTTACATAATGAATAATCATTTATGTGTTTGGTATGTAGAAATGGGAAGATAATTTATGAAAGATCAAATATGTTTACGATCGAGGAAAAAAAAGTCAAAGGAACCGAGCAACTTCCGTTTATTGTCTTTTGTATAGCAGAAAACTTTTGTCGTGCTTGTTTTAGGGGTTTCATCGTGAAATGATGTATTTATACGAAAGATAGTAGAACATAGGCATTCATTTAGACATATAATAGCTTTATCAGAGACATCAATTTTCACGATCATGCGAAACAAGTTAGGTAATTTTCTGCAAGTTGCCAAAGTATGGTTAAACCTGACATTCATTTATTAGTTCATTTTATTATTTACTACTGGAATATAAGTAATTCTTTTTTTTTGTTTATGTACATTTTCCTCTATTTTTAATTTGTTTCTTGCATAATTAATTATCCATTAATTATGTTTTAGCTATAAGGTGAATATTTGTAATTTACTGGTACAAATGTTTTTTTCACATGCCCAGATGTGTTTAACCATTAAACCATGTGACTCCATGTAACTAAACTATATCACCTCAGTCATCCAGTGGGATGTTTGTACACAACTACACCTACTTCAGCATAAATATCAATAAATATATATGCTCATATTCATTCATGCTTTATTGACTATTTTTGTAAATATGCTAGACTAAAATACCATCAAAGAGCCAATATTGCATACTATCATGCTCTAGACAGATTTGTCACTGAAATGAGAGATTTGCAAGCGGGGATACACATACCCTGACATCCCTAGCTGATGTAGTACTAGGCAAAGCAGCAGAGGATAGTTTCAAGGCAGTGTCTGAATTCTACAATGTGGTCAAGACATCCTAATAACTAAAACTACAAATGAAGTGGTAAACTCTCTCCAGTCAAATTCTCTGTGTGAAACTTTGCCACACTTTAGTCAGTTGGCAAAAACATTGCAACTATACCTGCAACACCTTGTTCCGTAGAGAGGTTATTCTCGTGCTTAAGAAGACTCCAAACCTACCTTAGAACTACTATGGGCCAGGATAGGCTCTCAGCATTAGGACTTCTCTGCATTGAAAGAGGTCATGTCAACATGGTAGACACTAACACTATTGTGGCGGTATTTGGCAGACGAAAGTGAAGGGACAAAATGTTCAAATTTTTCCATAAATACGCTATAACATGTACCAGTGTAATACATATTTGCATCAGTATTTGTATATCTTTTCAACATGTAGTTGGTGATCTGTTATTCATGTCATATATCATGAAAAATAATGTAAAAATAATCTGTGTTTATACTATGTTCCGAAATAGGTTGTGTAAGATTTTAAGTTGCTCTGCATTTTATTGTATTTGAGAGTTTTGGTACTTTTAAAATACATATAAGATGATGTATGAATGAATACTGAATGAAGAATGGAATAGTAGCTACGTGGCTTTGTTAAACTTCTTTAAATTCGTACCTACTGTACAGAATTTAACAGCTGTTTGGTTTTTATTACAAAAGTATATGTCAATTTAAAAAAATATCTGGGGGTTTCTGAGATTCGGGCAAATCTGGTTGCCCCCTTAAATAAACCCCGCCTCCTACGCCTATGTGTGGCATACAAGCATTTTGATGCAAGAATAAAGTGTATGTGTCCGAAGAAAAGAAGGCTAATATTTTTGCGATCCATCTATATAGAACTTGTTGATCGGTCGATGTTACTATTATTATAATAATAGTTCGAATTTCGAAATTTATTCTCTTTCATAATTGTGATGAAGTCAGGCTGGAAAAGTATTTTTGCCAAAAATCGGTACAATGACGACACAATGTCTACATAATTTCGACCAAGCTTACTTCGTCACCATTTTCCCTCTTTCTCTCTGTTTTGGAATGGAGAGATTTGCGTTATAACTTGTGGTGTATGTGAAATATATTTCGAAGACCTCAGAAAAAGAGGTTCACAGTGACCCCAATCGTGCCTTGGAACTTTGAGGGGAACACAGTGTGATTCGCAACTCTTGTATATGTTACGATTGTGCCGTAGTGTGAGGTATTTCTATCAGATTGTGTTTTTTCTGTACAAATAAAGTAGTGCACGATAAAAAGCTCCGCCAGCCTGGCCGGTTTACTCTCTCTCTCTCTCTCACTTTACAGACACAATTTAGATCATGCATCCAAATGTTCTCTTCATTTTGGTGGTCACTCGGATAAATGCGGCAAAATCGGGCTTTTTTTTTGTTTTAGAGTTGTTTATACTACAAGTTAAGTACAAACATAATCAAATTAAAAAAAGTGATTTAAATAAAGTAAATAATAACCATAACTAATAAATACAAAACAAAAGGAATACACTATTAAGGAGATTACTGATCTTAATTTTCTTGAAGAACATCTTCCTACATTTCCACTCTTTATTCCCCATTCTATTTTTATTGAACTAATCTCTCTTTGTATTAATAATTGTATTTTCACGTTTTCCTCCAACTTGCTTTTCGCCATGGTCAATTGCAAGGTCACCTTTATTTTTAACGAGAGATGACAGCGCGCTTTTCTCTGTGGGCTGCGGCAGCCCGCAGCAAACCACGCTACTGGGTGGCTTGTTCTGACGTAAAGAAGAGGAATACAGAGCTGACCTTTCCTGGGATTGATCTCGAGTGGAAGCGGCTAAAGCCAAATAAATTACAAAAATAAGAGTATAGAAGAAAAGAATAAAGAAATCCTACATCTAAAGCGGCCTCTGGGTTAGGCATGGAATCTTTTCCCATCCCCACTGATCCGTTAGGAAAGATAAGGTTAATTTGCGTTGTGGCTTCCTCGGGGAATTTTTGGGATCACATAAGAGGAAAACTAATCATATCCACTCATTACTTTTCACCGAGTCAAAACTCATTCGTTAGTTACATAAATCAACTTCCTTTTTCCTTACTATAAAACCTTTTCTTATATGACTTGAAGTACAGCCGAACATCGGTGAAAACACTTTTCATTGATATTCATTCATTCAAATCCTTTCGTTTGTCCATGTTAAATAATTACAATTAATTTTATCTAAACACTTAATTAAAATAGAATACAATCAGGATATATTTAAATTTCTTTTTCTACACTTATATTTTATGCAACCATTTTTTTGCACCGTCTAAGCATGGTTTCTTTCCCCACAAAAAGAACTAAAAACAATGTAATTAAAATTCGTGTTCCAAGCAGCCAACTAATCACGAAACAGGATCCCTTTTGGGGAGTTCCTTTGGATCGCATTCTAGGACCATTAGATGGAAAAATTGCGACAATTCACCAATTTAATATATAAAAATCTTGTTGAATATATCACCCTTTGTTATAGCGGCTTTTATAGTCGATAAATGATATCTTGGTATATTGAGTCTCATTATTTGTTATTGAAGAACATCAAGGTAATTAGTATTATACTATCTGTTGAGAGGTGATCCTGATAATCCCCTTAGAGGAAAATATTATTCCCGTTTCCTCCTAAAAGATAAATTGTTGAAACATCTTTGAAGGAATCCAACTTCATATTTTAAATGCTTATGCAGAAGGATCATTAAAACACCCCATAGCCATTTATCTCTGAATATTTAAATGCGATAATATCTCTGGGACCTATTAAGCTGAAATGATGCGCAATCTAAGGAAAGGTTCACGGCTATGTTTGGTTCCTACCACTATACATTGCCCCTCCTATGCCCTGAAGCATGTCATGGGTCTGGCTACCAAATGTTTGAACCGATTTACTTGAATTTTGAAACACAGCAACATTTATGCATTTGGATGGTTAAGGACTATGCAAGGTTCTGCAAACGGACATATATTCGCCCACGCACCCTCTCTTGGTGTCTAAAAAGATGAAATGGTTCTGAAAACTCATTGAATAGCGAGAATTCCATGTTCAAAGTGAAGTTTAAAGTTATTGAGCACCTCTGAAAATATGGCACCGGACCGGGTTAAATCTGACCTCTGAGGCCACTAGTAGCTAGCTAGCAAATCAGCGTTTTAAAAAGAAATGTTAAGCTATATAGTTCAATTCAGAATTTTCTCCTATCTAATGCTTGATGAGTTAGCTAGTAATTAATACTAATGATTCATTTGCAATTTCAATCCCTGCTCTTGTTTTAAAGTAGTGTCAAGGTAATTAATTCCTGAACTAACTACGGAGTTAGTTATTAACTAATCCAACCTAAAATATGCCAACCTAACCTATCTTTTATGTTGAATTAGTTAATTATAAAGTTTAATAAACAATGACTATTTATATAATAAAAAAAAAACAATGTGCGGATTAGAAAACAACAGTGAGGCTAAAACGACACTAAAATGTTTTCAGTGAAAAAAAAACTTGAAAATCGAATCCAACCCCCATTAAAAATTTAATTTCTAATACAGTTCATCTTCAACATTGAAATTTTTATTATTTTCTAAAGCATTTTCGAGGTTTTACATTAAAAAACAAACAAACAGACTCACTCACCGGAGCTAATCATGATAAAACAAAACATAGAAGAATAATTTGTATAAGGAAAACTATAATTTTAAAACAATTTAACAACCAGCTCTGTGAACTTTTATAATTTTAGTAACCGGGTGCGAACCAATTTACCCAGTAGGTTGAACCGTAGATCAGCGGGAATGTTTCTATTATTCTGCAGATCTAGTTGAAAATGCTGCTATAATAATAATAATAGAAATAATAATAATAATAATAATAATAATAATACTATAGTTGATCATTTTAAATAGCTTTCTGTTTGTTTTAAAAATCTAAAAAGAAAATGAAAATTGATTAAGGAAAACATTTATAATTTTATGAGTTTTGCATGATTTGAGAATTTTCAAAAGTGTATTGAAAAGAAAATACCTATTGGTATCCGTCTCTATAGAGCAGGTCTTCAAATTAGATAGAGATTTCCATTTGTTTAGTTGGTAATTTGTTTTAGATCTTTGAATATAGTTTTACTAGTAATTTGAATTCTTCAGGGAAGTGATATGGAGCAAACAGTGGCATATTACTCTACTTACTTTTTTTAAAATATACTAATAGTTTTTTTTTATTTATAAAGATCTGTACGACTTCTGATTAAAAAAAATTACTATTTAATTTACCGTAATCATTATTCGTACATTTTATTACTTTTTCCTGCAGCGTTTTTTGTGCTTTGTTCAAATCTGTTCTTTTTTAGCGGCTGAAGGGGAAAGGCAGGAAAACCAGTTTTGGGTGGGCATAAACCGGACATTTACCGAAAACTGTATATTTGGTGAAAAAGCAAACATAACATAATTTCACGGGTGACAAAAGCTACAAGGGCCTATCAAAGGTCATCCGCATCTGTCAAACCCCACCCACAAAATGCATCCATAGGATTGTGTTAGATCATGCATCTACAATATACAATTCGAACCATGCAAAGGAATGTGTCAAAAACAAAAAGCATTATAATCAAGACTCGTCAAAATCCAAATCAATCGTAATATACAATAATAAAAAACTGACTCCATAGGAATGAGACCAGAATACCCCACAAAGTTAACCCTTCCCTCCCCATAAAATCATCTAATCTGTGTTTGAATACATTGTAGTTTGGACTGTCTATCATCTATCATCTCAGATGGCAAACTATTCCAGTAATCTACTACTCTATGGTGAAAAAATATTTTCTAACATCCAACCTGCACCTCTGTTTTTTTTTATTTTCAAGTGGTGACCCCTAGTCCTATTACTACCTTCCAACTCAAATAACTTGCTAAAATCCAACTTATCCATCCCAGAACAGATTTTAAAAAGCTCAATCATATCTTTCCTCATACATCTTCTCTCAAATGAGAAAATATTTAGTACCCTCAGTCTATCTTCATATTCATGGTGTTTGTCGAGGTTTAGTGAGTGGGTATCCTAGTCCCACTTCCTGGACATATATTTTATTACCGCACCGAGGTGAAGCGTATCCAATACACCAACCTTAGCCACTTCCGGTGAATAAGAATAACACCGGTGCGTACCCTTTTGATCAAAACTAACATGATGATCTCCTGAGTGTGTTCCCAACTCAGTAACAGCCAACCATGGGTGGGTCGGTTGTATATTGAGATTTAAGCCGAGTGGATTGCTTAATAATTGCCAAAGGATCGTCACAATAGTTAAACACACATATACAAAAATAATCTTTAATGTACATGAATTTGAAATAAGCAACAGCGTATATAAATATAAATAAGATTAACCTTGCACTGAATAAATAAGTGTGCAAAATGTCGTGGGGATTACTTGCAGATTACTCACTGGGATGTTTGCGTCTTAATGACACCAGACAGAATGAATGGAATATTATTATTGAGTTAAACACTGAATTAAGTAAGCATTTCTAATATTGGAGGGTATGGGCTTGGGATGAGAATTCTAGTTCACAAATAAACTGGTGAAGTTAGGGGAGGGGATAATTCAATTAACGATACCTTCGAGTTGGTAAGTATTTTTGAAGGGGATGGTGAAGATCTTCTTTTGGTGACGATGATCGCACCTATTCCGGCCATCCGAGGTTACTGAATGAGAGGGTAATCCTAGACCGGTGATATGCTGATCCTATGCCGGATCACGAAGGTGAGCCAAACGGTGACTCAAATTAGACTTCTTCCTTGAAGTACCTGTCCGATTATTGGGCTCCTGGAGTAGGTAACCAAAACCGATTACCTAGCTACGTCTAGGGTAATCCGCAGAGGAAGGTCCTGTGTAATTTCAGACTCTGAAGGGGGTGGGGCTGCGAGAAGTTTGGCACATAGAAGTATCGTGACGGCAACAACCAATTCCCCAAGAAGTTCCTTCCTTGCAGCGGGTGAACGGTTTCCTATGTGGATCGAGTTTCACACACTCGACGTAGGTCCAAGATCTTCTGCCTGATTCCAGGGAGAATTCTTCCTTTTATTTCTTTCACGAGCAGAATCGAGAGAGAGAATCTAATTCTCGTAAAATCCATATCGTCGCGCGAAAGACCTTTTTTCACCTTTGGGCCGACGGCATTTCTTTCACGCCTTCGAGCCATTCCGGACTTTATGGCAGGGCGAAAAAAGGCGACGGAAAATTTGAGGTGAGAGGTGCCTTTTAGGGATACGAGAGGGCGCGCAGCTTTGTGTCGGAGTGTTTCTGCGTACACCTATGTATGCGGTAGTTAGACTTCTAGAGTGCTTCAGGGAAGGTATTATTTTTGTTGTTCTCCTTTGTACTGACTCTAGCATGTTGATGTCATATGTAAAATGTGGTGACCATGCTTGTATAAAGTACTCTAAATGTGGCCTAACATACGAATTATAGAGTTTAAGGATAACCTCTTTACTCTTATAGCTGACATTCCTTTTAATGTATCCTACACCCTATTTGCTCTATTTTTTGCCTCAAAACACTGCTTCGAAAACTAAGCCTAAGTCCTTCTCATCCTCAACTGAATTCAGCTAATGCCAATCCATTTCATACCTAAATTCCCTATTATTCCTTCCCAACTTAAGAACTTTGCATTTTTTTAAGGTTAAAAGTCATTTGCCACTTTTGAGCCCAAGCTAATAACTTATTTAAGTCACTCTGCACTTTAAAGCTACCATCAACTTCTTTGACTACAGCTGCCAATTTAGTGTCATCAGCAAAAATTGACACTTTGCTATTTACAGCCTCCCCAAGATCATTTATATAAACTATGAATAATAAAGGGCCTAGAACGGATCCTTGAGGTACGCCACTGATAACATCCCTCCACTGTGACCTCAGCTTATTCCGCACAACTCTTTTTCCTGTCTTCCAGCCATTCAGTTATCCAATTCAAAGCTATATAGAGTATATCTACGATATCATATTTTTATAGACTATATATACGATATAAACCTAACATTAACCATTTTTCTACCGATTTGTTCGAAATTGGACTAAACCTCGTTATTGCTGCATTTCATCTCACGACCGCCAAAATGAACTACAGATTTGAACAAAGCACAAAAAATACTTCAAGAAAAAATATCATGAGCTACATAAATTAACCTTAAATTATAAAATTAGCAGTTTTTGAAACTCAAAAAATCATTTGTACCTACCTAATAATGGGGGCTTCGTTCGCCTATACCCTCGTATTTTTTAATTACCTCATAGTATAAAAAACTCGAAACCGCAAAGCAAGTCTCGATTTGGCCGCATTTCACTTTACGACTTCCCAAAAGGCAGTGCATAATCGAATAAATAGCCTCAATAAAAATTTTCGAAGCACCATTAGGGTCACTGTGAACCTCTTGTACGACGTGTTCGAAAATATTTCTCATTCACTACAAGTCATAAAGCAAAAGTGTCCAATCCAAAACAGGGACAAATGAAAAAAAAAGTTACGGAATATGCTCTGTCGAAATTATATAAACAATGTGACGTGACTGTACACAGATTTAGCAGGATATACTTCTCTACTGTGACTCCATCCCAATTAAGGAAGAGAAAAAAATATTGAAATTCAAACTGTGTCGTGGTATAGGAAGGACCGAGTGATGGCTAGAGTTCGTACGTATGGGTTGGTTACGTACTTCACTAAACTCCGTTATTGCTATATATTTATAATCATGATTAATTATTATTTTTATTATCTGATTATTACTTCTTTAAACTTTGAGGGTTCCTAGTGCCTTGCTTAGCGTTTCGAGGATTGAATAAAAGTTTTTAAAAAAACTAAAACTTTAATTAAAACAAAAACAAAATATGAACTAACGAAATTTTTCACCTTAAATGCACAGAAATGACTTCAATAAATTTAAGTGAGGCTTTCTAAAATGACATACTTGAAATTATAGTGATGGTTGACCCACAGCTCATTTTAGTATAAAAATTCAAACGGACTTTACAGAAACAGATACCGGGGTTTAAGTACCTTTATACTTCCGAATAGACTCGCGTTTGAGTCGGACCTTGAACTCAATGATTACGTCACCTCAAGAAGGTTGTTGCTTAGATGACGCGTGCCGCTTGTCCAGATGTTTCGTCTGGGCGAAATATCTTTAAAACCATGGAGGCTTTTGGCGCGTGTGGCAGATGAAGGAGCCACACGCCTTCGGCAGGAAATGATATCACCACGGGTAATTGAAAGAATGTTTCTTTCTTCTCTTCGGATTACTTTGGGGAATAATTCGCACTGGCTAGCGATGAGTCAATGATTGAATCCTTTGACTCAGGGGAGTGCTGGAGGGAATTCACTCGGGGTCTTCCTCAAGGGCGAGTACTATTTCTGTGCTTTGAGGATACACAAACATAGAGAGATTTCTCTGACGTGAGTAAGTTGAACTTGCTTCTTAAATCAAGTTAACATAAAGTTCGGTGTGACCACCAGGAACGGGCTTGAGGATGAGCTTCTTTTTCTTAGTTCCGGTATTCCCAAAGGGCAAGGACTATCTTGGTGATTTGGGATACAAAGGATAGGGGGGTTTCTCTGAAGAGAGTAAGTTGAACTCGATTCTTAAATCAAGTTAATTTAAAGTTCGGTGTGACCACCAGGAACTGGCTCGAGGATGAGCTTCTTCTTCTTAGTTCTAGTATTTCTCAAGGGCGAGGACTATCTTGCTGCTTTGGGCTACACGAGGATAGGAGGGGGGGCCTCTGACGAGAGTAAGTTGAACTTGATCAAGTTAACTTAAATTTTGGTGTGATCACCAGGAACTAGCTCCGGATGAGCTTCTCCTTAGTTCCTTCTCTTGGTAGCCCGGGCCTCTTCCCGGGAACTTCGTAGCCTGGCTGACTCACGTATTTTACCACGTTTTTCGAAAGATATTTGCTTTTATACGTCGTCACTCCACTGAAGTAGGGGCAGGAGGGGGGTGGGAGGGCGTGGACATGCTGCATGAAGTCTCCTCCTCCAACGGTTTTTCTCAGGGCGTCGTACAGATGGCCCGGACGGACCTTCTGGATTTAGGGCGACGCTCCTCTAATTTCACCTCAGAGGTGAAATTGAATACCCGCTCTTAGGGTAATCTTGCTGTTTTAACCTTTCAGCTTCTTTTCGAGACAAGGGGCGAGAGAGAGGTGGTTACGAGTTTGGGCTACGTCGTCTACACTACCAGGATGTTGTGGTTAACGACCAGAGGCTTGCTTGTGAGGCGGAGGGGAGGAGGCATATATTGCCTCACAAACTGTTATTATATAATACTAACATCGAGTGCTCAATAAATTCTCTATAAATTGATCCCAAAAATGTGCTTAACACATTAGGTCTGATTAAATTTGTTTTTAAGCGATTAGGTTTTTTAGAAATTAGCCCTTAATTAAATGAAAGAAAGTTTGCTAGCACCCCAGAAACTGATTTAAATCAAGATTTATTTGTCTGCAATGTTTTCATTTTATTAAATTGTATAATTATTAGGGTGGATCGGAAAACTTTTTTCAGAATTATTAATTTTAATAGTGTGGATAATACGGGTGATTACAATAACATAACATAGTTTCACATTTGACAAAAGCCACAAGGTCCAATCAAAGTTCATCTGCAGCTGTCAAAACCCGCCCACAAAATGCATTCATAGCATTGTGTCAAATCATGCATCTACAATATACAATTTGAGCCATCCACATGATTGTGGCACATACAAAAAGCATCATCATCAAGGCTCGTAAAAATCCAAATCAATCATAATATACAATAATAAAAAAAATGCATCCACAGGAATGAGTCTAGAATACCCCCCTCCTCCTCCCCCAGAAAAATAGTTAACCTTCCCTTCCCATATAATCATCTAATATGCGTTTGAATACATTCAAGTTTGGACTGTCTATCCAACCTGCACCTCTGTTTTTTTAATTTTTAAGTGTTGACCCCTAGTCCTATTACTACCTTTCAACTCAAATAACTTGCTAAAATCCAACTTATCCATCCCAGAACAGATTTTAAGAAGCTGAATCATATCTCCTCTCACGCACCTTCACTCAAATGAGAACATATTTAGTACCCTCAGTCTATCTTCATATTCAAGGTGCTTTAGAGAAGGTATTATTTTTGTTTCTCTCCTTTGTACTGGCTCTAGTAAGTTAATATCATCTCTATAATGTGGCGACCATGCTTGTATACAGTACTCAAAATGTGGCCTGACATGTCGGAAAACATCTTCCGACATACAGAATATTATATAATATAAATTCATGTTATTTAGTAATGAGCTGCTCTATATATTAGTGGTATATTTTGCTACTTTGTTAATTACTGATTGTAATTGTCTCTTCTTTTCATTTGTCACGGTTGGCCAATCATATTTTTGTTTATCTAGGTAGTTTATATCGGGGAAACTCTCCCTAGATTCTCATTTGTTCACTTGCATTCAACCCGTGTGGTTCACGATAATATCGCTCTGGCTGTATAGACTCTGTGCTTCCTATCATAATTATTCCATTGTCATATTTCGTAGTAATTAATTGTTGCCTTGTTATTCCTTTGATGCATAATTGATTACCGGTTTGGCAAGTATTAACAGTGTATATATACCAAAGCTCTTTCGGCTCTAAGTATTGTATATCCGTAAATTTAATAGTAGTGATTACAATCTTTAATTTCTAATTCCTCTACGTTGCTATTGATAGCTTTAGAACAGTATTCTGTTTGCTTAGTGTGTACAATAAGGTATTAGGTTACTCTAAGACAACTTTATTTATATTTGGTGCCCAGACTTGGATACTATGTCTCTTACTAAGGAACGTAGTGGTCATAGGGCGGCAGTCGCAATTTTGGTTAAAAACATCATTTCTTTAACAAAGGAGACTGCTCTCAATGCAGACAGCCTTAAAACTGATTTAAAATCACTAGAATATCATTTCCCAAAATATTTCTCCTAGATGATAAAGTTGTAGAGGGTTGGGATAATGAGGATACCATTGGAAATGAAATTGTAGACACTTGCGAGGTGAATAGAGAATATAGATTAGCCATAATGAAGGCTGAAGATTGCTTCACGAATGGAAAATTGGTTACCTCTGACTTCAGCCAAAGAGGTTGACGTACCCAAAATGTATCTACACATTTTTAATTAAAATGTCCTTCAATGGAGTAATTTTAATGACCTTTATTATAACACTATTCATATTCTTAAAATCTTAAATGGCCCAAATTTCGCTTACCTAGTTAGCCAATTAAAGGGAGCAGCACTCCGTCTGCTAGACCGCTTTACTAGGATCTGGTGATCAGTATCTAGAAGCATACGTTTCTAAAAAAGACGTACGGGGATAAAAGGGTAAATAGTATAATCTCATGTGCATGCTATTCTTGACTTAACCAAACCCCAAAATAACTTTTAGTTACTTGGAGAGTTCCGCGCGGCTTATGAATGCCACTTGCATAGCTTTATGGGAGGTGGGGGGGGGGGGGCTCTTGAGGTCGTCTTTAATTATGGGGAACCTTTGAAGGTACTCGTGAGTACAGCCAAAGAGCCTTGGAAGGGTGACGCTGGTTGCCAGTAATGGTGATAGATTGCCGAGTTATCGCGTAATCATTTGGCAAGGACTCCAGTTGATACAGATGCCCCGGTTGGTTTGCGTTGGCTTCCTTATTTCCCACGAGAGTGATTTGTTGATTGCTATGGGTTGTCCTAAGCCGAGAAACAGTCTTATTCTAGCGACGGGGTCAAATTGCCCGGAGTATGGGGATAGATCACACTAGGGTAGGACACCAGTATTTCGGGAGCTATGTAATCGCGAGGAATCGCGATTAACGTAGAAAATATGCAACGGCTGTTTTCCCGATTAATAAGGCTTTGAAGCAAGAAGATTGAGGAACGTCAGGATATTGAAGTCACCAAAGGAAATTTGAATTATTATTGAACTAGATCTTATTGCACTTTACAAACGTTCTTTAATTAAGTTTTGAGTTCTAAGTTATGACATAAATTAAGTTCGAGGTCAAGTGCGGGCAAGATCTAAAGGAGACCGGACGAATAGAGCCTTTATGAGTTACACCTTAATTTCTGCGTTATGTACACGACTATATACAAGGATGAATTACGCGAATCCGAGATATCGGACTGAACGATATATAACGCGATATATTGCTATATAAAACAGTAATCTAATTATCCTCTTTGTTCTGGCTTCACACACTTATATGTATATTCAATTTAAGCTACGCCCTACAAGTTCTTCATCCAACTACGCCACACCTCACTCTTATGTACTAGCCTGTTGATTTGTCGGTATTAACATAACTCGACTTTTGATTGGGTACTGCCGAACATATTGATAAGGAAGGCACACTGACTATTGGGTAAAATTCTCTGTGGGCTCAGGCATGTTGTCATGGAGACAGCTTCTTAATCTGGTTTCTATTTGTTTAATAGTGATAGCTATCCGGTTTATTCTGGATTCTGCCTTAATTATAATTTTTGCCTAAGATTGCCTCGACCAACTCTAACAGAGATAACTGTGTTCCGTTTACTACCGTGTGACATTCTCGTAGACGGCGCTAACTTTACTTTTCTCTCCCTCTGTACTTTATATGTGTAGCGACTCTCGCGTGTGTCCTATTTTTGGACGTACACGCCGGTCGCTACAGCTTACAGGTTATGGGATTAAATGTAAGAGGCGCGGGCTTCTTCATTGTGACCATATTATTTCGAAAACTTCCCTCTATTTTGAGACACCAAATATAGAGGTCACTTAACGAGAGTACAGACTATTGGGAATTGGACGAGTTTTGTAACATTTTAGAGAAAAAAATACAGCTGTTAAATTAAAGGAATAGCGACAGTCGTCAGGAGAAATATTGGCCTATTAGGGATGAATGAACTTATGTGTCTACCTTTTAAATAAGTCATGAGCCTCCTCAGAGTAAAAGCGAACTTAAAATGAAAAGGTTTCAAAAGTTAAATTCTGTAAATCAGTCGAGCACCCCCCAATGTGCGCTATGCAATGGGAAACATAAAGTGTACGACTATTTTAAGTCCTCAAAACCCGAGCACAAATATAATCGTGCTATGTTTCTTAGGTTATGCACAAATTGTTTGCTTTCGGGACATAAAAATCAAAATTGTCTCTCAAAATATAACTGTCTAAATTGCAATAGTCGTCATAATTCTTGCCTGTGTTTATCTCATAGTAAATCTAAAGGTAGAAATGAAACAAAGGTTTTTACTTTCTGTGATTCACTATAATATCGCTCTCGCTGTAAAGACTGTGCTTCCTATCGGAATTATTCCATTGTCATATTTCGTGGTCATTAATTGTTGCCTTGTCATTCCTTTGACACCCAATTGATTACCGGTTTGGCAAGTATTGACAGTGTATGTATAAAGGAGCTCTTTCGGCTGTATGTATTGTATATACGTAAATTTAATTATGGCGATTACAATCTTTAATTTCTAATTCTTCTACACTGCTATTAATAGCTTTAGAATAGTAATCTGTTCGCTTGGGGTGTACAATAAGGTGTCTAGTTATTCTAAGACAACTTTATTTATATGACATACGAGTTGTAGAGTTTAAATATAACGTCCTTACTCTTGTAGCTAAAATTCTTCTTAACGTATCCTAGCACCTCATTCACTCCATCTTTTGCCTCAATAGACTACTTCGAACACTTTAATGAGCTATCTCCTACTACACTTAGGCCTTTCTCATCCTCAACTGAAATCAGCCAATGCCCATCAATTTCATATCTAAACTCACAATTATCCCTTCCCAAGTTAATAACTTTGCATTTTTTAAAGTTAAAAGTCATCTTACACTTCTGAGCCTAAAGTAATAAATTATTTAAGTCACTATCCACTTTAAAGCTGCCCTCAACTTCTTTAACTACTGCTGCCAATTTACAGTCATCGGCAAAAAGTGACACTTTGCTATTTACAGCCTCCTCAAGATCATTTATATAAACTATGAATAATAAAAGGCCTAGAACGGATCCTTGAGGTACACCACTGATAAAGTCCCTCCACTGTAACCTCACCCCATTTAGTACAACTCTCTGTTTCTTGCCTTTCAGCCATTCAGCTATTCAATTCAAAACTTTACCACATATCCCATGCATTTTTTTAATTTGTGAACTAATCTCCTATGTGGACCTTATCAAAAGCTTTGCCAAAATGATTATAATTTAAGTAAATTACATCACCACTCTCTCCCTTATCTAATTGTTTAGTTACATAATCCATAAGATCTATTACATAGGTTAAACACGATCTACCTCTTCTAAACCCATGATGTGCATCATTTATTAACCTACCACTCTCTAGATGGTCAGAAATTCCCTTTCTATCTATCTTCTCAAGAATTTTACAAAGTATAGAGGCTAAGCTTACCGGTCTAAAGTTATTCGGGTCTTCCTTAGTTCCCTTTTTAAAAATTGGAACCACACTCGCTAATTTCCAATCATTAGGTATTTCTCCAAACTCTAGTGATCTAGTATATATCTTCTCAAGAGCTACTGCAATACTATGTACACCTTCTTTGAGTAACCTAGAATAAATGTTGTCTGGGCCACATAACTCAGTAGTATTTAACTCCAATATATACGCTTTACTTATTTTCCTGTTCACATTAATTAAGAATCTCTACTATTTCTTCATCAGATTCTTTCAAAACCCTCCTCATATCTAATAGGCCCTATTTTATCACTGTTAGATTTGTAATTAATTCTATAATAGCGAAAGATTTTTCTTGGATCTTTATTATTACTTTGAGATAAATTAATTTCTGCCGCCCTTTTGCTCTTCTTAATAATATTATTTAGCTCATTTCTGGTTGACCTATAATGATTTAAATTGTCATAAGTACTTTCTCTCTGTAATCTATGGTATGCCCTTTTCTTCTCAGAAATTTTCCTAGCTATCTCCTAATTCCACCACAATGGCTTCCTACATTTCTTCCTAATAGCCTTCGTTGGAATACACTGCTCCTGAACTATGTTTAGTATAGTATTAAAACTGTCCCACATCTCATAAGTATTCTTTCCCCTGAATTCTATATCCCACCTAATCTGATTCAGCACGTTGCGTAATTTATCATAATCGCCCCAATAAAAATTTAGAGTTTTTGTGGAGTTTGTCGATGTTCTACCTTTCACTATTCCCAAGTTAAAATGAACCATCTGATGATCACTATTTCCCAATGCTTCCCCGACAATTAATTCCTGATCCAAGTGATCATCATTTGGAAGAACCAGATCTAAGATATTCGAACCCCTTGTTGGCTTATTAACAAATTAAGTCAAAAAATATCTTCAAAGAATTCTTTAAACTTACAACTTGTTCTATTCCTTCCTATCATATTTTCCCAGTTCACACAATTTAAATTAAAGTCACCAAAAATATCTTTATATACTTTATTCTTTACTTATTTGCTTGATCATTAACTCATCAATCCAATCAGTGTGTTCCAGTGGTCTGTAAAAGGCTCCCAAGTGTATTATCCTATTTTTACTAAACCTAATATCTATCCAAAGTGACTCAACTTCTTGCTTTATAGAATTGTTTAGATTTGAAGAAATGCAATTTCTGATATAAATAATTAAACAACCACCGGTCCTATCTCTCCTTTGAATAATGTATATATTATAACCCTGTAGTCAAATTCACTCACATTGTCATTAAATTTATTTTCATTAGCACATAATTCTACTACACATATTACATCTATATATTCTTCAATAATATAAATAAATAACTCATTCTTCTTATTTCTAAGACTACGAACATTGATATAAAGTCAACTCAGCCCTCCTATCCATAAATCGCATATTTTAGACTGTATATCTTCTGCTCTATCTCCTCTGCATCTCATTCCTTTCGCTGCCCCTCACTGTGCTCTTGTATTTCCCTAACCACTATTAGTAACTAGTTTCCCGCCTGCAATGACTCAACGATACTATCTAACTCCTGGGACAATATGTCGACCTCAGCCCGGCTTAGATGGAGTCCATCCAATGCATACAATGCCTTATTCCCCCTAAAGCCACTCCATACGTCTACAAAAACTATTAATATTTTACAACAATTTCAGCAACAATCGTTGATATCTTGAGGTGCCCCAGACCCATCAAATATGTGAATAATGCTCTTTTATACAAAAATGTTTAATCACTTGAAATCAATTTAAATGAATAAGAATGCATTTGTTACTGCTAAATAAGATGGTTTTCTTTGAATAAGTCATGGTTGCCGATGTGGCTAATTTTAGCCATTGTGTCTAATTTCATAAGTTGCTGGCAAAAAAAATAAATAAATCATTTAGCCACTAGTTATTTGGCTAATGGTTGCTAATCTCTGTTTTTTTTTTAATATTAATATAAAAATGACTTAAAATTTGCAATAAGAATTTATATAAAATCTCCCCTCCAATACAGATTGAACTGGAACAAGTTTTTCATGTAGCTTACATGTTGTGTTTGTTAGGTACGTACTCGCAAGTCTCAACATGAGGAAAAAAATTTCGGCGATTGGTAAATTAAGAAATAATGTTCTTTCCATGTTCGCAACAATTCAATCCAGCTGCAGATTTTCCATTTCTATTGATGGTTTTTGAGTTAATACTGCAAACAGTTGATTCGTAGTTATTCAGAATGGCACCAGTGCATTTCTTATATACGTGTTACGTGAGCAATTCTGACTCACTCTGATTATTAATTCATTTGGGCGGTTTGTTGCAATGCAATCAATTTTGTGTCGTATATTTTCGAAATAAAAAACTGAATTTTTGCCCATAATGAGTAGCAATAGAAAATACAATAAAACATGGGAAGCTGAGCCTCCATGGTTGATGCTTACAGAAAATGCATGTTTTTTCGGCAAATTATGTCTTTGTACAATATCAGTTTAAAAAACATAACTTAGTGATGAATAAAAAGTCAGCAGCGCATAAAAGTAAGGAAAAATTTTTAAAGTCCTCTAAATCCATCTCACAATTTTTTCCATTTTAAGGCTCAAATCTCATGTAGCATTAAATAATAAATGCTGTAAAAACTTTAATGTCACAGAAAAAAATGCTAAATCCTTTTACAAGTGAGATGTATTTGCAAAGTTGTAGCCAAAGCAAAACCCAAAGTATAAAAGAGGGACCAGGAAGCGGCAGAACTATTGAAACGGAAATGGAAGCTGAACAGTTGATTTCATTGTTCCACGATACTTTTAATTAAATAAAGGTAAGCGGCATTTATTTATAATTATTTTTTTTTAATTTTACCTTTTATCGTAACAATACTAATGTACTATATCATTTGTTTAATTGTGGCCAATTTTTTTCAAGCTTGTGGATAAAAGTGCTCCAAACTATCTGGCAGCTCTGCATCAGGTTATACCTGTCTAGCCGTCTAGGCTCAATCTGTCCTTCACTTAGTAGCAGGCGGTCACTTACTTGTGTTTTCTCTTATTGCCATAATAAGGTGACGATATGTAATATTTAGAACATTTCGTATATTTAAAATTTTTAAAGCCCTAGAGACAGACGTATTATGTGTTCTTTAAGAAGTAAAAATACAAGAATGGCAAATAATAACAAAATCAACCAGAGAGTCAGTCCTGTGCCCCATTAGGTGGTCTGGGCTAGATCTATGGCATCGTCAGCTACCAACATATGAACGTGCTTTGAAATACTATGTGTTTGCAAGACGTTTCACTGAAACAAAGTTTTTTCAAATCAACGAATTGATATCAAACAAGGTCTGCTAACCAAAGTCGCCCGCTCTCACTTATTCTGATTTATGACCTCATGACTTTCAAAACTTTCCATAATTCCCGGACTAACCTTGAGAGGACCTTGGCAATTATATCATTCTAACGATAATGTAAAACAACATAAGGGTTTCAAATTTTGTTAGAATCGGCTAAATAGTTATGATGTCATTGCCTCCCCCAAAATAATTCCCTGGCTAATCTTGGAAGGACTTTGTCAATTATATCATTCGAAATATAATATAAAACAAGATAAGGATTTCAAATTTCGTTCAAATGGCCTGAATAGTTATGATGCTATAGCAAAAACAAAATAATTGCAGGGCTAGCCTGGGAAGAACCTTGTCAATTATATCATTCGCAAGAAAATGTAAAACAACATAAGGATTTCAAATTTCCTTAGAATCGTCCGAATAGTTACAGTGTTATTACTAAAACAATGAAAAGCAAAACGGGGACCGACCGACCGACATAGTGAGATATAGAGTCGCCCTCAACTACAAAGCAAACTGATGTAACCAACGAAAATTTGCACAGTGGTGGAAGAATTAAGATATGAAGAAGATAAATAAAGGAAGGTCGATAAATAGGAAAAATAACAAGAGTAATGAATATGGTTAAGAATAAAAAAGACCACAAAATTATGTGTGGCTTCTTACTTACATACATTGAATATTATCAAAATTAGTACTACTATAAATTTAGATAAGTAGCATAATTAGTTGCCTGCGACTCTATATCTCTATGTCGGTCGGTCGTCCCCGTTTAGCTTTTTTTTGTTTTAGTAATAACATTGTAACTATTCGGCCGATTCTAAGGAGATTTGAAACCCTTATGATGTTTTACATTCTATTTCGAATGATAGAATTGACAATGTCCTCCCAACGTTAGCCCGGGAAATATTTGGTAAAACATCATAACTATTCGACCGATTCTAACTAAATTTGAAACCCTTATGTTGTTTTACATTTTCTTTCAAATGGTATAATTGCCAAACTCCTTCCAATGTTAGCAGATGAATTATTTGCCAATAATATCATAACTATTCGGCCGATGCTAACGAAATTTGAAATCCTTTTATTGTTTTACATTCTATTTCGTTGATAGAATTGACAATGTCCTCCTAAGGTTACTTCCGGGAATTATTGAATGTTTTGAAAGTCGTAATTTCATAAATCAGAATAAGTGAGAGCACGCGACCTTTTTGGTCAGCAAACCTCGTTTATCCAACTTCCTTCTAAGTGTCCCTTTAGAGTTTGAAAAAACAAAGTGATGAATTTGAGAAAAAAATAAATAGGATTATCGAATGTTTTGGAATATTTTGAAAAAAAGAATTACAAATGGTGACGTTCATATAATTTATCAAAATTTAGTCATGGCTGCTTTTTATTTATTTTCTTATATTCGAAATTTTTAGCGAAGTTATTTGTAAAATAGATTTTAAATTATAATCTTTATCAAGAGAAAAAAAGAAAGAATCGTGAACATTGTTTTCCCTTATTTAAAAAAAATTATGGTAAACGTTTTTTCTGGCCTTTAATCCTAGAAAATAGCATCGATGTGAAAAAAATATGTATTTTATATTTCCTGGTATGATTAGAGACCAGGCAATGGCTTCTCTACTAAGATTAAAATTTAAAATCTGAAAAAAAACAGCCATGGTTAAATTTTTATAAATTTTCTGAACTTCGCCAATTATAATTTTATAAAGGAACTCGAAACTAAATTTCCCCCCTTTCAAAATATCACGTTGCTAAAATATAGTTATAGAAGAAGATATATAAAAAATAAATTTTCTGAACTTCACCATTTGTAATTCTTTGGGTTTGAAAAATTTTACAAAATTTCGATACTTAGATTTATTACTGAACTTCATCATTTTGTTTTTTTATATTATAAAAGAATTATTAGAAATAACTTTGCTAAAAAACATAAGTCCTAACCAAACTAAGATGAAATTATTGTTCAAATACTCCGAAAAATCCCCTTTTTAAATTATAAAGTTATTGATGATGATAGTGATATGTACTGGAAACCTTTTAAGAATTTTGAAACCCAGAGTCTGTTGCTAGAGCCGGATGGCTATAGGCCTTAAACCAAAGGTCTGTCTGCGAAGCGCAAGCTCCTCCTGTAAGTATGGTCGAGTATCGAAGACGCTCCTCTCGTCTACTAAAATAATGATGTTGTTATGGCTTTCATTCGAATACGAAGACGACTCAAGCTTCACTCGATGAAAATGGAGATATATTTATGGGTATGATGATAGAGGGTTAATGAAGGGATGAGTGTGTGAAGGGGATGATTGAATGTACATTAAGGTGTACATGCGAGTGATTTCTCTTTGTTGGGTCAGGCAGGGGAATAGTGAGGTACAGATGCGTTGAATTATGTTTAAGGTGATACTTTATTGCTCTTAGAGAGCTCGAGGCTGTGGCATGGGTGCGATTTGGACTATGAATTGGTGCAGAATTGCGCTCCTATCCTGTTTAAGTGTGTTTATATGGGAACATGTTTGGTTTCTGATTGAAGGTGGATGGAGTGGTTAGTGTATGTATAGCCGCTGACTTCCCTAACGGTTTTATTCTATACTCTTTCTAGTTTGTTTAGGTTAGGTCGGCACTAGTTGCCTGCCAGGCTGGGGAAGTATAATTTACTGCGGTAGAGATAGATTGCTTGTGTAGGGCGGTTAGTGTTTTATTTGGGGGTGGAGGGCTCGCCCACCCAAGATGTTTGTGACCTGTTCTGCTAAGGTTATACGTATATCGTTGGTGTGGCTTAATTTATTCGGTGGAATGCTGTGATTTCGTCACTGTATTGGGTGAATAATGTTATTGTTTATATTTTTTGTGAGGATGATGATTGTTATTCTGATGCTTTGTAGCCAAAGTTCTTATAGTGTGATATATCTTTGTAGTTTTACTTCCCGCTTTGTATTGTGCTGCCTTGAGATGTTATTGTGAATTTATCCATTTCATTATTTTCTTTGGAGCTCTCTGGCTTTCACTTGCTTTGATATTATTGTCGTAGGATGCCGAGCTAATATATATTTATTTGTTTTATTAGCTTTTAATAAACCAAATAACTTTAAATTGAAGCGTAAGTTCGTGCCTCGGAGATCGCTTGAGGATCGGGCTCTAAGAGTGCTAAACTTGATTTTTATTCTATTGAATGAATAAACTGGGTTTCTTTCTTAGCTTTATCAAATATTGCCACTTCAACTCGTTCGGGGATAATTAAAACAGTGCATTTACTAAAGAAAAAATAAACTTTAATCAACATAACCCACGTCACTACTTAACATTAAAACACAGAGATCTAACACACGTATAAAAAGAAAATGGGATTACAGGGCTAGCTCTCGAGATAAATATTTACGGGAGGAACAATTTTTAAGTTAATAGTTTTTGTCCTTAGTCAGACATCCAATAAACTAATTTTTAAGCACGGAGACATAAAATAACAAGATTATTCTTTACTTACATAAGGTAATGGAGATTAATACCAGTTTCCCGTAAGAATATCTTCGGGGTTTTTGATCGCTAGATGGTGCTCGTTGACTTGCCTGGCGAGTTGATGGGTGACGTCACGAGGAATTTCGAGTTGGCGTAAGAGAATCAAAACAAAGACGCCGATGAGGAGGGTGGGTTCTCGTACGTTTATGACCTTCAAATGGTTTCTAATCTTGGGATATGATTATATTCTTTCCTAGCGATTTGTGTCTCGCTTATATAATTTCGATTTTGGATGAGAAATCTATTTAGTTTGGAGTTGTCAAACTCAGATAGAATAAGATTTGGAGTCCTCAATCTGTGTCGGTTGATACTCACTAATTTTGGGGCTCGAACGGTGCCGAGCTTCCTTGTTATAATCTGGTATTGTACAAGGACTGCAAATTCTCCTTAACTTGCAATAACTTTGTACCGGTGATTTTTGAGTCTTCTTGTCGAACTCGAAAAATCTTCTGTCAACCGGTGACTTTCTTGTCTCTCCAGTGGGAACGAACAAAAAGCCTTGTTTACACGGGTCCTCAGGATATATACTTAACTTACTCCCTCTGAGGTGGGTGGGGAGGTGGATGGGGGGGGGGGGGGCTCGCAAGGTGGGACCTCGGGTTGGTTTGCCGCCCTTTTGCGTCTGGTAGGCTCGGAGAGGGGGTAATACGAGATCGGCAGTTTGCACTTTTGAATTGGTTGTTTATAAGTACACCCTCGAAGTGCCTGCCTTTTGAGCTGAGGTCAAGAATCAGTCTCATATCACTTACGCTTTTGCCCGTTCTCCTATGTTACCGGAGAACATCGAAGGGGCACAGCTAAACCCAGATGTCTTTAGTTATTATTTCCTTAGACTATATATATATATATATATATATATATATATATATATATATATATATATATATATATATATATATATATATATTAATTTCTTATTATTCCTCTACAATTATAATATATTAGGAATTAAAAATAATAAACAATAGAAGGGGAAGAAGAACTACAGACCTATGGATTATAAAAGACTGAGTGCCCTGCTCGCAGATTCGTGCAGGAGAAGAAAATTACTGGATTAAATGATTAGAGAGGTGAAGAAACGTGAACTCTATGATATAAATTAAAAGGGTTTATACTCATACATAATAAAAAAAAATTTTTATTTGCACAATTATTGGCACACACTGAAGCTACCTATAAAATAACTAAGTTTCTAAGATTAATAGAAATAGATAAGATAGGATAAGATGTATTATTTAGTATCCTAATAAAATTTAACTTTTATTAAAGAATAATAACTTAGATGACTAGCTGATGATATTTCAGGTTCATATAAAACTATTGAAACATCTAAAAAACTTTTTCTCATTCGCAGAGATCGACGTAGGATCATTTTTTTTGCAGAGATCGACGTAGGATCATTTTTTTTGCAGAGATCGACGTAGGATCATTTTTTTGGCAGAGATTGACGTAGGATCATTTTTTGGCAGAGATACTTAGCATTGGTCTCTTTTACATTTAACACAGCCACCTTTCTCCAAGGGCTTCGCATTTTCCCTATGTTGTTATAAGTGTTATCGCCACCGAGTATCTGTTGGGATTTCTAAAAAACAAGGGGGAATTAGCACTCTTAGTTAGCAGGCTACTAAATCGGACAGATCGGACTTCTTAGGCTGACTAATGTGGTTCATTAGGGTGTTTGGCAGTCTTCTAAACCATGAAACAAAACCCACAAACCATAGTTACACTTCAAACGGCTTAAGATTATCAAATAAAACCAACACACCTAAACAAGAGCAGGCAAGTCTTTGTTTTTTCAACTCTAGCCATCCTGTTGGGCAAAGATAGATAGAGTTGTAGAGCGATCAGTCATTTCTAAGTGGATATGACACGACCACTCTACCTGAATGCAATCGATAGTTGCACCCACTCCAACAACTTCTTCCTAGTTGTTGTATGGACTCCTAACACAGGAGGTGCTAGAAAATTCCTACAACATGTAACAGTCTACCTCTACTCTAGCCTGATCCATCACGACTGCTATACTGAAGGGACGGCCCATCTTAATTGTGCAAACGTTGGTGGAGCTTAAAGCAAATGTTCTAGGGATTAAAGCTTTTTCTCTTGATCTCCTAAGTGGTCGGGAGGGGGAGATGCCATCTGCTCCCTTGTAGATAAAAAAAACAACAACCTGGTCTAAAAACCACATCAAATTTCATCAGGAACTGTAAGTGTACCTTCTAATTAACCAGAGCCTTAGTGACATCCTGCCAGTTGATAAAAAAAAGGAATAAAAGAATTACCCAGTTCTTCTTTGCCATTTATTTTTGGTGAGGAAGTACCTGCGATCTGTTTATTTAATCTAACCAACAATTGTTTAGTTGAACTAGTTAATTAGTTAGTCAGCGCCAATCCTTCCATGATATTGGGAGGATTCTCGACCGGATAATGAAATTTATATAAGGTCAGTATGACAATCGCTGGTCAGCCCGAGGATCCCAGGGGACAGTCCTCTTTGGGGATAGAGGTGCCAGGAGGTATTGTGTTTTGACACCAAACAGCGTTCAGGTGGAAGCCTTCGTCAACTTGGGGAGAGGGACCTGTTCCGCGTCAGAGGTATGTGGAAATAGATACCAATCGGCATTATTCCTTGAAACAGAGAGTGTGTGTGTTGTGCTGTGAAGGCGGGAGAGGAAAGAAAGCAGTGTTGTGATTGGCTATGTGTGAGGTGAGAGATGTAAGATCTACCCACCCGAATAAACGACTGAGCGTCCACCAATCGGTAGCCAGATCTCTACGTGAGCTGATGTTTGTGTCCGCTCATGCCGGGATTTGGAATCGAACCGAATACCACGACGTTGGGAGGCCAGCGCCGTATCCACTCGGCTAGCATGAGCTCTTAAGTTGAACTATCTCTTAGTTTTAAATTTTGTAGCCTTTTTTTTCTATGCTGTTGTATTAAAAACTCCTTCCTGACTTTCTACTGTTCTTTTTTTGTAGTTTACTAGCAATTATATGATAATAATTAATGTTGTAAATTGTTATTTATTTTTATAATACCCTTTGGTATTAAAGGCCTAAAAATGTTCTGGGTCTTTTTGTATTATTTTAATCGGGAATAGAACAAACTTTTTGAATGTACACAGTTATAATCATATCTTGTATACATAATACCATCACAAGCGGCAGTTCGTACCAACCAATAAGATAAGATAATCGGACAAAAGGTGGATTTGATACCGTAGCCTCTTGTAGTTTAAAATTATAAAAAAACATCACAAGGTATCCCTTTATGTTCTCAAAATAGAATCGATTTTTCCGTCACCGGATATTTTAATTATGTTTTATTTCATTTCTTATACTTTTTCTTTTTCTTTTTTGTATTTGTTTTTAAACCATTCATTTATGTTTTTTCTACTTAATATACTTTGAAAGGCGTATGTATTAAATTTATTGGAAACTGCTGATAATATATAGAGTAACTTTATATGTAATCGATTGCAGGTTTTATGTTATTTTATGTTCCATTATAATATCTTCTACACTGAGCTGCCATTGTTTGATATAGTATACTATAAAATGCAGTGTTTCCAGTATAAAACCATAAATCATTATTCTTTAAAGCTAAAACAATGAAGTAAAATTATATATATATATATATATATATATATATATGCGATTAAAAGGCTATTTTTGGCAAACACAGTCTTCCTCAAAGCCGGTGAAGGAGTTTTTCTCACATACACAAGAAGGTAACACTTAAAATAAGCGTTCTCTCAGATAGCCAAAAAGCTATCTTTCGAAAGATTGGCCTTTTCAAATGTCGCAATATGGCCTTTTCAAATGAGGAAGACTGTGTTTGCAAAAAATATCCCCTTAACTGCATAATTAATTGCGTTACTGGAATAATTTCTTATATATATATATATATATATATATATATATATATATATATATATATATATATATATATATATAGATAGATATATATATATATATATATATATATATATATATATATATATATATATATATATATATATATATATATATATATATATATATATATATATATATATATGACTGGTATTCCCATTTCTAAACCTGAAGCCTCTTCCATCATGCAACATTCAGAGTATCACCATCATCCTCTTAATTCCGATTCATTTACTATATTATCTTCAGCCTTAACTTCTCTCGATTTGAAAATCTTAGAGTCACTGTATATCAATGAGATAAATCCAAACCTAAATAATTACTCCTCCTCAATTAAACTATTCACAATATAACCAACCAACACTTCAATAGATTAACTATTGAACAAATTTCAATAGTTTTGTTTTCGGGTTTTTTGTTGTTTTTTACAATTTAATATAATAGGTTATTTTTTGTTTACTCCAGTAACTTTTAATATGTGGTAATCAAGTCAGTTTTCTGTTATAATTTCACTTCTTTCTATTATTTTTTAAAATCACACTGGGTAGTATTAATTAATTCTATAATTGTTATTAGTGTTTTTACTTTAATTTTAATAATTGTCAATTTTATTATTTTAACTTGCCTTTATCCGCTTTTTTAGCCATTATTTAATGCATTTTTTCAACTGTTATCGATTAATGTTCCTTGCCCTTCTCATTAGTCGACACAGTTGCTGAAGATGGTCCTAGTAAAGGTCCGAAACGTCCGGCCAATAAATTATTAGTGTAATCACCTGGGTATTCATATTCCTGCTACATATCAGATTTCCAAGGAACAAATCAATTACAATTTTATATATATACCAGGCAATGGCTTCGCCACTCCCCCCGTAGCTTGTGCTTCGCTACTAAGATTAAAGTTTAAAATCTAAAGAAAAGCAGCCATGGTTAAATTTTTATAAATTTTTTGAACTTCACCATTTGTAATTCTTTTGGTTTTAAAAAATTCACAAAATTTCGATACTTATATTTATTTCTGAACTTCACCAATTTGTTTTTGGATATTATAAAAGAATTATTAGAAATAACTTTGATAAATCCCCTTCTTAAATTATAGAGTTAGTGATATATATATATATATATATATATATATATATATGTATGTGTGTGTATGTATATGTAATTGTAATATTAATCAAATTCGACCACAACCACTCTTGCACGGTCTGGGCGGTATAGGCCTGGGCACCGTCCTCCTAAAAGATATAGTCCGCCTTTTTCGTGATATTTCTCACCCAGGGCAAGACTTTTCTGTCTAAGACGTCCCTATAATCGTCCCTGGTTTGCCTCTAACCGGCCTAAAGCTCACCGGCGGCATTTTCTCGACATTCGAAACCACGACGCGGAGCATCATGATGGAGGGCGAGTGCTTGGTCCTGAAACGTAGCGGACCTCGGAGGTGTCTTGATCGAAGTTTACCACGCGGCTATTCTGTTTTTTGATGACCGGATCGACCGCGAAGTTTTTTCATCAGAAAAAAATAGAATTCTATTTCCATGATACTTCAAGTCGTTGAGAAGGAAACAACAGCGCTCCCGACGTTGTTCTCGCTTACATTCGGCGAGCAGAGGCCTTTCCACCTACTTCAAGCTTTTGCCCCTCTTCTCCCTGACGGTTCTGGAAATTGTGGCTACCGAGAGCTTCCTCACACCCAAACATTTGATAAATTAAGGTCTGCCTGACCGAGGTCGATCTTTGAACTCTGTCCACGCTCATCCGGCTGACCGGAGCCCTTTGACAATGTCAGGATTATTATGGCCCGCGCTCCGGAGCACAGAGATCCCGAACTTTTCGATCTCCATCTCGACACTCCTGCACATAATGGAGAAAACGTTTTAATGAGAGGTGGCTCAAAAGTAGAACTTGGAGGTTGTTTGACGGAACTTCTTCTATCACACACGAACTCCCTCCTCCCTCGAATTTAACAGAGCTTTTGCAAAAACTAGTATTAAGCTTTAGCCAAATCGCAGTTCACCGATTTACAATTGTAAAATCTCCAAGAGAACGCCTCCACCTCGATACAGTTTCATTAGATTGCCCTACCCTCTTTCTCGCATTCTAACGTTAAGCCATAAAACATGAAAACCAACACACAATCTAACACAGAAAGCACTCAAATTAAATCCAACTTTTAAATACCTCATACACATCAGACAAGTAAATTCCGATGGAACTTAAGAGGAAACACGACAAAATATATCTTAAAAATCAGATTGAATTCTACTTCATGATTGGTCTGACAATTCTTGCTAACGTTTTAACTGAATTTTTATATTAAATTTCCTTACTTTATCGATTTCTAAGGAATCAACATGTATTCTCTATATCAACATTATTATTACCATATTTTGTATAACATTGTTATTATTGTTTTATGCCATCGCGAGTTATAATTTTAATGTATGTATACCATCGTAGATCATTATTTTGTTCGTGCCATCAAATGCATCATAGGGGTCACACTTAATAATTATTACATATCAAGTTATTGGAATTTTTCGAAATATTTAATTTATCAACAACAAATTTGATATAGATTCAGGCAATATCAAAACTAGGAATATTAAGGTATGTTATTTATAGCCTGTCAATTTTACATTTCAATCACTATTGAGATTGGATTTAAATGTGCATTTAGTTTATAGCTAATTGATCGGGCATTTGGATAACTTATAATTTCATCCATTCCACACATACAATGCTACAATTATAATTCTATCTACACTCTTCTTCCCAAGTCTTTCTCCTCATCAAAATATATGGTATTTGTAGCAAATTTCGCTTCCCTCGTTTCATAGGAAGATGGCACAGGATTTAACTTCCAGGTATTATGATGTTTACTCAATCATCAGAACTTCTTTTTCTGGAGAAAACATCCTGGAAAGATCCAGGATGCAAAGCTTATCATAGGCAAGAACATAAACTTTTCCTTTGAGATACCTCAAAAGGGACAACAAGAGAAAGTAATTGATCCAACTTTAGACACACATTGACAAACTTTCGTCGGAATTGTTCACAGAAACATTTGTCTTATCGTGGCGTTATTAAGCCGAACACATTAAGACGGGCACATGACAGGAAATTAACGGGCCTCCCTAGAATCCAACACTCGTGGCTCGAACGAGTATTGATTGCCATAATATGAAAATAAGAAGAAAAAAGAAAAGATTAAAAGTGTGGCGACGTCTAAATATCATTGTATTGTGATGAAATTTTGCACACAAGGAGAGGATGCAACACGAAAGAATGCAGGGGTGTGGAGAAAGGATCAATGCGCTTTGAAATTTTACCCCTGTTTTTGAACCACCATAATATATATATATATATATATATATATATATATATATCAGGTTGTCAAGAAAATAATTTCCTTTTGCTCACAATGACATATACGTGACAAACTAACCAACTAAACCAACTTGTAGTTAGGTATAATGTAAATGTTTAGGGAGTACATATTATGTTACACACGAACTTTCTGTGTTTTCCAAGTCTCGAATCTGGTCATTTTGGATTTAGTGGCCCTTATTATAACATAAATAGAAAGGGTTTCGCATAATTTATCGTTATGAGTTTAAAATTAGAAAAAAAATACTGAAAATACAAAAAACATCAATGAAGCATTTAGACAAAGATCCATTCTTGTTGGCAGAGTACACCGTTGGTTTCTGAGGCTAAAAACGGCGATGAGAGTCTGGCAGTTATTAAACGTCTAGGGAAAATCGATCCTTTGAAAATAGCGCACTAAGGAAAGCAATCAAGGCTGGAACAATTAGAGCAAACAAATCCCCAAATATCGAAACATATCCCAAATCCCGTGTTCCATCAAAAAAATGCATGGTGTCATTATGGTGTACTGCATCTGAGAGTATCCATTATAACTTCCTGAACCAAGGAGAAACAATCACAGCAGTGAAATAATGTCAGGAATTGAAGGTAATGCTTTAGTCAATCACAAAGGTCTCATTCTCCTCCATGGCAATGCTCGCCCACATGTGGCGAAGGTTACGCATCAGAAAGAAATGGCTTGCCACACCCACCTTATTCTTAAGATCTCGCTCTTACATATTTTCATATTTTTTATTCATTTGGAAGCCTTTCTAAAAATTAAACAGCTTCAAAGCCAAGCAGGTACAGAAGAAGCTTCTAAGAGCTTCCTTGTACTCGAGGCGTGAAAATCTTTACAGTAAAGGCATAAATAGTATTTAATACGTTGGCAAAAATTCATTCAATCACATACGAACTACTTTAATTAAACATAAATTTAGTATTTAACCGTTTGTTTATTTTAAACCTTGCACCTTAAAAAACGCCTAACAAATCTGGGAGTTCTTTCTTCTAATCTACTCCTGTAAGTCCTGGCCCCTTCATTACTTCGCTCTTTATAAACTTCTCAGTGGTTTTGGACATTACTATAGGTTGGTTTTGTGGGGCTAAACATCGAAACTGCTAAGAACACACCTATGGAACTTTGTTTAAACTGACACTTTCGAGTTCAACAATGCAATGATATGGGGCTTCTCAACTTAAATACAGTACTTTCCAGCCATATTAGCCAGTACAAATAAAGTAGTCGCAATATGAGAGAAATTGGAGACACGTAGCGAAACGTTTAATAACAACACACTCAATGCTTCCTTCGTACTGGTGCTCCACCGTAATTGATTGTATAACAACTATATCATTAGCCGTTACAACTCTTTGTCCATTATATCGATGTTCATAATAGAGTCGCTATTTACCTAAAACTAGGAAGCGATAACCACGAGGGCATCTTCGCAAGAGATTTAGGATGAAATAATCTCAAAGTAGTGAAGTTAGGAAAACGAAAATTGTATGAAAGAAAGTTCGATGACACAATTAATCTAAAGATGAGACTATTCGATGCTCAAAGCAACTTTGAAGCGAAACTCTTCGCAACTTGGTACTCGTAAACATCCTATCAGATATGCCTCCTGTTTTGGGGGCCAGTAGGAGGTGGAGAGTTGCGCGTTCACCTGGTCTCGAGTGCCGCAAGTATGCTTTTCTTAAGAATCTTCCACACATTTTCCCTTCCCTTAACTTTACTACTCGGTACACTCCTATACTCCTCGCAGACTCATTTTAGTTCGGAAAATTATGAAATTGGAACTTAACAGAGTGTCCTTTTAACTTCCCTTAACTTCACCACATAGCCAAGAATGTGACTTCTAAAGGAGATAGATGGTGATGACCCGTGATCGACGTCGCACTAAATGGGGGTCAAAAGAATCGAATCGACGAGTACCATCCATATAAATGCCATTCCAAGACCATACCAATTTTGAAGATGAAAACAGCGTCTACAAGAATCAATAAAAAAATAAAGCCTCTATGGAACCCTACAACACCCTGAAAATTAAGACCATGAAGTACAAGAAGCATACGGGCGTAATGCCATCCATCAGCAGTAGCAGGGACGCAAGATACAAATGCATTTGCCAAGATTTGAATGTGACGTAAATATGTTTAACTCATAAAACCATTAATTAATAAAATACTAAAAAAATAATGAAATTCCTTAGTTTAATTAAATATTAAAGTCCCCTTTGCTTAGCATTTTTTAGTTGTACGTGAAAATATAGCCTTTATCATTGCTATCATCACATTTAGAGATTCACTATAACTAAGATATGTCTTTACCTTTTTTCATCTTTTTCACAAACTTTCACACTTGTAAACTTGTATAGGTGTTGTTGTTTTATGTGATTTCTGCCTAAACTAGATCTTCTATACCTCTTTTTTTCACACAATCCTGCACTTCTCCCTATTATTTCCCTTTCAAAATCCCCCGTTGTTTGGGCATCGTTCCTCTATTTTCCTCACTCGTAAACGACCATAAAGACCAGTCCAGGTTTTAGAAAAGCTGCATACTTTGTTTTGTTTTTTCAAATGTATTAAAAATTATGAACACAAAAAAAGGTCTCATATCATTGTCTCAAAACGACCATACTTATTCAATCTGATAGATACTCTTCTAAACATTGTTGCAAAATTGATACATGAGAAATTAAACTAAATGTGTGCAAGAGTGGGAAATTAAGATAGAGAGTGAGACATATATCCAAATAAACATTAGTTATTTATAAATAGCTTTTAACGTGTTTTTGTTTTCATTTTTATTTAAGTTTTATGGGTACTTTTACCCACCTTGTAGATTAAAATCTTTACCAAGAATTCGAGTGATGGATGGTATGGTAGTAAAATACGCTAGAACACCACACCAAATGTTAAATTCCGTAAATCAGTTTTATGCTCAGTTTTCACGGATATCCACAGGCTTAAAAATACGTAGAAGCTTACACATCGAGACATCAACACAGCCATCATATACACTCACATATACGGTCCAATTTGCCCCCCAAAAGAATGAAATTATTTGTGATGTCTACTCTCCCTCCTCCCTATGTTTATAGGACGAAAAAAGTTGTTTAAGAGAGAACTCTAATAAAAAACACGTTTTTTTAAAAAAAAACTAAGAATAGCACGAGGGAAAAACCAACCAAACACCAGAAAGAGAAAATGATGAAACATACTCTCTACCCTCGTGTCTCTCTGTAGTTTTCCTCTCCGTGGTAGAGAGGGAAACTACAAAAAAAGTGGAGATACGTTTTTAGGAGGCCAGATTTGGTTTGACGAGAATCCGGGCCATCTCCGATGTAGTAGCGTCTCTCTGTCACCGCCTCAGTAGTCAAATGCAATCAACAATTACTTCTCGCAGCCGCCATTAATAGAGGCGTATCCCACCTGTCAAGGAAGTTTCTGATATCAGCCTCTGGAGTAGCGTTTCATAAGTCACACATCGGCTCCGCTTCTAAGCTTAGAGTTGTCTAATTTTGGTCACTTGTGTCTATTTCCCCCTATCTCTGTTTTGCGTCGGAAGGTCCTCTTTGCTTGCTTGCTTCGTTGTTTCTCTCTCCAACGCCTTTGATCTTCGATAGCCTCCGGCTACTCATCCTCCAATCTTCCGACTCTCGCCGATTCGAGGAAGAGCAAGCGCGGGCCAATTTTTCAAGTAGGACCACCTACGTTAATCCGATATATATATATATATATATATATATATATATATATATATATATATATATATATATATATATATATGGTTTGGTTTTCAGGCTAAATTTATGACTTTTAATGTCTTCTTTTTTCAGGAACAGTTTGAGGTATCTGTAAAGAGTCAAAGGGGTTGAAAAGCATACAGAGTAAATTTTAATTGAGAAAAGGTTAGCTAAAATGAAGGAATGAAAGCAATCTGAATAGTGGAAAAGACTTGCCTGTATCATGATGATTTGCAACGGGTATCGAAATTTAGAAGTTATGACTACCGATAACTTATCTGTGAACACTCAAAAGTCTGCAAGACAGGACAAAGACAGAGCAACGGAGACTACGAAGCTTTGACCAACATACAGCGATACAACAGGCAGTCTGACCTCGTCCAGCCGCCGGAAGTATTCCCAAAACTACACGAGAAGTTTTTGGAAGACCCGAGCAAGAGAATCTGGGATTTGGCGAGAGAAATTGGTGTTCTAGTCGCCACCATGAAGCTGACTATGAATGAAGACCATCGATACCACTCGTAAAAGAGGCACAAGGTACAAATCCGGAGAACCAAGGCCAAAGAGAACCGCTTCACGAAGCCAAAGAAACTCCTAAACAAGCTGAAGTATCCTATTGAGCAGGTGGCAATCTAGTTATTCCCAGACGAAAGACACTTCTCCCAAGACCAGTTGCACAACATCCAAAACTACTCGTAGCTTCCCTAAAATTCATGTGACGTTCCAGGTATCATGAAGAGCAAGTTTCTCCTACTGTAATGCTCTTTTTGTCTCCATTCCAAGTGACGTCATGCCGCCCCAAATTTTAAGCAGGTCCTTAGGCACAATTTTGACGGATATGTGTGGCAGTGAGAGAGTGTGCTCAAGCCTGACTGAAGAGGGTTGTTGCTGGAAGGCCATACTTCTAGAAAGTTTCGCAAGTGGTTGTGGGTGAATATATACAACTTAATAATCAGCGCCACTTTCTGGCTTCATAATTTAACAGATTTCAATCGCATGGATTACTATGTGTAGGGCGTGGTTGATAAAAGACCAACCGCTGTGGCTAGATTATCACACCTCTGTTTCAAAACACCAGATATTTATTAAGCTCCCATTTATTGGTCCCTCCACTCCTCTTTTGGATAGTTCACTTAGAAAAAACTTGCAAAGCCTTCTACCACAATGCTAGTATAACTTATTAATCATAATTTTGGGGGTCTTTCTATAAAGATCGTATTGATCTGATGTTGAGATCCTCTGATGTATATCAATTCAAGTGCCCCGTCCATAATGCCTGCTACGTAAGCCAGGCTAGAATTCATCTTATACTGAGGGTCAATAAATATCTTGAATTATATTATAGAACTCGAAGACCCTTAACTACACCGAATTCTCTATTATACGAAATTATGCATAAAATACTGTGTCGCTCTAAATTGTAAAAAACAACCCAACATTCACGAAACTGATTCCTCCTTTGCCCTACGTATCTCATAACTCTACAACTTGCCAAGTTAATTTCATGCTCATTTGTCGTTCACTTTTTCATTCTTGTCAACGAACAATATCTGTATAAGCTAATTTGTATATGTTTTGCTTTATTCACGTATTCGGTTCTTTTCAGTTTTATACTTTATCATATTTTTAATTTAGTCTCGCTTCTTTGGTTTTATTAAATGAACCATAAAATTCTTTGTTTTCAGTGTTTTTATTATTAATGTTTGTTTTTGTTAATGTAAGTTCCTAAAGTGAGTATTTTTTTTTATTTTGAATCGAACCACTGAAGATCTTCTGATGTGTGGAACGAAACGTCTGACAGATCTGAATAAATGTTCTTTTCCTTCTACTCGTTGGTCTTCATTTTCCTGATATATATATATGTATATATATATATATATATATATATATATATATATATATATATATATATATATATATATATATATATATATATATATATATATATATATAGTATAAGAGAAAGAGAAAATTGGACGCGAATGAGCAATGAGACAAGAAACCGGAGTTTTTTTAGAGGCAAGAGAAAGGGACATTAGAAGAACATTAAAGTCAAAGAGGGCAGAGGGCAGCACAATGAAGGCGATCCTTTACCGAGAAGACTGAAACCATAGACATAACTTTAGATAAACTATTTCCTTATCACAATAGTTTACATTATGGATTTCCTCGATCTTCGTTTAAAACACTTCTAGAATTAGTTGTTAAAGATTCTTTTTTCATTTTTAATAAAAAAAGTATACAAGCAAGTCGATGGTATGGCCATGGGTTCTCCATTTGGAACAACCGTCGCCAACATTTTCATGTGCCATTTGGAAACCAAATTTTTAAATGATTGCCCTAGAGAATTCAAACCTAAATTCTAGAAAATATACATAGATGACACTTTTACATTATTACATACCTCTGCTCAATCTGAACTTTTCAAGAACTTCATAAACTCATATCACCCTAACATTTCATTTTCAATAGAAACAGTTTAACCTTGGTTTAAACTTTTACAGCTTCTGCACCTATCAATTCAAAGTTAATGTTTGTAGAACTTTAATTCACCGTGCTTTCAATATCTATTCTAACTGGACCCTATTCTATTTAGAAATGATCAAATTTACTTTTTTAAAATTAAATAACTACTCACCCCATATTTTTATAAATTGCATTAGGAACTTTTTAAATAATATCTTTAATCCTATAAATAATTATAATGTTCCTCGCAAAAAATTATACATTTCCTTTTCCTTTATGGGATACCAAACTAATACTTTTAGGAAGGAATTGTCGAATATTTTGAAAAAATTCTATCCGCATTTAAATTTAACGCCATTTTTTGTAAACCCCTTAAAAATTAGTTCTTTGTTCACTGTAAAGGACCTCATTCCTGACATTTTGCGTTCCAGAATAGTATATAAATATACTTGTCCTAAATTTTTTGGGGGAACGTACATTTTATGTACGGAACGTCTTTTCAAGGTTTGCATTGATGCTCACCGTGGGGTTAGTTACAGAACAGGAATGGATCTCTCCGTAAAGGAAAACTCTGTTGTCCGATCTCATTCCTATTCATGTAAAATACTTAAAGATTATAATCAATTTAAAATATTATCCCCATCAAAATCTTAATCTGACCTTCTCATAATTGAGTCCCTTTTAATTAAATATAATGAGTCCGAGTTAAATAAGGACTCTACTTCCACACCGTTATATATTGCCTGATTAATTTCATTTGAATTTTATTTTTAACTAGGCACCATGAATTAATTACCACTTAAACAACCAACTAGCTAACATTTTTTTGTTGTTTTTCGACCAACCAACTACATAGATCAGAGAACCAACTAATACTAAATCACATCTTTCGTGTTAGTATAATCTTTAAATTCATTCATTCAGCTCACAGCTTTACCGAATCAGGTAACAAGTTTTAGTGTATTTATTCAGGTTTTCCTTTTCTTCTAATTGTAACTTTATTAATTTCTTTTGAATTTCTTTATTTTTTATCTTAATATAGAGATTTCTGTCCTTTATAATGCATTTTGTTTTTTCTTTTTGTTTTCCATTCTAGTACATTTTTAGCCTAAAGCCATTAATTATCATTGTTCTCATAATTGTTAACCAATTGTTCTTTTATAAATCTTTAATATTCTAGCCTAGAAGATGGGTCCAGAGCTCGAAACGTTGGCAATATATGTTATATTCTTTACTTGCTCTCCTTTTCCGGCTTGCTAGAAGCATAAACATACACTTATATATATATATATATATATATATATATATATATATATATATATATATATATATATATATATATATATATATATATATATATATATATATATACCAAAGAAAGAGAGATCGAGTATGATATTGTTTAAAGGAGTCGTGTGAAACGAGAGTTATCAGGAAGAGCAATGCCCTACGCCCGTCGGAAAACTTTCGGCGAGATTAGCCGAAAAATTCTTTGGTTCAGTTAGACCATCAAAACCACACCGCTGAGCTATAAACGCCTAGGTGGTGAGGCAGGGCTTAATTGCTTCCGTTAGCAAATATAGGAGTTCCAGCAAACGCGTATATATTCCCCGTCACAGAATTAATCGTGGAGGTATTCCGTCAGAATCCGCCCAAGGAAGAGTCCCAAAGACGTACCTGGTGAGTTTTCTCCACGTTGCTCCAGAGTGAGCCAAGCCCGGAAAATACAGAAGATATTCGGCAGCCTCTTTTAAAACGTCTGTGGAATCATCCACTGACGGCACATATCTTCCAGCGATAGAACACGGTGTTATACTGGCCCGCAGCTAGGATCTTATTTGGACCGATGCCATCAGGGTCGAAGGAACTGTCCAGAAGAAGTGCACAGTCTCAACCCCACAGTAGTTTTTCCCCCCGAGAAACTACAGGAGAATCTTCCCCCTTTGAGCGTCTACTTGAAGAATCTTACCCGAGCGACTACCTGTGGTAACCCTCCCCCCCCCCTCAAAAATAGTAAGATATTTACACCTTTCCTTCCCGAGTCGAGGCGGTGCGACGCCCTCCGACAAAGACTAGTCAAGTAGTCATCTTGAATAACTAAAGTGAATTATTGTGCCCCTAAGGCTAGGATTCCATTCGTAGTTTCTTCTTAAACCCTATCGGGTTAGTACTCGGAGTATTGAGCCGTCGCGGCATGAGTAATTATTGGTAATTATTGATAATTTTCCCATCGCTGAATTAATTAATAACTAGAGAGTGTAATTATTTGTATTATATGTTTTGTTGTGTAATTAAAGATTACTTTTGAAATTCTTGTTTAAGTCCTCCAACCATCAAAGCCTAATTAGATAAGACCAATCCCGGCCAACCATATTTAAAGGATTCAAATAACAAAAACTCCGCACACTCAACGAAATTCAATTCCAATTTATTATTATTTTGGGCTGTCGTAGTCCTTCCCCGAACAAATGAGGGAATCGAAAATTAGGCCATAACTGCCTAATTCTACGACAATATATATATATATATATATATATATATATATATATATATATATATATATATATATATATATATATATATATATATATAGCACTAATGCGAAATGAGTTAACTCAGGGTAGATTGAAACTGAAGCTGCTGCAAATGATTTTAAGAAGACCAACTTTATAATGTATTAGGTTGTAAAGTAATTAATGTCGTTTTTTATACTACAGAATTACGAAAAGCAATGATCCTAAGTTCCACTCGATGCTAGTTCAAAAAAGAAGGACTCGGGGTGGACGTTATGGATAAAGAAATAAGAGGAAGAGAGAATATGGCGTTTAAAAGCCATATTGAGCCCTTGCGGCATGAGTAATCATCTGATTATCACTGACTTCAACACTGAAATATCATTTATATGGAAAAAAGTTTGAAGAAGGTGAAGAAGTGTTATCGATTCCTATGTCCCCAAACCATGGACAATATTTTTTTTAAAACTTTTAACAGGCGAACCCACCAAAAGATTTGAATGATTGTTATTTCATTTTATAGCCTAAAGAGACCCGGCAATGGCTTCGCCACTCTTTCCTACGGGGGAAGCTTGCGCTTCGCTACTAAGATTAAAATCTAAAAAAAAAGCAGCTATGGTTAAGTTTCTATAAATTTTCTGAACTTCGCTAATTATAATAATTTTATCATTTGTAATTCTGTGGGTTTTCAATTCACAATATTTTTTTTTAGATTTATTTCTGAACTTCACCATTTTGAGTTTTTGATATTATAAAAGAATTATTAGAAATGACTTTGATAAAATAAACATAGGTAATAACCAAACTAAGATGAAATTATTATTCAAATACTCAAAAAAATCCCCTTCTTAAATTATAGAGTGAGTGATACGAGGGGCGGTCAATAAGTTTTGCGAATCAGTAGGGCAAAACAGAGGAAGGGGGATGATTGTTTGTGAGGGTGTTAGGACAAGTTATGAAAAGTCAGGACCTGCAGCCGCACACACCTATCTTGTCTATTTAAGAAGCAATAGCTGATCGCACATCGTCATCACAAATTTTTCAACAATGGAGAAGGTTGAGCACCGTGCAGTGATCAAACCTTTGACCAAGGAAGGCAAGAATGCAAAAGAGATCCATGAAGGCATGGTTGCACTGTACACCGACACCGCACCTTCCTATGCAACCATTGCTCGCTGGAATAGGGAGTTCCGCCATGGTCGTGAGTCCTTGAAGATGACCCCCGTCCATGACGCCCGTCAGACGTGACCGACGAGGACAATGCGGCCCGTGTGGAGAGGATGATCCTCGAAAATCGATAAGTGGAGGTCGAAGAAATCGAGCGAGAACTTGGAATATCACATGGAAGTGTTATCAACATCATCCACGACAATTTGGCCATGACCTAGGTCTCTGCCTGTTGGGTTCCTAGAAAGCTCACGTCCCATGATCGACTTCAACGTCGTCAAAGTCCACAAGCCCAGAACTGCACAAGCTGCCCTGCGCGAGTGCGGATTCGAGGAGCTCAACGACATCCCCTACAGTCTAGATCTGGTCCTTAGCGACTACTTTTTATTCCGTCAGCTCAAGGCTGCACTGCGTGGACGCCGGTTTAGGGACGATGAAGATGTCCAGCTCGCCGTCCATGAGTGGATTGAACAGCAGTCGGGAGATTTCTGGTTTTCAGGAATTCGAAGCCTCAGGAATAAGTGGCACAAATGCATTGAAGTCGAGAGTAGTTATATTGTAAAATAATAAAAGAATTTTTCTTATATCTCGTTTCCTTATATCCGAATTGCAAAACTTATTGACCGCCCCTCGTACTTCAGCGGAATTATTAACAGCCTTGTTTAAGGAGGTACAAAATCGAAATTAGTGTTAGTTTTCTTTCTCTAACCATGTAAAATGGGTGTTTGCGTATATGTATAATTTGAGCAGCGATAATTGATCCTAAATTCGTGTTTTATAGTGGAGAAGATATCAAAAGTTCAACAAAAGCCGGAAGAACTTTTGGAATTAATCCTGTAACTCGAGTTGCAATCGTATCAATAAGCAATTTGGATTTTGCAGTAAACTGCGTGATGTGTATAAGCAAGCGACTGAAAGCCCAAAGACATCATCGGATGGTAACACCTTTGATGATGTGGTACATGTATTCAACCACTCACCTAGAATGTATGTGAGACAATAAGCTTGTAAAAGAGGGAGAGGTAAGACAAGTGTCTACAGGATTCTAACGAATGCTAAATGGAAATCTTACATCCCGAGTAAGATTGAATGAGAATGATCCGGTTCGCAGAATATATTTATTCGAAAGGTTTTCAGCAAAATACATGGAAGATTACCAATTTGCGGAACAGTTTTGTGGTATGTAAGGATATATTTAAATTGAATGATATAATTAATCCTCAGAATTGGTCATACTGGTCGCAAGTACATCCACACATTTTTTGTGGAACATCTAAATTTACCGGGTTCAACTGTATCGTATTTTTTTCCGAAGGTTGGTTTGGTCTATTGTTTTCTAGGGGTACAGTTATAGGTCATAGTTATCTCAACACGCTTCGAAGCTAATGTTTCCCGCAATTTAACAGCTATACGGAGATGATTACATTTACATTTAACAACAAGGAGTACTTCCTTATAAGTATCACGATGTCAATTGGGGGATCGGAAAATAAGGCGGAATCGAGTATCTACCTCGTTTAACAGATTTGAACCATCTTGACTATTTTATTGGGTTAGTTGGAAAATGAAGTACACAAGAGAAGAACTACAGCGCTTCAACAATAAAAGAGCATGTTTGAAAATCTTGTAGAAATATCAATCACATCACACAATTTTGCTGAACTCTGCCAGTTAGTGAATCAAAGGGCGCAGTGAGAAGACCTACCTGTTTTAAATATATTAAAGTATATATTTTAATGTTCTATAATTTGTCTATCAAAAGAAATCAATCATCGGAATCCGTTAGTGAGATTGACTGTTATAGCATTTTATGATGTATTCAGGATTTGGGGACTGTGTCTCTTTTAATTACGTAAAATCCGCTTCCTTTATTGTTTAAAGTTCACATTTAATAATACATTTAACCAAGCAATGGCTTAGCCACTCCCCTCTTCCCCTACTAAGATTAAAATTTAAAATCTAAAAAAAAGCAGCCATGGTTAAATTTTTATCAATTTTCTGAACTTCGTCAATTATAATAATTTTAAAAAGAAACTCTAAACGAAATTTCCCCCCTTTAAAAATAGAACGTTGCTAAAATATAGAAGAAGAAGAAGAAGAAGAAGAAGAAGAAGAAGAAGAAGAAGAAGAAGAAGATATATAAAAATAAATTTTCTGAACTTCACCATTCGTAATTCTTTGAGGTTTAAAAATTTCACAAAATTTCGATACTTATATTTATTTTGGAACTTCACCATTTTGTTTTTGGATATTATAAAAGAATTGTTAGAAATAACTTTGATAAAAAAAACATAATTCATAACCCAACTAAGATGAAATTATTATTCAAATACTCAAAAAAATCCCCTTCTTATAGAGTTAGTGATAATGATGATGATAATGTATCCTTTAAATTTTTAAGGGAATGACACTAATTACTTGAAATAATTGCCAGCAATAATATAAAAGCGTAAGTAATTAAAATTAATTGTATTAGCTTTCCATTTTCCCCAAATTAATTTCTAAATATCTGATAACTTATCTAAAAAATTCTTATGTTTGTATATATTTATAATCTCATATCTTTGAGAATGGGTTCCTACCAGAAACGTCGATACCAATAAGTTATAATATAATAATGACTAATTTATCCTAAAATATATATATATATATATATATATATATATATATATATATATATATATATATATATATATATATATATTTATATATATCATCACAAACTATATAGAATTTAAGAAGGGGATTTTTGGAAGTATGTGAATAATAACTTCATCTTAGTTTGATTATGACTTAAGTATATTTTAAATTTTTATCAAGGTACTTTATAAGAATTTCTTTAGAGTTTGAAAAAACAAAATAGTTTAGTTCATGAAAAATAAATATGATTAACCGATGCTTTATAATGTTTTAAAAGAAAATGAATTGCAATTGGTGAAGTTCAGAAAATTTATTAAAATTTAAGTTAGGCTGCTTTTTTATTTTATCGAGAACTATATTTTAGCAACGTGATATTTTAAAAGGGGGGAAATTTAGTTTAGTTCCTTTTTAAAATTATTATAATTGGCGAAGTTCAGAAAATTTAGAAAAAATTACCCATGGCTGCTTGTTTTTAGGTTTGAAATTTTAATCTTAGTAGCGGAGCACAAGCTCCCCTTGTAGTGGGGAGTGGCAAATCCATTGCCTGGTATATATATATATATATATATATATATATATATATATATATATATATATATATATATATATATTAACCTAGCGGCATTGAAATGCACGTCAATGTTCACTTATCTAAATTTTCGCGGGGCGAAGAGGCGCGAGAAAACCCACAATTCCCATTTTTCTCATAAATTAAACACCAACACCTAGAAAATGATTCTTGAATGTTCTCTTTTTAGAGAAATAGACATGGGTGGTTTCCCAGTCGTAGGAATGGTGCTTCTGAAGATGGTTGAGAAAGTCCAGGAAACCTTTCTAGCGGATTAGGGAATTCTTACCATTGCCCCTACATAACTGCATTGACCTGTACGTTATTGCTCACTTACCTGATATATATGTATATATATATATATATATATATATATATATATATATATATATATATATATATATATATATATATATATATATATATGAAAGATAATGGTAAACCACAATCTTTGAATCAAGATTTTATTTATAATTATCGATAGTTATAAATAAAATTTTGATTCAATTATTGTGGTTTACCATTATCTTTCACTGATATACATCACGCTAATGTGATATCTTCCATTCCATTATATATATATATATATATATATATATATATATATATATATATATATTTAGACTGTAAGGATGAACAAGGCAGTAATGAATAATTATCAAAAAGTATTTCAAAAGAGCTAATTTAGTGAGTTCACCATACGAGAAAATGTTTATGTGAACACTTCCGACGAATGTTTGTCGTTGTGTGTATCTAAAATTGGATTAATTATTTCCTGTTGTCACGTTCGCGTACCGGAATCATTCATTTCTATCCCTACCAAATACTATCCTCATGAATGACCGCTTCTCGATACATACTGAAAGAATAATCCAACAAATGTTTCAATGAAGAGGGGAGTTACAGCTACTTATGAGTAACACTTAACTCAAGTGGGAATTCTTGAGAAATAGGAAACAACTCGTTCAAATTCATGTTTCCTTCATGATAAAAAGATTCTTCTCGATTCGAAATAAGGATGTCAGTCAGTAGAGTATGAATGGGGGAACACAATCATACACCATCAGTTTGCTGTTAGAAGGAATCGTTGAACATAATGTGATTGTCTTTACCGGTTAGTTCAAGAAAATACCGATGTGAGGAAGGGTTAAAGTTTTGGAAGATAGATTCTGGTTCAGGAAAAGCCTTTTGAATTATGAGGTCTATTGTTTCGTTGACAAGGATATTTGGAAAGAAAGAGGTGACGTAAAAACTGGAAAGAAAGTTAGGATTTGGAAGATTTAAACTTGCGAACTCTTCCACGAAAGAGTAACTATTGGTCATCTTGTATTCGTTAATGGTAAAAAGGTTGAGATAAGGAAAAAAATATCTGGCTAAATTAAAGTTTGTTATTGGGTTATGCTGTGATTATAGGGCGAAAGGGGGGACCCACAGTTTGTGAAATTTGGAAGAGACCATACATAATCACATACTCACACCCCTTATAGCTTTTACTTCAAATACGTCCCTTAGGATATTTTTTTTCACTCGTCACATATCAATTATACAATTAAGTTCTCTCCCTCTCCTTGGCTCAACATGTGTATTTATACATATCTATATGCTGAAAGAATGTGCTAGCTACATATAAGTTTCTAACAGCACATACCCTAATCATTCTCTCCATTTTTATTCTATCCAAGTACCGAAAGCACCAGATATCCCCTAACTCATATTCTTGTCACTTATCCACCTCTCCAAATCTCCTACAACCATCAACCGATACTCATCCCCAATTCCATTCACTACTCGTCCCAAGCCATTTTCAAATATTCCTTTTCACCTTCACTTCTATCATAATTTGGTCCATAAACTACAAACACTCACAGTTTTAACCCTTGCAAATCTCAACTTCTCCTACATAATTCTCTAGCTCACACATTCAAATCCAAATAATGCATTATTCCACTCCTCCTCAAAGGCACCACCCCACTCGCTCTCCTCTTTACACCCTGATCGCACTGCATTCAGTCCTCCCCCCCCCACACACTAACTCATTATTTCATTTCATGTCTGTCTCACATAGAGTAAGTATCTTTCATCCTTCCCATTTTCAAGACATTGACTACCAACCTCCCCTTTCTCACCTTACAGAGAACCTTCACATTCCACAAATTGGCACAAATTAACGAACATGGTAGAACGGGGTCAGCGACATTCCCGCCCATTACCATCATTGGTTGTTAACTTCATAAGATAAAATCTTCGTGAGAAGCGGGTTACCAGACAGCGGCTCCATATCCAGGCTAAGTCGACTTTTATGACACACACCGGATTACGGTATGGATATTCTTCTTGCCCTCAATAGAGGCAACTTTTAATCAATTACTAAATTAACTTTATGGTAAAAGCAGCCTCTATCATAAGAACAGCCTGTATGGTAAGAGCAGCACGTATGGTAAGAGAAACCTGTATGGTAAGAATAACTTGTACAGTAAGAGCAGCCTGTATGAGAAAAGCAGCCTGTATAGTTAGATCATGTATAGTAAGACAAATCTCTATGGTTAGAACAACCACTATGGTAAGAGGCTGTATCGTAAGAGCAATCTTTACAGAAAGAGTAGCCTGTATGGTAAAACAGCCAGTATGATAAGAGCAGCATGTATGGTGTCGAAGTATGGCTAAGTGTACGAGAATATGCGCACACAGGCTCTAAGGTAGGCCAAGCAAGACGACAACTGTTATTATTCTAAGAGTGCGATTTGAATAGATAGCTGAAGCTGCCTGAACAAGGAATATTCCAAACATGAGGAAAAAGATAAGTTTTAATACACACTAAATAAAAGGTACAACAATAAATATGGATATATATATATATATATATATATATATATATATATATATATATATATATATATATATATATATATATATATATATAGGTACATGAATAATACGGAATTAGGTTCCGAATACTAATTAGATAACCAGGGTTGTTGAATGGTTATAATGGCAAGTTTGGGGTAGTGAGTGATTTTGTTACTTTGAACTTCGAGAGTAAAGCGGGGAAAACTTTGGGCGAGGTCTTGGTGACCTTGATTACTCACGGGGATAGCCGAAAACCAGCGGCAGGTGAGGCTACCTTCTCGAAACTTGTGTTTGTGAGATGCGGGGCTTTTGTCTTCAATAGGTTACCGGATGAACTTCGAAGGGGAGGGGGGGTGGAGTAGAGGTGACTTCTCCGAACTTGAGTTGAGCGAGTTAACGGGCCTCTTGTGCTCAAGAGGTCACCAGAAGAACTTCGAAGTACGGCTTCTCCAATCCTTGATCCGAAGGCAGTTGGGAAAGGCTGACGTTACCTCACGAGACTCTTCTCCCTGACCCGAAGATTCGGGTGTGATGTTTACCTCTTCCGTGGCTTACGACCGTCACACACACTTCTCGGGAGAGAGCTTCGTTGAACCGAACTCCTTTCAGGAAAGAGTCGTCTAACCAAATATGTCTGTAATCCTTGTGAGGGTGCATATATACCCGGAGTTCTCCAAAACAGGGAAAGAGAGAGAGGCTTTCTCGAACCCTCGTTATTGGCAGTGAGAACCGAGCGTCTCCTTGCGGGAAAGCGTAAGAGGCAGGGATCAGCGGCCAGACGGACGACCAGCGGCTGGAGTCAATAAAGTTTGCGGTGAACCTACAAAATAGATGAGTAATCTCCCGACCCGAGGGGGGGGGAGAAGATTGAGACGGCAGGGAGGTAGCCTTCAATTTCAGCGTCATCCTTCGGTGTGAATTTTGCATTGACCAGGTGGCAATTCCAAAAGGGTGAAGTTAGAGGGGGGTGAGGGTTAATGGCTTGCTTTCTTTCCCGAAGTAATATCTTAGGAGGTGGGGAAATAATATTATTCTAGGGGGTTCCTCTACACTCCTCCCTATATAAAGACATTTTTATAGCACATAACACTTTGGAGCGAAAAAAATATTTAAAATAATTTCACCAAGAAGGGAACTTATAGAGCTACAATTTTAACGTTTTCCAACAGAGAAAAAAAAACATAAGACTACACGGGATTTACATATGTGTAACCACAGATAAATTAATCTATAAATACGCATACAAAAAACATAACAAGGCAATAGAAAAGGAAAATAGTATTTACAAAAATGAATTAAACGCGAATTTTAGTATCCACTCAGGTTGTTGGAAGGGAGTTCTTCTATTGGATTCCTACTCAAGCTATCGGCTAGGCAGTTGTCGGTGCCTTTAACATACATGATCTGAAATTGGTACTCCATGAGTAGTAGGCTCCAACGCATTAAGCTTCCATTTTAACTCTTACAGTTTTTTAGGTACGCCAGGGATTTGTGATCACTTTCGACAATAAATTCTTTACCTATGAGATACATCCTAAACTTACGAATAGACCAAACTATGGCTAACGCTTCAAGCTCTATGGTGGCATAAGCCTTTTCGCTATGGGACAGCTTCCTGCTAGCATATCCTACAGGATATCCCACTCCAGCATCATCATATTGGACCAGAGCACAACCTATGTCATTCGGGGAGGTATCGGTATGAATCTGGAATGTTTTATTATGATTCGGTAATCTTACGATAGGGGCAGAGATTAGTTTGTCCTTTAACTGGTGGAAGCGATCTTCCGCGGAAGGGGTCCAATTGACTGGATCGGGGGCCGTTCTCTTAAGCACGTTGTTAAGAGGCGAAGCTATGGCAGCGAAGTTCGGCACAAAACGACGATAAAAGGTCACCGATCCTAAAAACGAACGAAGCTGTTTCTTCGTTCGGGGAAGCGGCATTTCCGAAATAGCCTTTCCTTGTCGTCCTGGGGAAGCATTTGATTCCTACCAACCTGGAAGCCAAGGTAATTAATAGTGTCGTAGGCGAAGTGACACTTTGTGGGGCCTACCGTGAACCCCGTGTACGCGTAACCGGGATAGAAGCGCGCACAGAGACTACGTGGTGTTCACAGATACGAGTAGCGATGTACACGTTATCGAAGTAACACGTCACATTCGATAGGCCATCTAACAACCAACGCATGATCCGGTTATAACTTTAGCAAACAGTAACCAGCCCAAAAGAAAGTCGAGTAAACTGAAATAACCCCTTTTCAGTAGCGAAAGCGGTAAAGCGTTTTGATTGCTCTGCAAGCGGCACTTGGTGGTAGGCTTTACAGAGGTCGATCTCTGATATGAACTTCGCGTTTTCGAAAGCATGAAGACTTTGCTCGATTAGGGGTATCGGTTCCGCGTCAAATTGTGTAACCACGTTTAATTTGCGAAAATCGACGAACTTCCTAAACGACTTGTCAGGCTTCTTAAACATGACAATGGAAGAAAAAAAATCGGACGACAAGGGTTCTATTATGCCTAATTTTAATAAGTTCTCTATCTTTGCATTGAAAGTTGACCGTAAATGTACGGGTATGGGGTGAGGCTTGTTCCTTATCGCATCTTGGGTAGTGAGAACAATCTCATGAGTAAATTGGGCTGAGCAACCAGAGAATTCTTAAATGACGCCGGGAAAGCCTTCCTATAAGGCAAACAATTGAGCCCTCTCATTAGGGGCGAGATTGGAATATACGTTCAAGTCAAAGTTAAGATCTGCTTCGGGGAAAGGAAGAGACGGCAGGGGATACTCATTGTCTGCTTCTACGCACACCGTTTGGACCAGACACAAAGGTTTAACGGGATAGGCGGCTTCGAAGACGGGTTCTTCGTCTAGGGTGACCATGTTATTTAGGAAAGCACGGCGGTGGTATTTCTTTAGGAGGTTGATGTGGTAAATCTTATTACCGGAGAGGGTTTCGATTAGGTAATCCACCGGGCCGCGGGGCTCTAAAACGGAGAAAGGTCTTTTTCAGTAGGAGAGGAGCTTATTTGCTTTGGAGGGAAGCAAGAGTAGTAATTCGTCACCTGGTTTGAATAAACGCGCCTTTGATTTTATGTCGAAGTAGGTGCGGTATTTCTCCAGGTTTACATCGGCTTTCCAGAGAGCGCTGTCCGCACATTGTTCTAAACGTGTACGCACGTCTAAAACGTACGCATAGAGGATTTAATTTTCTCATTCATTCTAGGATTGGACCACAATTTTTTTTTAAATGCTCATCGGTCCTCGGACGTTACGTCCATATAACAGCTCAAAGGAGGAGAACCCCAAAATCCTATGGGGAATTTCGCGACAAGCAAATAATGCTACGGGGAGGTAGCAGTGCTACTCTTGGAGCTGGACGTGGCACACCTTCTTGAGTACCATTTTGAGCGTGCCGTTTAACTTTTCGCACATCCCATTAGCGGAAGGGTGCCAGGGCGTCGTGAAGAGGGGCCTGATAATAAAGAGTTTACCGATATTCTCCATCAATTCAGAGGTGAATTGACGTCCTCTCTTGGATAAGATCTCCTTCGGGATCCCAACTTGGGAAGAGATTGAGATGAAAGCTTCTGCACGAGAAATGCTGTCAATCGGCTTCAAGGGAATAGCCTCTCGAAAACGGGTGGCGCAATCGACAAGTGTTCAAATATAGGAGTGTCCCTCGCTCGACGGGAATTGAAGGGGGCCTATTAGGTCGATTGAGACCCAGGAGAAGGGCTTGGCCAATTTCGGGGTCTTTTGAAGGGGGCAGGGGCTACACGCCCTTTGTAGGTGACCTTCTGGCAAAAGTCACAGGACTTGCAGAAGTCGATAATTTCTTTGGCCGCTCCTGGCTAAAAGAAATATTTAAAAACTCGCTGTGCCGTTTTCTTATGACCGAAATGTCCGGCCATTAGGCCATCATGAGCCATCTTTAGAATGGGTTCAATATCCGTTCTCGGCACATACAACTCGTTGGTCTGGGGGCTCTCCGGTTCAACAGAAGAACGATATAATAACTCATCCTTCACGGTGTACTCGATCTTCTGATTGCCTCGCACCGTTTCAATCTCCTTCTTCCTTGCTTTTTCCCACCGGGGTGGTAATGTGGGGCATTTCTTCTGCGCCTCAGAAAATTGTGCATTGGTGGCCAGGTCGATGTCTGGGGACGATAGGGGCACCGGAAGCGATACATCCTTCACGTCCTAGGCCCTGGTAACGACCGGCTAAAAAATTGGATTATGGAAGAGCTGTGCGCTCTGTCTGATAAGGACGGAACAGAATTTCATCGGGGCTGAGACTACGTCAGTCCATCCGGTGAAGTACTGGCACTGTATATAGCAACGTACCACTGATAATCTGGTGGCACGACCTAAAATGTCATGCTCCAACGCGAACCTGCCATGCTGGGGACTTACAGGGGAAAGTAGTTTGTCGAAACTATTATACAGGTGCAACCTGTATCTCTAACCAAGGTTGACACTCGGCAACCAGTTACTGCGTCATTTTCAAACTGGAGCGTACCGGGGAAACTCTTGTTGAACAGGAAATTCACCTGTTGATCCAAGGGAGAGGGAGCAGTGGCCGCTGGCGATGTGGCTGGCAATTAGACAAGAGGGAAGCAGAGATTTGGTGGACCTGGTGACTCGACGAGGTCCTCAATTGAGAATTTGGGGAGAGGCAATTGTAACTTAGGTGCCCAGGGGTGCCACACGTAAAGCATACAATTGGTCTATGGGGGTAGTGGCTAGGCGTGGAGGGGAGTACTGGAGGCTTCACGTTCTTTTGTTCTCTCGGTGGGTGAGGCCTTTACTTGCTCGGTGCCTGCACTTTTACGAAGCCGTTGTTGCCCTTGGGTCGGCTTCGGTTAAACCTAAACTTGCGTTTGGCGGATGGGGAATGGTTTTTCTTGACCTTCTTTGGGTAGAGGTCGTGACTGGAAGCGTGAAGGTCGGCTTCTTCCACACACTCCTTGTCCGCTATTAAGGCCCTTAGTTTACGAGGGAGGGTCGACAACAGTTCATCCCTTAGAATGAAGTAAATTAGCGACTCATAATCATTTGATACTTGGGTTGAATAATCAAGGGTGGCCTCTGTAGTAAGAGAAATGAATATGTCAAGAAGACGAGTATTCAAGAGTGGAAATAATCGGGCTATACCATCTGATTCTAAGTCACTATTGTTGACTTCGAAGATTTTCTCGAGAAGTGCATTAAATAAGAGTAAAAATCTTCTCCATCCTTGTATGCGGGGAGTTTAAGTGAGGGCACTTGAGCCTGTTCATTTCGAGATCCTACGAGGTTTACCTCGACTTGGTCACCGCTTATCTCTCTCTCATACTGCCTAATTCTCTATTTCTCTTCTCTCTGCGCTTTTCTTTCTTCGACATCTGTTTCTTTCTGTGCTTTTCTTTCTTCGTTTTTCCTCTGTGTTTACTTTACGCACGTTCGTTACGTTTCTCTTCCTGGAAGTAAGCGATTAAATCTTTCCCAGATAAGCCTAGGATCTGCCCTTGCTTATGAAAGCGATCGAATGAAGACATCCCGGATATGCTGTTTCCAGCCTTTGCACACGAAAAAGCTGCCAGAACTATTGAAGCTTTACCCTAAAAAAATTTAAATTATACTAGGGACAAAATTCTTAAAAATTCCTATTAAAAATCGGAAAAACTCACAGAAAAAAATAAATAACTAACTAACGGGTGAATCTGACTCACGACACAAAAAAAGGCGGTTAGTATTACCGCTTAGCTAGTATCCTCTTTTAAGGAACTAGAAAAAACTGAGGACAAACCACAACAGAATGGAATTAAAACTTGGTTGTTACTCGTTAATCAGAAAGAAAATTGTCATAATATATTGGTGTTCAGATATTCTTGGTAATGCAGCTGCTATCAATTGAACTTAGTGTTTCAAAATCAGATGGGGATGACCCAATACCTGACGCTAAATTCTATAAATATATATATATTCGAGGGGCGGTCAATAAGTTTTGCGAATCGGTAGGGTAAAACAGAGGAAGGGGGATGGCTGTTTGTGGGGGTGTTAGGACAAGTTATGACAAGTCAGGACCTGCAGCCGCACGCCCCTGCCTCGTCTATTTAAGAAGCAGTAGCTGATCGCAGATCGTCAGTCACAAATTTTTCAACAATGGAGAAGGTTGAGCACCGCGCAGTGATCAAATTTTTGACCAAGGAAGGCAAGAATGCAAAAGAGATTCATGAACGCATGGTTGCAGTGTACACTGACACTGCCCCTTCCTATGCAACCATTGCTCGCTGGAATAGGGAGTTCCGCCATGGTCGTGATTCCCTTGAAGATGACCCCCGTCCAGAACCTACGTTAGACGTGACCAATGAAGACAATGTGGCCCGTGTGGAGAGGAGGATCCTCGAAAATCGACTGGTGAAGGTCGAAGAAATCGAGCGAAAACTTGAAAATATCACATGAAAGTGTTATCAACATCAACCACGACAATTTGGCCATGACCAAGGTCTCTGCTCGTTGGGACCCTAGAAACCTGACGCCCCATGATCGAATTCAACGTCGTCAAAGTCCACAAGGCCAGAGTTGCACAAGCTGCCCTGTGCGAGTGCGGATTCGAGGAGCTCACGCTCCCCCCCCCCCTACAGTCTAGATCTGTCCCCTAGCGACTACTTTTTATTCCGCCAGCTCAAGGTTACACTGCGTGGACGCCGGTTTGGGGACGATGAAGATATACAGCTCGCCGTCCAGGAGTGGATTGAACAGCAGTCGGGAGATTTCTGGTTGTCGGTAATTCGAAGCCTCAGGGACAAGTGGCGCAAGTGCATTGAAGTCGAGGGTAGTTATATTGTAAAATAATAAAACACTTTTCCTCATATTTCGTTTCATTATATCCGGAGTGCAAAACCTATCCATTAAACCACATTGAAAGAGAAAACGGAATAATTTTTCCTTGCAGTAATATTTTTATTACCTTTTTCGAAAAATCCATGCAGGTAAGCGATTCGAACCAGGCACACTGAGGCAGCGAGCACCGCTTTGATCTCAGTTAAAAGTATGCCGTTAGTACACTACGCTACGCATACTTTTAACTGAGATCAAAGCGGTGCTTGCTACCTCAGTGTGCCTGGTTCGAATCGCTTTCCTGCACGGATTTTTCGAAAAAAGGTAATCAAAATATTACTGCAAGGAAAAATTATTCCGTTTTCTCTTTCAATGTGGTTTAATGGATTCATTTTCATCATTCTCTCGCGCTACTTTGAGAGATATAAACATTTATATATATATATATATATATATATATATATATATATATATATATATATATATATATATAATTATGTTCCGAATACTAATTAGATAACCAGGGTTATTGAATTGTTATAATGGGAGATTTAAGGTAGTGAGTGATTTAGTTCCTTTGAACCTCGAGAGTAAAGCGGGGCAAACTTTGTAGGAGGTCTTGGTGACCCCTAATAACTCATTAGGGTAGCCGAAAACTAAGCGACAGGTGGGGCTACCTTCTCGAAAGTTGTGTTTTGCGAGATGCGGGCTTCTTTTTTTCAAGAGGTTACCGGACGAACTTCGAAGGGGGGGAGGTGTTTCTCCCAACTCGGTTCGAGCGAGATATCGGGCCTCTTGTCCTCAAGAGGTCACCGGTCGAACTTCAAAAAGGGGGGGTGGGATGACTTCTCCACACTCGGCTTGAGCGAGCTATCGGGCCTCTTATCCTCAAGAGGTCACCAAAAGTACTTCGGAGTACGGCTTTTCCAATCCTTGATCAAAAGGCGGTTGAGAAAGGCTGACGTTACCTCACGACACTCTTCTTCCTGACCAGAAAATACCTCTTCCTTGGCTTGCGATCGTCACTCACAATCCTTGGGAGAGAGCTTCGTTGAATCGAACTCCTTTCGTGGAAGTGTCCTCTAACCAAATATGTTGTTAATCCTTGGGAGTCTGCATATATCCCCGGAGTTCTCCATAACAGGGAGAGAGAGAGGCCTTCTCGAACCCTCGTTATCAGCCGTGAGAACTGAGTGTCTCCTTGCGGGAAAGCGTAAGAGGCAGGGATCAGCGAGGACGACCAGCGGCTGGAGCCATTAAAGTTGTTCGCGGCGAACCTACAAAATAGATGAGTAATCTCCCGACCCGAGGGGGGGGGGGGGAGATTGAGGTGGCGGGGAGGTAGCTTTCCATTTCAGCGTCATGCCTCGGTGTGAATTTTTCATTGCCAAGCGGCAAGTCCAAAAGGGTGAAGTCGGAGGGAGGGGGAGTGGAGTAACGGTTCGCTTTCTCTCCTGAAGTAATATCTTAGGAGGTAGGAAATAATATTATTTTAGGGGATCCCTCTACATATGGTAAGATCATCATGTATGGTAAGAGCTGCCCGTGTGTTATTAGGAGCATGCATGATAAGAGCAGCCTGCAGAGTAAAAGCAGCCTGTATGGCGAGAACAGCCGGTATGATAAAAGCAGCCTGCATGATATAAGTAGCACCTATGATAAGAGCAGGCTGTATGATAAAAGTAGCCTGTATGATAAAAACAGCTTGTATGATAAAAGTAGCTTGTATGATAAAATCAGCCTGTATGATAAAATCAGCCTGTATGATAAAAGCAGCCTGTAATAAGATCAACCTTTAACCAATGGGCGGCTTTTATGGTAAGAGCAGCCTGTATACAAAAACAGCTTGTATGGTAAGAGCAGCCTGTATGGTAAGACCATCTTGTATGAATAGAACAGCCTGCATGGATAGAATAACCTATATGGTAAGAGCCACCCGTATGATAAGAGCAACCTCTATTTTAAGATTAAGTAAGAAAAGCCTGTATGATATGAGCAGCCCTTTACGTTAAGAGCAGGCTTTATGATAAGAACACCCTCTCTAGTAAAAGCAGCCTGTATGGTGAGAATAGTCTGTATGATAAAAGCAGCCTGTATGATAAGAGCAGCCTGAATCCAAAAAACAGTTTGTATAGTAAGAGCAGCATGTATGGTAAGAAAAGACTGTATGGTAAGAACAGCCTTTATGGCAAGAGCAGCATGTAGCATATCAACCCGTAATATTAGTCTTCGTTCTCTATAGTTAACTCAAGATGCAAAGGGAAAAAAAGTGTTAGCTATTTTACCGCCGATCTTTAATCATTTAAATGCCTTTATTTCTCATGGGCATCAATTCATCAACATGAGCTCCGAACCACGGGGGTCTAAAGCGCTTGCGAACTTTCCTGAGGTCGTTCCCAAAGAAAGGCTCCACCCGTCCACTTACCGCCTCCGAGTCGCTTTATTTCGCTGTAATCGGGATCGGTGTTTCCAGACGGCCAGGTTGTAGCTCGCAATTGAACCATAGAGTGATATCAAATTCCAGATAAGTACTATTTCAATTTCGACCTTATTTTGTTTGATCTCAACCAAATTAAGGTAATTTTATTTATTTTTATTACAGAAAATGGTTTTGCCTGATTAACAGCGGAAGTCATGCACACCATATATAGTTTATAGTTGTTTGCAAATTATAATTCCGATACCCAGATGTGCTTTAACTCGATTTTTGTTTACTACTGGTAAATTTGAGCCGCATGCAACGTTATGTCGTCGCAAATAATCGTGACGCCTACAAATAACAACTTAGGACCAAAGTTTGTACTGCCGTGGTTATTTGCCTAAACCTATGAAGGGAAAACCAACGAGGTGTATCTTGGTCAAAATGTTTGTAAGAAAACTAAACAAATTGATGAAAATAAGATGTGAAAATGTGAGCATGATCTATAGCCGCAGATCCGCAGCTGTGTTTTGGGGAGTGGAGGGAACGTAGTTCCCAGAAAGCTTCAGCATGCTTGCCTATGCTACACTTGAGTTGTCTTTGTGGGGGTTTAGGATTGCTGAGATATTTAGCTCATTTATGCAAGGAACACAAAAAATGAATGTCTCGAAAGTACTAACGAAAAATCACAGAGGCCACCTTCGACTTTTATAAATAATATTTGGTTTGAAAGAAAGTTCACTCAAAAGCTTTTTTAAAAAGTTTATTAATTTATAAGGTGAGCCACTAGTTAATGTGTAGTGGCCTAGTCTTTCCCTAAGCCTCACTTGAAATGCTCACTAACCTTGAGCCTAGGGAGACTAGGTCATTATGCACTTTTAATCAAGGCTACTAAGGCATAGGCCACAACACAGTAATTAGTCGGAGACTCTCTATTGCATCTGAAGTTTAAAAAATTTCCCATCAAATGACTCTTTCTCGTGAGCAACAACGTACTCTTTTAATCTATGATTACAAATCTGGCCTGAACGCTGCCCAATCGCAACGTGGTATCAACCAAGCATTTGGAGAAATCGCTATAAGTCGTTGCGCAGCTTAAGATTCGTTTAAGAAGTTTTAGCGTGGCCAATTCTATTTCCAATATCAGCCAAGAACGGATCAACCCTTCACTTATTGACAATGACCGTTTTTCCGCCTGTGTCAGAGTTTATCCACATCTGAAATGGCGCCTGCTGGCTGAAAGGTTTAGTGTCAGCCATACAGCCAATTTGCATCATTTAGAGGAAATGGGAAAAGTCAGTAAACTGGACGTATGGATTCGACGTAAACTGACCGACTTTGGCCGTCAGCACCGCATAGAAGCCTGCATGGCACTACTGTCCGAGAATCGTCTTTTGCACATTGCACGCAAAGGAAGCTGGACGGACAAAGGTGCACCTGCACAACTTCAGGCGAAGGCTGACCGACATCAAACAAAGATTATCGTTTTTGTCGGGTGGGATGCGAAAGAAGTGATTTACTGGGGAAATGTTGGAATGCTATTGTATTCCAACATTTCCCAGTCTATCTACGCTCAACTATACAGTCAAAAACTACAACAGATGGTAGATGCAATTACATAGAAACGATCAAGATTGACTGATGTCATGTTTGTTCATGATAACGCCTGACTACACGTTGCAATTAGACGAAGCTGGGATGGGAAGTTCTCCTTCTCCCACCGTACTCACCAGACCTGGCGCTAATAAATTACCATCTATTTCTGTCACTGCAGAACTTCTTGAATGAAAAAACGTTCGCAAATGTTGACGCCTGAAGACTGCAGTTGGAGACTCCTTTGATAGCAAACCAGCTGGATTTTACAACAAAGGCATCCATAATCTATCCCATCTTTGGAAGCAGGTGATCGAAACTAACTGTGATTACATTGTTCATTGAAATGCTTCTTTTGATGAAATATTTCGTTGTAAATCATTGTCAATAAAAGTTTAGCGAGGATTTTGTTTGGAACCTATTAGGATTTATTTGGAAATTGACCCAAGATTTTCCAAAACGATAAGGATTTTGAATCGTGAGAGCAGTATGAAGCGAAAAGAATAGGAAATACTAATAAACTTTGACTTTGGCAGAGATTAATGACGTAAGATTATCGTAGAAATTCATGAAAGAGATAGCGGCTTCATCTTAAAGGATTGACAATGGCATTAGATAAGTGGCAGAAGATTAATAACTCAAACTTTTGCCATTACAGGACAATCAGACAAATATCGACGGAAAATGACGGATAGTATACAGGTCAAAAGTTCTCGTGGCCACTTCATATGCCAGGGCATGGCACCACCTATTTTCTGCTGATGCACAAGGTACTAGCTTTACATTGAACTGGTATTGTGAGACCTCATCGATGGGGGGTACTTTATAACAGTTACCTAGACGTGAGTGGCGTTACAGACATCTATTCCTCCGTGTATGTTGAAAGGTTATGTGCTCCTTGTACATGAAGCTACATCATTTTTTATCATTCTAGCATATAGCATTATACGAGTATAGTGACTAAAGATATTAGCCAAAAATCAATGTTTAAGCGTGATCAACTGCCAATACGATAGGACGTCACGTGACGGGGTTTGCTATATTGTCTTCTATAGTCTAAAACCATATAACTTTTATTCCAAATCAAGACACGCTATGATTTAGTTATCTAAATTCATGGTTTTCATCACTTTATTACCGTTCGGGCGCAGACTTTATGCAAGTCTCGCTTCAAGAATGAGCTACATAGGACATTTCGAGGATTAATATGGAATGCAAATTTATTTTCTCGTGTTTACGAACACAAGGACAGACTAGAAATATGAAAAAGTTATTTCATCATTTCCATGTCTTATTGCTTAAACTTGAACTTGACATGATTTGATTGAGTTATAAGAATTGATGGCAAGAAATTGGACAACAATCTTAAAAATCTCCACGATCAAAATAGAGATGTGACCGTATAGGGAAAAATATTGTTATTTAATGCAAGAATTCCGAAATTACTGTTCGGTTTGAATAAAAAAGCTAATCGTCATTTTTATTGGTATTGTTTAAGGACTAAAGAAATAAGTAAAAGAAAAAAAGAAAGAAAAGGAAAGAAAATAGGAGGAAAGAAATGGAAAAGGAGGAAGGGAAATAAATAAAAGAAAAGAGGGAAAGAAAAGAAAGAATATGAAATAAAGAGAAAATAGAGGAAAGGAAAAAAACCCGTAACAGAATGAAATAAAACGGAAAATAAATAAAAGAAAATTAAAGGAACAAAATAAAAAGAGGAAAGAAAAAGAAACAAAACAAAGAAGAGAAATAACAAAAACAAGATAAGTGAAATGAAAGAAAGAAGTAAAAAAAAGAAAAAAATCAAAGAAAAAGAGAAGAGAAGAAAAAGCAAGTAAAGAAAATATTGAAAGAAAAATTAAAATGGAAAGAAAAGAAGAAGTAGATGAAGGAATATGAGAAAAAATTAGAGAAAATGAAAGAAAATCAAAAATAGAAAAAGAAAGAAGGGGGTGAAAATGAATTAAAAAAACTAACTACAGAATAAGGAGGAGCAAAGACTCTTTGATCGAAACAAGGAAGAAGTTGAAAGCTTCAGAAAATAAAGGCCATCGGAAGCCCTCACCTCACCATCAGCCTGGTAGATAGCAGCTATCTGTCAGTCGGCGAACTCTTAAGGAACCATCTCCATTCCATGCGATCATCAAATCTTCTTTCTTCCTCCACCTCCTGCAGGGATGTTCCTCTTGGGTGTCACCGTCTGTTTTACTCCCTCGATCTATCTTTTTCGTGGTCTTCCAGGGGGTTATTTTCCTTGGGGGATCCATAGCAGTGCTCTTCTGGGGTACCTTTCATCGTTCATTCTCATTACCAGATTAACCATCTTAAAAATTATGCCGCCCCGATACTTAACTTTAACTCTAGTGTTAATAAGAGAAAGCTGGGGCCCATTTATTTTCATGCGTACTTATTAAAATCATTATTTTATTTTACTCTTATTAGAACTAAATTACACAGATTTATATGTGTATCCATGATTCATGCATGGATTTATATATCTCAAGATAATCGCCGATTCATAGAGAAGATGGAATAAGAGTGATCTTCTTTTTCCCCAAACCCTCACCTGCGAGTATTGAAAGGAATATAGTGACTGAAAAGGCAGAAAGAATTGGTAACCTCATCCTCGGTCTTTTTTTCGGGACAGGCCTAACAACGAATTAGGCTTTTGAGTCTATCGCGAAATTAAAGTTAGGCTAAGGTTAGGCTAAAATTAGGTTAGGTTAGGCTAGGTTAGGTTAGGCTAGGTTAGGTTAGGACAGCACTTTGCCAAAATTGATATATTACACTAGTATGTGCTGTTTTCAAGGTCTAACACATAATAGCTGATTTTAAGCCAGTTTTTTTGCGCCGAATCCTAAAATCATGGTTATTTAATCTAATCAGATCAAGGTTTTTGAAATATAAGCGCAAGCCAGAAATTCCTATATTCACATCTATTTGTAGGCAAATGTACACACCATAGTAAATCTTGAACTGATTTATAAACCGAAGTAAGTGCACTTTCACTGATATGCGTGTACCAAGTTTGTGGAAATTCTCTATTAACTCATCAACTGCCTTCTCATACTGAGGACTGCTGTGATTGCCAAGGAAGTTTTCATTGACTGACATAATGGTCAATCAGGCAGAGAGTTTAGCTGGATTAAGTGATTCGTCAAAACTGGTGTCCTAGATGAGTTCCTTTATTTGAGTACCATCAAATACACCTATTTTTCCATTCTACTCGTGAAACTTCTGACAGAGGAAATCAAATCCTCTACCTACCTTGTCAATTTCCTTGACAAAGTTCTTCATCAAACCGAGTTTGATCTGCAGGGGTAGAAGCAATATCTTGCTGGGTTCAACCAGAGCGTGGGACAGAACGTTGTGTTAACCGGGCTCTATCTAATCCTTGTCCTGACGGCCAGTCTTGTCTATATAATGTTGATCCTCAGCCCAAATGTCTTACAAGCACATAAACATGGATACTATTTGTACCAACCTTGGAGGCCTAGGATATGTCCAACAACTTTAAGATCTCCACAGATCATCTATTTTTATTTTGGTAGTTGAAAGTAGACAACAGAGGGTCCATGCTACTGCAGATTTCTTTCATTGCTGCTGAGTGTCCAACAGGGTTCGATGAAAACCTAATGCCGTTATTAAGAAGAACTACATTGAGAATTTTGTTAGATGAGTCAATGAAAAGTCTCCATTTCATATCATTATAATTCAAGCCCATTAATTTGAGCAGGCTTCATCAAACGTAAAAAATTACCTAAATTCTTTCTCTCAGCCCCGATACCAATAGAATTTTGTCCCTGGTGCCAGCAGATATTTCTCTCGAGAACGTGAACCAAATAGCTGAGCAGATTCTTTGGAAATGTTCAGGTCTCGTATCAGTTCGTTGAGTTCGGTCTGCTTAAATAGCACCAGTTGGTCACCCTCTTCTAGCTTGTATGCATCAAACTCAGATGTATCGCTAATGACACTAGCCTCGCAATCAGAGCTAGAACCCATAGTAAAATCAGGCTCATAAACATGAACATCGAGGCCATATGGGACTGGTTTTATAGCAGAAGGAACATTGGGTTATTGAAACTGGTGCTTGTTCTTGCGATTTATGCCCTTCATATTTGTCATACAGAAGTAGCAGTCAGTCACGTGATCTTTGCCTTCCCTCCACACCATTGGGACATCAAATAGCATAGTCTTTCTTTTCTTATTTCTCCAATCCTGGAAATTTTCCACACATGTTTTACAGCAAATATTAGGAGCAAATGGCTTATCCTGGTCTCCTAGTTTCACTCCAAAGTAAGCATGATCTGCCTTTTTCACAAAATCCGTGAGTTTTGCTTAACGGTATTCAAGAGCGCCACGTCATCAGATGTATCAAAACCTATTTAGATGATTCTTATCGTATAATCATTTGAAATGCAAATCTAGAGCTGAAAAGATGAATAAAAAAGGTTATGTATGGTTACTCATCACTATATGTGACAAAACAGAAGTAATAAACGGTTGTATGATAGCAACACTATTTTGGAATATACGTTCTAATATAAATCGAGTATATCTTAGAAACCAGATCTGAGCAAAGAAAACTAATCATATTTTTAAATTCAGCATTCGAAAATGATTCTAAATCAGCGTGACAACCTATGTATGATCTTTGAAAAAGGTCTTGAAACGTAGGAGAGTGTTATCAAAATTATTTAGCATCTTCGCCTTGCCGTTGGCGCTGCAAGAAACGTGAATACAATTTTAAGGTTAGATTGCAAAATAACACTTGGTTAGAAAAATCAAAATTATCTTTGAAACAATCCTTTATTTTATTCACGCATAGTACATAGGGTCAACAACTACTTTCTATGTATTAAAGAGCGTAAAATGTCAGAAGCTATAACAGATTAGAAAAACATTTTGCGGAAAGTTTGCACCACTTTCTTGCTCTAAATCCTACATGAACCTACAGACTGCATTCCCACTACGAGCCTCAAACGCTATAGCCTAACCTTAATCTCGCGATAGCCTCGAACGTCTAATTCGCTGCCGAGCCTGTTCCGAACAGGATTCTGCATCTGCTCACGTACTTTTATGGGACTAATCGCTGGTATTATTTTTATTTATTTATTCTTTTAATCGTTAACCTTCCTAAACTTTCATTGGACATTTTATTTTGCCCCTCATTATAGGTAATATTTACATGCATTTAAAAATACTCGTGTATAGATTTAAACATTAACCGACGCTCTTTTCACTTTTATTTTTTATTATTATCGCCTCCCTGGCGACTGCCTACTTGGACATAAATGACCGTAATTCTTTCGAAGCTTAATGTTTGGCTAGAATAAAAACAAACAAATCGGCAAATTCATAAAAAACACACCCTAAATAAACACAAAAAAAGTGAAACAAACAAACAAAAATAAAAATCCCGCTCCGACTTTGGATAGATGCTCGCCTCTCTGGGCGCAGGAATATGCGACCAACACCAGAGTCAAATAAAATACAAGAAGCATACACCATTCGGTGAGGTGGGCTATTTCAGGTTTGTATGAACTTCTAACTAAAGTAAATTTTAAGTATGGTCGTGTTTAAGAGCTTGTTTACGAATTTGTAATTTTTCATTGATTTTAGTTAATCATTTTAAGATTTTAAATACTAAAATCATTTGTGCAAGTAATAATCTACTTCAAGAGCTAATAAACTTAAGGAACGTGAAAGTCTTTCTTCGTACGGTTTATTTCTAAGCTCATGTGGTAGTTTAGCTTCTCTCTATTGTACTCTGTCTAACAGCTTTCTATGTCTTTGTTGAGGTAGACAGAACAAAATTCTACATTCGCAGCCAAAAGTTTTCGGACACTTGAATTCTTTCTTATACCTTTAGGTATGTCTATAAATATTAAGGTGTAAGTTGGCATGTATGTGTCAAATACATCTGATAAGCTTCTTTATAACTTTTTTTTAAATATATAAAATGGTCATACTATTGAAATGTATGAAATCTTGGTATTAATATGCATATAACAAATTATATTTGTTGACTAATATGATATTCCATTTCGAGAGAATCTACTAATGATATGATAATGTTCAAAACACGTAATTATATCGTGAAGGAAAGAAGCATGACACGCACGCTGCACGAGAAGGGTCTCAGCTGTCGACGAATCGCCAGGAAAGTCGGCGTTGCAGAAGTGTTGAAGAAGATCCGAGGAAGTGTGAACATGAGCCTTCGGGATCGTAAGAAAACCGCAGACCAGCTACAAATTGAATGACCAGAGTGCAGCCATCTAGGGCTACCTTCGTAATTGTCCATCGCTGACTGCTTAACAAGGCTTGAAGTCATGTAAAGCTCACCAGAAGCGACTTCGACTGGTTTGTGCACATGCTTACCGTAACCTAGCCCATACATCAGTGGGGACGTGTCATATTTTCCAGACAGTCGACGTTTCAATTTCTCTCGTCCCCAGACAACGTTAGAGTCAGTAGAATGCTACGGGAGTGCATAGTGCCAACACTAAAGCATGGTGGCCACTCTGTATTACTATAATGGCTGCATGTGGTGTTCGGGGGTGACTCTTCTCATCATATGTAATGACACCATGAATTCAAAGAAGTACCAAGCTGTCCTGAGAGATTAAAAGCTACCTTCAGCCCAAGACCTTTCCAGAAATGCCTGGGGTGTGATTTACCAACAAGATAATGCGTATTTTCACAAGTATGCGTCACCATACAATGGTTCCTGGACACTAATATCACTGTGGTGGACTGGCCATCTTAGTTTGGCTGGACCGGAAAAATGACCTATGACGTTATCACCCAGTCTCAATTGAGCAGTTCAATTGAAAGCAGTAATCACTGCCAAAGGACTCACAACATGTTACTGAGTTTCCTGTATCAGTTTGGAGTTGCTATTATTTTCCCAGAGCTTCATCTGCTTATCTGGTATATGTTGCTGATGATACATGTTTTAGAGAATTTTGCTAATTCTTGTTGAGTGCTTGAAACATAGCTTATTGTTATTTATTTCTCCTTATCACATTGTTATATTCATAATTATATGCAAATAAAAATTTTGAAGACCCTGCATTTCTCTAATTTGCTCAAATTTCCAAGGTGTCCGAAAACTTTTGGCCGCTGCTGTATAGAGAACTCGAGATTTGGCCGGACGAACGATTTCTATAAGTAGAGGTAAAATTATATCTTTCTACTTAATGAAGTTCAGGGAAATGTACCCAAGTATTCGAGTTGCTTTCTTAATAGCTTCGACGCATTGCTTTGTTACTTTGAGGTGCTCAGAAATTAAAGCCAGAGGGTCTAATTTATTTAAGTCCAAGGATTCGAGGCTTTGGCCATTCCTATTGTAAATCCAGTTTATCTTTTTACATTCTAAGTTCATAACTTTGCATTCATGTATGTTAAAGTTCATCTGCTATTTATTCGCACACTCAACAATTTTATTCACGTCCCACTGCAGTTCCACAACATCACTTCTAGAAACTACATATATCCTAACTTCACGCATTTGTGAATTTCTAGATTTTGCAAATCAATCTATTGTCAAAGCTATTAATAATATACAAAGTGTCGAAACAGGAAATGATTACTTTCATGCAGATTCATAGAGGCTTTATTGAATTTTGTGAATCAAATGGTAAATTGATAAAAAAACACCCCATTTTCAAGTATCACTGGAAAATGGAAAGCAATCGAGTGCGTGTATAGAAGCAGAAATAAAGCAGAAAATATTCTCAAAATGGTGAAACTATATATGAGCATATCTAGGGGTTTAAAGCTAACACTGGCATAAATAGACGGTCAGTTATCTTCCAAGAGTGACGACCCTCCCCCAACCCCCCCGATCTGTAAGCCCCCGAACAGGCTAAATCCAAGCAGGATTACCAGAAAACTTGCTTTGGCGGCCAAAGTGAGTCATATAATCATAAAAAACAAGGGTTGTTGACCAACAAAGTCGCGTACTCTCACTTATATGATTTTTGACCTTACGACCTTCAAAACTTTCAATAATTCCCGGGCTAACCTGAGTGGCACTTTGGTAATTACAACATCCCAAAGAAAATGTAAAACAATAGAAGGCTTTCAAATTTCGTTAGAATGGGCCGAATAGTTATAATGTTATTGCCAAGACAAAATAACTCCCTGGCTAACCTTTGGAGCACATTGGTAATTCTATCACTCGAAAGAGAATGTAAAACAACATAAGGGTTTCAAATTTCGTTTGAATCAGTCGAATAGTTACAATATTATTACAAAAAGATACAAAAGCAAAACTGGGACCGACCGACCGGCCCACATAGTGAGATATAGAGTCGACCGCTACTAGGCTCGCACGCGACTAAAAACATACTAGTCCAATTTGTTTAACAATCTAGAATAAGTTTCATTTCATTTCCTTTAAATTCTGCTCTGACACAGACGTGAAATCTTTCATTTTTCAAAGGTGATTTTCGAAATAATTCGCAGATGCTTCTCACCTGATTAATCGTCTTATTGTATATTTCTTTCAGAGGGGCCTAATTATACAAAAAAATATTTTTTCGACAAAGGATCTGTACGCTGATTTCCATTTTCATTAGATGAAAATATAAAAAAAATCATCTGCAGTTTCACTATCTTCATCATCACAGGAGTGATCGGATTCATTTACATTAAACACTGTTTCTTTGGGTTTTAAAAAATTCACAAAAATTTTCATACTTAAGCATAAGTCATAACCAAACTAAGATGAAATATTTATTCAAATATTAAAAAAATCCTCTTCTTAAATTATAGAGTTAGTGAATATATATATATATATATATATATATATATATATATATATATATATATAAATATATATATATATATATATATATATATATATATATATTATATATATATATATATATATATATATATATATATATATATATATATATATATATATATATATATATTCACTCTTACTTCTAGTAATGTAATAAAGAAAATTAAATATAAATAGTAACATTAATTTATATAAATAAATTGGTAAACACGCCTCACTTTGGCCTAAGCAACGACACGACAACCGAGCAAGATTTAAATGAAAGAAATTTTCACGAAGATTATTTGTAAAGAAAATTCTTAAAATAAATAATAATTAACTCTCCCTTTAACATATACGTTGTAATACTATTAATTATTTTTAATTCACATGAGTAAAATAGGACCTAATAACTTTCTACGACTCATTCATGCATATAATTAGAATACTGAGTTCTGATTGGTTAAGGATAAATAGTCAACCAATCAAAACCTTGTGAAACAGTTTTACGCAAAACCGGACAAGGATCTGCAAGTATAAGGGGTAAAATATTCATTTCATTCGAAAATAAATAAAATGGCTATTTTTTAACCACGATACCTGGTAAGATCTGATCCAATTAAAAATTTCCAAACAAAATTTCATAACCGATTCTGAAAATACGGTTCTCAGTTCTAGAGAAAAAATTGAAAACCGGGTCAAACCATACTTTTGAGAACCAGTTTCTAACCCTAGTCGTGACATATGAAGTGGATTATTATATTCTAAGAATCTACATAGTTAACTTTAATGTGAATTAAACGAAGGTAAGTCTCTAACGTTATGTTAAGAAGTTGTAAAATAAATTTTTATTCAAGATAATAAATGGTTTTAAATGAGACACGCGTGGAAGGTCTCGGAAATAAACACAATGTCATGAAAGTGCACTACATAACCCACGAAGAAGCATTGTGCGCTAAGATATCAAATTTGATGGACGTAGTGGTGAGAGTAGCACACGTGATTTTGTCCACGGGATTAAATCACAGTCAGTTTCGACAACTTTGAACGGAAGCAAAGAAACGATATAATGATTTGGTTTACTTCTGGAACGTTCGCTGGCCCAGTCGAGGGGCTATGCTGGAAAGAGTATATACCTTGCAGTAAGATATAGCTGGATTCCTCGAGAGCAAAAACATGAATGCAACAGAATTTTACGATTCCAAATGTCTTTCAAGACTGGAATATATAGTTGATTTAACATCTCATTTAAACCTCCTAAATTGCAGCTTCAGAGAAAAAGTTAATTAATACATGATAGGTGGGGACACATAACAGCATTTGAAACAAAACTACGATTGTGGTAATGTCAGCTGGAGAAATCAAATTATCCAGGAGACTAAACCGACAAATGGCAAAAGATTTGTGACTGTGATACGTGATTTGAGAAAGGAATCTTCCTTTCAATTCGCTGTCATGCAATCACATACAGTCGATTTTAAACTGTTTGCTACTCCATTTAGTGTAGCAATGGACAACGTACCAGAATAATTTCAAATGGAACTCATTGACATGCAATGCAATGAAGTATTAAAATCCAAATTTCACGCAGAGGATGTATCTCTATTGGATTTTTATAACAAATATATTTATGAACCTGGGCTGTATAAAATTAGGAAATGGCATGAGTGTTTGGTAGCACATATGCGTGTGAGCAATTATTTTCCAAAGTAAAATACACCAAAAGTAAGCTAAGGACACGAATCACAGATGACCATTTAGAAAACGCACTGTTTCTGGCTTCAAACTCTTAATCAACTGACATCGAATAGCTTTCGAGCAAAAACCAACATCAAGCATCACATTAATTGTGTCCCTTATAAAATATCAATGTAAAATTTATAATGGATACAAACTAAAATAAACAAAATCTATTATAATTTATAGTTTCATGTTTTACTATTATTACCTTCATGAATTTATTATTAGGTACCGAATATATGATCTATAATTATAATAGTTTAAATAATGTAAATTATGATGTGGCCCTTCATCACTTTATAGACTTTGTTTCTGGCCCGTAAGCTGAAAAAGGTTGCTGACCCCTGGTGGATACAGTTACTTGTTAGGCTTGGAGCAGGAGCATCTCCCAGGTATGCAGGATGTAGTGTGCAGGTAGCTACTCATTACTATACTAACCGCATGGGTAACAACATATAATTTCTTCAATTTTAACAATGTCAACAGCCCTAAGTCGCGTGCTCTCAATTATTGACTTATGACTATATGACCTTACCACTTTAAAATCTTTCAATTATTCCTGGATTAACCTTGGGAAGACCTTGGCAATTGTATAATACGAAATGAAATGTAAACCAACATAAGGGTTTTAAATTTCGTTAGAATAGGCCGAATATTTACAATATTAAAAAAAAAATTGAAAGTAAAATGGTTACAATCCGACCGATCGATCGACGAATCGACATAGTAACTTATAGAGTCGCTTGCACGCGACAAAACTACCCGTTGCACTAAGATTCATGTATCTATCTACAGTAGTTTGTGAATTATTAATAAAGAGCGTATTTTCCAGTATAGTAGATCAGGATATCGTATTAGACCACATGTAACTGTTACCTTTAACAGATAGAGAAAATCTGATTAAAAATACCGAACCACAACTATAAAATGCTGGTGCTCATATCTTTCAACCGATCTCCATTACCGCACTGTCATTCGATAAACATTACCCTTCCAAATATTTTGATCGCACAGATCTTGATATTGATCTTGATCCAAATCAAATTGCGTCTGCTGGTAGAAGATCATAGGTTGTTCATCTATCTGTAAGTATTTTTAATTTGACTAGCACATTATCTTTTATGATATTCGAAAACATGTGAGAAATGGATCTCGCAATGTTAAAGCAAGTGAATATTGATCCAAAATCCGCATCTTGTTTCAGATCCACCCTAAAAGCTACTCAACGTTTTCTGGTTCCAAAGACCACCCAACTAAAAAATTCATCAAAGTCCATCAATAATGCTTTAAGATATCTTCCACACAACTCGACAAACATAGCGAATCACAAAACCTCTGCTCAACCCTGCTGGCGGAGGAAATGAGAGACTTATTCCCTCTGTCAGAAGTCCATTAAGCCGACTTGAAGGATTTTGAAGGGTATCGAACAATTGTCAGATAAAAATCAAGGTATATACATAAATATAGTATTTCTTTTTCGGTTCTTTTATCATTCTATTGTTTTATTGATATAAAAAATATATGTTTTTCATATACGTTTCTACATCAGTAATTACTTTTCACAACTCTCAGAACTTTCTGTTTCTTTATACAGGGTGACCCACCAAAAAACTAGCCTTAAATTTCGATAGGGCAAATTTCTTAATTTTCTGCAAGATTAAATGAAACTTTGGAGATAACTAGTTTATTGTGTTTAAAAACATCATATCAAAACATGACAGTCTTTGGACTTTTCTTCTTTATTCTAGAGCACGTGTTCGAGATGACCTCCATTTAGCTCTGTGCCTTTCTTTGGGCGTAGCACAAAGTTGTCCATGACTTCCTTACAAACCGACCGACTAATGCTTCTGACCTCCTCCTTAATGGCTTCCTTGAGCTTCGTGATATCTTGGGTCTCCCTGCGTAGACTCTGTCTTTAAGGTAGCCACAGAGAAAGAAATCTAGGGAGCTAAGTTCTGGAGCTGTAAGGTGCAGGCTCAAAATCAGTCTTGAGATTGATCACACGGCCACCAAAGTTCTCTTTTAGCCGATCTCGGGAGAAATTTGAGGTGTAAGAGCTTGTTCCATCTTACTGGAACCAGAACTTCCGCATAAGCCACGGGAGCAAGGTCTGTAGCTCCCTTTTGAAGGTTTTGAAGGACCTCAACATACCGCTCCTTGGTGACTCTCACTGTCGTGCCAGATTCCTCGAACAAGAATCGTCCGATTTTGCCTCTGGTTGAGATTGTAGTCCATACTGTGCACTTCTGTGAGTGTAGGGGTTTTATGGCTACCTTGTTTGATCTTGTGGTTCCCCAGAGTTTACCTTTCCCCTAAGATGGACGTCAGCTTCATCTGAGGTCCGAAGGAGGTTAAGGAAAGTTGGAGTCTCCTGAATCTTCTCCAGTATCTTAACTGCCATAGCCTTTCTCTGCTCCTTTTATGAAGCTGTAAGGTTCTGTGTCCTCTGTATTGTGTATGGATAGGCCTTTACCTCAATTACTACACTCTCTTGCATGTCTCACGGGATATACCGAGGGACTGACTTCGCTTGTGCACAGAGCTTTTTTGGACTATGCACGCTTCCTCGGGGGTCCTGAATGGGTTGGCGGTTTTCACTGGCAACATTTAGGTTCTCCACGGTCCTATAGTTCTCGAAGTGGTCCACCCATTCCTGAATTCTGCTCTTGGAGGGGGCTTTTCACATTCAAACTGACGCACGAAAGTGTTCTGCACTTTTTGAACGAGCTTGTCTTGTAGTAATGTTTGACGCTGTATATTATTTGCTGGAGCTCCCATTGAGATCTAATTGTGTTCACAGGCGTTGTTGCTGTCATGTCCTGCAAAGTAAGGGTGATTAGTGAATGTATGAAGAGTATATTACGAAAAGTGTATGCAGGGCCGATGATAATCTACCTGCGCATATCAAAAAGGACACGAGTATACTACAGCTACTATTAAAAATGATATTAATAATGTCTTCATTATATTTTTTTATTAACCATGAGATGATACTTTTTGTTATATTTATATATGATGATCGCAAATATTTTAAAACTTTCGTTTTATACGTCCATACTTTAAAAACCCCCTAGTTATTTAGCTTTATGTAACTATAGAGTAAGGTAAACTTTTGCATACTAGCACAATAAAATGATAAAATTTATACGCACTGCGACGTAACAGCCAACGTGTTGCTGAATACTTTGCTTCACCGTGTTTTTCAGTCTTCACAACATTCTACCTCACTTTATGGGTCAAAAGATTGTAATCTAGTGTTGGCTGGAAGAGCGGCAATCACCATTACTTTCAAACAGAAGACGGGAAAGAGGGCGCTAAATTCGGTGGGCTCATTTTCTTTCCTATCTCATTGAGAAGTGAAATACTTTTTCCAAAACAATCAAACTCTCTCCTTTTTCATTCATTTTTCACAGCACAAGAGAAACTAACAAAGGTCATATTCCAAAAATCCAATTTTTTGACTTCAAAACTTTTTCGATTGTTTTTATAACATTCTGATTCCAAGTTTTGCCTCTCTTGTTTTCCATTTTTGCCTGAGTCAGCGTATGTATTGCGACCAAGAAGTTGATGTACGACCGTGAGCGTATTTTGGCATGAAAGATTTGGTTGAATTGTTGATAAAATAGAAACTCCAAATTCTTTATCTCCTTTCTCGCAAGTAGAAAATTCTAAAAATGTGTGGTAGGGGAGATATTGAAAGGCGTAATGTGAAGCTTTAGCACTGGATGTACATATGATGGAAAGTCAGGCTAAATGAAAGACTGTCTTAAAGTTTTAAAATTAAAAAGATACATGGGGAAGTTGATGCATATTTTGATAGATAGAGAATATTGACAGGAGTTTTGAAAGGACTTTTATTGGTAATTAGGGCCAATGATTTTAGACTAGTTAATCTATCATAATAGTATTTATAATAAACTAAATTTTACAGACTATTTTAATTGCTGGGTCGTGCCTGACTTCAAATGGTTTCCAAACAACGCTGATAATATGATAATATAATAACATCAGGGTGATATTAACATTACTATGGATTGCATAGGTTAAAAAAACATCTGATCCGCTGACCTTCAGTGGCTCTTTCCCGACTAAATAATACTGATCACTGAAGAGTATATCTTACTCGTTTTTCTAATTTTTAAGCCATAAATGATCTCTCGAATATATATATATATATATATATATATATATATATATATATATATATATATATATATATATATATATATATATATATGAATCCATTAAACCACATTAAAAGAGAAAACGGAATAATTTTTTCTTGCAGTAATATTTTTATTAGCTTTTGTCGAAAAAAATCCGTGCAGGGAAGCGATTCAAACCATGCACACTGAGGCAGCGAGCATCGCTTTGATCACAGTTAACTCAGTGTGCATGGTTCGAATCACCTTCCTGCACGGATTTTTTCGAAAAAGGTAATAAAAATATTACTGCAAGGAAAAATTATTCCGTTTTCTCTTTCAATGTGGCTTAATGGATTCATTTCCAGCGAGGAAATCAAGAATGCTATCCGTAGCTTAAAAAATAATAAGTCACCAGGTGTCGGTAGCATTCCTAGTGAGGTCCTCAAACACGGCGCTGATGCTCTGCACATTTGGCTCCACAAAATTATCTCTGTGATGTGTGAAGCTGAACGTGTGCCACAGCAATGGGAAGATGCCAGAATCATCTCAATCTACAAGCACGACCGAGCAGTGTGTGGAAATAGCCGGGGTATCTTCCTATTGGCTATTAAAGATAAGGTACTGCTAAGATGTTGGTACTACGACTGAACAAGCACATTCTTAATGAAGTCTGTCATGAAACCCAATGTGGGTTCCGAAGACAGCAGGGCACCGTGGAAGTGATTTTCATGGCTAGTCACCTGCAAGAAAAGTGCCGTGAACAGCACCAAAATCTATATTTGGCCGGCCTTCGACACGGTCAACTGTAAGATGCTGTGGCGTGTCATGCAGAAATTTGGATGTCCTGACAAATTCATTGCAGTTACCCGTGCATTCTATGACGGCACAAAGACGAGCGTGATCATGGCTGGCGAGGAAACTACAACTTTCGACGTGAAGTTTGGACTTAAACGGGGGTGTTTAACTGCCCCTGTCAGGTTTAACATGTACCTTGCTGCCACCACCATTCTCCTCTGGGAAGAATTTCCAGCTGGTCGCAAAGTTGATCTCACATAACGGCTCGACCGAAGCCTTTTCAATCTACGCCGTCTCCAAGCAAGAACAAAAACCTCACACGACGAAGTGTTCGAGCTTCATTACGCTAATGACTTCGTATTAGTCTTCCACTCCCTTAAAAACTTATAAAAAGCACTGAACATCATCTACGACATCTACAGTACCTCTAGGGTTGTCATCAACGCCTAAAAAACAGAAGTGATGTACCTGTGGTCCGGTGCTGAACTCAAGATCTCTCCTTAATTCAACCACCTTAGGAGCGTGCTGTCAGCCGACTGCTCTGTTGATCAGGAAGTAAACAGGAGACTCAGCAAGGCATCATAATCCTTTGGCAGGATCATCAAGCGCGTAATCCAGAACCACAACCTTCGTCTCGCAACGAAGGCTGTTGTGTACAGAGCTGTCTGTCTCAGCATGCTGCTCTACGGGAGTGAAACTTTCACTTTTTACTGAAAACACATCTAGCTCCTGGGAACTTTCCACATACAGTGAAACAAAAAATTCTCGGTTTCACATGGCAAGACCATGTGCCCCACACTGATATGCTAGAGCGTGCTGGATTCTAAATTGTTGAGTGCCTCCTCTTTAGCAAACAGCTGAGATGGCTGGGACACGTGCTTCGAATGTTCACTAATCGTCTGCCAAAACGCACCCTCCACCGTCAATTGTCAGAGGGGAAACGCACCGGCGATGGCCGGAAAAAGAATTTCAAAGATCAAGCAAACAGGACACTGAAAAACCTGAAAATCAACCCAGACCATCTGGAAGCTGCAGCTGCCGAGACAGTCACATGGCGTTCTGCCTGTCTTTAATGAGCGACCCACTTCGAAATGGAACGAATTCGACAACGGAATTGGCATCGTCATAGACGTCACGATCGGGCACCTCGGCCCCCTTCACCCTCGGCTCCAAACGCTCCTCCAATCATATAATGAGAAACAACCCAGGACCTCACCTAACACCCAAGCATATATGTCACATGATATATGAATATACTTGTAAAATGAGAGACTATGAACTCCAATTTTCATACATATATCGGAATGGCAGAAACAAAGCTAACATGAAGAATGACCTATCACATATGCAACGGTGCTCCCAGGGCATATACGCTGGAAAAACAACTGGACCGGAAGTCACTTGAAGAGAACACCGAAACCCTAGTACACGCTCCAAATCTATGACAGTTGCATATATTTGAGGCCATATATGCAAAGGAAAAACAGCCGAAATTAAATATTCAAACAAATGCACAACTCATCTTGCCTTACCCCTGTCCACTTACCCCTCGAAATAATCCCTCCCTATCTTAATCTTGGGAGCATTATAGAGTTCCAACCATTTGCATATACCTTCACGTGTTTAAAGAAATTCCATTTCCTATAAATATCTTCTTATAAATGTTAAAACAACTAATCATATATATAAAGCTCTGTATCTTATTCTGTAGTCACAACTGCTTAGCCTTTGAGAATGATATGTCTATATATCGAAACACGTTGGGCCAATAAAGAATTTTGTTTTGATAAGTGAACCAGTTTTCTGCCTTCGTGCGTCATGACTTTCGAATGAATTTGGGGAACTAATCCTCGGTTTATGCCAAATCAAGAGACTCGAAAAGAAAACAATTGAAAATAAGTTAGCAGTCACCTTCAATAATATATATATATATATATATATATATATATATATATATATATATATATATATATATATATATATATATATATTAAACACTAACATAACAAGGTCTGCTAACCAAAAAGTCGCGTGCTCTCACTTATTCTGATTTATGACCATATGACCTTAAAAACTTTCCTTAATTCCTGGACTAACTTTGGGAGGACTTTGACAACTATATAATTCGAAAGAGAATGCAAAACAACATAAAGGTTTCAAATATAGTAAGAATCGGCCGAGTAGTGATGATGTTATAGCAAAAACAGATTAATTCCCAGGCTAACCTTGAGGCGACTTTGACAATTATATTATTTGGAAGGGAATGTAAAACAGCATAAGGGTTTTAAATTTGGTTTGAATCGGCCGAATAGTTACAATGTTATTACAAAAGAAATAGCAAAACGGGGACCGACCCACCGACCGACTGATATAGTGAGATGTAGATTCGCACGTTACTAAAAACTGTATATAGATGAACCTTGTATATTATTTTAGGTTATTCATATTTTTAGGAAGGAAACGATGAATGGCAGCCTAACAAGAGGCTTCAGGATAATATAACCTTCTGAAGTTCCTCAGATATGCCATAGTGCTTGTCAGAGGTAAATGTTCAATAAATCTGGGTGCAGCTCGGGAATCCCTTGCTCCATGTTATTAAACGCATATGTAAGATGGCTAATTCTTGCCATAATACTCTTTCTTATACACACAAAAGACAACATCTCAAACGTGAATCTGAAAAAAAAAATGGTTCATAACATCGTTCAGATTTATGCTTGCGCGTGTTTTGACACAAAATCATTTTCTCAGCTGAATGATTCACCTTGCCTCCTTTTCTCTACCATGAGCCAAATGAAGTTCATTCAGGTTGATGATGTGAAACGCAGTGTAATGGGAAAAATTCATGGTAATGTTTTCTGCCTCAGCTAAAAACTTTCTCCTTGATCAGGAGTCTATTGGCTTCAGACAAAAACTCACTCTCAGAAACAGATAATGTTTTTTAATAAATATTTATGTATTTCTTTTTTTAAAAGAGGGAACATATTATGATTGTTAGAGACTGTAGAAGACGGCATTTCGATTAATAAAACAAGTGTATTTGAATAGTTATTACATGCCGGATGAAGAAGAACCCTGAAGTAAGAAAGAAAATTCTTCTGATGAATTCGAATGCACAATACTAGCACGAGATCATTGACCTTAATGGCCTGGTGTTATGAAAACACGTACTAGGCAGCAATTTTTTGATGAGGAAATCAAGTATTTCTTGGACACTGACACCAAAACTAGATATCCCAGACGTGTCGTCTCATTCTCAGGGTGTCGAAAAGAGTGTAAAATTAGTAATGAAGCTTACCATTCTGTGGATGGGGTTGACACTAGTCAAAGATCTAACCATAGTAGAGTACTGAACAAAAAGTTGCGTCCTAGTTTATGTCAAAAGGGAATTATTTTAAGCCCTATGATAGTTTAGATCCATAGTTGATTTTGTGTATGTGAGAAACAATATTCTTTCCTTTCGAAATATGGTTATCTGAATTCGCAAACTTTTCACAATATTTTTTTATTATTTTACACTTAGAAATATACTAGCTATATTAGCATGTATAAGTATTTTAGATGCGTAATGCGTTGACAGAAATTAACATTTTACCTACAGCACGTGATAAAAATTCAATAAAATGGTAATTAACTTTAATTGGAAATTCGCAAGCAGTTCTTTATAAAAATACCTTGATTTTTTTAATATTTTATATTTCTAACCAAATCTAACTATGAGGTAATTAATCACATTACGATTTTCCCTAAATTGGAAAATCGATCTCCCCCGATGTATATATATATATATATATATATATATATATTTAAAGGACCAAGGAAAATGGAAATTGGTAACACAACCCGGAAAAACACTAAGGAGAATATTACATGTACTAAAGAAAGCTTAAGAAGGAAAATGGGAGAAGTAGAGAACGGAAAGATTGGGCAAACTATTTTAACCGTTATATGAAAATAAATAAAGAAGTTATATTTGAACCTGTGTCATCAAGACGTTCATCGCCAGAACTACCATCTATATTCGACGCGTCATGCAATTTTCAATTATATATATATCTATATATATATATATATATATATATATATATATATATATATATATATATATATATATATATATATATATATATATATATATATATTAATCGAGTTATTAATCGAATTCATCAACACTGGCATTTATAATGATTCAAGAAAGTCTGGAGGACAGAGCGAGAAAATGGAGGGGGACCCTGAATGAAATGTAAATCCTCTTCATCGCTAACAATCGGGGTTCAAGTGAGGATATTCTAAACCTGCCGGAACGAGTGCGAATAGAGAGAACAAGTAATTAATTAAAGGTACGAGCTAGAACCTCTTGTGGAGTATTTGAATATAACGTATAAAAATTACCCCTAAAATAAAATCTAAGATTTGACTGGATTCCTTTATCAGTAAGTAGATAACGCCGTTACTTTCTCGCACCTGAGACGAGATTCTCCACCGGATAGTGAAATGCATATGAGGATCAGAAAGAGAATCACTCGTGAGTCAGTTTCCACCATTAGCCGTTCCTCATTGAAGGATGGGGTAGGATTCCGGGTCGTGTTATTTTTTTTATACTAGCCAGCGACTGTGAGACCCTTCCTAACTCTAGGTGGTGGAGGCACCCGTTTTTGTTCAAGGATATGTGGGCATGAGAGTGTGTATGTTGTGTTGTGTATATGGGAATATAAATGATAGCAGTGTGGTGACTTTCTGTGTGCGGGGTAATAGTTGTGGACCTACTTACTCCTGTGGGGTTGAATATCAATATATTCATCCGCTGGGCCACGTTAGCGTAACGACGTTGATCATCGTCTGTCCGCGGTCGCTTGGATTGATCTCCCTCCTCGACATCGGACGTTCAACGCTAGCCTTTAATAGTAAACTACATAAAGCGGGATTATATATTTTCTACAATTCGCACCTAATATCTCACCATGGCAACGATAATTAGCCTATGTTAGAGGAAAGGTTCCCATTTATCTTACGGATCTTTCTTGTTCCTTTTCACTGCCGAAGCAGTATCTCAATGGACAAAGGAAATAGAGGCTAAAGTTGGAGAGTGATATCGATGCTCAGAGTGGGGATCATAAGTTTAAATGCAGGTCAAAGGTGGAACCTTTTTTAATTATTACTCAATTAATATTGAAATAATAGTAATAAATGTTGTGTATTTATTCCAGGAGTAGTATAAAAATTAAAGTTTTCTAATTCAGAAGGAATTGATTTCAGTTAGGTGGAAAATTGAATCCAAAACATAGGTACACGTATTTATAGGAAAAAAATATTTAATTTTTTTTCGGAATTACATTTTTCAAACGTTTGTTATAGTTTTTTATGACCTTCAGCAAACTCTCCTGCAACTTTCCTGCATTCCTCTTAACAGCATATCGACAACTCGGCTTTATGCGCTAAATTTCTTGGGTGGGCGCATATTTTTAATTCAATCTAGATAGTTTTTATGGTTTTAGGTTTGTGTTCTGTAATGGCTATTAAAAAAAAACATTAATTTTGAATCCTTACATAATTTTTCTCGACAAAAGTCCTATTTATATGATCGTTGCTCTATTGAAATCAAAATTGCCTACCCAAGTTCAGTTTCCTAAATCATGGTAGGGGATTTCTTATAAAAGCTCCAAATAATCTTTACATTTCATAACTCAAATAATTTTAAGAAGTTATCCTATACTATTAGCAGCAAAGAAACCTCATAATATTATGCTTAGTCAAAAGTGTTTTACGGAAGGTGTGTTTGTTTCTGAAGAAGTGCTTCTCCAGCTTAACACATATAATGTCCAGTATTTGCGACCACAACATCTATTTTCATTTCCAAGCTCACTAATATAATTCTCACATGGTATTTGTTTATGGCCAACATGCTCTTTGCAATCATGAGCATTGAAACAAAGTGACTTGTAAGATGTGCTGTTCAACCTGATATATATTAGTTCATTTTGGTGAAAGAATCTCTTCACTGCTGTCCAATGGATACATCAGTATCTTTAATTTACCAATGGTGTGGCGTGAGTCAGCAAATCCTGCTTTTGATTGCTACTTTTGTATGAAAAATATTGCGAGATTCTCAAATAAGAAAAAGTCAAAAATTGTATCTCCAGATTGTAAGTCAGCTATAAAACCAGTCTCCCATAATATGGAGATATCAATCCCAGTTCCTCCATCAGCTCGTGTAGTTAAAGAAGATGATTCATCGCCTGAAGAGGAGGGTAACAATGACGAGGAAATATATGAGGATCATTCTAAGGAAAAGAAGATCCAGTTGATAAATCAAGAAAGATTAAATGATTTGGTGAGGGATTTGTCATTGTCAAAGGAGAACGCAGAACTGTTGGGCTCCAGACTATAGCAATGGAACCTTCTATAGGACAGTGCAACAATATCTTATTAGCGTAAACGCCATGAGGCCTTATCTGACTTCTATAAAAAAGAAGATGGTGCATGTTTCTGTACTGATGTTAATGGGGCCACATGAATCAGCTAGAAAACAAGTATTTACTTGATGAATGGATACTATTCATCGATGCAAGCACTGCTAGCCTCAAAGCTGTGTTGCTACACAATGGTAACAAAAACCCTCAATTCCTGTCGTACTTATTTTTGGGAGGATAGAGACATTAGACCCAATGAAATTTATTTTGGAAGGTGTTCATTACTCGCATCATAATTGGAATATCTTTCGTGATCTTAAAGTAATTTCTTTACTTCTTGGCCTGCAACGAGGATATACAAATAATATGTGCTTTTTATTCCTATGGAACAGCCGTGACGACAGGAATCATTATATTGTCAAAAGGTGGCCCATAAGAGAAGAACACATAGTTGCCCGATACAATGTGAAGTACATCCATTTGGTATATCCACAGAAGATCTACCTTGCACCACTTCATATCAAACTTGGCCTATTAAGAATTTTGTTAAAGCAATGGCCCATGATTCTGATGGATTCCAGTATCTCGAAGATAAATTTGGTGCTAAGAAAACCGATTCTAAACTTAAAGCTTTCATTTTTGTAGGGCCGGAGATCAGAGAATTGATACGTGACAGAGTTCAGAAATAGACTAACTCCAGTTGAGTTGGCAGCACGGGATTCATTTATCCATGTAGTGCAGAACTTTCTTGGTAATCATAGGGCTGAAAACTATGAAGAACTAGTGGACAACATGTTAAAGGCCTATCGACGAATGGGGTATCGGATGTCTCTTAAGATGCATTTCTTGCATTCCCATGAAGATTTCTTTCCATCTAATATGGGTGATATTAGTGACGAACATGGGGAAAGGTTCCAGCGAGATATCGCAATGATGGAAAGCTTCAACGAAAACATGATGGGTGACTACTGCTGGTTTCTACAACGGTAGGATCCTATATCTAAGTACAAGCGCAAAAGCAAGAGTCTCAAACATTTCTGAAGAAATATATAGTTAGGTGAGTACTACCTCTTTCATATATAATACATACCTTGTCTGGGTCTGCAAAAGGACGTACATAATGCCAAATAGGGTGCTCCGATTCCAAACATTTGCCCAGAAACGTCTCATTCTTCTCAAACTCGTAATAATTATATCATTAATTGATCCAAGGTGACAAAGTGAGCCATATAGCGTAGTTGCATAACTCAGGAACCTTACGTACTAGGACAAATCTGAGCACGGATTTAGAATCAGCGCACCTAAATTAGTTAGTTACAAAAACATATACTCAAGTAGCAGAGACAAAGTGAAAATTTGTTGACTAGTGTTATTAGTAGCTTGCCCTCATTTTCCATCCTCCGATTTCTCCTTGAACTAATGAATCTGATTTACCTGCTTACTTCACGTAAGGACACATTCCAAAACATTCCCCAGAAATCCTGCTTGTTTTGTTTTGACTGGTGTTGCTTTTGCGAGAGTTTGATAGTTTAGCTTCATCAATTTATGGGACGTGTTTTACAAACGCAGCGAACTATTCTGACCAGACGGGCTGCACCTTAACGCGTTAGGTGCGGCAAGACTAGGAACACAAATAATGTTTGAGGGGTTTTCCGACAGAAGTGTATCAGAGACAGGAAAAGACATAGGGAGCATCTTTTCGCAACAAGATAATCATGCAGGCAATCAAAGCTCCGAGAATATAACACGAAATATATTATGATTTTACTCAAAGGTGCAAAGTTTGAGGAAAAGGTTCAAAGATTTTAAGGTCTTAGTTACGAGACATGATTTTTCATATTATTGCAATTACAGAGAAATAGATTAATTGTTTTAACAAAAATATATAGAAGATTGTAACTAAATCGCTATAAAATCCTTTTGGGGGATAGTTCTATACGAAGATGCGAAAGCGTTATTTTATCCATATAAAGGAATAAGTCGGGTCTGAGATTTTAGGTGTCGAATTCGTGCTAAATAGTAATAAAAAAAATATTTTGGCGTGCTCTATAGGCAACAAAGGTAAACCGAAGAGACGATATTTGTTTGAAACGCTCTAGACCTTAATTAAACATAAATTAATGGTTATTTGCCTTCCAAAGTTTTAAAAGATAAATTCTTGCTTCAAAAGATAGACGAACCAAGACGTGAAAATAATATCTTAGATGTAATTTTGATATACAACGTTAGTAGAAAGTATAATGTGACTATCATAGTAATATAACAAACAAAAAGCAGTATTAAACATTGTTGCTGTAAAAATACAAGATACTGGCTGCTAAGTTGTTAGTAATTACTATAAAATGAACATAAATAATTCACAGTGTATTTATAATGGTATTTACTTCTGGTTTAAACTGGATATTTCATGGAAATATTTGATTTTGGTGTCAGGCATCCACGGCCTAATTAACACTATTCTTTCTAACGTTGCCAAAGAACGCAATCCTGGAGCTAGCTAGATTAAGAGAGGGGGATAGATTTGTACAGCGCGCAATATCTAGTCAAGTACTCATTAAAAGAACTTTAGTTATGTCATTATGAGTTTGAAGAAGTTATCCGATAGCCATTCAGTAATCATGTGATATGCGGATAAAACATTAATGATGGTCACGTTGGGTGAGGTTTAGGAGGATGAGAGAAATATTTGCCTTTCATCAGCAAAGAAATGGAGGGATAGACCTAGGTGACAGAGAAGAAGGCCAAGAGGAAGGAAGTAGATACCAAAGAGGTGCCAACCAAGGACTAGAGCCCTAAGGAACACCGTAGGACACAGCATCTGGCTGAGATATAGTGTGACGAGGGGAGGCGAAGACGGGAACTCAGAACGAATATTATCTAGCTTTTCAAAGAAAAGAACACAAAGGACAGATTGGGAAAGGAGTTTGGGGTAGCTCTGGAGACGAGAGACGAGCGATGAGCTTTAAATGTGCAGGTTAATTTTATTTGTTTTCGAATCCCACAGCGAATATTAACTACCTTTTCAGAGAAAAGGCACAGAAGGTGGATTGGGAAATGGAGGAAAGGGAAAGAAGTTTGGGGGAGCCTGAGAGACGAGAGACGACCGAGAACCTTGAGAAGTGAACAAGGATTTAGGTTGTTTACATCAAAGATTTTACGGGTATGGGCCACGCAGAAAGATCGCATAAATGTGCTGTGTACGCATGAGTTGCGAGAAAATAGGCAAGAGAAGCTTGTTCGACACAACACTTGCTTCTAAGTCCTCATCGTAATAGTTTCATCTAGGTATCAAGATAATGTTGTTCCTTTGCCTTTCCTGGCTTAGAGTCAGCCTCGGGGTGGATTGGTCAAAAGGCTAAGTGGTTTCCTAAAAGAAAGAATAAGTATATGTATAAAATTTGTAAATAGATGTTTGGGATAGGTGGGTGGATTTTTTTGAAGAAAAGTAAGGTTGTAGTTTCTCACGTTTCAATTATGAATATTGTATCCTTTTTTCTCATTATTTATGTCAATGATGTACGCCTCTGTAACCCACTAATACTCATAATTCTGTAACGGTGAGAAAGTCTTGTTAGGGAACAATTTTCACTGTAACAATATATATATATATATATATATATATATATTATCTGTTGTCTCTCTCTCCATTGAAGGGCGACCCCCTTTGTCTGCGCTAATGAGAGTGCGAAAACATGAGACGCCGTGGTGGCCTGAAAGCCCGCCATCGCAGAAAGCCGCGACAAGTTTGATAGCCCAAAAGGTTCCATCGGGTGTCGGAGAAAGTTTCGCCTCGCCAGCATAAGAACCTTCCCGCCATCGTGCTAATATGGCAAGACTACCCTCGCCTGCAGCTCCGTAAGACTTTAAGACCCTCCCCTTCAGACGGGGGGATAAAACCCCATTCGATCCCACTATAAATCCTCCGACGCCAGAGTTAGAAGGCAATATTCCCCACCACTGTCTGCCTGCCCCATCAGTATCATATGCCCGCCCCCCGTCAGTAACCGTTATTCGCGTCCCGTTGGACTCTTCATAATTGTCGCATAACCCCTCAAGCTCCGAGTATTCCTGATTAATTCGCGTTAGTCTACTCCATACCTGTTCTACCCGCTAATCCAACGCAACGCACCCAGTCTCGATTCGTGTTTATTACTAAAAAGAAAGATATAAGTTCATCCCGTAATATTCATTGTCAAGAGACTATTATTTGAACTTTGCACCAAGGCAAGGATTACTCCCTCGGACCAAATCTCCAAAATAACAGCAACGCGCAACTCTTCTGTGCAAGTGCTCTCTCTACACGTCCCCCGTCCCCCCCACGGTTTCGTATAAGCTCAAGGTCATTCAAGCGACCCTTGATCAATATTGTTCATTTGTTTGTACGGCGACCGTCCCCGCCAAATATCCCCCCCCCCTTTAGCTGCTGAGACTCGTATACGTCTAATGTGTATATAGCTTGCTTTATAACTCCTTTTAACCTTGTAAAAGAATATTAATTTGCATATTAGTAAAGTTATTTTTGTACCCGTCTTTCTATTGTCCCGAAACCTCCAAGATAGTCGACTGTTTAGCCACCTACATTTAGTTAATTCGTACTCTGCTTGTATTATAAATCTCCCAGGCATTAGCCCTCATCCACCTCGGCTGAAAACGCAGGAAGGGTTAATTAATTTGCCCCTATTCTACGACATATATGAAGTAGTCGTGTCCGCACGAAAAATGTTTGCTTCTCAATACCTCAAAAACTATTAAAGATAAACTTGAAATATTTGCAGATTTGTAATCGGCACGTCAATGTCTAAGGTTTGAGATTTTAGTTGTTTAAAAAACGCGATTTAACAAATATCAAATTTTTGCTTTCACTTGTTTTGGGAAGGACAAGGTAATCGCGTTTATGAGTTGTAATTAAAACACACTTCCCGTGACAAAATTAAGTTCTAACAGACCATTTATGCGACGTCAATGTTTAAAAACACGATAATATAGATTATCAGCATGTCCATACTAGAATAATTTTGATATTTAGTTAAAACTCACGCCCATCTGCTTGAGGCACGCTGTAAAGTCTATGGATGACACCCAGGTACTCATGCTTTCCTGCCCACCCTGCCTGTCTACACGAATGTGAAAATCGTTCGAAACTTATAATTGCGCAATTTAACTCAAGCAGAGAATTTAACATCCTCAGGAAAGTTTTTTTTTATTATCTGGCATCGTAACGTTTCTTTTCTACTTTATAATATTGTTGCTACCAAACATTTTTGGGCTTTAAGATCTACCATTATAATTCGGTAGAATTTTCTACCTATATGAATTTGCTCGCTCTACCCACCCCCTCACTCTCTCTTTTCTCTCTCTCTCTCCTACCGTTTATAAGATTCTGCTATCTTAAATATCAAATATCATAAATTGATTGAGATTAGTTGCATTCTAGGATATATATATATATATATATATATATATATATATATATATATATATATATATATATATATATATATATATATATATATATATATATATATATATATATATATATATGTGAAAAGAAATTCACCACTTGCACGTGGGTCAAAATTAGGATGAATAACACCCACAAGGAAAATGAAAAAACGATTGCGAGTGCTTTCGTCTTTATTCTAAAGGACCTCTTCATGGAATAACATAGGTCAGGAAAGACAATGTCTTAAATAGTAAGTTAGTGTCTTGATGCAGGTAGCCGCATTAACCCCTCACTCCTTACTATTTAAGACATTGCTTGTCCTGAACTATGTTATTCCATGAAGACGTCTTTTAGAATAAAGACGAAAGCGCTCGGAATCGATTTTTCATTTTCCTTGTGGGTTTTGGTTTTATTCATCATATATATATATATATATATATATATATATATATATATATATATATATATATATATATATATATATATATATATATATATATATATATATATATATATATATATGAAATGAAAAACTCACAAAGTATCACGTGAGGGTGGCAAATGAATGCAATATCCCGCAGGAAAAAATGAAAAGGTGTTTCCAAGTACTTTCGAACTTTATTAAGTTCCTTATCAAGGAACTTAATAAAGTTCGAAAGTACTTGGAAACACCTTTTCATTTTTTCCTGCGGGATATTGCATTCATATATATATATATATATATATATATATATATATATATATATATATATATATATATATATATATATATATATATATATATATATATATATATATATATATATATATATATATATATATATATATATATATATATATATATGTATAAATCTTTATATATCTTCAAACTTCATCATTTGTTCCTCTTCATTGGTTTACTTGAAAATTAATTTTATCTTCCTTTAAAGGAATTCAATATTTCTGATTTCTCGTTATATTATTATTCCAGCAATTTTATTAAGTGAAATCTCTGATATTTGCAATACCATTCTCTCTCGTGATAAACCGTTGTTAATAATAAATTATTTTTGTTAACAGTCATCGTCATATTCGTTCGGATTTATAGAAAGATATACCGGATTTTGCAAAAGTTCTGTTATATTCAGCCTTATGAGCATCCACAGAGTCGTGGCGAGGTTAAAGAACGGGGAAGACCTCAAAGATTGACCTCTACATACAGAGCTTAAGTTATCAACCGTTTCGCTATGAGAAAGGCCTTCGTAAGTGCTAGAAAGCTTAAAATGACTGCGCTCGTGAAGAAGAAGAACATCTCGGTGGCCCCGGTATCCAGGCCCGTCAAAGAGGATGTCGACAACAGCTTGAGGTGCGTGAAAAGTCCTCTGTTCAGCGACCCTGTCCGAGGACAATCTTAGGAGTGCTTTAGTTGCCTTATCAACTACTTGGAGACTTATGACATTTGAATTCTCTTTTTTTTCAGATGAAAAGAAAACTTCAGGGTTGATTCCGTTATCAACGAGCAGAACGTCCACGTTGTAAGATTTAGCTAGGACGTCTACGAGGTCCGCTACGTGTCCAAGACCAAGCACCCTGGCTCTGTGATAATGCTCGGCGTCGTGGTTTCGAATAACGAGAAGATGTCCCCGATGTGGTTCAGGGCCTGTTACAGGTACACTGCAGCCGATTACAGGGGCATACTAGCTTTAAAAGTCCTGCCTAGAGTGAGAAAGCTCACGAAGAAGGTGGACTACCTCCTTCAGCCTAACGGTGCCCCGGCCTACACGGCAAAGACCATGCAAGAGTGTTTGGGGTCGAACTTGAATTTCTGATCGAAGCACTTTTGGTCACCGCAGACGCATAACCTCAATACCCTCGACAACAGCGTCCGAGTGCATGTGGATGGTAAGGCCTAAAAGGTCCGCCAAGGCAACGTTGACGAGCTCAACTCCTCCGTCAACCGCGTGTGTGCCAGCATACGGAAGGACTTCGTCCGCAACGTGTCCGCGGCCTTCAGGTCTCGCCTGAAGCGCTTGATCGCCAATGAGGGCGGCCATATTGATTAATATTAAAATTTAGACACATATTTATATGTTAAAACAGTAAAAACATGTCTAACTACATCAAAACTATCGTGTATCCTTTGTTGAAATCGTCGTAACGAGTGTAACAGGACTTTTGCAATAACCGATATAAGAGCTTCGGTTCATAACCATTACCATCTGTCACGTTAACGGAATTATGGTGTATTTAAAATACTAGCTTTTAAGCCATTCTGTAGGGACAAAGCAATGGTCCTTGATAGGGTAAAGTTTCCAGTTGGTATTGTATGTTTTAACACTACCCGTCGTTCGTGGAACCCATTTGTGTCACAAAGAGGAGGGTGGGCTGTTCCGTTTCATGGGTATGTGTATATGAGTGCCCCCCCCCCTCCTGTAGAGGATGCTAGTAATCCATTGGCAATGTTTAGGAACGAGGAAGAGAGAACGGGTATGTTATGCTGTGAAGATGGGAAGGGAATGATATGGGGGTTGTGATTGCCTATGCGTGTGGAGCTACTTACTTCCACGGTGGTGAGTATTAGCGTATCCGCCCAATGTGCGGCCAGTTCATGACTCCGTTGGAAGTTGTGTGTCTGGGATCGGTGAGATCGAAGCAGTTTCTCCATGCTAAAAATCCCACCCAGTACCACAAGGCCAGCAAGAACTCCCCTGCATTCTTCTGACTACAGCTAATCTTTTCTCCTCGGTTGGTTATAGCCTGAAGGATGCAACCTCCGCTGAAATCCCCCTTCCCCTTCCGCCTTTCCAGACATGAATGACTTTTTGGAGGAGGATGGCCTGCTCCATTTTATTTTACTTTCATGGTTTTGGATGCAAGATTGGCCGCCGGGAAGGGGCAGACCTTCCTCCCAACACCAGAACCTGCTTTTTTTTTGTTTGTTTTGTTGTTTCTCTTTCTCCTTATCTTTTTGTTTTGTTGGATTGCTGTCTTTGTCTTGCTTTTGTTTTGTGGAGTTTTAACCCTTTGATGCCCAAATTATATTATATGTATATAAAAAAAATAATAACCCGTAATTCACTATATACAATTAAGAGTCCAACTGGCTTGAAATTATGGGGTTCCATATGACACCATAAGTTCTTAATGCAGCCTAAGACTAGCCTGCCTTTGTTGAATTTCGGCCACTATGCCCGCAGTGGTACTCGCCATAGAGGTGCCGTAGAAAATCCACCCATACTTCACTATGAACAACTTTACTTATACACCAAACCTCTTTCCTTCAGCCTCTTCGCTTTATGTTCCTCCTAGACGCAGAGTTAATATTTTAAGAATTGAATTCCCCTCTGGTGATCTTCAACTTCGTATTCTCACTTTCCCTCATTGGATTACAATCACTCCCCAACTCGACCATGGTGTTCACCACCGCATAGTGGAGTTTCAACGAACTGTTCTCTAGATTTTTTCACTCACTCATAACATTGCTTAATATGATTAGCACCCTGTATAACCTCTTTCACTGCCTTTTCGATTACCACAAACGACTATATAAAAAAACTTTATTCAGTGTAGTAGTAAAGATGAACAACAAAACATTAACATCTTTCCCTTCACCATTATTTAAAGTAGCTATGCAGATACACCCACAAAGGAAAAGTGAAAAACGATTCCGAGCCCTTTCGTCTTTATTCTTAAAGACCTTTTCAAGGAATGAACAGAAGGCTGGACATACATTGCCTTAAATAGTGGAAGGGGGGATTAGAATACCCACCTCTGAACTTTAATTAGTGGTTAAAAAATCCTGAAGGGCATGAAGTAATGCAGTTTTGTACCCTCTGTAAATTGGTTTCAGGGTAGGGTGATCCACTAAGTAGTTTCAAAGGGTTAAAGTGTAGTTGAAGGGACGCGTGGGATTCATTATGAAAAAAGCTCACAAAGTGCACGTGAGTCAAAGTTATGCAGATACACCCATAAAGGAAAAGTGAAAAATGATTCCGAGCGCTTTCGTCTTTATTCTTAAAGATATTTTCAAGGAATGAACAGAAGGTTGGACATACATTGCCTCAAATAGTGGAAGGGGGGGATTAGAATACCCTTACTAGCTATGTATCTTGTTCTTTATATCCTCCTTATTTAATCCAGCCCATTCATTCCTTTATTTCCGTAACTTTCATTACATATTTAACAATATTTTATGTAAGCAATTTTCCATTTCGCCATTGTTTAGCGGTGTAATAACATACAGTAAAATTTATTCACCTCAGGGTAATTAAATACAAGCCAATTCGCTTCAATTATAATATTTTATGGTAAATGAGAAATGTTTATGGATACGGAGTTCAGGAGCTATGACAAAAGTTCCTATAGAGTATAACCATATTGTGATTATCTAACTTCTACTCGTATATATGGTAGTAAATCTTAATTTAATGGAGAGATTTGTCTTTTAGCTGAGTAATAAACAAAACTTGCTCACTTTGTCTTTCTTTTGTTTTGGCATTATTTTGTTCCATTAAATTGCCTTGATATTCTTCATTTTCTTAGATATGGCTTAATTTACAAAGTTAAAGGATGTTTTTTTGTATTGAAAAAGGGATTTTGATGGATAAGTCTTAAAATTTGTATTGAGCAGTAAGAATAGCTTGCTTCTTATCTCTTTGATGTAATTAAAGTTACACAAAACTCGTGCTGGGTATTTCTAAACATGTAAAAAATTAGTTTCTATTAGGTTTGGAACTATCAACCTTGCGATAGGAAGCGCGGACGTTGATAATTAATCATTCATGAAAGAAGAAGGGATTACCTCAAGTTTCTTGGAGATATTATGTCTTATATATGAGCTCAGATGTCTATCCTGTTCCTTTTTTCCCCCATAGTCGGAGTGGTAACGGATTTAGTTTGAATGTCACCGACATACCGCTTAATCTCCGGAATGCAAACAAAGGATATAATGTAGAAGCTAAGCCCCCTAAATTGGAAATTTTATGAACAAAAATACGAAAGCGCTAACAGAGGTTTGAACGATAAAATTCAATGTACGCATTGATAGCATGGGGTTAGTAGAGAAATTAGTAGCCATCTTTATATTGCATCAGGCACAGTTGGCAAAAGTAAGTTTAAAATACCCAATTAATATATATTTCATTTTAGAGCTATTAGATTGGTCTATTTAATTCAATCACTTGCTTGGCGTGGATGAAGAGGGTTTTTCCAGGTAGGCCTCATGAGGTGTGAAGGAGGCTACTTATTGTAATTCTAGCCACATAGTGTAGACCAAAAGGTTTATTTCCAGATGTAGAAGGAAGTCAGATTTGATCTCTGAAGACCGTGAAAGGTCAAATCAAAAATGGACGCTAGTCCTCCCTGTGTAATTTTCAAACGTGTTTAACTTTAAACAAAATAGTGTGGATATAAGTTTATGGTTTAATTTCTAATTATATTGGGGATGGCTGTTCATGTGGCGATACATGTGAGATTGCCATAATTAAAGGAAGTGATACCATTGGTTCTATTGGTAGCAGAAGTGACACCGACTCAGTCGAAGAGCCACAATGACGAATCCCTCCAATGATGAATCCCGCCATGTGTATATGACTGATATTGCCTAAATAAGATGTTGGTGACGGAAAAATAGCCTTGACAGATGGAGAAATTGAAGTGTCGTCAATGTTGTCCATATCTCCTCTTGTGAACAGTCCATGGGACAATTTTTGTGGATACATAATATTTTTCACCTTAAAATGCTGGCAAACATCATTGGCAATGCCTGATGTGAATTGTTACGGTCTTTTATAGGATACACACAATCCTTGATGGTACAGTTTCAAACAGATTTATACTTCTTTTAGCTTCGTGGATCTTTTTGTAAAAAGAAATGGGACTAAAGTTCCACACATGAGGCCTTGATGTAATTAATGCATGTGAGTTTGAAGAGCGAAGTTTCTGTTGTTTGTTTAGGCCAGATGTGTCTGTCTATTTCTTTTTTACTAGAACCAAGTGGGATGGTGGCAATGCCTCGTGCTATGGGTTGCCTAGATTGATCCATCAAAAGATATGAATTAAGTTCTCATTGCGCATCCCATGTGTTGCTTGCATTAACTTGAGAGCATCACTCTCATGATTACAGCCCTTTAAAAGAGGGGGTACAATGCACTTTATTAAACTTAGTTATGCCTCTCCTCTCCGTAAATGTGATCTAAGATCCTTAAACGCAAGAAACAGTAGGGTTTTCTTAAGTCTAATGGTGAGAATCCGTTTCTCTACAGTAACACCACGTTGCCTTAGTCTGATCTTTTACAACTCAACAATGTTTATCAAATTGAACACTATTTATTTCTTCTATCGATGCCACTAACTCCGTAAAGGCTCTCTTATAAGTAAGAATCATCTCCACCATTGTCTTTTGGATGCAATTTGCCTTACTCTGCGGTCTCATGAATCCTGACAGTGAGGATGGTACTTAGCCGCATTGGAAATCATGTCTACTCTTTTAAACTTGGCCAACTAACAGTGTGCTCAAGCTCGAAGGCGCACTTTCTTCATTTGTATCATTGTTGTAAGGTTAATAAATTATGTAATTATGCAGAACCAGTGAACCCATAGCAGCAGAAAGAAGTAGTTTCCATGGGCTGTTAATAACTGTGAGCAGATTGCATGGGCTGAGTATAAGTACTCTGTTGTGCTGTAGTTAATTCTCTCTGACCTTGGTGGTCAAATGCCTTTTTTTTTTAGTTTTAGCCGATATTTCTCTTACTACTCCGCCGTGATTTGCTTGGGAGCGGATTATGTGCCTTCCCAGACATCCAATCGTTCCAGTTTGAGGTTAAATGAGATGTACTAAATGGTTGTAAAAAAAAGGTCTTCTGCAAGGATGTATAGCCACTAACTTTGTGTTGGATCGTTGAACTAAACGGACTCTGTAGGTGTGTGGTGGTGCATTTGTTACTAGATGTCCGAGGACACAAATAACCCAGTCATTAATGTGGGTGGGGTTGGATTTCGTCAACGTAGAGAGCTGGGTATGGTACATGAGGAGAAATGCGTCGAAGTGATTGCCACTAAATCATCACGGCAGTAGATAAGATGCTGAAACACATATAATCCAGTGTTAGCCCCAACATCATCAATATCCAAGCCGTTAACTAAGAAAAGGGCACAAAATGACAAGCTAACTATCTAAATTCGCCAGAGACTACGGAGTATTTATATTCAAATGTAAAGTGATTGAATACTTTTGGTACATTAAAAAAAAAATGAACTTGACAAAAATGCCTTTTCTTCAATTCTTGTGATCTCAAACTTATTGCCAAATGAATGGCTATTTCCAACTTTGTTAGAAACGACACCTTAATTCGTATTATATACCCTGTTTGGTGACAAAGTTAAACGTGTCTTCAGATATCAAAAGAGACTCTCTTCATATGACATAATAACCCTTACAACATATTATAACCATGCTAGAAAATTCCAGCATTTTGTATAAAATGCAAAATCGTCATAATATATTGAGCTTATCTGCTGCACTAATAATAACGCACATCTTCGTGTCTATCCTCCTTTCTAAGAACAATTGATAGACATACACATCTTGATTGCACTATATAACACATATACGGAATAATTATTAACAGTTTTGTCAAAAATAAAAGGTAGAGATATAAAGTATTTAATTTATTCCGTTAAAAATTACCAACACGTGATATTATACGAGTATATACGACAGTTTTGATTAAAAATACCCCAAACTTTTAAAATTACTTCAAAGGCATTCGTCAAAACTTTAGAGAAGTTTGCGCGAAAAGGAAATTAGAACTTTCTTATCATTCTTACTGAACTTATGAGGAACAATGAACTTGGGATGCCCCCAAAAAACTTATTCATGAATACTAAAGAATCTCTTATAAAATGCTAATCATGTAAAACACGCAGAAGATTTATTTTCGCATTTTCACTAAAAAATCATATTGTTTTAATGAGTTTGAAAGATAAGTAAAAGATAATAAAGTATCATTTTAAATATTAATACAAAAAATACTTAATTTTACCTCTAAAGTAAATGGAGTCTTTGCAAACATAATAAGATTTGGGAATAGTTATATGTTAGCTGAATTCCAAGACTATTAATTAGATATTACAAATGACCACGGACACGAGACAAGGGCCTGAGTATAGACCATTACTCACATACAATACAAAGTTTATCCTTACATTCCATGAGGAAAATATGTAATAGAACATCATACATGTAAAATTTGATGATAGAATTATATAACACATGAGAATCAAACTTGAGTAGATAGGGAAAAAATAGAAGAATTTTTAGCGCAGATGGGCGAAATATTTTTACCTTTTTATACTTCAAAACAGGGCTGAATACCACATTCAGATTCCTAAAAGTAAATTTAATAACATTAAAAAACTCGGCCATTATGAGTTAAATTAATTTGTAGTTACTATAGCAATGAGTAAAAAGATTTACAATGAATCCGGCATGGTTGGAATGTGGTGAACTCATTATCCGCTACAAGCGTGTATATCCGGATAATAGACTAATCTAACATCCCTAAAAGGAACTGATTTTATTGGCTTTTTCTACTTTCACTTTTGCCTTCTTTGCACATGAGGAGTTTTATCAACTCTATTTTACACTATATGGCACAATTTCTAGTTACAAAACAATGTACCCATCGTAAGCCATTCATTTGTATAGTAGCCCCATATCATCGCTGCGTCATTGTCGTTTAAATGAAAAGAAATCAATCTCTATGAATTCATTAGATAAACATTAATTTTTTTTATTCAAATAGCTTTAATTATTAATAAAATACTTAACTATACATATATTTGCAACTAAATTTATAGCAAATATTCCGGAGAATATTCAGGGAAAAAAGGTTTGAATTCCTGGCCGGGAATTCCAAACTTTTTTCCCTTGGCGTTATTTCTGTCTTCTCGGTAAAGGATCGCCTTCACTGTGCCGCCCTCTGCTGGTATGTATGTGAGAGTATGCAAGTGAGGGGATAGAAAGGGTGTGTGGATAGACAGCGGAGAGTAGACCAGTGGTGAAAAGAGAAAGAAGTGTGGTAGGGTGCAAAGTGATGCTAGAGCCTGGTGGTCAGGCTTATCGCTTTCAAATTTTTATGTTTTGTAGTTCCGTTGTTGTTTATCATTTTGCTTATATATATATATATATATATATATATATATATATATATATATATATATATATATATATATATATATATACATGTATATATAATATATATAATGTGGCGTTCAAGCCATTTGTCTTCATACTGCTAATGTATTTGGTTATGCTGTGCGTGTTTGCTGTTGTTTTGGTAAGTCGTTAATTATAACTTACTATGTTTGTTTTAGTGTCTTTGTTTCTTCGTAAATTTGTAGTGTGTGTATTTTGTGTATTATGTTTCTTCTTTGTAGTCTTGTTCGGTGATTTTCATCTTCTTGCGTGGGTTTCCTTCTTCGGTAGTTTTGTCTTAGTTGATGGGTTTTATCGATATCAGGAAATTTTTGTCAAAATCGGTTGGTTTCATGGTTGGTATTTTAGTCTTGATTTGGGGTAAAATCAACTTATCTTGCGTAGAACGGCACTTCTGCTCCGCCAGCTAAAATCCCAGCGGAGCTTGGAAATCTGGCGCGACATACTGCTCTTCTATCTGGTCAATCATTTGTACGATTTCCTCGTCCAACACTCGATTGACCTTTTCCAGCCTTTTCCTTGTCCGTTCTTCGATGACAACGTTAATGGGGGTTAACCCCGCCTCCCGGTGCAGTTCTTCTTGAGTTCTTCTTTCCATTCTGCGTGTACCTGTAATTAGGTACGCGCATTTGTTCTGCACCACTTGTAGTCTCCTCTTCTGTGTCTTTGAGACACAAGAGAGGGCGGAGGCGGGGTATAGTAACGTCGATCTTACTAGTGCAGTATAGATCTTCTTTTTGTTGCTTTGACGAAGATTTCTGAACCTATACAGAGTCTTGACTGCAGCAGTGGCCTTGGTGATAAGTTCTTGGAAGTGCTTTGTGTACTCGGTTGAGGTGATCTTCATGACGAGTACATTGCATTCATTGGTGTAGCGATATCGTCTATCCCCCAGCCTGACGTCATCAAGTAGTCTCCTGCCTATGGGGACTACTTTGAACTTATCCTGGTTGGTTCGGATTTTCCACCGGGCCTCGTAGATGTTAAGGTTTTCAGTTTCTGCTGCAATCATTCGAGCTTGCAAAGGCGCATTCCTCCATGGACAAGTGATTATCTGGGTGAAATCATCGGCAAATTGTAAGTTGAGGCAAGTGGGGCTTACAGAGACTAAGACACTTGTGGTGTAAATCAAGTAGAGAGTGGGAGACAGGCCGTCCCCCTGCGGGAGGCCCGCATTGAGTGGAAACTTTGGCCCATCCGTGCACCCTAAACTGATGTACGCCGCTCTCTCCATGACATAGTCACAGAGAGTTCTCTCTAAGTTTTCACTTAGTCCCAGTCGTAAGATCTTGTACTGCATTCCTCGTTGCCACACCTTATCGAACGCCTTTGATACATCCCGACAAACAATGTCCACGTAACTCTTTTCCCGTTTTGCATGGGCTAGCTTTTCCGTAATGACGTTAATCGCCATTTCCGTACTTCGCTTACTCCTAAACCCGAATTGGTGTGGGTTGTAGAGCGAGTTTCCTCCAGGTGAGACACCAGTCTTTTGTTGAGGATCTTCTCGAAGAGCTTCCCACCAAATTCCAGAAGTGAAATTGGCCGGTAGCTCTCCTTCAACTTGGGGTTCTTTCCGTGCTTAGGCAAGAAAATCATTTTCGCCGTTTTATAAGCGTCTGGAAAGTACCCCGTATTGAGACAGGCGTTAAATATTCTTCTCATTCCTTCGATGACACAGGCTGGTGCCTTTTCAAAGTTAAGCTTTGTGAGCCCCGATTGTCCTGGGGCTTTTTGTTGGAATGAGCGAAGCGCGGCGAGTAGTTATTCTTCTGTAATCTCGACTTCTCCGTCGCGCTTTCTATTCACCTGGTGATGAGGGTGCGTCTTGTCTATTTCTTCTTTAAGCTCGTCGATGGTGTTACTTTCGAACTCTAGGTCATAGTCTTCGTTTTCTTCTTCAGTTATACTAAAGATATTTTCCCAATAACTTCGGAATATCTCTTCAACTTTTTCTACTTCTTCTTCGATGTCTCCGTTTTCTTTCCGTAGCTCAATCTTATGCTTCTTTCCAGTTGATCCTTTAAGAATTCGGATCTTCTTCCAAAATTCTTTGGGAGTTGCTTCGTGATCGAGGCTCTCGATCGCGTCCTCCCATCTTCTGTTCTGTTGTTCGAGGATCAACTGGTTCAATTCTTCTTTGATTTCTTTACTTCTTTGCATCGAGTGAACTGATGCATTCACGATGTTGTATTCATACATTATCTTCAGTTCACGGTATAGTTCCTTCATATATTCGGTCCACTCGTAGGTCAATATGGTCCTATATGCGGAACGAGGGATACAAGCCTTATCTTCGTCGATGATTTGGTTATTGAGGTCATCGAGTGCCTCGTCAATCTCCTCGAGAATTGCCTCGTCCAGGTTGGGCGGATCGTAAGCCTCCAGAAGGTGTGCGTACCGTGCCCAGTCTTCTCGCCGTAGTTCTTCCTGACTACCTCTGGGGCTTGTATAGGGTTCCTATTGATAGTGAGTAGGATCCCTATATGATCACTACATGGCACCTGGACTGGTTCCATGTAGTAATTAAACGGTAACTGACGATTCATCAGACAGATGTCTGGCTTTGTGGCACATCGTTCTCTGACATAGGTGGGAAAGTTGGGGCCTATCCGCTGGGCAATATTTCTGTCCAGCAACAGGTCCAGGCTTCTCCCTATACCGTTGAAGGTCCTGTAACCGGATTCTCGGCATCTGGCGTTTAGATCCCCCATTAGTATGGTGGGGGCTCTTCTGCCAAATAGGCCAGTGATAGTGTGAATAGGCAACACATCTCTCCCTGGCGGTTGATTTCCGGTTGCAATGACCAACTTTCTTAAGTCGAGCTCGACCTCAATCGCGAGGTAGGATTCTTCTAAGTTCCTTATCTGCTTGTATTTGATCCCTTTCTTTATTGCAATAGCGGCGCCATCGTACCGCTCTTGCGAAAAGTTGGTGATCAACACATCGTAGTTCCAGATTTTCATTTTCTGATTGGTCACAGTTTTTGTGCGGGCTTGAATTTTTCTTAAATTAAATAGGTTACCATCATGTCGGTACTGGATAAAACCATGTCCACCTAAGGAATTCCATTCGACTGTGTAAAGTGATAGCAGATATAAAGATGTTGAATAACACTGGGGTATGACAAATCCTTGCTTGACACCAACTTCAACGCTGAAAGGTTCGGATCTTTCTCCTGAGTCAAGTACTGTTTCTGCCATGCCATCGTGTAGTTTTTTCAGAATTAAGAGGAATTTTGGAGGGTAGCCAAACATTTTGAAAATAATTCATAGTACTTCCCTATTAACTGTATCAAAAGCTTTTTAAAGTTCAATAAAAGCTATGTAGAGGTCTGTGTTTTGCTTATTACACTTCTCCTGTAGTGGTCTTGCACAGAACATCATGTCGCAGGTGCTTCTGTACTTACGAAATCCGCACTGTGTTTCTATCAAGGTGCTCTCTGATATATGGCGACATAATCTGATAAGCATAATTCTTGTCAGAAATTCCTCTGCTATTTTCACAGAGAGCTCGATCACCCTTCTTTTTGTACACAAACACCATGTCAGATTTCAGAAATTCAGTGGGAGGTTCTTCGGTATTCCAGATGGCTGATATGAGCTTATGTATCTTTGAGTGCAAGAAATAACCACTTTCTTTGTACAGTTCAGAGGGAAGGCCATCTAAGCCAGGTAATTTATTTCTTTTTTAAGGATTTTATGGCTTCAAGAGTTTCTTCAAAAGTGCGCAGTTCGTCTATCTCCATTGCTAGAGGTACCTGAGGAATTGCATGTAAAAGGTTTAGCTCTATAAGATTTCTATGATTTAACAAGGTTTAGAAGTGCTGTCCCCAGCGATTTAGAATGGCTGTTTTTTCTTTTAGGAGATTGCCATCTTGTGATCTGACTGGGACTAAATTGCGTTTTACAGGCCTATAGATAGTCTCAGGCCGTTGTAAAACCCATGTTGGTTGTTATTGTCAGCAAGGTGTTGCAGGTTATTTGCCTGCTTGGTCCTCCATTCATTTTCCATATCACAAAGCTTGAGTTGTTTCCTTTCTTGAATTATCAAAAGTTAGTTTCAGATGTGCGGAACTTGGGTTTGAAAGCCATGCATTGTTCTTCTGCGTCAGCAATATTTGAATGTCTTTTGCATTTTCGTCAAACCATCTTTATGGTATCGAGGTTGAAAACCCAAAGTCTCCTCTGCACACTGCTTCAGAGTGGAATGAAGAGTGGCCCAGACATCGCTAGCTGTCACAGTTGGGGGGTTGTGGCCTTGCATCAAATTCACATATAATCAACTTCTATAAGCATTTCGTTTTACTTGATATTTCAAGCTGTTGGTATTTAGCTTTTTTGAGGAGTATGTGCGCTGAGCTTGGGGGCATATTATAAGATTTAGCTTGCAGAGTAACATAGTATGATCTGTTGAGCCCTCTGCACCTATCATTGCTCGTGTGAGGTAAATGTCCTTTTGGTCACTCTGCCTGGTTATTATAGAATTAATCATATGCCCATGCTTGGAACGTGGGTTAGTCCAAGTGGTTTTATATTTGTTCGGAAGTTGAAATGTAGTATTAGTGATTACAGGTCATTCTCTGAACAAAGTGTTAGCAGTCTGAGACCGTTACTGTTCATTTTCCTCATTCCATGTTTGCCAATGACCTGTGGCCAGAGATGGGCTTGTTTTCCTACTCTTGCATTGAAATCACCAAGAAATAGGATTTTGTCTTCTTTGGGTACTGCGACTAGTGCTGAATGTAGCGATTCATAGAATGCATCTTTTTGTTCTTCACTGAAGTCTAGTATCGGAGCATATGCACTAATTAGGGTGGTGAAGTGGTGCCTAGCAAAATGTATACGCCATGGCATCAGTCTTGGGGATATGCCTACTGGCGATTCAGTTATTTTGGTGAGTAATTTGTTACGTATGCCAAAGCGAACTCCATGGATGTTCCGTTTGTATTCATCATAGCCTTTTTAGTAGACTGTATATCCCTCACAAACCTCTGTTAAACTATCTTCGCCTGGTAATCTCGTTTCGCTCAGTGCCACAATGTCAACATTGTATCTGTTTAGTTGATGGGCTATAATAGCTGTTCTGCGTCGAGGTCTGGTTTAGGGTTCATTATCTAATAAGGTTCTGATATTCCACTCAGCAACTCTAAGTGGTATTTTCCTTTTCTTAAGTTCACCACCGCAGCCATGGATGCCTTAGCAAACGAGGTCTTCTGCCAAGGTTGTCGTAAGGCTGCCTTTTTTTAAACCGAGTCTTTGTAACGGTCTTTCCCTTTCCTGGGTGAGGAGTGAGGCTTCCATTTCCGGCTGCTCAGACTTGTTGAGAGCACACGAAAGTTGAGCCAGCCCTTTTTGCCATTCAGTCAGAGGCAATCACCTCAACACCACCCCACAGCTCCCAGCCACATCCATGGCCTACCATTTACACCTTATCCTGTCGCCGAGGGACTTTAGATGATAACGGGTTAATGAATGGATGAGTGTAAGAAGAGGATAATTGAGTGAAAGAGATGAATGAAAGAAAAAGATGAGTGGAGCTGTGCTTGCGCAGTGAGTGGATTAATGGGGAGTAGGGCTTGCACTGGGCCTATCCACACAGCTTAGCCTCACACAGAATTGATGGTGGCAAGAGTTAATGAGGACGACCATCGACTGTGAGAGGTTGCAGAGGTCTGCGTGACATCCTGTTTGTCGAAAGTCATCCAATGTGGCACCCCACTGACAGCTTTTTCAATCGGGGTTGTGCTCCCGTAGACCTATCCCAATCAAGGGTAACCCACAGGTCGGGTAAGGTTATTCTCGCTAAAGAAAAGATCTCCTTACATGTACCCTCACCTGATTTTCCTTGCTGATTGAGCAGTTTGCCGGGATGTGGCCGCTGGTCATAACATGCCAGCTTCTTGAAGCCACTAGTGAGGGCTGGGTTCCAGTATGGGAACCAATGTCATCTGGATCACTCTAAAAAGGAGCATCGCAACCACCAGAGCACAAGAGTACTATCCCATTGAAACACTTCATGTATATATATATATATATATATATATATATATATATATATATATATATATATATATATATATATATGCGTGAAATTCCCAAGGAAAAAAAACAAAAAACTAACAACCGATAGCCCAAGCGCTTTCGTTGTCAAAACTTCTTCAGGGGCAAGTACATACAAAAATAAATGCTGATTTGTGATTATTTTTTGTATATATATATATATATATATATGAACGGGAAATCGAAATTACACCTGGCATGGTATTTGCTTATAACCCTTACGAAATTAGGAAAAATGATACACACGCGATTTTTTCTTCTAATAAGACCAGACAACGATCATACAAAGATTAAGAATGAAGGAAGAGAGAAATAGCAAACGGAATAAAATAATATAAACTATTTTATCCCTGCCCTTCTTTTCAATATATGTTGATTAATGCATCTTTTAGATTTTTGTTTATCATAACTTTCAATATATTAAAATCAGTGGCAAATTAAAAAAAAAATATATTACCAACAAGCTTCTCTTAACGTGGCTACCGAGCTTCTTGTCGCTGGAACCAATACTTTAAAGCTTCGTCTGTCGTCCAAAAGTACCTCACTTCCTCTCTATATCTTGGTCCGCACGAAATCAAAACGTCCTTTGTGCAATATAATTAGGTAGAGATTCATATTGCTTTATATTTTTAACCAGTAACACTAATTCAATACATCTCAGGTGAAGGGGACAAGGTTAGAATCTTTTTATTAAGAGCAGTTTCATTGAGATGATGATGTTTTCTGGTTGGCCTTTTTTTCTATTGGAGGTGAGAACGACCTAGAAGGCTCGCCATCGTCCACTTTTCCACTCTAGAAGGTAATAAGTGAACACCATTTGTATAGATTTTTGATCGACATAAAGAATTCTACTAGAGGTTATAGATCGAACTGAACGATTTTCAAGGTTTGCTAATTTCTTTAAATTGCACTGGTGTTCTGTTGGCAACAAAATGGTTATTCTAAGAACTAACGAACGTATCACTTGCGTAAATATCCATGCTGAATATTTTCAATGTAAATTGAGGGGCAGTTTTAGGTGCTGAACCTGGATGTGCCATCAGTTTTTTTGACTAGCTCTAATCTTTGAGATAAGGGAGTCCTCATAATTGAAAAATCGACTCACTCATCCTTATGAACCGCTGTAAGTTTTCACGATACACATTTGTCAGTGGCGGATCCAGGATAAATATCTTTTAGGGGAGGGGGAAAACCTGAATTCCTAGCTCTGACGAGTCTGTGAAAATCGCATTGATAATAAAGAATGGTTATCTTACGCAGCATTGATAATAAATAACAGTATTTCCCTAACTCTTTGAGATCAGAATTTTTTTCCACAAATCGGAAGGTAGGAATTGTGTTTTATAGTAGTTTTTGGACATCAGCTAACGAATAATACTGAATTTAGTAATTATTTTTAAAATTTATTCGTATTATAGATATGTATCATACAAGGTACATTCGATCGCAATGATTCAAAAACTGTTTTTATATATATTCAATATTATTACATAACTCTTTCTGAATAGGAGAATACAATTATGGTTTAAGAAGGAAATATAAACATAAACGGATCAGATATTAGGGGCCAGCTTCAACCCCCTTGCGTCCCCCATTGATCCACGCTTGACATTTGTTGCCGAAAGGATTTTTAGAGGATTGATTATCAAAATTGATTTATATTATTAGATACTGGAATAAATTTTATTTTGATTTTATTAAACAGAATCAGAATCTCATTGAGATGAGAAAATTGCAATAACAATGAATAATTAGGCATAAATAATTAAATTAAAAACAATTAATCCTTTGAAAAACGTTGTTTGTGCGATTTACTTTTATGTGCTCATATATATATATATATATATATATATATATATATATATATATATATATATATTATGAAAATTAACCAAGAGGAAAATGAAAAGATGAATCTAAGCACTTTCGAGCTATATTTGTAAGTTCTTTTTCAAGGAATGAACTTGCAAATATAGTTATAAAGTGCTTAGATTCACCTTTTCATTTTCCTATGGGTTAATTTTCATATTATTGCTTTCCTTACGTATATATATATATATATATATATATATATATATATATATATATATATATATATATATATATATGTCAAAAATGCCTTAATACCTTTCTGCCATCACCTTTGATTCCTTGTTCATCATTGAATTCACAATGATTCTCTGGAAATCTGTCAGACTGGCTATGGAGAAAATATACTTTTATACTTCTATTTGCACCCAAATTTGTAAAGTTATTAAGCATCTTTTGCAGAAGTCTTCATATTTATCTGCTCTGTTGTTATCCGACAGGTTCTTTATAACTAAGACTTAACTATAAATGGCAGAAACTTCAAAAATTTTCATAAATTTTGGAAAATTAGACTCTTTCTTAGGTTTTCACTATCCAAGCAAGGATTTTGGCTCGATGGATTTATGATATTTTATCTTGGAAACGAAGGTACGTTAATCCTGTTTGCTTTTAAATGCATGTTACTTTTCCCCAAAAGACTTTTTAGGTTTACTATAAAATAAGCAGAGGAAGCAAAGCTATTTTATTATCCACTCTGCAGTCCAAGCAAGAGACTTACCAAATATCGATCAACACAAATAAACCCATGGTACTTATAATAGTGAGATAGAAAATACATTTGAAATGATTATTATTAATAAAGTCGGCCTGACAGAATAAGACTACACTCCACAAGCGCGCGTCCTAAAGTCAACAGAGCGAGGATAGGCTACTCCCCGGCCTTGCAAAGTCTACCACATGAGAGCATAAGAGACGTCCTGACTGAAGCATACTACGCGGTCGTTCTGCTTTTTGACAAACGGATCGACCTTAAAGGTTTTTCATCGGAAAAAAAGAGAATTCGATTTATATAACGCTACAAGTCGTTGAGAATATGATGGCAGCGTTGCCGAAGTTGTTCTCGCATGCGGTCGGTGAAGAGAAGCCTTTTTACATACCTCAAGTTCTTGGTGCCCTCCTTCTTGAAGGCTCTGGACACCCTGTCTACTGTTATGTTCTTCTTCTTCGCGAGTGAAGTCATTTTGAACTTCGGAGAACTTTCGAAAGCTTTTCTCGCAGCCAAACGATTCACAACTTGAGGTCTGTCTGAATGAAGTATATCTTTGGGGTCTTTCCCGTTCTTGAGAGTGACTCTGAAGGGTCATCCGGCTGACATTGAGCTGCTTGGCGATGTAAGGAAGGAGCGTTCAAGTTGGAGATAAATTTTCAGGGAAGACAAATTATGAGCCAGCAAAGACTAAAATCGACTCGAGAGAGGAGAGGTGAGATAATTATTGTAGCCCTCCGAAGACGCCTAAAATCAAGGCTATATAAGGGAAGCGTTGTGGACGAACTTTCGCGTTTAAACTGAGCGGAGGATAATAGTAATAATAATTAACCTGAATATATTTAACGCTCTATTGTTAAATGTTCAATAAGATTAGAGTTATATTAAGGGGTCATGAAATTAATGATATTATTATGTCTATGCCATTTTAAAGCTAATAATGATTGGTTTTTTTGTTACATTTTGATAGAACTCTTAATTAATGACGGTGGGAAGTGAGTTATATTGGTACAACCATTCATTCATTGCGTTGTAAACGAAATCTCCGGACTAGATAATGAAATACACAGAAAGATCAGAATGACAATCCTTGGTTAATCCCGATTAGTCAGGGGACTGTACCCCCTGGGCAGAAATTATCTGAGTCGCATTGTGTTTTTTTACAACAACCAGCGATGGTGTAACCCTTCTTGTTCGCGGCGGGGGGGGGGCTTGTGCGTCATGGGTATGTGGATATAAGTATCCCTATAGGGGGCAATATTACTCCATCAATAAGGTTCCGGTGATAGGGTATGTTGTGCTTATGGGCGGGAAGCGAACGATAGCAGTGTTAGAATTGGTCATGGACATGGTGATACGTGTGGAGATATTTAACTTCGCCCAGGTGTGTAAGCGCCCCCCCATCCCAAATGGGCGACCAGCTCATGACACCGTTTAAAATTTTGTCTTTGCACTTGCTGAGGTTGAATCCCTTGCCTCGACATCAGAAATCCAACACCATATCTAAGATACAAGCTTAGTGGGAGTTTCTAGCGACACATAAGACACACACGGCTTTGTAAACTAAAAAAAGAAGAGAATAATGCCATCACAGCAGTGTAAAAAATAAAAATGTATATGGGCATCCCCCCCCCCCCAAACATACACAATTAACACTAATTTGTGTATTTGAAGCTTCACTTGCTTAGTTTGTTTAAACTCAGACACAAAAAAGGGCATTGACCGAATGGTAGAGAAATGAGGACGTTAAATGTATACTATACACTCTGGAGGATGTAAGCAATAAGATTGACTCTTTGGAGTGCTTTATTATTTCTAAATAGTGTTGTAACGTTTTTAATTATTATGCAAGTTAAATAACACTTGAATGAGCAAATGAAACACTGGCTACAGAAAGTTATCGATTGATATAATTCATTACAGCAAAGGAAGTAAAAGTAGATTAAACACTGATCAGATTACAGTAATGCACTTATTAGCACTGCGGAATTGCTTGTATGAAAACAATTTGAGAGATAAATTAGATATATTTACATTACAATTAAACTACTGATCTTCGGTTCGCACTGTATGAAAGAAAGGTCTGTAGAAACGCGTGGATGAAACAAACGGTCTTGAGCGTGGTAACATTGCATTATCGGCAACGCGATTAAGGAGATAAAGAGATAGATAGAGAGCTAGATAGAGAAAGAGCGAGAGAGAGGGGGGAGATAGACAGACAGAGAGATATATATATAGAGAGAAACAGAGAAGCCGAAATAGAGAGATAGAAAACACACAAGCAGGGGGAGAAAGAGAGGGAGATAGACAGAGAGACAGAGAAAAACTTGAAAGAGTTGGGGAGCATCCTCTCTGCACAAATATTTTGTGTTGCCTTAATGCAAGGCTTAGCAATTTATCTCCTTCTGCTCAATCACAAGCGAGGAGTTTTGCTTTCCCCAAATTGGGAGCGAGAACTCAACGCTTTTCTTTGGCTGGTCAAAATTGTTTCAAGGAAGTTTTGAGACTGGGCGAAAGCAAAATAGATTAGAGTAATGCTGATATTCCATCCCAAAATCCCATGGAATTTACGGCGAGCCCAGCGCTCAGCCTAAATTAGAGGGGTGGTAACATGGCAGCCAAAAAGATCTTCATTCCATGTGTTTTTGATGCGAGAAAGGACAATATAGAGTGATTTAATCCGGTGGTTAAGAATGTGTGAATAAGCTGTTAAATTTTCGGTATTAAAAAGAAGCTAAGAAAACCTAGGTTGCAGTTCGAGGGGCCATTGTTGTCATGGAAACGGCTTCCACCAAACGAGTAAATAAATCCACCATCGTCAGATAATAGTATTAAACCTACTAGTGGTGAAGTGGATCGAAGATGTCCAGGTAGACTTTTTTAAACCGTTCGAAGATTGAGACACAGGGTTTGCATAAGTGCAATGGTGTGTGGCGTAACTTTTACGAGTCGTTAATTTACGCAGGTAAGTGCTCAGCGACGAACGTATTTATTAATCCTCAGCAATATGCAATGCGACGCAAGTTCCTTTTGAAAAGCTATAATCCCTGGATGAGAGACGTTATGCAAGGCAATACGTCAATGAGAAAAGGATACAGGTCATTCACGAAAAAACAAAAAAGCAACACCACCTATGTGAAAGCGCCGAAATGCTCTGAGCAAGGAAAGAAGGTTCTCCAATTGAATCTCTCCATGAAGCTGGACCTGATAATGTGCGAGATATACGCCCAAATTTTTAACATTGCAAGACCACGAAGCTATGTACAGAAATCAACAAGATGTTGGTAAAAATCGGAGTCAAACCAACGTAGTCCACCCAACCCTCAGGTGACTTATATCGTGCCTTAACAGGTTGCAGGCCTGGGACAGCATCAATATTTCGTTTTTAGTCAAAAGATCCCCATTTGATCAAAACAAAAGAACTTGGAAGTAATGGGCGCGAATGCAAACAAACCACCCAGGAACGGAGATCTTCGAAAGACGCCAAAAGTAAAACCGTCCTAACAGCCTTAGACTTAAATATGAAAATCTATGCCTCACCATAAACACCGTTACAAAAACTTATTAAAACTAAGGAAAACATTGAAGGTCTGATCAGAGGCAAATTCAAATGAGATTATGATAACGACGCAAGCGAAGAAGAAATACTCGCAGCACTAAAACACGGCCTAAATGAAATACGCCTCGACTCGTTCTTTAACCTCTCTCACAATCAATTTAAAAATACAAGATCAGGTAGAGTGAGATTGCCAGGCAGAGAACGAACATCCAAGACGAGAAACATAGTAAAGAGCCAGCATGGAAAGTAAAGTAAGATATCTAAAAAGACTAAAAATGTTCTCATTAAATGGCTGGAAGAATAAGAATAATATATACAGCAACATTATCAGAAAGATAAATCCTGACGTTATATTGATAATTGAGCATGGTTGATACGAAGATAGCAATTACATTAAGATATATAACTACAAAGTTATTTTGGCTAACAGCACCAAGGGGAGAGACGATGTTGTGGATATTGGCATCCGGACAGGCATCAAGTTTAAATAGATTCAAGACGTAGAAGAATCTTATCTGGCAATCAAGGTCAGTACGACTTTTGATGACCTATTGATAGCAGTAGGCTACAACCGCCCAGGGACCTATACCACTCGATCGCTAGCTTACTCCTCCTATTCAGAAGGAACACTTCTACCATCCTTATCGGTTACCTTAATGCCTGCTGCACTGAGACTGGCTAGACCACCGCATTCAATGGGGCAAGAAACACACTGAGTTTGCTCATTGGTCGCAACTTAATATAGATTGACTTTGCTACGTTATTTACGGGAAGCCCCTCAACTACTCCGAACATTATCCTCACAAACTCAATTTCGTATTCAACAATGTAACTACCCAAGGCCCATAAGCACTATCAGTGCACCCCTATACTGACGTCTCCCATCTAAGTAAAGATCCTGATACTCATTTGTCTGGCCAGGGACTACTGGACAACCTACAAACATCTTCAAGAGTACTGAGTGGATCACCTGAACGATTCCACGATCGAAGACATCAACGAACACTTTAACATTTAAAGCAAGAATAGTGAAGCGGACTGTTTGGCCATCCCCAATGTGAAATTTAAAACTCTCCCGGTTCCACGGTGGGGCGTAAATAATAAACACGCAGTGGACATGCTGGAGGTGCTAATTGCGGAAATCATCAACAATGAAAATACGACAGACAGATTTCGAGAGTTGCTGAACATATAAGTAAAACCTAAGTAAATAATTAGTGTGAGATTAGGTGGAACAATGAACAACATTACAGGAAAGATAGACGCCGAAGGTAATAAACAAGGTCTGCTGACCAAAAGGTCGCGTGCTCTCACTTGTTCTGATTTATGACCTTACAACCTTCAGAACTTTCAATAATTCCCTGACTAACTTTGGAAGGACCTTGGGAATTATATCATTCGAAAGGGAATCTAAAATAAGGGTTTCCAATTTCGTTAGAATCGGCCGAATAGTTACAATGTTATTAAAAAAAAGCAAAACGGGGACCGACCGACTGACATAGAGAGATATAGAATCGCTCGCGACTAGACTCGCACTCGAATAAAATAATTATGGAGCCAGATAAGCGGAAGCCTTCCCAACACTGGCATTACCTTCAAAGTCGCCAGAGAAGAAGTTACGGACGACGGGCTAATGGAGCATAAATTCAATGAGCATTGAGACCTCAAATTTAGTATAGGAATTGAGGAGAATGAAGACTTGGAAATGCTTTATGAAGAGGAAACACTAACAAGGCTGAATGAACATGGAGTGGAATTAACATCATTCAATTACGTAGATAGTATCCGAAAGCTACGGGAAGAAGGAAGGCCGCTTACGTACGAGAAGTTTGAGTTAGCCCTGAAGAGCTTCAAACAAAAAGCCCCTGGTATTTGTGGGATTACCAAATTGAATCTGGTGAACGCCCCAAATAGCACCAATGAGGTTGTACAATATATTAGATATATTGTCAATATTTATTAATGAGTAAAATGCATAATAAAGTTGTCTTGGTTTATTTTGTATTTAATTAATTCCTATAAGTAACTCACAAAGACCCTTTCTTGTGGTTTTGGGACGATGCGCTTGCGTGGACCTACCCTAGAATGTTAATTTACTACCTTACTCGAATAGAGTACAGGTCACGTAAGTTCTCAGCAGTTCTGCTCAGACCTCGACAAGAGCAAGTGGATTCGCTTTTTACTCCGCAAGAGTTTAATTTGCCTATGATGAATACAACCTTGTGTCTGTTGTGAAGCTACTTTTTTAAGGAAGATTCTGCCGCAAAAGAAAGGTGTATCTCTCAGGATACAATTGTTCAAGTTCGCTCTTAGGACTCCTGCTGAGGTCGATAGTCTCCTCCACTATTTTTCGACCTCCATTCCACTACTTATTCTTCATGGAACTTCATGTATTTCATCAAGCAACCGCCATCGCCGTCATCATGAGAACTTGAGGCACGTGACAGAGCCCAGCTGCAGCTAATTCGGTGCTGCAACGCCAACCTTTCAACGGAATTCCAGTAAGTTAGCATAGCCTAACATTAAGTCAATTTTCTTGCGATAACTTAACTTGAGATCGTATGCATAGCCGCACAAGAACATTTTACCCACGATTCTCCGGGGAACTAGTTTCGATCATTTGAGTACCGCCCTTGAGTTTCATTTTTATATAAACCAAAGTATACTTCGGTGGTTACATTTGTACTCAAATTGAAATTAACTTAGCCTCTTTGTTATTTTTTAGTTTGAGTTGGCTAGACATGCCGTCACACAGGATCACCCGACGTTGACGTCTGTCTTTTCATTTCACCATAGTTTAGCCACCGATTTATTTAAAGTAAATTTACCGCTTAGAGAATCAACTATTTTAATCGCCTAGAAACGATTTTGGATAGGAATAGCTTGATAATGACAAAGGCTTGGAGGAGTTTCCTTTATTCCCATTCTCCCTGCGTTGCTTAGATGTCATACTGTGTCTAATCAATGCCTGCCTAAACCTGGAGAAATTTCTGGCCTTATTTACAAAAAAACCTGGAAAGCCCACAATAGAGATTTAACAGCTACAAACTCATTGTCGTGTTAGAGCTAATTTGAAAGCTGCTGAAAAAAACTTCTAAATAACAGGTTTAGGAATAACCTAGAATTTGAAAACCTGTATAATAGACAAGAGTTTGGTTTTCGAATGAGTTTAGGTACGGAAACTAACCTGGCCTTGAATACATCACGAATTGCTTCGGTAAAGCCCAGAAACAGCGACTTAAAGCTTTGTTTTTAACAATGTATGGTTACTAGGACTAAAAAACAAGTTAATTGACCTCAGATTAGATGTTAATGTTATCCAAACCCCCCGCGGTTATCTGGAAGTTCTTAGGCAGTCCTCAAAAATAACCGAACTCAAAGGGTGGCCCTTCTTAATGGAAGCTAGTGTCCCCCAGGAGGGTTGTCTGTGTCCCACCATGTATGCACAATATACAGGCGACCTCCATTCACCTACCCACGATTAAGCCAAATATATACAGTTAGCTGACGATATAATATAGGTGATCACTAGTGATTACTCTAACTCGAACAATATAGCCAACATCACAGGAGGAGAGTTCGTCAACCTGAATAACTACGAGAGGAGGAAGTTATTCACCAACGCTAACAATCTCAAAGTCATATCCAGAGGATGTAGAAAAATCGCGGACATCGTAGTGAAAGGGGTTTATTACCCTTACTCTCAATAAGGCCGAGTCTTTGTCCTCAAAGTCAACTCAGTAGGGTATAATAGTAATCTTAACGAAAAGGTTGTGCAGGCCCAAATGAATTTATATTCTCTATGGCATTTTAGGGAACTGTCACAGAGGAAAAAGAAAAAACTCTAAATGCCTTTGTTAAGATCGATACTCTTATACCCCGAGACGCAGCAAAAAAAAGGCACAAGTGGTGCAGAACCACCCAACCCGCCGGGACCGAGTTCTGTCAAAGATCTTGCATGATGCTACATATATCGACTAGTTAAACGTAACTCTGCATGACCAAGCTCCCAAATATGGCGAAACATATAGGTATATTTTCCAGAATATGTGTTATAATAAATAAAATTATCAGATAATAAATTCCTCGACCTATATTTCCAAGGTTGATTCGAAAGCAGCCAACTGGAAGTGCGGCTGGCTGTCGAACAACTGCAAAAATAAAAAGATAGCGTCAGAACCTAAAAGAAACCAAAACTATTATTTCGACAAAATTATAAACAAACGAATAATGACTTCTCGATCATGACAATTTATATAGAAGTATATATATTTAAATATATGTACATAAGTTTAAAATTCAGTGGAAATAATGATCCGAAGAGGACAAAACTAAATAAGATAACACAAAGAAAAGATCCGAAGTGGACATATAGAACAAAATGCTGCGAAGTGGACAAATAAAATCGAAACTAAATGAAAAGACACCAGAACAACAACGAACAAATCAAAACAGAGAAAAATAGGGACAAAAAGTAAGAAAGGAATATATATATATATACATATAAAGAATATAAGCTCTAAATACAAATGAGGATTAATCTTAAAAAAGATGCTTGAATGATTTTTAACTAAAAAAAGTACAAAAGGTTCAAAAGAAGCCCTGAAGCAGCACTTACCAGAAGAACTAGCACACGGACTCTGACTAAAATACCACTTTTTCTTGCTATAGCATCTCCTACTATCTTTTACACAATTTATCTATCTTTAAACATCATTGATCCTTACTTTGTTAGAATGGACAAAGCGAATCGGTGCTTCTCTTCTCAATAAAACCGTATTCTTGCTCATTGAGCAGTTTTTTCCTCTAAAAGTGCAAACGAGCTTCAAATACATTATAAATTCTGTAGCCGTTTTTTGGTGGAAAACACTCTTTTAAGCCATTTTCCTCCAGGTAATCTAATAATGGACTACAGATTGTCTTATAGAAGAATTTGCCGAGAAAGTTAAGCATGGATATAGGTCTGAACTTTGCTAACTACATGGTTGTAGGATAATTACTTTCAGATTGGTGAACCTTTGTTTCGAGAAGTTTGGGGATTTAGTTGTTTTTTGTCGCAATGATTCCATTGTGTTTTTAATTCTTTTATTATGTCTTTAGGTAAATAAGACTATTTTATCTCGTGTTATAAGTACAGTTGTGAGTTTATTTGTTAAATTAAATTTCCTTCTTCGCTTATTTTTTCGAATTCTGTATTATAACCGGTGTTATCCTTTATTGTTATTTTGAGAGCGTCCCCTAATGGTTCCAAAATCGAGGTTCTGTTTTGGTTCTATTTGTTTTAATTGTTCTTTCTTCGTCTATTTCACTTTTAGTAGTAGAAAGGCTCTCTAAAGTAGTTGTTGGGCATAACTCTTCTTCTTAAGAGGCTATTATTTATTTCCATTTTTTTATTTTTCTTTCATCTATTTTTTGCAAACAGGTCCCAATTAATGTTTTTTCATTTGCTTCTTCTATTTTTTTATGGTTTGGGTCAATTCCCCATGTATGTATAGTGATGGCCAACAGTTTTGAGATTACTATATTTTTCATATAAGAAATTTAATAGAACTAAAGAAACATTACATTTTGGTTTTTTATCCTAATTTGAAGGTCGAATGTACAAAATATTTAAAGTCAATTGATGCGCGCAGTCAATATTTATAATGATGCCCGTTGTTCTTCAGCACTGCTTCGATTCATTTTCGCATGATGGAGACCAAATTTTGCATGATATTTCAAGTGATATTGATCCAATTTTTGTTCAATATCAGCCGCACCTGCTCACAATTGGATGTCTGCTGTATATTAACCACCGGTTTGATTGTCACCCTCTAATTCTCTATTGGGCTCGAATATGGAGAATTCCCAGCTCAAGGTCCAAAAAGTTAGATGGCACTATTAGCCAAGAACTTCGTTATTTTTTTTCTTTCTGACAAGTAGCATCATTCTAATGAAAAGTACATTTATCATTTACACATTAGTGCTGAACAGTTGGGAAAAGATATTGATGAAGCACCTTTTGGTATCATTTTTAGTTCATTTCAATGTTCTGGGAGAAAATTGTTAGTTCTCCAGTTCTCTTAGATAAAAAGCAGCACCAGACATGGCGAGTTCCCAGATGCTTCAGCGTGGGCACGTCATAGGACTCGTAAAATCACTCCAGTTGTTCCCTCCTAACAAAAGGACTTCTATAAGCTCCTTACATGCGGACGGACGGACGGGAGCTTCATTAGAGAATATCACTTTACAACAGTCTGCAATAGTCCATTCCTTATATTTCCTACAACAGTGGAGCCTAGTCGTAAGGTCCTTCCCAGTGAGAGGATGCTTTTTCGCATCTCTTCTCGACTTGAGACATTTGTTCAATAATCTATTTTTCGCCTTTCCTCCTAAAGCGTTCACCCCTGCTGCTTTCCAATGGTGAAGGAACTTGGCAATAAAGACAACCCGATCCTTGAGGTGAGACCTTACCAGGAGGGGATCTTATCATTCACTTGAATCTCTTGGGGATCCAGAAGACTTATTTACAGGTGTCACACCATTCTTTTTAGAGTCATTAATGTTCCTAAAGATGGTAGTCCTTGATGCAATACCTTTAACAACTATCTTCTTGCCTTTTAGCCCTCTTTGTTGAAGAGCGACAATGGTTTCGCGCCTTTCTTTGTAAAGAACCATCTCTGTAATTGAAAAAGATTAAAACATTTATTTTTGAAAACAAATATTACGAATTAAATTATAATTACACATCATTATTTAACCCATATTTGTTATCAGTTTTTCCCCTCTGATCGAATAGCGAAGCTCCAGCGACTGAAACTCACCTCCTACAGGATGAGGGCCATACGCAATTATCATTCTAGCAAAGGAATAATAGTTTTTTCTTAATATTTTTAAATGATGACCTTTTAATAAACCTGAAATAATTTAAATATTATGATAATTATTCCTATTAAACGAATGAAAAAGGAAATAATTAGTATTCAAGCTTTGAACCATAACTGCATGTTTTCCGTCCCTTCTCTTATGAAATTTCCTGGTTAGATTTCCTACAGGTTCGACTCTCTACTATTTGCTGCTGTATATGAGTTACGACGTTTGTCACATTTCTTTTAGTATATATGGGTGGTTGGAGTAATCTGTGTGGGTGTTGAGGTCACCTGAGTATAAGAATGAGCAACTTCTATTATATATTTGTATAAAGTTATTTATTGAATTGTAGTTCTTCCTTTGTGGCTTATACCGTCCCGTGGGTATTAAGTGTTTTGCTACAGTTTCTATATTTGTTTCTATTTAGCTCTCATCAAAGTTTTTAATTGTAGTTCTTCCTTTGTGGCTTATACCGTCCCGTGGGTATTAAGTGTTCCGCTACAGTTTCTATATTTTTTTCTATTTAGCTCTCATCAAAGTTTTTAATTGTAGTTCTTCCTTTGTGGCTTATACCGTCCCGCGGGTATCAAGTGTTTCGCTACAGTTTCTATATTTGTTTCTATTTAGCGCTCATCAAAGTTTTTAATTGTAGTTCTTCCTTTGTGGCTTATACCGTCCCGTGGGTATTAAGTGTTTCGCTACAGTTTCTATATTTGTTTCTATTTAGCTCTCATCAAAGTTTTTAGTTTCTTCATGGAGTTCTTTTTGATAGCAATGAAGATGCCATCAAATCTTTCTTTTGAGTCATTTCTGTTATATAGAGTTGCGTCTAAATTAGATTAGACGCCTGTATTTTTCTCACATATTCTTCCATAACTTTTGCCTGAGGGAATTCAAGGTTGACAAAATTGGCGTACAATAAGCTGAGAGCATAAGCGGCCTATGGGCAAAGGTTTTGTAAATTGAGATGAATAAAATGAAAGTTATCAGTAGATAAGCAATTATCTAGAAAAATGAGATGCTTAAAATAATCCGAACGACAGCAGAAACAAATTTCTATTAGGATATAACGATTAAATTAATCGTGGATTAATGTGTGCAAGGAATATGTAACTAGTATTTAGTGTGGACATGCTTATTACGGGTGATGATTTGACATACATGGTAACCTAAAAGAAATAACGGATGAATCTTGGGCAGCAATCTTGCTCACTTCATCTCAAATTGTTGAACTGTTTACGGATTCCTCACGTTAGACTTTTCTCCCATTATCTTCTATACATTTTCAATGGGGTTCAAGTCCGGAATATGAAAATGCATGCCTGTTAACTGTTTTGATTGTCGTAGAAGAAGCTCTTCACCGATCTTATCGTGTGGCAAGGGTCTTTATCCTGCATGTCATTTGCAGGGTGGGTTTCGGAGGTTCGCATATGGGACAGAGAATGTGGTTGCAGCGATTTCTTATAAGTTTCCGATTCCTCTGTAAGCCGTAAGCGCACACAGTGTACAGTGCCTTATACTTAAATCACGCCCCATGTCATGACAAATTGGCTACCACAGTTCACACTCATTTTGGAGCAATTGATAGACTTCTTTCACCTGCTCTGAGCTGAACGAGCCTCCTGCCATCGAATCCAGACAAATTGAACTTAGACTCCTTAGTAAAGTGGGCTTGGCTCTATTGTTAATCTCTCCGCCCATTTGTAAAGTTTTTTTGCTCATTTTATTTATGGTGTTTTTTTTTTGGGGGGGGGGGCCCAGGGGAATTTGTTGTTTGGTGAGGTAAATATATTAAGATGTATTGCTTTGCCGTCGTATATCGTTCCATATTTTTTCTGTGATTCCCGAGAGACTATTGGTTTTTCCAATCCTGATAGTGATTGTGCTCTTTTCTCCTATTTTTCTGTGGCCAGCCGCTTCGGTTGTTTGTTCTTTTCCTCGGTTAGGATGATACGAGATTCGTTTTGGTGCGTTTGTTTTTCAGCGTTGTCTGATATTTCCATTATATCGCTTGTTTCTGTTACTTAGATTTTTCTTTTTTTGTCATTCCGGGTTTAGTCAGTAGATTTTTTAATTCGTCCGAAAATCTGTCGCAATTTCCTAGAATAAACATTCGTGAAAATCGAATGTATAAAACGAATATATTTCTCTATTATAAGTAATATAAGGTTTGTTTAGCCTGATTAATTGCAGTACTTGTAGTGTCTATGTTTTTCCTTTAGTATTGAGTATTTTTTTTATCTTTTATCACCTCGTTTCATTTGGATGATTTCAAAGTGAAGGTTCGATGGTCTCCACCTCATTTAGCACACTTTATGTGTTTTTTTTTTATTTGAGTATGTGTCATGTTTCCGTTCATTCCAAGTAAATAATATTACAAGAAACAAAAAAAATGTTACGACAAAAAAATAAGAATAAGTGAGACTTATAGACCCAATCACCACGCACCGTGTATCCTTTTCCAAATCTCCCATTATTATTATCTTTTCACCACTATTATTCTTTCTATCTACCCCACACATGCTTCATCCCTTACATACACTTGCATTCACTTACATTCATTGAATTGGCTGTGGAAAATATTCGGTAGTGTACAATTTTTTATGTGATGTGAGTTGATTATGTGACCTCCGTAACGGATGGTACATGAAACAATTCCTCGCTATTCATATGCCTGAGATTCATCCTCAAGTATACTCCTAAAGATTATCATTTATGGGTTTGTGGTCCATTTCTGTGTATTTAAATACTACCACTTGGTCATTGGAATTTGCCCCTAGTTTGATTACTTGCTCTAGAATTGGTCAGGGATTTTTCTCCCTATTTATTCCTCTGTATTCTCTGTAAAAGCTCGGTCTAGAATCTATTAGATATCGTCCATGACCCTAATTTCAGGTAAGAACTGTATATCTAAATATCTTATTTAGAATTTCTATTTTCCTTCTTCTGTTGTTGTTTTTTCTACAACCTAAGGAATTAATAGTTATTTCTGAGCAGCTCGACCATCGTGGCGACCAAAGACTGGATAGTCACATGAGAATAACAAAAAAGCTCTTAAATGAAGGTCTTAGAGTAAGACCCTATCATAATTTAAAGAATTAAAAAGAATTAATTACAAAATTAAAGACAAATACCAACTAAAAATGACGTAAAGATTTAGAGTTAATAATAAATAACTATTCAAAATAAACAGAGAAGATCAGACATTAGCCAGATCTTCGGCATTCCTTTGTTATACCACTATTTTCTTTCATTATACTCAAAGAAATCCCCTCTTTTCTTCTTCATTTTTTCCCCTGTCGTCCCTCCATTTCCTTTTACCCTCTTTTCTCTACTCTTATTTTTTTTGTCATTCGAAAGAAAATGTAACCGAGCGAAACTTCAAAAATAGGCTTCGTACCATTTTGGGGATTTTCTCTTATCTTCCTTTCTCAGGAAGGAAAGATACATATTAATTTACTGCTATGAATCTTCGCGACCCTTAAGACGCCAAGTAGTACACACTGATGACAACTCGGACTGTACCAGTGTAATATCACTTCACTGACGGCCTTCTAAATGAGCTGGATTTCTAGAGAAATTAAAGGACTTTATACCACAGTTTAAGAGATTTTTTCGTCTCATCAGGCATTAAAGATCTCTAAGTGAGGGATTAGAAAAGGCAACCAAAACAATCTTGTGTGGCCTTGTTTTCCACTCTAGAAGTAAATCGTGCCCGTGTTTTAATTATTTCATATAATTCCATTGATAGAGATCAATCGAAGATGAATACAAGAGGATAAAAAACTCATTTGCAGCGATATCGAAGGGAGTATCATACGAGGGGCGGTCAATAAGTTTTCAAATTCGGATATAAGGAAACTAAATATGAAGAAAAGTGTTTTATTATTTTTCAATATAACTACCTTCGACTTCAATGCACTTGCGCCACTTATCCTTGAGGCTTCGAATTCCCGACAATCAGAAATCTGCCGACTGCTGTTCAATCCACTCCTGGACAGCGAGCTGGACATCTTCATCGTCCCCAAACCGGCGTCCACGCAGTGCAGCCTTGAGCTAGCGGAATAAAAAGTAGTCGCTAGGGGCCAAATCTGGACTGTAGGAGGGATGGTTGAGCTCCTCGAATCCGCACTCGCGCAGGGCAGCTTATGCAACTCTGGCCTTGTGGACTTTGACGACGTTGAAGTCTTTTATGGGGCGTGAGGTTTCTAGGGACCCAACGGGCAGAGACCTTGGTTATGGCCAAATTGTCTTGGATAATGTTGATAACACTTCTATGTGATATTCCAAGTTCTCGCTCGATTTCTTAGACCTTTACCCGTCGATTTTCGAGAGTCATTCTCTCCACACGGGCCACATTGTCTTCGTTGGTCACGTCTGACGGGCATCATCTTCTAGGGACTCACGACCATTGCGGAACTCCCTATTCCAGTGAGCAATGGTTGCATAGGAAGGGGCGGTGTCGGTGTACACTGCAACTATGCGTTCATGGATCTCTTTTTCATTCTTGCCTTCTTTGGTCAAAAATTTGATCACTGCGCGGTGTTCAACCTTCTCCATTGTTGAAAAAATTGTGACTGACGATCTGCGATCAGCTACTGCTTCTTAAATAGACGAGGCAGGAGCGTGCAACTGCAGGTCCTGACTTGTCATAACTTGTCCTAACACCCCCCACAAACAGCCATCACCCTTCTTCTGTTTTCCCTTACCGATTCACAAAACTTATTGACCGCCCCTCGTATTTGAACTGTCCTCATTTTCCTCTTGGTTCTTAGAGCGCAGCACTCTTGGTACATCGATATTAATCTTGGCCGCCAAGAGAAGGGAAATAACCATTTCCACACCTCTTGGTGAAACTTGACTTTTCATTATGAAGTTTAAATTCATCATTTATAAGTCATTCATCATCTGACCTCATCAATGCTTGAAACAAGGCAGATTTCCTGGTTAGTAAGTCGTGGAAGAATCTCGTTCCTCCGACCAAACAGGGTAAAATCTCTCGGTTGCTGCCAACGCTAGGGTAAAATCTCTCTCTTAGCGACCACATCATGGCGAATCTCTCTCCTAAAAATCACACCATGACACAATCTCTCAACAGGGACAAGACCATGGCGAATCTCTCTCCTGGTAATCACGCCATGGTACAATTTCTCTCCTAGCTCACACGCCAAGGCTGAATCTCTTTCCCAGCCACTTTTCTACGCTAGAATCAATTTGCGTGAGTTTTTCTCTTGGCTTTTATTCTACTGATAATTTACAGTATTGACTCCATCGCAGTCCAACTACACGTCCATATACGATTCTAATTACATAGCTACTATGTGCAATTGCTTGCATTAGTGAGCTAATTGATATAATTTCTAGTTCCTAATTGTCAGACTACTATTGTTAACTCCATCTATTTCTATCCATGCGTTTTGTTGCGATTAATAATTCCTTATTTTGCTTATTACGATGAGTAGTCACCATGTTTTCTATATTAAGGTTAATATTCACCCTTTTTTTTGTATTGCTGTTTTGTGTGTATTCTATTTATTAGTTTGTTTCGGTCAATTCATGAATCCTTTTTGCTGGGTGCTTAGTTTTTATTTACCTATTTATTTACACTTTTCCTGAGTACATTTATTTTTTATATCCTTTAATGTCTAAAACTTCATAAATAAGACAGTTTAAATGAAAGAGCAAATTGTTTTACCTTCATCTACCCATTTTCCGCTTTATAAGACTCTTGAATTCCTTATAATATTTATGCGTTTTTCGAAAAATCGCACTAAATAATTTTAATGCTAATTAACTTTTAAGGTGTGATAAATTTTAAAGAATATTAACAACAAAAAATAGAACATTACTGGGCTAAATGAACCATAAATACACGATATTTATCTTTCACCGAAAAAAGAACAATTACGCGCATTCTCTTTACCATTATAAAAGATGTGAGAACCTTCCCTCGAGGTGTAACTCGTCAGAATTTGGGGAGAAAGGGAAGAATGAATATAACGCCTAAATGGCAGATGTTATAGGGTCAAAATCTGTTATGAAAATGTTAAAGGAGGAAAAGGAAGTGAAAACGACAGACGAAGGCAGAAGGACATAGTTGAGAAATCTATGTAAGAAGGTCACTAGCGAGTTAGGTAAGACTAAGTAAAACAAGGGGCTACCTATTATCTACTGAAGAGGAAGAACTCGGTTATCTGAGGTCAAGATAGGACTGGAATGAGGTAAACAATACTTGGAACTTTGATCTCGATCTCTACATACTTGTTGCTTTTTGATTGGTGTAGATTGCAGTAAGAACAACCATCCTCCAGCTAACATTTGAAAAATGCGTGCCTTCAGGTTACAACGGTCCTGGGGTAATATCCTTTAATATCAATAACAATTCTTACTCTTATATTACCTTCATTTTCTACAGCACGGGTACGCTAGTTCTATAAATATTAATAATCTCTAGACTCAATTCTGAAGAACACATAAGATTACAATCCTCTCGTTGGCTCGTTTCTAGACTTCCTGAACACTTATCTAAAGATTCAAGAAATGAAGTGAATGAAATTAATATCCAAAAATTAAGTTTGCAACAGATAACTCCACAAGTTATATTTGTTCTATTGATTTTCATAAGCCAAACTTTATGATTCACTTCTTCATTGAACATAACATTCCCCACTATTCAATGGTTTCAATTTTGATTATCTAATCGAGCTCATATGAGAGAAATAACACTTTTTCCTTTTGCCGTTGGGGTCATTTTTGAAAATGGGTTGAGCCGATTTAAATCTATTTTCAAAGCGATAGCGACTAAATCAAGATTGAGGGCGGCGTTGTTGCATTATTAATGATATTGTCGCACCTGGCACTGATAACGCAATTTAACTGTGGAGATATGACCGTTGGGCAAAAGCGCCAAGAATTTGATTAGCTTCGCCGAAAGCATTGGGTCGGAGCGGAAGTCTAGGTCAATGCTCGTAAAAATAAATGGTAGGAAAAGTTGAACATCTGGGCGAAAATAGCTCCAAAATGGGAGATTCTTAGAAAGAAAATCTAAAAAGGGATAATATACAATTTGAATTTTTAATTCACTTTCTGCAGTAATTTTAACGTTCTTGGTTATCTAGTATTTATACAGGGTGAAGATTGTTGAAAAGTCAATTTCTGGATATATATTTCCCAAGAGAGTACCTTGAAGCTCTAGAAGAATTTTTTGAGCAAATGAATTTAAACCGCCCCAAAACTAGTCACATTCAAGGACTAGAGAAATATACGAGAAGCTGTAGGTGCCAACGACAAAGAGCTGTGTTAAGGTTAATTGTGACATCCGTTCTTTTCAGTCACGGACAAGGTCCCTCAACCTGAAAATGAAAGTAAGATAACAATCAGAATGGCAATTGTTGCCAAGTCCGAGGGCATTATGAGCTGGAGAGAAGGAGCAGGTCGATCGGTAGTAATGTTTTCCACCAAACAGCAAGTAGGGAACCTTTAATGGCCATAAGGAGAGCAACCCTACCACGTAGGAACCAAGTCGTCCTGCATTTATGGGTCTGACTTCACGCACCACCAATATGCGAGTAGCTCCCTTCGAACCCGAAATGTCTCTCTCTCTCTCTCGCTGGAAGTTGTATCCGGCGTCTCGCCGTGGAACTTCAATGCCTTAACCATTTGGCTATCGAGAGCTCCGTGTATTGAGATCCCCACCTGCGGTCATTTTGAAAAATATTTATTATTTTAAAGACGCGAAAATCATTGAAGGAATCTTGGATATTTAGGAAAAGTGGTTTGAATCGCTGTTACCCCCCGTCCCTGCCGAAGAAATTTGAAAGAATTTCACATTTAACAGGATCATTTAACTCTTTGTAGGTTTGTGGTTCAACCGATGTCCCAGCTTTTGCTACACATTTGAGGCAGAGCAGTCATTCAGAAACCCACGTTTTTTAAATTTCTTATACTCGAGGCATGGAGGTTTACGGCATAGAGCACTCGTGAATATGTAGAAGGAGCCTCTACAAATGTCGGAGTCGCTTCATTATCTTGATTAACTCTTTTGTTCTACCAGTCTCGCCACGATCTTTGTAGTTGCAGTGTGCAGCTGGCGCACGGGCAAGGTTTTTGTTTGCAAACCGGAAGGAATCATAGGGTAACTTTCTTATCTTCATGTTGGGATTATTGAAAGCTGGTTTTCATATAAAAATAATAATATTATAGTTTTTTTTTATTTCAAAATTAGGTTAAACTGATAGTTTACTAGATAACCCACCAATACGTTGGCTAACATTCATGCTCAAAATATATTATGCACTATTTTCAAGTTTTTATAGCCTCTATGAACAGGAAATCTTTCAGATAACACAACCATGTTATGTTTGTATATGTATTAGTTTTGCACATTTTATAACTTTTATAATTTATTTCATTTTTAACTGCATTTCTAATTTATATTCCGTTTTCTTTCGAGACCCATCATGAAAAAGAGGAAAATAGATGTTCTGAATGAAGCAGGGCTTAGTCTCAATTGAGGTGCGTAGAACCAAGTCTTCTCATCAGCCTATGCGAGTTACTCGTCGAAGATGTGGTTTGTGCAGTACAAAATCTAAGGAAGTACAGTAAAATTAAGGGGTGCTTAGTTTGCAAGGTTTTCCTTTGTCTTGGTCAAAACAAAGAATGTTTTCAGAAATATGATGCATAAAGTGTCAAAGAAAACAAACAAATTATAATGCGGCAAATTTTATTCCTAAACTTATGATTTTATAAAGGTTGTTTTTTGTGCAAATCAAGTTTTTATTATTATTGTTTTAATCTCAAGTAGCACCGTGGGGTGATTATAAACCCCCCCTATTATTATATGTTTTTAAAAAGCTTAATTATTCTTTGGCCCTTTTTTTTATTAAATGGATCATTAGAAGTAAAATGAAATAATGTTTTGTCTAATTTGAAGCAAATATTATTAATATGCAACTTGGGGAGTGTTTTTAACTTGAAATTTTGTGCCCCAAAGAGTTAATGGCGAATTCTTTGGAAATCATCAGTGTAGTCTCTTGGCCAAATGTTTTGGCGGGTGCTAATTTCTTCTCGATAGCATCCGTGCAACAACATGGTAACAAAATATACCTCAATGATACCTCCTAAACATTTTTGTGATCTTTTACGTTTTCTCGAGTGATAGAAAGACAAGTGTCATTAGTCATAAGTACAGAAGTGGCGCAGATACAACCATAATTTGTTAAATGACCTTAAAACACCCTATATCTTAATTTGATCCAAAATCTGCGAATTATCCTCAACTAGAGAGGTTAAGAAATGGAATCCCGCAAATTAGGAGAATCCCAGACCGTTATACTCCAAAATTGCGGATCTTTTGCTCAGAATTTGCTCCTGGTGTTGTGGTTACGATTGGAATTTTACAATATCTTCTGGAAGGAATAATTATATCATTTATGCAAATGACGTTTCTCTTAAAGTCTTGATAACGAGGTTTTATTAGCCTGTAAATAGGAAGGCGCGGTAAAACTCTCTATTATAATAAAATAACCAGGCAATGCTTCGCCACTCCCCCTACGGAAGGAGCTTGCGCTTCGCTACTAAGATTAAAATTTAAAATCTAATAAAAAGTAGCCATGGTCAAATTTTTATAAATTTTCTGAACTTCACGATTTGTAATTCATTGGGTTTTAAAAAATTCACAAAATTTCGATACTTATATTTATTTCTGAACTTCACCATTTTTTTTATCGATATTATAAAAGAATTATTAGAAATAACTTTGATAAAAAACATAAGTCATAACCAAACTAAGATGGATTTATTATTCCAATACTCAAAAAAATCCCCTTCTTAAATAATAGAGTGAGTGAGTGATGATGATGATGGTAAAAAGGTTTTGAGCTTATTTGCTATAATTTTATTGTGGATTTTTTCCTCATCCTGTATATATATATATATAAATGGGGATGATATTAGTTACCTTTAGGTTACTTTCCACTTCATTGCGACCCTATGGAAACACTATAAAATTCCTTAAGGCCTTTTCAGACCCAGATATCTGTTGAAGGGTGGATGGAATAGAGACAAAAATATAAATATTTTTCTCTAAAATTCTATAGAGAGAAGATCTTTGGCCAATTTCCATTCTGATCGTGTAAAAACGCTCTTTCAGCCCCTTGAGATGGTTCGAATTCGTTCTTTTGAGTGCCTCGGTTCTTTGTGTGACTTCATACCTCGAGGCAATAAATTCTCCCTCCAAAGTCCAGGATTTTGAGTTGATGAAACTGGCGATTACACACCCCTTTTCGCATTATTCTCCCCTTCCAAAGGGGTGAAGATTTGTACATTTTAGTACTTGTGTTCTTTGTACTAGACTTCTCGGGAGGTTTATAGTACACCTTCTTGAACTCAGTATTAAAACTTGTTCCTATTTGCTATGGTATTATAAAATGGTGTACACAATTTTGTCAGATAAATAACATTTATTCAAGAAAGCCGAACATAAATTAATCTCCAGATGTGCGGAGTCCATATATTACGTGGTTAATCTACGCAGATAGGTAAATGAAACAACCAAATATCAGTTGCCATAGAAACCACATAACTTATAGGCTACGGAGCGGGCAAATGAATCAACTCCTTTTCCGTTGTTAGCAATTCTATATTTGTCATGCATGATATTTTGTACTCTATCTATTATCTCTATATATATAAAGTGCAGTAATTTCATTTAAAGCTTCATGGTGGTGCCCGCAAGATCAATTATATCGGAGCAGAAAAACAAAATAATTGTTCATTATAAGTTTGTCGGTTGATGGTATATATATATATATATATATATATATATATATATATATATATATATATATATATATATATATATATTATATATATATATATATATATATATATATATATACACTAATAATGACAGGTATTAGACACTAAAATAATATAAAACAACAAATCCGCAACAGAAACACAAAATAAACTAATAATTTTGACGAGCAACGGGGGGGCTATCAAAAATTAGGCAGGTGAATTAATTTATTAAGGATGTAATCATTAGAGCAAAAAAAATGCAATAGTGAGAGCAGAAACTAAACTCATAGCTAATTCCTTAAAATACCTGCCATTATATTGGATGCTGCCCAGAAATAAATACCAGAAGAAATTCAATTTGTACCAACTTACTCTAACATTCTCTTATTTTCTTAGGCATAAAATTAAGAAGGCAGAATGGAGAAATGCCTGCGATTCTCAAGTCTTATGTATCCACTACTTCCGAATATACATAGGTGAAATTATTAATCTAGATAAAAGATTAAAACAAAAGGGACCTGGAATTGGGTAAAGTAATCTAATCAGAACTCTGGCCAAACATAGGGAAAACAGGGATCATAAAAATCGAATTATAAAATTCTAGGCTGTATTATATCAATACCATATTATAACTATGGCGAAGGGACTAATAACTTAAAGGCGAACCGACAAAGGGGCGCAACGGCACGAGTTTCGACGCGCGAAGCAGCGAGAATAGAGTGCAAAACGAGGTCAAATAAAATTTGGGTAATGGCACAGCTCAAGGTTATTTAAAGAGGCATGGACAAAAATCTAATTTTATTTACATAAAATAAGAGAATCAATGGGCAAAATTATATTGGTAAATGAAGGGGGAAACTGCAGAGTTATGCATCAGACTCTGAAAGAAGAAATTAATGCGTTACAGAAGGAGACTATTCCAATGGGGAGGATTAACTCAAATGGGTTGCTGAAGGGGGGGGAGGGGTTGGCTTACGGAGGATTCCGGGTGCGACGTCATGGTAAGGTTTCAAGGATGTCTTCTGCAGGCAATAAACGTGAGGGCGAGGGAACTCGGAGCTTCTGAGCGGGAAGTTAACGTGATGACGGTTCTCCAATGGGGGGGAGGGTAACGTCTGGTCCCGGAGAGAGTATTTCGGCAACGCGAAGACGGGGAGGGAGCGAGAAGGGCTTCTACAAGAGTTGATGAGTGGAGTCGGAAAAATCGCTCGGTGGCGATCGTCAAATGGAAATACCTCACTGGCTGGGCTAATTCCAACGACATGAAAAGTTTAGTCGTCACTTTGCTTCGTTGTTAAGCACCTGACTTGGAACTAGTGGGAATGCTTCTTGGATCCTGGCGGGACTCCTTAACTTTGTATCTTCCACTTGGAAGACGAGCCTTATATATCCAAGGATCCCCCCGGCAGGGGTGAGGAAAACATGGGGGGTTTGGCCAGCGCTACTCTCGAATGGCCTCGAACCTTCACGCACAGGCGATTCAACCCGCGAAAAGGTAGTCCGGGGTGGACGCGGTTCGAGGCTACAACTTGTGGGGGGGGGGGACGATTACCAATTTAAGCCTAACCAAATTATAGAATTTTCTTTAACGTATGGACGTCTCTTCCGGGCTGGAAAAGAAATTCCACGTGGAATTCCTCCACAATCAGTGTGAGGAAATCAATATCGCGAGGACAAACAGACGCTAGCTTGGTTAAACAGCGTCAACAGTTACGTTCCATATGATCTGATACTCCCCCCCCCCTCCGCCCCCTCTATTTCGCCCCGCTGGCACAACAATCCTCGATATATTGCTCGAAAGAAGGATTACCATGCAGATATCATAGTCCGTTAATATAAACAAAGGTAGGTTGGGATAGCCTTTAGAATAAAAATCGATGAACAGGGCTCACTGTCGCTTCTTATTGTTTAGGTCTATTTTCGGCAAATAGACGAAATTTCACTTTCTCCGACGTTAACCAGAAGGTCGAAAGGTCACAACGTTGAAAATTGCTGCCATAAGAGAGAGGCTTAAAGGTGTGCCCTCATCCCCCCTCCCCTTTCCCAGGGGACAATCGACGTATATATAGTTCGATCTGGAGAAATAAAAAAAGAGAATCGAGGTAGCAATCGAGAGAAGAAGAGACGTCCTCGAGTAAAAAAGGGAATCAAGAAGAAGTGGAACCAAGTGGGATTTTTCTTCCTCAGGCTGTTCTTTTTGGTCACATCGAAGAGTAGACCATCGGTATAAAGAATCACTGTCATACCAATCTCGTTCAGAGAAACCCCATATCTCAGTTTTCTTAATAAAAACAGAGATATCCCTCACCATTGAGGAATAACAAGGTGAAGTTCAACTCGAGAAAATATTCAATTCTTGGTCAAGTCCCATCATCAAGAAGCCCGCAAGTGTAACCCAAGGATTGGAATAATCGTACATCCATAATCCCCTCGCTTATATCATAAAGTTTCATCCTTGAGAAGCCCTCAAGTGTAACCCAAGGATTGAAATAATCGTACATCCACAATTCCCTCGCTTATATCGTAAAGTCAAGAAGCATCGCAACGCGCTCTACACTTATTTCGGGATCAGCTGTTATTCCCGAATAACCTCCACCAACGTTATCCTTCGCGCGGCGAGATGGACAGCTGGGTGTCCGATTCATTTTTACGCCTCGAATCATCGTATCAACGAGGTTCTCGTTCAAGATCATCCCACGCCAGACTCCCTCTTAGATAAAGGTAAAAGGAATCCAACTTATTTATGTGCTTTAGTTACCATTCCGTACTAAAGTGATTTTTGCGTTAAACATCGCGTAGTACTCATTGGTAGTAGTATTATTTATTTAGATCCTCTTATTATAGCTTTAGTATATTTAAAGTTTTAATATTTCATTTTTTTTAGGTAATTAAAAGTATATTTTTGACCTAGTTGTTTAATTAAATCCTCGAAACGCTGCATATGGCAAGATATATATAATATTACGAATCCTTCCTGGTTAAAGAATCAAAACAAAAGGAAAAAAAGTAAAGCACTCTTAGAGAAAAATGGAACGGAGTTATTCATGTACGAAACAAACGTACATAGATACGCGGCCGTATACCACGACAATCACTATTAAGAATGTTGAAACAAAGCAAATCTTGGAGGGTTATTACAAAATAACAGAAAACTATTCATTGACAATAAGACAATTTATATAAAATTAAACTTCATTATTATTAATAAATAACAAAAATATTTAGGTAGTTTCCTTTCGGTAGAGGGCTACGGCTCCTTTTATGACGTCAAATTCTGTTTCTGACTGGTGGCCAATTTGGTTGAGTGAGTTATGTTTTCTCTTTGATGAGGACGAGAAAATTACTCGTAGAAATTTATATGTGTATTCTGCTTTTCTGTGTGGATTTGTGACAGTTACTCCCACTCTGCTTTCACTCTTCTTCTGCATCAAGTGATTTACAGCTTGCCTACTATAATTTTTCGATCTTCCCTTTATTCACTCACGTCTAAAGAAATTAAATTTTGGAAATAAGAATTTTCTAATAAATATTAACACTTTATTAATAATTTAACAGTATTGATCTGATGATTTCACTAGTTTATGAACGTTAAATTCTAAAAAGGCATAATATGTAATGATGAAATCTGAATGAAGCTTGCACTTACATAGGTCCTGAATGGAAAGTCGGGTAGAAATCGGTTGATACCCTTTAATGACGAGAGGCATGGGTATTTATACGCTATAATGATGAACAGGTATTAATGAAACACTATGAAAAAGTAATTCAATTGTTTTTATATTTCAAAACCATGTAGCAAAGTTAGAATTACTCCAATTAATTAGTGGGCGAGGTTTAGTGACGGCCAGATACAATATATTTGTATCAAACATTCCGTGTCTTAAAATGTTTGATTAACCGCATCACGTTGTCAATTTGGGTTGCATCACCAAAATAAATATTTATGCGTTTGCATTTGCCACCATTCGGAGGAGAGATATCTCCCAGATGTATTTTTAGGAAGCGATAAGTCCCGGTGTTGTCCTAATTATCACATTTCATAAAAGCTTAGCACCATAATGTGGCATTTAGTGCCGCGCAACCTGTAAGGCGAGGTGGGGTACGTACATATAGGTTTAGTACTTACTTCAAACCTCCGTGATTAAGTTTTCTCTCTAAGAGTGCTATATTTTGAAATAAAATAATTATTATTACGTCATTTTTTAATCTTTGAGGGTTTATAGTGCCATGCTCAGCGTTTCGAGGATTGAATTAAATGCTTCTTAAAAAAATAGAACTTTAAATGCAACCTGAAAAAAAATTGAACTCTAATAAACAAACTACGCAGTTTTGAATTAAACAAGTTTAAGTGAGGCTTACTAAATTACACAATTGAATATATAGTACTGGTTGACCCAAAGATGGCTGTCTGGGGCGAGGATAGCTTTAAAGCCACAGCTGAATTCGGAGCGTGCGACGGATGGTGTTAAGCACGTTGTCTTGGTGAGACGATTTCAGCAACGGAACAGTGAAAGAATGCTACTTCCACTCTTTGCGTTAATCTGTGAATAATTCGCACTGACGAGCGATTATCAAACGAGGGTATCCTTTGACGATGGGGAGTGCTTGAGGAAGTTCACTTTTGGGTATTCCTCAATGGCGAGGACTATCTCTGTGTTTGGGGGTACACCAGCATAGAAGGTTTCTCTGACGAGAGATAGTAAAGCTTGTTTCTCAAATCAAGTTAACTTAAAGTTCGGCGTGACCACCAGGAACTGGCTCAAGCATAAGCTTCTTCTGTGTTCCTTAGGTAGGATTACCGGGCACTCGCCGGACTTTGGTGTCTCGATCGCAAACTCGATCTTTCTGAGACAAGATGTTTAAATTTCGGTATGACCACCAGGAACTGGCTCAGGATGAGTTTCTACGGTGTCCCTTTCGTTGGTTTGCCGGGCACTTATGCCGAACTTTGCTGTCTTGATATCTCTCTCGAACTTCCCCGTTATTCTGCAGTTATTGGATTATATACTTCGCCACCCTACTGGGGTTAGGGGAAGGAGATAGAAGGGATGAGGACGGTGGCCTTAAGTCTCCTACTCGAACGGTTTTCTCAGAGCGTCTTTCCTCTACCTCTAAAGGGCTCCTTGTGGCTTTACGCCGACGCTCCTCTAATTTCGTTTATGAAGTGAAATTAAATATCAACTCTTAGGGGTAATATTGACGGTTTAACCAATGTTAGGCTGACCGGGGACCGACATGTGATGATTAGCGCATTATGTTGTTTTAGGCGGCCTTTTTGGTTTTCCTCGAGGCGAGGGGGAGAGAGGGAGGGGGAGGGGAGCTAAGTAATACGATTACGTCGCCAAAATGCCAGGACGTTGTGGTTAAGGAACAGGGCCTCAGTTGTGAGTGTGGCATATCGATTTTCCTACATTCCTCCCTTCGAAGAGCTTAATGGGGGGGAGCACTCCAGTGAAAAACGTAAACAAATAAACAAACATCGACAAAAGCAAACTTACATGTAATAAACCATGATACTGATTATCACTGCTAGCTGGGGTCAACCATACTCTTAACTTAAGTTTCTTAGAACTCGAGCGCACACGCGCGCGCGTACAAAGGCAGATGATCGACATAGGCCTCGCGAGCCTACTGGACTAAGTTTCACAACACCCCCTTTAGACGACACACAAACAAAAGCCAAATCATCAATTACACACACAAATGAGAGCCTGGCTCTAAAGTGGTATCTAGCCAGCTACTTCCTTATATTTCTAAACTTTAAGATCTTAAATATATACACAAAACACGAACACACGAAAATAAATAATGGTTTTAAGATTACCGGGTGCTAAAATAACCCTCGATGGGGTTTCGACTCAGGTTATAGATCGGCTTTAACTCATCGGCACCTTTGATATAATTAGTATTAGAGTGGTGCTCGATGACTAATACTTTACAGCGTAGGAGTCGGTGGTTCGGGTTATTGGGTCTATCCAAGTATGTTACAAAATGGTAATAGATTCCAACGTACGCGTACTATCCTTTTTATAGCAACTGAATATCTTTAATCTTCATATTATGGCTAGGGCAGCCTGTTGCATGGGTGCAGCAGTGATGGTGACAGGAGTCCCACCCATAGTCCTCCTTTACCAAGGTTCACTGGGAGATCGTTTCTGGGTTCGATCTAATGGGTTCGGGAAAAATGTTCCTTACGGGATCGTTAATGGGCGCGGTGCTCACAGCGACTTGTGGTTTTAATTGTACCTCCGAGGACGTTTCGTTCTGGGAGAAGACTACTGAGGGTAGGGTGTCCTCGTTATCCACGCTTATCATCTGACTCGGTTTACTTGGGTATACATCTGTCGTGGATTAGCCGAGTTTAATTTGTGTATTAATGATTAATAAAGTGGATCATACGTTCGTACTTCCAGTGATCGCTTCAAGATCGATCTCTAAGAACGCTTTTCTTATTTTTATTCTATTGAATGAATATAAAGGGGAGTTCTCTCTTTAATATACTAAATACTGTCAACGCAACTCATTCAGGGATAATTTAAACACTTCAACCAAAATAGACCTTTACTGTACATTAATCAACTCACACAAAATTAATATATACACGTAGAAAATACAACTTAAAAAATGGTTCTTAAGTCCCGTTACCGACACTCGGTTTCTGGTTGCTTTAAGGGAAAACAAGTTACTTTAAAAAAAATTCGTTTTAAGATATACAAATAATCTACATTAAACGCACGGGGACACGAAAAATAGAATTGATTACTCACATAAGGTAGTGGGGTTTACCCAGAGAATACAAACGAAATACCTCCATTCGAATATTGTCAGGAGAGGCGTCGTTAGGGTAGTTTATTTGCTTCTCAATAGAGGGCGTTACTTCGAACGAGGGGTGGACGAGTAAGGTCACGCTGAATTTCAAGGCGACGGAGGAGAAGGAACCAAAACAAAACGCCGATAGAAGATGCGATGCGTCGGGCGTTTATGACCTTGAAAAGGTTTTCTCAGACGAAGCTTGAAGATGAGTGTATGATTTTCTGGCGATTTGGTTCCGCTTGTAGAGCTTTTCTTTTGAGGGAGAAATCTATCTAGTTTGGGTGTCAAACTCATATAGAGTAAGATCACTTGACGATCTTTGGTAATCGAAATGTGCCGACGGTACTTGGAGGTAAGATCATATGACGATCTTTGGTAATCGAACTCTGCCGATTATGCTTGGTACAATCTGGTGTTGTCTAAGAAAATGGAAGTCCTTCTTAACTTGCTGGGGTAATTCTATCCCGCAAGTTCTTATCGATGTCGTGACGAAGCGAAAAAAGGTCTCTTATTCTCCTGACGAACAGTTTTATACTAGATTCCCTCCCGCGGAGCAAGGGGAGGGGGATAGCAAGGGGAGACTAGAGGGTGGCCTGGCTTTTGAGGGTGTCTTATTTCTCTTTCTAGACATTTTGAACTAAGAGAAACTGGATCTCATGTTGAATCAACAGAAGTCGGTATCAATTCAGCCGTGCTTGGCGTCGTGTCGCTCTGGGAGAGCGTAATACGAGATCGAAAGTTTGAATTTTTTTCTTGTTTGTTTATAAATACACCCTCGGAGGGTAGGACTTTTAAGCAAAGGTCAGTAATAACTGTCTCCTAAATTTACCAAATTTATCGTACTTGTATGTTATCGGAGACTGGGTAGAGTAGCCTAGAGAAACCCAGGTGGATTTTGTTTTTCTTTCATTGTTTTTCTTCGCCATGTGAAAGACCTCGATATATATATATATATATATATATATATATATATATATATATATATATATATATATATATATATATATATATATATATATATATATATATATATATATATATATATATATATATATATATATATATATATATATATATATACCACCGCGTTCCCACTTCCTTATTCCTTCATCGTCACCCCATTTGGCTTGGTTTTCATCGAAGGTACTTTGCTAGGTCCAGACGGGATAAAACTGCCTCGACCTCCACCTGATCCTTGCTAGATGGCCTTTCCTCTACGAGCATTCTTTCTTTTTCTTCTCTTTTCTCTTTCCGCTTGGGCTAGTTCTCTTTCCATCTGTATTGCCGGTTTAACCAATGTTCGGCTCACCGGGGACCGACATGTGATGATTAGCGCATTATGTGGTTTTAGACGGCCTTTCTGGTTCTTCTTGAAGCAAAGGGAGAGAGGGAGGGGAAGCTAACTAATAGAATTGCGCCGCCAAAATGTCAGGACCTTATGGTTAAGGAAAAGGGCCTCAGTTGTGATGGTGGAAAATCGAATCAATTTCCCTATATAGATATATATATATATATATATATATATATATATATATATATATATATATATATATATATATATATATATATATATATATATATATATATATATATATATACTCGTATATATATATTAAGACAAAATAAGTGGTAGACGGTTTTATATTACTGACGTCTCCCTCCTCTGAAGCTAAAAAGAAACTAAGACAAGAATTATGTATTCTGGATTAATGTAAGTGTGTGTTGAAGGGGAAAAAACATGTGTGGGATAGATAGAAAGAAATCAAAGTGTCGAAAATAGAAGGATGTGTTGGAGATTTGCATAGATATGCAAGGCGCCTTATCTAGTATATATGTACAAAATGTACAAGCCAAGAAATGAACGGGACCTCCGAGTTATATTCGCTAGGGACTCAACATTACTCTGACCAGCGTCTGAGCTCGTCGCTGATTTGTCATTTCTTTGATGAGCCCAGATGAGTAAGGGGCATTCCATAGTCGCGAAGATGTTTCCCTGAATCTTTTCTCGATTAAGGGAGAAAAGAAAAGCGCAAGACTACATGCTCAAACACGTTGTGACTTATGTTGAAGAAGCCATAGTTGGTGTCCAAGCATTTTTTCGTGGCTATGAACGCTGCTTCCAAAGTCTTCTTCCTCCTTCTGTTGGATTCACCTGCGACTACTCTTGTTTCCCTCCAGTTGATGCGGTGGTCAGCATCTCCCAGGTGTTCGGCGAGAGTGCTCCTGATCCGCCTTGCCTGGATATCTTAGCTGTGCTCCCTTACTCTATTGTCCAAGTCCCCGTGTATCTCACCAAAGTAACTTAGGGCAGTATACAGGGCGGCCTCTATACTAAGGAGTTCATATTGGTCTTCGTCGGTGGTTGTATTCGCAGATGTCCCTGACTTTGACACCAGCTTGAAGGGCAACTTTTGTGGATGGTGCATGCCTTATTCGGAGTCCGATTGAGTGAGGTTAAAAGGGACTGAAATTAACTTTGTGTTAGGTCTCATTTCTACTGCTGCTGCAGCACGCTGGCCGATGTTAATGGCTTTACTCTTTGCCTTCCTGATGAAAACAACAAAGTACCAAAGCTTCAGGAAGGAATCTTGTTTGTACTTCTCCTCCTGTGTGATAAACTCTTGGTTGCAAATCTTCCGTGCCTGCAGGCAGAACCTGTTAGCGATGCCCATTTTTGGACCGAGAGTCGTGGGCCTACAGGAAGTGGACAAAGTCATCTTTGTTGTTTCTTCTTGTAGACAAGAATTTCAGGCCTTCGTCAGTCCTATGTAATTTGACGTCTAGAATCGGAAGCGTGGCGTCGTCTCCCTCTTCATCCACAGTAAAATTGATGGTTGGGTGAAGCTCATTGATTCTGCGGTGCATCTTCTCATGGTTGAGGCTTCGTGAGATGATCATGATCGTGTTGTCTACGCACTTGAGCCAATTGATGCGTGGCACAAGCACTTCCCTTATCGGCCACGCCTCTATTTTCTCCGTAAGCAGGAAAGCTATGACAACGGACAGATGATATTCCACGGCAATCCCGTACACTTATTGGTACTCTTACTCACGAAACGCGAAGGAGTTTAACCTTAAGCAGTGCTTAACCAACTTCAGCAAGTCTCGTGGAGGAAGGTGTAGAGATCCAAACCTGTGCCTGGTGACGATCCAGAGAGCAACATCCAAAACCTCTCTGACCACGTACTTAGCCTCCTGGAGAGGCAGACCCTGTCTTTAGTCCTCAAATTTGCTTTCGGCATGAAAGGATCCATCCTACTTGAGGACGTCATACGGAACCACAGCAAAGAAGACCCTTTTGAAATTGGGTTCATACAGGGATTGACTTTCGCACTCCATGCCGGGTGGAGTTAAAATCACGAACAATCCCGCTAAGATAGATGAATGCTCCCCAAGCCCTTGCCTGCGACAATGGTATTTGCATCATGCCAGTTCACGAGGCCAGCGAGGTAGTCATAATGAACACTCGGTATTACGAAAATAAGATGGCGTACCTACCCGAGGACGGAAAAACTTCCTAGTTTGAAAGTCACTGCTGTCACAGCATTACTGAAATCAATGTCTTTCAACAAGGAAGTGGGAAGCTCCTTAAACGCAGGAAGATTGGAAAAAAAGACTTCCATGTGCTAGTAAAGAACCCGAGAACGCCGATCATGAGGGGACCACCTAAGATGCATAAGCCAAACATCCCAATGCGACTCATGACATCCTGGATAGGCAGCGCATCACACAGACTGGCCAAAGTACTTGCCCAGCCACTGGCAAGTATGTTGAGTAGCATTAAGGGGGCCCATCTCAAAATCTTATCAATAGTTATGGAGAGACTAGAGGGAGTAAACTTCAATAACAAGAAACTCGTTGCCTTCTTCTACACTAATGTCCCCATTGAAGAGGCGATGGAAGCCGTCCGGATCCTCACCAGAGGCAGGTCCAAATCTTTGTCCCATATGGAGGCAACGCGAATGGAAAACGCTAAATCAATGCTGCCTCAAAAATAACAGAGACTTTCGCCAGTAGATGTCTGAAATAAGGCGAAAGCTCACGACCAAAATTGGAATTAGTTTTAAATTCGAGCAAATAAAATGAATCTCCCTCAGCTAATATTTAATCTCCACCTAGATATCAAAAACTGCATTAGCCAGTTAGAACGTTTTAAAATAAAATTAGTAAGGTCAAAATAAAACCTGGTCTTTAACTAAAATCACACATACAAATACACGCATATATATATATATATATATATATATATATATATATATATATATATATATATATATATATATATATATATATATATATATATATATCTCATGAGCACGAGAGAATGATGAAATAAATCCAACTTCCCTGCAGGAAAGAGAAAACGGAATAATTTTTCTTCGGAAATATTTATTTCTTACTTAGAAAAAATTCGAGCTGGGGTGGGATTTGAACCGTGCACATTGAGGCAGCGAGCAACCGCTTTGATCTCAATTAAACCATCCATCATCATCAACGAAGTTGATAATTTCAATTTATCTGAAGGGAAATACAAATTGAACAGATATATAACGAATAGAGTCGCCAATCGTATCTATAATCTCCCGGACGCAATGAGTTTTGGGGATTAGCAACTCTCCAGATTGTTTCCGGTTCCATTTTATTTTGTTTAGCTTCTCATTCACTCCAGATTTACTCGAGTATATTTTTTTCCAGATTGTTTTCTGCTGTTTCATTTTGTTAAGGATGTGTCTTACCTTATATATACTGTGCTCTTTGCCCAGTTTCTTCATTATTAATTGAAAATGGCAAGTTGCCGAAACTAGTCCGATAGTTATAAATAAAATCTTGATTCAAATACTGTTGTTTACCATTCATTATCTTCCACTGATATGCCTCACGTCAATGTGATATCCTCCATTCCAATATATATATATATATATATGCACACATACATATATGTAGTGTGTGTGTGTGTGTGAGAGAGAGAGAGTGCATATGGATGTATGTATGGCCATGTGCATGTGTTTATTTTACTCTTGACGGTTAGGAGTCAAGCACAACTAATTTTGCCGTGGCTGAGCGAACCGCCACGATTTGCCTCTTTCTGATTTAACTGACTGAGAAGTTATATTGTTTGTAGTAAACTCGTAATTTCTAGTCTGTCTACAGCCTAAACCTTTCACCATTCAACTAAAAAGTTATCATAGAACACATACCCACTTCAACTCCAATTTCATTCAAATTGGAAAACTAATGTAATGGTTTCCTTACCAAGTAGTATTGCGTACACCAAATCATGTACATACTTCCTATTATTGTGAAGTTATCCATTATTTTGGCATTGAACTCAGTATTCATTTACATATTTCATGAGTATTCTCAAATTCTTCTGTATGGTGACCAAAGAAAGAGGAACAACGGTCATAGGTGAAGATACACATTGAATTTAAAGCGCAATAGCAAAAAGGCCGCAGAACATTAGTAATAATAAATCTAAAAAGTCAATATTATGGTAGATGTACTGTATTGAAAAGAGCAAAGCTGGGGATTGTCAGGATCTGCACTATAATAACACTGACATAGGGGATAGGTCATTATTTATTATAGGCTATTTAAAAAACATGATTTATCTTGTCTTTTTAAGAAGTTCATAGAGTTAATATCTTAAGACTTTTCTTAGCCTTGGTTGGCAGGTTTTCTAGGAGATGGTTACCCGAATAAATAACCAATGTTCTCCTTCCATTTAAGAATGTGCCACAACCTTGTACCAGGGAATTCCAGAGTCTAGTTGAGTTCCCTTGCTTAGTGGTGCACTCAAGCATACTCTCCTATCACTTTGCTCTACCTCTTGTATTTTTTTCTCTTATCTTGGATATTGGTAGATCAACACCCTTGTTCTAAGTGGATTCATCTACTCCTAATCTTCTTTATTGTCCAACTTATTTTTTCTTCTATCCTCTTTCTTTCTCTTCTATTTTTTTGGGGGGGTGGGGGAGTTTGGTGGACTGTGTTTAGCTTCATTGGGCACTGGTAGTTGATTAAGTTAGTGGAATTCACCTGGTAACAGGCGCCCTTAGCCAGGGATTGAAAGGCTCGTGATAGGAAAGCTGCATTCATGTTTGTCGGTGATTTTAATGCCCATCATAGGAAGTGGTTGAACTCTGTATCACCTACTGATCGTCATGGCTTGAGAGTAATTGATTTCTCTACTGAACCTGGTTGTAATCAATTAATTTAACGGCCAACACAGAGAACCGGTAATATTCTAGATTTAATACTTACAGATGTTCCTGGTGTTGTTAATACCAATTTAGGGACTATACTTATATCTCTGCCCATATAAGAACTGAGCAACTTGTCCCTGAACTATCATTATCTTGTAAGATGTACTTGAAGTCCCAAGCTGACTGGAATGGAGTTCTCAGGGATCTCTCTCTTCTTAATTGGCCCCATTTCTACCACCAAGATGATCCTGTTGAATCTCTTAGTAATGTTCTTGCTGATATAACTGAGAGGCGTATTCCATTTAGGGTTGTGACTTTCCGCAACAAGGACAAAGCATGGTTCAATAATGACTGTAAGCGAGCATATCTGGATAAACAAGAAGCTTACAATTCCTGGAAAGAAATAGATCTGATATGACTTGGAATAATTATGTTAGGCTCAGATTTGTAGCCCAAGAAGTTTATGTTCTAGCTGAGAGAGAATAGAATATGGGCATTAAAGAAACGCTTATAGGTACAACTCAGTCTCATAAGTGGTGGTCTACTCTGAAGTCTGCTATATTTGGTAGTAACGATGGCATCCCACCTCTTTTTAAATCAGATTGGTCTCTTACTCATTGCCCTAAGGATAAGGCAACACTATTTGCTAATGTCTTTGAGGAAAAGCAAAGTGGAGTAGAGTTAAATCTTCCCCAGTTATGTCTCCCTGAAGCTAAGTTAACAAAAATAGCTATTAGATCAAGTAAAATTAAGCAGCTGATGCTAAACCTAGATCCTTATGGCGGTTCTGGTCCTGATGGTATATTTCCTTTATTCTTTATTAAGACTGCTCATTTTGTAGCCCCCAAGATTGCTGTTATCTTTCGCAAGTTATCTAGGGAAGGAAAGTTCAGCTTGTGTTGGAGGACTGCTAATGTTACTCCTACTTCTAAGTCTGTATCTGCTGGCTCCTCCTGTCCCTCAGGCTACCGTCTAATTTCCATCACTCCTATTCTGTCTAAGCTCTGTCAGCGTTTGTTGGCTAAACGTTTAAATGCATTTGCTGAGAGTAATATTCTCCATCCAAGTCAATAGTTTGGCTTTCGTAAGGGTCTTGGTGCTTGTTATGCTGTCCTAACCATTTCGAACATGGTTCAAATGGCTTTAGATTCTGGTTTTGAAGCTCGTATGATTGGACTTGATTTTAGTGCAGCCTTTGATTGTGTTAGTCACAAAATACTGATTTACAAACTTAGACAACTGGGTATTGGTGGTCCTTTTCTCATTATTCTAACTGAGTTCTTGACTTACCGTAGACAACGTGCAGTTGTGGATGTGCAACTTAGTGAATCGAGAAGGGTAATTTTTGGTATTCGCAAAGGTAGTGTTCTGGGCCCACTCTTATTCATTTTATATACAGATGATATGTGTGTTGGACTGGAAAACCAGCTAATTGCTTATGCTGATCATGCTACTTTGATAGCAGTCATACCTTCTCCTGTTCAAAGGCATTTAATCTCTGATTCTTGAATAGAGACCTAGCAAAGATAAATGATTGGTGCAATTAATGGGGTATGAAGCTGAATGTAAACAAAATCCAAAGTATGATTTTTAGTAGATTTAGAACTCTGTACCTCAATCATCCTGATCTTATGATAAACAATGTTGTATTGAACACTTGTGTATCTTTGTAAATTTTGTGTGTACTGTTTGACAGCAAGTTTACCTTTGAACAACATGTGCGCTCTATTTCTTCTTCTGTTGCCTAAAAGATTGGGTTTTCTTACGAAATCTTATAGAATTTTAGAAGACATTCCTGTTATGAGGAAGTGTTTCAACTCGTTCATACTTCCATGTCTGGAATATTGTTCTCCTGTCTGGTCTTCTGCTACAGCATCTCATATTAAGCTACTGGACAGGAATCCATGAGCTTGCAAATTTTTAATTCCTGATCTTGGGGTTGACTTGTACCACCGCCGCTCTGTGAGTTCACTGTGTATGTTGTATAAGATACATCATTACCCTAACCATCATATGTACAGTGAACTTCCTGATCCTTTGCGACAGCTCGGTTAACTAGAAATGGCACTAATGCAAATGGCCAAGCTTTCGCGGTTGAGAGATGTAACACATCCCAGTACTTTAGATGCTTCATTCCAGCAACTACCAGGTTATGGAATGAGCTCCCTAGTCCTGTCGTTGAATGTTTTGAACTTAAAAAGTTTAAAACTGGCGCTCATTTAGTCCTGCTGAGGCGTGAAGTTTGTGTCTTTTTCCGCTCTTCTTTTCATCTAGTTTTTTCTTATGGGACTGTCTTATCTGCTGGTGCCTTAGGGCGTATACCATTCTGCTCTACCAGAAAGGGTTTGTAGTCCGTCAGTTAATAATAATAATAACAATAAAGTTCAAAATAGTGTCCATCAACGATTTTTAGTCGGGGGCGAGTCAGGTCGAGAAAGACTACATCTCGCTATGTCGGTCGGTCGGTCCCCGTTTTGCTTTTTTTGTAATAACATTGTAAATACTCGGCAGATTCTAACGAAATTTGAAACACTTATGTTGTTTTACATTCTCTTTTGAATGATATAATTTCCAAAGTCGTCCCAAGGTTATCCCAGGAATTATTTTGTTTTGGCAAAAACATCATAACTATTCGGCCGATTCTAACGAAATTCAAAACAATTATGTTGTTTTACATTTTCTTTCAAATTATATAATTGCCAAAGTCCTATCATCTTTATTCCGGGAATTATTTTTTTTTGTCAATAAAATCATAACCTTTCGGCTAATACTCTGCTAGACTAGACTAGGCTATATATGCTATACTCTGCTAGGCAAGCCTAGAATAGGCTATGCTAAGCTACGCTATACTATGTTAAGCTATGCTAGGATATAATCTGCAAGGGTAAGATATACTAAGCTAATTTATGCTATAATAAACTATACTAGGATAGCATATATTATGGTATGCTAGACAATAATAAGCTATGCTTGACTAGGGTATAATGGTATAATATGCGTTATACATGTCTATGATACTTAATGCTAAGGCTAGGTTATGCTAGGCTGGGCTAAGCTATACTAGGCTAGGCAGGGCATGAAAGGCTATACTAGGCTAGACTACGCTATGGTATGCTAGGTTAAGATATGATATACTAAGCTATGCTACACTAGGCTAGTCTTCGCTATACCAGGCTAGGATAAGCGAGGCTTTGCTAGGGTAGGCTAGGCTATGTTATGCATGCTATGCCAGGCTAGGCTAAGATCTATTAGTCTAGTCTAGGCTAGGCAATACTATGATATGAATATACAATACCAACTAGGCTAAGGTAGAGTAAGGTAGGCTATGATATACTATACTAGGCTATAATATTCTAACTAGTGTAGGATAGGATAGAATATACTAAGCTAGGCTATACTAGACTATGGTGAGCTAAGCCAGGCTAGACTAAGTTTTAATATACAATTGTAGGTTGCGCTAAGCTAGGCTAGGTTGTACTCTGCTAGGACGGCTAGGCTATACTTTGATAAGTTAGGCTAGGCTAGGAAGCGCTGTGATAAGCTCAGGTATGCTATATTAAGCCAGGTTATTCTAATACTCGTACGTACTATGCTAGGATATATATGTAAATCTATAATAGGCGAGGCTAGGGTATACTAGGCTACACTAGGGTATACTATGCTATTCTAGGTCATTCTATGATATGATATACTAGGCTGGGCTATACAAGGTTATGCTATGCTATGCAAGGCTATTCTGGACTATACTACGCTAGATTATAATGTGCCATGCTAAGCTTGCATAGACTAAGGTAGGCTAGGGTAGACTATGGTTGGGTGTGCTATACCAAGATATACCAAGCTAAATTAGGATATGGTATACTATGCTAAGCTAGGCTACTATGCTAGACTAGATTTTACTAAGCTAGGCTAGGTTATAATATACTATGCTAAGCGAGATTAGGGTAAGGTAGGGTATGGTAGATAGGCTATACTATGCTAGGATAGCCTGGCTATACGACGATAGGCTAGAGGATACTATGTTAAACTATTCTGAAATATACTAGGTTGGGTTATGCTATGCTATACTATTCTAGGCGAGGCTATACTATAATAAACTATACTATGCTACGAGTATACTATGGTAAGCTTTATTATTCTATATATACTAGGCTGTACTAAGCTATGTTAGGCTAGGCATTACTGCTAGATTAGTCTAGGCTAAGCCATACTATGCAAGGTTAAGCTATACGAAGTAAGGCTAGGCTATACTATGCTAGCTACGCTAGATTATGGTATGGTAGGTTCTACTATTATAGTGAATAATAGGCTAGACTAGGTTATACTATGCTAGGCTAGGCTAGACTAGGCTAAGCTATAACATAATCTACTCTGTTAGACTATGCTATACTATACTATGCTATGATATACTAGGCTAGGCTAGGCAGGATTTACTATGTTAGGCAATCTAAGCTAGTTTATACTATGCTAGGCTTTATTATGCTAGGTGAGTTAATACTACGGTAAGCTAGGTTTTACCTGACTACTATTTGAGACTATACTAGGCTATGCTATAAAATGTTATACTATTCTAGACAATACTGGGCTATACTAGGGTATGCTATGCTAGGCGATAAAATAATAGGAAATACTATACTACATATACTATACTATATTATACTTTACTATACTATGTTTTGCTATGCTATGCTATACTAAGCCATGTTATACTATGCTATAATATGATAAGCACCACTATGCAATAATATGCTATGTTATACTATGCTATATGTGCTATGCTATAATATTCTAGATTATGCAATTAGGGTGTGACCATTTTTTAATCTCTCCAATTACATAAATGAGGCGTGACAAGAAGTTAAGGCTCGCTATTTTAATTACAAAAAATATCTATTTTAAAATAATTTAGTTCTGCTTTTTAATATTAAGCTTTCAGAAAGTTGTGAATTTTAGTCGCGGGCGACTCTACATCTCATTATGTCGGTCGGTCAACGTTTTGCTTTTTTTTAATAACATTATAACAATTAAGCAAATTCTAACGAAATATGAAACCCTTATGTTGTTTTACATTCTCTTTCTAATGATATAATTGCCAAAGTTCTCCAAAGTTTAGCTAGGGAATTATTTTCTTTTGGCAGTAACATCATAACCATTCGGCTGATTCTAACGAAATTTTAACCCATTGGGTTGTTTTACATTCTCTTTCGAATGATATAATTGCTAAGGTTCTCCTAAGCTTAGCCCTAGAATTAGCTTTTGGGGGCAATAACCTTGTAAATATTCAGCTGATTTTAACGAAATTTGAAACCCTTATATTGATTTAAATTCGCTTTCAAATAATAAAATAGCCCAAATCACCCAAGGTTAGCCAGGAAATTAGTTTTTTGGCAATAATATCATACTATTCGACCGATTCTAGGCCGAGGTTACTCGAGGAATTATTCAAAGTTTTAAAGTCGTAAGGACATAAATCAGAATAAGTAAGGGCACGTGACTTTTTTTCAGCAGACCTTGTCAAATTTCCAACCGCCGTTGGATCAAACTATTCCAGCAATTTTCTGATCTAAATATTTCTCGTAAGGACACCTGAGTTGAAAAACGGGGTGAGCATAGGAAGAGTTGCGCGCTCATATTGAGTTATTTACCTTCAATACTATTTCGGTTCTATTTACAACCATTTTGCAATCTTTTTTCCCAAAGCCTTTACGGAAAATGCTCGCTAGTTTCAATAATTTTTAGTCGCGTGTGGGTATAGTCGGGAGCGACTCTAGATGTCACTATGTTGCTTTTTTGTTTTTGTTTTTTGTAATATCATACCTATTCGGCCGATTCTAACTAAATTTGAAACCCTTATGTTGTTTTATATTCTCTTTTCAATGTTATAATTGCCAAAGTCTCCCCATGGTTAGCCTGAGAATTATTTTGTTTTGGTTATAACAATATCACTATTCTTCCGATACTCTGCTAGACTAGACTAGCCTATAATATACTATACTCTGCTAGGCAAGCCGAGAATAGGCTATACTATGCTATATTATACTATGCTAAGATATACATACAAATATAAGATATACTATGCTAATTTTGACTATAACATGCTATGCTATGCTATGCTAGGATGTAGTATGTTAGGCTACACAATACTAAGCTATGCTTAACTAGGATAGAGTATAGTATGTTAGGCTAGACAATACCAAGCTATGCCTGACTAGAGTATAATCGGGTAGTCTAGGCTATACTTATCTAGGATAGTTAATGCTAAGCTATGCTAAGAAATACTAGGTTAGATAATGCTATACTATACTATGCTAGTGTAGGTTAAAGTATAATATGCTAGGGATGGCTATGCTCTGCTATGCTATGCTATGTTAGGCTATGCTAGGTGATACTATGTTAGGCTACGATAGGCTAGCTAACCAAGGTTGTAATGGGCTAAGCTATGACCCGTTATTCTATTCTAGACTATGGTATACACTAAGCTAGGGTATAATATGATATGCTTGGCTATATTATGTTAGGTATGGTTATGCTAGGATAGTCTTTGCCAAGCTAGCCTATAGTATGTTTGGCTATCGTATTCAAGGATATATTGAGTAGGCAATAGTAGCCTATTCTTGTTTGGCCATACTAGGCTAGGCTAGGCTTTGGCATCCAATGCTAGACCATACCTGGTTAGCCTAGGATGCCCTAGGCATTGCTACGCTAGGCAAGGCTATACTAGGCCAGGCTAAACTAGGCTATACTAGGCTACTCTAAGCTAGGCTATACTCGGCTAAGCTAAGCTAGGCTATACTATAAAATGATAGGTTAGACTAGGGTCTACTAAGCTAGCCTAAGCTATACTAGGATACGATAGGCTAGGTTATACTAAGCTAAGATAGGATAAAGTAGGCTATACTATGCTAGGTTATACTAGACTAGCTAGATTTAACTAAGCTATGTTAGGTTAAGCCCGGTACAGCTAGGCTATTCTATTTTGGGCTAGGCTATCCTATGTTTGGCTAGGCTTGGCTATTCTAGGCTAAAACAGGGTAAGTTATACTATGATATGCTATGCTATACTAGGTAAGTTTAAGCCCGTCTATTCTAGGCTATACTAGGCTATGCTATGCTAAACAATACTACGCTAGGCTATTCTCTTTTATGGTATTCTAAAGTATGTGGGTTTACCAATGCTATTTTTAGGCTAGGCTAGACTAAGTTATGCTATACTATTTTTGTGCTCTGCTCTAATATACTATGCTAGGTTATACTATGTTATGTTATACTATGTTGTGTTATATTATCTAATGTTGTGCTATGCTCTGCTATTATATGCAATAATATTCTATAATATACTATGCTCTAATCTGCTATGGTATATTATGCTATACTATGGAATACTGTGTTATTAGTGTGTGTCAATCTTTTTAAAGTTCTAATTACATAAATGAGGGTTGCTCAAAATTTGCAGTCCTAATTATGAATTCAAAAGTTCTTTTTATTTTAATATAATTTTAGTTCTACTTGGTTAGCTAATTATAGGTTTGGACTTATTTTTGTCATCTTGGGGAATTAAATGACTATTATTATATTAATAACTATATCTATTTCACTTTTTTTCTTACTTCACCGTATGAAACATATTCATCAGTGTGCTGAAGATTACGTGGCCTTCATTACTACCATCCTACCAGTAGGATTTGACCTACAATTGCTTTTAGGACAAGACTGGCGACATTCACCCATTTGAACACACAAATTGAAAATAGCAGAGTTGTTGCCATCTAAATTCCAAACTCTGGTTGACGTTCTGAAATGTGGATGTGAGAAACTACCCAGCAGCCAATAATGCAAAGGATATATCCTAAAGTGCTTGAAAAGTGGGAACGAGGGAACAGTTCTTTTCTAGCCTCCGTTGTAAATTCAAGAGACACAATCTTAAACAAATCCAAAAGAACTGGATGCATGAAAAAAACATATCCGTTGGAGAGGAGAGCTACAGCCCTAAGACACTTTCATTACTAGACAACCTGTTGATATCCTCAGGCGTAAGTGTAAAATTGTTTTTTTGCTGTGAATTGGCTGCCCTGGTTGCAAAAACGAAACTCAAATTAATTTACATTGGCTATGGAAAGAAGATCTCTGTGAAAGAACTTGAATTCATTAAAGGTCAGAGAGAAATGATTACTTCTTTAGAATCACTCCAGGTTTATTTTCGAGATTAACTTGAGTGAAATAGACGAGTCAATAAGTAAACGTGACAAGAAGGTGAACGAAGAAGAGATGCTTATTATAAGTAAGCCAATATTTTGATGCCATCAAGTGGAATAATTTTCGCTCCTGAAGAAAATGAAGAACAAATAGCTGATGCTCAAGATGGAAAGGATTGAATTTATGAACTGACAATCAAAATACATACAAACCACATCTTCAAATTCCATTAAAAAGCAACCAGGGAATTATTTTGGGGGGCAATAACATCCTAACTATTCGGCTGATTCTTACGAAATTTGAAAATCTTTTATTGTTTTACACTCTCCTTCAAATAATATAATTGACAATATAATTTGGCCATAACATCATAACTATTTAGCCGAGTCTAACGAAATTTGAAACCTTTAAGGCGTTTACATTCTCTTTCGAATGATAAAATTGCCAACGTCTTCCCAAGGATACTACGGGAATTATTAAAAGTCTTGAAGGTCATAAATCAGAATAAATGAGGGAACGCGACTTTTTGGTCGTAGTTTGTTTAATCTTAAAATTCAGAGGATATCAAATTTACGGTTCTTTATTTCAAAATTTAGAAGAAATCAGATTTACGTTTCTGTAACCTTAAAATCCGGAGGAAATAAAATTTACGTTTATTAACCTTAAAATTCCAAGGAAATCATAAATACGTTTCTTTAATTTTAAAATCAGGATGAAATAAAATTCACGTTTCTTAAACCTTAAAATTTGAAGGAAATCAAATGTAAGTTTCTATAAACTTAAAATCCGAAGCAAATTAAATTTACGTTTCTTTAACATTAAACATCGTAGGCAATCAAATTTACGTTTCTTTAACATTAACCTCCGTAGGCAATCAAATTTATGCTTCTTTAACCTTTATTATTGAGGACGTTTACTTTGATTTAGGGTTTGCTTATGAGTCTTTTTAAGAATACATTTTCCACCCAGAGTATTTCGGCGTCTCAAAATATTTCAAATTTTGTTTCATTTGATCTTATCCTGATTAATTTATTATCTTAAAATATAATGCAAAATGAGTATTTCTTTATCTTTTGATTCTTGAAATTAGGCATTTATAATACAGAAAATAAATTTTGATTATATTTAAAAAGTTAATTAAAATAATTATTGATCACGCTCGCTATTTAACTATTTTCCTATTTGAGATTTAAAGGCTTATTAAAATTTTCTTGTACGTCGAAAGAGTGTGATAGTAAATATAATTTAGCGTTTCCGTTATCATTCTATAGTTTGATTGATCGCTGAGGCGAAAACCTATTCTAGTTTTTACCAAACAATCATTAATATTAGATAAGATTTACGTAAAAGAGTTAAGTGATAGATCTTTTGTATAGGGTTATCGAATGGGTTCTCTGGAATTTAATTAAAATGTCTTATATAACTTATTACATTTAGATAAAGTATAAAACGTTGTCAATTCGAGAGTGATCTAGGAATAGTACAGTGATCTGAATAACGTTACGTCAATCAACGTCTATTAGGTTATGAAAGATCCTCCACCACTTATTATTGTAAAATAAATAATGAATAATTCCCTTATGACGGCAATTTTCCTCTCAGTTTTGGTTGCGGAGTGACTTTCATCACTACAGTGGACTGCCTTTTGGACCATTCTATAAAAATTCTAAAAAAAATAATTCAACAAGTATATTCCATATAGTCCTTGGCTTCTTACATGCAAGTTTATATTTACATACATAACAAACCTTTTATTTATTCACTTGTCCAGGTGGCGAAAAGAGATACAATTTTTGAGACATAATTTTTTATTTGCGATTATCTTCCATTTCATATTCGCTTACCTGTAAACTTAATCCAAATCCGGATTATTTTCAACATATTATAATCGTCATTTTGTCTGACTTACTCTAATTTATTTCAATCACAATGAAAGTCTCTTGAAATGGCCATCTTTGTGAAAACGAGCATTTTTGGCTGCTGCTATAAGCATAAGGTACAGGGTTACGGTAGAACCGAATGAGCAGTTTTGAGTACTCATTGCTCGGGGGGCGGAGGGGGGAGGTAGGTGTCTTCTTGCCAGTTTCCGAGGAATGGCTCGGTGCCCTGGGCAAAGCCCCTCAGGGCTCCCTTCGAGAATGTACCCCCTCGAATATGGCGTACCCTCTCTATATACACCACTTACTTTTTTATAAATCCTTAAAACTGCTCAATCAGTTCTGCCGCACCCTGTATAACACCAAACCAGGCTGTGAAATGTTAATGAAATCGTAATAAAGGATAAACGTTTTTACCGATTTCTTTTCTATTTTTCTAAAAAATGAAACAAATAATAAAACAAATTCGGCAACCTTCATGATTCCAATACAGATTTTCAAACGATGATATTTTGAAAGATCAGAAAAAAGTTCGTTCTAAAAATAGTGAATATTGTGGGAAGAGACACGAAGAAGAAATATAGATATATACCCGTCGGAATTAGAAATACAGAGACCTAGCTCTTTGTTATTTATTATCAAGAACATCATCAGGAACTGAAGGAGCAGGGAAGAAGGAAACTATAAATATACAAAGCACAGTGAAGGGAATAAGATAATAATCCCATGCAACGAGACCCGAGAGTAAGAAAACATTTTTGGAATTCAAACCCCATTATGATTCTCTGACTAAAATAAATTACAAAGATGTTTAGATCTATATTTAATAAATCCAAAGAAAATAAAGCTAATAAACATTGACTTAATTAAAATTAAGAATTAATTAGGTATAATTTCCTATGTCAACAGAGTTGGACGGACGTTATTTAATCACTCATGTATGTTTGTCTGTGTGTGATAGTGCAAAAGATAATTTAAAAGAATATTTAAAAATTTCAATGAATAGAGTTGGACGGACGTTATTTAATCACTCATGTATGTTTGTCTGTGTGTGTGATGGTGCAAAAGATAATTTAAAAGAATATTTAAAAATTTCAATGAATAGAGTTGGGCGGACGTTATTTAATCACTCATGTATGTTTGTCTGTGTGTGTGATGGTGCAAAAGATAATTTAAAAGAATATTTAAAAATTTCAATGAATAGATATGGGATCAGATCCCAATCTGGGTGCAGATTTTTGACCACTTAATCATTTCCTTTAACATTGCGCGTTCGGGCATTGTAATTGACATGTTTGTCAATTACAACCCTATGATGTTGAACAACAGACACATTTTGATCCTGATCTGCTTGATTAAAATATTGGGAGGGGGGGGGGGGTTATACCGAGTCACTATAGGGTAAAAACTCTAGCAGAAACATAAACTCACCATGGTGTTTGTGAAATAAAGTGAAATTTGGTATTCTTCAATCAGATTTTGTGTATCTGTTGAAGCTATAATTCACAATTAATGAAGATAGATATATAAATTTCAAATTACTTTCAAAGTCTTTCTCACATTTGAAATCCTAAACACGGCAACTCTCCCTTACCTGTCCTTTTCACTGGCTGTGTCTAGACAACAAAGAGCCCTTCCTTCGGGAAGTGGCATCCTGCTTTCAGTTCCGCGCACATGTCTCTGCTGCATGGGTGATCGCGCCTTTCCTGTAGTTTTTCCTCAACTGTGGAATGGTCTGGCTCCTGGCATACGCCCCTCTTCCTCATCTGGCACTTTCAAGCGCGCTCTGAAAACCCACCTCTTTGAGTTTGCCTTTTCTTAATCAATGGACGGGCGGCTTGTGAAGACTCCAAAGTCTTAAAGGGCGCAGAAACTTGTATTATTATTATTTTTATTATTATCATTGCTATGGGTAGGTTTCCAGGATTAAGGTATTATATGGTGTTACGTAATTTAGCCAATTGCTGACCCAGGCATTAATTTGTATTCATTCTGTTAATATCGAAACTCATATTTTTGTTGAAAATTCACAAAAAATAATGATAAACATGTGATTCCAAATGCTGAGCTTATATTTCCAAGGGCATGGAAATAGATTATATCGCTTATGTTTTGTCTGAACTAGATCCGAATATGTTATTAGCATATTAGAACACTAATATGAGAAGCCCTTAGGTGAGGGGGTAGGTATCGGGATAAAGGATTTTTAAAATTTCCTTAAAACATCGAGAAATTGGACATGTTTTGCCATTTTTGTAACGTGAAAAAAAAGATATATGTCGTGTAGGCACATTAAAAAAAAGAAGAATTGTGAATATGTGTGATTTAGTGGGGGATTCGAATAGATTACTGACTCTATTCGCTCAGAGACCCAAGGTAGAAGTTTATTGAATGTAGAATAATATGGGTCGATTCAATCAGTCATATGTCCGTGACATAAAAAAAATGTATAGCCTATAGCACATTTGATAAGCCTATCAAATTCAAAATAGGCCTGATGAAATAGTTAATGGAGCATCTGGGCCTATGATTTTCCTTTTTTTCATTAGCTTCGGGAATACATTCATAGGCATATGTCGATACAGGTTTGTATCTAGATTCAATGTCGTTGCCTCTAAATTCAAATCACAATCTCTCAAATTACTTAGGCCTATCTGAGGAGGATCCATATGTGGGAAATAAATGTGGGAAAATTACTATTCTTTAACATGGATCTTCCAAGAGTTAGGATGAAGAACATGCTACTAGGGTCATTGTTTACTTGGGAGTAATTTAGGGGGAATGGTCAAAGAAAACAATTTAAAAGGTAAACAAAGTCTGCTGACCAAAATGTCAAGTGCCCTTACTTATTTTGATTTATGTCCTTACGACTTTGAAAGCTTTGAATAATTTTCGCAGTAACCTTGAAAGAGAATGTAAAACAACCCAATGCTTTTAAATTTAGTTAGAATCGGCCAAATACTTATCATGTCATTGCTAAAACAAAATAATTCCCTGACTAACCTTGGGAGAACATTGGGAATTATATCATTTATAAGAGAATGTAAAACAACATAAGTATTTCAGATTTCATTAGAATCGGCCTAATAGTTACAATGTTATTACAAAAAGAACAAAAAAGGAAAAACGGGAACCCACCGACCGACGGACCGACATAGTGAGATGTAAAGTCGCTCGCGACCTGACTCGCACGCGACTGAAAATAGGAGAGCCTTGTTTATAAGGTGTTGCAGTTGTGAAGGTTGAAACATTTCATAAGCTATCTATCTCACTTCTATTTGGGGAGGGGATACAATCTTATTTCTTTTTTTTTACTCTAATTGAAATAATTTATATAATAGCTAGGCAATGGCTTCGCAACTCTTCCCTACGGTGGGGGGGGAGAGCTTAAATTTTAATAAATTTTCTGAATTTCACCAATTGTAATGCCTTTTCTTTTAAAACATACTAAAATATTGGATAATCCTATTTTTTCTCAACTTAACCATTTTGTATTTTCAAACTCTAAAGAAATTCTTAGAAATTAACTTGATAAAAATTCAAAATATACTTACATAAGTCATAACCAAACTAAGATGAAATTATTATTCAAATATCCCCCCAAAATCCTCTTCTTAAAATATAGAGTTAGTGATTAAGTGATGATAAATTAATATCTACAAAAATGATTAAGTTTCAAACAAAGGATCAGCGATGAGTTTTTGTAGCATTCAAAAACGAACAATTTTTTTTGCATCATACAGAAAACTAAAGTTCATCTATCTTCAGGAAATAAAGATATTCGGCAAAGTTTCCATAAGTACTGATCAACTAATTCTGGTATTAATCGGCACAACGCCCACTCCAAATGCAAATTAATCTAATGGCCTGTATTCCTAAAGTTGTCCAATATTCTCTTTATTTCGAGTGAAAGCTTCTCTAACTCAATTTCATGAATTTTTTAACATAATATATGAAAACGTATGAGTGAGAACTCGCCCTTGTTGCCGTAAAAGTCTTATTTGCCTAGAAATATCTTAGAATTCACCGCCGCATGGTGGAAAACCTCGCTGATCTATGAAGGTTGTCATCGTTTTCAGCAAATTTATTCATTAAGTGATGCCAGAAGTCCGCTTGCAGGACGGTCCTAAAACAACCTTATCCATCTGGATGGATAGGGAGTTCCTACTTGACGCTCTATCAAGGAATGATCAAAGTCAAAAAGAGTTATATCCAGAGGCTAAGGAAGAGAGAGAGAGAGAGAAAGAGAGAGAGAGAGAACTACAGAAACAAGAACCAGCAGAGACCCTAAGATCGGCTCAAGGGCAGTCCGCTTACACATTCTAACGTTAGCGTATCATGCGTTCTTTTTCTTTTTTTTCAGTCTGTTTTTTTTTGTTATATTTTTTTTAACTATTTCAACTCTACGGTACACACATATCTACTTGCGTACCCTTGGCATGCAGGTTCAGCTATCCCTCAAATACACGAACACGCTTCTTCGAACCAGAGGGGAGGGCGGGTTTGATAGGGCAGTACTCTCTTCTCCCGCAGGCTTCGCCTGCTAGTGATGAAAATAATATAGGTATAGGACAGACAGAAGAAGAAAAGGGGAATTCACATTCACTCCATGTAGGGAGGCGTCGCTAGCATCTTTCTATTCATTATTTCATTTTAATCCTCAACTCCTTATAATATATGACGTTTTAATCTGTGCTCCTACTACGTTATATTTACACTATTGAAGTACTCATCAAGTCGGTTTTTGAACATATTAACTGACGTGCTTTCAACTACACGGTTGGGAAGGCCATTCCACGTTTGCGTGATTTTAAACGTGAAATAATTTTGAGCTATAGTAGAGTTAAATTGCTTGTTCACTAATTTTAAACTATTTTGGCGTGTGTTGGCCTTTTTTTCATCTCGAACAATAGTCTGTAATCAATATTAGTAAATCCTTTTGAGATTTTGAATACCTCGATCAATTGTCTACGTAATCTTCTACTGTCAAGTGATAGTAGGTTTAATGAGCGGAGTCTATCTTCGTACGGTTTGTTTCGTATTTCAGGAACTAGTTTCGTAGCCCGACGTTGCACTCTTTCTAACTGCACTATATCCTTATTTAGGGAGGGACACCAAAATTGGACCGCGTATTCGAGGTGTGGGCGCACGAGCGATTTTTATAGTGGCATGATTATATCTTTCGATTTGAAAGTAAAATTCCGAGCAATATATCCTAGCATTCGGTTTGCTTTTTTACAAGCTTCTGCGTATTGCTTTGATACTTTGAAGTCCTCCGAGATTAAAATCCCCAGGTCTTTTTCTAAGTTAACGGATTCGAGAATTTGGTCTTTCATATGGTATTCTACTTTTAGGTTATGACATCCTAAATGCATGACCTTGCATTTACCTATGTTGAAGCCCATTTGCCATTTATCCGCCCATTCCACAATTTTTTTTAGGTCTCTTTGCATTTTCTCTACATCTGGTCTCGAAAGAGCTCGGCTTCCTAGCTTTGTGTCATCTGCAAATTTAGAGATCCTACTAAACACTCCATTATCCAAGTCATTAATGTAAACAATAAATAATAATGGGCCCAAGACTGACCCCTCTGGTACCCCGCTGGTGACTGGGGCCCAGTCTAAACACGCCCCATTTAGAACAACCCGCTGTGAACGATTTGATAGCCAGTTTCTAATCCATTTAAGTATGTTACCCCTCACACCAATTGCTCTAATTTTCATCAATAGTCTTTCGTGCGAAACTGTATCAAAGTCCTTTTTAAAGTCAAGTTAAATTATATCCGCCGCTTTAGTTTCATCGTAGATGCAAATCATGTTATGAAAGAATTCGAGCAAATTGCTTAGGCACGGGCGTCCCCGTCTAAATCCATGCTGGGAGTCTGCAATTAAATTATTTGCCTGACAATTGCTCACCAACCTATCTCTAATTATCGATTTTAAGAGTTTTCCAATTACAGAAGTTAGACTGATGGGACGGAATTAGTAGGCTCAGTTTTATCCCTTTTTGGGGTACTTTTGGGCTAACAGTTGAGCAGGCACAGTTCTGCACAACGACTTAAGTGCCCAAACGGCCAGTTTTCAAGACTTTGTCTAGTCTTGACTTGAACTGATCAGCAGAATTGCTGTTGACAACTTCCACTGGAAGTGCGTTCCAGCTACCGCAGATGCTGTATGTGAAAAATTTACTACTGAAATTATGGTTGTAACACTTCATTTCAAGTATGTAGCCATGATTTCTCGTTTAGCCCTCACTAAGTTGGAAAATATTGGTGTAGTATACATTATCGAAGCCTCGAAATATTTTAAACACTTTGATAAGCTGACCACGCAGTCTCCGGGTTTCCAACGAGAACAGATCTATTTCCCTTAATCTATCATGGTAACTTTTGTGTCTGATAGAGGGAATCAGTTTGGTTGCCCTGGCTTGCACACGTTCCAATCTCGCAATATCCTTTCGAAACAAGGGACTCCAAAATTGTACGGCATACTCCAGGTGCAGTCGGACAAGTGAGTTGTACAAACACAGTACTATCTCCTTGTTCCGATATCCAAACTGGCGTTTTATGTAGCCTAGCATCCTTTGGGCCTTTTTCTCCGCCTCATCTTGAGAACTTGAAGTCACTAGTGATTGTTACACACAAGTCCTTCTCAGTGTCGGTGGGTTCAATAGCAGTGCCCTTAAGGATATATTGAGATTTTGTGTTTTGGTGGCCGATATGCATCACTTTGCATTTGTTCACGTTAAATGGCATTTGCCACGTGTCCGACCACTCCCAAATCCTTCCAAGATCATCTTGAAAGCGGGCTGTATTTCCTTCCTTTGCAACGTTCATACCAAGCGAGAGAGAAGGTAAAAGCGGAGTGAGAGGAGGAAGGGCGTAAATCTCTTGTGTCTCGTGGAATCAATTTATACCGAGACACTCACTCTAAAGGGCGAAGAGCAGAAATTCTTCTTGAATAAAACCTTGTTTTGCGAATCTTCAGTGGAAGGAAGGGACGGAGGTCAGAAATGTGTTTCGGTATATTCAGAGAAACCCAAAATTAAACTCCTAAGCTCTCACTCCATGTTTTTGAGCCACGGATTAATATTAAATTTCTATCATTGGAACATTCTCAGTCATTTTCCCGTTTCTGCAAAATTACTGCCAAAGCAATGATAATTAAGATGATATCTCGAAGACATCAAACCGATTAAAATTTTTTGCCAAGAAAATTATAGGTGGTAACCTATTAAATAAACTTATTTACTCTGATATTGCCACTAATAATCTAATTTAATAATAAAATATTTACATAAGAATACTAAAAATTCACTCTTTGATTGTAAAGGGTGAAATGAATGATTTAACAAAACCAGTAAGTGAAAAAAAATGCTGATTGTGCTAATCCCTTAATAAGCCTTTTCAAATTTAAGCAAATTTAACTACGGAGACAAGCAAGAAATAAATAAATGACCAGTTAATTACTGGTCTTTAATTATAATTTAAAGAATCGAAGGCGTTTTAAGCAATTAAAGTATATTAGTAATACTTTGTGGACTTTATTTTGCAGCTTCTAAGCTACAAATCATTCAAACATAGGATTAATAGATTCTGATATTATAGCGTGTGGTATCTCTGACGTTCTTTGGTCTCTGGCATTCAGCAATTCTGAACACTTTCTGTTTGACTTCTTTTTCATTGTTCGATTGGGCTTATGTCAATCTGTCAGAGGACTGACTGGTCCAAGAAAGTCCGTTTGATGGCTCTTTAGTCGTCCCATTCCTTTTCCCTTTATGCAGTATGACATCGATCACAATCTTCCATGAATAGAAAACTTTCTTTTTCAAGCTGATCATTTGAAGACATTGACAGAAATCCATCTTTCATAAAGAAAATTTATTATTCCCTGAGTTTTATTGACAACTCACTAGACAACTAACCTTCCATCATTTCAAATCGCTCCTCACACTATATCAGAAAAATTACCATGCTTCAAAATTGATTAGAACGGTTTTATGTCAAACAGCTGAGGGAGTAACTGCCAAAGCCTCATCCCACTTCTCTCTGAAAATTGAATGAACGTTGATTCATCCCAAAATATTATGCTGTGCCAATTTTCCAAAGGCTTGACGCTCATTTCTACAACTCAGTCATTACTTTACTTAATATTGGTCATAGTTAAAAGAGGCTTGCTTCGGTGAAGTTTCCTGCTATTCTTGTTCTGATTTGGAATCTTTCTTTCACTTCAGAAGCCTTTACTCGAGGCCTGTTATCATGAATGTTCAAAAGCATGAAGGCGTCTTTCAGAAGACCCAGGACGACCATTATGTATCTAGAGATGTTTTATCTGTTTTTTTTATAAAGGAAGAAAGTGGTATTCCAAGGTTCCTAGGAATTTTCTTCTGGAACACTCCACCTTCAGTTTGACTTACCATCCCTCGTCTTTGAAAATCTCAAATTTCCTTGGATTTTGTTGACATTTATAATATTTATACTTATCTCTGAAAGGTGAAAATAAATACTCTTCATAATAATGGCAAAATATCGGAATAAAGAGCATTTTATTAGAAAACTGTGGGGTATTTACTTCTTATAAGTCTGTGTACATGGAAGCATCTGAAGAAGTAAGGGTATTTCTTTTATTTTGGCCTAGAAGCATGAAATCAATCCACAATAACCCTGCACTACCCTCTATCATTCTCTAAAACAATTTCAACATTGGATCTATCTCTCTATTTATTAAGATTTACTTACTATCACACTCTCAACCACTCTCACTAATGATGAAATACTTTGCTCGTATGGAAATTATTCTAGCCTAATTACCATCATTAATATTTGTAATGTGGTTTGGAATCGCTTGAGTTGATTAGTACCAAATTATATCCAACTTATTCTTTCTTTTTTTATGGTCGGATGGTGAGACACGTAAACATTATCAGCAACATGGTCGGTGGACATTCTATTGCGGCCGGCAGAGTGGTTATGAGAATATGGGCCCGATGACTGCCTGAATAAAGGCACTAGTTTTGGGCCAACTTAGTATCCTGCCTGCTCCTTAGACAGCTCTCTGGAGTAGCACATCCTATTCCACCAGGTGATTGGAGAGGAAAAGGGTATCTCAGGATATTCCAAAGTATAATCTTGGTAATATGTTGCGCTATCCATCTCTCTCATTGTGGACGAGTTACACCGACTGCATAAGGACTATGTTTGTTATCATGTGTGCGTAATTAACTCCACGGGGGTAAAGTTTCATCGTATCCGCTAATGGGCGTCCAGCTTGTGAGGCAGCAGAAAGTTTTATGTCTAGTCTTAATGGGATCATACCTGTATCTGTCTCGATGATGGAAGACTAACGCCGTATCCAATATGCTAACAAGAGCTCCAAGTTCTAGACAAATATACAATATAGCTAGTAAGGCCTATGAAGTTAGTTATTTGTTTATAAGCAGTGAAATGTGTATTTAATGGTATTGATTATATCATGAAGCTGCTAGAAGTTATGCCATTCCTCTAAGTCAATTAAAGAAATATTTAATCAAATTGTAATTTAAAAACGTATCACACTTATTAATAAGATTTAATGGAATATCAAATTATAAAAATATCTAAGGGGCAATTTTAACTCTAAGAAAACACCCCCAAAACATGAATTAAGGTTAACTTCAGACATTAAATACAAAATATCAATTTCATATTAACAAAAATAAATTTTAATTGGAAAATCAAGGACATTGGTGTTTAACATCAAATCTCCATTGCTACAAGCATGTAAATGAGCTAGGTGTTAACTTGTAGCCCCATCAGTATCACGAGTCTCTGTTTTGCTCGTTTTATGCAGTTTCTAGCCTATAGCTTGTAGCCTCTAGCTTTAAATTATTCTGTATCACGTTTATCTGGTTTATTCTTATTATTCAGTTTCTGTCCTCTAGCTTTTAGCCTTTAGCTTTATACTCATCATTATCAGGAGTGTGTTTTGCTCGGGTTATTCAATTTTTATCCTCCAGCTTCTAGCCTCATAAATCACGAATCTCTGTTTGGATCACGTTATTCAGTTTCTAGTCTCTAGCCTCTCGCCTCTAGATTTAATCTGATCAGTGCCTTGAGTCTGTTTTGCTTGTGTTTTTAAGTTTCCATCCTGGATCTTTTAGCATCTAGCCTCATCACTATCACGAGTCTTTGTTTTAATCGCGTTATTCAATTTTTATCCTCCAGCTTCTAGCCTCATAAATCACGAATCTCTGTTTGGATCACGTTATTCAGTTTCTAGTCTCTAGCCTCTCGCCTCTAGATTTAATATGATCAGTGCCTTGAGTGTGTTTTGCTTGTGTTTTTAAGTTTCCATCCTGGATCTTTTAGCATCTAGCCTCATCACTATCACGAGTCTTTGTTTTAATCGCGTTATTCAGTTTTTAGCCTCTGGCCTCAAGCTTTAACCGCATCAGTGTCCCTAGTCTCTGTTTTGCTCATATTATTCAGTTTCCATTCCTCTATCCTCTAGCTTTTAGCTTCATCAGGAATACGAGTCTCTGTTTTGCTCGTTTTATGCAGTTTCTAGCATCTAGCCTCTAGCTTTAACCTCATCAGTATCAAGTGTCTGTTTGGCTCGTGTTATTTAGTATTTATCTTCTAGCTTCATCAGTATTAAGAGTCTGTTTTGTGGGCGTTATTATATTTCTAGCCCCTAGGTTTAACATCAGCAGTATCATGATGCTCTGTTTTGATCGTGTTATTCCATTTTTAGCGTCTAGCTTTAACCTAATCAGTATCATGATCTCTGTTTTTTTCTCGTGGTATATTCAGTTTCTATCATCTAGCGTTTAGACTCATCGCTATCACAAGGCTCTGTTTTGCTCGTGTTATTCACTTTCTCTCCTCTAGCTTCTAGCATCTAGTTTCTACTGATTATCTCAAAATTATTATTATTCTAATTATTATCTCATTATTATCCCTAGTCTGTTTTGCTCGTGTTATTCAGTTTCTTGCCTCTTGCCTCTAGCTTCTAGTCTCATCAGTATTACGATTTACTGTTTTGCTAAAGTTATTTCTTTTCTAGCCTCTAGCCTGCAGCCTCTTCGGTATTACTAGTCTTTGTTTGCTCGTATTATTCAGTTTCAGAACGTGTTTTATAAGGAAGAAGGAATGATTTGTCTATATGTCCATAAAAATCTAATAACTGTACTGAGAAGAACCTACTAGTATAATTTCAGCGTAATTAAAGGTAATATAGAAAATACAAACTATGAAAATAATTTTAAAGATATGACTAGTGATATATTTATTTTTTCTCATTTGAAATTTAAAATAGAAAACTAGTAGGTATTTTTTAAAGATGGGTTTATTTCGAGAGCGAGATTGTTTTTTCAGTTTTCAATATTTTGTCTAACCATTACTAAATCAATCACAAAAAGTGAAATACATATGGCAAAATGATAGCCTCAATACACAAAAAAAAGGCAATCTGTATCAATTATCTCATTTCTAGAACTGAATAATTTAATTTGGCTCAACTTTATTCTAAAGTCTCCTATCCATAATACTTTGTTAATTAAGAATTTAAAGCGAATTTGCATCCAGGTTGTAACCTTGATCATGATCTGTCCATAACCACATAAGCCTTGAGCGTTCGACTAATAGACATATAAGTATTTTATGGTCTGGTCGTTCTCAGAAACTAACAGACAGGAAATTAAACGCGTCCTTGTTTTCGCCATACGGTATCATATACCTTTAGCAGATCGAAAAACACCGTCACGTAGTGCTGTTTAAGAAGGACTGCTTCGCAGATTGAATTTCCCAGTCGGAGCAGAACTTGCCGAAACCGCACTTTGAAGAAGACAGGTAGCCTTCGCTGTCCATGATAAAGGTTAATCTTTCATTTTCCGAATTCTCGATCTACTTATACACCAAAGATGTTTGAGAAATTGGAAGGAAACCATTCCGAGTAAAGTGATATATTCTTCGTTTGCGAAAACCCATTTGCCAGGAGTCTGGGTATATACCTACCCTCTGCCCAGATCATGATGAAAGAAGCAAACAAAAGGTCTGTCGTGATATTCGTGAGCAGACACCTTCGTTGCAAAGAATGCAAGTCTACTTACGTTGCAGGCAGCCAGATAGATAGACCAGCTGCACAGGGCTAATAAGAGGTGAGTGCGTGAGGAGATTAATGGTTGGCCAAAGGAAAGATTTAAATACCAGGTTTCATTCAAGGGTATTGAAACATTAAAACAAAAATAAACTTTAATTACAATAATAATGGTAATTATAAAAATGTCTACCAAAGCAAATGAATGGTAGAAAAATGTCGCTCCCAACGAAATAACAAATCAAATACTAATCATTTTAACGGGAATCAAAATATGGGACCTGGTCAGACAGAAAAAAAATGTTGGTAAACATTGGGGAGTCAATTTAAAGTGTCGGGAGGGGCATATCAGGTGTCGAGGAAAAAAGGGGGATTATTGTCGAAATGGGTTAAAAGGGTTTTACCTTTACGGCTTGACTCTTGGTGAGAAGAGCGATTCTTACGAGGCGAACTAGTCTTGCGGCTCGAGGAGCGTTGTACTCTGACTGAGAGCTTGGAATTACCTGATGGACGAGTAAGGTTATTTGTAGGCTGGGTGCGACACTCTCGAATGGGGATGATCATCTCAGACGAGGGGCGAGGTTTCCTTGACGGGATGAGAACAGTGGTTCGCGCAATTCTCTAAGAAAAAGTAGTTTCACGAGTTTGTCGATTGACAGTGGCCAAACTCACGACACTCTGTCTAGCCGACGAGATCTAACTCCGAGGTTCGACTTGAGACGAGGGGCTGTATCTTCGCGAAAAGGCTGGCGGTACTCTCTGAGGAGTAACGGGTGACCTTAGGTTAAATATCTTGCCTACTTCCTCGCTAGAAAGACTCGAGGTAAAATACTGGCATTTCAGATAGCATCGGACTACGGGGAATCGGTTCGTTCATCCAAGGTAGTCGTGGACCACAGCATACTTAGTATGGTCAGGGCCTCCTGGGGAAAGTAATTCCTCGGAAACTACTATACAAGTACAGCCAGTGTCCCTCACGAGGTTGGATACTCGCAATCCATTTAGATATCCATATTCGAACTGTAATCAGCCAAGGGAGCTCTTATTGAAAAGAAAGTTCACCTGGACTCCCGGAGAACTATTCCTCGAGACAGTTGCGGGAGATTTTTGGCTAGAAGGCGGGAGAATTGGCAGTTATAATTTGTTGGCAGTTATAATTCATGCTGTCCTCCACGCAACACGAAAAACAGAAGACGGTCCTTCTAGGAAACGTCGAAAAAGGGGGAGTCGAAATGAGGGGCTTGATATCCCTCGACTTAGCCGGGGGACGGTTGGAAGCGTTCTTCGGGGGAACCGAGAGTTATTATCTTTACTTTGGGAGGACGGTGGATGAGATTTCTTGGGGTCCTTCGGGTATAGAATATGACTGGCCACGTACACATTCGCCTCTTCGATACATTCTTTGAAAGTAGTGCATCGATTATCTTTCACGAAGGCGTGGATTTCCGGGGGCAGTGCTGCCATCACCTGGTCTCTAAGGAAGAAATCTACGAGAGAATCATATTCACGGGCTTTCTGGGCGGAATCTACCCATAAATTAAAACTTCGTTGGAGAGTGAATCTAACCTGATGGAATGTCTGTCCGGGCTGGATTCGGGCGTGACGGAATTCTGATTAGTAGAACCTGGGGTTCATGTTGATGACAATAGAAGTTCATATTTATAGCTGGAGTAGCCTATTGTTGCTTCGGCGGGAAGGGAAATAAAAATATCTCTGAAGTGCGTATTGAGGAGTGGGAGCAACCTAGAGACACCATCTGCTTCAATATCTCAGTGGTTGACCTAAAAATACTTCTCAAAATGTGTGATGTATGCCCAGAAGTCATCACTATCTTTGAATACTGGCAATTTGACGGAGGGGAACTAAGGTGCTTTGGTTCTAGAACTAAAGGAAAGGGATTCCATTTGGTTGCGATTAAGTTTGCGTTCATGTTGCCGAATCCGCTCCATCTCTTTCATATTTTCCTCTCTCTCTCTCTCTGATCCTTTATTCCAATTCTTGCTCTCTTTTCCTTTCTTCCATTTCTTTTTTCCTATCTTCCAATTCTTGCTCAGTTTTCCTTTCTTCGATTTCCTTCTTTTCTATTTTCCAATTCTTTCTCTCTTTATTCTGCTCTTTCATTTCTTTCTTCTTCTTGGATATATGACATTAAATCCATCCCTGACTCTTGAAGCGTTCAAAGGAAGACATCTTTGCGTGAAAACTTGTTTTAGTAGCTTGACGCGAAAAGAACCTGCGGTTGTGGTCGTGCGGCTTTTTTGAAAGCATAATTAAAATAAAATAACCTAACGATATTCTATCCTTTACTGCACAAAAAAAACGTTAATTAATCCCAATATGCACACACGGGACTCAAGATTTGTAATCCTATTCTGGATTAATCTGATTTCATGAGATGCTCGTCTACGAAACGGATATCAAATTCCGGTCACAAGGAATTCGTGAGCGGATAACTTCGCTGCAGAGAATGCAGTCTACTTACGTTGAGGCGACCAGATGGATAAAGCAGCTGCACAGGGCTAATAAGAGGTGAGTGCGTGAGGAGATTAATGGTTGGCCAAAGAGAAGATTTAAATACCAAGATTCATTCAAGATTATTGAAAGATTAAAACAAAAATAAACTTTAATTACACTAATAATGCTAATTATGGAAATGTATACAAAGGCAAATGAATCGGAGAATAATGTTGCTCCCAATGAAATAACAAATCAAATACCAATCAGTTTGACATAAGTGTCAAACTGATATATAGGACTGATATAGGACTTGGTCAGAGAGAAAAATGTTGGTAAACACTGGGGATTATAATTAAAGGGGTGGGAGGAGGATATCAGGTGGCGAAGAAAAAAGGGAGAATTATTCTCGAGAAGGTTTTAAAGGGTTTTACCTTTACGGCTTGACTCTTGGCGAGAGGAACGATTCTTACGAGGCGAGCTAGTCTTGCGACTCGAGGGGCGTTGTACTCTTGACTCTTAGAGAGAGGAACGTTCTTACGAGGCGAGCTAGTCTTGCGACTCGAGGGGCGTTGTACTCTTGACGGAGGGGTCGGATTTACCTGGGGCACGAGTAAGGTAATTTCTAATCTGGGTGAGACACTCTTAAATAGGGATGAGCAATCTCAGACGAGGGGCGAGGTTTCCTTGACGATATGAGAACAGTGGTATGCGCAAAAAGTCGTTTCACGAATTTACCGATTGACTGTGGCCAAAATCACGACAATCTGTCTAGCAGAAGAGACCTAGCTTCGAAGTTCGACTCAAGACGAGAGGCTGGGTCTCCAGGAAAGGGCAGGCAGTACTCTCTGGCATGCAATGGGTGACCTTAGGTTAAATACCATGCTGGCCTCCTTGAAAGAAAGCCTCCAAGCATGGAGTTCCCTTTGGGAGTAACCATTGACGCCAGTCTCTTTATGCCCAGACGAAATAAGACTACCGAGTAAACTTCTTTTCGGGTCGACCCTGTTCTCCAGGCAAGGGAGGATCAGAAAAATATGTCTCATCGGAGGATTGGCCAACTGATCAAACACAGGTGTTACCAGCCGCTTTTGAAGTTTTTCCACTTGAGAATAGTTCTCTCCCCTTGCATTTAGAGATCTAGCTTAGGCCCACATGGTCTCTGCTTGAAGGAGGGATCAAGCGGGACCTTAGGGTTCGTTCTCTCACAAGGTCCATACATCTCTCATCTATGTGTCGAGGCATGGCATACGAGATATCGTCCGCACCAGGGGCGGTGTCCTCGAATGAAGCGAGAGCTGAACACAACTCGCTTTTTTTAAATTTTAAATTTTAATTTTGGTAGCGAAGCGCAAATATATATATATATATATATATATATATATATATTGACCAAACTCACAAATACAACGTGAATAGAAATAATGACAAGAAAAAACTACTTATCAAAGACCTCTTGCGAGAATGATTCCAGAGTTCTTGGATAATAAGGACGAAAGCGTTTGGAATCCTTTTCCATTTTATACACTTTTACACACACCACACACACACACATATATATATATATATATATATTATTTGATAAAGAAGCTCATTAATTGTGTGAGGCCAAGCATGAAAATTAAAATACGATTTCAAACGTTTTGCCTTTATTAGACAGGTTTCATTCAGGTTATGAACACAAGATAGAAAGCAATAACTTATATAGTGGAGAAAATGAGAAGGAGACAGACTTAATTATAGGAAGACTTAGCTATTTTGGGATTTAATAAAGTTAATAATAAAAGGGCCAGGAAAAAACAAACCAGGATCATGTTAAAATTCTGGACGGATGCTATAGATGTAGACAACTTCAAGGATGTTTCTTAAGAGCTAATTCCTTGAATTCACTGGTACTTTGGCACTATCCTCGTTCATCAAATGCTTAGAATGAGATAGATACATCGAAAATGCACTTTGCTCGCTACAATCACTGGCCCATTGATTGATGCTTTCTGACCCTTAAACTAAGTTCTTTACCTAAGTGTCTAATATAACGTTCATGGCAATCCCTTCTTGGGATTTTATAAATAACACCTGGTTTGCGGTTGGATTTTTTTGCAAGTATTCGGTACAAGGTAGAATTATATCTAGAAAAACTTTAATATTAATGTATTTAAGAAGTAAGACTACTGGTGAGTGCTAAATAGACCGTGACTTGAAGGCAAATTTGTGAGATGCCACTAGTTCTAGTCAGGTAACGAAACAATTATCCGTAGGGTGTTGATACATCCATTCAGATGCATTGATATTATTTTCTTTTTCTAAGGGCATTAGTTCACCTATAATTATAATTACTTATGAAATATCACTTCGTTGATTGAAGAGTACTAGGTATTCAGAAGTGAGCTTAATATCTCTCATGCACAATTTTCTAAAATAGAATTTGCGAAACTAAGAATACAGAAATATTTTTTTTGTGGTAAGAGATACTGTGAATGTCTCAGATAGATTTAGTCATCCTAAAATTAGCGTTGCATTTTTCATGGGTTTTTTTTTCTGTTATTTTATAGATAGAAATATTCGAAATCAGTTTTGTTTTTATACTAGCCTAGACCAAGGCTTACATTTCGACAGTTAGTCGTCATCTTCTAAGTTATTAAATTTATATTAATATTATTATTGTTAAATTAATGTACATTATCGTTAAATGATTAATATTATGGAAGTGTCAAAAGATTCCATTCACACTGTTATGATTTGAGAGTTTAGAAAAGGCAACAATGCTAAGTTAACAGCAGAAAGTTTGTGCCAATTATACGAAGAAGGAACAATTCTTATGCGTTATTGACTAAGAAGGTTCCAGAATGTTGCTCGGGAAACGTTAGTCTCAGAGACGAACACTGTTCAGGACAAACAGTGGAATTAATCAGGATCTTTAAAAAATAACAGGGGAAGAAAATCCGATTGTAACTGTTGAAATACTCCATTCAATTCAGTCCACTCTGGAGCGTCATTTAAAGGTGATAGGACAGGAAAGATTTCACGATTGGAGCAATGGATTGGAACAAAAATTTGTTCATTTCTCCTTTCTCCACTAAAACTTCATCTATTCTTGAGTAGTATTAGACCTAGGGAAAAACCAATACCCCAAACCTAAACAGGAGTTTCAACCATGGAAGATTCTCTTGTTCGTTTGGTGGAATATGAATTTGAACTTCTTAACAATTAACCAAAGCAGTTTTTATAATCAAATTCAAACAATTTTTGATAATATAACATTTAAAGGTTAGTAGAAAGAGAGAGGCTAAGGGTAGAGAAGGATTTAAATTATATGAATTATTAAATCAATCAAAAAATAAAGTTATTTAAATAGAAATAACTTCGCAGTTGTTTGATTTCTATCCACAGGATGATGATAAATATATTATTATGTCGGTTCAATGGTAACCATTTTACTTTTTAATGAGTTTTTGAAAGTTTTGAAAGTTGTAAGCTCAGATGATATGTTTGTTAATTGATAATACGTTTGTTAATTATTTTATTTTTTTTATTATTTAAATAATTGAGAGCACGCAACTTAGGCGCGTTAACATTGTTTTAATTAATCGTTCCCTTCTGTCAAACAGCAGAACACCCAAACATTTTGTCGAGAATTCAACTAAGCATTTCTTCTTTAGGCCTAATTACACGATCTTGAATCTGAGTTCGATCTCATAATTGCCTAAAATGACTACGTTGCAAGAATACTAGAAAACATCTTTTTTACACTTGTTACTTGGATGAGCGCATAAATAATAATAATAATAATAATAATAATAATAATAATAAGTATTAGTAATAATGAGCCTAATACATTTTATCTCTAAATCTCTAAGTATTTTTTCTTAATCAAAACATAGGAGAATAAAACTTTAACGCCACCGACCTTGAATCAGATTCCCGCAATAAAATTACCCTATTCGGATTCATGCATCTTCTCTACATTATGCCGCTAGCCTGAAAATCACCTTTCAATCATGCTTGGTGTCTGAATTAAATCAGTCTTTCGCTGGAGTACGTGTCTTATAGAATATACGGGCCAAAACAAACTCATCCGAACATTAATGCGACAGGCATAAATAGTCGTCTATAATTGAACGCTAGAGGAAGCTAAATGCTTGGTAGTATGTACCGTATTACTTTTGATATAGCTAGAGTCAGTATAGAAAGGGCCTTAAGATTCTCTTCACGATTTATCTTCAATCTCCGCTGGAAAGCCAAGGGTATGGAGATAATGGCGAGAAAATAATATAGATGTCGTGGGACATGGATGCTTTTTAGCCTCACAAACAGTGAAATCCTTTTCCGTTCGCAGGTTAAACAAAGACTTTGGTTATATATAGTTCTTTATTTACCGTTGGATATCACTTCTTCAATAGAGAGTGAATAATATGACCTCGACCCAGAGTATTTATTGGGGCTGAATTGATGGGATGATGAAGATCAACCGAAGGTGAGATAGAATTAATGAATACAGAGAACTAAGTTTTGAACCCATCCTTTCTTCAAATCAATATTAATTTTCTTATTACTTTTTTTTTATCTCCTGTTCTATGAAATTAAACTTCGACATTCTGATTCACCACCCATTCACGTAACACTCCCAGCAAACTCCCGGGTTAGGTACTGTATGAATAAGGTGACAGAGTGTTCACAGAACATATTTAAAAATGATTAACTTCAAGCCATAACACATCTTTGCTACTCAATAAGAATTGGACACGGAAAAGGTTAAAAGGTTGCTTTAATTAGATCAAATTTGGACCAGATCGGGACATTTGGTTATCAGATATCAATTTAACATAGGAGATGTAATAGGAAACAGGAATTCTCGTATCTTTAACCAAAAAGAGTAAAATTTGTTGCCTATCACCTTAATAGCTGATAACTTGATTACTTTCGCACGTTTTGATCATAATGGTCTCATCAAATTTCAGCAGTAAAATAATGTTTTCCTGTACTATTTCAACCACTTATTTTATACGTGGTCTTATCTTTTGAATAGTGTGCATTAAGAACATAAAGCTCATTATTGTACAATTTGCGGCGGGAAACGAGCGAATTGAGATTAAATAATATGGAAATGAGGTTTTAAATGTTTTAAAAATAGAACACTAGTTGTTTTTATTATGATTTTCATCATTGCCATCGTAAGATTGATCTGATCATTATCTATATTACAATGTAGCGCAATGGATTTCAGCTTCATTTTGATAACGACAGTAAGGAATTGGAATTTTTTGTAATAATCGAGATTTTGGCGATTACCACGGAATGGCTCAAATGCGGTGCGGAGTGTGATATTCTATTTTTGCAAGACAACGGGTGTTTTCACTTGCAGCGAAGCGCCAGGTCAATGCGTTGCTTTTTTTCCAAAAAGGATTAAAGTTGTTCAATTTCACTTATTTAGAGCCATGGAATGACCCATATGACCACGGGACATGTGGTTATTCACCCTAGAGATTTTGAATCTGCCATCGGATTTGACGCTGGGTGGTGCCATCTAGTGGTAGAAGCCTCATTTAGCCATTCACAGGCACTTGTAAGTAATTTGAACCGTGGGAAACCATCAATGCAATGACTATTTATCATCTTATGACAAAACGCCGCAGGGCATTGGAGGGGCATTCCCGCTTGTTGGTACTGTATTTAAAGATGTCGACCAAATATCAGAAAATTCCAGGATCGTTCATTTACGGAGTCGCATTTTAAGAATACTTGGTTTGATATCCTGAATTCTAAACTTCATCTCGCGTCTAAGGTTTGCAAAAAGTAATTAATTAAAATATAAGAAATCTAGGTTAGAATTTGTTAGATTGGGTTCCATTTTATTAACCTAAACACAAAAGAAATGTATTGCGGGATCTTTGAACGTTGCTTCCTAAAACCTAGCCTTTGATTACGAGTCAGGTAAGATACGGTTTAGTTTTGCATTTTGTAACTAAATCCAAATAAACCGACACATAAAAATAGACCATTTTGAAAAAATGGTCGAGAATTTTTCGTGACGTCATCGTCTTGCATTAGGATGTTTCGCGTTTATAAATAAGAAAGATAAGTCATTTTTGCGCCATAATATTCCCCTCTCAGGGATTAATGATGTAGTTAGTTAAAATCTGATCTTCATTCATTATATGGAAGCTGTTAAATAAATTATTTGATTAATAAATTTCAGATATCAATAGTTGAATTTTAGCCCCCCGGAAGAAAAACGGTCAGACTCGGCCTATAAATAGGTAAAAACAGTATTCTCAATATTTAATAGATTTCTTCTAAGGTTTTCCACCATTATATATAAAACCCCTACCATGTGTGTTTGTCTTTTATATGCTAATAGGTTTATGTTAGGCTGGTTCATTTAGTTATTGAGACATAGGGTCCTAGCCAAAGTCTAGCCTAAACTAATTAACCTACAAAATACAAACACATAAAAATTGCAATAATTCAATGGAACCAGTAATAGTCAACTGATACGCAAAGGAGTGCAGATTAATAATGTAAGATAACAACGAAGTCAGCAACCCTTATTTTCTTCTAAAGTTTTCCACCATTATATATAAAACCCCTACCATATGTGTTCGTCTTTTATATGCTAATAGGTTTATGTTAGGCTGGTTCATTTAGTTATTGAGACATAGGGTCGTAGCCAAAATCTTGTATAAACTAATTGTCGTGGTATGACATTACATTATATCAATACCATATTATATCTATGAGGGAGGGACCAATAACTTGAAAGCGAACAGACAAAAGGGACGGAAAACCACGAGTTCAGACGGGCTGAGTAGCGAGAGAGTGTAACGAGGTCAGGTAAATTATGGACAATGGCAAAGCTCAAGGTTATTTAATATAATTTTATTTACACAAAAATAATAAGAGAATTGATGGGTAAAATTACCTCAGAGAATTAACGGGCAAAATCACATCAGTAAATGAAAGGGGGAATTGTAGTTATAAATGAGGCTATGAAGTTAGAACTTAAGGTATACCCGGAGTAGACTATTCAAATGGGGGAGGGATTAACTCAATTGGGTTACTAAAGGGGAAAGAGGGGTTGGCTTACGGATGTCTTCTGCACTTAAGGTAAGGCCGCTCGGACTTCAAAGCGGGAGGTTGGAGTGATGAGAATTCTCCAAAAGCAACGGGGGGGGGGGGGTAACTTCCGGTCCAGAGGAGAGTATTTTGGCTACCCGAAATGAGAAGGGCTTCGACAGGAGTTGATGAAAGAAGTCGGGAAAATCAGTCGGGGCGATCGTTCAGTGGAATTACCTCCTGGCTGGGGCTAATTCCAAATACATAAAATAGTCCAGCTGTCACTTTGCTTTGTTGCTAGCACTTGACTTGGAACCATGGGGAAATCTTTTGGGTTCTGGGCGAGACTTCTCAACTCTGTGTTTCCTCATGGAAGTCGAACACTATTTATGTCCGAGGCTCTCCCCGAGGGTTGTTAGCGGAAAACAGCTCTACTCTCGAATGGCCTCGAATCTTCTTGCAGAGGCCATTCTAGTCCGCGTAAAGGTGAATCGTGAGGGACGTAGTTCGAGGCTACCGCTTGTGGAAGGATGGGGGGGGGGGGTAGGCTTACCAATTTAGACCTAACCGGGCCTTTTGCAGCGCGTGGAAGTTCCGTCTGCTCAACATATTCCACGTGGGGTTCCCTCACACATCTCCCAACCGAAAGATGATGCTTTACAGAGCAGTTGCTTAGGAAAGGATCATCCCAACCCGTCAGACTAGAATTATCAAAGGTCTAGGGAAATTCTGACCTGCGACGACACTAATTAACCTACAAAATACAAAGACATAGAAATTGCAATAATTCAATTGAACCAGTAATGGTCAACTGATACGCAAAGGAGTGCTAATTCATAACGTAAGGTAGCAACGAAGGTCAGCAACCCTTAATCGGAGGGAAGTTGAATTACTGTTTGTTTTCTCAGGATCATTGCCTGAGAATTATACGAGTAGTTGAGAGAATATCACAGGATAATCTCTAAGGATTCAATGCATATTATGTTCTGAGATATTGATGAAGTTGTCTATTTAATAATTGATTTAGATTCTACATAAGAGTTTGAATTCTTACTCTACGAAACTGTTCTTTTTTTAATATAGGTTCAAGAAGACTTTGAATCACATCCATTGACAAAACATTCAGAGTTAATGGATTTCTTTGGTAATATATCTCAACCATGAACATTTTGCATTTCCTATTCTGTTTTATTCATTTTCTTTTCATCTGCGCTTAGGTCATTTTTCTTCACATAGCTATAGGTCTTTTTGGATTACAAAAATTTGCTTAGGTAATAAATATTTTGAGAAGCTTTTAACCTTTTGTTTGGGGAGGCTTAATTATCCTATTTCCTATAGTTGAGATATTAGTAAAAAGTGAGGGGGTTTCAAACCTCAAGGCACAAATGTATACAAATAGATCGAATACTCATAAGCTCAAACTCAAACCCTGTGGTTGAAGGGTTCGAAGCTGTTGTCGAATCTGCTGCGAATTTAAGAAGATAAGATTTTCTCTCGCTTGACATGAACCCGTGTCTCAACCCAAACGGACTTAAACAGCAGGTTTGTTTAGTGTTGAAAAATCATCTGCAACCTCTTTTCCACATAGTAGAGTTGGAGTGCACCAACGCCACTTAAAAGTACTGCTTCCCTCCTACCTCATAACACCAGATCAAGCAAAAAAACTCTACACCATTTTATCCTCGCGAAATTGGCAGCTCATAGCAATGAATGCTAAGAATTCTCGAACTATGCGTCGCTCATCATAAGAAGGTTTTATTTAACTATAATGTTTTGAAGATCCTTCGCCATCCATAAATTAGATGAAGCTTTTGAGCAAAGCATAAAAAATATATTAAGAGTATGTAGAAAATGTTAAAGAACTTTTTTAATTCATATAATCATGAATTTATTGGAAGAGAACTAAAAATACAAGGAATTTCTTCATGCTTTCTGCCATACAATTGTTTTTCATTATCAATTGATAGGCACTGCTGATAATATATTGCACGCTACTACGATCTATGTATTTGTTTTAAAGTTGATCAGCTTTGATACAAAGGAATGAAGTCTGTTTAGAGAAAATTTAGATGAGGTTTCCTAGGAAAAAGAATGGAGTTTGTGCTTCACTAACATATACAATAAAGAAAGAAATGGTAGCATATAAGATGAAATTATTCGCTTCGATGTGAACTACCAATGGGAATTAACTTATTATTGCACTGAATATATCACTTAACTTTAGGCAAAGTGGAACAGGAATTGATGTCTATGCTTTTCACCGAATGTGAATGTTAGTGTGAACACGAGGAAAATGTTAAATGTTCTTCAAGTTCTGTTAAGTTTTAAGAGAAACTAATGCGAAATTGCCGAGCAATTAAGAAGTAGGCTTTGAGATACGCCGTTCATCGGTGAGGGAAGGATTGATGACTTTTGACTTTGAGATGCGATGAGGAGAGATGTGCTGTTAGCGGCAACTTTGACCCTGGATTCAAAGCGAGATTCAATGCTTTCCTTCTTATCCTCTTAGTGTATGGAAGAATATGAATTAAATTGCTGAGAAAGGAATGCCTGCCTCACAACTACCTGGCCAGGCATCTTTTATTCTCTCCCAATTGGGTGATTATATCATGTCTCTTGCTTGGAGAAGTCGTGTTTTTGCAGAACTTTGCTTCCGGCGGAAACGGAAATGAGACAAAAAAGAGATTATTAGGCAAATCACAGAGGAGTTTGCCTTATCTCTCTCTCAGCGACAATAGACTCTCTGGTTGCTCGAGCATGCCATGTGTGTGTTTGAAAGTCAAGTATGAAGCCAGCGAGTGCGTCTCCCATAAATCTTCTCCATCAGTCAAATTCCCGAAGTGAAATAGAAGGGAATTTTCGTGCATTCTTTTCGCTAGCTTTATGACCACTCTGTGCTTAGGATGTGGGTCCCCATGGGGAAAAGATCGGGCTGTTGCAAGGTGGCCAGGTGTCAATGCACCTTTTAATGTTGGCATTGTAAGGAGGTGCGAGCCTAACGAAGAACGTCCTTGTTGATCACTGGCCAAATGAACCTTGATGAGTGGATTCCTTTTGGAGGCATTGCAGTAGATCCAACGATTCCTTGGCCTTATTTAAATATAAAAATGAGGCTTCAAGTTTATTCCAATTTTTAAATACACATCATCCTGATATAAAGTTTACAATGGAGAGAGAACTAATTTAAAAACTCCTGATGCTTTCTGCACGTCTATCTTTAGAAAACAACCTATTCTGGATTGTGTCTAAATTTCTTTAGCTCTTGTATAAAAAATTATAGATGAAAAGTTTGTATGTTTTGATGGGAAGGGCCGTACGACTTTGTTCTACCTACGCTTTAATGCACCTTGAATTTGACTTTCTGAGAAACGTTTTTGTATCCAAATCATTCCCCCTTGATTTTCCATCCAATATTGAAAGGATCACTGTCCTTAAGGATTTGCGCTATTTGTCCCTTCCTAATCTTGGTCCTCTGAATCAAAAAGCTTCAAGACGTTACCGAAAAATTCTTTAAAGTTGTTTTCTGCAAGTTCATTTCCGAATAATCTTCATAAACAAGTTGAAAATAGGTAGTTTCATTCTTGCAAAGGATATAACCTCTTTTTGTTTGCGTAATGGTATTGTATATGAAGTGTCTTGCCCTTGATGTTCCCAGGTATCAGACATAGGAAGTATTATTCGCTGCTTACATTCAAGGCTTGTGTGCACCCCTTGGCGTTAGTGGCAGAACGGGAAAATCTCTCTCCAAGAAGGAAGTGTCGCCAACCAGACGACACATCATAAAATTCAAGGTTGATGCCAGCATTGAAAATTTTGAGATTTGGGGTTATAATCCTAAAACCACCCACTTCAGAATTTTTAGTCTCTTTTCATTAAAACACACTTATCCACATTAAATACCAACTCAACATGCCACCCCTTGTCGTTAATAACCACAACCAACCAACTTCAAACTTATCAACAATTTCCAACAACCAACCTACCCATAATGCTGGCCGATTTCTTTAAATTCCTTTCTTTCCTTCGAGTCGCTGACAAGTATGATTTTGTATCTCACCCTTACTTTAAATTCATCCGTGTTTTAAATTATTCACTACATGTAATTTTATTTAGTTTTGTAAATTATGCTATCTATAATTTGTTTTTGATTGATTTTAAGTTTAATTTAAAAATTAAAATAGGTACTTATATATATATATATATATATATATATATATATATATAAATATATATATATATATATATATATATATATATATATATATATATATATATATATATAAGTACATATTCATACAGAAACAAATATACACAGGCATAAACATACTCGTCACCATGGGATCAAGTTCGTGATGAACTAAGTGTACAGTAAATACCCAAAACGCAACGCAATGGCTTCAATCCTAAATCAAAACGAAATAGAGATTTAGCGAAAGGGACCGCAGAAACCTTCCAGCTGTGATGTCCTTAAAAATTATCAAAGAATAGGAACTTTAGTTAATTGGATCGTAATGAACCCAACAGAAATACTGAAATCCTAGGGATTTATACTTATTCGAAGAAATATGAGTATTGACTCAACTGCAGATAACCCAAAGGGAGTTAACTTCATTTAACAGTTTCGTCCTCGTCTCATCGAAGAGGATTACTCATCCAAACTGGATGAAATTGATTCTTGATCGAAAATGAATAAATTTGAGAACAAAACTACTCTTAACTAATATGCTCGCTTAAATAAATAATTACTTACCTAAAGGTAAATCCGTAACTTTGATAAACTGAAAGTGAAAGACTAACAAACACGAAGCAATTGAAGCTTTCAAACTTGAGCTATGTTTGGCGCTAGATAATCCATCAATAATCACAAAAATATAATCAAAATATGTCAATATTATTCATTTAAAGGATGAAAATATTACCAAATGTAACGAAAATATTTAATTGATAATGAAAATTAACTTTCTGTCAAGTCGTTTGTAGCCACGGCTGAATTTGACAGACAACTGTAAAATAGAGCCACACAGAGAACCGCTTTAATAACAGATATTAAACTCAACTTCGTTCCATAAATCCATAATGGTTCGAAGAAACATCAACAATGACCCAAATAGTTCGGGGTTTGTGGAAATCATATTCGGTGTAACAATATTTCAGACGTGGGCTAAACTTCAACTCACTAAAACGCAATGAACAAACAGCCAAAATGTATGAGTGGCGTATTTACTAAGGTGAATATTGCCAATTCCGAAAATAAATACTCTAAAAGCGAAAAAGGGAGTATACACGGAAGGAAAATAAAGAAAAAGAGAGGGAATGAAATGTTAAAAAGATCGTACAAAGTACCAATGTAATAAAAAAAAATTGAGCAATTGTCTACTTTGCCCGCACAGTATTTATCTAAAAACAAACTGTAATGTCGCCCGTCTGTTAACGATTCCTAGAAATCAAAGTCGAAACTTGGATTACCATTCAAACTTTAAGAATAATAAATTTTATAGCAATAAGTTTAGCTAATTAGATAATCAAAATAAATGCGATAAGTGAGGATTTTTAAACCTAAGAAATATTAGAACAAAAATTTTACGCTAATTGCTATTTCGAAAGTAGATAGGCAATAGACCAATTAAACGAACGCAATATTTAAGTCTTAATTTTGGTAAACAATATGCCTTTTCAAGTAAAATCTCCTGACACTTACTCCATTATAAACCATCAGAGGTAAAAAAAACACACGCGTCTATTAAAGTCAAATGTCACAAGCTAAGCAATTGCAAATGTTTGTATCAAATTCTATGTCACATTAGACAGTTGAAGATTAAAACAAAATATAATTTGTACTCTGGGTCTTTGATGGATTGCTATCTGCACTTCTGCAAACAAACCGAGAAGGACCTTCGACCTCTATTATTGTGGGTACTGTGATCGCTTCACAATTTGTTAAATACTTAAATTAACAATTGCATTGCAGTGAAACTGTATTGCGTGAAGCTATTTCAACCGATTCTAACTATAACCTTTAAGACTGAGTTTGATTAGAGCTGTAAGAAACTAAGGACTATTGCAGGTCATTAGTGTTGTTTTTATTATTCCTTCATTCTTCTTCTTTCATTATTTTTTTGTTCTAAAACTACTATTACTATTTTCTAAAGAACATTTTGGTGATTTCAAGCATCGATTTTCCCAAATAAAAAAAAACTACATCACCGTCTATTATATAAAATTCCACCTATTTTATGCTTTTCGTAGTAATTAAAGCTCACTCTTACTTCCCCATCTAATTGCTCCAGCTCTAAAACTAAGGCAATGTATCTTCGTTGCTTTTCGCTGCAGTAATCGTTAAATGGTGATCATAAAAAGCAAGTCATGACAGTTAATGAGAACAATATTGCGGATATTGCCGTTTCTCTCACACAAAAGATAGATATTTATCATTGATTGCAAACACTGACGCATTTTTTACATTGCGTCTAAATAGGGGCAATTTGCAATTCTTGCCAAAATAGAGAGCAGCACATGTGAAATAGGTGCCCGACAAATTCATATATAAGAATAAAGGCGCAATTTCACTAATCTTGCAGATATGTTTAGTATAGTTTGCTCTTTTTATTAGCCTCCCCAATTGTGTCGTATTGTGGTATTGGGTCATTTTTCCTCGAGTCGTAAATAAACAGTTTATCCTTTGACTGAAGGGAAAATTTTACTGCTTAATACTAAGGAAACTGTTGAAACGTTACGGCATATTATTAACATTGTTTCATGCAAAATATTCCGTAATGTCTTAGGTCTTATTCCGAGAAGAGGTATATATATATATATATATATATATATATATATATATATATATATATATATATATATATATATATTTCTGTATACCAAGTAGGGAAAAAGAAAGATTGATTTGAGTTAGAACTTTCGTTGTTTTAACATTTTAAAACTCACAATGGTTTATAAAAAAGAGAGACACCGTATTTATACAGAGCAATGTTTTCTCTATGAGGTCGGATTTTTTTATGGTCCCTGATAAGTCTGATTTGAGAAAGAAAGATAGGAATGGATCTAAGAAAAAAAAACAAAGGAGGGAAATATAAATATAAGCCCCGGATTGTTTTTCTTAGATCCATTCCTATCTTTCTAACATGCCTTAATTTTAATTAATTTTCCCAATGTTTTTCTTAACTTCGCCATATGTAATTCTTTCTTTTTTAATTCAAAAACATTCGATAATCATAAAATTTTTTTTTCTGAACTTCATCATTTGTGTTTCCTTTTGTTTAAAAAAAATTTACCAAACATTTGATAATTATACTTATTTTTTCAGGAACTTTATTTACCATTTATAATTGTTCTAGTTTTGAAAATTTCAAAACTTAAAATATACTCTTCTCGATAAACTAATGTCAGAATTTGCCCCTGAGTATATCCATATCCCGAAATTTGTAACACTTCAAAATAAAAATCCAAACTGTTAAGAAAATTGCCTTCCTTAAATAAATGTAGTGTAATAGAAAAGAGGAGTGGCTTCGACACTTCTCCTTAGAGTAGGAGCTTGTGTTTCAAAGACAGACCTTCCTATCTACCTCTAGCAACCTGGTTTTAGTCTAAAAAGATTCAAATATTTCCATTACATATTTCCCAATAATTTAGCCTTGATCTATTTTTTTTTATATCCATACTTATTATCTAGGCCTAAATTCAAGACAAACTTTTAGTTGAATTCTTTTCATATACAGTAAAAAGATTCCTCACCTCTTTTATTTCATCTAAATTTTCTTTTATATAATACAAAATACCACCCCAAATCTGACATTCCTTGATTTTAACTTATTTTATGAACTGCACGTTTTATAATTAATATTTATTTTCATTCTTCTTAGATTTAGCAAGTAAAAAAGATAAGGTTAGAATAAAAATGGTACCTCCAAGACATTGCTTGGATAAAAGCTTCTAATATACGAGAAACCAGCCATAACTTTAATAATCTCTGTAAATTTCCAAAAGAACAGACATGCGCTATAATTTTTTCGATTTATAAAAACATTTAATACACGTAAAAGATATCTCTTGTCCCCTAGTAAATTACTCTTGGTCTGTTTTTTTTTCAGATCTATTCATCTTTTCTAGACCCAAAGGGACAAAAAAATATTCCCATCGGAATATTTTTAAAATACCGAAAAAAAATTTAGAGCTTATTTTTTCCCGACTAAATTTTTATTTCATATATCCATTTTACTTTACTTTTTTTTTAGATGGTAGTTATTTCCTCTTGATAAAGAATGAAATGGAAAATCTTATTTAGAAAGAAGTTCGCCTAAAGATTCAAATATACGAAAAAAACTCGCCATATCTTAATTAAAATCAATTTTCTGAACTTTACCATTTATAATTCGTTTTGTTTAAAAGAAAATCCCACAAATTCGATAATCATATTTATTTTTTCTCATCTTCACTATTGGTTAATTTGTACATAAAAACTAAGAGCAAAAAATTATTATTATTCAACCTATCCACAAAATACCGTTCTTAAAATATAGTTCTAAGGATAAGCCAAACTTCAGTAGTTGGTAAATATTATAAATTTTATTCGGAACATCATGAAACTACCTTTCAAAGTATTAATTTAATTAAAAATAGTCAATATTGTTTTCGAATGAATTACTCATGTTTACTAAACTTCCCTAATTTTATAGATTACCCGCGGATGATTGAATAAAAAGATAAAATTACTTATGATAGATCATAGATGGCAACATCTTAATTATATGTTTTTATAGATGGAGAAGCGTTGGACTATGTGCTGTTACCAGCAAATGCAATAGTGTTCAGTTCTTGGCCCTTTGCTTTTCATTCTCTACGCAAGTCAATTTGATAGTATGATAGTAACATTAGAAAATTTGATGGTAATATAATACAAAGTGGGCAGACAGCTAAAAGGCGAGGTAAATGTTTAGCAAATACGAAGTCATTAAAAATACGTAAAAGGATAATGATGTGGAGAATGAGGTTAAATAATGGTAAATGCAATTTAATATTGTTACTCTACTAGTATTATCTTAAACACAAAAAACATTAGAGAAAGTGATCTGAGAATAATTGTGACACCTGATCTGAAGTGTCCAAAAATGAATGGTAAGGCAAACAACATTTGTGGATTTATATTTAACAGTTTTAATTACAATAGTAGCTTTTCGAGATGCGGAAATGATAGAGATGGTTCAGTTCAGAAAAATAAAGAAGATTTCAAGTATTAGAAATGTTAATTAATCTGAACGACTAAAAGAGTTACAATATTTAAATTATAAAAGATTGCATTGCTAATTACTAAGGACACTCAAATTTTAAAGGATTCAATAATAAATATTCTTTTTTTCTTTTCTTTAGAAGACGCATGAGCGAGGGTTTCAAATTCGAAGAGGAGAGATTCCGAACCGGTGCATGGAATATTTTACATAAAAAATTAGTCCATTGTTGCAATGATTTTCCTGTCAATGTTGTTTTAGCGATTATACTATGTAAGACAATTTTTTTTTCTGGCCAGTAAATGTATTTTTCAAACTCCTTTTAGTGTAAAACAATATAAAATAGCCAGTATTTGTTTTAAACTTTGCTTTTGTCACCCCTCTGATGAAATATTTACTAAAAATAGGCAAATTTTGTTTTTTCATCCATTGTAGGACTAAAAATATTTCTAGTGAAAATTCCACAAGAAATATATAAAAACAAGTAAATATTTAAAAGCAAACAGTTTTCCTTGATTTCCATTTGTAATGTAAATTACGTTCCAAACAAGCCAACAATTGTAGTCTTCCATCATGTTTCCATTGTCTACTCCGTATCTATGTTTAAAATTCAGTATATATTGATGGAAGCCCTCTCCTTGCCTCTCCGAGTATGCTCTTATATTCTCCTTAACTTATCAAGATGGGCATCAAGTATATACACCCTAACGGACATCTTGCAACCCATTTGGCCATTGTTTTTCATTAGGTTCTCAACCAGTTCCACTTAATTTTCAGCCTTATGGTTGTAAAAAAGCAGTGACACACCAAAATAGGACTCTTCCAGTCTTTCTTTTTTTAAGTAACCTTTCATGGAATTATGAAGAGCGCATGATTTTACTGATTTGTGGTCCAACAAAGACACTAGCTTTCACTTTTGCCTGAGATGATAGTTTTGGAAAGAAATTCTGAAGGTACTTTAAAGCCGCAGACTCCTTGTTAAAAGCTCTAACAAACTGCTTCGTGAGACTTAGTTTCAAATGCGATAGAGGTAGCAATACCATTGAGGGTCAATCAATTCCTCATGCTTGAATATAACCCCTTCACGAAAGTAGTCAGTCATTTGTGGCCAGGGCTTCTTTTGGTATCACTACTGGAAAAACCTTCCCGAAGAACCATCATAAATACTACTATTTCCAATTCTCCAATCAATTCCAAGCCCTACTTTTTATATTTCAAAGCATTGAACATGAGCTTGACACTGTTAGAGTCCTCCTTGAGATACACTGAATGAGTTAAAAGAATGGATGGATGTTTATTTCAATTATGGAGAAGTACGGGTTCAATGCTTTTTGATGAGCTTTCAATGAAGAGTTTTCACTCATCTGTATTGCATTTAATTACAATTGCATCAAACAGACCAGATACATCATTGTATTAGCGTAATCCAGCTTGATAAGTAAAGATTCTTAAGAAATGTTTATGAGATTTCCTTTGGTTATTCTCCCTTGCACATTTCCAACTAGCAATCTCAGCCTTTGACTTTGTCAAGCTAAGCTCTCTGACAAGGTCATTTAGGGCATTGAGGTCATTGAGGTCTCTTTGGTTTGGATTGTATGAATTCCTCTCAACAGTTATATTTATGACACTGTTGTCTACATCTTCACTGATTTTTTCAACTTCTGAATTGTTGCTTTCTTCTGAGGGAAGTTTGTTCATTTCTGGAGGGTTAGATATAGAAAGTTCAGAACAGGGTGGTACTGGTTTAATAGAGAAGGGAAGATCCCATAAGGTTTGTGAGGAGACATCTGTAAAGAGAGTAATGAAGAGGAGGAAGTGAAAATGTTTAGTAGATGTATAGGCCGTAGATCCTTCTACGAGTATTGGGGCCGGAAGGGACCTTAAATTCATGTGTTAGTGTAGGAAGATTACAAAATCCTCTTAATGTCAGCTACTCTATATTTATTTATGCTACACCAACACCCACTTGCGAGTTAGGGCCCACAATACTCAAGCACTTTTTCTTGCAATTATTACTTACAAAATTTTGACTAATTATTCCAGAAGAGAACACACCATCAAATAAAAATTTCCCCCAGCTTTTTAATGAATTAATTTATGACTTTACCCATTATTGAATGAATTTCGGCACAATCATAGACAGCAGTAGACTTCCTCGTGCAGAGACAGAATCCTGCGCCAATGTGATTAAAAGGACGGCACATTTTTGCCATTCCTCTTTATTTCCCCAAGCTGATTATTAAATGATTTTAATACCCTAAACTTGTTATTTAGCCTTCATTTTTTTTCACTACAAAAAACTCCTGCAAAATTACGAATATTTTTTATATAATATACCGGTATACAAAAAGTCCTACATCATTGTTTATTACACCTCTCCACCTAATGTATTCTTAGATTCTCGCTAGTTAGATCAGGTTAGTACAAAGCGTCAGTCATGTTTTAGTATAAATCATTGACGTATATTCAGATTCAACTATTGCTTATTTGGGAATGTAGATGAGTACCACTTTGGAATGGGAATTAGTTTCTAGTAAAAATTTAACTTTCTCTAATACTCTAATAATTTTAGTTAATGCTATGATATTTGTTATTTGTGTTTCCACTTTCAATTTACGTACATATTTCACAAATTTTGAGATTTTAAAATATGGTTTAAGTCATTTTAAAGGAAATCAATAGAAGAGGAAAATTTAGAGGAATTTTAACATCTTAGCAATGGAATCAAATATAACTTGTTAAAAACTCTGCATGTAACCAAATAAGACTTTGTGACTGTAAAGGCAGACTTCCTTATGTTGTATTCTTATGTTCATGTAAACCGTTCATTTATTTTACCTTGATTGGACCTGTAAACTCCATTGCTACAGTTAAAAGCACGGCAGACGTTTGAATAAAATGTTAATAGACTTTGTATTTGCCTAATCTATTAATATACATCGTTTAGAGCCAATGAAAGCTTAACTGTTTTAAACCATCGTGTGAGGTAGCCGAAACTTCACTAATTTTGAAGATTCAAAGTTAGAATTTTGTTAATTTTTATAAATTGAAATGTATAAACAAAAAAAAATTAAGTTATTTATCTGTAGAGAATAATATACTACTTTATTCATAGTTTCTGCTTATTTTCAAGCAATAATCACACTGCTGTTTAATAAATCTTAATAAACCCGATTCATTTATGAACTCAGCTGTTCATAAATTGCATTCTAATATAATTTCATTTATGAGTAGACTTTCTTTTACGTTCTTTTATTTGAATTTAAGAATAGATACTTTGAATATTCTAGTTCTAAGCGTATATGTGAGGAAGGAATAATATTTATTCGCTTTTCCGGCGTGTATCGAAAAGACGACTAATTCAAGATAGTGCCGAAAGATATTTTTCGGCAAGCCGGATACTCATAGCGGACGATGACGATGAGTTATCATATAAACCTCGATTTCCAAATATTTCGTCTAATTCCTGATCAAACTCAATTTTATGATATAAATCAATTTTTTTTTCAAGTTATCAAAAGCTTTAATTCTTGAGTTGCTTAAATTAGTGAATATGCTTAATGGGAGTAGTTGTTATGTTTGATGGGAGATAATATATCTATGAGGCGCGGATCTTACATATATTAGGAGGTGACTTAGTAAGGAGATGGGGGAAAGATTAGCTTACATCGCTCCTGTAGTGTGTAATGCTCTTTAAAATAGTCCTGTTTCAAGGTGAATGGATTGTAGTACTCAACTGCATGAAACTTCTCCATACTGTTGCAAACCTTAATGAAGATTTATATTTAGGACTATATTCCATACTTTTGACTTGGCTGTTCATGCAGTTAGTCACCTTTCCAACACACACACCTACTATCAAAGACCTCCTCTATAAAGAAAATACAACATAGAGGATTATATTGGAAACAAAGTTCGGGTATTTAAATATTGGCTATTGCCATTATTAGCGATTATCTGAACTTATGATTTGACTTCAAAGTAATGGCATTTGTATTAAAAACATTGCTTAAATCCAAGTTTATTTACATTTATTACTTTCTACCGATCAAGTAAAGATTAGCAATCTCAATCCATTAATTCCCTACGTATGATTTATCATATGCTTTACCTTGTTAAATAAAAGCTAAATGATCTTTCTTTTCATATTTGGCAATTATTTTTTTGATAGAAATATTTAGCCAATATGTTAATTTTGTTAAAAAATCAAGAGAAATAATTTTTGGTACTAATGGGTTAAAAATAAAAGATGGCTCTTCTTTACTAGGTTAACTTAGATAATTTTTTAGTGTCTATTTGGGGACTGCCTACAATGACATAAATTGCGGTCAAATCGGAGAGGGAGTATCTTTCCTAGTGTTTATGTAAGCTACCTTGTTTGCTTTATGACTGTGCAACAATTAATACATAAAATTCCTTATACCTCCTGAATTGGACTTTTGAAAATTACCTTAGATTTTTTCAGTAAAGATAAATCATATCTAAGATGACCCAGGAAAAAAAAGCCATCTATAAACGGACAGTGAAGATTTGCGTGAAAATTAAGAAAAAGAAAACTAATTGTAGGGAAATCGATATCCCACCCTAAAAACAGAGGCCCAGTTTGGTCACCGCAACGTCATGGCATTTGGCAGCGTAATACGATTACCTAACCCCTTCCCTCTCTCCCTTAGCCTCGCGAGGCACCAGAAAGGCCTTGCACAACCACGAGATGCACGAATCATCAGATTTCGGGTCCGGGGAGCCTGATATTGGTTAAACCGGCAATTTTTCTCCCTAAGAGTTGGGATCTAATTTCACGTCATATACAAAAATTAGAGGAGAGGCGACCAAAAGCCAGAAGCTGCCTTTTGGGCTAAGTGAAAGACGCTCGGAGAAGAGCCGTTAGAGGAGGAGGCTTAATTCCTAAGACCTCATCCCCCCTTCCTTCCTCTACCCTCAGTGGGGGGATGTATATAGGCGGATAACTGTATAAGAACGGAGAAGATCGAGTTAGAGATCGAGACGACGAAGTCCGGCTAGAGTGCCCGGCAACCAAAAGAAAGGAACAGAGAAGAAGATTATCCTGAGCCAGTTCCTGGTGGTCACACCGAAAACGTAATCAAGGAGTTTTTGAAGTACGTAACAAACCTATACGTACGTACATCATCACTCGGTCCTTGCAATACCACGACACTAATCTCACCCACCTATTGTAGCTAATTTGTTTTCTTGTTGATAATCTAGACGTAAATCTTTACTAGCTCACTTTATAGATTTATTATCTATATTGGGTCATTTTTAAACGGTTTATCTCTACTAGCTCAATTTAGAGATAGCTTTTCTTTACTAGATCAATTTAGATTTGGTTTATCTTTACCTGTCATAACAGAGATGGTTTATCTACTCGTCATCACTGAGGTGTATTTTCTTTACTGGTCATCACCGAGATGATTTCTCTATACTAGTCATCACTGATGTGGCTTATCTTTACTAGTCAACACCGAAATGATTTCTCTTCATTAGTCATCCCTAAGGTGGCTTATCTTTACTAGTCATCACTGAGGTGGCTTATTTTTACCTTTCATAACAGAGATGGTTTATCTTTACTAGTCATAACCGAGATGGCTTATCTTTATCAGTCATCACAGAAAATGATAATATTTCTAGTCATCAGTGAGGTAGCTTATTTTTCTATAGTTATCCCTGAGGCGCCTTTTCTCTACTTGTTCCCTTCTAAGTTTGTGCCTGGTTTCTAGTGTTTAATCAAAAGCCAAATAGATCGAATCATTCCCTTTCATCTATCAAAGTTCGATTATAAGGGCCAGTCAGTTGTATAGAATGCTAAGTAGGTGACTCGCTTCAAAGTTTCACTCTTAGGCAACTTCGGTTTAATTTCGGGTGTCGCTGAAGAAACGGCTTTATACATAGTTTATTTGATACAATTAAAAGTTATTTTAAAATCTTATTTTCTAGTATGAATTGAAATATAATTTGCTTTCGTTCAAATATACAGGGCTATTACAAAATAGATTTTATTGGTTAAAGAGATATAAATATTTATGATATTGCCGCTCCTTTTAGTGGTGCTTTAGAATGAGAACTAAAAGTTTATAACAATTAAACTTGAATAAAATTTATTTTTACAAAGATTAGATAAGGTTATCTTCGCTTTTTCTTCAGTATTTTCCATGCGTCATGGTCCAAAATCGATTGAAAGAGATGAGTCTAGGAGCTTCAAATCTTGAGGCTGTCAATAATCGCGTCAAGTTAAGATCTCTCCGCACTAACTTAACGTGAATTCGGAAAGCACATATTTATAATTCGAAACTTCTGAAACGTATACTCGAAACAATGTCAATCCTATAATAGCTAAGGGATTTGCAGAAATTTGTATTTCAAAGCATTGCTAGATATTGTACTAGAGTATACAAAGCGCGCATTATTTGTAGACCTCATAATAAAGCAGAAATTCCCTTCCTATATCTACACCCATCATTTTCCAACTAAAGTAGGGTGGTACGTATCGATACAAATACGTTAATGTGGTTACAAATAAAACAAGAGGGATATCAGCCTGCAAATAAAAATACGATAGAGACAAAAGAAGATTCAAGATTAAATACTAGGAAAAAAATAATAATAATAATAACACCCCAAATAACGGAAATTAATTGATGTCAGCAGATAAAAGGAATTAGTTAGCTCCCCGCTTAAATGTTAGGAGATCACTAGACTCCACAACAGCACTAGGCAAACCATTCCACATCACGATTGCAGCGATAATAAAACTTTTGGAAAACTGGTTAGTACAATACCTAATAATAGGAAATGTCACACTATAAGCAGTGGCCGCCTGTCTTGTATTACGAACAGAAACAGCTAGATCAGGTAAGGACGAATGCAGAGGATGTTTATCACTGTAGTACATTTTATGCAAAAAGCATAAAGAACTCACTTTACGCCTATGTCACAGGGCAACATTAATACGTGGTAAAATTTACTTTACCGAAGACATAACTCTATCCAGGAGCTTAAAATGAGAATCTGCACCTGAGGACCAAACAGGAGAGCAGTATTCCAAACAGGGAAGAAGGAATGAATTAAAACACTTAGTTATAATAGCTTCGTCTCGAAACATTCTAATACATCTCCTCAAGATACTAACTTTCTGGGAAACAGAGGCCGCAATATTACGTATGTGCTTCTCAAAAGTCAATTTTTTTGTCGAAAGTAACGATCAAAACTTTGGAATAGTCACTGCTATTTAATACTGTTCCATCAATATGTAGATCAGGATGCATAGGCAAAAGTTTTCTGGACTGATTGACTATCATATTATGAGTTTTAGAAGGGTTAAGCTTCATGCCCCAAAGCTTATACCCCTCATAGATAAGTGTAAGCTACTACATTCCTTAGACGGGGGCAAGGAACAACAGCCAAAAGAGTTGCATCATCAGCATATGCAATCAGTTTGTTTACCAAACCATGACACAAGTCACTTGTATAAATAATAAACAGCAAGGAACCAATAAAACTACCCTGAGGGACACCTGAGATTATATTTCTAACACTACTATATTAGCCATCGACACAGACCCTCTGGGTTTTGCCAAGCAAGAATTCACTTAAAATATTAAGAAAAGAACCACCAATCCCTGATAATCTTGACTTGTAGATAAGTGCTCTATGATTGACACAATCAAAGGCTGCACTTAAATGTAAACCCACCATGCGTGCTCTGCACCTTCATCAAGAGCACTTTGCAAAGCTGTAGAGATTGACAAGAGTGCATCACAAGTTCCAAGCCCCTTACGAAATCCAAACTGTATTGTTGGACGTAGATTGTTATCTTCAGCAAACAGCAAAGGCGCTTAGAACGCTGTTTCTCAAATACTTTAGATAAGACCGTGGAAATTGATATTGGCGTGTATTCTGAAGGAGATGAGGATAGACTTAGTCCCTTAGTAATGCTACAATATTTCCCCTCCTCCATACTAATGGGAAACTAGCAAGTCTAACTAACTTGCGGAAAATTGTAGCAAATATTTGGAGAAATAAAATCCGCTGACCTTTCAAGAAAATTGGGAATATCCCATTAGGGTCGATATCACTATGACTGTCAAGATTCAAAAGCAAGGTTTTATCCTCCCTAGATCTGAAGGCACTTCCGTCAGCATTTAGGATGGAAAGTATACTAGAATCAACTGCGAAGAATGATGGCTTAAGGGTAGACCACCACTTATGATCACTACTACTAGATAGCAGGACCTCTTTTACTCCATCATTATAAGCTCTCTCAGCACTCACATAGATAGCCTGAGCATGTCTTCTAAGCTCAGTGAAATTATGCCACAAGAGGTCACATTTATTGTTCTTCCATAAATGGCAAGCTTACATTCAGCATTAAATCATGGATTATCCTTAAGTCTAAACCTAAGGAGGTAAGAAGGGATTCTCCTCTCTATAATTGGGCTAAGATGGTCATTTAAGCATTCGATGATATTCGGGCTTCTGTAAATATCACTCCAACTAAGTGATCAGATGAGACTACTGGAGAATTCACTCCGCAGGTAACATTACCTGTATCACTAGTAAACACTAGATCAAGACGGTTACCAGATTGATGTGTGGGTTCATTAATCAGCTGCTCACAGCAAGAAATATTTGAAAATGTTAAAGCAGCTATACCATCGTTATCTGTAGCAGTAACAGAGTTCAGCCACTCAGTCTGATGAGCATTATAATCAATAACGAAAATAAAGCAAGACATAGGGTCAGCCTGTTGAATTTTGCTATTTTAGTTAGCAAACAGACATATATAGATTCATCAAAATCCAGGTTCCTATAACTGGCAAATGCATAAAGATTTAAAAGTGTACCAGAGACTTTAACTAATGACTCCAACATTCATATAACGGCCTATGAGACGCAGTAAACCCTCTTTAAAATACAGAGCCATTCCACGGGCTCTCGGGATGGTAGGCATTACGCTTGAGCAAAACAGGTTTTTTGAATCTTGGAATTAACAATTCGGAAATATGACGTAAATCAGACACGACGATCTCAGAACAAAAAAAGGATATAAAATTTATCGGCAACTACATCCAAGTCCTTTTTATTCTTATATAGTCCACAGACATTGCTATATAATATTCGACATTTTCAGAATCGATTTTGCGGACCAGGATTAAATTCAATGTCATCAGAAAGTAGCAACAGCAACTTGTTCAATAAATACAAAGGAATATTTAAATACTTTAAAAAAACAAGTAACAAAAACAATATATACAAAGAAATTAGAAAAATATTCACCCATGCCAGAAAAAAAGTATGATATAGTATATTATAGCTAGTATAGTATTTCTTAGCATAGTATAACCTAGCATAGCCTAGTATTGTCTAGAAGAGTATAACATTATATAGCATAGCCTAGTATAGTCTCGAATAGCAGCCTGGCAAAACCTAGCTTACCATACGATAGCCCACCATAGTATTTATTACCTCACCTAGCATAATAAAGCTTAGCATAGTATAGACTAGCCTAGATTGCCTAAAATAGTAAATCCTGCCTATCCTAGCATCGGGCAACCTAGTCTAGCCTAGCTTAGCTTAGTATAACTAAGTCTAGCCTATGATTCCCTATAATAGTAGAACTTACCATAACATAGTCTAGCGTAGCTAGCATAGTATAGCCTAGCCTTACATAGTATAGCTTAGCCTGACATAGTATGACATAGCCTAGACTAATCTAGCCTAGCCTAGCAGAGAATGTATAGTAGGGCCTATCTTATTCTAGAAACCATAGTAAAGCCTAGCCTAACATAGCCTAGCCTAAAATAGCCTACTACAGCCTAGCATATATAGGTTAGTAAAAGTTACCATAGTATAGCTTATCATAGTATAGTATAGCATGGAATAGTATAGTATAGCATAGCCTAATCTAGTATAGTTTAGAATAGTTTAATATAAGATTGCCTAGCCTATCCTCGTATAGCCTAGGCTAGCCTAGCCTTTCAAAACCTAGGATAGAATAGCCTATCTACCATAGCGTACCTTATCCTAGTCTAGCTTAGTATAGTATAGTATAAGCATGGTATAACCTAGCCTAGCATAGTATAAACTAGTCTAGCTTAGCATAGTATATCATATCCTATTCTAACATGGTATATCTTGGCATAGCAGGCATAGCACATCCAACCATAGTCTAGCTTAGCCAAACCTAGCCTATGCTAGCTTAGCATAGTACACTATAATCTAGAATAGTCTAGCGTAGTATAGTCCAGCAGAGCCTTGCTTAGCATAGCATACCCTTGCATTGGCTAGCCTAGTATTTCATAGCATAAAATGGCCTAGAGTCGCAAAGTATACCCTAGAGTAGCCTAGTATACCCTAGCCTAGCCTAGTATAGACAGGCATATATAGTCTAGCTTAGTATAGTATACCTGAGCCCCTCACAGTGTATCCTAGACTAGCCTAGTGTAGACAGGCATATATAGTCTAGCTTAGTATAGTATACCTGAGCCTATCACAGTGTATCCTAGCCTGCCTAGTAGAGTATAACCTAGCCTAGCTTAGTGCAGCTTACAATTGTATATTAAACCTTAGTCTAGCCTAGCTTAGCTTACCCTATTCTAGTATAGCCTATCTTAGTACAGTATAGCTTAGCTTAGTTTACTGGAGTCTAGCCTAGTATATTCTATCATATCCTAGCCTAGTTACTTTATTCTATCCTATTCTATCCTAGTTATCATATTCTAGCCTAAACCTAGACTATCATAGCCTACTTTACCCTACCCTACCCAAACCTGGTTAGTAAAATATATCATAGTATTGCCTAGGCTAGACTAATAGATCATAGCCTACCTAGGCTTGCATAACATGCATAACATAGCCTAGTTTACCCTAGCAAAGCCTTACTGATCATAGCCTGGTATAGCGAAGACTAACCTAGCATACCATAGCGTACCCTAGACTAGTATAGCCTTTCATGCCCTGTCTAGCCTAGTATAGCTTAGCCTTGCCTAGCCTAGCATAACCTAGCCTAGCATTAACTATCCGAGACATTATAGCCTATATTATACTATTATACTCTAGTCAAGCATAGCTTATTATTGTCTAGCCTAACATACTATATGCTATCCTAGCATAGCATAATATAGCATAAATTAACATAGTATATCTTACCCTTGTACATTATATCTTAGCATAGCTGAGCATAGTATAGCCTAGCCTATAATAGCCTAGCATAGCAGAGCCTATTCTAAGCTTGTCTAGCAGATTATAGAATATTATAGCCTATTCTAGTCTAGCAGATTATTGGTAGAAAAGTTATGTTTTTATTGCCAAAACAAAGTAGTTCTCGATATAACTTTGATAGGACTTTGGCAATTATATCATTCGAATGAGAATGTAAAACAACATAAAGATTTTGAATTTCATTAGAATCGGCTGAATAGTTATGATTTTATTGACAAAACAAAATATTTCCTCAGCTAACCTTGGGAGGACTTTGTTAATTATAACAATCGAAAGGGAATGTAAAGCAACATAAGAATTTCAAATTTCGCAAAATGGGGACCGACCGACCGGCCGACATAATCAGATGTAGAGTCGCCCGTGTCTAAACTCGCAAGTGACTAAAAACTAGTGAGACTCGATGAGAAATTTACTAATAAGTTGCTCAAATTTGATCTAATTTGTGATTACTTTTAGGTTTGTCAAGTCGCGCCCTCATCGGTGTACGCAATAAGAGCTTGATCGAAAAAATTTTAAAATGCAAATCTTATGAGACTATTTTATAGCTTTCAGTCATTAATTATAACCAAGATGTGAATGTTGCTTCTTGATATTAATTGTAAATTAAATATCATTATTTAGAGATCTATTCCATTAAACGAGGATAGACTGAAGTTATTACTATAAATCTAATATATTTCATCATTAAAGGACGAATCTATACATCAATTTGCCATATTAATATTAAACTGAACACCGGGATAAATTTGATCTTAATGATATAAATTTATTAAATTTTTGATAGGTTTAGGGCATGTTGAGATATTCCAAGCGATTCTCATCCCGGCCATTACGAGTGAGATACACCCAGAACTTGATTGTGAACAACATTTTTGTTAACTTGGAACGGGTTTAGACAAGATTTTTTTCGCGAAATACCTTGGAAAAATTTCTCTCCTCTCCATTTTTTCCTCAGATCTCAACCCATCAAGAGGATAGCAGCTGCATCGTGAGCAACCATGCTGCATGACTACGTGATGAGTGCGTGCTTTTCCGATCATGATACCAGCAGGAAGATGGGAGATCTTCCTTGAATTTTTACTTTATCTTATCAATTTCTTAGCACTCTTCCTACAAATTATTTGCGGAAGATATTTTTCGTTGCATTTCTCTCTTAAATAGGAAATATCTCAAACCAATTGAAAAATCTGCGTGACTATTTTGACCAGTGATTGGTATCCAATTAAGCTTTATAGAGTTTTGGACGTCTCTTCACGCCTTATTGTTGAGAGTATCCAACAGACCTCTAGGATTCGGAAAAGGTAATTTAAGGCGTTCAATTGTATAAAACAATATATAATTCTTTACTTAGGAGACAGGAAATGAGTGGCTTCCATCATCAGTCACTTCCGAAACCTGTCTCCGAAGTAAAGAATTATATATTGTTGATACAAAAGAAACTGCATAACCTTCGTCTTCCTTCTCATTTGAAAGCTTGATACTGAATTAAAATATTTATCTTTAGACCTCTAAGATACGCTTGGCCCCATACAGGAGGTGGTTAGTCGAAGCCAACGAGTCTCCAAGACGTGTTGATACTGAGGGCCATCAACAATAAATATTAACGTAAAATAAAATATATTTCCCTCCAAACACATATTTGGTAATCATCATCATCATCACTAACTCTATAATTTAAGAAGGGGAATTTTTTGAGTATTTGAATAATAATTTCATCTTAGTTTGGTTATGTCTGTTTTTTTATCGGAGTTATTTCTAATAATTCTTTTATAATATCAAAAAACAAAATGGTGAAGTTCAGAAATAAATCTAAGTATCGAAATTTTGTGAATTTTTTAAAACCTAAAGAATTACAAATGGTGAAGTTCAGAAAATTTAACCATGGCTGCTTTTTTGAGATTTAAAATTTTAATGTTAGTAGCGAAGCGCAAGTTCCACACGTAGGGGGACGTTGCGAAGCCATTGCCTGGTTTAATTTATCTTTTTCGACGAAATTTTAGGGAGCTAAATAGTATATCTAATTTGTCAAATAATAACGTCATTTCTGTCCCTTATTGTGCAATACTGCGTTGGACATCCTTTGTTTTCTATGAAAAACCTATACTTTATTCACCATCTATGTGTAAATAAAGCTAGGCTACGAAAGGTAGCTGAAAAGTAGTATCTTGATGATGCTACAACTACGAAAAATTTAACTTATATATGATTTTTTCTAACCTTATCAAAATATGTTATTTTTTATTTTTGTCAAATCAGAACATGGGACGCTTGTCTTAAATGATGTTAATTGTGATGACTGTTTTTGTTATAGCCACTTAATCAACATATATAATATATACTATTAAATAAAACATTTTAAAAAGCACATAATATATTTTTAAATTTGGTAAAATTTAAAAATAGACTAGAACTAATTATGTTGATTAGAATACAGATGAGGAATGTTCGGCCGTTGTCACATTGAGGTTTAAATTCTGAGCAGATTTGAAGTGTAGAAGACTTTTACTGGAGCTATCTAACCATAATTAATATGGAAATAGAGTTAATTCCTCATACGAAAATAGAAGAATTTAAAACTAAAAAAAAAATAAAACTGTTATTACAAGGGCCACGCGTCTTTTTATCTTTTAAAATGGTATAAAAATACAAATATAACAAAAAGGGTCGTTCAAAGGGAAGGAAAAAAGAAAAATCAAGCAATACTTTCACGCTGTCACACACGTAATATCTGATAGCTTGCATTTTTTTTCTGATGAGGGCTATGACGTAATATCGTAGGACCTTCGTTCGATTAATTGAGTCTGACACGTCATCCTGAAAATTCTAGAATTTTCGTTCGCCTTGATCGGCCATTTCCCTCCTAGTTATTTAATTGAATATTAAAGTTGGTTTAAGAGTTATTGCGATTTTGTTATGAAAGAAAGTTATTTGATATCTAGAGTTAAGAATTTTCATTATATGTTGATATAGTATTGGGGTTTTAATCGATCCATATTTATTATTGTTCCATGGAATTCGAGGTCGACGCCTTCATTCTTCACACAAGACAGACCCTTTTTTTTGTGCTTGGAGAAGAAGGTTGTGTTCAGGAGCAGAGTGGATTTCGTGCACTTATTTTTTGGTTTTGTGCGTCTTGAAAGGCTATTATGATTTATTGAATTGGTGTAAGACAACCGGCAGAGTTGTACCCCTTTATTGTATTTTAATGCGGGATTACCGCGAGTGTTGTACCCCTCGTGCATTTTGGGAAGCAACGCTCTCACTTAAACACTTCTGACACGATTGTTTTGTATCTCAGACTGTACCCTATTTTGGGGGCTGAGTTCCCTACTGTGAGAAAGCTACTTGTGCAGTATCTGTATCGGTAGCATGGCAAGGTGGGGGAGGGGGGGTAACTACAGTCTCTCTTTGGAGCTGGGGTTGACTCAGGTTGTGGTATCATATACTATTCGAACGAGGTAGGCCTCCTCGAACCTATTTAATTTTTAAAGTGTGATTATTTTCTACGTTCTTTAAGGATGTGTCTCTCATATGGCTCTTGATCGTGCCTCTTATATTTTCTGTTGCTATTATGTAATTTTATTTTATAGCTTTTTAGATGTTTTAATTTTATCTTATATTTTTCTAATGTTTACATTTTTTCTTTATTTCACAGGTTCAGTATCAGGTAAAATACCTGTAAACTTCACCTGAACCCTGACTCATGCTTCGGCCAAGTCTACCATAAGGAACCTGCCGGAGAAGTCGCATGGAGTAGCTGGGACAGAGCTTTCCGGCCCGACCAATAGACTAATACTCCTGCCCATGACTGCACGGGAAAGACGGAAGAGAAGATTAAAGAGAAGTGAAGAATTGACTTAAAAGAGGAGATATTCAAAGTGAGAATTAACAGTAACGTCAGGAAATTTTCTTAACTTTATATGCAGGGAGCTTAGTGACAGAGAAATAGGACAACCAGGTCTTGTAACCGTTCTGTTACACTTGTTTTTTTTATCTTCAGAGAGATTTACATGTGTGATAGAAAGGTTCCGTCAAACGAACTTAAAGTTCTACTTTTCCAGTAGGTGACAATAAAACGTCTTTTCCCTTGTCTGCAGGTGTGTCGAGAATGGTAGTCAAAAGAATCGATAGTTCTGCTCTCCTGCGCGTGGGTCACAACAAGTCCGACATCGATAAGCGGTTCAACGTCACCTGGACAACCGTCTACAGCGTCGCGGAGAGACCGAACGACTGGGAAGAACTCAAAGATAGAACTCCTTCAAGCAGACCTAAAATTTTCAACATTTTGCCCGTGAAAAAGGCTTTTAAAAGTGCTCCGAAGCTCAAAATGACTTCACTTGAAAAGAGGAAGAAAATCTCGGTGGCCACAGTGTCCAAGGCCGTAATGGAGGATGGCAGCAAGAGCTTGGGATCCGTGGAAAGGTCTCTGCTCACCGACCGTATGCGAAAACAACGTCGGGAGCGTTGTCGTCACGTTCTCAACGACTTGAAGAGACATGACAATCGAATTCTCATTTTTTTCTGATAAAAAAACCTTCATCGTCGATTCAGGCTTGAACAAAAAAAATGAATGTGTGCTAAGCTTCGGCCAGGACGTCTCCGAAGTCCGTTACATGTCTACGACCACTTGCCCGTCTTCCGTGATGAAGCTCGGCGTCGTGGCTTTGAAGGACGAGAACATGCCGCCGGTTTGGTTCACGGCCGGTTAAAGGCTCACCGCGGACCAAAATAAGAACATCTTGGTAACAAAAATTCTACCTTAAGTGAGAAAGCTCACGAAGAAGGTGAACTGTCTTTCAGCAGGATGGTGCCCCGGCTCACACGGCCAAGAACGTAAAGACTGGTTGGGGGCGAATAAAAACCTCTATCGAAGGAATTTTGGCCACGGTAGTAGCCAGAACTCAATTCTCTCGACTAAAGAGTGTGCAGAAATTTCGAGAGCAAGGCCAGCCAAGTTCACCATAGCAACATTTACGAGCTAAAGACCTCCTTCAACTACGTGTGGGCAACCATGAGGAAGGAATTCGTCCACAACGTGGGACTCGCTTTTAGGTCTAGCTCAGAGCGTGTGCTCGCCGCCGAGGCTGACTACATCATCATCATCATCATCACTAACTCTATATTTTAAGAACGGGATTTTTTGTAAAATAGTAAATAATTCTATTTCTTAGTTTGGAAATGACTCCTCCTTAAAGAAGGTGAAGTTCAGAAAATTTAGTTTTATATATCTTCTTCTTCTATAACTATTTTAGCAAAGTGATATTTTGAAAGGGGGGAAATTTAGTTTAGAGTTCCTTTTTAAAATTATTATAATTGGCGAAATTCAGAAAATTTATAAAAATTTAACCATGGCTGCTTTTTTTTAGATTTTAAATTTTAATCTTAGTAGCGAAGCGAACGCTAGTGGCGAAGCCATTGCCTGGTTTATTATTATTACAATTTTAACACATATTTATTTATATGTTCCAAAAATAAAAACATGTCTAACTGAATCAAAACTATCATTGTTTCCTTTGTTGAGAGCGTCAAAAAGCGTTACAGGACTTTTGCAATACCCAGTAAATGACCTTTAATAACATCCATGGGAACGATCCAAATAGGGTAACAAATTAAAGCCTTTGTCATGTGTATGTGGTGTTATGACTATAACAACTATCTATGAATAAGTTTTTAAATTGTGAATACAAAAATATATTAATAGGAATAAATAACTTTACATTAAGTTTAAAATTAAACTAATTGAAAATATAATTCTACCAGGCAATGGCTTCGCGCCTCCCCTCCCCCCTTCATGCAATGGAAGCTTGCGCTTCGCTACTAAGATTAAAATTTAAAAACTAAAAAAAGCAGCCATGGTTAAATTTTTATTAATTTTCTGAACTTCGCCAATTATAATCATTTTAAAAAGGAACTCTAAACTAAGTTTCCCCCTTTCAAAATATCACGTTGCTAAAATATAGTTATAGAAGATGTATATCTTCTATAACTCTAAATAAATTTATTTATTTATTTTTTAATTTCACAATTTCGATACTTATATTCATTTCTGAACTTCACCATTTTGTTTTTTGATATTATAAAAGAATTATTAGAAATATCCTTGATAAAAAACATAAGTCATAGCCAAACTAAGATGAAATGATTATTCAAATACTCAAAAAAATCCCTTTCTTAAATTATAGAGTTAGTGATGATGATGATGATGAGTATTCATAAAAGCGAATTAAATTCGTGGTTTTAATTCAGATTTAATACATTTTCAACTACAAAGGCCCTCATGAAAAGCTCTTGCCGTGATATAATTTGAAATATTATGGCATTTATTTATTCCTTAGAGTATAACATCCAAGTTGCATGAATTGCATTCTATTTTTATTCCAAATTAAATTGTTGTCTTTTTTTAACTTAAAAGAGGATAGAGGAACTATAAAAGAAAGAATATAGGAAGAAGCCCTGTGTGGGGAAAATGTCCTATAGAGGGACATTACCTTGCATGACTATAAAAATGCATCAATTAAATTATAAATATCCATCATTCATTAGAATTTGATTTGGTAAAATTATGAGAAAGAAGATAATGAGATTAATTAGATTTAACTTCCCATTTCTTAGTATAGTTATGTAATAATTAATTTAAACACTCGTTCTATTTTTCAATATTCCTATAGTCTTATAGATTTTTAAGAGTTTCAGATATAAGCACATTACTAGATACGCGTCATTATTCTCGTATTAAGTAACTGCATTTTAAGTTGTTTTTTTTTGTTCTTAAATTATTATAAGTGATTGTTTTTTTTTCCACTTAAAAAGTAATTCCTCTCCATACTTTACCAACGAACGTTTTACTATACGAGCGGGAAAAAGTATAAAAGAGAGAGAGATTGAAAGAGGGATAGATTAAGAGAGAGGGGGAGAGTATGAGAGAGGGAGTGTGAGAGCGGGAGAGAATATAGGGTAAGGGAAATGGTATGAGAGAGGGAGAGAGTATGGGAGAGAGATAGGGTATGAGAGAGGAATTTAGTAGGATTGAGGAAGAGCTTATGACTGAGGAAAAGATTATGACTGAGGGAGAGATTACGATGTTATCTATGGAAATATACAGTATTGGAAATACGGAGCTGTTGCTGAAGGCAAATTTCTCTTCCTATATGGGAATTAGCAGAGTTAGCCACATGGCTGGGAAAGTTCTTTCTAAGAAAATGTTATCCCCTGCTCGGTTAGATTCAATTCAATGTAAAACTCGAGGTGACTTTAGAATATTTTAAAATTTTCTAAACCATACCCGAACCGGCTTATTGCAAATGCAAGACTCCATGTATATCAAATTCATTTCACATATCAATTCAGGTTCTTCTTCCCATCCACTCACATCCTGTTATAAAATATTAACCAACTCCCTAATCTTCTTTTTCTCTCCACGCTCCTAGAACTTTTCGAACAGTCTTCCATTCACAACTGACAGGACAAATTTAGTGGTTTCTTAATGTCTATAAACTGTGGATCACGCTTTATTGGAGGTCAAATATTTGGCTGATATTTTGAATAGTTAACATTGTAAAAACGTGAAACTTGGTCCACTGAAATATCCTAGGTAGGTACGTACACAGTTAACATTTGAATCGTATTGATAAGATACATACAAAGTTATGTTAAGTTATGTATTTTGATATGCTTTTAACTGTGACGTCTGACAGCTACAGAGAAGACGCGGATTTTTGCAGTTCTCGCAGAAGTCTTATCTGTTGGAGAATTAGCCCAAGAGCTTGGTCGGGATACAAAAACATTGAAGGCGTAGGTGGAAAACCCCATCACCGAACCAAGACAAGATTAAGGATACGAGAAGAAGTGTATACCAGCGTGACATCTGAAAAATAGGTAGACAACTAAGAAAAGACCTCGGTAGCACAAGTTCTGCCATATTTGAAGTGCTAGAGTTGATCCTTTGTCCAGAAGCACCCGGTGTAGGATCCTTAAAGAGACGGCCCGAAGTGTTACGTGAATTGCTATACCCATCTTGAGCAAGAATCACAAACAGAAGCGTATTTATTGGGCGCGGAAGTACATGAAGATCAATTTCCAATATGTCCTCTTTACGGATGAGGCAAAAGCTACTCTGGATGGCCCCGACGGATAGGCCAAAGTTTGGGTACCTATTGGAGCCTATTTCCCGCATCGCATTTGGCGTCAACAAGGAGGTGGTTGTGTCATGTTCTGGTTGGGAATCATGGGAAATGAACTTGTCGGGCCTTTTCGAGTTCCAGAAGGTGTCAAACTCACCATCATCTCCTACACCGTGTTTCTGGAGGAGCATTTTGCAGCATGGTTATATAATCTGCCACTCTCACGTCGACGGCGATTCATTTTTAGGCATGATAATGCTCCTTCTCATTCAGCCAAGGCTACAACTTCGTATCTCGCAACCATGGGAATCACAGGTCAATCACTTATGACCTGGCCTCCCTGTTCTCCTGACCTAAACCCTATCGAACAGTTCTGGTCAATCGTGAAGAGGAAAGTGTATGAAGGAGGTATCCAGTTTTCATCGAAGGATGCCCTGTCGGAAAAGATAAAAAACAGTTGCTGGTACCATAACATCTTCCCAGATTAGTTGGCTCACATTTCTGTGGACAAAAGACTTTGATGTCATTTCTAAACAAGGAAGTTACGTAGACAAATAAAGTACAGCACTAACAATTCAATTGTGTTTGTTTTATATATTTTGCTGCTATTCTTCGGTAGCGTGTTTCATTATTACAATAAAATGGTAATATAACGATAATACTTTGTTTCATTACCTTAAAGGGGCATTTTCTTACACGTACAATAAAGCGTGACACAGTTGAAAGCACATCAAAATACATAACTCAACATAACTTTGCATGTAGCTTATCAATGCGAATGAAATGTTACCTGCGTACGTACCTACCTAGGATATTTCAGTGAACCAAGTTTGACGTTTGTACAATATTTAATATCCAAAATGTCAGCCAAAATTTGACCTGCAATAAGGCGTGATACACAGTTTATAGTGTTTCCTCCCAAATTTAAATACCCAAATTTACTATTGAAATTGTCCCAAGTGAAAACTAGAGTAAAAAGTGTAATTTTTGGCTTTGATCTTATATTAATAGGCAAAATTCTCCATTTATTAAAAAAAATTGAAATTCTACATTTCAAAACTTTAAATATTAGGTTTATTCATGAATTTTTAATTCTAGTACCAGAAGTTAGGTATTAAAGAAACGAATTTCTCTCTACGTCCTTTCTTTCTTCCTACAACTATATATGTAAAAACCAGGCAATGGCTTCGCTACTAAGATTAAAATTTAAAATCTAAAAAAAAGCAGCCATGGTTAAATTTTTATCAATTTTCGGAACTTCGCCAATTATAATAATTTTAAAAAGGAACTCTAAACTAAATTTACCCCCTTTCAAAATATCACGTTGCTAAAATATAGTTATAGAAGAAGATATATAAAAATAAATTGTCTGAACTTCACCATTTGTAATTCTTTGCGTTTTAAAAAATTCACAAAATTTCGATACTTAGATTTATTTCTGAACTTCACCATTTTGTTTTTTGATATTATAAAAGAATTATTAGAAATAACTTTGATAAAAAACATAAGTCATAACCAAACTAAGATGAAATTCTTATTCAAATACTCAAAAAAATCTCCGTCTTAAATTATAGTTAGTGATGATGATCATCTAGCTCAAATCGCCATTCGTTTACTTACATTATTTTACGTGGGGGGTTCATAATTCCTAGAGAATTTAAGTTTCAATTTTATTTAGCTTTAAAGTGGTTCAGGAACATGGACATGGTGTAATGAAATAAATTGAAACAATAGAAGTTAGGAACTATAAAATTTGGCCCTCCCAAGGTCAACTCATTTATTAACATACTTTATAGACGGTGAAAATTATTATTCTGTTCCAACAAAATAACCTACATAACAACATAACCTCACAGGACAGGCCAGGTCAGAACATGACATGACATGACAAAATAAAATATACTTCTGTTATGTGTAAGTAAATCACATTAAAAGATATGGGTTCACTACTCTTTTATTTCTGAAGATCATCGTTGGTCATTTTGTAATGTTTGTTTGTTCGTTAATTTTGTGTTATAGTAATACAAACAATTTATCTTTCATCCTCTGTTACGAATACATCTGTACTGCAGAATATTCACGATTTGTAGAACAGTTTTTTCATGTAATTAACCACCTAATTATAGACTACTCATCAAGAGAAAATAGGGTGTATAAACTCTCTATTAGGATAATGAGTACACAATTTTACATTAGGAATGTGTAAGGTACTAAATAAAAGTTGTTTTCATGTTTTTTCAGTGCTCTTAGAATAAAATATTCATATGCATTATCTATTTATTTATAACACGAATTGTTAAGGAGTACAATGTGTACCCGACCCAATTTTTCTATTGATCAATTTCATGAGATTCTTTGCGTTACTTACCATTTGACCATATAATATTTCTATGCAAAATTTATGACTTCCAATATCAGCCTTGTATAATACACGTTGTTAATTTATCGATTCTATCTAACATATTGTATTCGAGGGGATGTACTTAAAAAAAAAGATTGCGTGATTTGGTTTTGGATATAGATTGCTCATTTTTCACTGCCTAGAAATTATAATGTTTATGAATTAGTAGACCTACAATTCATGGGCAAATGTTTTAGCAGGGCCGAATTAGAAGGAAATTGGCTTATTCTCGCAAGACGAAGCAATCACACTCCATGGGTGAATATTTTATCAGAGGGGTACACGTTATTTTATACTGCATGCCATCTTCACTCCTGATTCGAGACAACCAATATCCAGGCGATTTATCCTTGAAGTCGAGGGTTTGCACAAATACCAGAAATCTTAAACATATTATTTTCTCTCAACACATTAAATTCAGTATCTCAAACTCAACCCTTTGCAAACAATCCAACCTAGTTATTTGTCTAGAAATAGGTAACCTGCCTAGACAATACGTATATATATATATATACATATATGTAACTATTGGTTGGTAGGAAAGAAATGAAAGCTACGAGAGTATGTATAAATATATATATAGTTATATACAAATATATCCTCTAATATACGTACGCGTCCTTCGCTACTTACAAGTACCTTCACTTCGTAAAAGTAATCCGTTGATTACGAGGTATAAGAGTGCGATTTTACTACAGGGGCCGATAGCGTTTAATGAGTTTACCAAATTGCAGTTCAAGGATATATTTAAAGAGTGAAAACCAAAAATATAATTTTACTAAGTCACTAGTTAATATATATATATATATATATATATATATATATATATATATATATATATATATATACATACGGGAAATATAGAAAATGTAAATAAGGATAATACTGACAGAATATAGATAATTGGAAATCGGGTAAAGTTAATTACTTGTTAATTAGCTACTTAATTAATTAGAAGGAATATTTAAAAGTCAGAAAGCGGGTTGTTTAAGGGAGATGCAATCGTTTTACCTTAAAGGAAGTCCTCGAGGAAGGGGACTCCTTTAGCGAGTCGGCGCGGGGGAATGGAGACGGAAAATGGTCGTGACTCTCGGCTGAATATCCTGATGGAGAAGAGGATAAAGGGGACGGGGGGACCAGAAGACGAGTTCACGATCTTCTTTGAAGACGGACGATAGCACTTCTGCTCCAGAGAAGTGCAACCCCCCAAAATCGAGACTCTGTCGTGGCTCGACGCGAAATCTCACACGGGAAACTGGAGATCCTTGAGGGAGGGGGGGGGGGTCCAGATGCGACGGAATGATTTGAAGCTTGCTCAGAGTAGAGTATGCCTCGATGATATACGCGAATACCAGGGACTTGGGGAAACAGACGCACGATCTGAACCTAAGGCGACGAGATCTCACTCAATCTCTCGATTTTCGAAAACCCCAGGTTATTTATATAATGGCCATTTTTATGGGGATCGATCGCTGCAAGGCACAGACGTCTGTGAGAAAGCTTCCGGCGCCTAGAAGGATTAGCTTTTGTCGCCCAACACAGGTCTTAATCGACTCTAACGATATGGGTAGGAAACTTTCGGCTATCCTTTTCCCGACTACGGAGATTAGCATTTCATCGGCGATGTGAAATCTTTTAGCGTTCAACTTAATTACACCTGTGAGGAGCTGACCGATATTCAAATTCTGTCTTCTTTTATTTTTCAACTTGTATACAAAGCTTACTCCACGTGGAGTTATACTTAGGAGACATAGGGAGGGAAGGAATTCAAGGAGCAAATGAAGGGGGTATTCTTCTTGGCGTCCCTTTCCCTTACATTATTATATATCAAAAAATATTTATTTTCCTAAAGTCTCCTTTATGGTAAACTTATCAATCAGCATCGAAACTAATTGGAACACCGAAAATCTCCTAAGCCCCCTTTTGTTTTGCAACAAACGCGGGTTCCCCGCTGGAAGCTTGTAAATACTTTGATATTTCTTACCATATCCTGACAACAGAATTATCTGGTTAGGCTTTTCTTCTACTAATGCGGTGAACATAGTGTGCCTAAAGGTATATATTATTAAATTACGCTTGTTTAAAACATATATATATATATATATATATATATATATATATATTACGCTTTAATCACAATTTTCTAGTGGAGTCTTGAAGCAAGCATCAGCGTATACAGGCAGAGAGTATCATTGCCGAATTGCTAATTTTTTATTCGTTATACAAAGAAATTGCGCTTAATTACCTTAAATTTGATTGATTATAATCGATGCTAGCACAAAGTATGGCTATTCTATTTTATTAACGAGTAAATAGACAAAAAACTTTGCAGCCGATATTCGTAAATACGTGAAAGAGCTTTAAAATTGAATCAAGTAACTTAATTAGCTAAGCGTCCTTTAAAATTGGATGCCACGTTCAATATATGCTTCATTATTTCTTTCCTAAATTCCTTTCAATCATGAGTCGTTCTTGCAAAGGTCTCCTTTAAAAGCGTCCAAACTTTATTCAATTCTACTTCCTTTGGTCCTCCTAATGGAATGATATTAGAGCGTTGAAGCCTGGCCTTAGGCTTCTTGGAGAACACTCGACTGGTGCCTGCCTATCCGAAAGATGAGCAGCTTCACTGAAGTGGGTAAATGGGGGAGATTAAAAGTCAATTTGCAGAAGAGTGGGGGATCTTACATAATGACGGCATTATGCATACATCCCATTGCAGGAAAGTGGCTTCATATTCAGAGATTACGAAATAATTCCTCTCAAAAAATCCTTACAATCTCTGCCTCGACTTTCAATTAAATATGAAATATATTTTTTACCAGAAGTTAAAATATATATAATCAGATATATTCTCAGGTTTCGAGAAACTTATTTTCTAAAAATGGAGAGTAAACGAAATAATGAATTTTATCTGCGTAGGCAGAATAGTAATTCAAGCATCTATCCTTGTTAGTTTGTTATCCTTCTAGTTAGCTACACATCTATCTATTTAATCCGTTATCCATCTAACTTGCCATATTTCCGGTTAGTCCGCCATCTATCTATATGGATAATTACCTTTCTGGTATTTCAGTCATTTATCTATTTAGTCACATTTCTTTGTAGTCAGCTATCTATCTACATAGTAATTTTTCGGGTTAGTCAGCTATATATCTTGTTATTCAATATTCTATATAATTAATTAGTCGGCCATCTATCATTTTAGTTAGTCATTTATCGATGTCTTTAGTCAGCAGTATCATTAGTTAATAATCTATGCAGTTAGTCTTCTCTCATTATTCAATCACGTATCTGTTTTGTTAGTCATCGATCTGGATCTTCAGATATATATTAGATTAATCATTTTCCGATTAGTCAACCCTCTATCTAGTGATCCATCTTTCTGTTCATTAAGTCATCTATCAGCTCTCTTATTAGTCATCTTTTCTCTCAGTTAGCCTTCTAACTATTGTTGGTGAGTGATCGATCTCTTTTTCGTCGTCATAGATTTATTTATTTAGTTAGTTTATTAGAAAGCCAACTTGAGCTGGAAAATATCCTTGAGGATCTGTGGATTTAAGCGGAATTGAAAAAGTGGGAAAGATAAAGTGTACAGCGAAACAAGGTGATTGCTCGATGAGCTAGTGAGGCTGCTCCGTACAAATGCAGTGCTCTTTGATCTTTCTATCTCTCCAAAAGTTCAAGAGAGAAAGAAACTAGAATTTTAAAAAAACGCCTAAATCTTTCACAATAAATTAGGTTAACCAACTCTCGATTTCTTAATCACTAAATATATGATTGTTTAAAAAGTTGAGAAATTGAATTATCGTTCATTCACTTCTGGAAAAAAAATAGAAATATAAACGCGATTTAATTTGTCGTCATGGCAACAAACTATTGACAATTAATGAGGAGTCCGAAATATAAATTTGGGGTAGGGTTTTATGTAGTCATTTTAATTTAAAAAGAATATGAAACACAGGAAAAGAGAAAAACTGAACAAGTTACAAATTTTAAAATAGGAAAATACAAAGCAATGGATGAATCTAAAACTTTGAGTTGTGTGAGGAAGGTTCAACGGAGAAGCATCTAAATAATGCAGGTGTGAATTTAATAAAAGAATAAATATAGAAGAAATCCGATAAACTCAGAGAAGGGCTTTGGTTTATGCACTTATTTGTATTACAATTCTTTAAAATAAGCTAAAATAGAGACTGCAAACGGGAGAATAAAGTAAAGAGAGTGAATTTGTAGAAGTGAAAGAGATGAGTGATTCAACAATGAAAAGAAGCAAGACTGAAAACTATCTGGCATGGTAGGGAAATATGTCTAACGAAAAATATGATTACATACCATTAATTAATTACTTTCTTGTAGGTTGTTTCAGGATTTATTGAATTATGTGAATCGAATTGTAAATTCATAAAAACAACAGAACCTGTTTACAAATATGACTGGAAAATGCGAAGAAATCGACTACCTGTATAGAGATGGGTAGACAGCGGGCGATATTTTCAAAATGTTGAACCTCACTGTGAGATCATTTTTTGAACTATCAAACGGCTTTGAAAGGCAGGCACTCGTCTTTCATTATTTAGCAGCACGCCCCATCAAGAACATTAACAAAATCAGCCGAAATCCAAGATTAGAGACAGTAAACTTGCTTTGCAGGCCAAAGTGAGTCATGTGATAATGCAAACATTTTTGAAAGATGGTCTCAAACTTCGTCCATTAAATATAACTAACGGATATCTACTTTTAACCCTATCAAAAATAACAGAGTCTAAAAGCAAAGCTGCTCCACCAACGCCTCCTTGATGACTCGCAGCCTCCAGTTCTGTAGTTGGATGAGAAATTGTAAACTTTCTACGCCACCCAAAACACACACAATGATCGTATTTATGCACTAAATAAAAAGGAGATGTTGGTTAAACACTGGATATCTTTCAAGAGACAGAAGCCAGTTTGGTGATGGTGTAAGTGGGCGTAACATAAACCGGACGAACAACACTTTTCCTCTACTTAGAAGATGGGTAAAGATCAATCAACATAATTATTTAGACATGTTGAAGAAAAGGGTTATCACATCGGTAAATGCTTCCAGAACAAATGTCGGTGTAACCCTTCAACAAGATGAAGCAACCTTACATAGCCAAAAATGTTCAAGACTGGTTTCAGGTAAATTTTAAGAGGGTTTGATCAAAGTAACTTTGTTCTCTTAGTTTAGCGGATTTGAACTACATGGTTTTTGGAGTGTAGTCTATGTTTAGCGTTAAGCCTGTACCAAAATCTCATCAGTCTTGACGTTTTGAAGTGTAAATTGGAAAAATGCTGGCAGGAAATATCAACTGAAACGATGTGCGGTACTTGTTCTCAGGTTATACCACGACTTCGTGGTTACATTGAATATTAGTTACAATATCTAGTAGCATATATTTTTATTTCACTTTAGTCTAAGCATTATGTAATATTATATTGTGTTATGAAAATCATTAACTAAATATAACTCTAAAGTTCGTGTTTTACCTTGTACTTTCTATCTAGGATCTTGTTTATTTACCCCGTATGGGGCGTGGCGATTTGCCATCCTGGCCACTGTGCTGACGGAAGTAAGCACCCCGTCCACCGCCAGCTTAGCCCCTTCACCTTCCTTCAGACACTTGTGTTTCCCGGCTGTTTCCTTGCTTTTCATACAACCTCTCCAACAACTTTCTTTGGTCAGCCTCTAATTTAACAAGGTAGATATAGATGCTGACCTACTTCTCAGCCAACCCTCCCGGGATCGGGGCTGAGGGGGAGGTGACAATGTTCCCTCACCCCTGAGCTCCGGTTTGGGATGGTGTTTTTTTAACAACCTGCTTTATCTCCACCCATACCTTCCTCACATCCACTTTCCTTCTCACTTCACCATCTGTCTTTGTTTTAACGCCGTGCCCAAGGGAGCCGCCTTGCTGAAGGGCTGACAGGCCCATCCGTACTCCTTGCAAAGCGGGCTACTGCGAGGAGTGATGGGCTATTGAATCCTGTAATAAAAAGAGGGACACCATGCCCAATGATAAGTCAAACGAAAAAATTCCCCTTGATTTCTCCTGTTTCATCGACGGAACCGCCCTCGGGCAGCTCCACAGAAAAAATAGAGGTCCATCCCCCCTGTGCTTGCGCAGGGGACCCTATAAATTTCTATAATCGTTGAGGAGGCTTACTCCTCTCATTCGTCTACGGGTGTAGGGGACTCCCTCTCACCCCCTTCTCTGAAGAGGCGTTCGGGCACCTCCCTCTTTCCAGCGGCAGTCCCTCCTTTTCTTTCGAAGGGGACTGCCAAGAAAGCTAGCAGGTAGCCCATAGCCGACTGCTCCCCATTAAGTGGCTCGGTAGGGCAAACTCCCTTAGGGGGGAGAGGGAAGCCAGGCCCCTTCGGTCGCTTCCCTCAAAAGACCTGCTGGCAAGAATATTGAACTTTGCCGGGGTCAAGGCATGTGCCTCCCCAGACGTGCCTAGAGACAGCTCTGTTATATCCTGGCGGGGGATGGCCAACCGGAGGCCTTCCTGAGATAGACATGGTCCTTGAAGCAACCCAGCCTCAGACGGTAGGGCCTTCCATGGGAGGGAATCCGGTATCGGCGCCAAGCACCGAACCCGAATCCGCCCCTATGCAAGATCCTCCTCAAATGGCTAGGGTTTCCGAGGCAGTACAAAGAGGGAAGGGATCTCCTCCAACCGGTGCCCCTACGACTGCCAGGACCTTCTCCATTTCGGAAAAGGACCAAGCTGAGGCAAGTCCATCTGGCCTGGGGCTCCTGCCAGCGGAAGAGAGAAGCGGGTTCATTCTCCGCCCTCCTCTCCTAAAAAGACTCGGGGCTCCTTTCCATCCGCAGGGGCTGCAAGCGCGGATGGGTATGTTGCTTCGGTAAGCGACCAAGCCAAGATCGGTATATCCGACCCCTCTGCACCCCCTGGTGCGGTGCTCCCGACTAAGACCAAAAGTGCGCAGGGCGGAGTCTCGATAACATTGGGGCCCCTGATTCAGAGGTTACCTGGCGTTTTCGAGCCCGCTGGCTTCAAACCCTTGCTCGTTATTCGCTCCACTGATGGCAGCATGTTGGCCAAGGGCAACATGATCCATCAGAGGAGAGGGTTAGCTAGTGTAATTGGTAGAGAGAGGAAGGTGACCCGTTTCTCGGACGGGAGCCTTCTGACGAATGCGGCGAATCCCTTCGAGGTGGCCAAGATAAATGCTCTTCGGACACTTGATCGCACCCCAGTGAGTGTGACACCGCACTCTACCATGAACTTTGTGAAAGGAGTAGTTTATGCGAGGGAACTTGTTGACTACTCCATAGAGGACATCACCTTAGAGCTGGCCGACCATGGGGCCGTCAAGGACGAACGTGTGATGAGAAAACAGGGAGGGGCCTCGAGACCCACCCCTACACTCTTCGTCACGTTCGACTGTGACAAGCTCCCTGAGTCGGTGCGTACGGGTGGTACCGCTACTTCGTGAAGGCATTTGTGCCACTACCGCGGTGGTGCTATAACTGTCACCGCTTTGGCCATACGAATCGCTCATGTAGACGTGCCAAGTCGGGGTCACCCGAAGTATTTGTAAAATGCTCCAAGGCCGCACACGATAAGTCTAAATCGTGTGTGGCCAAGTGTGTCAATTGCGGAGAGCCGCACCCCGCTTCTTAGTAGCAATGTGGTGCATATCTCCTTGAGAAAGAAATCCTGGCCGTTCAGGCACAGGATTGACTCTTCTTCCGCGAGTCTAAGGACTTGGTCCTGACGCGCCTGGCTCTGCCTGGGACGTCTTAGAACTCAATAGTTAGAAAGACACCCTCTGCTCCTGCCCCATCCAGGCCAACGCGCACGGTTGTTTCCGTGCCCATTCGGAGCCCTACGGTGGATTTTAGTCAACACAAGCGCTTCCCTGGTAAAGCTGGCAGCAGAAAGGGTTCACACCCAGCCCCGGCTCATACCAGAGCTCCCCCTCCCTTCTCCCAGCGTGACCGTTTCCCGTAAGGCGAAACGGCCACGCGCCTCCACCGAGTCGTTAGACTCACAGGAGGCTCCACCTCTGAAGTTGGTCGCCAGGCCACCTTCCGGGGTTCCTGAGCTGTCCCCCAAATGGAGGAGAGCAACAAAGGAGCTTCGGATCCTTTGCCCACGCCTAGTGGTGGGCTGAGTTGCTCGGAGACGTTGAATCCCCAAAAAGAGGGCCCCCCCCACCTCCAAAGCCGCAACGTCCGCCTACGGTTTTAAGGCGGAGGGAGGAAAAGACTCGAAAACGAGCCCAACCTCCCCCAATAAGTCCTCGAAGGCGACATTGCCTTCAGCGCTTTGTCCGGCCAACAGCGCCTGAGGTTCTGCCTCCGGAAAGCGTACGGGCATTGCTGTGAGGGTCTCTTGTTCGAAGAAGGCCCACGTGTCTCCTCCGAGTTAGGCCTGTAGGGAATATTCCTTCAATGGAATTGCCGTAGACTCCGGGTCAACTGGGAGGAGCTGCGGAGGCTCATCTCATCCCGTTCCCCGTTAGCTATTTTTCTACACGAGACCATGCTAGGCGCGTGCCCCCTGCCCGCCATCCTGGTGTATAAGGGTTTTGCCACCCCACCACCACGAGATGGGGGTCGGGCTGGAAGATGCGCGGTTTACACCCAGTATGATGTCTCTGTTCTTCTTTTCACTTTAGATACCTCCTTTCAGGCAGTGGCTGTGCAGCTTCACCTGAATAGGAGGTATACTGTTATTTTTGCGTACATTCCACCGTCAGCTGACTTCAACGCGGGGAATTCTGCCGCGTTGTGGCGCGGTTGCCGAGGCCCTTTCTCTTACTTGGAGTTCTGAACGCCAGATATCCTCTCTGGGGAGATTACTCAATAAATCACAGGGGAAAAGTTCTTGCCCATCTGATCGAAGAGCTTGAGATATGTGTCCTAAATGTGGATGAGTTTATGCATCACTGCCAGCAAACCGCTTCATTTTCTTGCCTTGATCTATCTTTGTGCTCTTCGGATGCACAGCCTGATTTTGATTGGGGGGTGGTCGATGACCTCCATGGTAGTGATCACTTTCCCATTTAAATATCATTTTCTGGGCAACTGCCACCTGACAGCCCACCTCATTTGTGCTTGGCGTGGGCGTGGTGGCATGCATTTCAGGAAATGACTGAATTATCTATCTCAGTCGAAGATTTTAGGTTGGTAGATTAGGCCGTTGAATTCTTCTCCGGCAACTTCATCGCCGTGGGCCTGACTACTATTCCTAGGACGTCTGGCCGTTTTGCACGCTGACCCCTCCCATGGTGGTCGGCCGAGTGTGAGACGGCCCTCGAACAGAAGCGTTATGCCTACATGCGCTATGAGCGCCGCCCGAACGATTTCACTGTCGGTTAATTTCGTCGGACTAGGGCTAGGTTCCAGTATATTTCAAACCACGCCCGCCGCTATTCTTGCCGGGCATACGTGTCGTTACTTAACGGGAAGACCCCCTCTAGCAGAGGTGTGGAAGCGAGTCAAAAGAATTTGGGGCAAGTTCTCGCAGGAACCCCCTCCCGTTCTCCAGGAGAATAGGGCCGCAATCTGGGACCACGCGTCCGTGGCGAAATCCTTCGCGACCGCTTTCTCCGCATTTTCTAGCCGGGATGCTGCTCCGCCAGCATCAATGCACGTCGTGGAGTCGCGGAATGCCGTCGGCTGGCCTTTACCTTCAGATGCGGAGAACCCTTCAATGACAGGTTTACTCTGAGTGAGTTGCGTTCCGCTCTTGCTTCGTGCGCGGACACCGCGCATGGTCCGGACGATGTCCCGTATGCCATACTTCGACACCTGGTTAAACAAGGCATGCCTTTCTGTTATATTTGTTCAACAGGGTCTGGGTGGAGGATCTCCTCCCGGATTCCTGGCGAATCGCTTCTGTGCTCGCTTTTCGCAAACCGGGGTGAGAGATCACTCTACTCCTGCCGGTTTCCGCCCAATCTCTCTAACCTCTTGCGTGTGTAAGTTGATTGAGAAATTGGTAAATGTTAGATTAGCCTTTTTCCTGGACAGGGGAGGCCATCTGTCTTCCACAAAGTGCGGCTTCTGCAAGTTTTACTCCATATCGGATGCTCCGCTTACTGGAAAATGCCGCCTGTGAGCCCTTCCTTTTTAGACAGCACTACGCCACGGTGTTTTTCGATCTGGAGAAGGCCTATGATACCGCATGGCGATACGGTATCATAGAGACTCTCCACTAGATGGGGGCGAGGGGACGCCTCCCAATGTTTATATCTGAATTTTTGCAAGGTCGTCGATTCCGCATACGGGTAGGGGAAGCCCTCTCCGGCCCAATGGAGCAGGAATTACGTGTCCAGCAGGGAAGTGTCCTCAGTGTCACACTCTTGGCCATGATCATCAAAGGCATCACCTCGGTGCTGCCGTAAGATGTTATCGCTACTCTCTACGCGGACGACCTTTTGATCTCTTTTGGCGCAGCCCAGATGCCAACTCTGGAGCGTCTCTCTATATGCCGAAGCGCATAGGTTTCGGTTTTCCTTGGCCAAGACTAAGGTGGTACACTTCTGCCACCATCCACGGCTCCACCCCGACCCAGAATTGTTTCTTAATGGGGTGCACCTGGAAGTAGTTGAATCGCACCGTTTCATTGGTCTTGTATTTGACAGACACCTCACCTGTCATCATTGTCTTCTTCACTGTACATCTCTCAACTACAGATCACCTTTAGTCATAACTCCTTCCCATTCGTCTATGTAGTTCGGAGTCATTTGGCTACCATGGGTGATCGAACCTTTTCGATCTGTGCCTACAAGACAGGAAACGACTGCTTGTCTTTCCTTTTTGCTACACTAAGGAGGGGGTATTAGTTTTACTCTAGTCACACTTGCTGCGTATTACATCTGGAATTCTATACACCTTCTCTGCTTAAAAACTCGAGATTTGGATTCTTTGGCCCAATGCAGACAGGGGGATGTGTGGCTAATATATATTTCACAAATTTTACTTTATCTACAGATCTCTACTTACATAATTACCAGCTGTTATTTTGCTTTGAGCCCTCTATTGTTAACTTCTCTAGCGCGTGGAAGATACATCAATCCATCTTCCAGCGCTAAACAAGAAATCTGAAGCGTGCCACTTCCTCTGTTGTTAATCTTGTTCTGTTTCTGTTCCTTGATATTATTCTTATTCTGTTTCTGTTCCTTATTCCTATTCCTATTTCTCGTTCTTATTCCCATTCCCATTCTCATTCAGCTTCTGAATAGTACGTTCAAAATGTCTATGCTACAGTGAATTAGCTATATTCTCAGATTGATGACACCATATGAATTTTTAAGTTCTCTTTAATATTTATCTACTACCGATCATTAGATGACTCCCCAAAAATTTATAAGTGAATCTATTTTCAATTATGTCAATTTCTTTCACGATCATCTATCTCTTCTATTTCTATACTGTTATTTTACGATATTCAGGCTCATACACTTCTTACATTCTCCTATAACTAAAATATATGAGTCAAAGCGATAACACAGGCATATTCCATAATGAAACTCTTTCATTAAATAATTTTCTCTCTCTAAATTACCTATTAATTCAAAGATTTAATTAATTTTCACGTGAGCTTTAGAAGTTTTAATCCTTTTTGTGTAATTTTCTCTGTTGCGCTGTACTAGTTTTAACTGAGATTGTAATTAGTTTAATATCGAGAGATTAATCATGCATGCATGAAAACATTCTATTCGCTTCCACGCCATATTGAGCTCGGGCAGAATTGTGATTAGATTTGAATTGAAATTACGCTTTGGATACACGAAGAGAAATATAAGTTTCCACGTTATTTCTTAAGCTGAACTCTGCTTGAAAGATAGGAGTTAATTAGGTCACTCCAGCGTGGTTAATAATTATTATTTAGCTAATTGTAGCACTTAACAGGGTATCTTTTAATCATAATGAAGGAAAGTACATAAAATCCCCTGCAGTGTTGATTTTATGCAGCTTGTTGATAAATCAATGTCATTTTATCTAAAAGTGTCAGTAAGAAAGTTTAAAAAAAAATGGGATGTAGTAAATGAAACTGTACAAAATGTTAAACTGCCAATGGCCATTCGATTCATTCTTACCTTTAAAGGTTTTGGCAAGATTTGATTCTAAAAATTGGTAACAAAGTTAAGGAAGGAAATCTCAAATCATTGCGAATAGATTCTCTCAAAAAGAAGAAAAACGAACTAAAGATTTGAATTAAAAGAAGAAAAAGCTCGTTTATCGATTGAATCTATTCAAAAGAGTGATCCTCAAAATGTCGACCGAGAAGCTGTTACCATTTAAATATAAGTATTCGTGGAAATAATAAAAAGTCTCGAGAGATGGTCAAGAATATATCATGAATTCTATGTGGCAACACTTAGAAGCTCGTGTCCATGACGTATTGGGATAAGTGACAGATTTTCTAGAAAGTAAAATAACATTTACTAAAGAGCATCTAAAATTTTGGATAATATGTGGTTAAGATTGAATCAATATCTATTAGGTCGAAATGTGATTATGAAAATACTTGCGTTAAAAGGTTGGTTGTGTGACTGTAGTTGGCCTACGTATGATTAGTCACTCATCGAGAGTAAATGGGTAGGAAAGTATGTACTGCGGTTACCATAGACGTGAGAAAAATGGTTACCCAAGTCGGTTAGGTGTTTGTTCTCTTTTAGTGAACAATTGCTTATGTTCGTAAGAAGTTCATCTATGTTTTGAGAGTTATAGTACCTGCGTGTGATAGCCTGTGTTTGCGTGATTGTGGAATTTCAGGCTGAAATTTACTGGACTAGATAGTAGGGGGGGTTCCTAATGAATTGTGACAAATTAAGTGGCACTTGTTGGCAATAGCATACCATCGTCAAGAGGCGTTGAACAACATAACTTCTCGAAGGTTTTTATTTAATTAGAGAGGGACCAAAACAGCAAGACCTAAAAGTTGGACGATGCCCCGTTAATTTTATCGAGGCATATGTTTTGTTTATTTCATTAGAGTCTGGAGTAGGTAGCTGTGTGACAGAATACGAAACATTTTTTTATCAGAGGAGCTTGTAGATATATTACAACTTGGTTGCTTTTAACTGTGTGTCTTTTCCAAGCTTTCTTACGAGTTCTTTCAAGCATGTCGATGACATGCGAGATACTATAGGAACATCCTTTCTAGAGAGTTGGTAGCAGCTACGAGTATTTGGGCGATAAGTTGTGTTGAAGAGCATTCGTTGCGTTAGGTGCAAGAAGGATTCGTATTTTTCCACCTGACTTTCGAAGAGATAGCGTTCTGGAAGAAAGGTATCTTATTAGGAGTTTGTAGACGCGCGAAAGCCATATAAAGGCTAGAGATGCCTATTGTTCGGCATGACCGCGCTTGTCGCTTAGATTATTCTCTCTCATACTCGTGTATCGGTACAATCCAATTTTTAAAATTTGGATTGGATTTCAATTCGAATGAGGTTGTTTTTTTGGATACACTGCTTTGTTGTGCATGACCTGATATTCTGAAAAAAGTGATTGATACGTTAAAAAGTAGCTAGTTTCTCCTTGACTGGCCTTGTTGAAGGCTAGTTGAGGGAAAGGAAGAAGGAGCGATCGACGCTGCCTTAAAGTGAAATAGCATTTAGTTCATTGGACATTTTGACACCTTCTTCACATACCCTTCCTTTTTCCAAACGAATCCCGAAATTAAATGCATACATGCACTTTTACACACACCTACAGACCTAGGTTCCCCCAGATTCCCTCTCAAAGTACATCCTTGGGTGTAATGTGAAGAGATGAGGAAGACACGGCGTATTGCCTCGAGGACCTTGGTTGGCCGGCCAAAACCGGACTGGAGTAAGGTCTTCGAACAAATGTACGGTGAGCTCAACATTGCTGTCGCACGGATAATTGAATTGCCCAATGGCTACGCAGCTATCTATGCGAAGGAGGCGAACATCGAAGCCCTCACCTCTCAGAGTGCCGCAGACAGCTTACAAAAAATAGACTTGGAACCAAAAACACCGCCACAAATACGATCACACAGAAGTGTAATCTGCCTCCGCCTCGACTACTGGGTTGTAGGTCCCTCTATCGACCAGATAACGAACCAGATTCTTCGGAATCACAAGTGGGAAAAAGTGTCCGAAGTTATTAAATTCAAGGACCACACCCACGTGATTAAAGTTGTATTCGCCGAGACCACAATGGCTATAAAAACAAAGGAAAACGGCCTTCTCTTCTTTAATGTCCGCATCTGCCCCAAGCAGATTAAACGTGAAGAGTTCGTTGACCTGCAAATGCGCTTCAAGTGCTACAGATATAAAGAACACACCACCGCACCTTGCCCCAACTCTAAAATTATACCTGTTCTGTGTCGAGGTATAGCTGTATAGACTAGCTCGGCGCTCAGAGTTTTACACGAGCACGGGCAGAGAGCTGTCCACAGGCCGCTGGAGATATGTCTGGGCGATTAATAAAGAGTGCCAATTACGGTTGACCCGGTTTAGATTAATGGCTTGCCAATTTGCAGTTCAAGGAATATATAAAGACAAATACCCCAAAATATAATTTTAATATATATATGAAAAAAGAGCCAATTTATATATATATATATATATATATATATATATATATATATATATATATATATATATATAAGAGGTAACAAATTACTTATGGTGGTTAAATGAATTAAATGATGATTAACGATGTAATCTGGGGATGACCATACACGATCGCATTACCTTCAAGGTCGGGCGAATTAGATGGGGGGTGGAAGATAACGGCGCAGGTCTTCAAAAAGATACTTCATGGAATCCTTACTTGGTGGACTTAAAGATGGAGTTGGATTACTTCGTGATGAAGAATGAGATTTTCTCTGCTTCACAAAGACGTAATTTAAACTCGAGACAATTGTGCTGATCGGCAGGGAGTCTCAGTTTCGAAATAGGGGAATCTTGAAGGGGTGGTGAAGATAAGAGGTTCGCACAACTCTCCGGGAAGAAGAGGGCTCGATAGCTTTCCTCTGACGAGATCTTCGACGAAGTACGACGACCGGTTACAGTGGTTCACGGGAAACATACGACAGTCTAAACGGAGTAGATGGCGAGCTTTCAATCTCCTCGAGAGAAGGTGAGCTTCGGGTTAAATACCCGTGTGGTTGCTCTACTAGACGCCTCAGGGCCTTGCTGTCCCCAAAGGATTTTTGGCGCCAGTCTAAGCAAACACAATTCAGGATAACGCTGCACACAGCCATATGTCGACCATGGCTGTGGCTCCTATTTAAGGTGATGTCTGCAAATGTTCAGCAGATAAAGAGAACCTGTGCTTCTTGCCGTCCAAACCCTAGTATATGTCTCCTTTGAAATGGTCCCCTTGCCCTTGTAAGGGCCTCAGCAGATCGTCTTTGTGTAATCAGCCCTAATCAAAGGAATATTCGGGAAACCCGTTTATACCCCGGAAGATTGTCCTGGATCTCTCTCGTCTCACTACATTGGTTGAGACTTTCTGCCGTCCGCAGACAAATCTTGATTTCGTGATTACTTCTTCCTGGAGCCGAGGTAATTTCAACCCATTTCGGAGTCTCTCTGGACGCCTCTGCATCGAGACCCATCAACGAAGACCTAGCAATTGGTCTTTCACATCCACAGTTCATCCTCCAGAGGTAACCGGGAGTCCTTTCCTCGTAAGTCCCACCTCTTCGTTCTCAGTCCTAAGAAGAATTCCCCATTTGGTGTAACGCCAATAGACTTGCTAAATCTTTCATTCAATTAAACTTATTGGATCACTTATATATTTGCCCGGACCTAGTTTCCTTTATTTTTGCCTGTCATAATATTATTTTTTCGTACTGATTATTATTTAAATTTCCATATTTATTTGTGCTCTTGTTCTTAATATTTGTATTAAAGTTTATTTTTGCAGAGGTATATCTTTCGAATAACCCTTGAGATGAACCCGGCAAACGTATTCCCATTTAAAGAGCCAACCTAATAATATCGCACTCTAAGTAGAAGGCCTTTATCTTTCCTCAATTCAATTGTACCCAAGCGTAGCGCCGATAGTGGCTGCCTGGCGTACCGTAGTGTGTACCTTTAGAGACCTTTTGGTCAGACGCCTTCGTCCCTCGACAAACACGACCAAGGTGATTATCGAAGTGTCTCAAATGACTGGTTTTACTAGAGCCGAAAGGGAGAAAATACCAGGTAACAACCCCTGCTTCCCTACTTAAAGTGGAACGAGCAGCTGACAAATGCAATATAATCATAACTTTAGTATAAGAGTCACAGGGCTAGTGAAAAACAAGCTCACTGATTATAATCTAGCATCTATTCCTGGAAGCCCCAAAGCCACAGAAATCCATCTTCAAGCACTAAAATGAACAATATTTCATCTGAATTAGGACTCGGTCAAGCACATCGCTGAAGACTCTATGAATGGAATGAGTTACACTTTCTGTAAACAGATGTTAGGAGTATTAACGGAAAGGACTCGGTCAAACATATCACTGAGAGGTGTGTGATTGGAAGGTGTGACACTCCCTGTAAGCTGATACTAACAGTATTGACCTCAAAAAAGTCGGTCAAAGACATCGCCTACTCGAGTTGATATATCTTTTTTTCTGTCTTGTTATTAATACTAAGAAAAAAAATCCTTTCGTTAGCCTCATGGATAAGGCGTTTAAATTTACTATCTGGCTACCGGGTTCGATTGCAAGCGAGAGCAAATGCAAAACTTTTCGGCGCTCGCGGTTGATTGCCCCCAATGAGTCAGTGCGTCGAGTCGGAGCAGTGAGCATGTTTTCTTTTTATCTTTTTCTCAAAAATTTTGATAACTCTTCTGGCGGTCGAGACGAAGGCACGGCCCCCAAAACAAGAAAAAAAAGAAAACTCTTCAATAGGCCATTTTACCACTGTGCTAAACGCTAGATATACGCTCAGGCAGCTCTACCCACGTAGATCTTTCACGCACAAAACCAATTACAATAACGATAGTGCTTCCTCGTTTATCTCTCCCCGCACACAAAACATAACCCTTCCGTTTCAGAAACTGGAGGAGGGGTTTTTAATCTCCGCACTCCCATTGCGCCGGACGGGTGGCACTCCCTTTGGTCATAAAAGGGAAATCTGTTCACATGTTGATGGCAAATGATAGTACTACATCACTGTCTGCACTTTCTCCAATGGGGGCTGGCTCCCTTTGCCAAGAGTTTGTCAATGGTCGAAATTCTAATCCTTAAGAGAATTTCATTATCCGTTCGTAGGACATCGTTCACGATGTAAAAGGGACATATTTCCCAATTTACTGACAGTTAAATAAATAAGACTTGATTGGCTATTCCACTTTTTATTATTTAGTTTTCGTGGTTTTCTTCTTCACTTATTCCTAATTTCCTCTTAACTTAAGCATTTGTGACATGGTTAACCGACTACACTTACCACATATAAACCTAACAAGCAACACATAAAACTATTCCATCATAAGAGACACTATCCAGCCTTCCTGAACACGCTAACCTCTAAAACAATCAGAGACTTGCCAATTCAAACAACCCTGAACAATTCACACACAATAATCCATATACTTCCATACACCCTCCCTTGACCGAAACAAGAACCCGCAGATTTACACCACTACCAAAATAATTAGTAGTATTAAATCTGAACCAACCAAAAGATTCCTAAACAGACACAATCATTCATAACAAACCCAGACATTCCAACAAATTTCACTACATAAAAAGAATTCCAAGCTCTAAAGGGGTAAAATTCTTTCTCCCGCATTTTTTGCAGTCAACACATCTAGCCTACACCTGAAGCGTGTCATACAAGACTTCTATTCTTCCATATCTCACAATTCTATTCCCAAAATATGAAAATTTATCTATACAGTACCAACTTTAAGCCATTTAATGGCCTAAGGTAACCCAAAGACGAAAGATGTAGAAAAGAAAATTACCCTTCGAAAAATAAAAAAAAATCTTCAAAACTCTGGCTATACATATAGTATCCATTGTCTCCGCTTCTTTGAGATGACGGGACGGAGGCTTAAACTACTCAACGAGTTTTCAAACTGAAAGACTAGATCAAGCCGGCGTATAAGCCGACCGATTGTCTCTTGCTGCGATACAAATTCTGTATTATATAAATTGCGCAAACATCCTATTCTGCTCCTCTTCCAAAATCTCAGAGAGTCTACTTCTTAACTAAATCAATCCACATACTTCTCTACATGTCACCCAACAAGATTCTGCTGGCTGTACTAAAGGATCAGCATGATCACAAAACGTGTCCAGCCCATACAAGTATGCTTCAATAAGCACAAGCTCATACAAGTAGGCTTTAATAAGCACAAAATTCATGCAAGTAGACTACAATAAGCACGAAGCTCATGTAAGTAGGCTTCAATAAGTACAAAGATCATACAAGTAGGCTTCAAATAGCACAAACCACTGCATAGCAGTATTTAGGCAAGAGTAGACATAAGTACATCTCCCACTCAGCTACAAAATATTTATGACACACTAGACACAAACTACAAAAAAAGTCTGAAAACTTTCTTACAAGTTGACACAAAGAAAAACATCCTGAACTTAGTAGATATAGAAAGAGATTTCACTTAGGGTTGACGTTTCTCTCACGCTATTCAACCCCTTGCTGCAGTGTATCCTTTATCTTGATCGTAATATTAGACTTTAGTGCCGATGACATGATTAACCCTCGTTCAAAATTCAACTCACGATAATCAAGGCGAAGGATAAAGGGATAGTTCACAATCCTCTAATTCTGGGACAACAGAAAAAGGCTATATCCTAAATCATAATCTGTCAGTCTTTACCTCTTCCTCTATTAGATACAAATATCACTTTCTCAGTTATATGTATTATCATCACCTCCACCCTCTTCACCCTTGACTTAAATGACATTTCACACTTTTTCACTTCTTTTAACATCCACATTTTCTTCTTGAGGGGGGAGGTGGGGGTACAAAATTGGTAATGGTCTCATTTTTTAGTTTATTTTTCAAAAATATATGACAGCTTTAAGAGATGAATGTGAGTATTGTTAATTTTAAATATAATTAAATGTTAAAAAATTAAAATTTTATAGTCATACCTTGAAACTGCTTCGTGCATTACGACAGCGAAAACGACGGAAAAGCAGCGTTTAATATTAATGGTAAGGGAGAAGTCGAAAACTCCCTGAAGGAAAGATTCCTTTGAACCGAAAATATTGCTTTTTTTTATTAGTGTCACGCCATACTTACACTTCTTTGAACCTTTGCAACTTTCGCAATTTAAGGGATGTAATTGATGTATACTCGGAAAAATGCCGAGTATTTTTCGCATAAACGAAACAAAAAAGGTAAATACAAAAGCCATATAAAAAAAACAGAAGAACAAAGGGCACTTTGATGCGTAATTAAGGATTTAATTTATTTGTAATTACATCACGAATAAGAAAATATTGTAGAGATTTTTTTTTTACATTAATGCCTTCTTGGAAGATGCCTAAACTTAAATTGTTTTAGAAAGTTCTGAAATAATTAAATATTTTTTTCGAAAATGGTGATCGTATAAACAAAATTGGAGACACCACTGGCTGCACTAGAATTTATGCTTAGTAGTCGCAAAAATATTTACAGGAAAGTTGCCACAAGTTACCACAAGTTCCACTTTTCTAATGGAAGCTAACGGGAAATTGCTACTTTTACGATACCTTGTACAAGCCACCTGAGAAAAATCTCCCCTAGGAGAAAGGCAGAATACAGTCAACAGAGCAAATATACGGTGCGGGCATCAATTGGTGTATTAGTGGGACCATATGAGAGCAAATATATGAATGTTGCTAACAGAAAAATTTAGAAAAAAATGAATGATGATAGGAGATATTTAAAAAATAGAAATAACTCGTAATTGTAACAAGTATGGGTAAATTAAATAAATTTCTGAACGTCACTATTTAAATTGAATGAGGAAAGGAGAATATTTCCGTGCTGTCAAAAATGACGGGGATATTTAGATAATAATTAATTCAGATAATGATCTCTAATTTAGGTAATAATTGTTGATTTAGATAATCATTATTAATTTAGATAATAATTATTAATTTAGATATTAATTGTGAATATATAGAATAATTTAGATAATAATTGTTAATATATAGAATAATTTAGATAATAATTGTTAATTTTAATAATATTTGTTAATATAGATAGCAATTGTTAATTTAAATAATAACTGTTAATATAGATAATAATTGTTAATACTAACAATTGCGGATTAATTGAATATCCAACTGAACTTAAAAATAACTTCCGTTTCGACTGGAAATACGTAATAATTATTATTGTCATAATTATTATTAATTTTATTATCTCGCAGAGTAGGTAGGTAAAGAACGCCATCCATTCCTTGGCATGGACGGCTCTCATTGACGGAATAATGAAACCAAAATAACGGTCGGTATGATAATCAGCGGTAAGCCGGTGGCAGGAGGGTACTGTCTGCTGGAGAAGGGGGTGTGGGAGGTGTCTGTAAGTATTTTGAGTTTTTCAAAAGGAACCAGTGGAGAAAAGGACCCATTTAGTGTCAAAAGGTATGTTGATCCATCTCCCATCGGCCGAATTCCTTGAAAGAGAGAAGTGGTTTTGTGTTTAGCTGTGAAGACAGGGAAGGAAGGAAAGCGAGGATGTGATTGGATATGCATTACGGCATAATGTCGCAATTAATTTTAAGGCAAATTTCAGGTTTTGTAGAGCTGAACATCCAAAATTTGGAAATTAAGACGAAAAAAAATCTGAAAATTTAGGGGGGGCGCCAAATTTTGCTTAAAAATGATCTTTTCCTTAGGGTGAGACTTTTTGTATTCAGTTCTTATAGTTCTCGTTCCTGAAGCTCAAAATGGGCAATTTTCGTACAGGAAGAAAATTTTCCCTTTAACTCCTTATGTATCTAAGGCTTAGGTAATTTTAGATTGAGGAATTCCTTGCTTGTAAACTACTCGGAGAGAAAATGAATTAATCGATGTATGACGAATTTACGATATATATTACAGAGTGTTTCCTATGGAGGGATATGACTTCACCTTTTGGAATGTATGTTATAGATTCACTCATCACATGCATTATTTATATTTTATACTAACGGGTCTTTCTATTATTCATTTTCAGGACTAAGATGAAATTTCTGATCAAGAATGGAAGAAAGTCTTTGCGAGAACAGAAAACATCATAGGAAACATCATTATGTGCCAAACAGAGCTGTTATTGCTGCTATTAGTGTGCAGCCCTATTGACTATGGTATTATAAATTCATAAGACCAGTTCCAGATCGGGGTTAAAACCAATACCGAGTTATTTCATTTTCCTTATTTGCAATACTTGTTTCCTCAAACAACAAATATTGAGAGATAAATGAACAAGGTGGATAAATATAATGAATGAAAGCGATACGAAAATGGTGATAGACTTAAGAATCGCTCGATTTTCTGAGGTGAAGAGGATACAATTGAAGTCAAAGCCATCCCATGGGGTTCAGAACCTCTCTCATTGCCACAACGTCACTCCCTTTTCTACCTGACAATGCAAACCATTCTTTTGGATAAGCATTCGCCTCAGTTGGTATACATCTAAAGAATTATAACTTACATAATATTTGACTGGTCTCATTTTAATATGCAAATCAACCATTATTATTTTATTTAAAATAAAATGGAAAATTTGAATGCCCCATCGTTCAATAAAGGGTTCTTTATTATTCATAAAATTTTTGTATTATATATATGTAGCTACATACTTCATTATTATACATGAGGTATAAAAAATCCCATTTTAAGAAAATTGGCTGAAAATTTCAGACTACCATTTTATTTTTGAATTCCTTTTTCAGTGCAAGACAATGGCTAAAGACTATTCCCACAGGTACTCTTTGGCCTTCCGTACCTTAATAGAGATAACGTTGAGTTAGGGCCTCAGCGAGACGAATTCAGCATTTAAAGTGATGATTTTCTTAACCTTTGAGCCACTCTGCTGATGCTTTTTGCATTTTTTTTATTTGCACTCGGATTCTTAGCGAAAAAGGCATAGAAAATTCTTGCTATTATGGACCCATTTCCCAAGAAATATTTCCCCAGTGCTTTGCTTACTTTAGGGAGGGTGATTAACTCGCTCACTTCTCATATAAGGTCCTTTATCGATTTGGAGCATTTTTAATACCATGGAGAGTAAATTTTTATACCGTTGAGGAACAATTGAAACAAAATTAAATTTATTAGAATATATTTAAATTTTTCTCTCATATTTTTCTTACCTATAACATTTTTATTGTCAAATCATTGTAAATACTTTATTGACTTATGATTTTGAAGAACCTGAGAAGAAATATGAATGAATTTTTGTGCCTTTATTTAGGATAAAAACGTCCTTACATAAGTGAAGAGATTGCGTGCAGTGCAAGCGAATAGGTTTAGAAAAAAATGACCAGGGAAAATCAATAAATGCTGTGAAGATGTGGAGACTTTCATAGCATTCAATGGCTGTGAGAGGCACTTATAGGAATATAGAGCTATAAAAACATCTATATGGAAATATTGAGTTACAGTAGTATATTATAATTCCATATTGCTGCAAAAAACAGCAAGATACGCTGAATTTTAAAGCGGTGTTGCAGGGCTTTGTGGAAAGCCGAGGGCGTGACCAGGCACCTAAGACGTCACGGCCATCCACTGCAGCTAAGAAAGTCTCCAGTCGTGACGGTCTTGCGTGCCACTGGACTCTGACTCTCAAGGCCGAACGAGTGAAACGGTCTGACCACTTTATAAGCATTTCCGCACCGGTTCTGATGTCATCGTCGAAATAGATGGAATACTACTATACGCTAAATTTTATGATCATTGTTATTAATATGATATTAGATACAAGAGCTAATAAATTTTTAACAAAGTTATTTGTGTGAACTGTAAAATTGAAAAAGAACCAGTGCTTAAATGAAATATTTCCTTGATATTTTCCATTGATATTCGTATCATTTTTTAATTGCTTTAATCCTTTGCGAAATGTGAAGTTGACGTTTTTTGCTGTTAGGCTAAAACAATTCTCCTGTCAATAAGAAGTCACGATTAAATTTAAAATCCTTTTAAGTATATAATACAATAGAGTCCTTCACAAAGGTCATCATACCAACTATAGAAGGACTTAACAGAAGAGGTTAGTCTTAAAGGCAACAGCGAAAGGGATGGTATGTATATCAGTAGGCTGACCATTCCACATTCTAGGAGCAAATATCAAGAAAGCACGAATCCTTATCAAGCACAGACGACTGCGAGGTCCAAGCAATTAAGTGACAGCCATGGCGAAGGGATCTCAAAGGCCAGGGTAGATTCAATGAGGAAGAGTGGTATTAGGGAGTAGAGATATTTAAAATATTGAAGGTAATAAGGAGGACCTTTAGGGTGTTTCTAGATAAAAGAGCTAATCAGTGGAGTTCAAGGAAACAGGGTGTTTTCTCAGTAGAAACATCTGCGGTGGGGAAGAACACGTCCATCAAATTTTTGAACTAGTTGAACAGTCATCAAATATGGAAGTCCAGAAAGTGGGTATGGGAATCTTGAAACTAATATGATAAAGGTTGGAGCGGATACGGCTAAGATTAGAGACACAGGAGAGAGAAGATTCACAGACATCAGCAAAATGGGTTTTGAGAGATAATTGCAAATTAAGAAGTTATAGAATGTAGGTCGGACTAGAACCAGATACTCGGCGAAATCGGTGATTTATATTTAGGATTGGTGCTACAGTGCTGACTAGCATTGAACCCAGACTGTGGCATATCATCAGTGTTAGAGCAGAACAGTGGAGGTCAAATCCTGGCTGACATTAGCCTTTCATGGAGTTTGTAATCAAACGGGAGTTAGACTGTGGAAGATAGCTTACCGAGTTGTTGGGATTCATGTTGTGTTTCCTTTAAGAATGAGAAAACAACATAAATATGGTGGCACTAGACTCGTTGAAAGTGAGGTGTTAGATACGTATACCAATGGGGTTGAGAGAAGAACGTAAAGGAATTGAAGACTGAGAATTGTAAGAAAAAGAATAGAGAAGAACAGGTCTTTTACAAGGAGATAAGGAGGAGGTACATTTCTTTGAAAACACAGGGGAGGGAGAAAGAAGTAGGGTGGAAGTACCAAGTACCAAGGGCTGAGGTAGTCGTAGATCGGATATGAACACTTTCTTTGGAGAAGAGAACAGAGGAATCGGCAAGGTAAAGGACAGTGTTCATATATAAAATTAATCAGCTTTTCTTATCAACGAATGTCTTTAACATATTTTTATGCTGTAGAATAGTTTTGTAGTGGCGTGCACGTGACTCTATAAGTTACTATGTCGGTCCGTAGGTTTGTCGGTCGGATGGTAACCATTTTACTTTTCAATGTTTTTTTTTGGCCATAACATCGTAACTTTTCTTCCGATACTAACGAAATTTGCAAATCACATTTCCATTTACATTTCCTTTCGAATGATATAATGCCAAGGTCCTCCTAAGATTAGTCCGGGAATTATGAAAAGAAAACGACCTATGGGTCAGATTGCCACACTTGTTGAAAGTTCTGCAGATCATAAATCATAAAGTCATAATTCTGAATAACTGAGAGCACGCGACTTGGGTTTGTTGACCTTGGTTTTTAATTAAACTTTGCCAACTCCGCATGTTTCTGTTTTCAATCCTTTTAACCTCTAAGGTCGAGCCAATGATGTAATTCATTTTTTTTGTTGAATATAAGTGTAAGACTGTGTAAAGATAACCTACCACGTGCTTTACGACTCATCTGTAACTTACCTCGTAACTTCTGGGAAGCGCTGTTCGATAACCTTCTACCTAGCCTACGCCGTAGCGACTGGAAACCGCGGATCGAGGACCTAAAAGCCGGCGTGAATTTCGTCACGTAGGCGCTCATGGTGACGAGAAGAATTAGAGCCGATCCGGAGTTCATACAGCGAGGACCTGCTGATACCTACAGACCCCTGCCAGCATCTGCCGCTTTTTCTTCTGCCACTGCACCGATTGCAAGCTACCGCTTTACTCGTCTCTCTCACTCTCATCAAGAAGTCGGAATACGCTTGGGTTCGTACGACTCTCTCCGTTTCCAGGACAACTGCCATCCGTGTATTGCCTCACTACTTCAGTGATAGGTATTTGGAGTATTTAATTTCATCTTGCGCCCCATTCTTAGAGTCTCGTTATCGAGACCTACAGCTATTTATAAAGGAAGTTAGACGGAGGGGTATATTCCGTTCCTGGACCGATTGTCCGGAGTAGCAGTACTTACTTTGTAACGACGTGTTGTCGTTGGTGGTTTAATTCTGTAGCATATTTAATGCACTGTATTTATTTGATAAGTTTACATTGTATTTAATGTGACCCATTTTGTGCACTGTATTTATTTAATACACTTGCATCTCTTATTGTATTATTATACCCTCGCAAATATCTAAGCACCTTCCTGTGGACCTATTTATTTCCTGTTTTAGGGCCGAGAGAACTTAGTTCCTCGTTTTGCCTTTAACGACTAGCAAGGAAAAAAACTAACAAGACATCTGAGTAGAGTGTTCCAGGAAAAATCCAAAAATATTCTGTTAACGGTTAGCCATAGCGATTCAATGTGAGATAGAGTTTAAAATCCAGAGAATTATAAGCCGAGATAAAAGTTTACTGATACAATTATAGGTTGCACTTAAGATATAACAAAAAAGAATTGTTATAAATCTAAACTTAGCTAAGTGGCTCCTGGATACAATCTATCTCTCGGGACAGCAGCATCAAGAAACCCCGCCGACCAAACGTGTTTTATTCTCCAGTTATCTAGTTCTGTGTATTTCTAGATCTGATGTTAATTGTGTAAGTGTCGTGCATATTGGCAATTTGTGTGGAGCTGTGTTTGGTTCCTAATGGCAGCGGAAAAGATGCCTGTATCAGTCGACTCGGTGCAGTATTTGTAATTTTAGTTTTTCGGTGTTGATCCTAACGGATCCTTGCCGGAGTGACCTGTTTATGCCTTGGAAGGTACCAGATTGTATGGCATTGAAAGTATGATTGTATGAGAAATGAAGTGGATGCTATGTTATGTGTGTGCAGTTGGAGCCATAGTTTAGCGTTAGATTTGTTGCAATCTTGCACTTGTTTCATGGAAGATGGTATGGGTCTTGCATGGAGTAGCATTGCTGGATCTGGTTTGGATTGCTATTGATAATTATAAAGTTCAAAGGGTTATTTCATAGCACGACCTTGTATAAGATTGAAGATGGTTAAATTGGTTGCTCATATGTATCTGGTGATGAAGTGGTGTGCTTAGTTTTGTAGGTTTTGCAGTGTGATATCTTGAGTAAATGCAAAATTGGTCCCATGAAATTGCATAGGTGATTGTATGAGGGATTTGTGGAGGTAAAGGAAGAGCGCACAATAGACCTCATGATTTACGAGTTCACAACAGGTACCCGTGTTACCACTGCTGTAAAAAAAAAACGGAAAGGAAGCGTATAGTGATATGTTTTGAACGAGAAAAATCGCCCCCGATTCTTTCAAAAGTTTCGAGAATAGGAGGAAAGCTTGAAGGATTCACTTCGCTTTCGGTGTCATGTTTCCCTTTACGATCAACAATTGAGAGCAACCTCAAAGTGAAATGATACTTCAACTGTTGAAAATTTTGCTACAAAGCTTACTTTATCATTACCTAACATAGATCGGAGTTTTTGAAAAATTAATATGGTACCTAAGTTAGGAAAATGGATTCCACACGACCTGACTGAACTCAATCGGAGAGAATGTCCAATCCTCTCTTTGCTCTTTATTTTCCATAAGGTAATTCTTCCAATTTTAATTGCATTGTTACACTAGTGAAATTTGGTGTTTTACAAAACTGTTAAGCGCTGTAGGCAGTTTATTCAACCAGAGAAACACGCAAGACCTGAATCAAAACAAGATCTTTAGCCCAATAAAGCTTAGTAAGGATTTAGTGATATGTGGGAAGGACGACAGGGATAGTATTCACTTAGAAATCCTATCACCGTAGAATATAAGATGTGTATTTTGGTCACTCGAAATGGTGTTTTGTTTATATGAATGCGAATAAGCGTCCCACGCCTGAAAAATCACTTTTTAAAAGATAAAAGAGCTGTTTAGAAAAAGGATTGAACATCTATCATTTATTTCGAATGTTAAAAGATTTGGATGATGAGCAACACGATGATTTATTAGATGGACTAAAATTGAACATTGGCGACTTCTTTGTTTACAAAATTCATGGCATAAGTTATAAATGGCAATATTACTCTTAGGTAGAACATCTGTTGGCATATTGAAAATAGCCATCTTAGATTGAAATTATTTTCCCCTTTCCCTTCGCGATTATCAGTAACTTTGTTTCCATGGAAACCAAGTAAAATTAATTTTCAGTCCAAAGGAAAGTTTTAGGACCGTTGCAAGCTCTAATAAATTAAATTTTATGAACTTTAGTTACTAAGGTTAGGTTAATACGAAAATTTATTTTTCCATTTTAAATGAGGAAGGGGAGCCACGCGTTGGGGGGTCAGGGGACTCTGGAACTAGGAGCTTTCGCAACGGCGGAGTGATGTGTTGTGTTTGTGAAGAAAGTATGGGGATAAGCCAGCTGCGCTGTGATTTCCTTTGCGTGATTTATTTGTGTCGTTTCTTGTTTACCTCAGTGCTTCGCCAATAGGCTATTAGTTGTCGCTCCGTGCGCTCTTTCTCGCTGGAATTGAACCCGGTATTAAGGGCGATAAATCCATCTTACTTTCTATAAAGTAATAAATATATGTTGATTTAAAATAATATTTTAATGTAATCAACGAAAACCTCTCAAATTCATCGTTGCATTATTTAATCGTTGCTTATAAAGTTTAAAACACATGATTTCATTATTCTTCATTTTTATTGTACTATTAACATGTTGGTCCTATACTTCTAAATCTACTCTGGATTCAGGAAAATGGGCAATTCTTAATCGTTATTCATTTATTTGAAGTAAAATTTACCATATACGTTTTTATAATAAATTTAAATTTTCGCTCTAGTTTAATCGTTGGCTAAAAATCCACCCCCCTTTCTAACTTACATCTAATGATAGAATGACAATTTTTCCTAAATTGAGGGTAGATTTGAGAGAAAAATCAAGAAGCTTTGAAATAAAGATGAAGCCTCTTATAACCTCGTGTTTTACAAAAGCAGTAAACAAATTCAATGTCAAATAAATTGAATATTATGATTTTAAAATTATAAAAGTGAAGATTTTATGTTTACAATTGCAGTAAAGACATTCAGTCATATGAATTGAATTTTACGAGTTTAAAAATCCAAAATTAAAGATATTATTTGGTCGTTTTGTGATCAATTCGAGATTGTTTGATCTTCTATATTAATTGAAAATGCCTGTTATTATGATGATCATGTAATCATTTTTAGTATATTATAGATAAACATTAGGTTTCGTTCATTGTATGCAGAATAATTTAGTTCTAATGGTAAAACGGTAGTGTTTTCTTCGGGAATAATTTGCCAACTGCCAAACCTTGACCAAATACCGTTTTAGAGTCCGAAAAATGTTGAATCGAAGTTTAGTTACCCATCTTATTAGGATAGTGAATGGTGGATGCTCCTTTAGTATACAATAAGATTCACTCTATATGTAAGATTTACAACGGAACTTAGGGGTTAGGTTTTTTTGCTGCACAGTGTACAAAATAAGGAGTCTCGATTGAATCGTTTGACTTTAAAATTTCCTTTCACTAAAGTTTAGATTGGAAATACCAATTAAGCTCCATTATAAGCAATATCTCTCGATAAAATATAACTATGTATATTATATGGGTAAAGTAAAGTAAAGTAGAAAAGGTGTGGAAGGTGAGATAGAATAGATCGCCAAGCTCCTCCCCCTCCTCCTTTGGTCATCCCTAGATGATCAGAGGGGGAGAAGATGGCACTAGGCCCTCCCAGTCTCCCCTCTCCCTCTAGAGTCCTATTGGACTCCTGGATAGGAGAGAGGGAGACAGTGAGAAGGACAGGGAGAGGAAGAGGACATGAAAAGGGGGATAGCAAAGTTTGAAGTATTGTGGAAGATTAAAAGGAGACCAAGGTGGTCGGTGGACCTACAGCTTTACGTGGAATCCGAACCACGGTGTGTACTCTATCCTGTCTATTCATTCAATCTCTAGTGCCCCTGTCCCAGGTATGCTGTGTTAAGCCCAGTGTGAAGGATAGAAAAAAATTTAGATGGAAAAGAAGGAAGTAGAATATGTGAAGTTAAATGCAAAGTATACGTGGAGGTCACGCTAATCTCTGGCATTTAGAAATGTTATAGTTTAGAATTCAAATAAATAGAAATAGTTGCCTGAGGATCAGGATTATCCTTTATGTTCGTTTTATGTCATTTTTTAAAATCTGTTATTGTTGCTGTGATGTGGCGTTCAAACCGTTGTTTTAGTTTTTTTCCTTCACTGGTATAAAGTTTTCGCCTTTCTATTTTATTATACCTGTTTCTTCTTGTTTATCCTTCTATGTTTCTTTTTATTATTTATAGCTTTTCCTAACTTTGTTTATTAACTCCCTCTGTTTGTTTTCATCATGTGAACACTTCGTCCTCTTCTTCATTGATCTTTGAAGTATAGGTGGGGAAGTCTGTTAGTGCTTCCCCTTCTTATCTCTGGGCGATTTTGGCCATTAGTTCCTCTCCTATCTCGCGTTGCGTGGTTTGGATGAGTTTTTTTACCCTTTTCTCTATAATCCTGTTGATTGGCTAAATTCTTGCTGAGATGAAAATCTTGCTGTCTTCTTCTGTCTATTCTTCTTTTGTTTGTGATTATCAAAACTGCTTTGTTGTGTATTCGTTGCAGTGCGATAACATTACTTTTTGAGATTGTACACAATGGTATCACCAGGTATACCATTGTTTACTGGATTAAGGCTTGATGACTTTTCTTCTTGTTTTTTTATTTTAAGTGTTCTGAGCCTGAATAGTAACTTGAATCTCGTTTTTCCTTTTATACTCTTTCTCTCATATGCTTGGTGTATCCTCTCTTCGTAATCTTCAATCCTAGCACTGTAGCTTCGTTTGTGTATTCGTATCTGTTTCCTTCGATCACAATGTTGCTGAGTCTCCTCCTGTCTATTGGAAAGATTTTAAATTTATGTCTGTTAGTGCTGATCTTCTACTGTTTTTTTCTAAGCGTCTTTCCGTCATGTTTCTTCTGCCGTCAGTCTTGCTTGCATATCAGGGTTCCTATAATGGCAGACGACAATCTGTGTGATGTCATCTGTGAACTGTATATTTAGGCACCCGTATGTAGCTGGCGGAGGAGTGTCCGAGGTATATACAGAGTGTAATGTTCGACTCAGACATCCTCCATGCGGAAGGCCAGCTGACAACACTTGGCAGAAGGCAACACTGAAACTGGCTAGTACGGCATCTGATAGACTGAAAACAAAGAGGATGCAGAGCCAAATCCTGACGAGTATTTTTCCTTGCTACAAAGCAATTTGGCAAGGAAATATACAGCGAGTGATACGGATTGGATTGTATCTTATAGAGCATGCACACATTGCTGATCTTCCGGCTATGTACAAGGTTCCATTGAAACTCATACAGAAGAAACAAGACGGAAAGACTATGTGAATATAGAAACTATTGTAAACAGGTTCCTAAAGCTGTTTTTACTGCCTGCAGTAATTATGAGAAACAAAAATTCGGTGATCGCCAAGCAAACCAACGAGAATTTTATAAATTTGTAGAAAATGACACGAGGCATAAAAGTGGTGTTCAAAATCTTGTTGTAAATGATGAGCTTATTACAACCGATTAGGAAAAGGCCGTGGCTCTCACTCAACAATATAGTTCTGTCTTCTGTAGAGATAACACCATACCAGAGCTGCTTGACCTAAATCTTTATTCTACGATGGATACATTCGCTATCACTGAAAACGATGTGGTGGCGACGATAAGATCGATGAACTTGAATAGCTCACCTGGTCCCGAGATGATTCACCCAAGAGTCATCAAAGAACTGTCTTGTCACCTGTTTCTTCCCCTAGTTATCTTGTTTCAGGCCTGTGACTAATGTAGCCATTTCAGATAAATGGAAAGCTGGTGAAATTATCCCTATATACCAGCCTAAAAGTGATGCTGGCCTGCCAAGCTCGTATAGACCCATATGTTTAACAAGCGTAGTGAGCAAATTGTTTAAGCGAATTATATATGGTCAACCTCTATCCCATGTTTTTGCGAACAATGTCATGTCTGAAAAGCAACACGGATTTTTAAAAAGACGGTCAACAACAACTAACTTGATGCAGTGTTGGGATGATTGGACTAAAATGAGGGATAATAAGGAACCAGTTGATGTCATGTATGTAGATCTGGAAAAGGCATTTGATACCGTGGTACATTCAAAACTAGTGGTCAAACTGAATCATATAGGAGTCGTAGGGCAAACTCTTAATATACTGAAGAACTACCTATTGAATCGAAGCCAAACTGTGAAAGTAAATAATGAAACATCGCAACTATCGCATGTGTTGAGCGGAATACCACAATGAACGTTATTAGGTCCACTAATGATAGCTACCGCCATTTTTTGTATCAAAAAAATGCCTGAAAGTAAACAAACCGAAAACGTTGTTTACGTAGGCCATTTTTTTTTACAAAATTGCCCGAAAAAACGAAAGAAACACGCTGTTTCCGTACTAATTGCATGGTTATACTTCCGAAATAGCGAAGAGGAAAGCCTATTTATTTTGCGCGTCTGCGTCCTATTCGAAATCTAGCTGACTTGAATCACGTTTTATTTTCGAGCATCTAAATTCAAAGTTAGGGTTCATATCTAATGCTCGGCCACAAATGTCGCATTCGCTTTTAATTCGCACTAAATTATGAACATCCAAAAAGGTGTTTAATTTATCTTTATCAGAAACTAGGGTTAATAATTCCGCAATAGAAGACGGACAAAGTTCACAATTTGATGATTATTTTCAAACTGCGTAAAAGGGAAATGTTTGACACCCAAACTGCTAAAAAACAAGTAGTTCCTTGAAATGATCTAGCTAATTACATTTAAATGTATAAAAGAAGGTAAGAAAAATAGTAAAATGGGGAAAAATATATTGACAAAAAAGGATAATAAAAAGCTAATAAGTTGGAAAAAAATTGAAATCAAGCATTTCTGAACGTCATAACCCCCCCCCCCCATATTATAATTCGCAAAACGATTAAAGACGCTGACATGATGTAGTTAAAGCATTCACCTCTGTAAACGTCAAAACATTATAACAATTAGGATTATATACTGGGGGGCTGTGCCCCCCAGACACCCCCAATTGTGGTCCTCCCCCTTGTGTTTACCCCCACACGAGCCGTCCCCTTAAATGTACTCCAAAAACGTGAAACATTTTGGAATACGGACAAAAATATTACGTTTTATCGGCCGGGCCGCTCGTCTACATATTTACCCACTAATGTTTATCATCTATATAAACGACCTAACTGACGTTATCAGCGAGCAGACCCGAATCACATTATATGCAGACGATTCAAAACTATACAGAAAATGTTTAAGTATACAGGACTGCCTTGAACTCTATGACGACATGATCAATATGTGCGAGTGGTTCGAAACATGGCAGCTACGGATTAACTTGAAAAAAACCGAAGTCCTCCAAATAGGCCCAGGAAATAGGAACTTCAACTATTTCATCCAACACAATCACATCGGTAACATAGAATTTTGTCGAGATCTGGGAGTCTGCATGGCGAATGATCTTTCAATCAGCCACCACTGCTTTAAACGTAGCGAGAATTGCATACTTTCGGTTATATCAGTTCAAAAGAACTTCGGATGTGCGGTTCAAACTCCTTATTTTCAAAACCTACATAAGGTCATTATTGGAAAGTAACACCGAAATAGGGAGCCCGTCAAAAATCCAGTATTGAATATATCGAGAGAGTACAGCGAAAATTTACAAAAACCATCAAATATGAGAGATACGCCGTACTCGTATCTCCGGCGCCTCAATTTGCTCCAGATTGAATCACTTGAAATACGAAGAATAAAATCCGATCTAGTCTATTTATATAAAATCATTCATAGTCTGGTCGAAATAGACTTCGACTCCATGTTTAGTTTCACCCGCAGACCAACAAGAGACACTCCTTTAAACTAAATGTTGAATTTGCTAGAACAAATTGTAGAAACTATTCCTTCGCATGCAGATTTGTGCCGATTTGGAATCAACTACCAATATCTGTAGTAATTGCTAATAATGTTCAAACTTTTAAAAGATTATTGGAAAATGTAAACCTGACTTTTTTTGTAGAGGGCGCGCTTACACAGCTCCTTGAAGCTTTGTGCGTCCTGGATATTATGCATAACTATTTAATGTGTATATCATGTCTCTACCTTAGAAGAGAAGAACAAACAATTACTTCCAGCACATAACAGATAAAGTTGAAGATGAGTTGCTCGGCTACTTGTTCCTGCGGCCGAGCAGAGCGAACGGGGGGTAAGGGTTGACGTAGCTCCCCCATAACACGGCTTGAAACCGGCTTCCAGTAACCAAACACAAGAATAACCAAACGCATGGACGAATAATCTAGAAATATAACTTAGCAGCCGAGCAGCTTATCTTCAACTTTACTCACATAACAAATCACTCTTCCGACTGTGGAAGTTGCCGAAGGAGTTTACAGTTCCACACTCACTTGTTAGGAAGCGAGGCTTTTCCTTAGGCCATACAGAGTTCTCTCCTCGCTGGTTGGTGACAAAACACACTATTGGTCACTCCCTGCCCAAGATAACCGTGGGCCCTTGTTCCATACGGGTTCACCATAAATATCTTACTGATCTTTATGCAATTTTCTTTTTATGGCTGCATAATTGAAGTTTATTAGAGAGCAATTCATTTCATTTTTTTGCTTGAAGTGATTAAAAACTAACAAAGTGGCGCGGGATAAAACGATTCCGAGCTCTTTGCTAAAAGGGAGGAAAATGATTGGAACCTCATTTCTTTTTTCCTTTTGAAATGTTTTATACAAATTCTAAGTGTTATTACATAATATAAGGCCCCAAACCGCCCCTATTTTCTCCTGTACTAATTTTTACGAACATATTCTTGCCCATATACTTAGCGTTAACATCCTTTATTATTATTCCAATTCATTTTACTTATTCAACTTCGGCTTCTTATTTCTCCCTCTACTGGGCCAAAATGTCTTCGTTGCTTAGAACCATTTCCTCGATAAGATTTATTATTTATTTTAGGTTTAACGCCCTCTTTAATCCTATGATGGGTGTGAACAGGCACGCAAAAGAGTGGGTTTTTTTTTAAGAGGTGCGAAACAAGGCGGATTTTCACATAATCCTAGATTCCCCTCAAATGGGGTTGCTGATCCTAATCTGGGGTTAAGTTAAACCCATTTTGTGATAGAATACGAGGTTAGTCAATATTTAGGGGTTAGTCAATCTTTATTACTTTAATGCTGATTTCAAAATGTTGGGACAGCCTGTTTATATTTTTATTCCATTGACTAAAATTTAATTCCTGATGCATCAATCATGTTTTCTGCAATGTTTCTCACCTCTAAAATAGCCAATAAAGAAGATTTAATAGGGAGTTGTTTTCTCGTTATTATGTTTTAATGGCTTCATTTTATGGCTTAATTGCTCCGAATTTATCAATATTTAATCTTCAAAGTAACTCCAATAAATTTGTTTTATGGGGATACAAATTTCTTGGAGATTTATGAGTAGCAGCCCAAAATACCTCATAAAATTGATCACTTATGTAAATCATTTAAAGAACTATGATTGAAGCTTCTGTTACAGTTATACGCTACGTTTGAGAAGATCTTTGGCTTGGTGGGTGGATAAATGTGGTATCTAGGATGGATATACTAATGTTGAATTTCGGGGTGTCATCTGAAGAGAGCTTTAGCGACCTGATTGATATATACCCTACAAATAGCATTCGTGGTAATCCAATGGTGGCTTGGGAAGGTTGATGGATTTCGTAGATATTAATAGCCTGATTTTCTATTATTTATCTCACGCAAGTTTAGATGAATTTATAAAACTTTTTAAATATTATTTTGGTGTTTCTAGGATTATATTTTGGATTTAAAATAAATTTTTAGATGAATAAAAATGATTAACTTATAGGTTAGAATATGTCTAGAAGAAATTATAAAGTATGATGGTTTTTAGTCACCGTAACGGGTCAGGTTAAAACAACTAAAAGAATTCATGGTCTTATTATCACGGGAGTGTAATAGCTACTGAGGATAAAGGAAAGAATCCTTTCTTCATATAAGACGAAACGTTCCTTTATTTCTGAAGAGGAGGAAGACTGATCTTCATGTTCGTCCCTCAGAACCATTGACCTGATTTAGGGGATGACTTTAGGAAGCATTTCAGCTGAATGGTTTGTTTCATCACTTGAGTTTGTTTCATCGCTTGAGTTTGTTTCATCGCTTGTTACTAGACACTTGTATATTATTTTGCTGGGGGAAATTTTCTCTAATGGAACTTATTTGGGAGATTTCCTTTGACTTCTTTGGATATTCCTTGATTTTGAATTTCCTCTTTATCGCATTTTCCTGTCCTTACGAGGTGAGAGAAAGTTATTAAGTGTTGTCAAATTTTCCTTGGTCAATTTTTCATTAAAAATGATATCCAATTTTAGGTGTTTAGGTTATCGTGTGATACAAGACAGAACATCAAATTTATTGATTTTTGTTCCATCCATAAAGTCTTAAGTAAATGAAGTCATCAAAAGCACTGAGAAGAAAGAGAGGTTCAGTGTTGTTTTCAACTTCGCAAACAAAATATATTTCCACGACGTTTAACTAATTAGAAAAAAAGTTTAAAATAAACAGGCAATGGATTGGCCACTCTCCCCTCCCCCCCCATCCTACGGAGGAAGCTTGCGCTTCGCTACTTAGATTAAAACTTAAAATCTCAAAAAAAGCAGCCATGGTGAAATTTTTATAAATTTTCTGAACTTCGCCAATTATAATAATTTTAAAAAGGAACTCTAAACTAAATTTTTCGCCTTTCAAAATATCACGTTGCTAAAATATTGAGTTATAGAAGAAGATATATAAGAATAAATTTTCTGAACTTCACCATTTGTAATTCTTTGAGTTTTAAAAAATTCACAGAATTTCGATACTTATATTTATTTCTAAACTTCACCATTTTGTTTTTTGATATTATAAAATAATTATTAGAAATAACTTTGATAAAAAAACATTAGTCATAACAAACTAAGATGAAATTATTATTCAAATACTCAAAAAAAATCCCCTTCTTAAATTAGGGAGTTAGCGATGATGATGAAGTGATTATGTTAGTGAACTTACAATTTATGAAAATTAGGTAAAATTATGGTTTAATCGAATCATTTTTCGCTGCTTTGTGGACGGCTAAAAAGAGTTCTTATAAAAACATTTTTTGATTAGTTTTAATTAAGTGAGAAGAAATGTAATTTTAATGGGGGGAGGGGAATCACTTATAAATAAATAGTGAAATTGGAATACAGGAATCTCCCTTGATACCTTATTACCATGACTTTGGAAACTATCGAACGGTTAGGTGTTAATAAACATCATTGTTCACTTAAGGAGCATGGTAGTAATTATGAGTTTTTCAGCATCTGGAACAATGGCCTGGCGGATAATAGCCGTTGAACAATTGCCAGGCAGATAATAGCCGGGCGGACCATTGCCAAGCGGATAATAGTCGGGCAGACAATTGCCAAGTGGATAATAGTCGGGCGGACAATTACCAAGTGGATAATAGCCGGGCGGACAATTGCCTAACATTCAGAAAATGAGTAGCGCTACCCGAAAATTCAATATTGCCTCCAATTGTTTGCCTGATAATTGTCTAACTGGGATTTTTTTCACTTCCATTGATTTTCTGTCAGTCATTTGTCCCCCTTTTAATTGTTTTAGAAACAACAATTTTTACGAGAATAGTTCCTAGCCCAATAGATCGACTAATCACACCCAACATAGCTCATTGGGCCAATACTATATCTACAATTATAGAGGAACAAGTAAAGAGCAGCAACATGTTGGAAATTTGTAAATCCTTAGCAATAAACTTGAGAAATAGCAAAGCTACGTTCCTAAATTACGAAATTTATGCGTATGCAAATTAATTCCAAAATGGTGTTAAAGTAAATTAAAAAAAAATATATATATTAAATCTAAACCTTAATTTTGCTTTCATTTTCTAATTTAATTCCAAATAGCATAATAAGAAATTTGTGCCAAAAATAAATACATGTATAATTTGGTAATTTACCTCCCAAATTATATATACGCATATTTTTTTCAGTTTACCTACAATATTAAATACATGTAGGTATATTTTGGTAATTTAACTGCGTATACATTTGAATTATTCTAACGTTTCAATGATTAGTCCCTTCTCTGGAAAGGGGTCCTGTATCCAAGCGGCAAATGAACCGAGAGAAATCCGGACCAACTCGCTCGTGTGAACCAACTCGAAACAGACAGGGTGAAATGTTAATAGCTTTCCACTTTGTCTCCTACAACTCAATCCTGTTCCAAACACCAATATGGAAATGAGTTTGGAACAAGTGCGTGCTTCCATTCTCAAATATCTGTATTCAAAGGAAGGAATACCATTTCGAAATGCCGTTCACCCGAACATCATTCAAAACATTGGTTGGAATGTTAGTTAGCGGAAGTTTAGCCAGCGAAATCCGAGCGCATATTTTGGCTGAAGTCAAATTCTTGCGAGCTTGTCAACGGATTTCCTGAGCGCTGTCAATAGGCTTTGCTTAATGGACTGGTCATCAATATTGCATTTGCGCTTTTGCAATTGTGTAACGATTTTGTTTTCATTATTTTGACGATAAATCTCGGTAAAAGACACCTTTAGTAGCAATGTAGCAGTTATCGAATTGAAACTAAGATGAAATTGTTTTGAATTCAGAGGGAGGGGGGGCATATTTAGGCTTAGTTTAAAAGAAACTGATAAATGAATAGTTTGAAAGATGATTTACTTATTATTTATGAATCCATTAGCAGAAAAGTCATCCCAAATCGTGAATCTATCCGACGAATAACCATATCCGATTTGCCTTAACTTCGCTGTAATCGAAAGTGGGTTTCCACTCGACTAAACCCTTGATATCAAAGGGTGGAATTAGAAAGGAAATCTGAATAAATGGAAAAAAATAAAAGAATATGAAAGGAACCAACGAATTAAAGGAAATTAAAATAAAATAAAATTAAATATAAACGTAAGAATAGGGAGAAAAATTTAATAAAATAAAAATAATTTGATAAGAAGGTATTCACATTACATTTAAAGAAATGAAAAGTAAGAAAAATAAAGGAAAAAAAGAGAAAAATAAATTAAAATCGAAAGTAAATAAAAGTAGTGAAAAAGTAATGAAAGTAGAAAAATGAAATATGAATAGAGTAAAAGAAATGCAAGTAAATAAAAGATATGAAAGTAGAAAAAGAAATGAAAGAAGAGGGAATAAATGAAAATAAAGAAAAAGGGATAGAAATATAAAAAGAATATAGTAGAGAAAATTTAAAGAGAAAAATACAAATAAAGAAATCAAAGGTTGAGAAAGAAAGGGTAGCTCAAATGAGATACTCCACTCCCTTAGGACTTCCCCTTTTCTCCTTCAATTCTATAATTTCCATCTTTAATACTAATACTACTACTAGTTTTAAAATTAATAGTAATATTTCTAATTTTAGTACTATCATATCCCACCTTGCAACACATAAACCCTGATTTTTTTAATTGACAATGTTTATAAACTGTGATATACTTAAAGGAAAATTGGATTCTAAAATTATGAAATTTAAAGTTAAAATTTGATTCAAAATTATTAAATAAGTGAATTTTCGAAAAGGTCCAAAAAAAATCTGTGTCCTATAAATAGGACGCTGGGCAAATATGGTTCAAAATTATTGTTTGTGTTCCCTTTATAGGATGGTGCTCGTCAAGGGGTGAATAAGGGAAAGAGATAATAGAATAGGTTAGAGTTAAGTTAGATATAAGGAATTTTAGAATAGTATAAAAGATCGATGATGCAAAAAGTAAGTGATGATTTCCGTGATTTGGTATGTGTTAGGTAATCCGAAGAGAAAAAATAGCTCAAAATAACGTGGTATTAAAGAAGGTATCGAACATTCAATAAATGGTCTCTAGTCCGGCATTAATTATGTGGTGAGCAGTGAAGGAAAGGGACCTAGTGCTGGAAGATAAACATATCTAACTGCATAAATTGAATAGTTTGAGACAATTGAGAAGTAATGTTCATACCTTAGACCCTGGTTGATGCCAAAAATGAAGAAATTTTGCACAGTGAAGTTGTCTGGTCAAGGTTTTATTGAAAGAGATGTTATATGTACAATCATAGTTTCAAACTGTTCTGTTGGATGATTGCTTGAATTTTCAGTAATTAAGCTTAAGGTTCGTGGTTAATGGAAAGCAAAAGAAATTGATCAAAATATTCTGATGTGCTCATATGTGCCAATCATACAAATCAAGACAGGCTTGAGGCGTTCATCTCCTCTCTTAAAATTTGGAACAAACAATCGAACAGAATGAGATTCCTTTCTGCTGTGCAAATTTACATAAATGATTTATGGGATGGAGCTAAAGAAACTCTCCATGGCTTGTTTGTCCTCTGCTCACTTATATAAAGTCCAAGAAAATCGATAAAACCAATCGAATTTCCCTATATTTTATCGCCTTCGGTTCATTCCACAAATCACATCCTCTTTTTGCTTTCTTTTTGTAAATTACTTGTCAGAATTGCATCATTGACAGAAAGTTCGCGTTTCCATCTTTCATTAAAGAGGTTTCTTTTTCCTGATTTAAAAATAATAGATGCCCTCCTGATAGCAAAAATTGAATGATAAAATTTCATTTTATCCCCCTCTTTTTCATATCTGCTGCCGTTGGCCATTTGGTGAAATAAATACAACTTCTTTAGTGGCTGAAATCCGTAAATAATTAGCTTTTTTACTATTCACGTTAATATTTGCAGGAGGGGAGAAAACAGAAGGGAGATAACATGACTTTAATATCTTTTTTGACTCATATAATTATATATATATATATAAAGTTAACCGTACTTTGCATTAGTATAACTCAAAACCTAATCGAGACTTTTGGGTCCTGCTAAAGGTGTATTATTTAACAACTATTTATCTGTAGATTCTGGAAATTTCATTAAATTCCCTTTTATGATATTGATACACTAATGGGTTTAGTGAAGGCTATCAAAAATATGTTTGCGCAAGGAAGTAAATAATGAACGAAGGCTAGGCTACCGTGCACTTTCAAGAGAACCTAGGGAGCCTAGGTTGCCTAGGTCTTTGTGCGATTTTCCAAGCATAGCTTAGGCCATTTTACAGTGGTTTTTCACCACACTGTGGTATGGTCTCGTCATTATTGCTTACTAAGCAAATCAAAGCGTTCCTGTGTAAAAGTTTACTTCCATAGAACCTTTTTAATCATGCAGTTAACAAAAGATCAACGTGTATTTGTAGTCACAAACTTTATTAAGACTGGCAGGATTAAACAAGTACAAGATTCATTTGAACAACGTTTTCCAGGTAGGCACCCACCAAACAAGCCTAAAATTTTGAGAAATGTTCGCAAATACCAATATGAAGGAACCTGCTTTAATCTAAATAAGGTCGTTCGGGTCGTATGAGAACCATAAGAACGACAGAAAATAACGAAAATGTTCAGATGACAATTCTTCAAAATCTAAATGTATCAGTTAAAGTCATAATTTAACCGCATTATTAAACGTGACTTCAAGTGGCATCCCTATAGGATGCATGCAAATCACCAGCTTCTTGAAACTGATTTTCTTCGTCGTAGACAATTTGTCGAATAGCTTTTCAATAAACCTGCTCGTTTCTTGGAAAACATTAGGATTGGTGACAAGGCAGCCTTTTTCATGAATGGAAATGTAAATAGCCATAACATTCGGCAATATGCGCCGCTGAACCACCTCCCAACATTCAACTTTGACACACGTATTTGTCAGCAGAAAGTGTCTCTGTGGATCGGAATATGCGGGAATGGCTATCTTGTCGGCCCATTGTTTTACGAGAATAACTTGAATGGCGCTGCCTACCTGATCATGATCAACGAAAGGATCTTCCTGGAACTCCGCCAGATATACGGCAATCAATTCAATAGACATTGGTGGATTCAGGACGGCGCACCAGCTCATAGACAGCTTGCTGTAAGAACAAAACTAAGAGGAACGTTTGACAACCGCATTGTCGCGCTAGATCATGCGATTGAATGGCCCCCAAGATCCCCTGACTTAACACCGTGCGATTATTTCTTATGGAGATATCTAAAGAATAAAATGTATTCTACTCCACCACAAAGCATCAACCAGTTAAGAGATAGTATCACACGTGAAGTCAATAGACTTAAGGAAAAAGTTGTTCAATCAATGCGATCAAAGGCGCAACTGTGCTTGGAAAGAAATGGAGGACATGTGGAAGGAAACGGTGCTTAGAAAATTTAAAAAATTAAAAAATTAAAAAATTAATTTGTATTACCTATATGAAGAGGTATTTTTGTTAAAAATGGATTTAAATATATTTGTTGATTTTAAACTTCGAAGTTTGATTATTTTACTTCCTTGCGCAAACATAATTTTGATAACCTGCACTAAACTAATTAGTTAATCAATATCGTAAAGGGAATTTAATGAAATTTCAACAATCGACAGATAAATAATTGTTAAATTTGTTATATTTTGCAAGACTCAAAAACCTTTAATAGGTTTTGATTTATACTAATTCAAAGTACGGTTAACTTTTTTCTGGGACCCCTTGTATATATATATATATATATATATATATATATATATATATATATATATAAAGAGAGAGAGAGAGGTAAAGTTGGGCAATATATATATATATATATTCATCTTAGCAAGTTTTGTTAAAAGTGACTGATTTCGTATATGTGATTTTCTTTCCAAATCTCTTTACGTCTGAATTTAGGCCGTGGATGAGTTCTCCGAAATCCATTAAAACTAAGATTTTTAAACTTAAAGGGCAATAGGGGAAGAGCCTTTTAGCAAAACAGGATTTAACTGACGTGTTTCGATACTCAGAAACAAAGTAACTAAAAAATAGAACCTCGTTTTATATTTAATGAATTGACACACATACAAATAAACAAAGCGATCGGGGAGTGCTAACGTATTGACAAACTTGTGAGCATGGTCTGACAAGTTCGAAAGTGGTAAGCTTTTGGGTGAAGGTCAAATGCACGGTCACGTCAAAATGGCGGGGAAGAACCTCGATAGGAGATTAAATATTCCTCTTAGGGCGCCTCCTCATTATACCGCTCGACAGTATTCCGTGCGATAGGAATTGTATGTTAAGTTTTGGTTGATTTTCTTGAATATGGATGTCTTATAGGAAAAGTATTTGTCGGCGATCTGGTGCGAAGTCTATAATTTCGGTCTTGTCTTTCATCATTTTCCTGCTGAGAACGGTTCCATTTTTCGGAATTGTGTGAGTTTTGGGGCTGTTTTTAGGTGATATTTTAGTCTTCCTGATAATTTTGTTTCCAACATTCCAATATACAAGTTGGAAGGAGCTGACAGTCTGCCTGGTTAGTTTATAAATGAAACCTAGGAGACTGTCAGTTCCTTTCTCACTCATATATTTGAATAACGGAAACAAAATGTGGGTGCAATAAATGATCTTGTGTAATTATAATAAATTTCGTAATATATTTTGTAATAATAAATGTTCAAATCTTTTTAAATTTAAGAAATGTTTCTTTTCCAAGATAAGCGTGCAACGATCGTTGCTCTGCACCAAGTGACCTGAAATGCGGTCAGATATACTATGCTATGGGTATTGCATCAAAGAGCACCATCTTTAAGATCATTTATGACTTTAAAAAGACGGGTTACGCTCCAGCGAGGAAGTCATCTGGGCTCTCAAAGCCATCAAATGAACGCAGGATCGCCTCCTGGTAAGGTCCCAGGTCAAAGATCAGAGTGGCTAAAGTGACAAGCTCGCTCACGATTGGAAAGGATCCTGTATGAACGCTTCAGGGCACACATTGAGGCAGAGACTTTTCGAAAATAGGTCTCAAGTGGGGCAGGGCTGCGAAGTTACCTCATCTCACCATGAAGAACCTTACATATAGGCTCCACTTTAGTATGAAATTTAAAGACAGTGATATTTTCTGATGAAATCCCATTCCGCTTGTTTGATGATCCATGAATATCACTCGTTAGGACGAGAAAAGGGATCACTTTCACGAGTCGTGTATCGTTCTCACGGCGAAGCATACGGACACTCTCCATATCTGGGGCTGCTGGTCATATAAGGGACCTGCACTACTAACAATTTCTCCAAGACCACTGCCATGAACTCAAAGTGGTACCAAAACCTGCTTCATCAGCACATTTTCCACCAGTTTAGGACCGATATGGGATTGAAAACTCTATTATTTAGCATGATGGCGCACGTTTTTATAAACCAAAAGTAATAACAAAGTTCTTGGCTGAAAATAACTTCGAACTTTTGGGAACTTGGCAAGGAAATTGCCAAGATTTAAACCCAATAGAGAATTTGAGTGATAATCCATCCAATGGTGAGTAGTTCTGGATGTTTAATGAACAAAAATGGAGCAATATTAGCAGAGATATTATCATAAATAGGGTTTAAAGCATTCCTAACGAATTGAAGTAGTAATGAAGAACATGAGACAGCATTGTATATATTGATTGCACGCATCAATTAACTATTGTCTAAGTATGGCAAAGTGTACGGGAATATACGCACACAGGCCCTTAGATAGGCTAAGCAAGGCAACAAATGTTATTGTTCTAAGAGTGCGATTTGAATAGTTATCTGCAGCTGCGTGACCAAGGAATATTCCAAACACAACTACAAAAATAGATTTTAATACACACTAAATAAAAGGTACACAATAAATATGAATATATAGGTAAATGAATAAGACGGAATTAGGTTCCGAATACTAATTGGATAACCAGGGTTATTAAATAGTTATAATGGGAGATTTAGGGTAGTGAGCGATTTAGGTTCTTTGAACCTCGAGAGTAAAGCGGGGTGAACTTAAGGGGGGGGCTTGTTGTCCTTGATTACTCAAGGGTGTAGCCGGGAACCCGAAGACGGGTGATGCTACTTTCTCCAAACTCTGATTTAGTGAGATACTGGCCTCTTGTCTTCAAGAGGTAACCGGACGAACTTCGGTGGGGGGGGGGGGGAAGGTGACTTCTCTAAACTCGGATTGAGCGAGCTATCGGGCCTTTTGTCCTCAAGAGTTCACCGGTCGAACTTCGAAGGAAGGGAGGGGGGAGATGACTTCTCCAAACTCGGATTGAGCGAGCTATTGGGCCTCTTGTCCTCAAGAGGTCACCAGAAGAACTTCGGAGGACGGCTTCTCCAGTCCTTGATCCGAAGGCGGTTGAGAAAGGCTGATGTTGCTTCAAGAGACTCTTCTCCCTGACCCAAAGATACGAGTGTGATGTCCAGCTCTTCCGTGGCCTGCGACCGTCACTAAACACTTCTCGGGCGAGAGCTTCTTTGAATCGAACCTCCATTCCGGGAAGCGTCGTCTAACCGAATCTGTAGGTAATCTTTGGGAGAGTGCATATATACCCGGATTTCTCCAAAACAGGGCAAGAGAGAGGGACCTTCTCAACCTTCATTATCGGCTGGGACAACCGAGCTTGTCCTTGCGAGAAAGTGTAAGAGGCCGGCATCAGCGGCTCTGACGGAACGACCAGCGGCTGAAGCCATAAAAGTTGTTCGAGGCAAACCTACAAATAGACAAGTAATCTCCCGACCAGAGGGGCAGGGAAGATTAAGACGGCTGGGAGGTAGCCTTCAATCTCAGCGTCATGCCTCGATGTAAAATTCTCAGTGACCTGGTGGAACGTCGAAAAAGTGTGAAGTTGGATGGGGGGGGAAGTAACGGCTCGCTTTCTCTCACGAAGTAATATCTTAGGAGATGGGGAAATACTACTATTTTAGAAAGTCCCTCCACAACTATATTTGTTAATCAATGGGTTTAAGCTCTTAACTTTTGGATATTTCACCTTATATTATGATAGAACCTACTAAAAAAAATTCAACGGTAGATTAGTTATATTAAATTACTTATTTGAAAAATGTAGTCTCAAAACTTTTGTTCTTGACTATATAAGATCAGGAAAGTGTTGGAGTTGGTGTTGATGCTGCCTATAGCTCGTGGTCCAGGCCGAAGACGATTGCATTGAAAAAAGTCAATAGTAAAATCCATTCATTCTTTAACAAATTACTTACCACCCTTATATATGTAAACAGACAATGTAAACAGAATTGATCTCATATTAAAATTTTCCAAATTTATATACTACAAATCTACCATTCCTTAGGTGATTCTGGTTCTGGATTTGGCTTATTATACGTTCTGTACAAGCATATCAAGGCAGTTTTTCTTCTGCCACTAAACTTTACAAATACATCAACCTAATCCAATGCATTAAAATTAGGGTTATATATTTTTTAATGCATTAATGTTATTCAATTTCTCCCCTTCAAAGGTCATCGTCTGCTAACATGTCTTTTCGATTTACAAACTTACATACATGTCAATAAAACAAATGACCCAATTTAGCGTTTAATTTTTGCCAATTGTGGCTCCTTTTACGCTTTCTTACACCAAGCCTTCAAAACATTTTTGATTTATTTATATTAAAAAAAAAATTACCATCTATTAAATTACAGATATTACCAACAAGTTCATTAGGTAGAGATGTGATCCCATATCGCTCACGGGGGAGCTATTTTATGAAACATTGTTCCTATACACTAATTAATTAGGATATTTTCCCACTCTTTTAATTTAAATTTAGGGATAGCTTCTAACTTATAATTTCTAAGAATCCACCTTGACGTTGACGTTATGGTATTTGAAATGGCGAAAAACTAAAATTTTTCCTTATTACTACTCGGATTTGAATAGTACGTTAAAGGTTCGGACCAGAACATTAAGTTGAAATGCAACATTGTCTCAGGAGTAAGCCGACATTTTCCCGGCACATTTTGAATATTACTAGTACATTTTTAGTCGCGTGCGAGTCAGGTCGCAAGCGACTCTACAACTTACTGTGTCGGTCGGTCGGTCCTTGTTTTGCCTTTTTTATAAAGTAATTTGAAAGCAATACGTTGTTTTACATTCTCTTTCGAATGCTACCATTGCCAAATTCCTCCTAAGTTAAGCCCGTGAATTATTTTGTTTTTGGCAATAACATCATAACTTTTTGGCCGATACTTTGCTAGACTAAACTAGGCTATAATATGCTATACTCTGCTAGGCAAGCATGGACTAGGCTATGTTATGCTAGGAAATTGTAGGCTAGTCTATACTACGGTAAGCTATGCTAAGATATAATGTACAAGGGTAAGATATACTATTCTAATTTAAGCCATAATATGCTATGCTAAGATACCACATAGTATGTAAGACTATAGAATAATAAGCTTGCTTGAATATGGTATAATAGTATAGTATAGGCTATACAGGTCCAGGATAGTTAATGCTATGCTATGCTAAACTATATAAGGCTAGGCAGGACATGAAATGCTATACTAGGCTAGGCTAAAGTAAGGTATGCTAGGTTTGGCTATAATATACTAAGCTATGCTACAATAGGCTAGTCTTCGCTATACCAGAATAGGTTAAGCGAGGCTTTGCTAGGATAGGATAGGCTATGTTATTCATGCTATGCAAGCATAGGCTATGCAAAACTATAATATACTAAACTATACTAACTAGGCTAGGGTAGGGTAGGGTAGAGTAGGGTAAGGTAGGCTATGATATGCTATACTAGGTTATGCTAGTCTAGGCTGGAATATGCTAACTCGGATGAGCTCCAGTGAACTAGGCTATGCTCGGCTATACCTAGATAGGCTATACTAGACTAGTGTAAGCTAAGCTAGACTATATTAAGTCTTGATATACAATTGTAGGCTGCGATAGGTTATACTCTGCTAGGCAGGCTAGGCTATACTTTGATAAGCTAGGCTAGGATACACTGTGATACGCTCAAGTATACTATACAAAGCTAGATTATTCTAATATATACTATGCTAGGCTATATATGCAAGTCTATACTAGGCTAGGCTAGGGTATACTAGGCTACTCTAGGGTATACTATGCTATTCTAGGCCATTCTATGCTATGACATACTAGGAGGCTGAGCAATACAAGAGTATGCTATGCTATGCAAGGCTATGCTGGAATATACTACGCTAGGCTAGGCTAGATTTTAGTGTACCATGCTAAGCTAGCATAGGATAGGGTAGGATAGGATAGGCTAGACTATGGTTAGGTGTGCTATGCCAAGATATACCATGCTGGAATAGGATAGGATATACTATGCTAGGTTATACTTGTTAGACTAGTTTATACTAGGGTTCCCTAGGTAATACTATGCAAAGCTAGGTTATACAATGTTAGACTCGTTTATACTAGGGTAGCCTAGGTTATACTATGCTTATACTATACTATGCTAAACTAGATTAGTGTAAGGTAGGCCATGGTAGATAGGTTATACTATGTTAGGCTAGCCTAGGCTATACGAGGATAAACTATTGTAAACTATACTAGGTTACGCTATGCTATACTATACTATTCTAAGCTATACTATGATAAGCTATACTATTGTAAGCTTTCATATCTTATATATGCTAGGCTGTACTAGGCTATGTTAGGCTAGGCTTTACTCTGGTTTCTAGGCTAAGATAGGCCATACTATGCTAGCTAAGCTAGAGTATGGTATGGTAAGTTCTACTATTATAGGGAATCATAGACTAGACTGGGTTATATTAAGCTTGGCTAGGCTAGACTAGGCTATCCGATGCTAAGCTAAGCTATACTATAGTAGGCTATGCTATGGCATAATCTACTCTGTTATATTATGCTATGACATTCTATGCTAGGCTAGGCTAGGTCGGATTTACAATGTTAGGCAATCTAGGCTAGTCTATACTATGCTAGGCTTTATTATGCTAGGTGAGGTAATTCTATGGTAGGCTATCCTACGGTAATCTAGAATTTGCCAGGCTACTATTCGAGACTATACTAGGTTATGCTATAAAATTTTATACTATTCTAGACAATACTAGACTATACTAAGATATGTTATGCTAGGAGATACTATACTACATATACCCTACTATACTATTTTTCTATGGTATGATATACTATACTATTTTATGCTATAATATGATATGCACCAATATGCAATAATATACTATGTTATACTATGCTATAGTGTGCTATGCTATACTATTCTAGACTATGCAATTAGGGGGTAACCAATTTTTCGCCTTTCCAATTCCATAAATGAGGTGTGATAAAAAGTTAAGGTCCACCATTTTACTGAAAAATATATATATATTAATATAATTTATTTCTGCTTTTGAATAAGCTGTTAGAAAGTTGTGACTTGTTAGTCGCGGGCGACTCTACATCTCACTATGTCAGTCGGTCGGTCGGTCCACATTTTACCTTTTTTTTAATAACATTGTAACAATTCAGCCAATTCTAAAAAAAAAATGAATCTCTTATGTTGTTTTACATTCTCTTTCGAATGATACAATTGACAATGTTCTCCCATCTTAGCCCAGGAATTATATTCTTTTGGCAATAATATCATAACTACCTGGCAAATTATAGGGAAATTTGAAACGCTTATGTTGTTTTACATTCTTTCTGAATAATATAATTGCCAAATTCCTTCCAAGGTTAGCCAGGAAATTAATTTTTGGGGTAATAACATCATAACTATTCGGCCGATTCTAACGAAATTTGAACTTATTATGTTGTTTTACATTTTATTTCGAATGATATAATTGCTAAGGTCCTCCTAAGGTTACCTCGAGAATTAGCCTTTTGGGGGCAATAACTTCATAATTATTCGGCTGGTTCTAACGAAATTTGAAACCCTTATATTGTTTTACATTCCCTTTCAAATAATATAATTCCAAACTCACCCAAGGTTGGCCAGGGAATTATTTTATTTTGGCCCATTACAAATAAGTACTACATCATCAACATAATCTACGTCCAGAAGTTTCCTATTTTCTCCCCAGTCTATACCAGCATCGGTTTCTGCTTTTACCTTTTTCATGATGTAATCAATAACTAATACAAATATCAGAGGTGACAGAATGCCATCCTTTAGCACCCCAGACTTTACTTCAAATGAATCAGTCAAACCGTCGCCAACCATCACTTTACAAGTTGTGCTCTCGTGCATATTCAATTGACCCTAACAGACTCTTCCGGTATTCCATAATGCCGCATGATCTTAACCATGGTCTTTCTCGAAATGCTATCGAATGCCTTTTCAAAATCAAGAGGCTTAAAGGAACTTTCATTTCATTTGCTCGCTGCATCAAATGTCTAACGATAAAAATATGGTCATTGCACCCACGACCCTTCCTAAACCCACCCTGTTCATCTCTTAGAATGCCATCAACCACCTGCTCCACATATTCAATAATATTTTACTGAAAATTTTCAAAGCTATAAGTGAAAAAGTGATTCCTTTCCAGTTACCACACAGACTCAGATCTCCTTTTTTTCGGAACTTTAACTAATACTCTATTCTTCCACCATGATGGTACTATCCCCGTCACCCATATCTCATTGAATAACTTTCTCAGAACATATACCAATCCATCCTCTTCCACTCTAAACATTTCAGGAAATAAAACATCCCTGGCCGGTGTCAAATAATTCTTTCATTGTTTTAATGCTTTTACCACTTCTTCAAGCCTAATCTCTCCCGTATCTATATTCAAATCTTCACGAGCAGGAGGTATATCTTCCTCTGGTGGGTCTGGTCTGTTCAGAACTGTCTCAAAGTGTTCTCTCCATCTATTCGTTACATCAATGCTCTTAGTTAACAGGTTACCTTCTCTATCTCGTACTGGTATTTCCTTGCGCTTACCACCTCTACCATTCAGTTCACTAATTGCTTTATATGCTGACCTCTGACTATTCCCATCATTTTTATTGATAAGAGTTTCAGTTTCCACAACCTTTTCATCGACAGATCTTCTTTAATCTCTCCTAGTTAGCCTTTTAACTTCTGAATCCAAGCTCTTATACATAACTCTTGCTAATTGAATGTCCCAACCACCACTATTATGGAGCTCACTCCTCACGTTAGCTTCAGCTTTCTTTCTAATCACGACCCATGTTTCTTTAGATATCCATTTCTTTCTCCTCAATCTACGTCTTCTTCTAATTGTACCGCTAGCAGCACCAGGCAAAACTTCACTCAGTTCTCCAGAAATCTTATCCACATTTCGTTCCTCCTCCTCCAGCACTTCCAGCGCCCAAAATCTATTTCTACATTCTATTTTGAATTCCTACCTTTCATTACCATTTCTTCTTAGCTAATCAACATCATATCTACGGGCAACAGGATTTTCTTCACTTTAAATTTTAAGTTTAAATCTTATTTTTGAGATGCTGAGTTGATGATCACTAGCAATATCGTAGAATTCTTTCTGCTAAGAACCCTACTGACCTGACCTCTGACACCTCTTTTATTTAGTTAGTGTCGTAGAATGCCCCTCCTTTTTGTTCTATTCTAAGAGTGCTAAGAGTGTCTAATATATTGATATTATAAGAATATCTTAATGAACTGAGCCTTTACCAAACACGTCAGGATATAAAAGAAACGCCCACTAATTCACAAAATAAACTTATATTTTATCTTTAACCATTGAATACACAACCTTTATACTTTAACTACAGCAATACTCTAAATATTATTATAAACAAGAATTAATTAAATTAGTTGACCCACAAAATTAAGTTCACGTTTTCTCTAGACAAAACAATAATATTAGAATTAGGCTTACGGACTCGTGGAGTTTAAAGGGCCTCAGAAATATTTACACTTGACGCGTGTAGATGGGCGGAATTCCACGGTCGTCTTGGCGAGGGTAGCCGCTGGGGGGTCCACACGTTCTTCCGGGGGGGGGGGATTCTTCAAGGACGAGAATCAATACGGTGCTCTATGCAACACCCAGGTAGTCGTGGTCTCTCTGGCGAGAGTGAGTTGAACTTGGTTCTTGAATCAAGCTTACTTGGAGTGCGGTGTGATCACCGAGTAACGAGCTCGAGGAGGAGCTTTTCCTTCGTTACTAATTTTCTTATGGACGAGGACTGAACTCGGGGAGGGTCTTCTTCACGGGCGAGGATGACGGAGGGGGGTTTCTCTGGCGAGAATAAGTTACTTACAGTTTGGTGTGGCCACCGAATAACGGGCTCGAGGGGGAGCCTTTTCCTTCTTCTTCTTAATTCCTCAAGGACGAGGAATACCACTGGTTTTTAAGGTACACCAGGATATGAGGAATCTCTCTGGCGAGAGTAAGTCGAACTTACCAAAGTTCACTTATTGTTTGGTTTGACAACCAGGGACTTAGCTCAAGGATGAGCTTTTTCTTCGTTACTAATTTCCTTATGGACGAGGACTGAACTCGGGGAGGGTCTTCTTCACGGGCGAGGATGACGGAGGGGGGTTTCTCTGGCGAGAATAAGTTACTTACAGTTTGGTGTGGCCACCGAATAACGGGCTCGAGGGGGAGCCTTTTCCTTCTTCTTCTTAATTCCTCAAGGACGAGGAATACCCCTGGTGTTTACGGTGCACCAGGATATGAGGAATCTCTCTGGCGAGAGTAAGTCGAACTTACCAAAGTTCACTTATTGTTTGGTTTGACAACCAGGGACTTAGCTCAAGGATGAGCTTTTTCTTAGTCCCTTAAGGTAGGTAGCCCTGCCTCTCTTGCAGGGTGCTTCTTGGTCTGGCGACACAAGTAAACTACCTCTCCAGTCTCGGTAGCTCGGTTGGGGATCCGAGGACTTCGTCACCTAGAGACTGACGTATACTACCAATCCAGTCTAGGTAGCTCGGTTTTGGATCCGAGGACTTCGTCACCTGGCCTGACGTATACTACCTATCCAGTCTAAGGTAGCCCGGTTTTGGGAACCGAGGACTTCGTCACCTGGCCTGACGTATACTACCTATCCAGTCTAAGGTAGCCCGGTTTTGGGAACCGAGGACTTCGTCACCTGGCCTGACGTATACTACCTATCCAGTCTAAGGTAGCCCGGTTTTGGGAACCGAGGACTTCGTCACCTGGCCTGACGTATACTACCTAGATTTTCCTCAGAGTTCCTCCTTTATACCTCGCACCCCCACTGGGGGAGTGGTAAGGGGGGGGAGCTTGAGGACGGCCCCAGGAGAGTTCTCTTCCCAAACGGTCTTTCCCACGAAGTCAAACATCTGCTCCTCGTTAGCCATCGAGGTTGGGAGAAAACCGTCTCCAATTTCTTGTTCGACGTGAAACTGGATCTCACTCTCCTGGGGGGAGATCTTTACCTTTTTGACCTTTAGGGTCTTACATGGCCCCTAGTTATGCCACCCAGTGGTCAAACTTTCGCCTCGCCGATGCCTGGGGCGGATGTCCTTGTGGTAACCACCGCCTTGGGACTGCATCACGAGTGAACGATGGGGGGGGGGTGACCTCTTTCATGGCACGGTCTGGGGCAGTGCTGCGGTCACGCGGGACCCGCCGATGCCTTCGGCCGGATGTCTTTGCGGTGACCGCCTTGGAACTGCACCAAGAGTGAACGAGGGGGGGGGGAAGTGACCATTCCCTTACACACCTCCCACCGAAGAAAATAATGGGGGGGCGGAGGATGCTCCCGGGAACTCAAAACAACTTACTCAACCTAGTCGAGCTTAGCAAAGTTGTATTTCTTTGAGCCCTCCCTTACATTAAGTTTCCTTACATATGAGCGCCCACGCGCGCGTTTACACAGGCAATGTGTCGAGCTAGACACTCGATTTACAATTTTACATGAACATAACAAAACCTTAATTCATCGATTACCCATAAAAAAAAAACAACAAAACAAGCTACTTCCTTACATTTCTAAGTTTTTGAGAACTTAATTCCTACCGATAAATATTTACACGAACAACAACTGAAAACATGGTTTCACGCTCATTAGGTGCTGAAATAACCCTCAATGGTATTTCGTCTCCGCCTATAGAGCAGCTGTCCTTTATCGGCTCCTTTGAGGTAGCTGATCCTAAAATGGTGCTCTGTGACCATTATTCTACCGCGCCTGAGTCGGCCATTCGGGTTATCGAGTCTACCCCAGTATGTTACTAAATGGTAGCGGTATTTCAACCTACTCGACTTACTCATATTATGGTACTTGACTACTTTTAAATTGAACATTAAGGCTTGAGCGGCCTGTTGCAGCGGGGCATAATTGATGAGAACTTGAGTCCCATAGCTCTCCTTCAACCAGGTACACGGGAAGATCGTGTCTGGGTTCGATCTTTGGGGATCGAGAAAATTTTTCCCCGCGAGGTCGTTAATGGGCTTGGCGCTCACTACGACTTGGCGATTTAGCGGTAACTCTGTGGACGTTCCGTTCGGGGAGGAGACTACTAGGGGTAGGGGATACTCATCCGCGTCTACCATTTGATTAGTCTTACCTGGGTGCATAGCCATAGCACCTCTTTCCTCCTTCCTTGTCAACTCATTTGACTCACTTCTCTTAGTAGGTAGTTCCTCAGGTACACCTGCTTGTACCTCTACCCTACCTTCAACTTCTTCCCTGATAACCCCATTTGGCTGGGTTCTCCTCGTAGGTTCTTCCTTAGGTACTCCTGCTGGTACCTCATTCCTACTCTCTACTTCTTCCATCGTTACCCCATTTGGCTGGGTTTCCCTCGATGGTCCTTTCTTAGGTCCAGGCCGGGCTACAACTTCCTCGGCCTCTATGAGATTCTCGATAGGTGCTCTTTCGAGTGCGAGCCATCTTTCCTTTTCTTCTCTCTCTTCTCTTTCCGCTTGAGCACGTTCTATTTCCCTCTTCATTCTCCTTTCATCTATTTCTTTTTTAATCTTTATTCTCCTCTCTTTTGACTCTTTTTCCATCTTCATTCTCCTTTCCTCGGCTTCTTGTTCTGCTTTCGCTCTTTCGTTTTCCCGTTGAGTTCTTCTTTCTTCATCTTCCAACTTTATCTTTAGTCTTCTTTCTTCATCTTCCATTTCTATTCTTATTCTGAATTCTTGTGCTTCTCTTTTCAACAGTATTATTCTTTCGCTTGCTTTACCTCCTATCAGCATTCTTCTTTCCTCTGTTTCTATTTTCCGCTGTATTTGGGATTCTTCACTTTTCCGGTTCATCCATATTTCCATTAATTCACGTTCTCTTTTATCCTCTCTTATTATATCCTCTGTTTCTCTCTCAAACTTTATTGATTCTTGTTCTTTTTCTATATCCCAAATTCTTTCTTCTTCTACACAATCTATTCTTAATTCTGCCATGACGTAGTCATGCATTTCTGTGCCTTCAAGTCCCAGACTTTGGGCTTGTTGGTAAAATCTTTTGACTGGATCCATTTCGTGTTGGTCCGTCGATTTTTCCTTTCTGTATTTTCAGATAATTATGCCGCCACTCACCAGGTAGCGCTCAGCATAACTTACCCTTAATCCCACTACTATGCTGATTGAAATATCACTCCCGACAACAAATTTACCACTTGACCTGCCAATTACCTTTATATTGTTACCACCCCTAACTCTACCAATTTTCCTCTCGTCAATTATTCTCTTACTCCTGATCTTCCTTTACGTGTTGGCTCTTTCCTAATTAGACACTGCTGGGTTCTTTCTAATAACAACCTACAAAACCTGACACCACTTTAATTATATCGTAGAATTCTTTCTGCTAAGAACCCTACTGACCTGACCTCTGACACCTCTTTTATTTAGTTAGTGTCGTAGAATGCCCCTCCTTTTTGTTCTATTCTAAGAGTGCTAAGAGTGTCTAATATATTGATATTATAAGAATATCTTAATGAACTGAGCCTTTACCAAACACGTCAGGATATAAAAGAAACGCCCACTAATTCACAAAATAAACTTATATTTTATCTTTAACCATTGAATACACAACCTTTATACTTTAACTACAGCAATACTCTAAATATTATTATAAACAAGAATTAATTAAATTAGTTGACCCACAAAATTAAGTTCACGTTTTCTCTAGACAAAACAATAATATTAGAATTAGGCTTACGGACTCGTGGAGTTTAAAGGGCCTCAGAAATATTTACACTTGACGCGTGTAGATGGGCGGAATTCCACGGTCGTCTTGGCGAGGGTAGCCGCTGGGGGGTCCACACGTTCTTCCGGGGGGGGGGGATTCTTCAAGGACGAGAATCAATACGGTGCTCTATGCAACACCCAGGTAGTCGTGGTCTCTCTGGCGAGAGTGAGTTGAACTTGGTTCTTGAATCAAGCTTACTTGGAGTGCGGTGTGATCACCGAGTAACGAGCTCGAGGAGGAGCTTTTCCTTCGTTACTAATTTTCTTATGGACGAGGACTGAACTCGGGGAGGGTCTTCTTCACGGGCGAGGATGACGGAGGGGGGTTTCTCTGGCGAGAATAAGTTACTTACAGTTTGGTGTGGCCACCGAATAACGGGCTCGAGGGGGAGCCTTTTCCTTCTTCTTCTTAATTCCTCAAGGACGAGGAATACCACTGGTTTTTAAGGTACACCAGGATATGAGGAATCTCTCTGGCGAGAGTAAGTCGAACTTACCAAAGTTCACTTATTGTTTGGTTTGACAACCAGGGACTTAGCTCAAGGATGAGCTTTTTCTTAGTCCCTTAAGGTAGGTAGCCCTGCCTCTCTTGCAGGGTGCTTCTTGGTCTGGCGACACAAGTAAACTACCTCTCCAGTCTCGGTAGCTCGGTTGGGGATCCGAGGACTTCGTCACCTAGAGACTGACGTATACTACCAATCCAGTCTAGGTAGCTCGGTTTTGGATCCGAGGACTTCGTCACCTGGCCTGACGTATACTACCTATCCAGTCTAAGGTAGCCCGGTTTTGGGAACCGAGGACTTCGTCACCTGGCCTGACGTATACTACCTATCCAGTCTAAGGTAGCCCGGTTTTGGGAACCGAGGACTTCGTCACCTGGCCTGACGTATACTACCTATCCAGTCTAAGGTAGCCCGGTTTTGGGAACCGAGGACTTCGTCACCTGGCCTGACGTATACTACCTAGATTTTCCTCAGAGTTCCTCCTTTATACCTCGCACCCCCACTGGGGGAGTGGTAAGGGGGGGGAGCTTGAGGACGGCCCCAGGAGAGTTCTCTTCCCAAACGGTCTTTCCCACGAAGTCAAACATCTGCTCCTCGTTAGCCATCGAGGTTGGGAGAAAACCGTCTCCAATTTCTTGTTCGACGTGAAACTGGATCTCACTCTCCTGGGGGGAGATCTTTACCTTTTTGACCTTTAGGGTCTTACATGGCCCCTAGTTATGCCACCCAGTGGTCAAACTTTCGCCTCGCCGATGCCTGGGGCGGATGTCCTTGTGGTAACCACCGCCTTGGGACTGCATCACGAGTGAACGATGGGGGGGGGGTGACCTCTTTCATGGCACGGTCTGGGGCAGTGCTGCGGTCACGCGGGACCCGCCGATGCCTTCGGCCGGATGTCTTTGCGGTGACCGCCTTGGAACTGCACCAAGAGTGAACGAGGGGGGGGGGAAGTGACCATTCCCTTACAAGCAATATCTGCTCTTCGTCTAACATGGACATCTAGCAAAGAGCTCCTATGCCTCCTACTAACAGCAATGTGGTCAATCTGGTTTTTATATCTTCCACACGGAGACACCCACATTGTCTTGTGTATATCAAGATGTTGAAGTAGATTAAGTCATTTTCCAGACAAAAGCTCCAGAACCTTCTAATCCCTAGCGTAGAAGGTTAAAAATTGAGAAGCCGAGTGTAGATGTAGATCGGGAATCTGATTTTTATTTTCATTACGCTTTGAAGAACTAAATTTTTTTTTGTAATTAAGCTTATATGAATCATCCTTTTAGCCAGGGGAGTAGTGTTATTTACTCCATTCTATTGATAATGTTCCTGCTATTCAGAATTTGGGTGGTGCTTATCTAATCGATATTAAAATTAAAATATCTCCTGTTTTGGATAGAATATAATTGTCTTTCATTAATTACTTCCTTGAAATGTCTAAATTTTATTAGTTAATTTATATTACTTTTTAATTATCTTTTTCTCAATCAGAAGTATATAAAGCGGGTTAGTAATAAAATGAGAAATTTCGAAAAATTGGCTGTTGTTCTTGCGTAAATTTCTAATGTAGTTAACAAGTATCAGTAACTGGATGTTAGAATGACAAGTTTTGCTGACCAAAAGTCGCGTGCCCTCACTTATTATGATTTATGTCCTTACGACTTTTAAACCTTTGAATAATTCACGGAGTAACCTTGGGAGGACCTTGGAAATTCCATCATTCGAAAGAGAACGCAAACATCTTAAGGGTTTCAAATTTCGTTAGAATCTGTCAAATAGTTAGGATGTTATTGCCAAAATAAAATAATTCCCTGGCTAACCTTAGGTGACTTTGCAATTATATTATTTGAAAGAAATGTAAAACAATATAAGGGTTTCAAATTTCATTAGAACTAGCCGAATAGTTATGATGTTATTGCCCCAAAAGGCTAATTCTCGGGGTAACCTTAGGAGGACCTTAGCAATTATATCATTCGAAAGAGAATGTTGACTATGGATTAACTCTTAGTCCTAAATTTTTCGCTCTAATGATAATCATTTAAAATGTTTGGGCGTTTTTTTTCCCCCCACCATATTCCATTCATATACATGGCGTTTTTGTGTGTATATCGTCTTAGGGATGCATATGTCTGCTATTAGTTGCCTATTGTTCTTTTTCTTGGTATTTTTCTGCCTTGTTTTTGTGTTTTTTCAATTGGTTTGTACTATGTGATGGGCGTTCCCTTCGTATCTTTGTACCCTATATAAGGTTGTCTTCTCCATTTTCATGCTATTGCTTGAAAATGAACTTGCAAATGTAGTTCGAAAGTGCTTGGATTCATCTTTTTATTTTCCTATGGGTTAATTTTCATATTATTGCTTTCCTTACGTGCCACTTTGTGAGTTATTTTCATTATATATATATATATATATATATATATATATATATATATATATATATATATATATATATATATATATATATATATATATATATATATATATATATATATATATATATATATATATATATATATATATATATATATATATATATATAAATATATATGGATATGAGAAACTCACAAAGTAACGCGTGAATAAAGCAATAAATACAAAAAATCCCACATGAAAATGAAAGGCGGATTTAAAGTACTTTTTAACTTATTTAGTTCATTATCAAGAAATAACGAATTTTTTTTACAAAGGTTGTATATACGAAACCGAAGAGCAAAGCTACGCCTATGTACAACAAAAGCACCCAAAATAGGAAAATTAATATCAAAGATGGATGTGAAGTATAAAATCAGTTGCCATCCACATTAAGATTTCCTGAATCACCTCTTCACCTGGGCAGCTGATAATCATGTGACAGTAAACCACAATAAGATGATGAGGAGAGTTTTATGTTTATGTGTATTTAACCATTGTATTAAGTCACCTTCGAATTTGAGGTCATAGTTGTCATTTTCTTATGGGATAATTTTAAAGATTGAAGACCAGAAAATTCTAGAGTTTTCTTCAATCTCGTCCATCTCCGTAATTGTTGTGTTGTTTTGTTTGATAGTAATTTGTGTGCGTGTAAGTTTTCCTTTTAGAGGTTTTACCGTCTGCCAGAAAGTGTGAGAGTCCTTTTCTATGTCAAGCCTGTCTATTAGTCTGTCCCATAGTAGTGTCTGTTGGTCCATGATTAGCGTCTGTAGTTCGTCTCTTATTTCTCTTAGACTTTGGCGGGCATTGTGGTTGGGGCCTATCAACGCTACTACATTGAACAAGTCCATATATTCTTTGGCCAGGGCTCTCTTGGGAGGTGTACACGGGAAGCTGGGAGAGTTTTATATTTAATACTGGGAATGCTTTTTAAATCGGCTCCAATTAGGTAATTGATAAGTTTATCCAGCTCCTCATCTATTTCTTCTAAGTTTGCATCATGTAAGCGGGGATGTAATTTGAGAGGTGTGTCCTATGATTTTCCCAATTCGCTTGCTTGTAGCTTTTACGTTGCGGGATTGGAATTTGAATGAGGTTTACTGCTACGGTAATTTCAATCGCCTGGTGGTCGCTAGGAATAATGGGGCTCGGTTCCATGTAGTAGTTTAGGGAACCTGATAATAGACAAAACTATATCTAGTTTTGTGGCTGCCATCCCAGTTATGTATATCTGGAAATCGGGTCCGATTCTTGTCATATATTGTCAGTCAAGCAGTGTCTCGATGTTTCTACCTGCATTATTGTAGGAGGTATATTCTGCCGCTGCACATCTTGCATTTAGATCGCCAGTGAAGACTACTCTTTTCCGGTGACCAAATATTTGCAACATATTGTGCATAAGCTCATAGCCGTGCCTTAGGAGTTCGTACCCTGTGGCAACGACCAGTATCCTCAAAGTTTATATTTTATTCCTTTTAGGGCGGCTATTGCACATCCGTCATACCGTTCCTGACTCTAGCTTTTACTAATGACGTTGTATTGAAAAATCTTTAATTTATTTTGTCGGGGTCAGTCCGTGTACTGATATAAGTAATACGTCAGAGTCACTTTGTAGTATCAGATTGCCATAGGTGAAACCTTTTCCGTCCCACCCGTTGACATTCATGTGTAATGTCGTAAGTCTGGCTGTGATTTTGTGTAGCGTTGGTTCTTTAGTGGATAGGATTAAAGCAGGCGCTTATTCACGCTCTATTTAGCCCCGTCAGGTGTATTGGGCAGGGTGCGCTTACTGCCGTTTCTTTTTATTTGTATTCCCTGTCGGTGATCGTAGTGAAGCCTTCCTAGGTCAATTTTACCATTGTTGAGTGAGGATCTCTTTGCCCTGCCGTTCAGGATCCTCATCTGAGCATTTCCTCTTGTACCTTCCGGTCTTGAGACCTTCAGCTACTCCGTGGGAATCCAGCTCTTTTGGAACGGGAGCCGAGACAGCTGCTCTCTACCGTGCAAAGAGGAGAAGGTTGGCCTCGGGTGGCGGGTTTTGAAGTCTTTCCTCGCTCGGGGAGATTAAGGCTACTTCAAGTGCACTGCTTCTATGTTGGTTGTGTGCGTTTGCGTGTCTTCCGTAGCGGTGGTATTTTTATTGGGTGTTGTGGGCGCTTGTTTGTTTATTTAGACACGGGTCGCGTGCATTGGCTGTGTTTTAGGGGAGGGGAGAACTTTATTGCACGTATACTCGCATTGTGGGGCTACGCTTATTCACATAGCTTCCTCCAAGTTTGCCCTAAGCAAACATTAAATGTACGCTTGACGCAACATAAATACAATATTAGGAGGGGGGGAGGGGAATGCAGCTTTGTCCATTTATCAGAAAACAGTCACCCTATCAATTGAAATTCGGTTAAATTTATTTACAATTCTAATGACTTTATTCAAACGAATATTGTTGAATGTTCATTCATTAATTCCTCGCCTAATTTTAATATATCCCCTGGTCCTGTTAAACTAGATCCTGTCTATTTTTACGTATTCAAAATAGGGTATGTATGTATTTAGTTTAGTCACATAATTGTCTACATTATTTGCGCACAGGTTGGAATTTTCGGGGAGGAGACCTTATCTATTTGGTTTTATACTTCGCATCCGTCTTTGATATTATTTTTTCTATTTTGGGTCCTTTCGTTGTACATGGGCGTGGCTTTGTTCTTCTGTTTCACACACACACACACACATATATATATATATATATATATATATATATATATACCACCTTTTAAAAAATTCGTTATTCCTTGATAATGAACTGAATAAGTTCAAAAGTACTTTAAATCCGCCTCTCATTTCCCTGTGAAATCTTTTCCATTTATTGCTCTATTCACGCGTTACTTTGCGAGTTTCTCATATCCATATATATATATATATATATATATATATATATATATATATATATATATATATATATATATATATATATTTTAAAACTGCCAAACATTATACCCACTTATTGCAACTTCAATATAAGAGTAGATTTACTCATTGTAAGAAAACGCATAAGTTTCTAAATAAAAGGAAGTCTTCCCTGTCGCAAGGGTAATTTGTTTCCAAATGCGTCTCTTGAAAGTTGGGCTCAGCTCATCTTTGAAGATTTGGCGTCGAATAAATCAAACTTCGCGAAATAGCGAATCTTGAGTTCTCAAAGGAGGACCTAATGACTGAAAGAATTCCTTTAATTTACGAGGAGGGGAGCTAATAAGTTCCCGAAGGGATGAAAGGGGGAAATGTTACCCATTTGTCTCTCAGGAAGAGATAGAGGGAGAAGGGAGGGTTCAATAAATACTAGTATTTAATGGGTTAAAAATAAACTAAGAAATTGTTTGTCTGCTTCCTACTACTAATTTTTCTATAATACTATAAATAAAATCAAATTTATTATTATTACTTAAGTATTGACATATTTTAAGACAACCTGGGTACTTATCATTTACTATTTCTTCAAGAAACCTAAAGTTCGATCAATTTATATAAGAAATGAAATAGATATAAACAACGAGGGCATTTACACCCAGTGATGGAAAAAGGAGGAGGGGAAAGTAGAATAATAACAATTAAAATTACTTAAATATTTCCTGATGAAAGTGAATACCATGTTAAACAGGGGCGTTCTGAAATTCATGTTATCCATAATTATTATTATCACCAAGTGATTAATAATACCCATCACTTAAACACTGCCGTCATTTTTGATGGCACGGTTAACCCGGATAAAGTCAAATCTCATTTAAGGAATGAAATTGGGGAATTAAATCAATCCATACTCTTAAGCATTACAAATTTAACAATAGTACTAATAATTATTCCTACTTAATTAATAATAATGATTATAATTTTTCTATAGAGATTTTCATGACCACGAGGCGTCGCAGGAGAGTACAACAGCGAGCAGATCATTCATTATCAAATCGAGAGGGCACACTCACTCATAGAGCTACAGAGGCGCAAACACGGATATAACGGAGCCATACCCCAGGATTTTAAGGCCCTGGGTAGGGTGAGAGTTTGAAGACAATGTGCGAATGTGTGGGCAACGTGTGGTTCGTGGCGAAGGACAGTTTCACGTGGAGGAAACGTTATGGTTGGAGAAGAACATGGGCTGCTAAGGTTTGGACCATTCCAAGAAGACGAAGAGTAGAAGCGTGGTCCAGCGGAAGGGAAGGTGCAGTCTTCAAATTCGGAGGGAACGAAAGCGTAGATGAACATCTTGGAAGAATTGAGATGACAGCGGGGGCGAATAAATATGATTTAGAAGGAATTAAAAAGAAAGACTTGCATCCATAACGGACATGAGCGTTGAGAGATAGTTGACTATCGAATCTGAAGCCCAGATTTCTAACTGTGTTAGAAAGTGGAACCTTGTAACCACTAAGCCTTAAGAAATACAACAATATTTTAACATCGAGCAACATTTGAAGTTGTGCCCAATTTTGCTTTGTCACCATTTTGAGTCTCCGAAAATTCCCGGAGAGGAATTCAATAACGAAGGACATGGATCGAAGATTTCGCGTAGTCTCAGCAAAATGATTGAGGAGAAAGAAAAGTAGACGTGTGTTGTTATTGTCCCCTGCAGTTGAAATCTCTGCTCCCTTTGACCCTTATGGAGATTTAGAGAGAAACCCCTTGATCCTACAGCTTGATTTGTGGACCCCATAAAACTTACTACAATTAAGTGGGTTGGATTTATAGAGACTGTCCTAATGGGGCCGGTCAGAGTGGAGGGAGTTCGTTGCATGCTGTCGGAATTTTATAGCACCCCCCTCCACCTTCTGCAAACGGTCCATGCGACACAAATTATGGACTGAGACAAGTAAAAAAAAATGCTGAGAGGAAAAAGATAGATGCAAATAAGGCTTAGATATATAATACTCGATTGGAACAATTCTTGAAGAAGATTAAGAAAAACCAGCGTCATTACAGTATTTTTAGCTACAAAGAAATCATGAAGGGAGGTAATAACATATATTAGATTATATTCAGTGGTGGGAAGCACTAAACAATGCTGAAGAACAAGTAATAAAATCATATTCAGTGGTGAGAAAAACTAAACAATGTAGAAGAACAAGTAATGAAATCATATTCAGTGGTGAGAAGCACAACATAATGTTGAAGAACAAGTAATGAAATCATATTCAATAGAGAGAAGCACTAAAAATGTTGAAGAACAAGTAAATGAAATAATATTCAATGGTGAAAAGCACTAAGGAATGTAGAGGAACAAGGAATAAAATCGTACTCAATGGTGAGAAGCACAAAACAATGTTAAAAAATATGTAATGAAATCATATTTAATGGTGAAAAGCACTAAACAATGTTGAAGAACAAGTAATGAAATCATATTTAAAGTGGAGAAGTACTAAACAATGTAAAAAGAACAAGAAATGAAATAATATTCAGTGGGAAGAAGCACAACACAATTATGAAGAACAAGTAATGAGATCAGATTCAGTGGTGAGAAGTAATGAACAATGTTAAAGAACAAGTAATGAAATCATATTGAGTACAGAAAAGCACTGTACAATGATGAAAAACATGTAATGAAATCAGATTCAGTGTTGAGAAGCACTAAACAATGTTAAAGAACAAGTAATGAAATCATATTCAGTGGTGAGAAGAACAAAACAATGCTGAAGAAAGGGTTAATAAATCGTATGCAGTGGTGAGAAGCACTAAACAATGTTGACGAACAAGTAGGAAATCATATTCAGTTTTAAGAAGCACTAAAAAATGTTGAATAACACGTAATAAAATGATATTCAGTGGTGGAACCACTAAACAATCTTGAAAATCAAGAAATGAAATCATGTTCAGTGGTGAGAAGCACTAAAAAAAGTTGAAGAACAGGTATTTTTAGTTGTGGGAAGCAGAAATCATTGTTGAAAATCAATTATTGAAATCTTATTCAATGGTGAATAGCACCAAACAATTTTAAAGAACTAGTAATGAAATCATATTCAGTGGTGGGAAGCACTAAACAATGTTGAATAACAAGTAATGAAATCATATTCAATTGTGAGAATCACTAAACAATTTTAAGGAACTATTAATGAAATCATATTCAGTCGTGGGAAGCACTAAACAATGCTAAAAAACAAGTAATGAAATTATATGCAGTAGTGAGAAGAACTAAACAATGTTTACCAACAAGTAATGAAATCATATTATTGAACAACATGTAATGAAATCATATTCAGTAGTGAGAAGCAATAAACAATGTTAAAGAACAAGTAATGAAATCATATTCTGTGGTAAAAAGCACTAAACAATGCTAAAGTAAAGGTAAAAAAATCATATTCAGTGGTGAAAAGCACTAAACAATGTCGAAGAACAAGTAATAAAAATCATATTCAGTAGTGACAAGTACAAAACAATGTTAAAAAACAAGCAAGGAAATCATATTCAGTAGTGAAAAGCACTAAACAATGTTGAAGACTAAGTAATGAAATCATAATCAGTTGTGAGAAGCACGAAAAATGTAGAAGAAAAAAGTAATGAAGTCATATTCAGTGGTGAGAAGCACTAAACAATGTTTAAAAAAAAGTAATAAAATCATATTCAGTGATGAGAAGCACTAAACAATGTTGAAGAAAAAGTACTGAAATCATATTCAATGGTACGAAGCACTAAACTATTTTGAAGAACAAGTAATGAAATCATATTCAGTTGTCAGAATCACTAAACAATGTTAAAGATCAAGTAATGAAATTATATTCTGTGGTAAAAAGCACTAAAGAATGTTGAAGAACAAGTAATGAAATCATATTCAATGGTAAGAAGCATTAAACAATGTTGAAGAACAAGTGAAGAAATCATATTCAATGGTGCAAAGCACTTAACAATGTTGAATAACAAGTAATAAAATCATATTCAGTAGGAAAAAGCACTAAAGAATGTTGAACAACATGTAATGATATCATATTCAGTAGTGAGAAGCACTAAACAATGTTAAAGAACAAATAATTAAATCATATTCTGTGGTGAGAAAAACTAAACAATGTTAAAGAACAAGTAATGAAATCATATTCAATGGTAAGAAGCAAAATACAATGTTAAAGAACAAGTAATGAAATCATATTCAATGGTGAGAAGCACTAAAAATGTTGAAGAACAAGTTATGAAATCATATTCAGGGGTGAGAAGCACTAAACAATGTTGAAAAACAAGAAATGAAATTATATTCAAGGGTAAGAAGCACTAAATAATGTTAAAGAACCAGTAATAAAATCATATTCAGTAGTGAGAAGCACTAAACAATGTTGAAGAACAAGTAATAAAATCATATTCAGTGGTGAAAAGCCCTAAACAATGTTAAAGAACAAGTAATGAAATCATATTCAGTGGTGAGAAGCACTAAACAATGTTGAAGAACAAGTAATGAAATCATATTCAGTTGTGAGAATCACTAGCAATGTTTAAGAAAAAGTAATAAAATCATATTATGTGGTGAGAAGCACTAAACAATGTTGAAGACCAAGTAATAAAATCCTATTCAGTTGTGAGAAGCACAAAAATTTTTGAAGAATAAGTAATAAAATCATATTCAGTGATGAAAAGCACGCCAAAATGTTGAAGGAAAAGTAATGAAATCACATTCAGTGGTGAGAAGTAATGAACAATGTTGAAAAACAAGTAATAAAGTTATTTTTAGTTGTGGGAAGCAGAAATCATTGTTGAAAATCAATTATTGAAATCTTATTCAATGGTGAATAGCACCAAACAATTTTAAAGAACTAGTAATGAAATCATATTCAGTGGTGGGAAGCACTAAACAATGTTGAATAACAAGTAATGAAATCATATTCAATTGTGAGAATCACTAAACAATTTTAAGGAACTATTAATGAAATCATATTCAGTCGTGGGAAGCACTAAACAATGCTAAAAAACAAGTAATGAAATTATATGCAGTAGTGAGAAGAACTAAACAATGTTTACCAACAAGTAATGAAATCATATTATTGAACAACATGTAATGAAATCATATTCAGTAGTGAGAAGCAATAAACAATGTTAAAGAACAAGTAATGAAATCATATTCTGTGGTAAAAAGCACTAAACAATGCTAAAGAAAAGGTAAAAAAATCATATTCAGTGGTGAAAAGCACTAAACAATGTCGAAGAACAAGTAATAAAAATCATATTCAGTAGTGACAAGTACAAAACAATGTTAAAAAACAAGCAAGGAAATCATATTCAGTAGTGAAAAGCACTAAACAATGTTGAAGACTAAGTAATGAAATCATAATCAGTTGTGAGAAGCACGAAAAATGTAGAAGAAAAAAGTAATGAAGTCATATTCAGTGGTGAGAAGCACTAAACAATGTTTAAAAACAAGTAATAAAATCATATTCAGTGATGAGAAGCACTAAACAATGTTGAAGAAAAAGTACTGAAATCATATTCAATGGTACGAAGCACTAAACTATTTTGAAGAACAAGTAATGAAATCATATTCAGTTGTCAGAATCACTAAACAATGTTAAAGATCAAGTAATGAAATTATATTCTGTGGTAAAAAGCACTAAAGAATGTTGAAGAACAAGTAATGAAATCATATTCAATGGTAAGAAGCATTAAACAATGTTGAACAACAAGTGAAGAAATCATATTCAATGGTGCAAAGCACTTAACAATGTTGAATAACAAGTAATAAAATCATATTCAGTAGGAAAAAGCACTAAAGAATGTTGAACAACATGTAATGATATCATATTCAGTAGTGAGAAGCACTAAACAATGTTAAAGAACAAATAATTAAATCATATTCTGTGGTGAGAAAAACTAAACAATGTTAAAGAACAAGTAATGAAATCATATTCAATGGTAAGAAGCAAAATACAATGTTAAAGAACAAGTAATGAAATCATATTCAATGGTGAGAAGCACTAAAAATGTTGAAGAACAAGTTATGAAATCATATTCAGGGGTGAGAAGCACTAAACAATGTTGAAAAACAAGAAATGAAATTATATTCAAGGGTAAGAAGCACTAAATAATGTTAAAGAACCAGTAATAAAATCATATTCAGTAGTGAGAAGCACTAAACAATGTTGAAGAACAAGTAATAAAATCATATTCAGTGGTGAAAAGCCCTAAACAATGTTAAAGAACAAGTAATGAAATCATATTCAGTGGTGAGAAGCACTAAACAATGTTGAAGAACAAGTAATGAAATCATATTCAGTTGTGAGAATCACTAGCAATGTTTAAGAAAAAGTAATAAAATCATATTATGTGGTGAGAAGCACTAAACAATGTTGAAGACCAAGTAATAAAATCCTATTCAGTTGTGAGAAGCACAAAAATTTTTGAAGAATAAGTAATAAAATCATATTCAGTGATGAAAAGCACGCCAAAATGTTGAAGGAAAAGTAATGAAATCACATTCAGTGGTGAGAAGTAATGAACAATGTTGAAAAACAAGTAATAAAGTTATTTTTAGTTGTGGGAAGCAGAAATCATTGTTGAAAATCAATTATTGAAATCTTATTCAATGGTGAATAGCACCAAACAATTTTAAAGAACTAGTAATGAAATCATATTCAGTGGTGGGAAGCACTAAACAATGTTGAATAACAAGTAATGAAATCATATTCAATTGTGAGAATCACTAAACAATTTTAAGGAACTATTAATGAAATCATATTCAGTCGTGGGAAGCACTAAACAATGCTAAAAAACAAGTAATGAAATTATATGCAGTAGTGAGAAGAACTAAACAATGTTTACCAACAAGTAATGAAATCATATTATTGAACAACATGTAATGAAATCATATTCAGTAGTGAGAAGCAATAAACAATGTTAAAGAACAAGTAATGAAATCATATTCTGTGGTAAAAAGCACTAAACAATGCTAAAGAAAAGGTAAAAAAATCATATTCAGTGGTGAAAAGCACTAAACAATGTCGAAGAACAAGTAATAAAAATCATATTCAGTAGTGACAAGTACAAAACAATGTTAAAAAACAAGCAAGGAAATCATATTCAGTAGTGAAAAGCACTAAACAATGTTGAAGACTAAGTAATGAAATCATAATCAGTTGTGAGAAGCACGAAAAATGTAGAAGAAAAAAGTAATGAAGTCATATTCAGTGGTGAGAAGCACTAAACAATGTTTAAAAACAAGTAATAAAATCATATTCAGTGATGAGAAGCACTAAACAATGTTGAAGAAAAAGTACTGAAATCATATTCAATGGTACGAAGCACTAAACTATTTTGAAGAACAAGTAATGAAATCATATTCAGTTGTCAGAATCACTAAACAATGTTAAAGATCAAGTAATGAAATTATATTCTGTGGTAAAAAGCACTAAAGAATGTTGAAGAACAAGTAATGAAATCATATTCAATGGTAAGAAGCATTAAACAATGTTGAACAACAAGTGAAGAAATCATATTCAATGGTGCAAAGCACTTAACAATGTTGAATAACAAGTAATAAAATCATATTCAGTAGGAAAAAGCACTAAAGAATGTTGAACAACATGTAATGATATCATATTCAGTAGTGAGAAGCACTAAACAATGTTAAAGAACAAATAATTAAATCATATTCTGTGGTGAGAAAAACTAAACAATGTTAAAGAACAAGTAATGAAATCATATTCAATGGTAAGAAGCAAAATACAATGTTAAAGAACAAGTAATGAAATCATATTCAATGGTGAGAAGCACTAAAAATGTTGAAGAACAAGTTATGAAATCATATTCAGGGGTGAGAAGCACTAAACAATGTTGAAAAACAAGAAATGAAATTATATTCAAGGGTAAGAAGCACTAAATAATGTTAAAGAACCAGTAATAAAATCATATTCAGTAGTGAGAAGCACTAAACAATGTTGAAGAACAAGTAATAAAATCATATTCAGTGGTGAAAAGCCCTAAACAATGTTAAAGAACAAGTAATGAAATCATATTCAGTGGTGAGAAGCACTAAACAATGTTGAAGAACAAGTAATGAAATCATATTCAGTTGTGAGAATCACTAGCAATGTTTAAGAAAAAGTAATAAAATCATATTATGTGGTGAGAAGCACTAAACAATGTTGAAGACCAAGTAATAAAATCCTATTCAGTTGTGAGAAGCACAAAAATTTTTGAAGAATAAGTAATAAAATCATATTCAGTGATGAAAAGCACGCCAAAATGTTGAAGGAAAAGTAATGAAATCACATTCAGTGGTGAGAAGTAATGAACAATGTTGAAAAACAAGTAATAAAGTTATTTTTAGTTGTGGGAAGCAGAAATCATTGTTGAAAATCAATTATTGAAATCTTATTCAATGGTGAATAGCACCAAACAATTTTAAAGAACTAGTAATGAAATCATATTCAGTGGTGGGAAGCACTAAACAATGTTGAATAACAAGTAATGAAATCATATTCAATTGTGAGAATCACTAAACAATTTTAAGGAACTATTAATGAAATCATATTCAGTCGTGGGAAGCACTAAACAATGCTAAAAAACAAGTAATCAAATTATATGCAGTAGTGAGAAGAACTAAACAATGTTTACCAACAAGTAATGAAATCATATTTTGAACAACATGTAATGAAATCATATTCAGTAGTGAGAAGCACTAAACAATGTTAAAGAACAAGTAATGAAATCATATTCTGTGGTAAAAAGCACTAAACAATGCTAAAGAAAAGGTAAAAAAATCATATTCAGTGGTGAAAAGCACTAAAGAATGTCGAAGAACAAGTAATAAAAATCATATTCAGTAGTGACAAGTACAAAACAATGTTGAAAAACAAGCAAGGAAATCATATTCAGTAGTGAAAAGCACTAAAAATGTTGAAGACCAAGTAATGAAATAATAATCAGTTGTGAGAAGCACTAAAAATGTAGAAGAAAAAAGTAATGAAGTCATATTTAGTGGTGAGAAGCATTAAGCCATGTTGAAAAACAAGTATGAAATCATATTTAGTGGTGAGAAACACTAAACTATGTTGAAGAACAAGTAACGAAATCATAGTCAGTTGTAAGAAGCACTAAACAATGATAATAACAAGTAATGATATCATATTCAGTGGTGAGAAGCACTAAACAATGTTAAAAAACAAGAAATGAAATCATATTTAGTTGGGGGAAGCACTAAACAATGTTCAAGAACAAGTACTGAAATAATATTCAAGGGTGCAAAGCACTAAACAATGTTGATGAACAAGTTATCAAATCATATTTAGTCGTCAGAATTAGTGAACAATGTTGAAAAACAAGTAATGAAATCATATTCTGTGGTGAGAAGAACTAAAGAATGTTTAATAACAAGTAATGAAATCAGAGTCAGTGGTGAGAAGCACTAAACAATGTTAAAGAACAAGTGAAGAATAAATATTGAGTAGTGAGAAGCATGAACAATGCTGAAGAACAATAAATTAAAATCATATTCGGTAGTGAGAAGCACGGAACAATGTTAAATAACAAGTAGTGAAATCATATTCAGTGGTAAGAAGCAATAAATAATGTTGAAGAACAAGTAATGAAATCATATTCAGTAGTGAGAACCACTAAACAATCTCTAAAATCAAAAATTAAAATCATATTCAGTTGTGAGAAGCACTAAAAAATGTTGAAGAACAAGTAATGGAATCATATTCAGTGGTGAGAATCACTAAACAATGTTGAAGAGCAATTAATAAAATTATATTCAGTGGTGAGAAGCCCTAAACAATGTTAAAGAACAAGTAATGAAATCATATTCAGTGGTGAGAAGCACTAAAAAATGTTGAAAAACAAGTAATGAAATCATATTCAGTCGTGAGAAGCCCAAAAGAATGTTGAAGAACAAGTAATGAAATCAGATTCAATGTTGAGAAGCAGTAAACAATGTTGAACAACATGTAATGAATTCATATTCAGTGGCGAGAAGCACTAAACAATGTCAAAGAACAAGTAATGAAATCTTATTCATTAGGAAGAAGCACTAAAAAATGTTGCAGAACAAGTTATAAAATCCTATTCAGTGGTGAGAATCACTAAACAATGTTTAAGAACAAGTAATAAAATCATATTCTGTGGCGAGAAGAACTAAAAAATGTTGAAGAAAAAGTGATGAAATCATATTCAGTGGTGAGAAGCACCAAACAATGTTGAAGACCAAGTAAGGAAATCATATTCAGTTGTAAGAAGCACTCAAAATGTTGAAGAACAAGTAATGAAATCATATTCAGTGGTGAGAATCACTCCAAAATCTTGAAGAAAAAGTAATGAAATCATATTCAGTGGTGAGAAGTAATGAATAGTGTTGAAGAACAGAAAATAGAAATCATATTCAGTAGTGAGAAGCACTAAACAATGCTGAAGAACATATAATGAAATCATATTCAGTGGTAAGAAGCACTGAACAATGTTAAAAAAAAGTAATGAAATCATATTTAGTAGTGAGAAGCACTAAACAATGCTGAAAAACAAGTAATGAAATTATATGCAGTGGTGAGAAGAACAAAACAATGTTTAAGAACAAGTAATGAAATTATATTTAGTGGTGGTAAGCACTAACTAATTTTGAAGGACAAGTAATAAAATCATATTCAGTGGTGAGAAGCACTAAACAATGTTTTGGAACAAGTAATAAAATCATATTCAGTGGTAAGAAGCACTAAACAATGTTAAAGAACAAGTAATCAAATCATATTTAGGGGTGAAAATCCCTAAAACTTGTTGAAACACTAGTAAGAAATCATATTCAATGGTGAGAAGCACTAAACAATGTTAAGACTAAGTAATGAAATCATATTTAGTATAGGAAGCACTAAACCAATGTTAATAACAAGTAATGAAATCATATTCAATGGTGAGAAGCACTAAGCAAGGCTGAAGAACAGGTAATTAAATTATATTCAGTGGTGAGAAGCACTAAACAATTTGAAGAACAAGTAATGAAGTGTTTTTTTAGTGGCGGGAAGCACAAATCATTGTTGAAAATCAATTATTTAAATTTTATTTAATGGTGAATAGCACCAAACAATTTTAAAGAACTAGTAATGAAATCATATTCAGTGGTAGGAAGCACTAAACAATGTTGAATAACAAGTAATGAAATCATATTCAATTGTGAGAATTACTAAACAATGGTGAAGAACAAGTAATGAAATCCTATTCAATGGTGAAAAGCACTAAACAATGTTAAGGAACAAGTAATTTAATCATATTCAGTGGTATGAAGCACTAAACAATGTTAATAACAAGTAATGAAATCATATTCAATGGTGAGAAGCACTAAGCAATGCTGAAGAACAGGTAAGTAAATCATATTCAGTGGTGAGAAGCACTAAACAATATTAAAGAACAAGTAATAAAGTCATATTCAGTGGTGGGAAGCTCTCATCATTGTTGAAAATCGAGGAATGAAATCTTATTCATTGGTGAATAGCATCAACAATGTTAAAGAACTTGTAATGTAATCATATTCAGTAGTGGTAAGCACTAAACAATGTTGAATAACAAGTAATGAAATCATATTAAATTGTATAAACACTAAACAATGCTAAAGAACAGGTAATGAAATCATAATCAATGGTGAGAAGCACTAAACAATGCTAAAGATCAGGTAAAGAAATCATATTCAGTTGTGAGAAGCACTAAAGAATTCGGAAGAACAAGTAACAACAAGGAGTAACAACAAGGAAAGAAGTTACCCTAGGAGACCTTACGGTCCATTCAAAGAGGGTACCTTTGGACTAGCAATCGAGCGGGCACAAGGCTGCTCAATTGTTTTGCGTCCCTAAACGGCTACTTTTCAAGACTTTGTCTAGTCTTGACTTGAACTGGTCAACAGATTTACTGTTGACAACTTCCACTGGAAGTGCGTTCCACATAACGCAGATACTGTAAGTGAAAAAATTTCTACACAGATTGCGGTTGTAACGCTTCAGTTCAAGTTTGAAGCCGTGATTGCGCGTTCTATTCTCACTCAGTGTGAAAATATCCCGGTAGTCAACATTGTCGAACCCTCGAAGTATTTTGAAAACTTCGATGAGCTGACCACGCTGTCTACGGGTTTCCAGCAAGAACAGATCTAATTCCCTTAGTCTATCCTCATAACTTTTATGTCGGATAGAGGGAATCAGCTTGGTTGCCCTGGCTTGTACGCGTTCCAATCTCGCGTTGTCCTTTCGAAACGAAGGGCTCCAAAATTGTACGGCATACTCCAGGTGCGGTCGGACAAGTGAGTTATACAGGCACAGTACAATCTCCTGGTTCCGATAACCAAACTGGCGCTTAATATAGCCTAGCATCCTTTGGGCCTTTTTCTCCGCCTCAATGCACTGTTTCTAGAACTTGAGGTCACTAGTGATAGTAACACCCAAGTCCTTCTCAGTGTCACTCGCTTCAAGAGCAGTGCCCTTAAGGATATATTGAGATTGGGGGTTTCTGTGGCCGATATGCATTCCTTTGCATTTGCCTCCCCCTAGTCTCTAGGAACGCATCCGGTCCGGATTGACATGTTAAAGATAGTGCACAGATGTCGTGATACTTCATCGCACACTTCCTTCAACACTTTAGGTAGAAACCCGTCCGGTCCAGGGGAACTATTCGTCTTTAGGTCAGCGATCTTTTTCTTTATTTCTCCTTCGGTGAAGTCCATTGCCTCCAGCTTTTCCCCCGAGTAGGAATCCGTCGGCTGGGGAATGGGACCACACTCTTCAGTAAACACTGAAGAGAAGTAGTCGTTGAGGAGGTTGGCATTTCTGCATCTGAATGCTTTAATGTCCCCTCCTCATTCCTCAAAGCGCCAATCGTTCGACGGATTGGTTTACGGCTGTTCACATATCCAAAAAACTCCTTGGGATTCTCTTTACAGAGTCTCGCCACTCGGAGTTCCTCAGACCGCTTAGCCGCCCTTATGCTGGACTTCAAGAAATGATGCCCTCTTCAGTAGTAAGAAGCACTAAAAAATGTTAAAGAACAAGTAATCGAATCATATTTAGGGGTGAGAATCACTAAACAATGTTGAAACACTAGTAATAAATCATATTCAATGGTGAGAAGCACTAACACAATGTTAAGACTAAGTAATGTAATCATATTTAGTATACGAAGCACTAAACAATGTTAAAACGAGTAATGAAATCATATTCAATAGTGAAAAGCACTAAGCAAGGCTAAGGAACAGGTAATGAAATTATATTCAGTAGTGAGAAGCACTAAACACTGTTGAAGAACAAGTAATAAAGTTATTTTTAGGGGTGGGAAGCACAAATCATTGTTGAAAATTAATTATTGAAATCTTATTCAATGGTGAATAGCACCAAATAATTTTGAAGAACTAGTAATGAAATCATATTCAGTGGTGAGAAGCACTAAAAAATGTTAAATAACAAGTAAAGAAATTATATTCAATTGTGAGAATCACTAAACAATGATGAAGCACAGGTAATGAAATCATATTCAGTGGTGAGAAGCACAAAAGAATGTTGAACAACATGTAATGATATCATATTTAGTGGTGAAAACAACTAAACAATTTTTAGGAACAAGGAATGAAATCATATCATTGGTGAGAAGCACTAAACAATGTTTAAAAAACAAGTAATAAATAATATTTAGTGGTGGGAAGCACTAAACAATGTTGAAGAACTAGTAATAAATCATAATCAAAGGTGAAAAGCTCTAAACAATGTTGAAGACCAAGTAATGAAATCCTATTTAGAGGTGGGAAGCTTTAAACAATGTTAATAACAAGTAATGAAATCATATTCAATGGTAAGAAGCACTAAACAATGCTGAAGAACATGTAATGAAATCATATTCAGTAGTGAGAAGCACTAAACAATGTTGAAGAACAAGTAATAAAGTCATATTCAGTGATATAAGCACTAATCATTGTTGAAAATCAAGTATTAAAATCTTATTCAAGGGTGAAAAGCACCAAACAATGTTAGAGAACTAGTAATGAAATCATATTCAGTGGTAAGAAGCACTAAACAATGTTGACTAACATGAAAAGAATTTATATTTAATGCTAAGAAGCACTAAACAATGCTAAAGAACAGGTAATGAAATCATATTCAGTGGTGAGAAGCACTAAATAATGTTAAACAACAAGTAATGATATCATATTTAGTGATGGGAAGCACTTAACAATTTTGAAGAACAAGGAATGAAATCATATCATTTTTGAAAAGCACTAAACAATGTTAAAAAAATAAGTAATAGATCATATTCAGTAGTGGTAAGCACTGAACAAGATTGAGTTGAAAGTAATGAAATCATATTCAGTGGTGAGAACCACTAAACAATTTATATAATCAAGAAATGAAATCATATTCGGTTTTGAGAAGCACTAAATGTTGAAGAACAAATAATGAAATGATATTCAGTGGTGAAAACTACTAAACGTTTTGAAAAACAAGTAATAAAATCCTCTTCAGTGGTAAAAAGCACTAAAAAATGTTGAAGAACAAGTTCTAAAATGATATTCAGTGGTGAGTTTTTAAACAATGTTGAAGAAAAAGTAATGAAATCATTTTCAATGGTTAGAAGCACTAATCATTGTTCAAATTCAAGTAATGAAATCATATTTAATGGTGAGAAGCACTAAACAATGTTAAAGAACAAGTAATAAAATCATATTAAGTGGTTGAAAGCACTAAACAATGTTGAAGAACAAGTAATGAAATCATATTCAGTTGTGAGAAGACTATATAATCTTCAAAATCCAGAAATAAAATCATATTTAGTGCTGAGAAGCAGTACATGTTGAAGAACAAGAAATGAAATCCTATTCAGTGGTGAGAAGCACTAAACAATGTTGAACAACAAGTAATGAAATCATATTCAGTGGTGAGAAGCACTAAACAATGGTGAAGAACAAGTAATGAAATCCTATTCAATGGTGAATATCACTAAACAATGTTGAAGAACCAGTAATTTAATCATATTCAGTGGTGGGAAGCACTAAACAATGATAATAACAAGTAATGAAATCATATTTAATGGTGAGAAGCCCTATACAATGCTGAAGAACAGGTAATGAAATTATATTCAGTGGTGAGAAGCACTAAACAATGTTTAAGAACAAGTAATGAAGTTATATTTAGTGGTGAGAAGCACTAATCATTGTTTAAAATCAAGTAAGGAAATCTTATTTAATGGTGAATAGCACCAAACAATGTTAAAGAACAATAATAAAATCATATTAGGTGGTGAAAAGCACTAAACAATGTTGAAGAACAAGTAATTAAATCATATTTAATTGTGAGAATCACTAAACAATGCTGAAGAACATGTAATGAAATCATATTCAATGGTGAGAAGCCCTAAACAATGCTAAAAATCAGGTAATAAAATAATATTCAGTCGTAAGAAGCGCTAAAGAATGTTGAAGAACAAGTAATGATTTCATATTCAGTGGTAAGAAGCACTGAACAATGTTCTAGAACAAGTAATCAAATCATATTCAGAGGTGAGAATCACTAAACAATGTTAAAACACTAGTAATAAATCATATTCAATGGTGAGAAGCACTAAACATTGTTAAAGACCAAGTAAGGAAATCATATTTAGTGTTGGAAAGCACCAAACAATGTTTATAACAGGTAATGGATTTATATTCAATGGTGAGAAGCACTAAAAAATGCAGAAGAACAAGTAATGAAATCATATTCAGTAGTGAGAAGCACTAAACAATGTTGAAAAAACAAGTACTGAAATCATATTTAGTGGTCAGAAGTTTTTTAAACAATGTTGAAGGACAAGTAATGAAGTTATATTCAGTGGTGGAAGCACTAATCATTGTCGAAAATTAGGTATAGAAATCTTATTCCAATATGAATAGCACCAAACAATTTAAAGAACTAGTAAAGAAATCATATTCAGTGGTGAGAAGCACTAAAAAATGTTGAATAAAACAATTGAAATCATATTCAAATGTGAGAATCACTAAACAATGCTTGAGAACAGGTAATAAAATCATATTCGGTGGTGAGAAGCACTAAACAATACTGAAGAACAAGTAATGAAATCATATCATTTGTGTAAAGCACTAAACAATGTTGAAAAACAATTAATGAATCATATTTAGTGGAGGGAAGCATTAAACAATGTTGAACAACTAGTATTAAATCATAATCAATGGTGAGAAGCACTAAACAATGTTGAAGCCTAAGTAATGAAATCATATTAAAAGGGAGGAAGCACTAAACAATGTTAATAACAAGTAATGAAATCATATTAAATAGTGAGAAGCACTAAACAATGCTGAAGAACAGGTAATGAAATTATATTTAGTGGTAAGAAGCACTAAACAATGTTGAAGAACAAGTAATAAGGTCATATTTAGTGATGGGAATCACTAATCATTGTTCAAAATCAAGTAATGAAATCTTATTCAATGGTGAATAGCTCCAAACAATGTTAGAGAACTAGTAATGAAATCATATTTAGTGGTGGAAAGCACTAAACAAAGTTAAATAAAAAGTAATGAATTTATATTCAATGCTGAGAAGCACTAAAGAATGCTAAAGAACAGGTAATGAAATCATATTTTGTGGTGAGAAGCACGAAGGAATGTTAAACAACAAGTAACTATATCATATTCGGTGGTGAGAAGCACTAAACAATTTTGCAGAAGAAATAATGAAATTATATCATTGTCGAGAATCACTAAATAATGTTGAAAAACAAGTAATGAATCATATTCAGTAGTGGGAATCACTAAACAATTTGGAGGTGAAAGTAATGAAATCATATTCAGTTGTGAGAAGCACTAAACAATGTTGAAGAACAAGTAATGAAATCATATTCAGTGGTGAGAACCACTAAACAATCTCTAAAATCAAAAAATGAAATCATATTTAGTTGTGAGAAGCACTAAATGTTGAAGAACAAGTAACAAAATGATATTCAGTGGTGAGAACCACTAAACCTTGTTGAAAAACAAGTAATAAAATCATATTTAGTGGTGAGGTAGCACTTAACAATGTTGAAGAACAAGTACTGAAATCATATTCAGTGTTGAGAAGTTTTAAAACAATGTTGAAGAACAAGTAACAAAACTATTTTTTATGGTGAGAAGCACTAATCATTGTTGAAATTCAAGTAATGAAATCATATTCAATGGTGAGAAGCAATAAACAATTTGAGGAACAAGTAATGAAATCATATTCATGGTGAGAAGCACTAAACAATGTTGAAGAACAAGTAATGAAATCATATTCAGTGGTTAGAAGCACTAAACAATGCTAAAGTACAAGTACTGAAATCCCTTTTTAATGGTGAATAGTACTAAACAAAGTTAAAGAACAAGTAATTTAATCATATTTAGTGGTAGGAAGCACTGAACAATGTTAATAACAAATAATGAAATCATATTCAATGGTATGAAACATTAAATATTGCTGAAGAACAGGTAATGAAATCATATTCAGTGGTGAGAAGCACTACACCTTTTTGAAGAACAAGTAATGAAGTCATATTCAGTGTTAAAAAACACTAATTATTGTTGAAAATCAAGTAATGAAATCCTATTCAATGGTGAATAGCACCAAACATTGTTGAAGAACTATTAATGAAATCATATTTAGTGGTGGGAAGCACTAAACAATGTTGAATAACAAGTAATGAATTTATATTTAATGCTGAGAAGAACTAAACAATGCTAAAGAACAGGTAATGAAATCATATTCAGTGTTCAGAAGCTATGAAGAATGTTGAACAACAAGTAATGATATTATATTCAGTGGTGAGAAGCATTAAACAATTTTGAAGAACAAGTAATAAAATAATATTATTGTCGAAAAGCACTAAATAATATTGAAAATTAAGTAATGAATCATATTCAGTAGTGTAAAGAATCATTAATGTTGAAGAACAAGTAATGAAATTATATGCAGGAGTGAGAAGCACTTAAACAATGTTCAAAAACAAGTAATGAAATCATATTCAGTGGTGAGAACCACTAAACAATCTCTAAAATCAAGAAATTAAATAATATTCAGTTGTGAGATTCACGAAATGTTGAAGAACAAGTAATGAAATGATATTCAGTGGTGAGAACCACTAAACCTTGTTGAAAAACAAGTAATAAAATCCTCTTCAGTGGTAAAAAGCACTAAAGAATGTTGAAGAACAAGTACTAAAATCATATTCAGTGGTGAGAAGTTTTTAAACAATGTTGAAGAAAAAGTAATGAAATCATTTTCAATGGTTAGAAGCACTAATCATTGTTAAAATTCAAATAACGAAATCATATTTAATGGTGAGAAGCACTAAACAATGTTAAAGAACAAGTAATGAAATCATATTAAGTGGTTCAAAGCACTAAACAATGTTGAAGAACAAGTAATGAAATCATATTCAGTTGTTAGAAGCACTAAACAATGTTAAAGAACAAGTAATGAAATCATATTCAGTGGTGAGAACAACTAAATAATCTCCAAAATCCAGAAATAAAATCATATTTAGTGTTGAGAAGCACTACATGTTGAAGAACAAGTAATGAAATCATATTCAGTGGTGAGAAGCACTATACAATGTTGAAGAACAAGTAATGAAATCATATTCAGTGGTAAGAAGCACTAAACAATGATGAAGAACAAGTAATGAAATCCTATTCAATGGTGAATAGCACTAAACATTGTTGAAGAACCAGTAATTTAATCATATTCAGTGGTGGTAAGCACTAAACAATGATAATAACAAGTAATGAAATCATATTTAATGGAGAGAAGCTCTATACAATGCTGAAGAACAGGTAATGAAATTATATTCAGTGGTGAGAAGCACTAAACAATGTTTAAGAACTAGTAATGAAGTTATATTTAGTGGTGGGAAGCACTAATCATTGTTGAAAATCAAGTAATGAAATTTTATTCAATGGTGAATAGCACCAAACAATGTTGAAGAACAATAATAAAATCCTATTAAGTGGTGAAAAGCACTAAACAATGTTGAAGAACAAGTAATGAAATCATATTTAATTGTGAGAATCACTAAACAATGCTGAAGAACAGGTAATGAAATCATATTCAATGGTGAGAAGCACTAAACAATGCTAAAGATCAGGTAATGAAATCATATTCAGTGGTAAGAAGCACTAAAGAATGTTGAAGAACAAGTAATGATTTCATATTCATTGGTAAGAAGCACTAAACAATGTTGAAGAACAAGTAATCAAATCATATTCAGAGGTGAGAATCACTAAACAATGTTGAAACACTAGTAATAAATCATATTTAATGGTGAGAAGCACTAAACATTGTTGAAGACCAAGTAAGGAAATCATATTTAGTGTTGGAAAGCACCAAACAATGTTTATAACAGGTAATGGAATTATATTCAATAGTGAGAAGTACTAAAAAATGCTGAAGAACAGGTAATGAAATCATATTCAGTAGTGAGAAGCACTAAACAATGTTGAAAAAACAAGTAATGAAATCATATTTAGTGGTCAGAAGTTTTTTGAACAATGTTGAAGAACGAGTAATGAAGTTATATTCAGTGGTGGAAGCACTAATCATTGTTGAAAATTAGGTATTGAAATCCTATTCCAAGATGAATAGCACCAAACAATTTAAAGAACTAGTAAAGAAATCATATTTAGTGGTGAGAAGCACTAAAAAATGTTGAATAAAAGTAATGAATTCATATTCAAATTTGAGACTCACTAAACAATGCTTGAGAACAGGTAATAAAATCATATTCTGTGGTGAGAAGCACTAAAGAATGTTGAACAAAATGTAATTATATCATATTCAGTGGTGAGAAACACTAAACAATACTGAAGAACAAGTAATGAAATCATATCATTTGTGTAAAGCACTAAACAATGTTGAAAAACAATTAATGAATTATATTTAGTGGTGGGAAGCATTAAACAATGTTGAACAACTAGTATTAAATCATAATCAATGGTGAGAAGCACTAAACAATGTTGAAGCCTAAGTAATGAAATCATATTCAAAGGGAGGAAGCACTAAACAATGTTAATAACAAGTAATGAAATCATATTCAATAGTGAGAAGCACTAAGCAATGCTGAAGAACAGGTAATGAAATCATATTCAGTGGTAAGAAGCACTAAACAATGTTGAAGAACAAGTAATAAGGTCATATTTAGTGATGGGAATCACTAATCATTGTTCAAAATCAAGTAATGAAATCTTATTTAATGGTGAATAGCTCTAAACAATGTTGAAGAACTAGTAATGAAATCATATTTAGTGGTGGAAAGCACTAAACAAAGTTAAATAACAAGTATGAATTTATATTCAATGCTGAGAAGCACTAAACAATGCTAAAGAACAGGTAATGAAATCATATTTTGTGGTGAGAATCACTAAAGAATGTTAAACAACAAGTAATAATATTATATTCGGTGGTGAGAAGCTTTAAACAATTTTTCAGAAAAAGTAATGAAATTATATCATTGTCGAGAATCACTAAATAATGTTGAAAAACAAGTAAGGAATTATATTCAGTAGTGGGAAGCACTAAACAATTTGGAGGTGAAAGTAATGAAATCATATTCAGTTGTGAGAAGCACTAAACAATGTTGAAGAACAAGTAATGAAATCATATTCAGTGTTGAGAACCACTAAACAATCTCTAAAATCCAAAAATGAAATCATATTTAGTTGTGAGAAGCACTAAATGTTGAAGAACAAGTAACAAAATGATATTCAGTGGTGAGAACCACTAAACCTTGTTGAAAAACAAGTAATAAAATCATATTCAGTGGTGAGAAGCACTAAACAATGTTGAAGAACAAGTACTGAAATTATATTTAGTGGTGAGAAGCACTAAACAATGTTGAATAACAAGTAATGAAATCATTTTAAGTGGTGAGAAGCACTAAACAATGTTGAAGAACAAGTAACAAAACTATTTTCTATGGTGAGAAGCACTAATCATTGTTAAAATTCAAGTAATGAAATCATATTCAATGGTGAGAAGCACTAAACAATGTTGATGAACAAGTAATGAAATCATTTTAAGTGGTGAGAAGCACTAAACAATGTTGAAGAACAAGTAATGAAATCATATTCATTGGTGAGAAGCACTAAACAATGTTGAAGAACAAGTAATGAAATCCTATTCAATGGTGAGAAGCACTAAACAATGTTGAAGAATAAGTAATGAAATCATTTTAAGTGGTGAGAAGCACTAAACAATGTTGAAGAACAAGTAATGAAATCATATTCAATGTTGAGAAGCACTAAACAATGTTGATGAACAAGTAATGAAATCATTTTAAGTGGTGAGAAGCACTAAACAATGTTGAAGAACAAGTAATGAAATCCTATTTAATGGTGAGAAGCACTAAACAATGTTGATGAACAAGTAATGAAATCATTTTAAGTGGTGAGAAGCACTAAACAATGTTGAAGAACAAGTAATGAAATCATATTCAATGGTGAGAAGCACTAAACAATGTTGATGAACAAGTAATGAAATCATTTTAAGTGGTGAGAAGCACTAAACAATGTTGAAGAACAAGTAATGAAATCATACTCAGGGGTGAGAACCACTAAACAATGTTGATGAACAGGTAATAAAAGCAACGGACAGAGAAATCTCTCACATACTTTAGAAAGCAATGGTAATCAAGAAATGAAAGTGATGTCCGTTCAAATCGGGATTTGTTCTCTAAATATTGAGGAAAGAGCGTATATCTTTTCGCAATATTTTCGCCGCTCTCTTTTCGATGGTAATATTGATTGGTACCAAGCATTCTTCTTTGCGCCAATCTCTTAAGCTTCTGACCCCTCTTGTTTGTTTCTGATGTAGCGAGCTTTATTTTAATTCTTTAGGCTCCATTTTCCTAGTTCTCGACGAGCTATACTGTGATATAGAGTTGTAGATGAACACATCCCGATTTATATTTTTACTTTGTTGTTCATACTTAATCCTCTTAATTTGTACAATAAGTTAAGCATTGGAGTTGTTTTGCTCACTCATTTGGCTATATGGTTCTTGTAACTGGTATATCAATTGAATTTTACTTAAACGCAGTGATTTTCTTCACATTTTTTTGTCTGAAGATTTAGGATTTATGTATCATTGTATGCTTTGTCAGGGTTTTTTTCTACATCTTACAGGAACATATCGATATTATTTTTATCTCCCTTGGTCTTTTTTATTGTCTCTGTTATTTTTCCAAGTGTTATCATGGTTTCTCTTTATTTTTTTAATCTGAATTGATAGCTGATATACAAATTATTTCATCACTGTATTCTTAATCTTCACTTTAGGATATTTTCAAAGGATTTGCCCATAAAATTCAGTAGCAATGTAGGACTATAGATAGGGATAATGTGAGATAGTTGACCTTGCTTTGGGACGAATATCATCTTGAATATTTTATAGCCATCTGGAGAAGACCGGTAAATTTCCCTACGGTAAATTACACCACTTATATTCTCCCGCTAGAAATTCTAACAGATAAAACTTCCCTCATGGTAAATTACACCACGTAAATTTCTAGTGTCAAGTCACTAGATTCTAAAATTACAAGTGTTTTCTTCATTTAATTGAGCCTTTAAGTCATTGAGAAATAATAAAAGAAAACAAACCAAATTAAAGTGTTTGTCATGTTTAATTTGATACTGATGTTCAACATGTTAGTGATGTTGAACATCACTCATTTTCAAATCAATTAATTGCATTGCATCGTCGCGGACGTGGTGTTCGTTGCAGAAGATAAAACCCACTTTTTTATTATTAAATTTTGGAATGTACACGAGTGTGTTATGAATGAATCACTTAGATCGGATAACTGTTCTCCATAACATCCTTGCATCCAACTTTGTATAAAATGTGCTCATCCCGAAATGAGAACAAGGAATAGGCCAAACAAAAATTGCTCACCTTTGAAGTGTAGCAAAAAGTGAATTCAAGTACAATTATGTGTAGGTCTTGGTTGAGAGACCAACGAGTCCCAATGCATCACCAAGGTGGAGCTAGGGTTCCGGATCACCATAATTTTCACCCAGTTAAACAGGGTCTACTGCCGCTTGGGAGTCGTAATTGAGGCCGAGGGTGATTTCATTCAATAAAATGAATAATAGAATCCTTCAAGTCTTTAAAATATAACTTTGTTAAATAAATCTGTATAAATTAACTGTTATTTTCTTTTATTTGGAAGGTAGGCTAAAAATTACTAAATTCACCCTGTACTATCAGTTTCTGAGATTAATTAAACGCAGGATGACATTATTAGTATATTAAGATACATCGCATTTTGATTTTATGTATTTAAACAAACGGCCAGGTATCAATTTATTAATTTCCTCTCAATCAAATTTATTCCTATTCTTGTAGGGAAGCGCTATTTTTTGCAGGCTATTGAGTCAACATGACTCTCTTTGCATCCAAGATCAACACGTAAGTCAACATGACTGTCTTCACATCCAAGATCAACATGTAAGTCAACATGACTGTCTTGGCATCCAAGATCAACATGTAAGTTAACATGACTGTCTTGGCATCCAAGATCAACATGTAAGTCAACATGACTGTCTCCGCATCCAAAATCAACAATTTGCGATCAACAAGTATCAGTCTAGTTTATGTGAGGTTTTAGGTTTTCCATAACATCATTCAGTACTCATCATTCTTACAAACACGTCGCTAACTATGACCAAGAGTAACGAATACTAAAGAGGACAAGAAAAGAAAGACATTATTCGCTTATATAAGCAAGAAAATGGATAGAAGAAAATAGCCAAAAGGTGATTACTTAGAAAAATACCATTAGACCCACTGAACGACAGTATAAAGCTAATGGTAGTGTACAATAGCTACCTGGGCTAGGGAGAACCATTGTGTTCTCTTCTGCTGCCATACGGTTAATAAGGCGAAAGGTGGAAAAAACTCTGGCCTACAAAAAAAGAGTTACAGTATGGCCTTTAAGCTGCCAGTCAAGTTATGCTTGTTACTATATCTGAGAGTTATGCTACACCGCGAAAGGCTTTACGCAAGAACTCCGCGACGCAATCCACTGCTCAGCGCTAAACACAAGCAAAACTGTTTACGGCATGTCACGGGCCAAATAGACAGGTGAGTAAAGTGCTAAGAAAAGGTTCTCTGGACCGACGAATCGAAATTGAATTTTTGCGGGGAAATGGACCAGCGATATATTAATACACGGAAGAAGGGAGCGAATGAGGAAAATCATACACTCCCACTGTGAAGCACAGTGGTGGATCAATGTTCTGGCGTTCTGTTGGAACTGGCAAATTTCACCGCCTAGATGGAACCATGGATTAGCTCTAGGGCGAGGAATTAATCGTTATAAACATTTGGTCTTCAATAAATAAATTGAATCTTTCATGCAATTGGAAACTCCAGTAGGATAACGATCCAAAACACACATCAACATCCACAGATGAGTGGTTGAAGATGAAGGCACGTAACGAGATGTAATGGACATCCCAGCTCAAGAGCTAATCGAAGTAGAAACCTATGCACACGAGGAATGAGAAAAAATCTCCAAAGAACGCTGTCAGAATCTTATAAATAGCTATAAATCATGGCTGCCGAAATCTATAACAACCAAGGGGTGCTATTCAAAGTATTAGCCATGTGTGCTTAGGAATGTGTGAACAATTTTGATTTATGGGAAATAAATAAAATTAGTGTATGGAATTTAGATCAAATAATTCAAACTCTAATTTGTCTTAAATGTCATCGTTTGTGTTTAAAATTAGCAATAAAAAAATGATCGTGTATAAAAAAATTATTAAAGATGCAGTTAACCATTATAAATTAAAAGTGTGGTTTCTGGCGGTGTTTTAGCGCCTTCATTTATTCGTAGACCATCTAACGAGGAAAGGAGAAAATGGAACTGGACAGAGTTATAAAGAAAAAAGTGTAATAAGCAACGAGCAACGAAATTGAAAAGAACCACGAATGAAAATAATATCAATACTAAACTCAATGCAAATCCTGGTATTAGGTCGTATTTTGGGGTCCTTATGCCGATGTCCACGAAAGGACTTCCTTTATTCATCCTTCCTCCTTGCAATGAGTCTTGACCATTTCAATTCCAAAACATTTATTCTTTATATACCATATCTGTCACTAGTGCTTGTGTTTGTATCAAACACTAGGGTTTCTGCATGTTATGCGTAACATATATCTATCTCTGCCTTTTTGAGTTGTATTCAGTTTCTGCTCAGTGAATTTTCGAAAAGATAGAAAGAATTAGTGAGATACTTCACCACTTTATACAGGGTAGAAACACAAAGGGTAGACTGTTACGCATTTAATTATTTTCAGATCACAATGCTATGTTGGATACTGCTTAGAATAAAACGAATGAAAAAGATATATGCTACAAGATGATGTAACTAATATATAATGTGACCGCATTTTGCATCGATGACACGACGAAGTATGGTTATGACCTAAATGTAAATGACGCAGGGTGTCGAGGAATAGGTCACCTCCCTAGACGATACGTCTATATATACATATATGTATCTATTGGTTGGGAGAAAAGAGATAAAAGCAACGGGAATATGTATATATACAGTTATATACACATATATCCTATAATGTACGTACGCGTCCTTCGCTACGTACAAGTACGTTCAATTCGTATAAGTAATCCGTTGATTACGAAGTATAAGAGTGCGAATTTAATGCAGGGGCATATAGAGATTAATGAGTTTACCAAGTTGCAGTTCAAGGGTTTATTTAAAGAGTGAAAACCAAAAGTATAATTTTAATAAGTTACTAGTTAATATATATATATATATATATATATATATATATATATATATATATATATATATATATATATATACAGATACGGGAAATATAAGCAATGTAAATAAGGATAATACTGACAGAATATAGATAATTGGCAATCGGACAACGTTAATTACTTGTTAATTAGCTTTAAAATGGGATACTATAAATCAATTATACAATTAAAGTCGGAAAGCGAGTCGATTAACGGGAGATGCAATCGTTTTACTTTAAAGGGAGTCCTCGAGGAAGGAGACTCCTTTAGCGAATCGGCGTGGGGGAATGGAGACGAAAAATGGTCGTGATTCTCGGCGGAATATCCTAAGGGTCACAAGGAAGAAAGAGAGGGACCAGAAGACGAGTTCACGATCCTCTTTGAAGACGGACGAAGGCATGTCTGCTCCAGAGAAGTGTAACCTCCAAAAATCGAGAAACTAACGCGGTTTGGCGCGAAATTTCACACGGGAAACTGGAGATCCTTGAAGGATGGGGGGGAGTCCAGATGAGACGAGAGGAATCTCAGCCAGTCCTTCGGGGATGAATCGATGATTTGAGGTTTGCTTTGAATAGAGTAAGCCTTCACAAAAGAGATGGATCTGGCTGGTGAGATCAAACCTCGATGGTATAGGCGAATACCAGGGACTTGGGGAAACAGACACACGATCTGAACCGAAGGCGACGAGACCTCAAACCCAATCTGCCGATCTTTAAAAACCCAGGGTATTTATATTACGGCCAGTTTTTGATGCTCAATCGCTGGAAGGCCCAGACGTCTGAGAGAAAGCTTCCGGCGACTAGAGGGATTAGCTTTTCTCGCCCGACACCGGTCTTCATTGTCTCCAACGATGTGGGTGGGAACATTCGGCTATCCTTTTTCCGACTATGGAGGTTAACATTTCATCGGCGAAGTGAAAGCTTTGAGCGCCAAGCTTAACTAATATTCAAATTTTTTCTTCTTTTACTTTTCTCCTTAGTTACAGAGCTTTACTCCACGTGGAGTTATAGTTAGGAGACATAGGGAGGGAATGAATTCAAGAAACAAAAGAAGGTGGTATTCTTCTTGGCGTCCCTTTTCCCTTACACAGGGTATTAACTGATATATTTTCAGCATTTTTCAATTTTCACTTCAGAACTAGGACAATTCGATGATAATTTGTACGGGCCACCCTGTCGAACTGGGATAGCTAAAGTTTCTCTCACCAAAACCCCATAAATTTGCTGTGCGCGAGGTTGCTCCATCTTGTTAAAAGGGGTACACCGGCATTTTCTAATGCGGTATCCACTAAGATGATGTCTTTCTCTCTCATCTTTAATGAAGATGAGAGGGATATTTAGGCTAGTTGATGTTACGCCCGCCCACACCATCACCAAAGATGGCTTCTATTTCTTGAAAGATATACTCTGTTCAACTGTAATCACATTTTCTTTTGGTTGACAAATACAAACATTCTTTGTGTTGTGGGTAGCCTAGACAGTAAACAATTTCCTATCTGTTCGCAGAACTGAAGGCTGGGCATCTCTTTTTTTTGTTGAGATTTGAATGTAAGTGCCCATTAGTTATGTTGAATGAACGAAGTTTCACATTATCCTTTAAAAAAAATTCGTGGTCACGTGGCTCACCTAAACCAGCAAAACAAGTTGTCTAGCACTACTTCTTGGTTTTCGCCTGATCTTATTTATTGTATTTGTAGCAGAATGAGGCCAAAGGGCTATCACGCGCCCTTCTGTACCCACGTGGAGCCTGAGATCAGCGCATGGGGCTATGAAAGCATGACTGATCCTGGGTTAGGATGTACCCTACGTCGTTGTCACACGCCCTAGCTGTATATGCATAGGGACCAATGAAATCGGTCCCTACAATGTTATCACGATTTCCACTTCCCCCGAAGGAGTCACCGAATTTTCCACAAAATCGTACGAGTTTTGGGGGCCGTCACAGCCACCTCACCAGGCACCTATATAACCCTTCGACTGAGTTTAGAGAGCAGAACTTATAGACTTCCCACCTACTCCGGCGAACGAGCTGAAGGACGCTCGCCTCTCATCGCGAAGATTTCAATTCGAGTCGAAGGCTAAATTGATCCGTGAACTGTGCTATAGTTATTTGGCAAGTATCATTATCCCTGAACTCTACCATAGCCAATCGAAGAGTATCCCCAACCGTGAACTCTGCCATAGTTAATCAGCAAGTATCGACATCCGTGAACTCTGCCAGCAAGTATCTGACGAGGATTCCCAACCCCGAAGGCTCGACAAGTGCTATTTCATCTGAAGCAAGAGGTAACCAGCCTTTTTACGTCGCCTTCATTGTATCCCAACTCGCCCCCTCTCTGTAACAAGCATGTAAGAAATTATAACAGTTGCCGTCTGAAGATTGATCTTGAATCTGGCTCACCCCATTGCTCCATTATTTGTGTGAACACCTCGGTTTAAAATCCCCCTTTAAATCACCAAACTGAATCTGAACTCTTTACTCCCTTAATTTACCCACATGTATCTCGTGTGAACATTTAACCTCATCTGTGCGACCATTCCCTTTAAACCCAATATTTGTGTAAATATAAATATCATTTTGTTGTTAGTAAAGATATATTTTCGTCATTGTCTTTCTTTTGCAAGCCCAACGCATACCAGCTACCTGTTAATCTTTGGCCAACTTGCACTCTTAAATATTTTTTTTAAAAGGACCCCGTAAAGTTCGTAATAATCTATCCTCACTGGACTCATAACAATTTCCCCATTCACTAACACTCTTCAACCAACTTCGGCCCAAAGCCCCAAAGTACCTACGTATATATATATATATATATATATATATATATATATATATATATATATATATATAGAGAGAGAGAGAGAGAGAAAGAGAGGCTGGCCATTCCAAGACACATACTTATATATACATTACTCTATTATAAAATCTGGTGTCAGGTGTGGGGTCTTTCAAAGCTCTTTGGAGAGAATTTTTAAAGGCAACCCTTTAACTTTATTTTAATTTTCAAAGATGATTACCGTTTGAATTGCAAAGACAAAACAAAACAGGAAACAACCCTGCTATATTTATTTCTCGCTTAGGGTTTTTATGTGTGTTTGGAACAACAACCTTTAATAGTAAAATTTTGTTCGGCGACAGACTTTCTCCCACGGTCACTTTAATCCCCCACAGATTAGTAGAGTCAGAGCACTTCTCATCTCACGAAGACTCCATTATTTTTTTTGTTTATTTGATTAATCGTGTATTATATTAGTGTAAGTATTTGGATTCCAAAGCTTCCACGTTTAAACAAGCATATTCCTCCGTGTGTCTGTAATTTGTGAGCCAAGCTTCTTTTCCCGTGCCGACGACCCATTAAAGAGATTCGAGAGATTTGAGCGCCAAGGAGAATCCCTCGGTTTATGTGCCAAAGACCTTGTCACCTATAGACAGGAAGAAGAAAGAAAAGAGAGAGCTGAACAAAAAGAGATTAGAGAATTAGCTGAACAAAAAGAGATTACAGTAAGAGCTGAACGTGAACAAAAAGAAATTAGTGAGAGCGAAGAGCGCGAGAGAATTCGCCAATATGAATTAGAATCAAATCGTGATCGGTTCAAAACCCTTTCAATAAATTCTTGTGTAAGAGCCCCTCAATTCGCCTCCGTTAAACTCCCTACGTTCAAAGAAGGAGAGGAATTCGGATCTTTTCTCACTCACTTCGAGAAAATTTTTGAAGTTAATCATTGGGACATTAAGACGGACGATGTCGCTAAGCTTCTTTCTCTCCTTAGCTCACAGCTTCGAGACATATGCGTATCGCTTCCTTCGGAAGCTACAGTCGATTACTCTACCCTCAAATCCGAACTTCTCGCGGCGTACAATATGACGCCTGACTTTTACCGCGCCAAATTTGGCCACGCCCGCATCCAACCAAATATGACCTTCCGTCATTTTGGATATACTCTTTCCCGTACTTTTAATTTTTGGCTAGACGCATCGAAAGTTCCCCCCGATTATGAGTCCCTGGTAGATTTTGTTCTACAGGATCAGCTGCTGGCGTCGCTAATACCAGAGATCCGTTGCTTTGTGAAGGATCATCGGTGCAACTCCTCCAAAGAGTGCATAGAAGAAGCAGATATCTATGCGGCGAGTCAAAACTTATACCCGAAGTAAAATAAAAAGCTTCCAAGAATAAATTTAATAACTCGCGTTTTCCTCCTAAGAATTCTCCAGAATTCGCCAAGGTTACGGGCCCCTTTAAGCCCAAAAGTTTCCCTCCATCGGAACCCTGTAATGTCAAGCCCCTCATATCTAATCCCCTGGCGTCAACTTTTCCCCGTAGGGCAATCATATGTTTTGCCTGTGGTGTCGAAGGCCACATGCGCCTAAATTGCCCCCCAAATTCCCAATTCCGTGGTAATCCTATTCGCCAAGTCCATCAAGTAAATGCTGCTCCCTCTCTTCCTCCATGGCGGCCAGAAACCCCAGATCCACTCTCGTCTCCCAGTGCCCCAGGGCACCATGTACATTTCCTCTTTGACAAGAGTTCTCCAGGAAGTCTTAACTTTGAAAATGGAAGCGTTAATGGGTGCCGAGTCTCCACCCTCGTCCGCGTTACCGGGTGTACTTGTATCATGGTATCGAATGAATTTCTTCCCCCGGTGGCTCCTAACACAAAAAGTTTGCGGTAGTCCGTCACTAATGGGACGCGCAAACCGTTTCCCCATTGTAAACTGTTACCTGGAGTGTTAGTACTTTTCCGGATTGGCTAAAGTCATGTCAGCCCCTATCCAATTCTAGTCGTTTGACTAGGACAGTGCCCCCAAGTTTCGTCTAACCCTGTGGCTCAGCCTGTTATCACGAGAGCCCAGGCAGAGAAGGAATCCTAGACGCCCGCTGCCTTTGAAACTCCCTTAGATTATGATTTCAGCGGCGTTATGAGCGAAGAATTCCCTCAAAGACAGAAGGAGTGTCCATATCTCCTTTCCTTGTGGGAAAAATCTCGAAGCCTCGAGCAGGATTCGGTCCGTGGTAAAAAGACAGCCTCTTATATCGTAAAAGAAGGCTTGCTATATCGCGCTTGATCGGATGGCACAACCCTGAGACTCACGCCTTCTGTGTTCCCCGTTCGCATGTCCTCCTGGTCCTAAAAATTGCCCACGATAGTGTGTTTTCTGGCCACTTGAGCCACGATAAAATTTGTCAGAGAATTTTCCGGTATATCTAATGGCCTGGTGCTGCAGTTGACACTTCAAAATACTACCAATCCTGTGACATTTGCGAGAAAACCACGGCGAAAGGGCGTATTAAACCGGCTCCGTTCAGAAGGGACCAATCATATCGAAACCCGTTCGTTCAAGACCTTACCTCCTTCCAATTCATCTAGAAAATGCCTTTACGCCGAGGTTAACAATCTGCTCAACCCCTATATGCTTGAACCATCCACGTCAAATTATTGTTCCCCAATAGTTCTGTTACGGAAACCAAGTAACTCTTACCGCATGTATGTAGATTTTCGCAAATTAAATTCCGTGACCGTTTCGATGCTGAACCGATTCCTTCAATTGACCAAAACTTTTACTTGTTCGAAAAAGCAAAATTTATTAGCGAGCTCTACACCAGGTAAATTTTAATTGTAATTACTCTATATCCATTTGTCCATCTTGTAATTATTATAACCGCCAGCTAGAGATTAGCTTATATTAAGTTATTTCTGTTTATGTCCTTATTTTTCTCAATGTGTAGGTCTAAGACGTACATCGCCCTTGTATATATAAAATTAGTCTTAAGAAGCCTGGTCAAGCACCAAAATATGTGTATATTTACGAGTACCACAGTAATCCTTGTCATTTATGTAAAATGTATCATTGAATATTCATTTCCTTTTTCTTTTTTTTTAGCTTTATATAGCTCAGTGTATAAATATTATTTTCATTTTTTTTATTATGTTTCCCTTAATGCTCTTATGTTCGGCAATAATTAATTTCCTTTTCCGTTCATATGTACACGCAGTCGGGTAGGATTAGCTTGTACAGCTGCTCGATGTCAGGTCAGGAATTCCATTTCTGTCTTTTCCGCTTACCCCGTGACCACTCGCGTGAAAGACGCTGATTTCCCAAGTCATTCGTCTTAGGGGATGTCACCTTTCTCCCCCAACTCCGAAAGTGCCCTCTTTTTGGATAGGAGGGATATGGCAGAATGAAGTCATAAGGCGACCACGTGCTCTTCTGTACCTACGTGGATCCTGAGATCACCGCATGAAGCTGTGAAAGCATGGATTACCCCGGGTAAGGATGCAGCCTACGCCGTTATCACACGCCCCAGCTGTATTTGCCCAGGAACCGATTTCATCGTCTCCCACGGCCACCTTTCCGCAAACCTTTTGGCCTTCCGCCGGAAGATTGAAGTCCGTTGGAAATTTCGAGCCAACGTTATCACAATTCCCCCTTCCCCCGAAGAAGTCGCCGACTTTTCCACAAAATCGCATGCATCTGGAGAGCTTTCACAGCCATCTCACCAGGCGCCTATATAACTTTTCGACTGAGTTTAGAGAGCAGCACTTATAGACTTCCAACCTACTTCGGCGAACGAGGTGAAGGACGGTCGCCTCCCTCCCGTGGTGATTTAGATTCGAGTCGAAGGTTAAATCGATCCGTGAATTCTGTTATAGTAAATCGGCAAGTATCCCCATCCGTGAACTCTGCCAGAGTCTGGCCATTCCACGACAGTATTATTGATTAGAGCTCGGATTCTCATTTATCTAGACGGGGTGTTCCTGGCCTTGGAATACCACTGCTTGTCTCTTTGCTCTGTTTGATAGCTTTATAAATTTCAAATCTGCTCCCAGTGGGGTTCAACGTTCTATACAGGTACTCAATTGCTTCACACTTTCATGTTATATTTGTAAACAGGTGTTTCTTTTTATTGATTCCCACTTTTAGTCACAAAATTCCATATATCCTGAAAGACCGTGCAAAAAAAGTAATTAATGTTACATGAACAAATTTAAAATGACTTGTAAAAGCAGTCTACTCTTTGTTTTTTCACTATATAATTTACTCCCAAACTTTTTTAGTTTATTAAATTTTTACCTGAACTCATGGTGACTAAGTGTAACTACATTCCAAGCAATGGATTTATATCCATCTCTTGCAATCGAAAATCTTGCTAACTCTTCGCACTTTGACGAATTTACTCAACTTTACGTCCAAATGGATTTTTAAAATGTGGATAAATCGAGGGTTCCCTTACGGATCTCAAATGGAATTTCTCTGGCTCTCCATTTAGATACGGTATAAGAATTAAAACTGTAGAATTAAGGTAATGCTAAGGCAAATAATGAAATAATGGGGAAAGAAACTTGGGAAAATAATAAAACTTAAAATTAAATTAAAATGGAATAGGAGATTTAGAAAAATAGATAAAGTAGTGTGAACACTCTTGAAACTTTCCCCAATTTAATACCTTGGGACAGATTCGTAAAAGACAGTATCATATTAGCGTTAATGTTTGTTATATGTGATAAATTTTAGAAAAATAATAAAATTAAGCGTCTTTTTTATAATTACCAAGCTTCATTTGTGACTGATAAATTCACTAAACATATCGAATTTAAGGTAGGTTCTGTTAGGAAATTTGGCGAATATATAAATCTACCAAATAATTTGAATAAGTTAGACTAATTAATAAAGCTTGATATATAAGAAAAAAGAATAATTTGAACAATATTTATCAACAATTTTGTATTTTTCCATCTCTCTTATAACCATCTCTATTTCTCTCTCACATTCTCTCTCTTCACCTCTCTTCCTTTCAATCTCTTTCTCTCTCTTCTCTCTCCCCCCCATTCTCTTACTCCCATTTAAATCTCTGTCTCTAAATTTCTCTTTGCCATTCTCTCTCTCATTCTTTTTCTAAATCTCTTGCTCTCTCATTATCTCTCTCAATCCAAGGTTTCCAACATTTTTCTACTATAACATATAGGTATTACCTACTTTTAAAAGTCTTTCAAATTTGTTTATGTCAAATGAAATTTATCAGCATATAAGCGATTTTCTATAAAAATGGAAGTCTCCAAAATGATCTGAATGCTTTCGTTTCTTGTAGACAGAACCGATATTGTTTGCATAGCAACTAACTTTAGTTCAATTTTGTGAACGTCGTATAGGTGAGACCTCTAAGAAATCTGTCACGCGACCTGATCGTAAATTTCCGCAACCAAGACCGTCTTTTAATTGAAGAAAATGTCATGCGCTTAAAATGTGTAGTCCTTAATATTCTATCAAAAATGACAATAACGAATTAGTTTCGGATAAAGAAAAGGGGGCCAATATATTAAATTCCTTTTTTTTAAACGAAGAACATAATATACCACAACCGAACGACGTGATAAACTTTAACGAGTATAATCTTTTAATCGATATCGAATTCTTCGAAGTAGAAATAGATTTTTATGTCAGTAAGTTAAAATCCAGTAAATCTCCATGTACTGATTTAATCTAGCCGGCGCATTTAAAAGAGATTCGAAACGTGTTAGTGGCACCGCTAACCAAAATTTTTTAACAAATGTTTAGAATAAGGTGTCGTGTCATTAGATTTTAAGCTAGCAAGTATAACTCCTATTTTTAAAAATGGATAAAGAGAACTTCCGATCAATTTTCGACCAATAAGTTCAACATCCATAGTAGGAGAATTAATGGAATCCGTCATTCGCGATAGGTTAATCGATCATTTGGAAGTGCTTAATCTTATAAATGATATTCAACACGGCTTTAGACACAAACGTTCATGTTTAACTAATCTTTTAGAATTTTATGACACCAAGATTAAAAGCTATGACGAAAGTAGATCTTTGGACATAGTTTCCTTAGATTTCGCTGAGGCATTTAACACCGTTCCTCATAGGCGGTTACTAACTAAACCTTTTGCTCATGTAATTAGGGAAAACCTCATACAATAGAGAGAGTCGTGGCTAAGTAATCATAAGCAGAGAATTTAAACGGTAAATTTTCGGAGTGCAAAAATGTAACTAGCGGCATACCCCAGTGGTCTGTGTTGAGACTATTGTTGTTCCTTATTTATTTTGTAAACGATATGGACACTGGTCTACTTGGTAGATTATCCAAATTTGCGGACGACGCAAAAATTATGGGTAAATTTTAAATGAGAACGATAGCAAATTAATTTAGCGGGATCTAGAAAAAAATCTTCGAATGGTCTAATAAATGGAACATGAAATTCAATTTAGACAAGTGTAGAGTTTTGCAGAATTATGAAATAGGTGTTAAAAATCTTATCTGCGTGGACGAAAAAAAGATTTAGGGGTGCGTGTTTCAAAGGATCTTAAATTTAACAAACAGTATGACGAAGCGTGTAAGATGGAGAAGCGAATGCTTGGATTAAATGCGAGATGTTTTCACTACAAACACCAATTTATAATTATATCTCTATATAAAGGTTTAGTTGGGCCACACCTAATATACGCGATGGAATTGTGGTCACCTTATATACATGTAAACATCAATAAAATGGAAATAATTCAATGACGGGAAACTAAACAAATTTCCTCGATTAGAAATAAGTCGTATATCGAAATATTTAATAAATTAAAACTACAGACTCTCGAAACTAGGCGATTTTTTAAAAAAATCGAAAACGTAAATTATGATTTTTTTTTTAAATACGACCAGGGTATCACATGTAAGAACAGTTTTAGACTGAAAGGACAAAGGTTTAAAAAAACTAGATAAAAAAAATTCACCTTTAAAATCATCGATAAATGGAACACCTTGCCGGCGGAGATAGTAAATACTAGTTGTGTGAATAGTTTTATCAACAAAGTTTATAGTTATTTTACGAATAATGATATTGTTTAAATACGGAGCCCTGTTGTGGATTGAACGTTGCATGAGTGAGCATTGTGGCGACAATATCCAAAGGAGGACTACTAGCATATTAGTATAGAATAGAACTGGCCTTTGAGTTGACTAATTAGTCCTTGCTGGCTCTCTGTAACTATGTAAAGGTGCTAAATCAACCGCTAGGCTAAGAAAGATATAAAAAAGGAAGACCGAATCATTAACCAAATTATGAAAAATGATCGTGTCAAGACGGCTGCAACAGGTTCTCACGAGATTGTTAATATTTTGGCCATCATTATCTCTGGGATGGCTGTGTCATGTCAGCTGAGCAATGGAGCCATTTCCATTCAGTAACTATTTTAAATTTAATTTGTTGGATTTGATGGGAGGAGGATCATTCGTCGCAGACCTGGCGAAAGATTGGCTTTCATTTGCACCACAAATAATGTGAATTTTAGCGGAATATATGTAATGGAGGGGCGTGATTTTGATGAAAGGCAATGGGCCACTTGTGCTCTTAAGGAGCACAATGAATGCACAAATGTACAAGGAATTAATATGGCAGCATTCTTTGCATCATCTGCGCACCACTGTTATGAACTTACTTGCACAGAATCCGTACCTGAATTCCATTTAAAATGTTTAAAAGACACTTTTTGGGAGTTCTAAATGTAGGAATTCGAAAACAGTTGAAGAACTCAGTGTAATTCTTTAAGATGAATGGAGCAAGAGTGTGAACCGTTGGTTCATTCCCGTGACAGGAGAAATCAAGTCATACTCGGGAATAGTGACATCCACATTTAATACCAATTACATAACTTTCACAAAAGTTTTCCATTGGTAACATTGGTCTGGGCTGTTTTCAAGGTACGAGGGGCGGTCAATAAATTTTGCGAATCGGTAGGGCAAAACAGAGGAAGGGGAATAACTGTTTGTGCGGGTGTTAGGACAAGTTAGGACAAGTCAGGACATGCAGCCGCACGTTCCTGCCTCGTCTATTTAAGAAGAACTAGCTGATCGCAGATCGTCAGTCAAAAATCTTTCAACAATGGAGAAGGTTGAGCACTGCGCAGTGATCATATTTTTGATGAAGGAAGGCAAGAATGCAAAAGAGATCCATGAACGCATGGTTGCAGTGTACACCGATACCTCCCCTTCCTATGCAACCATTGCTCGCTGGAATAGGTAGTTCCGCGATGGTCATGAGTCCCTTGAAGATGACCCCCGTCCAGGACGCCCGTCAGACGTGACCAACGAGGACAATGTGGGCCGTGTGGAGAGGATGATCCTCGAAAATCGACGGGTGAAGGTCGGTCGAAGAAATCAAGCGAGAACTTGAAATATCACATGGAAGTGTTATGAACATCATCCACGACAATTTGGCCATGACTAAGGTCTCTGCCCGTTGGGTCCCTAGAAACCTCACACCCCATGATCGACTTCAACGTCGTCAAAGTCCACAAGGCCAGAGTTGCACAAGCTGCCCTGCGCGAGTGCGGATTCGAGGAGCTCAACCACCCCCCCTACAGTCCAGATCTGGCCCCTAGCGACTACTTTTTATTCCGCTAGCTCAAGGTTGCACTGCGTGGACGCCGGTTTGGGGACGATGAAGATGTCCAGCTCGTCGTCCAGGAGTGGATTGAACAGCAATCGGGAGATTTCTGGTTGTCGGGAATTCGAAGCCCCTGGGACAAGTGGCGAAAGTGCATTGAAGTCGAGTGTAGTTATATTGAAAAATAATAAAACACTTTTCCTCATATCTCGTTTCCTTATATTCAAATTGCAAAACTTATTGACCACCCCTCGTATGACACATAATACCTGATTTTAATCCAATTTTTCCGGCCTTCTGACTGTGCATAGCAGACACCCAATCACTTTTCAGGCATCAGCAGTAGCCAGCCGGAAAGTTGACCTCACAACGGCCTTGGTAGCTTCCTCCACCACATTGATATCTTGGTGAAAGCGCTCACCCTGTTCTTGACTCAAGTCTCCACAATTCTAGAGAAAAAAGTCCAGGGAAGGACCGAAGGAAGTGCATTTTCATTAACATGGCGCAACAAATTTGCCGCAATTTTCCATTAACTCATCAACCGCCTTCTCATACCGATGACTTCTGTGGTTGCGAAGGAGGTTTGCAATGACTGACTTATTGGACAGCCAGGTAAAAGAGTTCTTCAAGATTTAGGGCTTCATCAAACATTGTGGCCTTGATGTCCTCTTATTCGAGGACCACCACATACACCTGCTCTCAGTTTTTCCATGCAGAGTCCTGGAAACTTCTCACGGAGGAAAGCAAATCCTCTAACTTCCCTGTAAATTGCCTTGACAAAGTTCTTTGTCAAACTGATTTTGATGTGCAGGGTGGAAGCAATATTGTGCTCGGTTCAACCAAAGGGTGGGACAAAACGTTATGTGAACCAGGTTCTATTCCTTGTCTTGAAGGCCAGTCTTTTCTGATATAATGCTGATGGTCAGCCTGTGTTGAACAGCTTTAAATGTTAGAAGCCATAACAGATTTGAAAAACTCTTTGCGAAAAATTTGCTCCACTGTCTTGCTCCAAAACCTAACTTTAACTAACAAGCTGTACTCATGCTACGAGCCTAAAATTAAAAAGGTTTGTTAGAAAATGTTTACTTTTAAAGGACTTCTCATTATTGTTGAGAATAGAGTTTGTACTTGAATTTATGTCTAAATAGGAACAGACTTGCGCATTCAAGGAGTGGCCTTTGTTTCCCATACAGGTCGCGTTATAGACCCTTGTCTCGTAAATTTATCCACCCCCCAGCAGCTTGTCTCACAGAAAAATGAATCGTTTCAGCTAAAATGATTATTAATTGAACATTTATAATGAATACTATTTTAAATTTATTATGTATGAAGGTCCTTTTTAGGAGGTATTAGAGTTTGTGGTTTAAGTGAGAGTGAAGGGGACAACTGTTTGGTAGGAGGTAATAACGAATATCCTTGGGAACAATGACACATGGAAGAGGTAGGTTCCATACACTTTTGATAAGAGGAAGTTGAAATTCATCCTTTAGGAAACAACTCTTGAGGAATTCAAATTCTTCGTGTACCATGAAATAGTTGGAAGGAAGTTTGAAGCCCCCCAAAAAGTTACTTTTAATATTACAAACTTATAAGTTGTATTATAAACGTTAAAGATGTTCATCTTTAGGAGGAAGAATGATTTTCGGATATATGTACATCAATGCAAAAATCGTATCATCCCTAAGATCGTTGGTAGAAAATAGAGTTAAATTGAAAGGAACAATTACGAAGATCGATGTCCTCAACGTTGGAAATAAAGATGTTAGCCAGCAAGAAGAGGACTAATCTGTGATGCCATGCAGTTCCGTTTCCATAGACGAGTTTGTTTGTCTTAACTGTAATTTCTATATCATTTTACTATCCTTATCTTGTTCTAGCAACACTATTCCACACTTTTTATAAATATAACAATCCCTTTAATTTACACTTATCTCTATTTAAGAATAAAAATGGAAAAATGCGTCCAAGTTTTGACGGTGAAGGGTAAACTTGGCGAGGCCATTGGGCCAGTTGTTATAAATTTTTTTTAAAATTTAGTCTGTTAGGTTACTATACATCTCAGCGTAACCAGTTGGAATGCGGTTAATTGGGTGTGGCCAGTTATCCTTTACCTAAGTTTGTACATTTGTGTATCTAATATCTTTGTACGAACAAATTCATGCAATTTTATAATACTCTATCCTAGTCTTCAGGCTTAACGTGAATTGCTACTGGAATCATTAACACTCTCTTTTCACAATCCCCGTATTGGTTCTTTTTGTATATCTATCCCCTTTCTCCATATCTCTGCCTAACGCCCTCATTATTTCCACACTTAGGGGGAATTTCTTTCAGCGCTTATTCCTACTTAACCTTTTTGGCAATTAAAAGCAGATTATTACTCAATAGTCCCTGTTTAAATTATCAGAATTAGGTATTTTTAAAGGAAATATCGAGGATGAAACTACTAAAGGATGATCCCAAAATCTCTTCTCAGTAAGAAAATTGAATCTTTAGTAATTTAATTACTTACGAGTATTGACAATGTCAGACGTGTCCTTGAACATCAAGAATGATCATACCAAGGGGTGGCAAATAGGTTATAATGGTTCTATTCTTCATTTTTAACCACTTATTTTCGCTACAGATACTTATTTCACTATTAAACGATAGTATGTTAGCACTGCGGATAGATTATTTGGATTATACTTACTAATACGATTACTTTTCCTGTTCATGCCACTAAAAATGATAATAAGAAACATATCCCTTTTCATGGCGCTTTTAAGATCACGGGCCTTCACACGGTATCCGATTTCTAAACATTCGTCCGCCCTTTCATGAACCACAATGGAAATTTGCCAAACACTTTCATCCAGGAAGATAAAAAATCAATTCAGGCCACTTTTTAAGCATTTGAGATATTTTCCAAAAAGATTTTCTCGTTTGCCGTAATTATATTTGGATAGATTATTTGTTAGACCTGATGGGACCAAAAGAACTAATGAAGTTTCTGGATCTTCTTTTGTTCATTTCAAATTTGATCAATTTAACCTTTTCTGAGGACCGCCAAGAAATTATTGTCGCTTTGAATATGATATAGAAAATATAGTTTTATAATAGTGTAAACTACTCTGATATTAAAATATATTTCTATACTACTCTATACTGAACCAATATTAAAATATTGTTTATAATACTTTAAACTAATCCAATATCAAAATATAGTTTTATAGTACTTTATACTGATCCAATATCAAAATATTGTTTCTAATACTTTAAACTGATTCAATATTAAAATATAGGTTTATAACGCTGTAAACTGATCCAATATTAAAATGTAGTTTTATAATACTGTAAATTGATCCAATATTAAAATATAGTTTTATAAACCTGTAAGCTGATCTAATATTAACAAAATAGTTTTATAATAATGTAAAATGATCCAATATTAAGATATAGTTTTATAACCTCTAAAGTGAAAAAATATTAAAATATAATTTTATAAACCTGTAAACTGATCCAATATTAATATAGATTTATAAAACTGTAAATTAATCCTGCAAACTGAGTCAGTATTAAACTATAGTTTTATAACACTGTAAACTGATCAAATATGAAAAAATAGTTTCATAACACTGTAAACTGATCGAATATTAAAATATAGTTTTATAGTAATGTAAAATTAGCTAATATTATGATAAATAATATCATATATGTTCTGCTAATATTCAGAGTAATTTTAAGTTGTAAACTGTTAGAAACATATTTCAGTGATAGTAATGGATAATGGACTTTCGTCTGGATGAGTTTGGACGCCAAACTCGTGAGACCAAGAAGATTTTGACTTTGATTGAGAAGTTTTCCCTCATCCTCCGTATTTTGCAACATCTAAGTATATTCACTTCAGTCTCTACAACGTCATCCCAAAGGAAAAATATGATTGAAGATTAATGTAAAGAGTTATATTTAATAAAAAACACATTTTATAAAAAAATCTAGAGTTAATAAAATTAGTAACTTCATGTATTAAAGTTCATATTTGATGCATTTTTTATGGTTTTATTTTCATTTATAGAAAAATAATAAATTATGGCACTTAGTTTCATAAAGAATAATATTAATTTAATGAAATGTTTCTAAATTTGAATTTATTTCGCTCTGGAGCCTGATTTAAAAAGGAGTAAAAAAAACACTGTCTTTCCTTTTAAATAAACTCATATCAGAAAATATATTTCTTGACCACTAAAAAATCTTTCTAGGATTTCTCCTTCATTCAATCTTTAGCGAAATATAGGCAATTTTAATCCCAAGCTATCTCCATTTTAGTAATATTTCTCGAGTTATACTTGAAAAGAGATTTCTTTTTATTTATAATGTGATAAGTGTAATCCCAAATGGTCATAGTAAAATACTAGAAAATATTAGAAAATTGGTGCAGATGAGGATAGCTATTTGAATTAAAAAAATGTAAACAACAGAGCATTTACACTCGATTGAGAATGAAACGTATGGTCGCAGAGTTGGAAGAAATAGATGAGTAAAGTGGAAAAGAATGGTAAACTAAATAAAAGAAGATATTGACTGTAATATCAAAGATCCATCGTGGTAAAACACTGGCCATTAGTATGTATTTAAGGGTTCAGGTACAACAACAAGACTTTAGGTACTGAAAGGTAAGAACAACAAAAACCATCTTGCATCCTTAAGATAAAGATCATCGGCAAAATCATTGCTAGTTCCCTTAGAAGTGTAAATCGAGTGTGGGTGTAATAAAAATTGTATAACAGATGAAGTTAAATACATAGGTTGAGACAAAATCCTCCATGGAATTAATAATAATTTTTTCGTGATGTAATTATTATTTTTATTCTTTACGTTTCAGAACATGAAGCTACCACATTTAACTCAAGAGTAATAATAAAATAGATCTCAAACAATAAAGGGATAAACTCATAGTAAATTGAAGAAACACTTAACTTGAAAACATAATAAAATAAATCCCTTCCAATTTACACTAACAAACACATTTATTAAACTAATTGATGAATTGAGAGAATCTCAATTATAAAGCTATAGCAAAATTATAATCCAGACTAAATGTAAAAAGATCACACAACCTATTTTAGATAAATGAAAAAAGAGTGAAGGTGAAATAATCGAGGAAATTATAAAAATATACTGAACACAACAACAACAAAATGATATATATATATATATATATATATATATATATATATATATATATATATATATATATATATATATATATCAGTGTATGATGAGAGTAGCTTCTCTTCTATACATGTTTTGTTAAAGACCAGGTTGTATTTTGAGTTTACCAATTTTATTTATTGCGTTCTAACTGTCGAATGCAGTGTTTTTATAAGAAGCTGAAGATTAAAAATTAACTGAGAAAGATCAATTTTATTTTATCTTATATAAAATATTAAATTTTCTTTTTACAATTTTTGGCCGTGAGCTTTCTCCTTTCTTCAGGCATTTTCAAACGTAAGTCTTCGTTATTGTTGAGGCCGCCTGAAGATTCTGGAGACTCTTCTCATCAGAGATGGGCCCTAACCTGAACACACAGCGAATCAGTTCGGAGCCAGTATTGCACCTTTTTTGCTGAGGAAAAGTGAACGGTACTCTGACCCGGGCCTATAATCGGGATCAGGGAACGAAAACGAAATTTATTCTTTGCTGCTCACCATCACCAAACAACTACCTCACCGCTAAAGGAAGCAACGCGAATAGAAACTTTCTATAAATGCCGCTTTAACAATCACGAAAACTTTCCGTCTGAAGATGTCTGAAGAAAGGCGAAAACTCACGGGCAAAATTTGTATAAAAATTTGAATATTTTAAATACGAACAAATAAAATGGATATTCCTCAGTTGATTTTTAATCCTCAGCCTCATATATAAACACTGCATTCGACAGTTAGAACAAGCTAAAATAAAATCGGTAAAGTAGAAATACAACCTGGTCTTTAAAATATATATATATATATATATATATATATATATATATATATATATATATATATATATATATATATATATATATATATATATGCTTTTTCCATTAGGTTGTACTATGTGATGGACGTTCCCTTCGTATCTTTATACCCTATATAAGCTAGTCTTCTCCATTTATATGCTATTCCTTGAAAATGAACTTGCAAATATAGTTCGAATGTGCTTGGATTCATCTTTTCATTCTCCTATGGGTTAATTTTAATACTATTGCTTTCCTCGCGTTCCACTTTGTGAGTTTTTTCATTATATATATATATATATATGTATATATATATATATATATATATATATATATATATATATATATATATATATATATATATATATATATTGTCGTAGAATGACTCCCGACGATACTATATATAACACTATTCGTTGAGGGAACTTCCTTAATTATCTTTAGAGTGCGTTACTGTCTGGCGGCCGATATTATGTATCTTCAAAATGCTTAAGAAGTGGAACTGAGCTCAAGGATAATAATATTGCTATCATTAATAAAATAGAGTTTTATTAATAATAACTATAAACAAAACACAAAAACGGAAAATATTGACATAAACAGAATGGAAAGGGTCGTGGAGACTCGGGCTAATCCAAGGATTTGAGGGATTAAAAAAAGGTAAAACAAATATAGAGTTAAAGAGATGGGATGGTTCGATAAACAATTTAAAGCACAGGATAGAATTGACAAAAGGGATCAATACTCAAAAGGTGACGTTTGGCTTACGTAACTTTCCATTAGGGTGCGGTGGAAGGTACTTGAAGGAATATTCGGTCCGCTGGCGAGTTCCAGCCGAAGGGGGGGGGATAAAAGGATCCCGACGAGGCGTCTTGGAAAGGAGAACCGTTACTCGACGAACGACTTGAAGAACAATGGCTGTTCTACTTTGTTCTCTTCTGAACAAAGGGGGGGAAAATGAGAACCGTCTCTTGTCTACGGGCTCAAGAACAATGGCTGTTCTAATGTTGTTCTCCTTGAACAACAGGGGGGGTGAGAACCGTTTCTTGGCGAAGGGCTCAAAACGAACAATGGCTGTTCTAATGCTGTTCTCCTTTGAACAACAGGGGGGGAAGCCTTGGGGACTTGACGTCGGAAAGGCTCGAACCTTTGGCACTCAAGGAATATTGTCCTCCTTCTGGACAAGTGATGGTGAATCTCGAGGTCGAGGTCCCTTGGCGCACAAAGGGAGAGAGGGTCGTGGTGATGTTTCGCGACGAAAATCTGGATCTCCAATCTCATCTTAGTGGTAAAGTTTCCATATAAATAGCCAGGACATCTCCTTGGCGTGGGGGAAAAATGGAGTGAAATCTTGGAGGGAACGCACAGCTGGGCCGGAGAAAAATGCCTTATCTGTTCATAAGCCTAACTCGATCTGGCGAGGTCGGCGTATGGGGGTGAACGGGGGGACGATAACCTCCTTGTTTAAACATTGGCATCCGGTAGCTGAGATAAGACTCCAAGCCTCGAATCGAAGATGCACGTGGGCAGCATCGTGGTTTTTAATAATATGGGATAGGAGTTGAAATTAACTCGTTCTATCACATATATATATATATATATATATATATATATATATATATATATATATATATATATATATATATATATATAGGTTCTATTGAAGTCCACAGCTGTGGCAGCGTTATTAATTTTAACTTGTATTTTCTTAATATTTCTTCTAAGTTTTTTAACAAGGTCTTCGAGGCGAGAAACAACATCCACGAATGACATTCTTTATTCCTAGACCTCTTTCGACCATGTTAAGTCATCTTCAGGGAAAGAACAGAAATGGAATTATTCAAAAATTTCTACATTATATATACTATTTCTATGAGAACATAAGTATTACAAAAAATGGCCTATTCTTGATGCCAATCTTCCACCGGTTTGTCCAATTTTTGTAATACTTATGTTCGCGTAGAAATACGATATATATAATGTAGCAATTTTTAAAAATTCCATCAATAATTCCTGTTCGGCAACTAATGCCAACGTGTGCTCAAACCCTCGAGTGTAACGAGCGAATAGTACTACCAATATATGTCCCCTGGGAACATCCAGAGCAAGAAAATTTGTATACAATACTATTAGACAAATAGGCAGGGATTAAATCCTTGGTGCGGTAGAAATTACCTATTTTTAAATTGTCAATGAAGGTTATTCGGAAATCTAATTGCAGAAAAAACTCTGAAGAACTTTTCGGTACTGTCTTGAAGTCTCTTACGCTTTAATGCACCTTGAATTTGACGTTTTAAGAAATTTTGTCGTGTCCATCTCATTCCTCGTAGATTTGGTTAACAGAGTCATAGGCAAAATATTAAATGACTCCTTTCATCCAAAGTTTGCAAAGATCGATGTCCCAAAGGACTTGCGATATTTTCTCCTACCTGATCTCGGTCCTCTGAATCAATAGGCTTCAAGGCGGTACCGAAAGTTCTTCAGAGTATTTTCCGCAAATACATTTCCGAATAACCTTCATTAACAATTAGTGTGTCATTATTGTTGGGTTAATTTTATTTCTTTCCATTTCAGTTGTCAATATCGGTGATTTTATTCATTTGTTTGCATTGTTTTATTTATAGATAGAGTTTATGTTTATCGTTGCCAATCTTTGTCTATATCTGATCTGATGCATTTCATTATCTGGTACGGTAATCGTACTTATTTCTTCCTGGGGTAGCGTTTCCTTCAGCTTTACTCATAGGTTTTTGGCTCGTTCGTGGAGTATTTTATTTATAGGTTCGAGTCCGGTTGTTTGATGTAGGTCCTCTGATGTAATTTGGTCCTGCCTTCCCTTATTTTCTATAAATCGCGTTGCCTAATTTTGAACGTAGGGGGCCTTTTTTATTCGTGTAGTATTCAACGTATGTGTAGGGATGATAGGGTATACCATCTTGGATCGGACAAGGGTTATGTACAGTTTTCTTTTGTTCTTATTTGAGAGGTTGCGGAATCTTTGTAGCTTCGCCATGGTCAGTTTTGGTTTTGTCACTTTTTTGATAGATGGGAAGCATATCCATTTGAGGTTAGTTTGAGTCTGAGGACTCTCACTTCCGTGTTATATCGATATTCCTCTCCGTCGACTCTAACTGCGGCTGCTTTCCTCCGGTTTATCGGTATTAGGTTGAATTTATTTGTTTGTTTTGATTTTATTCTTTCTTTTGTGATCGTTTAAGTTCTTAATTTCTCTTGCTGTCCTCTGGGAGATGTCTCTTGAATTCTTCCTTGCACTGGAGATGAATTGTGTAATGTTATCCACCAGTTGAATATACATTGCACTCTCCTTCGTTGGGTGAGGTAGATCCCGGGTATAAATATTGTACAGAGTTGGGGAAAAGAACCCTCCTTAAGGGACACCTGCTCGTAGAGTGAATGCCTTACCCATTTGGCCGTTTATTTGAAGAATAGCTTTTCTTTCTTCCAGGTAGTGGCATAAAATTTTGTTTAAGTTGGGTTCCATATTGAGGCTAGTAATTTTAGCTTGTAGGCCGGGAATCCATACCTTATTGAAAGCTTTGGCAACGTCGCGGGGTATGACGTCCCTTCGGTTGCCTCGCGCTCTTTCGGCTGCGATTTTTTCTGAAATAATTGACAGCGCGGTTTCCGTCCTTTTAGTTTTCCGTATCTTTCTATTGTGTCACCCAACTCCATTATCTCCTTTGTCAATCTTTCGAATTATACCATCTTTTCTTTTATTTCGTTGTCCTATCGCGGTGCAGGCAGGGTTCTGTGTTCTGTTGTTGGTGTGTAGATTGCCTCAGCTTCTGTTATTTCTTCGATTATCCTCTGTGTTTCTACTTCAATTTTGTTGGTTACTTCGTTGTTTAGGGTTTCTCTTTCTATGTTACTTAGGTGTTCTTTATATTTGGCCCAGTCGGCTCTGTTGAGTGATTTTCTTTGTGGGATCGTAATTTGGATGGGGGAGGTGTATATAGTTGTGATCATGCTTAAGTCGTCGGAAGTGGTTGCAGGTCCGTGTTCAGTAATAAGATTGAGGTTAAAATTGGGATTAGTGAGAACTATATCTGGCGTGGTTGAAGATCTATAAGTTAAAAAGGTTGGAAAATCTGGTCCTTCTCTGTGGATCATGTTTCTTTGTACCAGTAGTTGTAGATTTTTGCCTGGGTTGTATATCCTGCTGCTCTGCATCTGGCATTGAGATCTCCAGTTAGTATGGTTGAATCGGGTCGGCGAAAGAGTTTGATGAAGTTGGGGATGGGTAAATACGAGCGCCTCGGGGGTTGGTAAGTCCCAGCTACTACAAGAGCGCCGGTAGTCATTTTAATCTTTACTGCAAGGTAAGATTCCTCTAGGTATTTTATTACAGTGTAGTGAATCCCATTTTTTACTCTGATAAATGGACCACTAAATCTGGTCTGGAAATAATTATTAGCTATGATTTTGTAATTTGGTATTTTTATTGTTTCGAGTTCAGTGTTAATTCCATGTTCGGTTAATATTACGATGTATGGGTCTTCCTGTCTTATAATCTTTGAGTATATAATTCTTTTCCCCATCTAATCGTTCACATTAGGCGTAAATATTTTTAGTTTACGTTGGTACGTAAACGTGTTGAATTTAGTTCCTGCTTTCTTTTCCTGCTTTCATCTTTTCCGTTCTTGCTTGGGAGCGGGTGCGGCCAGATCGTTTTTTCTTGAATTGGTCGTTTGTTATATTGTAAAACAGGATTCAGGGACGATTAGAATCATTCTCTGCTTGAGGGTATTATGGAATTCGGTTTCGTCTCGGTCTGCGTCGTAGTCCCATTTGTATTTCCCTTTTACCAGTCATTTAACGATTTCTTTTTGCTTGCATGTTTTGGGTAGTGGATTTGTGAGGGAGCCGTATATTTTAATAATTATTTCTTGGGTATTTACTTGTAATGTTTATTTTTATCTTACTTTTTCGAGTTTTTGTGCAATTTGTTTGGTTGTTTTTGCAATCTCCTATCAGATGAGTCTTCTTCTGTTTCTTGGTCGGTATCTATTTGAGTATGCTCTAGTTCTTTGTTCTCTGGAGTTTTTTTTCTTGTCCGGTGGCTTTTATGTTTATGTTATATAATTCACTTGATGGTGGGTTCTCGAGAAACCACATTTCCTTTAGGCCGTTTTTACTAGCATTGTATTTAATTCCGTCGCGTATGAACCAGGTTTTGCAATATTCACGAAGTGAGCGTGCTTAATGCAAAGTATCAGGTCAGGCCTGATGTTTCCCTCTATGTTCACGGTAGTGGTTTGTGAGGTAGGTGCCTTTGTTAGTCCTCCTGCTGTCGCTGTGGCGTATGTCGTATTCTTTTTCCTTTCCTTCTGTTCAGATATTTCAATTTTCCTCTTCATTATTAATTGCTTCTTAATATGGTACGACATTGCAAGGGTTCTATTTCCGTTTCCACAATTCAGGCACTTTTTCTCTGTGTTCCTGCACAGGTCCAAGCGGTGATCTCTACTTGAACATTCTGATCAAGCTTTCCTATTGAATTGGCGGTCCTTTGTCGTATGTTGGTCAAGGGCTTATCATCTGAAGCTCACCCGAACAGAGACGAATCTCTCTCTTTCGATTTGTTCCGGGGAAATCTTTGTGTAAAAGGCATGCAGACCTTGTTCTGCCGCCTTTTTGCCATCTTTGTGGTCCGAAATATGACTTTGAAGACATTCGTATGTTCTTTGCCGTTTTGGTTTATGAACTTCACAACGTCTTCGATTATGGCCCAAGTTTTTTCTTTTATTTCCGTGGTTGAATGGGTTTCAATCAATGGGTCGAGACGTCGGCAGATTACAGATCTTTTCGTCGTGACGTTTGGTGGTGTGTGGGGAGAAAGACCGATTTTAGCCAGTTTCTTAGCGAGTCTTCGCTTAATAGGAGGTCTAAATCTTTCTCAGTGTCAGAGCGCAACATATCTGTTATATTAATCTTTTAACTTGACTAAAATTACTCTCATTTCAGTGTAAATTGTTTGGAGGTTTTTTTCTCTCGTGATTTTTTTTCCGGTGATGATAAGAAGAGGCACCCTCTTCGCACCCTCGTGATCGTCCATTGTGGCTCGTGGGGAGCCTTCCTCTTGGTGGTCCGTTCCTTGTCTTCGTACCTCTGACCCCTTAAGGGGCGCGGTGATTTGCCATCCTGGCCGCCATGCTGACGGGACTCAGCACCCCGTCCGACCCCAGCTTAGCCTCTCTTCCTTCCTTCAAAACACTTGTTTCCTCTCTTTTCATACAACCTCTCCCACAACTTTCTCTGGTCAGCCTCTAATTTCACAGGGTAGATGCTGACCTTCTTCTCTGCTAACCCTCCTGGATCGGGACTGAGGGATGAGGGGCCAATGTTCCCTAACCCCTGAGCTCCGGTCTGGGGTGGTTGGTTTTTAACAACCTGCTTCATCCCCACCAATACCTTCCTCACATCCCTTTTCCTCTCATCTTCACAATCTATCCTGTTACGCCGCGTTCAAGGTGGAGCCGCTATGCTGATGGACTGCCAGGCCACCAGGCGGGAGGGGTGGTCCCAAATGGCGGTGCCTGGCTCTGCCAGGCCTGTAAGCACCTCTTGCAGTGCGGGAAACTGCAAGAGGTGATGAGCTATTGCGTCCCGTGGCACAAATAGGGTCAACATGCCCATGGCTGAAAATAAAAAAAAAACAAATCTCTCCCCATTCCCCCTTGTACATCAACGGAGCCGCCCTCGGGGAGCCCCAGCAAAAAATGGAGGTCCCCCCCCCTGTGCTTTCGCAGGGGACCCTCCATATTTCTCTAACCGGAGAGCAGGCTTACTCCTCTCCTTCGCCTACGGGTGCAGGGGACTCCCCATCACCCCTTCTCTGGACGTGCTTTCGGGCACCTCCCTTTTTCCAGCGGCAGTCCCCTCTTTTCTTTCCAAGGGAACTGCCAAGAAAGCTAGCAGGCAGCCCTTAGCCAGCCGCTCCTTATCGAAGCGGCTCGGTAGGGCAAGCTCCCTTAGGGGGGAAGAGGGAAGCCAGGCCCCTTCGGTCGCTTCCCTCAAAAGACCTGCTGGCAAGGATATTAAACCTTGCCGGGGTTAAGGCCTGCGCCTCCCCAAAAAAGACTCTTGACGCTGCCAAGGGGACCTGCGATGTCCTGGGAAGGGGTGGCCAACTGGAGGCCCCTCCTGTGATAGACATGGTCCTTGAGGAGACCCACCCTCAGACGGTAGGGCCTTCCATCGGGGGAATCCGGGCTCGGCGCCAAGGGCCGAACCCGAATCCGCCCCTATGCAAGCTCCCCCTCAAACGGCTGAGGGCTCCGAGGTAGTAGCAAGGAGGGGAGGGATCTCCTCCGACAGGTGCCCCTACGACTACCAGGACCTTCTCCATTTCGGAGAAGGTACTTTGCTGAGGCCGGCCTATCTGGCATGTGGGCTTCTTCCGGCGGAGGCGAGAAGCGGGTTCATTCCCCGCCCTCCTCTCCAAAAAATAAAAAGACTAAAAAGACTAAAAAGACAAAGAAGACTCGGGGCTCCTCTCCATCCGCGGGGGCTGCGGGGATGGATGGGTCTGCTGCGAATTTGGTAGGCGACCAAGCCAAGATCGGCACATCCGGCCCCTCTATCCCCCCGTGTGTGGAGCCCTGACTAAGACTAAGACCAAGAGTGCACAGGGCGGAGCCTCGATGACATCGGGGCCCCTCATTCAGAGGTTACCTGGCGTTTTCGAGCCCGCTGGCTTCAAGCGCTTCCTCGTTATTCGCTCCACTGAGGGCACCATGTTGTCCAAGGGCAACATGATCCATCAGAGGAGAGGATTAGCTAGTGTAATTGTTAGAGAGCCGAAGGTGACCCGTTTCTCGGACGGAAGCCTTCTGGCGAATGCGGCGAATCCCGCCGAGCCGGCCAAGATAAGTGCTCTTCGGACAATTCATGGCACCTCGCTGAGTGTGACGCCACACTCTACCATGAAGTTTGTGGTATGAGTAGTTTATGCGAGGGAACTCGTTGACTACTCCATTGAGGACATAACCCTAGAGCTTGCCACCATGGGGCGGTCAAGGTCAAACGTGTGATGAGAAAACAGGGAGGGGCAAGAGACCAACCCCTACACTCTTCGTCACGTTCGACTGTGACAAGCTCCCTGAGTCGGTGCGTGCCGGTTGGTACCGCTACCGCGTGAAGGCATTCGTGCAACTCCCGCGGCGGTGCGATTACTGTCACCGCTTCGGCCATACGAATCGTTCAAGTAGACGTGCAAATTCGGGGTCACCCGAAGTCTGTGTAAATTGCTCCAAGGTCGCACACGATAAGTCCAAATCGTGTGTGGCCAAGTGTGTAAATTGCGGAGAGCCGCACCCCGCTTCTTCGAAGCAGTTGGTGCATATCTCCTTGAGAAAGAAATCCTGGCCGTTCAAGCCCAGGATCAAATCTTATTCAGCGAGGCTAAGGACTTGGTCCTGGCGCGCCCAGCTTTGCCTGGGACGAAATATGCCTCAATAGTTCGAAAGGCACCCTCTTCTTTTGGCCCATCCAGGCCAACGAGCACGGTCGTTTCCGCGCCCATTTAGAGCCATTCTGTGGGCTCTACCCAACCTGGGTGCTCCCAACCTGGCGGCAAAAAGGGTTCATACCCAGCCCCGGCTAAAACCAGGGCTCCCCCCTCTTCCCCTAGCGTGACCGTTTCCCGTAAGGCTAAACGGCCACGCGCCTCCACCGAGTCATTAGACTCACAGGAGGCAACACCCCTGAAGATGGTCGCTAGGCCATCTTCGGGGGTTCCTAAAGCTGTCCCCCGAAAGGAGGACAGCAATAAAGGAGCTTCGGCTTCTTTGCTCACGCTCCGAGGTAGAGCGAGTGGATTGGAGACGGTGGTTCCTCGAAAAGAGGGCCCCCCGCCTCCGAAGCCGCAACGCCCGCCTAAGGTTTCGAGGCGGAGGGAGGAAAAGACTCGCATGGCGAGCCCAACCTTCCCTAATAAGTCCTCGAAGGCGACAGCGCCTTCAGCGCTTTGTCCGGCCAACAGCGCCCGGGGTTCTGCCCCCGGAAAGCGTACGGCCATTCCATTCAGGTTCTTAAGTTTTAGGCGGGCCCTGAGGCTCCTCCGAGCTAGGCTTGGAGGGCACATTCCCTGAATGGAATTGCCGTGGACTCCGGGCCAACTGGGAGGAGCTGGGGAGGCTCGTCTCGTCCCGTTCCCCGTTAGCTATCTTTTCCAGGAGACCATGCTAGGTGCGTGCCCCCTGCCTGCCCTCCCAGGGTATAAGTGCCTTGCGACCCCACCACCGCGGGATGGCCGGGCTGGGGGATGCGGGGTTTACACCCGGCATGATGTCTCCGTTCTTCCTTTCTCTTTAGATACCTCCTTTCAGGCAGTGGCTGTACAGCTGCACCTGGATAGGAGGTATACTATCATTTCTGCGTACATTCCACCGTCAGCTGACTTCGACGCGGGGGACTTCCGCCGCGTCGTGGCACGGTTGCCGAGGCCTGTCTCTTGCTTGGAGATCTGAACGGCAGGCATCCTCTCTGGGGAGATTACTCCATAAATCCCAGGGAAAAAGTCCTTGCCGATCTGATCAAAGAGCTTTAGATTGGTGTCCTAAACGTGGATGAGTTTACGCATCACTGTCCGAGAACCGCTTCATTTTCTTGCTTTGACCTATCTTTGTGCTCTTCGGATGCACAGCCTGAATTTGATTGGGGGGTGGTCGATGACCTCCATGGTAGTGATCACTTTCCCATTCAAATATCATTTTCAGGGTAACTGCCACCTGAGAGACCACCTCGGTGGTGCTTGGCGCGGGCGCGGTGGCCTGCATTTCAGGAAATGACCGAATTCTCTATCGCAGTCGAGGAGTTTAGGTCGGTAGATGAGGCCGTTGAGTTCTTCTCCAGCAACCTTATCGCCGTTGGCCTGACTATTATTCCAAGGACGTCTGGCCGTTTTGCATGCCGACCACTCCCATGTTGGTCGGCCGAGTGTGAGATGGCCCTCAAACAGAAGCGTTATGCCTACATGCGCTATAAGCACCGCCTTTCTGTTAGTTTGTTCAACAGGATCTGGGTGGAAGGTCTTCTCCCAGACTCCTGGCGAATTGATACTGTGCTTGCCTTTCGCAAACCGGGGAGAAATCACTCTACTCCGACCGGTTTCCGCCAAATCTCTCTAACCTCTTGCGTGTGCAAGTTGATGGACAAATTGGCAAATGTTAGATTAGTGTTTTTCCTGGACAGCGGAGGCCATCTGTCTTCCGCACAGTGCGGCTTCCGCAAGTTCTACTCCACGCCGGATGCTCTGCTCCGACTGGAAAATGCCGTCTGCGAGGCTTTACTTCGTAGACAGCACTACGCCTCGGTCTTTTTCGATCTGGAGAAGGCCTATGATACCGCATGGCGATACGGTATCATGGAGACTCTCCACACGATGGGGGCCAGGGGACGCATCCCAATGTTTATATCTGAATTTTTGCGAGATCGTCGATTCCGCGTACGGGTGGGGGGAGCCCTTTCCGGCCCGAAGGAGCAGGAAAAGGGTGTCCCGCAGGGAAGTGTCCTCAGTGTCACACTCTTTGGCCTGAGCATCAACGGCATCACCTCGGTGCTGCCGGAAGATGTTCTCGCTACGCTCTATGTGGAAGACCTTTCGATCTCTTTTGGCGCGGCCCAGATGCCAACTCTGGAGCGTCGACTCCAACAGGCATTGAATCGCGTCTCTCGCTATGCCGAAGCGCACAGGTTTCGGTTTTCTTTGGCCAAGACTAAGGTGGTGCACTTCTGCCGCCATCCACCGCTTCACCCCGACTCAGATTCGTTTTTTAATGGGGTGCGCCTGGATGTGGTGGAATCGCACCGTTTCCTCGGTATTGTATTCGACCTAAGCCTCACCTGGGAGGCTCATATTCGCAGCCTTAGGGTCTCTTGTACCCGTGCCATGGACATTCTCCGTTCCGTGACGTTCAGCGCTTGGGACGCTGATACGGCTACTGCCTTACTTTTTATCGATCCTTTGTTCGCTTAAAGCTCGACTACGGATGAGAGTTTATTGCGGAAGGTGGATTCGATCTACCACACCGGCCTTCGCCTTACGACCGGTGCCTTCCGCACTTTCTCCATGGAGAGCCTGTTGGTCGATGCTGGGGAGATGCCACTCGCTCTACGCCGCGTGCAGTGCATCACTTGCCTGTACGCGCGAGCCCAGCGCCTCCCTCAGTCGCCAACAGCTCTCACTGCATCCACAGCTGATCTCGATGGTGCTTATGCCACCGAGAGACGCCAGTCATACCCTAAGCCCTTTGGGTTTAGGGCTATGAAACTCCTTCGAGAGGTATATATAGCTCTCGGGCCGGTGGTGCCCCTGGTTCTGCCCAGGACGCCACACCGGAGGGTACCACATTTGGCTATTTGTCGCCACGCCTCTGCTCCCAAAGCTTGTACTGTGCCGGGAGTATTGCGTTTGACCTTTTTGGAGCACACATCGTGTCACGCTGGAACCATGACAGTGTATACGGATGGCTCCAAGTCCCAAGAAGGGGTCGGCTTCCACGCCGTATCCCCTCTGTTTGAAGTTAGTGGGGCTCTACCAGGCGCTACGTCTGTCTTCACGGCAATACACCACTCGGTACGGGAGATTACGCGACGTGCCCGGTTCGGAGACCGGATTGTGATCTATAGCGACTCACAAAACGCCCTGAGTGCTCTCGGGGCATTGAAATCTCCTCATTCCCTGGTTCGCGATATCCGTGATGCCATAGTTTTGGCGAGCCGGGCAGATGTCGAGATTATCTTCTGCTGGGTTCCTGGACATGTAGGAATTGCAGGGAATGAGCGCGCCGATGAGGGTGCCAAAGAGTCCGCGAGGACTCTGTGACCGGACCAGCGCTACGCTCTTCCTCACACCGACTACATGGCAGGAATACGGGCAGCTCTTCGGACTGCTTGGCAAAGAAGATGGGAGACGGTCGAAGGGAACTTAAATTTGCGTGCAATTGCGCCGCGACTGTTCCCATGGACCTATCCCCCAATACCGCGACGGCTTCAGGTCGCTTTCTGTCGTCTCCGAATCAGGCACACTCGTGTGACGCATCGCTATTTGATGGAGCGCTCGCCTGCGCCCTATTGCAACGACTGCGTCGTCCCCCAGACTGTTCGGCACATTCTTGTCGAATGTCCCAGTCTAGGTGATCTTCGCGCACGACACCTGTCCCGGTACCGGGATAAGCGGGATCGCTACCACCTGGCACTTGTACTCGGGATGAGTGCGTGCACATTGACTGGTGGACTTGTTGACTTTTTGGGGGAGGCCGGTCTTCTCCCTATTATTTAAGCAGGGTTTGTTTTTTTGGTTTTGTTTGTTTTTTTCCTTTAGGTTGCCCGCTCCTACGCCGGGGAGACCTCCCCCCGACGCAGGAGCTTGCTTCCTTTCCCCCATTTGGGGTGGGGTTTTTTTCGTCTCTTTAATTTTATTTTAAAGTAGCCTAGAACTAGGCCAGTTTCAATACGGCGACTAATGCCCATGTAGGCAGTCGCCAGATGAGCTCTAAAAAAAAAAAAAAAATCGTACCTGTGATTGCCTGGGTATGAGATTTTAATTTATTGTTGTATGAGTGAAAGATGACAAATGTTCTCTCCGCCCCCACAATCTTTGGCACAGCCGGTGTAACTGCCTAGATGAAAATCATGGATGAGTGGGGCTGAAAAGAAAAGGGTTTGTAGCAAACATTTTTTCCTTCTCGCTTGAGCGTAAGTCAGGGGAAACGAGCCAATCTGGTAAGTGGGATTTTAAAAACAACTTTAATGTTCGATTCTAGCTCGTAGCCTGGGTGTTGAGGGCCGGCTTTTCTTCGTTGACGAAACACTATCCGCTGTTAAGACTTGACGTGCATACGTAAAGTTTCTTACCGAATAATATTCGTGCTTTTCTGTATTCTTACGTTTCAAATAAGGACGCTCGTGCCGAGCCAGCATATTTTAAAACCGCCCTGCGGTTGTCTTTGAAAAGAGAAATACTACTTTTTTCATCGGCCACGTAAAACTGACATGAGCGCTTAAGCTCCTTACAACGTTCCTCGCGTGCGGGAACCATGCAATTGTGGACCTGAACTGCTCATAACCATCGTTCTAACTGTGCCAGTCGATTGTATTATGGCATAATTGATGGAATTGACGGAAGCTGGTTTGAGGAGTAGCCCACAGCAGAAATCAATTTCAGAGGCTCCCCAAGGAAAGGGACGGAATGCAAACTACTTGATTTAGCTTTTAGCTTTATCGATGGGGGTTTACCGGCCAGGATCATGGGGGGACAAGCAACCGTCTTTATGCTATGGATGATGCAGTCACTAAATTAAAAATCTCCAAGGGTGTGGCATCCGCGGTTGAAGGAATTTGATTCGGACTTCATCCATCAAGTCCGCCATAATTCACTTATTGGGAAGATCCCTTCCCTGGTCCATCCCTTCATCATCCCTCACACCATCAATTGTATTACTGGTTCGCGGGAGCACGGAGCCGCACTACGGTGGGGGACACCCCTTTATCTGAATTTTCATTTCACTCACCTAGGCAACATAATACATCACTCACATTTAACTTTCATTCACAAAATACAATTCAAGAAAGAAGACTAGAAGAAAGAAGAGGACCAACTTCAGGGGAGATGGATACGACGAAGAGAGTCCTCCTCAGGAAGCTCACCCGCCAAGAGCAAAATATGCCAGACCCTCTTTTTTGAACTAAAAGTCGCCTTGATACGATTAATAGAGGTCGGCAATGGATAAATCTCACTATGCTCTCGGCTAAAAGACCTAGATAAACTCCTCTCAACCAAGGGAACAACAGCACTAAAAAAAATTAGACATGAGCACGGACCACCCCTCAATTCGCGGCAAATCGAAGTATTCGCTGCCGTAAGATCGAGAGCTGGATTGGAGAACGACCGACAGGAGAAATAAAAGAAAAATTGAGAAAAAACATACATGGTTTAGAATTAGAGAACTTTTGACGTTCAGCAACCACACCCATGTGTTCAAGATTTAATTCAAATCCACGGAGATGGCTATCACAGCTAAGACAGAGGGATTTCTCGCATTTAATATGAGAAAACCATCAGAAAACAGAGAAGAGGAGAAGTTTCATAACATCAAATGTGCTTCTCCTGCTTCAAATTAGAGGCACATGCCAGCTTCAACTGCTCGTGACAAAGATAAGAAGAAGTGTTCTGAGTGCGGCCAAGAGAGACACCGGTTTATAAACTGTGCTCCAACCGCGAAGAAATGCCTAAACTGTGGCAGCAAACACAAAACCATGGCTCTTAATTGCCCAAAGAGAAAATAAATAATAAGAAGAAAAGAAGAGGATGTGCGAACCCGAAGCAACCAGAGCTACGCAGTCGCAGCTTCAAAAAACACTCCTCAAATTAAAAAAACACACAACAAACCTGAACAGGTAAATGAGCACGAAGATACTAACATGCATAATTCACGCTCACATTACGAATGTGGGGACACCAGGATGCTATGAGAAGGAGCTTAATTCAATGTTCCAAGCTAACAAGTCACCGATAGTCAAGGTGCCCCAAACCCCAGACTTGGAAAAAAGTTTAAACATGGCAGTCACCTAACCCAAACCATCAACCACAGAACAACAAGAGAAGCAGGTAACATCTGAGGAAGTAACAGAAGAAAGCCAAGAGGAAGAGACCAGTACTAATGATTCGCAATCTGATTCAGAAGAGAAAAGAGAGCCAGTCCACAACACCAGATCGCAAAGGGCCTCTTGAAGCACGTCCAAAACCCCCAGCCCCATCAAGAAAAATAAAAACAAGATTAAACGAATGGAACCAATCAATGGGGAAAATCCTAATCATCCACCGCCGAGGACAGTCCCTTATAGAGATCCCATACTACAAAGAAAAGAAAATAACACCTTACAATGCAAAGACAACCTAAGGATCTTAAACATTTACACCAATGGATAGATAACAAAAAGAGTACAGTACGGAAAAATATTTAGAACAATTGATGCCGATATAATCCTAATTTCAGAACACGGAGTCAATACTAATGGTGAAGCCATCAAAATATGGAATTACGAACTGTTAACTGTAAACCACCCTCAAGAAAGTTACGACGGAGCAGCCATTGCGGTATAAAAGGGAATCAAGTACAAGCAACTCAGGAACCTAGAAGAGTCTTACCTTGCAATTGAGGTAGATAAGAGCCTGGGGAAAATGGTCATCGCCACGGGATATCAACTCCCGATGCGCGACTATTTACATAACCATACTATTACGAGTATATTCGAGCGAAGGGTACTCACCATTCTAATGGGAGATCTAAATGCACGATGTGCTGATTCCGGGTATACTCGCACAAATGGAATAGGTGGATACTTGGACAACCTCTTGTACATTAACATCGTCCATAGACTTATGCCCGACTTTCCAACTTATATCACGGAAAGATCACCCACCAAGCCTGACATCTGCCTGGCCAATTTCCCCCTCCCGTTCAATTATCTCATGACCCATGAGGTAATTCTTTGTAGCGATCATATAGGGATTACCCTACAAATTAATGTTAACCATATAGCAATTTTAGACCGCGCAAGGAAGGACTACAACAGGGCGAATTGTGATAATTACGAGCATTTGCTCAGGAACTACATCCCGGCAAACTTGGATGAAGCAGCGCTCGAAGAGATTCACGAGGAAATGTAAAGGCTAGAGTAACAATTAATAGAGGCGGACAAAGAGTCCGTTACCAAAACCATGTACCGAATAAAATCTGCGTACAAATGGACCGCTCACATGAAAGGTTTACACCGTGAACTGAAAGAATTATATCAAAGAAGAATCACCACGGGAACATCATGTGAAATAATGTACCGTACAAGATAAATCAAAAAAGAACTTAAGATACTGATCTACGAACAACAGGAACAAAGGTGGAACGAGGTTATCGACGAATTAGATAGCGAAGTTACTCCAAAAGAATTCTGGACTAAGATCAAAAGGCTCAAAGGAATTCCCCAGAAAGAATAACTGGAGCTCAAAGATTCCAACTGTGACTAAAAGCGGGAGACAACAAAATGAAGGAGATTCTCAGAGAATACTGGGAACAGATCTTCAGAAACAGTGAAGAAGAAAATGAAGACTGACATTGATTTTGAAAATCAAATACTAGACGAGCCAAATGAGATCATAGATAGGACTCATCCAAACTACCAGATGATCAGGCGAGAGAAAATGAAGTGAATAAAGTGACGCTAGGAAAGTAAATATAGTGAAGCTAGAAGAACTAGAAAACGCACTTTCTTCTTTTAAACAAACAGCACCAGGTCGATCGGGGCTTACAAAGCTCAACTTCGTCAAAGAGCCAAGATGCGTCCAGGAAGGAATGCTAAACATCTTCAATGCCTACTTAAATGTAGGCTAAGATGATCTTTATAGACAAATTTGAAAAAAAAGACGAAAAATGAGAGCTATCGCCCAATATCCTTCCGGAAATTGGGGGAAAACTCTTCGAAAAATTCCTAAACAGAAGACTCGTGGAACAATTGGAAGAAAACTCGCTATCTAACAACCAGCAGTATGGCTTCAGGAAAAGGAGAAGCACCGAGATGGCAATAAGTGTCATCACGGAGAAAAGTGCACAAACGAAAAAGAATTGGAGCTATATCGACATCGTATGTAGAGACGTATCCAAGGCATTGATAAAGTTTGGATAATGTGGAATACAGTATAAAATCCTGCAACTAGGTTTAGACCCTAGGCTCGAGAAGGTCCTATGTGACTACGTCATGGAAAGATCAGCATATATATCAGTATAGGTAACACGGAAGGGCCCCCCTTTCCGTTGCGGGCAGGATTGCTCTAAGGTGGGGTGCCTCTCTCCAACCTTGTACTCGATATATACCTCCGACATCCCTGAGCCCATCAACCCTTGGAATCTAAACATTCCATTCGCCAACGATATAAGTCAAATCATCGTTGCCGGATATCGCAATGCACCTATGCAAGCTCGCATGAATACCGAAGAAATGGGAAACGTTAACAAATACGAGAACAGATGGAAAATACTAACCAACCTGGAAAAGTTCAAGATTGTCCCGTTGGGAAGGAGAACCTTAGCAGATGTGGAGTAGAGGATGCAAGTTATAATAGTGATAATAGTGACACTCAACGTCAATGGATTGGAGAGAAAAGCTACCGCATATGGCAACATATTTAGTGTACTCGACCCAGATATCAACTTAATCACAGAGTACGGTATCGACACAACATCCTGTCAATTGAAGCTACCGGGATACATACGAGGGGTGGTCAATAAGTTTTGCAATTCGAAAATAAGGAAACGAGATATGAGGAAAAGTGTTTTATTATTTTTCAATATAACTACCCTCAACTTCAATGCACTTGCGCCACTTGTCCCTGAGGCTTCGAATTCCCGACAAACAGAAATCTCCCGACTGCTGTTCAATCCACTCCTGGACGGCGAGCTGGACATCTTCATCGTCCTCAAACCGGCGTCCACGCAGTGCAGCCTTGAGCTGGCGGAATAAAAAGTAGTCGCTAGGGGCCAGATCTGGACTGTAGGGGGATGGTTGAACCCCTCGAATCCGCACTTGCTCAGGGCAGCTTGTGCAACTCTGGCCTTGTGGATTTTGATGACGTTGAAGTCGATCATGGGGCGTGAGGTTTCTAGGGACCCAACGGGCAGAGACCTTGCTCATGGCCAAATTGTCGTGGATGATGTTGATAACACTTCCATGTGATATTCCAAGTTCTCGCTCGATTTCTTCGACCTTTACCCGTTGATTTTCGAGGATTATCCTCTCCACACGGGCCACATTGTCTTCGTTGGTCACGTCTGACGGGCGTCCTGGACGGGAGTCATCTTCAAGGGACTCACGACCAAGGCGGAACTCCCTATTCCAGCGAGCATTGGTTGCATAGGAAAGGGTGGTGTCGGTGTACACTGCAATCATGCGTTCATGGATCTCTTTTGCATTCTTGCCTTCCCTGGTAAAAAATTTGATCAGTGCGCGGTGCTCAACCTTCTCCATTGTTGAAAAAATTGTGCCTGACGATCTGCGATCAGCTACTGCTTCTTAAATAGACGAGGAAGTAGCGTGTGGCTGCAGGTCCTGACTTGTCACAACTTGTCCTAACATCCCCACAAACAGCCATCCCCCTTCTTCTATTTTTCCCTACCGATTCGCAAACTTATTGACTGCCCCTCGTAGTTGTCACGAAGAACCATTCTCAAGAGAAGTTTGACAGTGCTTCCGTCGCCATTAAAAGGAATCTCTCATTCAAGCGCTTTCGGAACTGGACGAGTCCTTTGTGGCATAGCACTGCACACATTAGTGGGCAGTCTCCTGATAGTGGTGGCCTATAAACCACCTCAACGAGCGTAGCTGCCCCTCAACAACAATTTCTATACATTGTTCGGCCACGACTGGTTATGGAAACACGAACAACAAAAACTATAAGGAAGAAATGATTATGCGTATAACGAACATCCAGAGGATAGGACCGGACTTTTCGACCTATATCAACTCTAGGGCAGCAACAAAGCCCGACATAATCATGACGAGTGATGGCTTCCCCTTCAATTTCTATAGCGAGCCTGACCCAAAAGTACCCAGCGACCATATAGCGATCTTGACCACCATCTCGCTCGCACCGATCCAGCTTCCGGTCCCTCTCCTCAAATTCTAAAAAAGAAAACCATTCTTTAGTAAATAAGTACCTAAATATTTGAACCTATAAACTTGAACACAGCAGAAGAGATATGGCATCAATAGGATGGAATCATTCTCTAGATGCAGTCTGTTGTATCTGCGGATAGTTCATCAAAACAAGAGCAAAAATGTTTTGTGTGATAGCATCTCTGAAAATGTGTGAAGCTTACATAGCATACTTTGGCATGCCAGTTGGTGACCAAGTCAAACCCTGAGCACCAAATTTGCTTATGAACATTAGAAGGTAATAAAATTGATGATTGTTAAAAGTAAAATATTAAATGTCACATGTATTTAAGCTATTATGGTTATTTGTAAGCCAATTGAATAATTAAGTATATTTTTTACTTTTACAGGCTGGTATAGAGAGGAAAGAAGAGCCATGGAGTTTGCCATTTCCAGCATTTGTCGTGAACCCACTGACCACTCAAGCAAGTGATACTTCTCATGGCAGAACCTTGGAAACGTGAAGATGGCAAAGATAACCTGCTATTTCCCCGATCCCAATTTTACATCCTTTATCACTCATTACTGATATTCGTGTACCTAACCTTCCAGAAAGGAATAAACCACCCTCACAAGAAAGCAGCACTTATGAAGCTGAAGAGATCATTGAAGATGTAAACTACAGTGTCAGATAAATATATATGGCTGTTGAAAGGAATCCATACTATCAAAGAGACCTCATGACCTTGTCAAAGCAAATGATGTGGTTTGGAATTACAGGCTCAAAGAGTGGGATTTATTGGATGAAATTGTGCAATTGACAAGCCAAAGGATACGCCATAAAAATTTCTTAAGTTTCTTCACTTATCAAGTTGGGCGATGCTACTGCAATTATGTATCTGGTCTGTTTGATTCAATTGGAATTATATGTAATCCAGATGAGTGGAAGCTCTTCATTGACACTCTCCTGAAAAAGCATTTAAGCTGTAATTCTCCATAATTAGAATAAGCATCCATGCCTTCCCTCGCCTCATTCAGTATATCTAAAAGAGGACTACAACAGTGTCAAGCTCCTACTCCAAGCTTTGAATAATAAATAGTATGGCTGGTTTAAAACTATAGCCAAATGGGCTGCAGGATGACCCTGAAGGTGCGCACACTTTATGCCCATCATGATCAAATTAAGAAGAATTATGGGAGCATATGAAAAAGAGGAAGAGGAGCGCTTCCATCAACATATACTGAAATTTGAACATAGATACAAAGGAATATAAATGAAAATATTATGGAAGGCTACATTTCGAGGTTTGTACGGGAAAATTATTTATATTGCAAACGGAAATCGAGGAAAACTCTTTACTTCTAACTCCTTTTTTACTTGTCTGTATATCTCGTGGAAGTTTCAAAAAAATTGTATAAATTTAACTCTGTGTTTATATTTTTGCATTATAAGGAATGAAAACACTAAATTTGCCTATATTTAGTTAATATTTCATCATACAACCAACAAAAGCAAAGTTTAAAACATATGTTATTTTCTATAGTTTTGCAATAAAGGGCGTTGGGAAATATCACTTACTCACCAGGAAAATCATGTTACATAGACTGGTGACTAGCCCGGAATGACTCACAACGAAATATATATATATTGCGATGTACCTTCAAACCAACCATGTTGCAATGGGTTCTCCCCTTTGAGTACTCTTCTCAAACTTTTAAATAGGAAACGTGGAAGAACGGGTCTTTTCAATGCTGCCAAAACTATTTACTGCAGATATATTGACGACATATACCTAAATATACAAACAAAAGAAGAAATTCAGGAACTACTAAGAGCATTCAAGAACTGATCCTCACTTTACAATACCATAGAAAATAGCCAAAATAACCAACTTCCGAGTTTAGATACTCTTACCACTAAGCATAACGATAAACTAACTACCAAAGTTTCCATCGAAAACACAAATCCAGGTCTCTAGATGAATGCAAAAAGTGAATATCTTGAGGGTTATTAAGAAAGTGCAATAAAGTCCTACGTTCACCATGCTTTCACTTGTTACTCCACATGGAAAGAAACACACGAAGAACTTAAACGTGGTTTTACAAACAGCGACATACACACCGCAATTCGTAAGAAGATGGAAAGATGGTATGTGTCACTTAAGGGCAGTAACAATCAGCATGCCGAAAAAAAACACTATTAAACTATACTACAAGAACATTATGAACATAACATAAAAAAACGGTTGAAAGAGTAATAAAGGAGTAAAACCAACACAAAATGAAAACAATGTATCACTTATCATCTACTACAATAGTAAATGTACATCCAACCTTATCATGAATACCAATCCAGGACCTCAGCAAACACCTAAGCAGAGAAGTCATTTAATATCCCGTAAGACAGAAATAAATGTCCATTTATTTTATAATGCTATAATTTGATAGCCAAAAGTTTGAAGGCAGAAATAACTAACGTTACAAAGAACAATATTTCAGATTTTATTAGCTAGCTTAGGTAGCCTAGGCTTGCGGTGAATAGTCTATACCAGCCTAAGATAGCATCTCTATGCAGATATTAAACAGTTCTGTTTTTGGTTGTCCAAAATAACACAATTAACTCTTGAACAACGCAGGATTGTCATGGAATTAATGATTCGACATGGCTCCATAATCAAATCAATTCATCATTTCCAAGCAATATATGGTTTACGATTGGACAAAAAACAATCCTGAAAAAATACGCCAAATGAAGTTCACACAACACTCTTTGTAATTTAAATGAAGAAAATTCCGGTTTTAAGAAAAGTGTGAGGACGGAAACGAATATTGACAAGGTAAGGACTTTAATTGATGTGATGAAACAAAGTCAGTGAGAAAATTGGCTGCTGAGACACATTTGAATAGAAAAGCTGTGCGAACTATTCTCAAAAATGATCTTAATTTAAAGCCATACAAAAATCAATGTCATCAAAAAGTTTCAATGTCGGATAAGCAACGAAGCTTATTATTTTGCTTCAGGGTTAAAAATATATGTGCGATGATAAACAACCATTATTGAATAACATAATTTTCAGTGATGAATGCTACGTTTACCTAAAAGGCATGCCAAATAAACAGACTTATCGGAAGTGGTCGCTAACTAAGCCATATAATCACTTTCAAAAAACTTACCCCTCCCCAAAGATAACGCTGACAGATATCTTGACATGCTCAAAAGCATTTTTAGTTGCGTGCGAGTCAGGTTGCGAGCGACTCTACAGCTCACTATGCCGGTCGGTCGGTCTCCGTTTTACTTTTATTTTTGTTTTTGTAATAACATTGTAACTATTAGGCCGATTCTAACCGAATTCGAAAGCCTTATGTTGTTTTGCATTCTCTTTCGAATTCTATAATTGCCAAAGTTCTCATAAGGTTAGCACGGAAATTATTTTGTTTTGGCAATAACATCATAACTATTCGGCCGATTCTAACGAAATTCAAGACCATTATGTTCTTTTACATTATCTTTCGAATGATATAATTGCCAAAGTCATTCCAAGGTTAACCCGAGAATTATTTTGTTTTGGCAATAACATCATAACATTTCAACCGATACTCTGCTAAACTAGACTTGGCTATAATATGCTACAATCTGCTAGGCAAGCCTAGAATATGCTATAATCTGCTAGGCAAGCCTTGAATAGGCTATGCTATGCTAGGCTATTATAGGCTATGCTATACTATGCTAAGATATAATGTAATCGGGTAAGATATATTATGGTAATTTAGGCTAAAAAATGCTATGCTAGGATAGCACACAGTATGTTAGGCTAGACAATAATAAGTTAGGCATGACTGGTATAATAGGATAGTATAGCCTATACTTGTCTATGATATTTAATGATAGGCTAGGTTATACTATGCAAGACTAGGCTAAGCGCAGCTATGATAAGCTATACTAGGCTAGACAGGGCTATACTATGCTATGCTAGAGTAAGCTAAGGTATATTAGGCTAGGGGGGGGGCTATGCTCTGCTAGGCTAGTAAAGGCTAGGCTATACTATGCTAAACTATGCTAAGATATAATGTACAAGGGTAAGATATACTATGCTAATTTATGATATACTATGCTAGGATAGCAGAGTGTATGTTAGGCTAGACAATAATAAGCTATGCTTGACTAGGGTATAATAGTATGGTATTTAAGGCTAGGATAGTTAATACTATGCTAGGTTATGCTATGCTATGCTATGTTGGCTAAGCTATACTAGGCTAGGCAGGGCGTGAAAAGCTATACTAAGCTAGGCTACGCTCTGCTATACAAGGTTAGGCTATGATACACTAAAGCTATGTTTTACTAGGCTAGGCTTTGCTAGACCAGGCTAGGATAAGCGAGGCTTTGCTAGGGTAGGCTAGGCTATGTTATGCATGCTATGCAATCCTAAGCTAAGATCTAATAGTCCAGTCAAGGCAATATTATGATATACTATACTATACTAACTAGGCTAGAGAAGGGTAGGGTAAGATAGGCTATGATATACTATGTAGTCTAGAGTAGAATATGCTAACTAGTCTAGGATAGGGTAGAATATACTAGGCTAAGCTCCAGTGAACTATGCCAAGCTAGGCTATACTAAGATAGGCTACGCTAGACTAGGATAAGCTAAGCTAGGATAGACTAAGTTTTAATATGCAATTGTAGGCTGCCTTAAGCTAGGCTAGGTTATACTCTGCTAAGCAGGCTAGGCTATACTTTGATAAGTTGGCTAGGATACACTTTGATATGCTCAAGTATACTATACTAAGGTTGGTTATTCTAATATATAATATGCTAGGCTACTCTAGAATATATTATATATTCTAGGCCATTCTATGATATGATATACTAGGCTGGGGTATACAATGGCATGCTAAGCTATGCAAAGGTATGCTGGACTCTACTACGCTATACCAGGCTAGATTATAGTGTACCATGCTAAGCTAGCATAGTCTAGGGTATGCTAGGCTAGCCTATGGTTGGGTGTTCTATGCCAAGATATACCATGCTAGAATAGGATAGGATATACTATGCTAATCTATGCTATGCTATGCTAGACTAGTTTATACTAGGCTAGGTTATGCTATGCCTATACTCTACTATGCTAAGCTAGGTTAGGGTAAGGTAGGCTATTGTAGATAAGCTATACTATGATAGGCTTTGAAAGCCTAGGCTAGCCTGGGCTATACGACGATAGGATAGGTAATACTATGTTAATCTATTCTAAAATATACTATGTTAGGCTATGCTATACCATGATAAGCTATACTATGGTAAGCTCTAATATCCTATATATGCTAAGCTGTTCTAGGCTATGTTAGGCTAGGCTTTACAATGCTTTCTAGGCTAAGATAGGCCATACTATACAATCTCTGCTAGGCTCGGATAGATTAGTCTAGGCTAAGTCATACTATTCCTATGTAAGCTATACTATTTAATGCTAGGCTATACTAAGCTAACTACGCTAGAGTATGCTATGGTAAGTTCTATTATTATAGGGTATCATAGGCTAGACTTGGGTATACTAACCTAGGATTAGCTAGACTAAGCTAACTGATCATAGGCTAGGCTATACCATGATAGGCTATGCTATGACATAATCTACTCTGTTATACTATGCTATACTATACTATGCTATGATATACAATGCTAGGCTATACTATGGCAGGCTATGCTATGACATAATCTACTCTGTTATACTATGCTATACTATACTATGCCTTGATATACTATGCTAGGTTAGGCTAGGCTAGGCCGGATTTACTAGGTTAGGCAATCAAGGCTACTCTATACTATGCTAGGCTTTATTAAGCTAGTTGAGATAAATACTATTGTAAGCTATCCTGCGGTAAGCTAGGTTTTGCCAGGCTACTATTCGAGAGTTTACTAGGCTATGCTATATGATGTAATACTATTCTAGACAATACTATTCTAGGATATGCTATGCTAGGCTATACTATGCTAAGAGATACATATACTATACTATAATATACTTTACTCTACTATGTTTTGCAATGCTATGCTAGACTCTACTAGTTTATGCTATTTATACTATGCCATGTTATACTATGCTATAATATGACCAGGCAATGGCTTCGCTACTAAGATTAAAATTTAAAATCTAAAAAAAGTAGCCATGGTTAAATTTTTATAAATTGTCTGAACTTAGCTAATTATAATAATTTTAAAAAGGAACTAAACTAAATTTCCCCCCTATCAGTTATAGAAGATATATAAAAATAAATTTTCTGAACTTCACCATTTCAAAAATTCACAAAATTTCGATACTTATATTTATTTCTGAACTTCACCATTTTGTTTTTGGATATTAGAAAAGAATTATTAGAAATAACTTTGATAAAAAAACATAAGTCATAACCAAACTAAGATGAAATTATTATTCAAATACTAAAAAAAAATTCCCCTTTTTAAATTATGGAGTTAGTGATGATGATGATGATGATGATGAATAAGCATCAATATGCAATAATATGCTATGTTATACTATGCTATACCCTTCTAGACTATGCAATTAGGGTATGACCATTTTTTCGCCTTTCCAATTCCACAGATGAGGTGTAACAAAAAGTTAAGGCCCGCCATTTTAATTTTAAAAAATATATAATTTAATATCATTTAGTTCTGATTTTTAATATGCTTTTAGAAAGTTATGACTTTTTAGTCACTGGCGACTCTACATCTCACTATGTCGGTCGGTCGGTCCACGCTCTGCCTTATTTTTTTTAATAACATTGTAACAATTTAGCCAATTCTAACGAAATTTGAGCCTCTTAAGGTGTTTACATTCTCTTTCGAATGATAGAATTGTCAAAGTCCTCCCAAGGTCACTCCGGGAATTATGTTTGCAGAGTCTAACAAAATTTGAAACCTTTATGTGGTTTTGCATTATATTTCGAATGATATAATTGTCAAAGTCTTCCCAAGGTTAGCCAGGGAATTATTTAGTTTATGCATTAACAATCATAACTATTCGGCCAATTCTAACGAAATATGAACCCATTATGTTCTTTTACACTCTCTTTCGAATGATATAATTGCTAAGGTCCTGCTAAGGTTAGCCCTGGAATTAGATTTTTGGGGCAATAACATCATAATTATTTGGCTGATTCTAACGAAATATAAAACCCTTATATTGTTTTACATTCCCTTACAAATAATATAATTACCAAAGTCATCCAAGGCTATACAGGGTATTAGTTCTTTTGGGAATAACATCATAACTATTCGGCCGATTCTAACGAAATTTGAAACCCTTAACGGGTTTACATTCTCTTCCGAATAATAGAATTGCAAAGGTCCTCCAAAGGCTACTCCGGGAATTATTCAAAGTTTTCAAAGTCGTAAATAAAGACATAAATCAGAATAAGTGAGGGCACGCGACCTTATTTTTAGACGCAATAGAAGAGGACATTACAAGACACAAGGATCAAGGTAAGCAAAGGACGATACAATGAAGGCAATTCATACTGAGAATACAATATATATATATATATATATATATATATATATATATATATATATATATATATATATATCCATTAAACCACATTGAAAGTGAAAACGGAATAATTTTTCCTTGCAGTAATATTTTTATTACCTTTTTTTCGAAAAATCCGTGCAGGGAGGTGATTCGAACCATGCAGACTGAGGCAGCGAGCACCGCTTTGATCACAGTTAAAAGTATGCCGTTAGTACACTACGCTACGCAGAGAACCAGTGTACTAACGGCATACTTTTAACTGTGATCAAAGCAGTGCTCGCTGCCTCAGTGTGCCTGGTTCGAATCACCTCCCTGCACGGATTTTTCGAAAAAAAGGTAATAAAAATATTACTGCAAGGAAAAATTATTCCGTTTTCACTTTCAATGTGGTTTAATGGATTCATATATATATATATATATATATATATATATATATATATATATATATATATATATATATATATATATATATATATATATATATATATATATATATATATATATATATACATATATATATATATATATATATATATATATATATATATATATATATATATATATATATATATATATATTTATATATATATATTTATATATATATATATATATATATATATATATATATATATATATATATATATATATATATATATATATATATATATATATATATATATATATATAAGGAGATAAAAGTGGTTTGGTTCCTTTAAAAAAGCAAAATACTATTAAAAGTATAAAAAATATTAAATGGATTTCAGAGTTATCGCTCACCGCCTTAAGGTTTCAGCCACGAGAAGTGTCGGGAATATGGGTGTTTACAGAGGGGAGCCGTCCAATCTATTCACGAGGGGAGATAAAAAAAGAGGGAAATTTCAATCTGATGCTCTCAGCTCACGAATTGATAAAAAGGGGAGTGTGAAAATAGGACATATTGGATTTGCAGGTGCTTCCTCATCTGTTATAAAGATGATTTGGCCATCGTCGAACCTCCTACGTTAAAACATGGGTACTTTGCATCCATGAGTGTGTTGTCCCCTATCAGGACTTTTGCTTCTGTTTTCATTTAAATCTAGTGTTTTATCCCCTCTCTTTCACTCCCATGTGCCAAACACTTCAAGGATTCTTTTCACACATCTTCGTGATGATCGTTATAGGTTTTTGCTTGGAATCCTTTATAAGTTTTCTGATATTTTCTTCATGATTTCTACCTCGCATTGGTTTCTTCACTAAGTTCGATGATCTTAGATACTCAATTAAAGTTTTCACATCTTCAACGTTATTCATCTATTGTTTACCATAAAAGAATTTACATATTCTTTAAGTTTTCATAAATTTCGGGGTTTGGTATCGTAAGTATTGCAGGATTTCTTGAAGAGAAGAAATAGTTCAAGCATATCCTTACATAAATTAAAGCCCTGTCATTATTTTAGCATACAAAATCCTATGATGTGTTCGGAAGCAAACAACTAACGCGGTACCACCTTAGCAAACATTACATAGTACTTTTAGTTTTCTTGCCATAAAAAGCCATGCCTTATTAGTGCAAACAATTGGAACTAATACACAACCAAGTCTAGCAAAGAGAAGTACTCATTCTGCGGTTCTCTGTAGGATTAACTTAACTTCAGAGGCTTACAATACAGAGCTACGTATCTTTACACTACTAGCCTTAAAATTTTCACTATGTCTGAAATTACTCCTGTGCCAATCTTCTCTTTTTCATCTTATCTTCCGAGGTGATTTAAATTTCTTTTTCTTTGATTTTTATATTCATTTTAATGTATTTTTATAGCCGTATCGTCATCTCGTTAGCGTGACATTAAATTTCACAACCAAATTTCTATATTGCTTTCTATTCAATTTTTATTTGCTATATTTTCTTGATCGATTAAACCTGACTGTTAAGGACAATTTTATGCTTTTGTTAATTACCTTGAAGGTGGAAAGTACTTATATTCAGAAGCCATTCTGATAAATACCTTCCACTACGGATGGATTTTATCCTTGGCTGAAGTAAACAATTTTTCTCAGCCGATGAAACCCTTCTTATCTTTTAATCGGTGATCTACGAGAGTAGAATGATTATATTCATCTATGAGTATCACAGTAATTAAATTCAAGAATTTTTCCTTAAACACTAAATTGATTGCTCTTATTAGAAATAATTAAAAGAAATCGATAGGAAAGAAAATGTTGGTTACCTACAGTTACGCGAATCATAATTCTACCTTTCTCTTCTTGCTACCAAAATCCCATACTGCTAAACTTGAATTCTCACCTGTCATACATATTAATCACACAGTAATTTAAAGGTACAACCATTCAACATCTTGTATTTATCTCAATTTTTAGTGATATAAATTTAAACATTTTTAATGCGTCACATCGCTATAACATCAAATTCCGCAATCGATTGCAAAACCTGAATTGGCAACCTTGCATTTATAAAAATTCCTTTCACAAGGAAAGTTGGACGTGAAGTTGGTGACAGAAAATGTAAATAAATAGGAATAATTCTTTGTGGCGCATTTAATTCTATTTTAGCTCTATAATGGCAATAAAACGCACATTCCATTCCCATAAAAAACAACTTTGCTTTAGACTGTGGAATAAATTTTCCGGGAAATGTGAGAAAAAAAAACGAGAACATTTTTATTTTGTTCGAACTTTAGATGTAAAAATTCGTGTCATTAGAATAAGCGGCTAATTTACAGATTTACACGAAAGCAAGTAATTAAACGACGGAGAGATGAATGGAATGCTTAGATTTTACGATTCACGGCCTTAGAAAATAGTCAGATGACTATAATATAATAAGCACGGAAAGACGATTCAATTATATAGAAATAGAATAGCAACGCGCAGAAGATGATTCAAGTTCCTACGTTTAAGCTCATGTATTCTATGTACAAACTTTTTTTAAACATTTATAATACACATTTCTTGTTCCATTATTTAGGATTTCAAATTTGCTTTGGGATATGTTCCATCTTTATCATTTTCCAGTATTTTGCTATCTTTCACCTTAATCTGGCTTCAATACTCTCAGTAATAGTAAAAGTCCTCTTTAGTAATACGAGTGATTCCTTTTACTAATATCGAGAACCTATTAGTATACCACATTAACAGCCCATTAAGGATTTTTGGAATATTAAAACATAAAAGTTCATCACTATAAGAAGACTTTCAGCTTTTTTTTAAACTAAGTGCCTAATTGCTAGAGGTGCGAATCCTTCAAACTTTCATTTTCGAAAGTTTGGAAAGTTTGGAATGTTTCGAAAGTATTATCGTCAGTATCAAAGTTTCTGAAATTAACTTTTTATCAAAGAGAGAGACCCTAGAGCTGTATAAGGTAGAACGACTTCTTTCCGCTGGATCCCAAATAACGCTCACACCATTTGTCAAATAAGGAAATAAACTTTGAATTGAAGATTTCGACGGATGAGATTTAGACAGTGAAGCATAAATTAAATATATTATTCTTGAACTCATCTCAAATATGATGGTTTATGGGTTCAAACCCTTTCTCCAATGTGATTCACGCGTTTAAGGTGTTGGTCCAGTGGTAATTTTTGTCATGCGGTGGATAGTATCTGAGAGGTTTTCGATCTGAAAATCAATGGGATTTGAATTTGGAGGAAATCCTTCATACTACCTAACCAAACTTATGGACCATCAAGTAGTTTATAAGTTTTTCACGGAGCTTTCGTAGCTAGTAAATAAGATGTGTTTCAACGGCTAGGTACCCGGTTTTATCTCCAACGAGAGCGGAAACTAAAAGTTTTGGCGCACGAAGGGAGTTACTGCCGAGGTGGAGTGCCGATGCAGAAGCATGCGTGCATACAATTACATCCATAGACGTTGTGGGGTTAGGCAGAAATCAACTATCGCCCTCATCAAGTTCGTCCTTGAGTTCAACCAACCAAGTCTTCTGTGGCAAAGAGCAAACATCTGGCATGTCGGGATTTATTCTTAGACAAAATTCGAAAAGTCTCTTATCGTGTCATTTTCGGAGATTAGAGATTTTACTCTGGTTGACGCATTTTTACTCTGCAATTTTATTGGCTGGCTGAGGCATTTTTACCCTGGATAGGTCCTGGTTAAATCATTTTCACGATTCAATTTTTTTTCGGAAGGTACATAGAAATTTGGGATAATTTAAACTTAAAAGTGATATCTCTGTGTAATCTGGATTTATAGCTAAATCGTTCCGTGCCACACATCCGCATTTGAGCATAATGACAATGATTTAGTTAGTGATTGTTTGAGGATGGTATATTCCAATCAAGTTTATATTATCAGTGTACAGTGTGTCTCAAAAATCACTATCTATTATAAGAAATAAGTGGAATTATGAAAAACAAGTTTTAAGTTTAGAAAAAGTTTAATTCAAAGTATATGCTACAAATAATCAATGCTCCACATGGCGACCATCAATGTCTCTACATAGCTTAAAGAGATACGATGCTTCCTGAAACACACTTTCCGGCATTTGTGGTGTTATGTTTTGAACTGCATCAGTAATGTGATTTTTATTTGCAGCAACATCATTAATTATCATACCTGTGTACACTTTAGACTTAATGAAACCCCAAGCATAAAATATAAGGGTGTTAAATCAGGGGCGCGTGCTCTCCATAATCAACAGTGGTGTAAATCAGAGTGCCGGAGCCAGTGCCAAGCAAAAAATACCAGTGTGTCAACAACAATATTACTGACCTTATATACATGTAATGTAACCGTAATACACAAGTGTCTTTGTGTATCATTGTATTCTTTATAATTCCAATTATTTCTTATAATAGATAGTGACTTTTGAGACACCCTGTATTTCAAAAATGCTGAGTGGGAAATAGTTTCCTGCCTCACATTTTAAATATTTTCAATATTAATTTCTCGTTTTTTTTATAGTTAGTGGGCTGGCCATTAATTTATTTCTTGATGTTTTGTTCTCTTTGCCCTTCGGTCGGTAGATATTTTTCACCCCTTTGTAGAGGGCCAATGCCACTTGCGGTGCCCGATTCTTCATCATGGGGTTGAGCCTTTCATCTCTAAGTCTTCCGTTTGCCGCCTTTGGTGGGGCCTACATTCCCCGCTTTATCCTTTTTTACACCTTTCTTCCCCATTATTTTCCTGAGACCTAATCACACACATCACAACACCGTTTACTCTCACCTTCTTCCTACGCACGCTAAACACATTACTCTTCCGTCTATCGAAGGAATTGAAGTGGTTTAAAATCCACACTACCCTGATAGGGTTACGGGTGACTCACCACTGAGCCACCAAGGAATATTACTGTCCACGTATGGTGGCGAAAATATGGTACACATGTCTTTCCTGCGGTGCACTGCCGCCTTCAAGCATTTCTCTACTGGCCTTTACTACAGAATCGGGGACAAGGAAAGACCCTAAGATCAATTCGAGGATAGTTACAGAAAGGATGAAAGTCAGAGGTAAAGGAGGACAGGTAAAAGGAAAAGATTGTATATATAAAGAATTAGTTTCCCAACTCTTAGGTAAGGCCATATTTTAACGTAATTTTTATCGATACTATTCTTAAACATATTTACTGTACTGGTTCCGAGGACATTCCTAGATTAACTATTCTAAGTCTGTGTTATTTTATGAAAAGATAATTTTTGTGTTATCGCAGTCTTAAATCTTTTGTATACTAGCTTAAAGCCGTTGTTTCTAGCTGCCGTTCACTTTATTTTGCTCAACTATTGAGTTAGAATTCATATTAATAACCCCGTTTAATATTGTAAATATTTCAATACGTTGGCCGCGCAGATTCAAGGCTCCCAGCGAAGGTAAATTGCGGTGCTTCAGCCAATCTTCCTACGATCTATTTCTAAATTCAGGACATAATTTCGTCGTTCGACGCGTTCTAATATTACTGTGACCATTTGCATGAAGCCTAAATGTCTGGCTATTTAACCTAAAAGCCTATTGGCCTTTTCCGACGTTTCAGAGTATTGTTGATTTTCCTATCCCGCAGAGGGAGCTCATAAAATAAAAATGGAATGGGTGGCCTAGATAATAATAATAGTTATAATGACATGCGTCTCATGTAAAGAAACTAACTCGTAAATTGAATGGAACTCAAAATAGAAAATATGGAATTTAATGCCTACGACGAAAGGAAAATACTAAAAAATATCGGTGATGGACCAAAATTTAATGTTCTCACAATCAGCTATTTTTAATGCCGACATTTTTCCTAAAAGTTTAAAGCAAAACTAATGAGGGCATCTCCCGGAATAAGTTTATTAAGAAAATGGCGACAATAGAGGAAGTTATTTCTGTTATTAACAGACTAATGGACAATTTTTGGTTTTAAATATTGAAGAGAATCGTAACGATAAGGTCGAATTTGCTATGATATTCCTTAATGTCTTGCCTAGAAAGAAATTTCTAAGATCCAAATTTATAAAATGACTCATTTTCTAATGTAGAAAATATCTTTCATTAAGTGTTTACTTTTTAATACGCCATCAGAATTAATTCAGTCTTCATTTATCTGAAGTGTAAGAATTGAACATCACTTCCACGATGAATTTACTTAATACCTTTATTTTGAGATTCGGGATTAATTTATTAACCAAGAAAAGTTATGGACTAGGAACTGGTAGTAAAATTTGTGTAAACAACATAAAAATTTTAAAATGTAAATAGATGACAATTTCTAACTCGAAATTGTAAGTTCGGTGTAAATATTATACTTGCTTTCCACTGGACTAAGTAATACCTATCTATTGGAATTAACAAAACTAACTAACTCTGAAGAAGAAAAGAGATTGAAAAAAATATAAGAGCAAATTAACTTTGAGTTGTTAATTTAAGAGTCTTAACTCGATTGGCAACACAATCACTGAACATTCAAAGTTTTACATATTCCAAAATTAGGCAATTAAGCTGAACGAAAAGAAACGGTATAAACGAAATCTGTTTCGTGTATTTTACTTAATTTAAAAATATCATTAAATTTAATTATTCTGGTTTGAAATTTCACCTATATTTTGTGAAGTAAACAAAATATTTACTCTTTTCTTCGTCTCTAATCCCATTTTTCTTAACCTCCCTCCCTTTCTCTCACTCGGTGTTGCTCATTTTCTATCAATTTTATTCTTTTAATTATATGTGAAAGTATATGAAGCCTCTTTTTTTATTGATGTTCTGGAATAAAAGATTAAAGAAATTAAGAATCTGTTGACATAAAACCCCTAAAGAAATACTAAAAAAAAAAATGCATCTAATTTTTTTCCAAAATTGAACAAACGACCAATATTGCACTTCAAAGAGCACATACGACCTGCTCTTAGCGCAGGAATGGGCAAGGTTTAGATGTAGAGTGACAATGAAACCTCGACGTCATTTTTACGGAGGGTACTGACCTGGTTAGAACCAGACGCAATTTCAAAAGAATATATGTATCCGATTTTGCTCTTATGGAGATCAAATTTGATCTATCCGTGTTTCGTTTCTCCTCCCAACAGATTTCGATTCCTTTGATATCCCGCAAGAGAGATATCAAAAGAAAGGTGAAATGTGTCCTTTGAGCAAAGTCACTCAAGGATAAAGGGCCAATTTTGGTTTGAGCCTTTCTTTTCTTTGATAAATTCTGCATAAAAATATTTATTTATTAATTTTAACTTATTTTTAAGCCAATTCAACCATACTCATACTCCGTTCATGCATGGGAACTGGTTATGACTGGCCCTAGTTTACTGACGATGTTTAGTTAATTAGGATAAGAGCTAGGTCACCCAGGCCATAAAATTTCGTGAAACATTGTCTCAATATGCTCGTATAGCGATGATATGTCTCCTGTGTGTGACGCTAATCCTGCAATTTAGGGAAGTAAATTAACTATACAGTATCACATTTCGCTGTTTTAATTGAAACTTAAGCTGTTTAAGAGCAATTATACCAGTGGTGATGAACGAATGAACCAATACTAATCAAAGTTAGGATTTAAGAATAATATCCCTCTTTGCGGTAAGGTTAGCCAAGACGATCCTTTTGGGGAATCGCATAATGTCCATAATCTTTGGTTCTCTTTTGATCTTAAAGAATTATTGCCAACTCCATCATTCGACGAAAGGTATTTAGAGATACGTTTTATAGTTCCTATAAACCGGCGTCGTTCCCTTTCATGATCTTTTCAAATCATTGTCATTATTTTCTAGCCATAATGAAGCCAATTTAATGATTGAATTTTCAATTAAATGTAAAGGCACTGAATTATACCTTTATTACAAATGCCGCTCGTTTTGGCTATTAAATGGAATTTGGATGTGGGTTTAATGGGTTTTTAATATTAGTGAAATATAGTGAACAAAATATTTCCCAAACAGAACAATTTTCACTTTTCCCGAAACTTTGGAAGATGCACTTTTCTTGAAGGAAGAAGACCAGTTAGACATTTTCTTGATAACGTTTAATTTACGCCGCGATATAATGGTAAATCACGATAGAAAGTCTTGATAATATTCTATCCTTAGAGAACCAACATCCGTAGCTCAATTTAGTATAAATGGTATCTATAAAATTGAGAATAAATTAGCGTGAATATATTTTTATACCATATATTACCAAGACTTTAACTCACCGCTACTTAATTGGTCATATAATTAAAGATAAGTTGGAATTTCCTTTCTTTCCATTAGTATTAAACACAATTTCATTCATTTTATCCTCGTTCAGCCATTTCTCTCTTCACACTCCTTCAAGTCGGCAGTCGCCAGATAGCCCCTTTAAAAAAAAAAAAAAAAAAAAAAATCACACTCCTTCACATAATTTAACCAATGTTTACACCACACACGGCTTTGAGGGGAAGAGGTAAATTGTTTCTGCCTTTCTCGCAATTTGGCCTTTATCGGCTTATCCCCTTTCATATTATCTTCATCTTCCTACACCTCTCCAGTTATTTAACTTCGTTATTTCAGGCATCAATTTATTCGGATTTCAATGCTCGATGGCGATTTTCACTCTCATATATTCGCTTCACAATGGTATTTTCACATTTTATTATTATTAAATGCCCACAACACGTCAGTATACTCTCAGTGGTAATCTCGTTTGTACCTTTTCTCTGACAACTGTACCATCTAGCCTTGTAAAACCAAGTATTGCTCTGGAATTGACCCTTTACAGTGCGTGATCTTCCAACGCGAAGGAAGTTATCATACTATGATCGAAGTCTCTCGTCATCTTGCATGGCCATCCGTGGAATTATTCAGCACATTTATTTAAATTATAAAAAGAATAATATTTTTTTATTGAACGTTTAGGATTTAGTCATTCCTGGCGACATAAGGATAAGGACTCATCTTTGTCTTCTATAGAACAAGGAAGTAAAATGAAGATTGAGTCACTTCCTGGCTTGTGGTCTTAGGGTTTTATCTATGTTTAGTCATTCAGTGACTTTACCATAAAAGTCACTGGATAACTAAGCATACATATAGTACTATATTTTAGGGAAATAATACTTCTAAAAATAAAATATAAAAAAAGGAAAACTAATATTAAACGAATTTATGCTTTTCTCACTTCGAAATATTGACTGAAATATTTTGACTTAATACTAATCTGATGCCCTAACCTACCACCAATTCTGTTATAGTTCACTGAAAAAACCTAAATTTAGTTTTTTAGATGTTTTTCAGTTTCTGTGTACTCTTGATTATATCTGGCTCCTGAACAAAAGATTAGTTATTTAAATTGTAACTGGAGTAGCACACTCGGTTTATTGCACTCATTTTTTTTATTAAAACTAAAATAATTAAAAAAACTCAAAGGTAGGGTCAGAAACAACCTAACAAATAATTAATACAACCGTTTAAACACCTAGATAAAATGAAAGTAGAGAAAGGATGATAGAGTACTGTGTAGTAAGAATTTTGTTTGTGGTAAACGCGTGTTTCCGCACAAAAATATGCTTAAATACCAATGGTTAGGGCGAAGAGGAGAGAAAGGATGCATAGGTATCATTAGGTTGCACTTGGAGACAAAGATTATGTTGGGTCATGTGTCTGACGTGAAATCTATAAGAGGCATGGATTTAAAATTATCTAAACTCATAATTGTGGTGTTGTAATTTTAAATAGGTTGGTGTGTTGACAATGCAACCTGGATAAGGCTGAAAAATCAAAGGTGCAAGGATGTTAAATAATATAGATAGCGAAGAAAGAGTATTTGAGAATGCTTGAGAGTAGTAGTAAACAAGAAATCGATGCGAAATTGGGAATTGAGAAGATGTGACATTGAAAACCGTGCAATGAAGATCAAATAAGATAACTATAGATGTTCTATAGTGCAGAAGATTATATCTGTACGATTCAAACGAATGCATAAAATGAATGAAAGGAGGTGAATCTAATGTTAAGTTGGAGAAATAAAGGAAAAAATCGAGAAATTAGGACGTGAATGTCGATCCGGATGGGAACAAGAAGTTAATCTAGAATGAAGTGGGAAAATAAAAAACGGAATAAAATAGGAGTTCTATAAACATGAATATAACAATGGGAAGGTACTTGTAGCCACCGAAGCCAAACTTAGATAGCCAGACTTTGCAATCATGGAGGAGATACGCCACTCTGATAATGAAATGTGCAAGAAGAATAATTAGAATGGAAAATCGTTGCCACCCTACTGGCACCGAGGATTGTTCTTTGGTTCGAGTGAATGTGAAGAAGAGTATTGCATTTTTGACACCGAATAGCAAGCAAAGTGACTGAGGGGTAGAAGACACCTGTTCTAGGTCAGGTGTATGTGGATAGCATGTCTGTTTGGAAGGTTCAGGTACGAAAGAGTGTGTGAGGAAGGGGGTATTTGCTAAAAAAAAGACTTATTTTCAACATTCACTCTGATTAAATCAGGTTCCTATGCAAATGAAGTCCAACACATTATTAACTATGCTAACGAGAGCTCCTGATGATTTGTAGTATAGATACGGAAAGAGAAACCAATGCAAATATGCCTTTATAGAGGATAGGAGATTTACTGTATTAAAGTGTATAGCAAATAAGAATACAATAGTTCGTTAATGGTGTGAGAGATTTTGAAATTAGAGTGCAGCTTGATTATATGATATACATTTACTAGTTCTAATGATAAAAGTGATGGTGATTGTTATATGGCGTGTGTTTAATAGTTGTATTCAACGCATGTTAAAGTGGAATAGTGAAAGAGGGTCAGAGAAAAACTCTGATAGTACCGATGTGTAAGGGTAAAGTGAAAGTGTGAATGCAAGAAATCAGAGAAATAAGGATGTTAAGAGATAAAGCTAAGGTGTCTGGAAATTTTCGATTGGAAGGGTAATGTGTATAACTGAGAGATGATAGAGAATGGAAGAAGTGAGGGCAAAGTGGTTAGTAGGCGTATGGATGAAGTGTTTGCAATGAGATACCAAGCTGAAAAGATAAAGGAGAAGAGAAAAAGGTGTACGCTGGGTTGATGAAATAGAGAAAGGGCCAGACCGTTTAGAGATGGGAGCATTATGGTATGTTGTAAGAAAGGATGAAAAAAGATGATACACTTCAAATACTCTTCCGTTTAGAGATGAGAGCATTATGTTCTGTTGTAAGAAAAGATGAATAAAGATCATACATTGACGAATGCTCCTCCCATTAGAGATGGAAGTACTATAGTATGTTAGAAGAAGGGATGGAAATAATGATACACTAAAGAATGTTCTTCAATATATTGTAAGGAGGGATGGAAAACGATAATACACTATCGAATACTCTTCCGTTTAGAGAAGGGAGCATTATGGTATGTTGTAAGAAAGCATCAAAAAGATGATAGCCTATGGAATGCTCTTCCGTTTAGAGATGAGAGCATTATCGTATGTTCTAAGAAAGAATTAATAAATATTATCTACATTTGAATGCTCTTCAGTTTATAGATGGGAGCATTATGGGGTGTTTTAGGAAATAATGAAAAGAGATGATAAACCTTGGAATGTTTTTCCATTTAGAGATGCGAGCATTTTGGTTTCTTGTACGAAAGCAAGAAAAAAGATGATACAATATCAAATGCTCTACCGTTTAGATATTTGAGGTTTATTGTATGTTTTAAGGAAGGATGAAAAAGATGATACACTATCAAATGCTCTTCCGTTTCTAGATGGGACGATTATGGTATATTGTAAGAAAGGATCAAAACGATGATACACTATGGAATGCTCTTCCGTTAAAAGATGGGAAAAATATGCTATGTTGTATTAAAGGATTAAAAAATATGATACGCTCTCGAAAGATCTTCAGGTTAAAGATGGAAATACGAGGGGCGGTCAATAAGTTTTGCAATTCGGATATAAGTAAACGAAATATAAGGAAAAGTGTTTTATTATTTTTCAATATAACTACCCTCGACTTCAGTGCACTTGCGCCACTTGTCCCAGAGGCTTCGAATTCCGGACAACCAGAAATCTCCCGACTGCTGTTCAATCCATTCCTGGACGGCGAGCTGCACATCTTCATCGTCCCCAAACTGGCGTCTACGCAGTGCAGCCTTGAACTGGCGGAATTAAAAGTAGTCACTAGGGGCCAGATCTGAACTCTAAGGGTGATGGTTGAGCTCCTCGAACCCGCACTTGCCAGGACAGCTTTTAAAACTCTGGCCTTGTGGACTTTGTTGACGTTGAAGTCGATCATGGAGCGTGAGGTTTTAGGGACACAACAGGAAGAGACCTTGGCCATGGACAAATTTTCGGGGATGATGTTGATAACACTTTCATGTGATATTCCAAGTTCTCGCTCGATTTCTTCGACCTTTACCCGTCGATTTTCGAGGATGATCCTCTCCACACGGGCCACATTGTCCTCTTTGGTCACGTCTGACGGGGGCGTCCTGGACGGGGGTCATCTTCAAGGGACTCACGACCATGGCAGAACTCCCTTTTTTAGCGAGCATTGGTTGCATAGGAAGGGGCGGTGTCAGTGTACACTGCAACCATGCGTTCATGGATCTCTTTTGCATTCTTGTCTTGCTTGGTCAAAAATTTGATCACTGCACGGCGCTCAACCCTCTCCATTGTTGAAAAAATTGTGACTAACGATCTGCGATCAGCTACTGCTTCTTAGATAGACGAGGCAGGAGCGTGCGGCTGCAGGTCCTAACTTATCATAATTTGTCCTAACATCTCCACAAACAGCCACCCCCCTTCCTTTGTTCTGCCCTACCGATTCGTAAAACCTTATTGACCGCCCCTCGTATTCTGTAATGTTGTATGAAAGGAGAAAAGATGATACACTATCGAATGATCTTCCGTTTATAGATGGAAGCATTGTGATATGTTATAAGAAAGGATCATATCGATGATACATTATGGAATGCTCCTCCGTTTAGAGATTGGAGCATTATGGAATGCTGTGAGAAAGGATGAAAAAATATGATATACTGTCGAATGCTATTCCGTTTTTATTGCGAGGATTATTGTATGTTGTAAGAAGGATGAAAAAAGATGATACACTGTCAAAAGCTCAACCGTATAGAGATAGAAATATTATGGAATGTCGAAAGAAAGGAGAAAAAAGATGATACACTATCGAATGTTCTTGCCTTTAGAGATGAGATCATTTTGGTATCTTTACAAGATACCAAAATGATCTCATCTCTAAAGGATAAAAAAATATGATAGACTATCGAATGCTCTACTGTTTAGAGATGTGACCATTGTGGTATGTTTTGTAAAAGGATGAAAAAATATGATATAATGTCAAATGCTCTTCCGTTTAGGGATGGGAGCATTATGTTATGTTGTAGGAAAGGATGAAAAAGAAGATACACTATCGAATGCTTTTTCGTTTATTTTTAGGAGCCTTATGGTATGTTGTAATAAAGGATGAAAAAGATGATACACTATCAAATGCCCTTCAATTTAGAGATGGCAACATTATGGTTTGTTTTAAGAAAGGATTAAAAAAGATGATGCACTTTCGAATGCTATACGGTTTAGAGATGGGAGCATTATTGTCTGTTGTAAGAAAGGATTAAATAAGATGATGTACTATCGAATGTTCCTCTGTTTAGACTTGATGGAATAGAGTAAGGTTTTACGAATGAATGAAAAAAGATGATACACTATCGAATGCTCTTCTGTTTTTAGTTAGGGGCTTTATGATATGTTTTAAGAAAGGATGAAAAAAGATGAGACAATGTTGCATACTCTTCCTTTTTTAGTTGCTAGCATTATGGTATTTCGTAAGAGACGAAGAAAAAAGATGATACACTGTTACATGTTCTTTCGTTAAGAGATGGAGATATTATGGAATGTTGAAATTAAGGATGAAAAAGATGATACATTATTGAATGCTCTTCCGTTTATAGATGGGAGCATTATGGTATATTGTATGAAAGGATGGAAAACGATGATACACTATCGAATGCTCTTCCGCTTAGATAAGAGAGCATTATGGTATGTTGTAAGAAAGGATGAAAAAGGATGATACACTATCGAATGCTCTTCCGATTAGAGATGGAAGCTTTTGCTATGTTGTAAGAAAAGATGAAATAAGTTGCTACACCCTCGATTGCTTTTCCGTTTAGAGATGGGAGCAATATGGTATGTTGTGGTAAAGGATGAAAAAAGTTGATATAATATCGAATGCTCTTCCGTTTACAGATGGGACCATTATGGTATGTTGTATGAACGGATGAAAAAGATGATGCACTATCGAATGCTCTTCCGTTTAGAGATGGGAGCATTATGTTATGTTCTAAGAAAGGATGAACAAATATGATACAGTAACGAATGCTCTTCCGTTTACAGATGGGTCCATTGTGGTATGTTGTATGAAAGGATGAAAAAAGATGATACACTTTCGAATGCTCTTCCGTTTTTTAGAATAGAGGAATTACAATATAAAGCCACACGGAGTGCCAGGCGGATATATACGTTAAAGTCTCCTCTGGGCAGAAAGCGAGAGAATCGAGCTACATGAAGTGAGGTGTGTGAACGTTAGCCGGCGGACTATTAGTCAAACGGACTACCCTTTTGATCTCCCTGCCGCATAGTTAGTCGGGAGCGAGCCGCTGTGCCAAGGTGACCACCAAAGGCCATTACGCACCATTCAAAGGATTCAATTACCTACGAGGTCCGGATGCCCTTGGTTTAAATATTTTAGTTTTTGTAGTTAATTAATAAATTTAAAATATATATTTATTTTGGGATAATTCTGGTGTTTCAATGGATCCTTTACGTGTTTAACGGGCTCTCTTCTTAAAACAGATTAAACGCTGTGGCACTCTCAATAATAAGGTAATTAAAAAGTCCACTCAGTCAATATAGAAGTATTGTTGTCCTTCATAAGTAATAGGATCAGACTGGCGCTCTAAAGTCATTGAACAACAACACCACGACACGTTTTTGTTGAGAGCATTATGGTGTGTTGTAAGAAAAGATGAAAAAAGATGATACACTCGCGAATGCTCTTCCGTTTAGAGATGGGAGCATTATGGTATGTTGTAGGAAAGGATGAAAAAAGTTTTCCACTATCGAATGCTCTTAAAATCTATTTATTTTTGGTAGAATATCGCTGGAGTGTGTAGTTATTATGTGAAATTTAGCCATGTATGTTTAATTAATTTATGGATGGAGTACTAAGTTAAATAATATTAGGAATGAGATTAATGTTTGTGAGAGTGATGAAACTTGGTGATGTCTGACTTGATTTTTGTTGGTATATGCAGATGGCATTGTTTTCAGGGATGATAGTGAGGGGAATTTTGAAATGATAATCAAATTGGATCACAGGGTCTTTTTTATAGTAGGGTTAAAAATAGTGTAAGAAAAGAGTAAGGAGAGACTACTTAGGATAGATTGGGTATGAAGTTTAATTAAGTGGTGTTCCCGTTAATAAAGTGTGGTCTTTTAATTATCTATCATGTATCGTAAATGATGGTTCAGATGAGGCAGAGAGAACAAGAAAACTTTGTATGGTAAGAAAGTACCACCCAAAGGTATACCATAAATTTAGATTTTAATCTTATTCCAAAAATTGCGATATTTTGAATGTTTAATTTATTACGGAAATGCATTTTTTTGTTGAGATGTAAATTTAATCGTATGTAAAGGATTTAGTTTTGGAGTTTTCTGCGTTTGACTGAATCGTACCTACAAATGGATTGCCTGGAATGGGTCAATGGAAAAATGTGTGTAATCTATGTAATGAAAATAGATACCTAATTGTAATAAGATAGAAAGCAGATTTTTTTTGTCCTTCATCGCCAAAGTTATTCCTTAATTTTCAGCATTTCCGCCATTCTTATCAATAACAAATATAAGCTCGAGTTCTTATCTTCCTCGTCATTTGTATGATAAGATACGGATTTTCTTTAACAACCTGATTTCTGCTGTGGTGCGGCTCGTTAATTCATCTGTATGAATAGTAAGGTGGTGAAGAAAATGATCTATTCCTTCAAATGACCCAATAAAAAACAATCACAGGGGATCAAATCAGTGCTTCTAAAAGATCATGATCTAGACATTCATTAGAGTTTTGCTTCATTTAGTCTGATACACTTTAGGATGTTCCACCAATAAATGTCGCACATGAATGTTCTCTTCTTCCATTGCAGTTCTCGAATGGCCTGAACGTCCTTTGTTGAGATAGCGAACTGCTCTTCGCTGTACGTCTGAACATTTTTCAAAATTGTACGTTTGGTTAGAGAAGCTATATCGGAAAATTGCTGTTCGAAGTTATCTTGAACTAGTTTTTAGCCTTTATCTCTCAGATAAACGGTGACTATGAAAAATCGCTGTCCCCGTATTAACTGCATCCTAAGAGTTTAGAAAAACCTATAAATTTAGTCATTAAGATTCTGAGCTACTTCATTTGTGTGTATAGCTAGTATAATAAATATAAATCCTCTGTATTCGAAAACCTTCCAGTTAAAAAGTAAAAATATGGAGCTGTAACTGTTCCGGGATGGAGGACAATTCTGCCCAATCCATTTTTCGTACCCTTCAGTTAATAGCAGAGTTTCAAAATTAAGTTTTTTATACATGATTAAATCAACCACATAACTTTAACGTATCTATATATTTCACATAAATTAAAATCTAAACTTGGGTATACCGTTTTGTGGAACATGCGTATGACGAACAGAGCGCTAGTGTAACACTTATGGTTTTAGTGTGAAATATAGCAGAAATCCTTATAAGAGTATGCTGGGACCAAAATTGGAATATGAAGAGCAGTGTAAATAGCCAATTCCAGAGCGATGGATGGTTTGCGAAGAGGAGATTGAGTGAGGAGCAACAAGTGTGGAGGTAAGAGGGGCGGGCAATAAGTTTTGCGAATCGGTAACGGCAAAATAGAGGAAGGGGGATGGCTATGTGGGGGTGTTAGGACAAGTCAGGAAAAGTCAGGCCTTGCAGCCGCACGCTCCTGCCTCATCTATTTAAGAAGCAGTAGCTGATCGCAGATCGTCAGTCACAAATTTTTCAACAATAGAGAAGGTTGAGCCCCGCGCAGTGATCAAATTTTTGACCAAGGAAGGCAAGAATGCAAAAGAGATCCATGAACGCATGGTTGCAGTCTACACCGACACCGCACCTTCCTATGCAACCATTGCTCTCTGGAATAGGGAGTTCCGCCATGGTCGTGAGTCCCTTGAAGATGACCCCCGTCCAGGACGCCCGTCAGACGTGACCAACGAGGACAATGCGGCCCATGGGGAGAGGATGATCCTCGAAAATCGACGGGTGAAGGTCGAAGAAATCGAGCGAGAACTTGGAATATCACATGAGAGTGTTATCAACATCATCCACGACAATTTGGCCATGAGCAAGGTCTCTGCCCGTTGGGTCCCTAGAAACTTGACGCCCCATGATCGACTTCAACGTCGTCAAAGTCCACAAGGCCAGAGTTGCACAAGCTACCCTGCGCGAGTGCGGATTAGAGGAGCTCAACCATGCCCCCTACAGTCCAGATCTAGCCCCTAGCGACTACTTTTTATTCCGCCAGCTGAAGGCTGCACTGCGTGGATGCCGGTTTGGGGACGATGAAGATGTCCAGCTCGCCGTCCAGGAGTGGATTGAACAGCAGTCGGGAGATTTCTGGTTGTCGGGAATTCGAAGCATCAGGGACAAGTGGCGCAAGTGCATTGAAGTCGAGGGTAGTTATATTGAAAAATAATAAAACACCTTTTCTCAGATCTCGTTTCCTTATATCCGAATTGCAAAACTTATTGACCACCCCTCCTATATATATGGTCGGAGGAAAGGTAAAACGAAAAAGCAGCTGAGAGTATTCTAACATGTGATCATTTGGTAATACCCTTATGAACTGAATATATGAGAGTGAGCGATTGAGGGTAAGATGAATCGAATATGTGAATGAATGTTCAAAAGAGAATGTTGTGAGAAGGTGTTAATGATGATAATTACATAATTTAGAGTCCTAAAATTTGAAACATGAGATTAACCCTTGTAAGAAAGGTATTTAGTTTATTTTAAGAAGATGATTTAGCTACTAACAAGGTAATCCTAAGGTAGCTCCTTAATTATCTCTATGCCGGTCATGTATTTTAGTAGATTGATTTGACACTAATAACCACACTCTACATTTCATGACAAAGCAGAAACATAATAAAGAAAATAGAAAAGTGTTTCAACCTGAAAGGAAATTAAAACTAACATGAACCAGTAATATATATTTTACCCACCCCCATTTAACTGAAATTGGAAATTTCAAAATTATCGCTCCCATTTTACTTCGATTCATAGGGTTGAATTCCAAAGAAGCCATTTAAACCAAATAATCACCTTGAAATATTAATAAATTTTAATAGGAAATGAAATTCATACCTCCTAAGACTAATGAATCTGTGATAAAATGTGGCAAAGCTGTTTTTTTTAATAATATTTTTACAATATAGAATTAAAATGTCTCCCATTCAGGTATTCAGATTTTAAACTAAGTTATTCTGAGTCAAAAATCTTCAAAACAAACTACTTATTCTTACTCTTCAGGGGGTTGGTATTAATCTTTATACTCCAGTTATTTTTTATAGTACTAGTATGAAATCAAAGGACTCTGTCCAGATTCAGAAACGCCTTTGATCTAAGGCAGTTAAGTTTCTTTTTCTCAATGTGATTTGTCTGTAATGTATTGGGAGCTTTTGAAAAATATCGTAATATTTGAACCCTTTTTTACACCAAAGGTCTTATTTTGCCCATTTAAAGGGTACCAATTTTATCCATTGGAAGAATAATGATAACCTGGTAAGGATAAAAATTTTTTTAAATAAATTAAAAGATGAATTAAATCATAGCTAAAAACATATTGTTTGGCAATTGCATTACCAATTAATGAAATACATTTTGCCTCTATCTTTCACGAAACATAAATTCCTGCAGATAAGAGTGTAACGAATCTCTTATACACTCATTCCCTTTTATAAATTCTAATTCTGTCTTTGTTCAGTAAATTTTTTCTTACTGGATATAGACGCCTGATTCTTTGTCTCCGAAATTTATCGAATACCTCGCAATTTTATGAACGTATCTTATGTTGCGGATTTTTTTTAGTATGCTTTCCATTTGTGGGAGTGAATAGTTGAGCAATGCCTAACAACCCTTTCAATTATTGGTAACAGGGTTGCAGTATCTCGGCGCTCGACAATTTCTATGTATCGTCGTTGTATCCACAATTTCCAAAACCCATATTTAAAAATGGAAAGATCTTCTTCAAGGTAATTATTACTCGTGCCCACTTGTAAGGAGCAATGCCTTTAAAGAAACGTCCAATCGACCACTACAAGACAAGCGAAACTATTATAGTACTGAAGAGGTATTTCTTGTCCTAAATAAGGGTTTGCCTCTTAATATCTAAATTAGATTCGCTTAATTAGGAGTCAGACACAATTTTATTCTCCCCTACCACATTCCCTATAAAATATTAACCCGAGAATGAGAAGTCAAAGAATTTCTCGTCCCTAGATTTCTTTTCTATTACGAAATAAATAAAACTTGAATAAAAATCCTACATGGAAATTGCTCTCTCGAGATAAACAAAGAGAAGTATTGAAATCAGTTTGATTCGGAACGTGATCTTCAGTTAAGACGAGACATGACTCAGAAGGAAGATCTGAATATTGTTATCTTAGAATTTCAATTAAAATTCTCCATTTATCTCGTTGCACTTTTCATACTCTCAAAATGTTTATGTTATAGCAATATAACCCATTTATTTTTGTTTTCATAAGTAAATTAAAAAAAATTACATTAAATCTAAACCCATATGGAAACCGATTATGACCAATGTCGGCTGATACAAATAATTTTTTATAAGGTTGCTCACTTATGGATCAGATGATTACGATTAACGTCAATAAAAAAAATTAGCGTACGTAATAATACTAATCTATTTTACCAATTTCCGTTTTTAGAAATGCATACGTTCTATTTTTCTTTTCTTTAACAAAAGCTAAACTTCCTAGCACTTAAATTGAAAAACTTCTCCCACTCCATTAAATGCACGCATATTTATATGGCGAAAGTAAGGACCATGATATTTCTTCATTTTATAAGTTAGGAAGAAGATATATCAAGAACTGGAATAAGATTCCGCATTTTTGAATGAGTTTTTTCCTATTAAAAGTTTGAGGCGCGTTCGTCTAACAAAGAATTCAATTTTCGAATTTTGGTAACGGAAAACAGCGGCAAAACCAAATCGTAGGATTTTGAAGCAGCTTCGCAAGCGAGGCGTAAACACGTTTTTGCGTACGATGAGATTAATGCCTCCCCAAAGGCATTCGAATTAAAGCAGTTGAAAAGATTCCGAACTCTTATTCCTTTTTACTTCCTATTTTTTAAATCCTCTTTATCCGTTTTTCACTTATTCTAACACAATTATAGCTATAAAAAAATAGGTTAAGGAAATATTCTTGGATCTGCAGTGGTTGTTTATACAAACATACTCCAATTATGTATTATATTTATTTACAAGTTTAGGTAGGAATTCTTCTTGGTTGCTCAAGTCAAGTGGCTGCTGCTCGTGTTAGGCTGACACTTGTGGTGAAGCAGGTCGAGCGAATGGCTAGGTGATGACAATACGATATCATTCGCATCTCTTCTCAGTGCTACCTAAATAAGCCCGAATGACGTGAGATTGCCAGGTGTCGCCACGGTCACTGGCTGCTCCAGATCTACCACTATTCTCTTACAGCTACAAAAAAAATAGACTATCGTGAAAAGGGTTATTTATTTTCGTAACTTAATTAAAAAAGTAAACTTTAATATTTTTTCATTACACGTAAAGGGAAATATTTCAAGCCTTTTTTTATTTTTTTAATGTTAATGAGTTTGTTCATAAAAATCAGAAATACAGTCGTGGTCGTGGTCGTGGCTATTACTCGAGGACTAAAATGTGGGTTTTCGTTCTGATGAAGAACGAATACGTCTGTGCGTGTCTTTGTTTAACGTATACTTGAACTTTTCCCCGCATGGGTGTGGATGGTGTATCAAAGGGTAATGCCCCTGCTAGAACTGAAACATGGAGGCGCGACACGCCCTCCCGAACCTAGTGTTCTGACTTGAATCGTCTTTTACTAGTCTTTTAAATACCACACTATCGTTTCCGCACTTGCGTAGACTAAACAAAGGGTGAAAGATAGCTTCAATGGTTCTAAAAAACTATTTGATGTTGCATCTTAAAAGTAGACGATCCTTAACAAATAAACAATTTGATTCCATTGGAAAAGAAACAACGACGACTAGAGCTTGAAGACATATAGTCTTCGTCCCCCTTTACAACCAATGAGTGTGTGCTAACTTAATCAACTTGACCCGTCGGTGAGGCTTTGTAGCTTGCATCTGGATCGTTCTTACTCTGGACCCTCATCTTTGACCTTGACCGCTTCCCTGGGTGGCCTTAAAATAAGCTCTGTCTTTCGACGTCGTTCATCTCATAGTCGTGTGGACGCACAAACCTTTTGACTACGACAAGTTAGACTATCCCAAAGAGAGAGGAAATCTGCTATCTCATAGTATGAGAACATTTCCGTTGGAGTTTAACTAAATTACTATTCATATAGTATAAATTTGCTGTATCCCCTGGTGCATTTCAATCCACGCATCTAAAATCATGGAGATGCCTCTTCTGACTTTATATTTATCCAAATTACGATTGTCGATACCTTCTACAATGATGGTAAGCTACATAAAGACATTGGTAATATGGCTGCTGTTTACAGAGTGCTCTATTAAATCATGTGTGGTTGTAAAAGGTGCACGGGCAATGATCGTAGCCTTGATAGGATTATAAACAAGCTCTGCTGACCAAAGTCGCGTACTCTGACTTATTCTGATTTATGACCTTACGAGCTTCACAATTTTCAATAATTCCATGACCGACCTTTGGAAGACCCTGGCAATTACATATTTCATTCCAAAGATAATGTAAAACAACATAAGGGTTTCAAATTTTGTTGGAATCGGCCGAATAGTTATGATGTTATTGCCAAATAATTCCTGGGCTAGCCTTAAGGGGACTTTTACAATTATATCATTCTAAAAAGAATGTGAAGCGACATAAGGGTTTCAAATTTTGTTAGAGTCGGCTGAATAGTTACATTGTTATTTCTAAAACCAGAAAGAAAAACGGGGACCGACCGACCGACCGACCATGCGAGATATAGATTCGCACGCGACTAAAAATGACAATCTAAGAGCTTGGGAGAACTTCACAAGGAGTAGACTGAGTCGAGTGTCGCTGCATCAGGAACCACTACATACAAATATCTTCAGGAAGGTCTAGAATTGCCGCATTCCTAATATTAAACTACTCCTGAAGCAGACACAAGGTCAGAAACGTCATAGCTGAGCTAATTATAAAAAAACTTTGCTCAGTGTCTAAAGTCCTCCTTTCAGATGAAATTCAATTTTGCCTATCATTTGAAAATCAAGGTCATATAGACTGAAGAAAGAGTGGAGAGGAAGATAACCTAGGTGTTTGAATTCTAGTATGAATTTTCGGCTGTATCTGATGATCTGATGTGCCATCTGATCCACTAGTGTTGGGCTGGTGTGTTTTAGCACGACCAAATTCAAACCTGCAGGCTAGCAAGACATTTTAAAGCACTTTAAGCTTGCATTTACTGCCAAACTTTATAGACTCTACTTTCCTATAACAGAAGGACTTAGTACCTTCCCATATTGTCAAAACTACAACCGAGTGGTTTGCTGACAAAGATATACTGTGCTTGATTGGCCAACCAACTCTCTTGACTTGAGTCACATAGAGAATCTATTGGATATTGTGAATAGGAAGATGAAAAAACACGCACCCAAAAATACTGACGAGTTAGAAGCTACTATCAAATCACCATGAGCTTCAAAAACACCTGAGCACTGCCTCAAGTTGATCGCCTCTAAGCCACGCCGAATTAAGGCACTAATTTGTGGTAAATGAGCCCTAGCCAATTATTTAGTGTATAAATATTGGAAATCCTTTTCTGATTCATCTTATAAAATATTTGTTAATCTAATGAGCTTAAAGTCATAATCATCAATACGAACACATATAAAAGCTTGAAATATTTTGCATTACGTCTAATGATGTAGAATATATGAACGTTAACTTTTTTCAAATCAAATTAGGAAATACGAACTTTTTCGCGATATTCTAATGGTTAATACATGAAGATCTACTCCGAATAGATGATGTACATATAAAAAGCAACAGTTTTAACCTATGAATTTTGAATGACCACCATATGCTTTATATGCAACATAGTGAAACTTATATAATCTAGATAATGCAACTCTGTTAATCATTACGTTAGCAGTGGAAATGGAAGCTTAAATTTATGTACAACTAAAAGATTATATGTTTGTTTTTGCTTTCAAGCAATGTTTTTGTTTAGTAGTTACTAGTTTTATATCAAAACAATTTTATATAATCTGTAACTTCTATGATTTTAGAATTGTTCTTTAGAAGACATATCTTTAAAATTTTCGTAGTTCATTCAATCTTCGGATAATAGGCTTCCAAATATGCAATTTATCTGCATACTACTTTCAGGGGGATAAAAGAATGATTAAAATCTTGCAAAACATGATTGAGGACAAAATATTGTATATATATATATATATATATATATATATATATAGTTATCAAATTGATTCCTCAAGCGTTCGTTAGCATTTCACTCCTCTTCACTTCACAGCAAAAATACCGAGGCAATTAACCTCATTCTCATCTCAGACAGTCTTCTTTTTTCTCAGTTTCAGACATGTACGTTCTTGGCAATATAAGTGCGGCCCATTGGGTTACATTGGCATGGAAAATAGCCAGATCATCTTACTTGTTTTGTTTCTTCAATCAACTAAAACAAACTTAACAGAATTTGTTTCGACCAAATACATAAATAAGAAACCGAGACGTAGCTTTTATGAGCAGCAATTTGATTGCTTTCTTCCACCTTCTTCGGCAGCATATCTACAATTCACAAAATGTACCAGAAATAAGTGTAGGGATTTTTTGATGAATTATTTTAAAACCAAAAATCTTATTAAGGGGACGTGACGGGAAATGATAATAATACTTGATTACACTTTATTCACTCAATCCCATACAACATTCCCCTTTGTTTTACGTAAGGCAAACATATGCAATCTTCCTCTTTCAAATCCACTCACCACTTCTACCTCTTTCTTTCAACACACATACCTCCCTCCCCCCCCCACACACATTCTACACAGCACCTCGATTCACAGGTTGATGGAAATCAAACGACCTAGACACACCCCCCTCGAACCTACCATTTTGCAAAATGCGATCTCAGGAAAAGGACAAATCTGGCGAAAGGCTTCCAGAACTATATTGTAGGTGGAGGTTCTGGCAGGTATGGCACCCTGGGTGAAACATCCCTTTGGTGGCCTTCTTGAATTGTTGAGACCCTCCTGCAAAACAGTCGGGAGCAACTATTATTTTGTTTATTACTATTATTCATCTATTTGCAAAAATAACATAATTATCATTGCGTGTAACAACAAAAATATATTTAGAAATACTAAAGTAGTACACAAACTATATACAATAACAACCATTATAAAAAAAAATAAAGTAACAAGGATAGGAAAAGGTGCGCCTCCCTCGGTACTGCTTGGTTGCTTTTTTTCCATTGTCTTTTTCCTACCGCGGCCGCCCATGAAAAGATGCCACCCTGGGCGGCTTCCCATATTTCACATACGTAAATTCGCCCCTGAATGTTGTAATAAAAGCAGAAAAGCATTTGACATGAATGACTTGCATGGGAGCAGATTTTAATATGGAACCAGGGAAAGGTTTTATGTTTAGCCCCTTGTATCGAGTCCTCTCTTAAGGCTAATTAATTTATATTCCCTCACGTTTTAACGATTAAAAACGCTCCCGTTGGTCACATTAGTCGAATTCTTTTAACTAAAACCCATTTTTGTCTTATTAGATATTGACAAATTCTGTGAAACAAATCTCTATATGATAAATAAGTGGTCAGTCAAGAAAATAGCTAAGTAAATGATCAACCTTAAATGAGTTAAGCTCATTGCAATATGATACATTATAGCAATTTATTTTAACTGAAGAATTAATCATAAGAGAAGATTATATTGATATATTCCGGCCTCAATGCATCATTGCATAAATTTCTTAACGTTACATTTTATCCAAACCGTTTTTTTTAATTCTAGGCGCAGTCCTTCCCCCTCTCGAAGAAACCTTCTTTTTAATATTCGTTTTCGAATCACTTAACCAATCAGGAACGTAATGATAGCTCAGAGCATCTCCCATATATTTTATTGCACAGGCAAGAGGGAGAAAAATCTAACTTTCTAGGCCGCAACTACAATATGCTCCTTAATAAATATAAATTTGGGGAATTAGGGTAAGAAAATCGATTGTCACAGATCAGCTGCCCGCTATTGTACAAAGAAAATAACATACGACACAGATTTTCTTTACCATATAAAAAGAGTCATAACCTAAGAAGCAGCGACTTACAAAGTTGTTTTGAAAATCAGTAACACCATTCGATTTTTTACGATTTTTCCCAGTATATACCTAATTCTGTGAATTAAAACATAATAAATGATAAATTTCGTAAGTAACTCTTAAACTTAGGGCCATTTAATTATACGAGAGTTATAGAGAAGTATAAATTATCTTTTTTCTTATTTCAGACTAAGGATACCTCAGTCATCTGGGCAACTAAAACATTTTTTTTATTTTTCCAGCAACAGTACTTAAAGGCAAACTGAAATTCTAATCCTGACTCATGAAAAAATCGATTGCACGTGGCTATTATTTAAAATGGTCTCAATAAACATCAGCAAAGCGACTATTTTCATTTATTTATATAGCAAATAAAATAAAATAACGTGATAGAGAATATTTTGATTTTGTAGTGACGTTCTTGCAATTTATTTTATTATCCTGTCCACGATCGACACATTCAGATTGGAAAATTCCATTAAATATACGTTATTGGAGAAAGTAATATATAGAAAGGCCAGCTACGCTAGAATACCTCAAACCTTTACAACATCCTAACAATACTAGAAAATATGTAGAGTAAGATTCGTTGATTAAATACCAAAATGTCATTTAAAAAATATAATAATTTCTCCGCATTCTATACTCTGATAAATTCACAAGCGTTTGATCCGTCAGTTTGTTTGTTTTTTGTCCTTAATCAAAGGAATTATTCACATCTTCAATTGAAGTAAATCCTTAATTACGAGTCTAATGGAAAAGAAGCTTTAATAAAAGAATTGCTTTCATAAACTTCGGAAGTCACACTAACATTACTTGCCCGTCTACCTAAGATCCAACTAACTTAGGAAATATTTAAACTCCTAAAGGGGCCATATAAATCTATCTGAACTTTTAAAACGTTTTATTTACAATTATTTTAGTGATCATTACATTGCAAGACTAAATGAGACAGTCAAAGAAACGTAAAAAATGTGCTCTTTGAAATTTTATGAAATCTTATAATGGGTTTACGTTGAACCAAAAATAACATTCGATGAAAGTGAATCCGAATGATGAGTGCTCTAAAAAGAACTATTTATTCTCTTATCGTAAATACCTCTCTTTTGCATTATAATATATATGTCTCTTAATGTAAAAGATTAATGTCATTTTCTCAATTACTTCCTTAATTTTACTAGCAACTAAATCAGTAGGGCTCGTTCTATTAAATAGGAAGGCCTCTGACCCCAAATTGTAGGATTTAATAGGCTCAGCAAGGAACTCCACAAATGGACCCTCGGTGAATTTATCAAATCGTAAAAATTGCTGTGTGTAAATTAAGGATAGATATTTATTTTTGCTTAAGTCGTACATGACGATCACTGCTTTGTAAACACTGTCATGAGAATGGAAAACTAATTGAGTAAGCCCTTAGAGAAAATTTTAAGCATGGTCCTTAAGGTAGCCTCTTGCCAACGAGAGATTCCTACCCTCACTCACTGAAGCCAAACTGATGCCAAACATAACGTCCTGCTTTCATTTGGATTATTATTAGCGCACCCGAAAGGATATTTTGTTCGTATCTCGATTCGTTGATTATTTGATGTAAGAAGTTGTTAATTAATTCAAGAAAAAACACAATTTTGACAAATTTGATTGGACTGGCCCTAGAATCAAAGGAAATCACCCCCACAAATAAGCCAACTTTAATCAAACAATGCTCTCAAGATGGTGGATATTGTGTTGGGGAAAGGAATGGAGAAAAAATCCCCAAGAACTTTTAAGGGCAAACATTACATTATAATTAGATGAGGATCAGCAACAAGGAAAGTTACATTAAGGATCAAATTGTGCAGGGGATTAACTCTGAAAAGATTTTTAAAATAGCAGTTGTTTGCGAGCTCCTTGTCTGGATAAAGAAAAGATTTTTCTCAAATTTTGATCGATTTCTACGAAATTTATAACTTCTTCCAGCCAGAATTACTTCACTTAAAAGGAATAGAAGTATAAAAGCTCAGCATGCTATTGTGTAACGTTGTATTTGTTTCGTTGTTTGAAGTGTCTGCATCAATCTTTTGTTGCGAACTTTAGTGCTTTTGCAAATAATCGTTTAGGGGCGCTACACAAAATTTTGAAAACAAGTTTAGGAATTAAGACCATAGATCTCAATATAAGTCTAGACTGATGTTTACAAATCATATTAAATTTTTAAATACCATTAATTAATTAGTTTTTCATGTTCTTGTAAGATTTATTGAATTTTGTAAATTAAAATGTAAATTAATAAAAAGCAAGAAGCGTTCACAGTTATTAATTGAAAATTTGAAGCAGTCTTGTATCTGTATAGAAGCGTGAAGTCAGCTGGGAATATTTAAAAAATGTTGAATGTAGCTGTGAAAAGATCTGAGTTGTTAAATCCTCATCAAGAAAACGATGAACTAGATCAGGTAAAATCCGAGGAGGTGGACCAAACAAGTTGTTATGTAGGCGAAAAAGAGCCGAATCAGCAAAGTTGCTCTTTCAGCGGCTCCTTGGTATCTCGCATCTTCCAGTTATGTGAACAGATCCGAATCTGTTCACTCTCAAGGCCACCTACAACACACAGAATGATCGTGTTTGGGCATAAAATAAAAATGAGATTTCGGTTGAATAGCGGATATTTTTCAAGAGAGAGAAGCCAGCTTAAATGATTGATGGTTTGGACGAACGTAACACCAACGAATCAAAAACACTTCTCATGTTCATTGAAGTGGAGAGGGTGGGGGGGAGATCAGTCATCATGCTTATTTGGAGACATTGAAATATAAAGTCATTCTTTGGTTCGATGCCACCATATAAAACACCAGTGTAACTCTTCAACAAGATAAGGCAACCTCATACACAGCAAAAAAAACTTGCAGACAAGTGTCAAAAAAACTTTTTCCCCCCTTTTCACCAGATTTAAAACAAAGATGTCATCTGAAATTTTGTAGCATATAATTTTTCCTTTCCTTTTAGTCTAAGCATTATATAATATTACATTGTGTTTTGAAAATAATTAAATAAATATTAGTCTACTCCTCGTATTTCCAGCATTTATCAAGATTCTAATTTAGGTGTTTGCAAGAAGTTCAGTAAAAGTAGGAATGAAAAACTGAGTAGGGTGGGTTTAGGATAACTCCCAGACGAACTCAACACGAAATGAAAGAGATAAAAATTAATCTCGCAATTTTTTACAGCCCGCCGCGAAATTTAAAAGATGATAATATTATCTTTTAAACACGTTTTAATTTTATTATAATATAATTAACTCCTAAATGCGCCTTATCAATTACAACACCATGGTAAATTTTGATAATAAAATGTACAAAATAAAGGAAAACGTCTGGCACAATTTATATATTTTTTCTCTCTTCTTTAAGGAGCGGATTATCCAACACACATCCATAACGTTTTGGCTAATATTTTGACGACCCATGGAAATTACTAGAAAATGTATATGTTAGCGAAGCACTAGAAAATGTGGTTCTCAAATACTTCGGTTTAATATAAATATTCTTAAAATTAATGACAAAAGCCCTTTAAAACTTCAATGGTTGATCTTTACCACTAGTGTTGAGAAAACTCTGAATGGCTGAATTTTAAAGGCCCAAAACGCTAAACTAATAAGTTGTATTTCATTATTGATATTTGACAAAAAAAAAATTAGCCTGTGCGTTATAACCCTTGATGTTATACTATACAGAGAAAAATGCTCTGAATATATGTAGATCAAAGAAAGTTGACTGTAACTTAACCGAGGTTATATTTTTTTAATTACCAGTACAGCTTACAACCTTTTTATAAAATTAATCAATCCCAATAACCTGACCTAAACTACGTAACACTAGTAAATAATTAATAATTGTAAATTAAAATCATATATTTAAACAACCTAACCTAGAAGAAACAGTAAATTTCTTCACACACCTTTAGTTTATTTTATTCGAGAGCCACAATTAACCCCGAGCAAGGCAGGGTATCCTGTTTATTGTAATACAAAAGGAAGTTCCTAAAAATTATTATTTATATACTTTTTAACTGAAGCATAAATTTGGCCATAATATATGAGGGGCGGTCAATAAGTTTTGCGAATCGGTAGGGCAAAACAGAGGAAGGGGGATTGCTGTTTGTGGGGGTGTTAGCACAAGTTATGACAAGTCAGGACCTACAGCTGCACGCTCCTGACTCGTCTATTTGAGGAAGCAGTAGCTGATCGCAGATCGTCAGTCACAAATTTTCAACAATGGAGAAGGTTAAGCACCGTGCACTGATCAAATTTTGAGCAAGAAAGGCAAGAATGCAAAAGAGATCCATGAACGCATGGTTGCAGTGTACACCGACACCGCCCCTTCCTATGAAACCATTGCTCGCTGGAATAGGGAGTTTGCCATGGCCGTGAGTCCCTTGAAGATGACCCCCGTCCAGGAAGCCCGTCAGACATGACCAACAAGGACAATGTGGCCCATGTAGAGAGGAGAATCCTCAAAAATCGACGGGTGAAGGTCGAACAAATCGAGCGAGAACTTGGAATATCACATGGAAGTGTTATCAACATTATACACGACAATTTGTCTATGACCAAGGTCTCTGCCAGTTGGGTCCCTACAAACCTCATGCCCCATGATCGACTTTAACGTCGTCAAAGTCCACAAGGCCAGAGTTGCACAAGCTGCCCTGCGCGAGTTCAGATTCGAGGAGCTCAACCATCTCCCCTACAGTCCAGATTTGGCCCCTAGCGACTACTTTTTATTTCGCCAGCTCAAGGCTGCACTGCGTGGACTCCGGTTTGGGGACGATGAAGATGTCCAGCTCGCCGTCTAGGAGTGGATTAAACATCAGTCACGAGATTTCTGGTTGTTGGGAATTCGAAGCCTCAGGGACAAGTGGCGCAATTTCATTGAAGTCGAGGGTAGTTATATCGAAAAATAATAAAACATTTTGCCTCATATCTCGTTTCCTTATATCCGAATTGCAAAACCTATTGACCGCCCCCTCGTATATGGGCAGTTTAGTCGAATTTTGCCATGAGAAGGCGAAAATTGAAAAACTATTAAGTTTTGGACACTCTTTTCATAATTATACCCTAGAAAAGTCAATATTTGTTTTTCTTCATTTAATAAGTAAATTGTCTGCACTCTGCAATGTTTTACTTGGGCTCTGGCTTGGAACTAGTATTTATTACTCAAGACTTTGTACTCGTAATTTCTAGCCAATCGACATAAAAGATTCATCCACCCAACATGGATTTATATTTTCTTATTTTTTTAGCAAACTTTATTAATTACTTTCAAGTAGGAGTGAATTACCCTAAACATAAAAAATACTAGCTAGCACCTTCTCTGATCGATTCACGATGCTTGCCCAATTTTTTCTTTCCTATAAACAAAGTCTAACGAAATTTATTTTTAGAAAAATAGTTGATAATTAAATCGGATCAGTAAAACACAGTGAATTCCATTTACACTGGTTAAGCTGCCTTTACCTCCTATGGATAATATAATCAAATTAACTACCTTTATCAACAGACGTTACTTTTTTAGGTCAATATATTTTCCTGTTTAACAAATACAGTCAATGGCCTAACCTTGAACAGAATCCCCGTACGATTTGAACGAAGTTTAGTCCCTTTGCCTTAGTTAATCGCCAGATCGAGTCGCCATTTCAGCCGACTTCAGTGTGGTTGTCACACTCTGTATTTACTCATGGTTAGAACTCCGTATTAAATTGTTGCTATCCACTAAGAAATTAAAGGCTTCTAAACGAAAGAGAATAAGTCGTAATTTCGAATTTGTTCTTTGTGAAAAAATTCTGCTCATTATTTTGACGTTTTATTTCTGACAAGAAGAATAAAGCAAAATCAATCAATCAATTTTCTCTGTTGTATTAATAGCTAAGGACAACTTTCTTGGAAATCACCGAAGTCTAGACTATGAACGAGTTGTTCAGGATTTATAGAAAACTTCCATTCTCTGTTTGTAGTGATGGATTTTTCTTCAAATCACCTCTAGGCTACTTTCACAGACATCGCGGTTATTACAGCGAGAAGCAAGGAAAACGGTTCCATCAAGCTGTTCTAGCGATTGAAGACAGTATTAAGGTTGCTGCTATGTGAAAATGATTGCAATCTACTGATAGTCCACCAAAAGATAATTCCACATGTAAAACTAAAAGGAAAATCTTTGTAAATGTCATTTCTTCTTTACTGATTTTAATTTCGCTGTCTTTCATATATATTTTTAATATTTAAGGTTAAGTTTTACTTTAATACAATAAATGGTAATTTCATGCCTTATTTTACTAGTCTCCTTAATTTTTAAATTACTATAGAAAAAAGGTATACCCGATTGAATAAACCTATAAATATTTTCCAAATTAGCATATAATTTGAAAATTAGTTCAAAAAGTTTGACTTATTCCACCACCCTCCCCCAATTTCAAATTCAAACTTATGTAGAGCGAAATAAAAGGAGATAAACATAGCTCACGTTTGAAAGATTGAAGAAGAAAAGAAAGTCCTGTAATGGAAGAAATATATTAGGTAATCATCAGCATCATTGGTTAAAAATTCACTTACTTTGCTTTCTTGCTTCTCTGCTATAAAGGAAATAAATTTGATCAAGTTTTTCCCTGAATAAAAATTAATTTCTATCAGTTTTAATGAAAGGTACAGACGGCAACCTATCTGCCTTGATTGGCTAAATGAAATTAGAACTTAATTTATTACAAAATTTGGAGAGGAGAAACTATTAAGATACAACGAAAGCAAGTAACGAGAAAGGAGTTTTCCACCACTAGGGAAACCGATAATGAAAGTGCTTTTAAAAGTAGACTATAAGTACTACAAAAGGCCTCCAGGATATTTACAAATCCTTAGGTAAGGACCTAAAAACTTATACAAACTAACGCCTTTTATCAAGGTGGTTTATTCTACCTGAATAAATAGAATCTAAAGCATTTCATTGCCTTCTTGATCGATTTACCTGTAAAGAAGGAAAGGTAATTTCCCGTAATCGCACAAGAGTATACTTCCTATGTGTTGAAAGGATAAGGAATAAGAGTAAAAGGTTGAAAATAAATAGGAAGGAGAGGAAGAATAAAAGAACTTAGTTATGGAGCCTGATAAATCCAACCTTCTCTATTTTAAATACTGGGCTTAGAAGGATATTAACCAAAAAACCACGAAAGGATTTAATTTAAGAGCAAAGATTAAAAAATGCCGACATGAACATAAGTTCATTTACGCAGTTAATTGCATCCACTCGAACCTTTCCCTCGTTTATGAGGTCTCTCGACAGATAGTTAAAATTCATATCAAGATTACATACAAAATCCCTGATAAGCTATGGCACACCAGAGAATGGTCCTTCTTAAGCGGAACGGGGTGAAGGAGACTGTTAATACTGTGTTTGTCATCACCCAGCGAACATGGAAATCTTTCATGGCTGAGGGAAGTGCCAACCTTTCCAAGTCAAGGTAGTTTGTCTAAATTTTGGGTATCCGCTCAATCGGAAATTGAACCTGGTACCTAGGTTTTAAATCTCATCCCCTCATCCCCATCCACAAGACTAACTAGAGGTTTATAAACCCCTTTGGAAAACGTCCAGGCAATTCTGGACAAGATGTTTGTAAATAATGAAAAATCGACCAACACAATCCACTTATTGAATACATTGCTGTAAAGACGGTCCTAAATATTTATTTATACAATTTAAAAATACATTAATCTGTCTGTAAGTGTATTGCTACTCATAAAGCAGCTAAGAAAAAGGCGACACAGAGAAATCGGGGCGTCTCTACCTATGCACTTCCTTCGTATCTCTGTACATATATTTCAATATTTTCAAAGGGTAAGTAAGATTTAAAACAAAAATTTCCAACTTCTCTCCGTCTCACGTTTATTTGCATAGATATTACCAATTTAAGAAGAACCAGACTTTCTTTGATTTTCCAAAAGCTCATAGCTATTTCCAGAAGTCATCTTCATCTTACTTTAAAGCATTTTTCTCCAAAGTTCTCATTTTAGATTTTTAGTTAAGTACGTGATAAAACCAACTTTTAATTTTTAATTCATCTCTTAATTTAGTCCAAAGCTGTTGCACAATTCTCACACTGAATTTTGATAGCTACATGATTGTTGCCATATTAATTTATATTGCATGTATGTCAATTTTGTTTATCCTTATATGTATTCTAAAGAAATAAAAATATCATGATGTTCAATTAATGGTGTTAATAAAGCTTTAAGGTTCCTCGCAAAACTTAAGAATATCATGTTCAATTAAGCTAAATTTCTGACCCTTATAATTGTAAGTAGGTTCCATTGTGTTATAAGGATGCTGGCAAATTGTGGCAGGGACGAATTTTGAATATCTATTGAATTGGTATATAATGTTCTGTGCTTTGTACTTGAGCTAATATTTTTATGTTTTTTTCTTTTAAAATCATACATCCAGGTAGCTGTTTATAGTTTTCAACCAAATATTTTTTTGGATAGTCTTAAGTTCAGGACGCTAAACTATGATTTAGGCCTTATGGAATCTTTATTTTCTTAATCCATTTGCGCCTAAATCGAAAAAACATGACCAATGCATTATAATTTGCCCAAAATAAGGCTAATTGTAATAAGAAATTAATATATTTAAAATTAATTGTTAAAGATCAAAAACTCATCATCGTATTTTTGTGCTAACATCTAGAAAATTTTATTCATTTAGAGATCTTTTAATTCCATTGTCAAACTTTTGGGGAAATGGGCATCAGGAGAAAAGGCAATGACCGTTCCAAGATCGCATCTCACCTGTTTAAACAAGCGTTCGGCATTCTTGCAGAAAAACAGTGTTAAATCTTTTTCCAAATAAGTTACAAACCGAAGTATTCAAAATGTATTAATTCTAGAGTTCCAGGTAATACAAAACAGTTTTACACAGGTATTTGCGACAAGTCGATGGTCACAAATAAGTCTGCTCTCTAAGTAACTTAGCTGCGTCAGTAGTAATATGTGGTAAATGCCGAGTCCCCCCCCCCCCACACACACACACTCCTTACCCCCAATTCTTTGGTCACTGACCTTTTTTCGGAGAAATTAGTCTACACACACACACATACACACTGGATCTTTCTGGGGAATCAGAGTCTACACACACACATACATTGGTTTAGATTAGGTGTACAATGGAGCCCCTTCCCCCTCCTCTCCCCTAGCATTGGTCACTACCAGCCTTGGTCACATGCAGGTGTTTTCTCGTTTAATTTTGAAAATAATTAGTATGTTTAATGATGCGAATTCTAGCTATCGGAGTATTAATCTAGAAAAATACTAATGTCTAGACCGTTTTATTATATATAGCATCGGCGTTAGGAGACAAAGATCGCTTCAGCAACCTCTTTTGAAGGAATTAGACTCTACACACACACACGCACATACACGCACATACATATAAATTGGAGTAAATCATACCTGTTCATTTTCCTTTTGTAACTTGTTTTAAAAAAGTCAAGGTTGTTATAATCTTTTATTTTACATTGTAATTCAAATATGCATACATTTTCTACAGATTAATAAATCTAAAAACATTTAATTGATGCTAACCATATTATATAATGGTACATAATAAATACAGTTGAGTTGATAGGCTACACAATTACATATTTTCCAACAATTAATTTTATTGAGTGTAGATTATCAATCTTTTTTCTTTACATTCTATCAAAAGTATTCTTTACAACGATTTCTTCGTTTCTTTGATCATTATATAACTCAAATTGCTCAACAAAAGATCGATATGATTTACCGTTTGTCATCTGTTGAATGAAATAGACAAAAACAAGCCACATGAGTGTGAAAAGTATCCTCTGAACTCTGAATTGATTGACGATAATAATTTTATTAATTTTTACTAAGTTTTTACGACTATAAACCTCATTCTGAAACCCTAGACATGTGCTGTCGAAATAATACAAACATTTTTGTTAACAAACAAAGCGATCCAATGCAAACCAGGTCGATGGCTTCTGTCCAGATTAATTATAACAGCTGCTGGCAATTTTAAAGGTTGTCATAATTGAGTGTCACTCGCAAAACAGCTATGAAAAACTCACTTTCTAGTTTCATTTCGATACAATAATTATATTTCTATTGCATTCTTTTTATTAAGAATAAACTAGTACGTTTCTAGACTTATCTATCTCAATAACAGACTGAAATTGTATATATAACAAGAGAAACCGGGTCTATTAATGGAGATCTAAACTGTAACTGTATCGATAATGTATGCTGTTGTATAGGATTGGATCATTCACCAAGACAAGTAGAGCTCTTATCCTGATTTAGGTTAATACAATGAATATTTTTATCTTTTAGAAACTGTTCATACGTAAGTCTAATACTCTGCCCACCTCCAATACACCCTATTTCTTTATTTAATTAGTATAAAGCCCTTAAAGCAACTAGATCTGCATCGTCCGAATAGTCTAATTCAAATGGTCTTTCAACTTCATTCCCGTTTATAAGGATAGTGACACGATTCACATTATAAGGTTTAAATTCAAAAATTGATGCATCATAGGTACCAGAAAATGCCGAATGGTCAACCATGCCAATTAGCATCCTCGCAGGTATTCTTCCCATGAAGATATTATCCACACTCTTCATTGATATTCCATTCACAATTGTAAAATTTCGCAGCATACAAACTTGTGTGATAGGGTACTTAGCGTTTAATGTAAGCAACCTATTTTCCATCTCCTGATTAGTTGATGCTGAAAGGCGGACTTTTCTTAGGTAAAGGAAACTCTCTAATACTTCTATTTTAGTTCCAAAATCGGTCTGTTTTCTAAATAGTGTAAATGAATGTGGTGCTCTGCATAACTTTATTTTTATTGAGACTCCGATAAGTAACAGCTTATGTTGTGAGAAGAAATAAGCGTGTAGTTTTTCATATACATCAATTAGTTTTTCCTTCGACCTGCTATATTTCTTTTCTAGACGTTCTTTATTAGAGTAATACCCTGCAGTGAAAAGAAATGGAGATTTTTCTTCAGCATAATTCAACAGGGTCTTTAAATATGCACGAAAAGGGTAATTATTTCTAATGGAATTTACAGATGTTTCATTTAAATAAACGTCAACATTGCTGAACAAATTGTGAAGAATATTATTTTCTGGAAAAATATTTTCTTCATCTGTAAGTTTGCTTCCATCTGGTTCACAATTCTTTCCTAAATATAAAGATAAACCTCATTCGGATCTATATAATACTGTCCGCTACCAGATACATAATATTCAACTGGGGCAAGGTCTGAAGAGATATTGCTAAGTGGCGAGTAAGACTGATAATTGCTCTTAACGAGGGAAGTTTGGGTCGGTGGAACGGTGAACAAATCGAGTCTGTCTTTGAATAGACATAGGGTGTTGGATGAAAAGCATTCATTTTTATACGTGTATGATTTACAGCCGATGATGACTTTATGAGAACATCTATGAAACGTTTGCTTGTTTATATTATGATAAAGATCATTCCCTCTCTCTTTATGATCTATATTCAACTTTTTTCTCTTCTTCAACTTCTTTTTCATCCATTTTCGCTTATTTATTACACCCATTTTTTCGGACTTCCTCTCATTAACACTCAGATTTTAACTTTCTTCTAATATATTGTATCTTATCTATAGCACTACTATTTTTCGCCCTTCCTAACGGATCTTTCAAAGCTTGCTTTGCGTTCTTTCCATGCAAAATATCCTGAACGGTATCGAAACCGGCGGAAATGGTTTTCTTCCCAAGATAGCGAGCACCACTCTTTCGATAGGGCGTTGCATTTCCGAATAGGAAGGAGAATAGAGAAGCAAGACCATGTTCTCTCTCTGGCTCTAAATCCTTTAAACAGGCCTGGGCCATTTTACATTTTTAATTATTTTAATATCTTCTCCTAATGTGTAGTTTTAAAACCAAATGACCAGGAAGTAATGAAAGATTTCCCCTTCAACCGTCCCTATATAAATATAAATTGATCTTAAGTCACCAGAGCTTAAATTCGGATAGTGTGGATTATCAAAAGTTATACTGAGTGACCCATCATTGCAAAGAAGGTGAATAATTCTCAGCAGCTTCTACTGGCTCCCACCTCTTAACAGATATTCTACAAGGTTAGAGTAAATATAACATGATCTCGGATGAGATATAAGAGCCGGAAAACCTATATTAAATGCTATACAATTATTTAATTGGGGGATATCATCTTTAATAGATCTTTTCATTATATTGGAAAATTCTTCTGACATAACAAATAATAGATTTTCTTTCCGTTGCGTTTTGTCAGATTGAAACAGTAAATCTTGAGATGATAATTTCTGTCTCATTTTCAGATTCATTTTCTCTATGAGTGCTTTTTCATTTTTATAATATCTGGCATCTATCCATATCTCATGATAAGCATAGTCAATTCCTATTTTTTTTTTTTTCGTCTTGCCAATATAATATTTGATGTATAATTATTTACTTCCGTCACTTTGCCGACAGACTGTGAATGCGTGTGTAGGCTTAGTAATATTATAGATATTCTCTGTTAATTGAAACTCACAAAGCCCTACCTCATACTGACTGTTACCTGTTATAATAGATTTTTGCAATTCGATTCTATAGTCAGACATGGTATTTTGAAGGTAAATATCCAGGGAGGATGAGGAAGGAAGGGTAACATAAAAACTCTGACTCCATCTTCACAAATGATAAAAATCTTCTCCATCTCCTACCTTTATATAATTCCACGAGTGCATGTGCTCAAGTCTGGTGTGTGATATCACATGCCTTGACGTATGAATTAAATGATTTTGGGTATCCTTATAATTTTAGTAAATAAATCTTGTTTTTCTCCACGCCCTTTCTCTTTAACTATCTTTTCCACTACATATTGCTTGCGGGAGTCAAACTTTACTTTCTGTGGTTCTTTTTCATAAATCCCAGCTTCAATATGTTCTCCATTTAAATCTTCAATATAATACAGCTCTAATAGTTTTGAATTCCTAAATATCTTGTAGATTTCCTCACTCTACCCAACCTCGTATCCTTTTTTAAAATTACTGGAAACGCGTGAGATTCGAACATAATCACCGATTTTATATAGAAACCTCTTTTTTTTAACTACATCTCTCTGTTCCGGTATAGCAACCTCATGTATAATTTTGAATGGTGTGTTTCCAATCATTCTATGTCTATAATTATTATAAGCCCTTGCAAAATCATCTAAGACGTCGATGTATTTCCATGTATTATTAAAAGTAAAATATATGAAAAGTCTTTCCTTTATTGTTCTTTGTACACGCTCTACAAGACTAGCTTTGTTTAGTGAGTGAACATGATATACGCCGATATTATATTAACTTAATAACCCTTTCGTCTTCTTTCCTTTAAACTCTCCTCCATCATCAGAACATATATAGCCTGGAATCCATCTGGTTTCTTTCATGAGATTTCGTAAAGCATTTGTTACCACCTGATCCGTCTTCTCCTTTAAAGGAATTAGCAAGAGATATCTAGAATATACGTCAATTACAAAGAGTATGTAACGTACATCATTATTAAAACTTTCAAACTTTGACATAATAGTTAGATCTAGTTGCCAAATCTCGTTTGAACCTTGTGCATTTATATATGTGTTTTGTTTTGAATCTTTTTCGTACAGGTTTGTGTAGTGTATAGCTATCCAAATCTGACAGAAAGCTTTCCACATCAAATCTGTCAGCGATCTTTTTTACAGATTGGAATAGCCGATTTACCTCACCAAAAGATGTTGAGAGACTCGGGGATGTATATAAGTGTAACAATCGACGGTTCATTTTTAACTGAATATCTTATTCGTTTACACTCTTATATAACTATTCAATAAAATGCAGCTTGACTTAAAAAAAAACTCATTTTTATTTTACATCTAGGTTAAAATACATAATTTCAATTAAAATTTCATGAATGTCCGCAACCTTATTACTTTGTACACATTTACTGATTATCTAAATCAAAAGAGCTTGGTTAATCCGGTCAGGAAAGCGGTAATCGATATTCAACGGATAAAAACTATCAATATGTATTTCTAATCCAACTTTATATGTTTGAAAATTAATATCAGAAGGTTTTTCATATGATCTATAATTTGAATAAACATATTTGTTAAGGAATCGTGCTCTAATAAAAAATTATTTTTATTTGGGGTGAACTTAAACTTTCTGCTTGCAAGCCTTGATGATGCAGACTGGTGACACTCCATTCTCTCGATTTCCATGGAGAGACTGATTGATAGATATATATTCTATTAAATTTTCTTTACACTTAATGGTGACGTAGTCATAAAGATCCCTGAGGACAAATTCTTTCAAAAGTTCCATAGTGCTCTCTCTCCTGTTGAGAAAAAAATGAAACTTATCAAAGGAAACATTTTTTTATATACTGATCTTCTGTGATGGTAGGTTGAAGTTTTCAACAGTCATCGAGTCCATCGTTGAATGCAAGATAACAAACATCAACCGCATTCTGTAAACACTTCATCCGAAGAAAACTTTGATGAAACTCGTCCTCAAGTCTTAGAAAAGTATCTACTTCATACTTATTGTAGAGTGCGTTTTTAAATCGTGTAAGAATGAACTCTTCATCCTTTTTCCAGTAAATCCAGAAATGTTTATTGGAAATAGACTGTTTATATTTGCCCTCAACACACACTTTAGCTGTTTTACACCGTAGTCTTATACCAATCGATCTACATAGCGGAGATTTTCCTGTTTTAAACTGTGTATTTCCCCGAACACAAGCCAAAACTCATCATCACTAAGGAATAGTTTATCGTTATATCGAGCTCTTCCATAGGTGTTTTTAAAGATCACTCTAACATAACCGGATTTTCTTCTAGTAATCTTCAAAAGGCTGAATAATTTTACTCCTAACCTAACCCAATGTATGTGTGTGTAGACTCTAATTCCTTAGAAAGCTCCAGTGTGTATGTGTGTGTAGACTCTAATTCCTTAGAAAGCTCCAGTGTGTATGTGTGTGTGTGTCGACTCTAATTCCTTCGAAAAAAGGTCGCTGACCAAAATATTCGGAGGTAGGGTGGTGGTGGTGTAGACTCGGTATTCACCATTACGGCGGGGGGGGAGACTCGTCCTCCACAGTAAGAGTGGGCGGGTGGGGGGGGGGAAGACTCGCCATTTACCCCGCATTACTACTTGCGTCTTGTGAGTGTGCCTTTCAACCCGCCCGATGGAGGGAGTTGAGCTCGGCATTCCCTAGATGTACTAAAAATCCTGCCCCCAGGGCTAATACCAAGTTGAAGAAAATGATCCTCACAAGAACTCGCTCAGCAGACTTTTTCAGACATGAAAATCCCCTTACTAAAATGTATTGAATTACCCACTGGAATTACGGTCATCCGTACTCAAGGGAAAGACTTAGAGCAACTCCTACCGACGGCTGGAAGCATAAGCCTGAAGAAATTGGAGCTTAAGGCTAAAACAACTCTACAGATTAAGACAAATAGGAGTGTTGTGTGTCGAAAAGTTGAGGCAAGAATAAGTGCACACATGCGAAGAAATGATACATGAGTTAATGGAACTTCAAAAATGGCTGAAACTTCAAGATGGCATAAAATTCATGGATTACTTAGGTTTTAATTTGTCTGCGATAAAACAGAAATGGCTTCAAAACCACTAAAAAGGGACTGCTTGCTTCATCATGTTGATCCACAAAACACACAGACATACATAGGGACATTTTCGTCAAAATCTGGATGTGTTCACTTGTTATGCAATTGTTGAGCAGACCACCATAAACTGCTCAGAGAAAGGACTAAATATGTATTGAAAATTGGCTCTGAAAGGTACAAAATTCGTAATTGCACGAAGAAAAGGAAGAAGTGCATAAATTGCGAGGAAAACCAGTGGAAAATTGCTGTTATGTCTTAAAGAAAAAATATATTCAAAATAAAGGAAAGTAAATTGCCTGAAAAGAAAACAATCAGATGAAAAACAACTTACACAGACGCACATTAGCAAACATGACAAAAAGCATGAATGCTAAAATCTACACATGCGTAATACACACACACACGTCTAGAACGTACTTAAGCCAGAGACATATTATGTAAACACATTAAACGCATTACTCAAATCTAATGGCTTCGAAACTATCAATAATCCCCAGGAAGTCAACTCATCGGCCATTTTTAATTTGAAAATGATGCAAACCACCCCTACATAGAAGCGATAAGCAAGAAGAGAACAAACCTCAGTAAACAGAACCCGAAGAAAGAAAAAGAAAACAACTCGAATTTTTCAGCCGAGGAACAGATGAGAATAACTCAAAAGCCTTAAAAAAGGAATAAACCGAAGTTTGAAGGAGACCCACACCTAGGGCGAATTGATTCCGACCCCGCGGCCCCATCCACGAGAAGAGTACAGTTGCGATTTTGTCATCCTCAGACTACTTTCTGTCCCAAAACTCAAACAAAATTTAGAGGAAGGCGAAGAGTACAAAAGACCTCCCAGGAGAGTTGTGAAATGGAACTAGTTCCTTCAGAAGTGCAAAGACCTAGATAGAGGATATTATAGGAGGCAATGGTTTTGTATTGGGATATTTTTTATTTAATAAATATCTATGAATTTCAACAAATACTTGTTGACTCCCTTTTGCATCTAGGAGTTTTTAAGTTGAAAGTTTACAAAAATCTTACGATTGCTTCGTTGATGCTGAAACCAAGTGTTGCTATTTTTTTATTTGAGTCAACACTTAGTCAAAATTTTGTACCGAAATTACCATCTTTCTCAAATTCTCCCGAAATACAAAATTGTCACACATTTTGTTTGATCAGTAAAATAATAAATGCCCTTGACTTTATCCCAACGGAAAATATGTTTTAATGAAGCTATTGAAGGGCTTAGTAATGACCTTACAAATGAACTCCAACAACTTCCATGTTGACACAAGGAAACGAATACTAATGACATACTTTTTCTACCAGCAATATGCAAAATCTCTTTGGCGGAGTTTGAGTGACGAAAAGTACGAAAACAATAATTCAGAAGATCTACGAAAAGGACTTATTAAACAGTTTCAAAAAACAGTTGAACAAGGTACATATTTTTATTATTATCAGGAGGTTGCAAGGTAATATTCTTCATTCTATTTTTTGTTTCCGGGACGCAGATGCGAGGATAAACTCCATTACAAGAAATTTTAACAACAAAGGTTTGATCGAGCATGTTGCAAAAATAGTCATTACCTTTCAGATAAGCTTGGATTGATTTTATATTTTAATAAATTAAAAGTACACTGCGTAATTTTAAATCTCCTTCCTATTTTATATGTGGATAATTTATTTTTCCCATTTTATCATTAAATTTGAATTAATTGTTATATTAATTACATCACAGTTCTTATGGCTACGACAACATACCTGTTTTTTATATATTTATATTTTATAGATAGTTTCCACAAATTGGTGAGGGGAATTAAGTTGTGTCGCGTAAACTGAAGCCAGTTACCATAAGCGAACCTGCTACAGATAAGATATTGAAATACATGACATCCTAACTTGGAAATATTTTTCCAATTTCATTTCAGCGATTAAAATGTGCCACATTATACAACGCATAATAAAATTGTGATATTGCAATATCAAAACATAATACACCAATTAAATAGTAATTATATTGGTTGCTAAAATTTGAAGCTGTTGGTTAATGCGAGTACTTAAGATTCGATTTTATGGGCTCTGTCTCAATTTCAAGAATAGAACGTTATATTTGGCTTGAGCCAAAGCAGAATAAGATAAAAATAAATCCACTAAGAAGCATTCTTATAAAAGGCAGTTTGGAATAAATGGTTCTTTAAAACATTATTCTAACTAGCACCAGACGGGTACAAGGCATTATCAGGAGAGGGGAATCTTGGTGACTAAGATATGAACATTTTTAGAGCAAATTACCAAGGATAAATACATGGTGACCCCTCGAAAATAGGCCCCAAATTTCGATAGGCCTCATTTCTTAATTTTCTGCAAGGACTGAATGAAACTTTGGTGATAACTAGTTTATTGTGTTTAAAAACATTATATCAAAACATGAGAGTCTTTGGACTTTTTTTCTTTATTCTAGAGCACGTGTTCGAGATAACTTCCATTCAGCTCTGTACATTTCTTGAGGCGCAGCACAAAGTTGTCCATGATCTCCTTACAAACCGATCAAATAATGGCTCTGATCTCTTCCACGATGACTTCCTTGAGTTCCGTGATGGTCCTGTGTCTCTCTCCGTGCACTCTGTCTTTAAGGTAGGCCCCAGAGAAAGAGATATGGTGGGGGCTAAGTTCTGGGCTGTGAGGTGCACACTCAAAATTAATCTTGAGACTGATCACACGGCCACTAAAGTTCTCTTTCAGCCAATCTCGGGACAGTCTTGAGGTGTAAGAGCTTGCTTCATCTTGCTGGAACCAGAACTTCCCCATAAGCGACGCGAACAGGGTCTCCGGCTCCTTTTTGAAGGTTTGGAGGACCTCAACATACCGCTTCTTGGTGATTGTCACTGTCGCGCCAGATTCCTCGAAGTAGAATGGTCCGATGATGCCTTTGGCTGAGATTGCAGTCCATACCTTGCACTGAGGGGAGTGCAGTGGCTACCTCATTTGGTCTGGAGGTCCCCTAGAAAACATTTGTCTTCGAGTTTACCTTTCCTTACAGATGGAAGTGAGCTTCATCTAGAGTCCAAAGGACGTTGAGGAAAGTTGGGGTCTCCTGAATCTTCTCCAGTATCTCGATTGCCATAGCCTTTCTCTGCTCCTTTTCTAAGGCTGTAAGGTTCTGCTTAATCTGTATTCTGTATAGGTAGGCCTTTACATCCATTACTAGCACTCTCCTGCAAGTCTCACATGATATAACGAGGGACTGACTTCACTTGCGCACAGAGCGTTTTGGACTCTGCTGAACTGACTCTCTCACGCTCTCGACCAGCTCAGTTGTACGCTTCCTGGGGCGTCCTGAATGGCTTGGACGGTTATCACTGGCTGCATTGAGGTTCTCCACTGTCGCATAGTTCTCAAAGTGGTCCACCCAGTCCTGAGTTCTGCTCTTGTAGGGGGAATTTTCACATTCGATCTGATGCACGAAAGTGTCCTCCACTTTCATGAACGAGTCTGTCCTGTAGTAATGTTTGAGGCAGTATATTCTTTGCTGGAGCTCCCATTTAGATCTAGTTGTGTTCACAGGCGTTGCTTCTCTCATGTCCTACAAAGTAAGGGTAATTAGTGAATGAATGAAGGATATATCACAAAAAGTGTGTGCAGGCCATTAAGGGGTGGGCACCCTGTAATAGGAGAAATAAGAAGTATAAGAATCCGTATAAAATTATCTGGAATTTTAAATTTAACTCGAAATTCTATATGAATCCATTGCAACATGCATTAAGAACGTCTGAAAAGAAAGTAGATTCCATTGAAAATGGAATCGGGTAGCAGAGGATTCAACGAGGTGGGAGAAAATGAATTATAAAGCTCTGAGACATAAAAAGAAGAACATTAACTTAATCAAATCTTGAGTTGATGAAATAATGTATGGTTATCCCAAGATCCCGAAGAAAATGGAAACGTGACAAGGTTATTTCTAAGCATCAAATGTTAATTCATATCTATGCAATATAAAGTCAGAAGAGCATGTTATGAGGTGTATAGATGTCAAATATAGTGAATTGCTTTACTTGTGAAAAGCTCAGGTCCAAAATAAATAGTCAACAGTGATTTGGGTTCTAAAATGATTTGACATTTTATTGACAAATTCAATAGCGCTAATTTTGAATTTAACATAGGTTTTTTTCCATAAACTACAGTTTTATAGATTAAGTTATCATTGCCAATGCTATATTTATTAAAGTTGTACTCTGAATAAGTGTAAAAATAAACATTCAAGTGTATAAACAAATGATATTTATTTTGGTCATGAACGTCTCACAAATAAAGCAATTCACTACTATATTTGACATTGATCTCATTCAAATTTGACGATATTTCAATCCAAATTATTTCCTCAATTTCCTTTTACGGCTTTTATTGTCTTCAATTTCACGCGTCAGCATCCAGCAGCAATAACCCATCACGTTGAAGCTGAGGCTGTCGGGGTAACGTGACTCCATCTTTGCAATGTCCTGGTAAAATTCTCTCCGTGTTCGTCGCTGAAATGTCCGAGGTTTGGTGGAAAAAGTTCAGGCTCAAGTATAAGAATTATAACTTCAGAGACATCCTGGCTATAAGGGCTTGGTAATTGTGTAGTATGGGTGCTACATAAACATGCTCTACTTCGTTCATGTCAGGCGAATGACTCGATTAAGGAAGACGTTTGATGATGCTGCTTTGGTCCTCTCATTCTTGTTTCCTTTTTTTGCCGTACAACTAGGAAACAAATATTCCCTGAATAAACACCTTTATTTTTCAAGCCAACGGGAAAAAAACAAGGACTCAGTATTTTCAAATAGTCGGCTTGAAAAATAAAGTTGTTTATTCAGGGAATATGTGTGGCTCCCTGTCGTACTTTAAGAATGAAAATTTATTTATCTTTGTTGATATTTCCAATATAATCGACTAAATTTTACCTTCGATCATTTCGAATTGCTCCGCCAAACCATAACACAAAGCTACTCTGCTTCACCATCGATTACCACATGTAAAATTACTAATAGGTTAATAATCTCCAAACCGTACACTCTCTGAAATTTGAGAAACCTTAACTTGTTAGAAAACAAGGTCAACCTACCCTAGTCGCGTGTTCTTAATTATTCTGACGTATGACCTTATGACATGAGCCTACGACTTTCAAAACTTTCAAAAACACACTGAAAAGTAAAATTTTTACCATCTTACCGACCGACCTACAGAACAACATAGTAACTTATAGATTCGGTTTCACACGACTAAAAACAAGATTGTACCAACTTTCGAAAGGCTTGTCGTTCATTTCTTCAGCTCAATCATTCCTCTCCTTAGTATTGGTCATAATTAATTGGTTGAGGAATAAGTTCTTGCGGTTTTATCAAATTTATTCATTACCATTAACAATTTTAAAAAACTTCATTTTTAATTGATAACAATATGCAATTTAATCAATAGTGTATTCTCCGTTGTTATTTACTTCTTCTTCCCAACGTTCAACTAGTTTTTCGATGCCTCCGCAATAAAAATCTCTGGATTTTGACTCGAAGAATTCGTCTAACCAGGTTCTTAATTCCACATCAGTATTGAACGAAACGCCGCGCAAATTGTTGAGAGCGCAAGGAGCTCATAAAGAATGATGCCTTCACAATCCTACCGCACACACAGCATCGTCTATCGTGGATGAATTACTTGCTTTAATCGCGGAAGTGTTTTTTATTGGGGTTAAGCCATTTTTTTCGATGGTTCGTGTTGATATAAACACACCACTTTTCGTCGCCAGTGATGATGCGGTGAGGAAATCTGTCCTTATATCCACGAGTAGCTTTGTGACGAGCAAGCAAACCTGCAGCAATCGTGGAGCGTTGAAGTTTGTTGCTTTCACTCAAAGCGTGCGGAACCCATGCACCGAGCTTTTGAACTTTACCCATCGAATGAAGGTGATTCACTACAGTTTTCTGATCACACGCCAATTGTACAGCCAATTATCTAGCTGATTGACGAGGATTTTCATAAAGAAGGTCGTTCAATCGATCTTCATCCAACTTAATCAGGCGACCAGAACGTTCTTCGTCATTAAGATTGAAATTACCGTTTTTGAAAGGTGAAAACCACCATTGAGCTGTCCTTTCTGATAAAGCATTTTCTCCGTACACAGCACAAATATCGCTGCGTTTGCATTGTTCCCGTCTCGATTGAAAATCAATAACAACAAGTGTCAAAAATGCGCCTTTCTTTCAAGAGGACATTCCATTTTGAGGGTACATAACAAAAATTAAATTAACACAACTTTTAAATAAACCGCAATGACTTATTACTCAACTTCAAGACGTAGCCTAAGCAAAAGCCTAATAGTCTACGTTCTTAAGAGACGTAGCCGAACCTTTGCAAATTTTGCTCTCATTATTTATTATTGTTTCTTAATATGTGAACAAATCACGTCAACCAAACTTAAATCAACACAACATTAAAAAAATCGCAAGAACTTATTCCTCAGCCTAATACAAGAGATTTCCTCCTGGCTGCACTTACATAAAATCCAGGAGATTGCGAGTAATTTACTGCTTTTCTTGTGTTATTTGGAAATTTGGGTCACTTCCAATTGTTTTTAACCGATGGTTAAAACTCATTGAATCTTCAAATACCACGATACCATCATTCATATCGACCAGGACGACCATATCGTCATTTCTGTGATGCTATAACCTTTCTTTACATTAAGGTAACGTAAGAAAGCGGCATTCCAAGATTCCTAGTAATTTGTCTTTGGGAGAGTCCTCCTCAGATTGATCGACAATCATTTCCTTCGTAAATATGCAATTTCCTTAGAATTTTAAATTATAGTCAAGTTTAATAATTACAATATTAAATCACTGACAGGATGTAAACAAATACTAGTCATAAAAATAGCAAAGAATTGGACTAAAACATTATAATTCAAAACATTGGGTGCCTATTTACCTCTTGTATGTGTCTATACAAATTAATGAACCCACACTAATATAAACATCCGCCAAGTTGACTCGGCTGTAAAAGGTACATCTAAACAACTTTAATTACAGTAGCTTTCTTACTACTCTCTTTTTAACCAATCCCATAAATATCCCTCTGATCCATATCCCCCGCTGCTCAGTTCGATTTTCTCCCTACTTCGAAGCCCCTCCCACTTAGCTTCTCGTCTTCTTAGCCCTCCACCCTAGCCTCCCCTCTTTCGTGCCTTTCACCTATTTACTCTTCTTATGAGGTTTACACTCGAGGACGTTTCGAAAATTATGTTATGACGTCACAAGACAGCCCATATCCGCCAGCAATGTAACAATCGTCTCGGAAGGATTTCTGGTGGTGGGGGAGCAACCTGCGCCGTGTGCTATATTTGGCCATTAAAATTAGAAAAAACTATGCATGCAAAATAGATGGTTGCACACATATACACACGCTGACTGTCTGTACACAAGTACGACATAAAATAAAATTACCATTAATTGATTAATTAATCAATGATTAAAGAACACCGTAATCTAATAGAGTGATCAATGAGGAAAGGAAGATCAGAACAGAAGAAAATGAAATAATAAAAAGGAATAACTTCTCAAGGAAATACTTCAGCAAACCTCGTGAAACTTTAATATTTAGGCTGGATGGTACAATCATGGGCATCACCTTTTAAACGAGGCAACTTGCATCGCAAAATCACCTAGATAAACAAAATATGGTACAGAATTCTACGGTAAGAGCAATTCCTACGAAAAATCCATAATAATTTTACTGGTTCAGACCATAAGAAAAGAGGGAATCAGCAAAACACTAATCATTAGACAACAAGAAACAGCTCCTGTTCCCATCACTTAGTTTAGTCCCACTTAGCATGATCATCAAGAAATCTATCCTATCCATTTTATTCTTATAACTACCCAGGAGAGACGCTTCTATAAACTGACTACTGAGCTTATTCCATTCATCTATCCCTCGATTTGTAAACCATTTTCTACCAATCTATTTCCTAAACCCTAAACTCTTCCAGCTTAATCCCATTGCTACGTGTCCTATCCTGTCCGGTAAAAAAAAAGAACATTACCTATGTCTTCCTTATTATACTCCTTTACACGCTTGAAGACCTCAATCAAGTCCCTTATAACTCTTCTCCTTTTTAACTTATATAAATTTAGTCTCCTAAGGCTTTCACCAAGACGTAAGCTTCCCATTTCTCCGTCAAAACGTATTGGATTCATCCATAAACACCATAATAATATTATTACTCATTTCTTTCACACTATCAAAGATTATATGTGCTCGAGACAGACACTCTCCAATTATCCAAGTGAAAGTAAAATTTCAGATACTATACATAAATCTACTACCTTTGCGTATCTTCCATAACAGCGCACTATACCTAGACACTAGCTCTTTTGACTTATCGTCTTTTACATTATTTACTTCTATATGCAAAGACAAGAAGTGTATCACTTTCAGTCCCATTCACAAATCTTTCATGATTATTAAACCTATTCCATTTATCTATCACTCGATTTGTAAACCAATTTCTACTAATCGAGCTGTAAATGAATAGAGTAGGCTCAGTAGTGGCGATAACTGGTGATCAATGGGCTGTTATAGCATGAGAGATAATTAGGAGCCATCGAAAACCTTGTGACAATCTTCAAGAAGATAATTTTTGAAGCGAAAGCCAGCAAATTATGACATACCCTGCTCGTTATCAATTCTTAGGGTAGAGAAAATCGTTCATGATTTGCGTCGGATGGTGTTAGTCCAGAACGAAATAAGGAGTCATTTAATTTTATTTTTTTGTGTAGAAGGACTCGTAAAACCTAGCAAATTAATAAATAACATTTTGATTGTCTTGTAAAATACTTAAGAGTACATTTAAATTGTGTAATTTATATAATATCAAGCGACAAAAGCTGGGTCCCTAAAGTAAATAATCACCTTGTCAGAACTTTTGGCGACGAATATATTGTGAACTTCCTAAAGGGGAGATTAATTTTTAGGCAGTAAATATTATTCAGGCTGTAAAATATTTAGATTGAAAATATTCAATTAGAAAATTTTAAACTATAAATATTTACTCAAACATTTTTACAACCTTAAATTATAATTCAAACTAACTAATATTTGCTAAAAATATTTGGACAATAAAAGGACTCAGACTGAAAACATTTTCAAGGAAAAATTATTCTTTTTGTAGCAATAATGTCATTCTTTTTGTAGCAATAATGTCACAGTAAAGCCTATTCAGACTAAAAATATTCAATCTAAAAGGATTTGAAGTGAATGAAATACTAACCATAAATCAGTCATATCAAAAATTTTGTGTAAAATTTAGAATTCAAAATATTCAGAGCGAAATAACGATTTAAAAATTTCGAAAGTAAAATTTGTGCAAATTAATTCAGAAAGAAATTCAGGCTTCAAATATACAGACTGCAAAAGACATTTGGAAAATAGATCTCAATATTAAAAAGTAAAATATTACTGTCAAATATTGGTAAAATAAATATATTGCAGGTATTCAGCCTAAAAAATAAAGTTTGATTGTACAGATCATCGAAAATCTTCAGATGGTAAAACTTTTCTGAATATATTCTACGGCCTCCCCCCAAATATTCATTTGGTAAAACTACTCGAACTTAAACTATTCAGACTTTATAAAAATTCACTCTGTATTATTAACAGTCAGAACTTTTAAAATGTTCCAATCAACAATATACCTGTAAAAATATCCAGACTAAATAAATCAGACTATAAATATATTGGCTAAAAATATACAACTAGAAAAATATCCCGGTTGTAAAAATAGTCAAACGTCAAAATTATCATGAATGTAAAATTATCCAAACTATAAAAATAGGCTGATTCCAATAATATTAGTACTATAAAAAGATTCAAATTGTAAAAATATTTAGAATTAACTATTTAAACTATAAAATATATTAAAAAATTCAGCATATACAAGTATTTAGATAGTAAAAATATTCCTTAAAAAGGTCAATGTAATCAGGGAAACGAATGAGAAAATTGAACTCAATGAGAACTAACGGTGAAAGACGGAAGTTGACAGGATATTAGTTTTCTAAAATGGACGTAAATATAAATATTCGCCACAACAACTCCTTCAATACAGGTTTGGAAATTGTTCTGAAAGTTCTCCTCTTCATTTTAAAATGCATTTATGCAAAATGGTTTAAAATCGTCGTTTTAAGTTTAATAAAAGTTCGTGAAGAGATGCTAGTAGCGTAATAGTGAATTGTAGATACTTCGCAGCAGTATCCGAAAAGGGCGATCATTTTGGTTCCGATCAAACCGTTATTACTGGCTCAGCCAGGGACTACTGACAAACCCAGGGTGGCGAAACGTGGCAAACTCACGCTGTTCGGACACGGCAAAGAGATGCGAATATCCCCTAAGAGAAAGATGAACTACAAGGGAACACAAGGTGTGATAGAACGAGTTGAAGCTGCGTTAATTTCAACTCCTATCCCATATTATTTAAAACCACGATGCTGCCCACGTGCATCTTCGATTCGAGGCTTGGAATGTCAATGTTTAAACAAGGAGGTTATCGTCCCCCCGTTCGCCCCCATACGCCGACCTCGCCAGATTGAGTTAGGCTTATGAGCAGATAAGGCATTGTTCTCCGGCACGGCTGTGCGTTCCCTCCAAGCTTCAACTCCATTGTCCCCCACGCCAAGGAGATGTCCTGGCTATTTATATGGAAACTTTACCACTAAGATCAGATTGGAGATCCAGATTTTCGTCGCGAAACATCACCACGACCCTCTCTCCCTTTGTGCGCCAAGGGACCTCGACCTCGAGATTCACCATCACTTGTCCAGAAGGAGGACAATATTCCTTGAGTGCCAAAGGTTCGAGCCTTTCCGACGCCAAGTCCCCAAGGCTTCCCCCCCTGTTGTTCAAAGGAGAACAGCATTAGAACAGCCATTGTTCGTTTTGAGCCCTTCGCCAAGAAACGGTTCTCATCCTCCCCTGTTGTTCAAAGGAGAACAGTATTAGAACAGCCATTGTTCGTTTTGAGCCCTTCGCCAAGAAACGGTTCTCATCCCCCCCTGTTGTTCAAAGGAGAACAGCATTAGAACAGCCATTGTTCGTTTTGAGCCCTTCGCCAAGAAACGGTTCTCATCCTCCCCTGTTGTTCAAAGGAGAACAGCATTAGAACAGCCATTGTTCGTTTTGAGCCCTTCGCCAAGAAACGGTTCTCACCCCCCCCCCCTGTTGTTCAGAGGAGAACAACATTAGAACAGCCATTGTTCTTCAAGCCGTTCGTCGAGAAACGGTTCTCCTTCCCAAGACGCCACGTCAGGATCCTTTTATCCCCCCCCTTCGGCTGGAACTCGCCAGCGGACCGAAACTCCTTCGCGCCACCTTCCACTGCACCACTAGTGCATAAGTTACGTAAGCCAAACGTCACCTTTGAGTACTTAACCCTTTTGTCAATTCTATCCTGTGCTTTAAATGGTTTATCGAACCATCCCATCTCTTTAACTCGATATTTGTTTTACCTTTTTTTTAATCCTTTAAATCCTCGGATTAGCCGAGCCCCCACGACCCTTTTCATTCTCTGTTTATGTCAATATTTTCCGTCTTGTGTTTATTGATAGTTATTATTAATAAAACTCTATTTTATTAATGATAGCAATATTATTATCCTTGAGCTCAGTTCCACTTCTTAAGCATATCGAAGATACATAATATCGGCCGCCAGACAGTAACGCACTCTAAAGATAATTAAGGAAGTTCCCTCAACGAATAGTGATATATGGTATCGTCGGGAGTCATTCTACGACACAAGGAATATAAGAATCGTTTGTAGCAGTAAAATCAACTAAAGTTTTTTAGAATTAACAATCACTTCCTCATATCAACCGCTAAGGCGGGACTTTTTCCCAATCTCCAAATTTACGAAGTTGCCCAACGAAAGAAGTCCCACTATCTTTCTCGGGAATATTAACACTCAGATGAGGAAATCAGGTTAAAGATCGACCAACGGGACCGTGCGAGGTTTCAAGATATTGTTGAACAGACACATCGTCCAACGACTCGGTCCTGCCTTTCCTTTGTTAATAATAGGAAGAGCAGCCACGAAACCAGGCATCTACCTATATGGGAATAATAATCCATTTAATTACTAAATTGAAACTATTATGCACCCATGCAGTGATTGCACAGGAATTCTAATCACCAACAGTAAAAATCCGATTCAAATTTCAGCCAAGACCAGAAAGGCGTATGGAAAGGTAGATTAACAAAAACATAAAAACAGTCTGAAAACATTATATCCCCAAAGAACTAGAGGATGCAAATCTAGAATAATTCGAAGAAGAACTTGATCACTTACCATATCATCTCAGAAATGTGGAGGAAAAAGAGATACCGAGAACCCCGTATAATACGGTTGCACGCTACAGATGTCCTGAAGATATGAAAACAGTTTAGCGAGAACTGAAAAACAAGCAAGAAACGGTGAGTACTCTTGAGCCATCTACTGTAGATACAGAATGGATAGAATAAGAGCATGCAAGAAAGAAATTTAGACAAAATTATACTACAACAAAGGACTGAGGGCGACAAGACAATAACGAAATTTAACAGCCAAGCCTCACCCAAAGAATTTTAAAGAGTTAAATCAATGAGAGGCTTCACAACTTAATCGAAAATAATGTTAAGAGACGACAAAAAAATCATCAAAGAAGAGGCACAAGATGCTTAGGAGGTCCTAAAAAGAAAATTGCAGTAATATATTTAACATCAGCCACGAGAATAATGCAAATTTCGACACCAAATTTGAAAAACGCATTGTTCACCTAATAAACGAAAACATGGAATAAACGCACACAGCCTATCAGGTAGAGGAACGAAGAAATGCCCATGGATCAAAAATTACCACAGGAAAATTAAAAAGCGCACTTAAATCATTTCGACAGAAAGCGCCCGGTGATATAGGGCTCACACCAAGCGCCAGGCAATGTGAGCCAGGGTTTGAAGAACATATGTTAGTGGGGTGCCCAGGCACTCACTCATTTCAAATTGATGCAAAGGTTTTGTTATCAGTACCAATTTGAAATTAAGGGTCTAGAGAACAATTTTGGATAGTGTCAAGAAGTCAGATAAAAAATTCAAAATGACCGCTAAAATCCAAGATGGCTGCCAATTTCCAGCTTTTTTTCGAAATATGCTCCATTACTTTTGTACTATTGAACCTAGAATGGTGATTTTGGTCTCTATACCTGGTATGCATGTATGAGTAATTAAATAAAAATAAAATAAACATCAGTGGAGCATATCTTCTCTTATATTGAGTCCTACTTCCAAGTAAATGCTTACACAATTGCTTGAAAAACTCCTTGAATGATAAATACATTCAATAAGAAAATGGCTAACAAATTAACCAAAACCCCTATATACATACATGTTAGTATTGGATATTGTTCTAGTCTAGCTACTTCTCGCGTGTGCACTTGCACTGACGTGTGCACTTTAAATTTGTCTTCAGGCATTTGCACCGAGAGTAGGTAATTGGGCAAGTGCACTTCACATCCAGGTGGAACACATCCTTAGCAAGGGGCAACGTGGTCCAAATGGAAAGCAGCTTGCCGTCCTCTTCCTTCCACCTATGGTTAGTTGGGTTTTTGACAGGCATCATGGACATGTGAGCTATTGTCCACATGCTCGCTTGGAAGACACTCCTTTTGAAATGTTAATCAAAGCATTACCAGTTGGTGGAATTCTCTCCACGTCCCTAATCTTCTGTGAGAACAACCTCATTCGGACGAGGTCCACATCATTGTCCTCGTTTGATTCATTTAAGTACAGACAAAGTTTGTTGCCATTTCTTTCAACCTTGGCGATGTTTGGAATGGAGTGTCGATAATAGTTGCAAATTGCTCCATAAGGGATGGCACTTCGTGCATCAACGTGCAGCAGGATCGCTTACCCTTGAACTTGAAGGAAGAAGTACTGTCTGATCCAGTGAATGCATGGAAAAGGACCATGGCTTTGCACGTTGTCGTGCCCAGGTTTGTGGCGATAGTGTTCAGGGTTTTGGTTGTCTTTCCCGCTTTGAAAGAGATCCAGATTTCTGCGGCCGGATTCAGAGCCTTGATTTGATAGAAATTACTCAGAATGATTACGACAACATCTGTATTTCCAGTGTACACTATCCCAAGTGACGAAGATTGGAGGGCGTAAAGGAGATGAACTAAGACACGCGTGTCAGCTTCCTCATGGTTGCATTGATCCATCGGGGAACTGTTTTCAACATGGTGGATTTGATCACCTGCAGTGTTGTAGACATTCTTGTCATCTGGGAAATGTTCTTTTGTTATCTTTTTTTACAAGAATGAGAACAGTTCCTTCTTCTTATCAACGTTCGCCAGAAAATTCTTCCAATTTCCTGGGATTTTGGTAGTACCAGATGTGCGTTTTCCTATGCCTGTTCCTCGTTTATCTCTTATACCTCCTTTGATGGTCAGTGCACGATACTGGTCCCAGACAATATCTACTTTTGTCGATCGCTTTAAGTCTTGATCAGAATACCTTGTCGAAATATGAATCAAAGGTCCTGCCTTGGACAGTTGTAGCAGGAGGTGAGTGTATAAGTACTCCACCGTCAATAATAATGAAGTAGTAAACACCTGGCGCAACTAGCTCCTCGTCGATAGAAATGGCGCTACTTGTACTAACTTTCATGATATATACCAACAAATCTGACTTGGTACAAGAGTTCAAGGATCCATCGAATGACAATGCAGGTAGGTATGGGGAAGATTCGTGCTAGCTAGATTACGATCAGCAGATGCATGACTCCGCCGGGAACTTTTTCTTGCAGGAGGCAGTCCTTCATCATGACGTTTTTTGCATGATCAAGTGATGATGCCCTGTAAAGCTGAAGACAAGATTTATGCCAGGATGCACGATGTTTCTGCATGGATTCTTCATCTGGAAGTTCTACTTCTGAGCGGAGATTAGCACCAATTGCTCTAAACTGACTTGCAAGACTGATAATTTCTGCGTAGGCTCCCTCTCTACGACTGGTGACTGGATTCGCAAGCGGAGAAATAAGCACTTCCTCAGTTTGCTTTTGGCACAAGATATACAACTGCTATATCCTTGCCTCAGCAATCTCAGAAACAACCTTGAAAGAAACAAAGAAAATTAATATTAAATAACTGGTGTCTGTACAAGGGGCGTCGAAAATAAAATTTGGTTTTACCTGAAATATTATAAGAAAGGTATTATCTAGAAATACAAGTGAGTATGCAAATGGAGACATTTTTCCACCAGTGAAAAGAGATCAATAAAATGGTAAGTGAAGAACACAATTAGTGATCCGTTATGAAGTTATAAATCACACATAAAAACATAGATATGGAGACCAGAATTGCTATTCTAGCTTCAATAGTACAAATGTTATGAGGCGTAATGGGAAAAAAAGCTGGAAATTGGCAGCCATCTGGGATTTTGGCTGCCATTTGTTTTTTATCTGACTGCTTGACACTCGAACCAGAATTGTTCCATCGACCATTATCTTTAAATTGGTACTGAAAACAAAACTTTTGCATCAATTAAAAATGAAAAAAATACCCATGCACGCCCCCCCCCCACTATGTATTTAGTTAGCGCATGCCGGAATGCAGATTACTACCCGAGCAACTCAAGGTAGCAAAAATTATCTTCATCCCCAAACCAGCAAAAAACCTGGATATAAAATAAAATTATAGAACGATTTCACTTTTGTAATTCGGATGTCAAGTACTAGAAAAAATATATAGTAGAAGACTGGCGGAACACCTTGAAGAAAACAAACTATATAACGATCAGGAGTACGGATTTTTGGAGAACTCAGAGTACAAAAATGGCAATAAGCGTTATCCCAGAAAAAATATCGAAGGCAAAAAGGAAGAACTATACAGATGAAGTATGCAAAAACGTCTCAATGGCCTTCGACAAAGTTTGGCAAAAATGGGACGCAGTGCAAGATCATGCAACTGGGCTTAAACAGAATCTTAGAGAGGATCTTATATGACTAAGTAACGGGAAAATCTGCATATGTCAACATAGGAGAGAAAAAAGGACTCGTATTCAAATTAAGTGTAGGGTTGCCTCAAGGCAGATGTTTATGTCCCAACTTAATCTATACGGCGTATATCCCACCACTAAGCAATTTATTTAGTAATAATATGTAGTACGCGGATGATTGGACTGAACTAGGGGAAATAGCATAGCGTAGGGCCCCGATGCAAGCAACAATGATGGCGAAAGAAATAACAATAAAGAATTAATACGATACGAAAGAAAATGGAAGATCCGAAACCCACATAAACAAATTCAAAGTAGTACATATAGGAAGACACTTACTATCACATATGTTAATTAAACGAACCAGATGCCGTTACTCAACCGAATGTACAGTCCTAGGAAGGAAAATAACTAACACTTGATACCAGATACACGTCAAAGAAGGAGTACATAAAAAGATACCAGATTTAAAGTTAATGTATTGATACTAAGAACTGAGCAGAAAATCAAAGAGAAACTATAAAACGCAATAGTACAATCAATACTGGTATATCCACTTGCAGGAATATACAGCAGACCCAAAACAAACAAAAAATCCACATTCTTACGAAAGAAACCTTATAACAAACACAGGAAGAATCGAAGAAAGAAAACAGAAAGACCTAATTCTAAATATTAAAATGCAAGGAGTAAACAAGATACTAGGGCTTGAAGGCCCTTTGAGGCATAGCAAAGGAACGACGCATTTAAAAATGAACGCAAAGGGAAAGAAATCTCGAAAACACAGTGCAGGGAAGAAATGTTTAACGCAACTCAGGCCTGAATGTTGCCTGATGGAAGAGGCTTCAGGTTTAGAAATGGGAATAGACTACAGAGCGCGAAAGATGAAAATGAAAATGTTAGATAAAGTAGGAGAAAATATTATTGATATACTTGAAGATAACAAAAGAAGAAAATCCAACTAAAGTTACCCAAGCTTTATGCACAACCTATAAGAAGTAAACGAGGTAGAAAGGTATAAAATTATATATATATATATATATATATATATATATATATATATATATATATATATATATACATATATATATATATATATATATGCTGACTCAAAGGTGAAAATTAGACATGAAAATAAAGCCACCTCAAAAAACAGGTAAATCATATCAATAATTGACCTATGAGATATTATCTCTAGCCTCGATTGTGAAACAAACACTGCATATGAAACAATAATTAAACAAATTTGACAACCAAATTAACCAATTAGGTGTGACCTGGTGGATACGGCTCGTGAGTATAACACTAACCCATGCCCCCCCCTCCCACACACACTTTACCCGAGTTAGACAACTAGACAACAATAATAACGGTTTAAAAGCCTTTTAGCAAAGGTAATTAATTAAACATAAATAACGAAATAAAACTAAAGAATGACAAAGATTAGCTTGGTCTCCAAGCACTAGATAAGGATGAAACGCTTTTCTACCGAATAGAAGGATTAAAATAAAACGAATAAAGATTACATGGATCTCTGGTCATCTTTTTTATCTGAAACGATCGACGAAAGAAAAAGTAAGGAAGAAGAATAGACAAAGAATAGAAGGCTCCAGGATAAGCCCGTAGTTCGAATTCCACGTTAATCAGTAGGGCTTCCCAGTTTATCAAAAAGTATATAAAAATGACTTGGCTGGGCAGAAATTACTCTATTCTTCTTCGCCTAATCTCGTGAGGTAGACCAACTTTGGCACGCTTTGTTACGTTGACTAATATTTCCAATCCCAAACTGTCTCTTTTTCTCTTCATCTCTTCAACTCAGTCTTTAAGTTGTACACAACTTCTCTCAGACTACTTGACTTCCTCAAGGAGTGGGATGTGCCGGTATTAAATTGCAACGTTTTCCTCTCTTACTGCCCCCACCTCCCCGCCAAAAGAATAAAGATAAATACGATGAGAATCATAGAGCATGATTTAATCGCCTCTCCACTTTCACGCTCCACGCCAAGTGCCAGCTTTCACGGTGAGGCTCCAAGCTCCATATTCACGCGAGCTGCAGACGCTTGACTTGACCAATCAGCCGAAATTTTACTTGATACTGTTTAAAGTAAAAAATTATATATTACATAATTGGACTATGTTTTTATAACCAACCACTGCATTACTTAGCGAGAGGATGTCAGGTTTTAACATGCGAAATCATGTTGGTTCTCGCTTCTTAGTTTTAATTACTATTAAATATAACAAACTTTTATTATTAATAATCACAGAATTATTAACCCAAAACATTTATGATGGCTGTATTTTATTTATTAAGCGATAACCAACTAAGGCATCAGCGCAAGAGAGTCTTTGAAAAGAATTATGATAAATAAAGTGGTGAAAGAAGTTAAAGTGAAGATATGTAGAAGTTACATTGGCAAGGTAAAGTATTTATGAACCAAGGGATTGAGAGAGTACACAACTTCCTCAAATATTTGACCTTTCGGCGACACCTAAAGGTCCCATCGAGGGGGTTATAACATTTAAGCTCTCATTTCTAGCATTATCATACATGTGTCAGGGAAACTGAAATTTAAATTACTACAAATAAATAATTATTAAGTTGTAGTAATGTAATTTCTGTTTCCATTTTGGAGTTCTGACTATAGGGATTTATGTTTAACTGAAGGAATATTTACCATTAATAATGTATTAAGATTGATTCAAATCTATGATAATTTTTCTTATTTATAAAGGCGTGGCGAAGATGGAATAAAAATAAACTTTTCGTTCTCTTCGATCTTTTGATTGAAGAGGCCAATCAAAAGATAGTTTTTTGGCTATCTGAGAGAACGCCTATTTTAAGTGTTACCTTCTCATGTATGTGAGAAGAGCTTCTTCCGAGGGCTTTGATGAAGACTGTGTCTGCCTAATATAGCCTTTTGACCTCATATATATATATATATATATATATATATATATATATATATAATATATATATATATATATATATATATATATATATATATATATATATATATTCCTTTTAAAAAATAATCCCTCAAAAAACAGTGATATTTCCTTCCTATAACACATTTCTGAGAACATGTGATTCTCCGAAATAAAGCCTTCTCAATACGAATTTTTAGAGAAAACCAATATTTTGACCAATTTATCCTTCCTGCTAGCCGATTTATCTCAAGATAACCATTTAGAAGAAGTTTCATAGTTCATTGATGTTAGTAGGGATCAATATCAGCGTAGAGTGATAATAATGCGCATTTTATGGGTCTGTTCAAGTCCTAGGCGTTCGCAGAGGGCCTGGTCATCACCTATAAAGAAGATTGAAAAAAGAGGTCCGTTTTCAAGTCACTAATGAAAGGAAAGAAGTCAAGAGCAGCAAACAAACTCTTCCAGGAAAATGGGTTAAAATAGTGTAAGCTCGATCTCTTATGCACATTTATGACTATGTGGCAGAATCATTTAAGGGATAGGGTTATTTATTTTATTCTTAATTGAAAAAAAACAGTTTCTTAGTCAGTTTTAAACAGATGAGTTTCAGGAATTCGGTCCTTTATCTTTGGATTTAGGATAGGGATGGGCAATTCACTTTCAGGAATGTCTTACTAAAGCTCAAATCAAGCCATGTTTTATCTTTAATTTTGCTTTTTAGAAATATGTACTTCATTTATTATAAAAAAAACTCAAACCTTATGAGGCACCTGTGTTATTTTGACAATAACGCAGGTGCAAATAACTTAAGGAAAAAGATAATTTCACCGCGTTTTACTTTGCATCTTAGAATCCACTATTGATATTACTGAAAAAAAAATATATAAGCACTTAATTAAGGCTCCATTACCAAAATTGCACCATAATTAAAGCAAAAATAGGTTGATAAACAATACCCATCCTTGCTTCGAATCATTATATCCTGAGAGAAGAAAAAAAGTGTTTTCCAATCATAAACTCAGCAGGTACACTGTGTGGGTTGCTTAAACCTTTGCAAAATCGCCATCTAGAGGAAGGTAAATTTTATTTTAAGGAGTCAAGCTCTGAAAATCAATTAATCCTTAGCTTTAGTATTGCGAATTCAATAATAATAATTATTATCATAACTCGATTATTTCTAGAGGTGACTTTTATTTTAAGTAGTTAAATTCTGAATTCCAATTCGTTTAGAATTATTTAATATTAATGTCAATTACTCGAAGATTGGGGTAAAAATAATTTAATTTATCTTCCATATCCTTATTTGACAAAGTATTTCTGTTAATTATGGAAATTATTTTTTTTTAGAAAGTTTTAGGTGGAAGCTATACAGTAAGTACCTTTTAAACAGTAATTGTTCTTAAAGAAGATTGGATGGATAAATGACACGCTGAGAAAAGAATTTCCACGAAAAAGAGGATCCATCAAAGGTGACTTTTAATTTAAGATAAAAATAGTTGACGTGGAAAACTCGAAAATAAGCTTAGCAAAAACATTTGTTAAGAAAAAGCAAAGAGCGAAGAAAACATTAAGTTATTTTCAAAAAATAAGCGTCTCTAGAAAAGAGTAATGAAATTTACTACAGCTTGTATTTTTGTGTTCAAACCGTGATTTAAATACAGACAAGGCAAAACACAAACAAACTGAAATTACCAACTACCTTTTAGCCTAAATTAGTTAAGAAATGCAATTTGGCATGGGAGTGAGTTGTCCATGAAATTTGTATGTGGATATTTCCATGCTACACGAAATAATACTTGTTTTATGTGAATCTTATTTGTTGGATCTTCCTTCTTCATTTCTCCCTTTAAAACTGGCCATTGCTTTTATATGGGGTTCATATTCAGGCTATTCCGAGCGCCATGGAAGTGTTGGAGGGTTGTTCTCATTCAAAAACCTTGTAACAGTCTTCCCTTTATTGGAAGGTAACCATATTATACATGAATTTTACGTACGTTATACCTTCCATACCTTTCTGTATATCCCATTTATGTACCTGAGGCAGCAACCTTGTTTCCAATATTGATTTATTATACATTGATTTTCCTACATAGGGCTATCTATAAATGTGCAACTCTCCATTGACAAAAAGATTTACACTTCTTATCAGTATTTTTTGCGATGTTTCACAGTTTGATGTTCACAATTTCTGCAAATTTCGGTGTACATACTGGGATTAATCGGCGCTACGATAAGTGATCCATACATACTTAAAGATGCGGTAATGCAAAGGAATGTATCCAACACACATTTTTTGCAATCAATAATAGCATAATAGTTCTTTTGACACCCACACATCTCAATTGTTTTTGGTCAGTTATTCGTTTTATGAAGGTAAACTACAGATCTTACCTTTTCTTGGCCATTTTTAGTTCAATCCAAATTATGTCAAACAACATAAAAGGCCTAAAATATGGCCGCGAATGTGAAACAACGGAATCTATAATAACAAAATGTATGTAGTTTCCATACAATTCCTCAATCGCCACATTGTATTTAAAAAGTAATTATATTTTTTAGGAAATTATGCGAAGAACTTAATTTCTCTTTGTATTAGAACTGAACTAATAATTTTACTTCAAATATACAGCGCACCCCTAAGGTCTGCCCACATGGGTAAAATGCATATTTTCAAAATAATAAACTTGAACTATATTTTATTTAATTGAAATAATAATATCTTCAGTGTGATTTCCACAATTTGTGATGTAGAGATAGATACACTTTACAAGATTCATATGAACCCGATGCAATAACTCCAAGTTTCCGTCAATTTGAGCACATTCATTTATGATGCGTTGTTCCTTCAGGTCTCTCGTATCTTTCATTTTCATTATGCATACACCTTCTCCTTTAGCATACATACCTCAGAAAAAGAAGTGAAGGTAGGTAAGGTCTGATGAAAAAAGAGACCATTGTGATATTTCCTATGTGGCCAGATGTTAGGGATACCCTTTACTGCAAAATATTAATGTCTTTTATTTCAACCTAAAAGTAGACAAATTTATTTTGCCAACTTTTTAAACACGTCCGTATTAACATCTTGAAATGTCAAAAGAACAAACGTTTGGCTGAAAAACAATTGGTTGAACTTGCGAGATCAAAAAATCTCTCTACACATCAATTTACAACTATCTAACAGTATGATCTAATTTTCCTCCGGCCACTATTGGGTAGAAAATCACATTTTTAGGGAGATGGGAAAAGTTGAAGTTAATTGTTTCCAGCTACAAAATATGTTTGCCATGATTACATTTCCGAAGAGACGAGATGAATCTCAGAGCCAAAAAATAATCTGGAAGGTCGAAGAAATCGGTTGATTGAAATTGGGGATTCTTCGTGAGAATGTAACTCAGCAATTACTAAAATAAATCAATGGGTAATTAAATCTGCTAACCCTTTGGTCTAATAGCATCCTATAAACACGAAAAGACGGGTTTCATGGATAGTTATGCCATTGTCGAAATATTTACGGTTTTTCCCTAAATAATTTCAATTTACTTGGATTTTTTTCTTATTTCTTCAGTGTTTGTAAATCTTTTAATCATCAAAGGGAAGCTCTCAATTTGAGTAGTGTGAAGTATTTAAATAACTGTATTCATTTTAAGGTATGTATTAAAATTCTCCAAAGTAATAATACTATCATATTTTTCCTTATATTTGTCATCTATACAATCGAACATTTCAAACAAACGAAAAAATGACACTCACATTATCTATTTCACACCTTCACTTACATACGCTCACACTCTGCTTCATACCCTTTATCACACACTCTGCGGCATACTCTTTCTCTCTCACACACCCTCTCTTGCACTCTCTATTTAACACATATTCTCTTAAACTCTCTCTTACAATTTCTCGCTCACGCTCACATTATCTATCAAATACCCTATCTCACTCTCTCATACATTCTCTATCACTCTCTTTCTCACTCATTGTTTCCCTCACTCTCTCTCACTTTCTACATAAATACTCTCTCACATTTTTTCTCCAAACCCTTTGGCTCATTTTTTCTCACACTCTCTTATAAACACTTTTCTCAAACTCTCTCTCACACTTTCTTTCACACACTCTCTTTATGTATATTCTTTCTCCTTCTCTATCTCCCTCTCTATATCACTTAAACCCTCTCTTCCTCCCTAGTTCCCTCTCTTTATTCCTCCTCCCTCCTCCTCTCCTCCCATTTATCTTCTCCTCCCTACGACTCCCCTCTTCTCCCATTCCCCCTCCCATTCCCCTCCCTTCCACTTTCTCCTCCTCCTTCTCCTCCTCCTCCTCCTCTCCCACTCCTCTCCCTGCCACACCACCTCCCGCTCCCCACCCCTCTCCCTCTCCTCCTCTTTGCTTCATAAAAGTGGTGATTTCGTGGGAGAAGAAATTGATGGGTAATGAAGTGAACAGGATTTAATTCAGTTGATTCTTCTCTATAGATCAAAGATCAAGATGAGAAAAGCTAGAGCGATGGCGAATAGATTTTCTATACGCCACAAATGACAGGATTTCTATACTTTGATTAAATAGTTTGAAAGTTCGGGGAAAGTATCTTCCCTGGCCAAAGTTTAATTAATGAGAAAAGTTAGAAAAATAAGGAAAGAAAAATGTACTTGGCATTTACAGGATCAGAATATGTGTTTATCAATAATTAATCTAATGCTAATCCGATTAAATGAATAGATGAATTCAGCTATTCGCATGATCTATGAAACTACATTAAAAGGAAGGATTTGCGTGTATTTTGATATCCATGTGTTATGTGAGCTCACATGGAATTTTTTAAGAGTTGAGATATATTGTGAGATAGTGAAAATGCATATAAATTTGCAAGAAATTTAACCAACCTGCGTCTACCAATAGAAGTATGTTTATTCGTTGAGTAAAAATAGGGAAAACTTAGATCATAATTGAAAATAAAATATGTGGAGATTGAAATCAATTAATAAATATGTTTACTACGAAAACTAGCGTTAAGATCAATTTCTAATTCCTTCATTAAAAGTTTGATTCACCTTGGAAGGAAAGAACGAGAAAAGGTTAAAAATAGTTAGTCACCATAACAAATCTACGTTCTGAGTTATATGCACGTTCTAACTTTAATCTTCATAATTACAAAGATAATATGCAGTCTTGTAAAATGATTATCCTAAGTAAAGTGACTTCTGATACTATTTTTAGGCATTGGGGTAACGAAGTACAAAACATTCACGACCGTGAAAATGCTCTTGTTATGGCAAATTACATCAGAGGATTATAATCATGAAAATAATTATATTTTTAATAAAAGATAATATACTTCTTATAATATTTCAAATATTACAGGTTAGGGTAAATTTTAGTCGTTTGTGAGTCTATATCTCACTAAGTCGGTCGGTCGGTCCCCTTTTGCTTTTGGGGGGTTTTGGTAATAACATTTTAACTATTCGGTCGATTCTAACGAAATTTGAAACCCTGATGTTGTTTGACATTCTTTTTCAAATGATATAATTACCAAGGTCATCGCATGGTTAGCCAAAGAATTATTTTGGTTTAGCAATAACATCCTAGCTATTCAGCCGATTCGAACGGAATTTGAAACCCTTATGTTGTTTTACATTCTCTTTCGACTGACATAATTGCCAAGTTCCTTCCAAGGTTAGCCGGGAAATTATTTTGTTTTGGTAATAACATTATAACTATTCGGCCGATTCCAAAGAAAATTGAAACCCTTATGTCGATTTACATACTCTTTCGATTGATATAATTACCAGAGTCCTCCCATGGTTACCCGTGGAATTATTTGGAAATAATATCATAACTATTCGACCGATTCTAACGAAATTTGAAACTCTTATGTTATTTTACATTCATTTTCGAGCGATATAATTGACAAGGTTCTCACAAAGTTAGCTGGAGAGTTATTTGGAAATAACATCATAACTATTCGGCCGATTCTAACAAAATTTTAAACCTTTATGTTGTTTTACATTTTATTTCGAATAATATAATTGCCAAGGTCCCCCCCCCCAAGGTTATTCCGGGAATTATTAAAAGTTTTGAAGATCATAAATCCGAATAAGGGTGTGCAAGCGACTTTTAGTCAGCAGACTTTGTTTTAAAAATATTGCACTAATCCCTTTTTTATATGTATAGGTAGCAGGTACTAAAATGACTAATTCATTAACATTGAAATTAATTGACAATGAAAAAGTATAACTTTACTAAATTTTGTTAATATTGTTATAATTTCATGCATATAAGATATAAATGTGTTTTTTCTAGATTTTCCTTTAACTTGATACTTTTCTTACAGACTAAACCCAAAATTGAGGAAAGTGGAATTTACAATACAGAGCGAGTAAAATGTTTAGCATGGTCAAATGGACAAAAAGCGCTACACCCGTGCAAAGAAAGCTTCAATTTTAATCGAATAAAAAAACTCTTGTTTTAAAAAATTTACCAATATTACGAACAAAATATGCGAAGCAGGTAATGTCCAAGATTAACAGAAAAAGAGAGAAAAGACAAGCCGAACTAAAGAAAATGATAGTGTAATTCTGATCAATTTTGATTACTACGAAAGCACATTGAAACGAAAAATTTTAGCCCTAAAAATTAGGCATTGTACTATTCAGAGAAATTTCAAAGATTAAAAATGGTTTGTTTGCAAAGTTAATATTGTGCAAAGACTATTCTGAGGATAAAATAAATCGTTTGCAATTCGCAACTGATGAAATTACAGAATAGACGAAAATATTATCAATCTTTTTGCTGCTTGTTTGACCTGATGAAGCCTTCTTTTATTTAAACACTCTTAATCGATGTACCCATCATAATGCGTCTAATTCAAACAGAAGATGGCTAACAAAACAATCTCAAGCATTGGCCTCTATTATGTAACGCAACATTCAAGAGCCTTATAATCTTGATGAAGACATCATAAGTGGAAAGTATTTCAAAAAACCTACAAGAAAACTTTGGCTATGGACAAAAACATGTGGTATGAGAGGTGAGCTTATCCTTACGCAAGATGGTGTTCTATCACTTTGGTGATGGTAAGTACGTCAGTGGTAGAATGAAAATCTGCCTGAACAGTGGATGGTTTGTGGTTCACTCAAGATGCCATAGCCTCTGATTGTTTCTGTTATTTCGTCACGTCACTTTTTTTATCAGGATTTATTACATCGAAAGTGTGCGCAACCAATCCTTAAAATAATCATCAACTCAAAGACAGAATTGAAAGAGGTTTAATACAAATGAAAATGGGATAAAGGGTATTAGGGAATTTAAAGAAAGTCTGAATCAACTACTTGAAAATTCGGACAATCACATAGAAAATTACAAATGAGATATTTAACAAACAAATTTAAATGTAACATTTTATACTAAAACTAATTAGCAACATCTTTAAACTGTTGGAATTTTCTCAAAATCGGTAAAATGTTTATTAGTTTATTAGAAAATAAATAGTGCCATCAAGAGGTAAGACAAACGATACTGAAGTTTATTGTGTATATAATGGTAATGTAGCTATGGGTGCTATATGTGAGATGGGTTTACAAGAATACATGAAAATTTGAAAAGATCAGTGGTTCCATCTGTGTAAAAGTAAGAATTAAAAGTGATATTTAGAAAAATATGGGTAATTGGTAAGTTGAGTGGCAAAGTTTATGGAAGTAATTGAGATAGTTTCAAGCATAGCTTATGGTCTGGTTGGTAATATACAAGGATGTTTTTCTAGGACAGTTATGAAATAGTTTATCTAAGATATTATTGAATTTGGATCAATAATATATAATTCTAAAGGATCTGCTTTTAGTTGGTGCTATCTATAAAAGATTCATGATACTTTACAGCCTGGGATATACAGTACATATTCAGTCTTTGTACTGTTGTCATTAATATTCGCCTAACGAAATGTTTGTCCACTTTTTATTTTTCACAATTATTTATATTAATTAAAACTATGTCTTTATAAAATTATTTGCCATTCACCTTCTCGCGCATGGGAAGAATTTTCTAGTTTCCGAAGCCGGACAATTTCCTATACCACAAACCCATATATCAGCTATCATGGCTAACGTCTAATAAAGTTATTGTCGAAGTGAACTAAAATACAATTAGAATGCACCCGCAATCATCATAAAGAGAACATAATTAATAAAATAGAAGAATAAGTTGATCGTCTTTACACAACATTTGAAATACTCACACTACATGTAGCTCAAAGGGCAAGGTAAGTAATGATTTTGAAATGATCCATTAATATGAAAATAATAGTAATAATATGTACATAAGTATTGTATCCTCATAATTTAGGGATTATAATAATGGGCATTTAAGGGTGTTTTATTACGGTATGATATAGGGTGTCGATGGTCGTTTTACAGAAAGCAGTCACAAGTTTACAGAGAAGAGTGAGACCTGTCTAAAATAAAAGGATTTAGTACAGATTGTTTCGTGCAACCAGAGATTTTATGTAGAATAATAATTTTATGAGTGTAAAGGTGGTTTAATAGGAAAAGTACCCATTTAGCGGGAGAGGGAAAGGTTTCAGTAATGGAAGCATTCTTAAAGGCTGTTTATCATACCTCTGTTTTAGAGTGAACGTATGAAGCCCTGGATCATATATATAACAAGGAGTAACAAGGAAAGTAAGTACCCTAGGAGACCTTACGGTCCATTCAAAGAGGGTACCTTTGGACGAGCAATCGAACAGGCACATGGCTGCTCAATTGTTTTGCGTCCCTGAACGGCCGCTTTTCAAGACTTTGTCTAGTCTTGACTTAAACTGGTCAACAGATTCACTGTTGACAACTTCCATTAGAAGTGCGTTCCACTTACCGCAGATACTGTACATGAAAAAGTTTCCACACAGGTTGCGGTTGTAACGCTTCAGGTTAAGTTTGAAGCCGTGATTGCGCGTTCTGTTCTCACTCAGTGTGAAAATATCCCGGTAGTCAACATTGTCGAACCCTCGAAGTATTTTAAAAACTTCGATGAGCTGACCACGCAGTCTACGGGTTTCCAGCGAGAACAGATTTAATTCCCTTAGTCTATCCTCATAACTTTTATGTCGGATAGAGGGAATCAGCTTGGTTGCCCTGGCTTGTACGCGTTTCAACCTTGCGATATCCTTTGGAAACGAAGGACTCCAAAATTGTACGGCATACTCCAGGTGCGGCCGAACCAGGAAGTTGTATAGACAAAGTACTATCTCCTTGTTACGGTATCCAAACTGGCGCTTTATGTAGCCTAACATCCTTTGGGCTTTCTTCTCTGCCTCAATGCACTGTTTCGGGAACTTGAGGTCGCTAGTGATAGTTACACCCAAGTCCTTCTCAGTGTCACTCGATTCAAGAGCAATGCCCTTAAGGATATACTGAGATTAGGGGTTTCTGTGGCTGATATGCATTACTTTGCATTTATTCACGTTAAAAGGCATTTGCCACGTGTCCGACCACTCCCCAATCTTCCCAAGATCTTCCTGCAGGCGGGCAGTATTTCCATCCTTTGCAACGTTCATACCAAGCTTGGTATCGTCGGCAAATTTGGAAATCTTGGCAACCATGTCACCGTCCATGTCGTTGACGTAGATCATGAATAGTAGTAGTCCTAGGACAGAACCTTGAGGCACCCCGCTAGTAACGGGCACCCACTTAGAAGCCTGTCCATTCACCACCCCCCGTTGCCGTCTGCCACTTAGCCAGTTCTCGATCCAGCTGGCTACTTTTCCGTCTATGCCCAGCGCTCGCACTTTCCGGAGAAGGCGGCGGTGTGGTACCTTATCAAAGGCTTCCTGAAAGTCTAAGTACACCACATCCACTGCCTTGTCCCGATCGTGCTCACTGAACACGAAGTGGAAGAATTCCACAAGTTTCGTCAGGCATGACCGTTGCCTTCGGAAGCCGTGCTGGGGACTCCTCAGTAGCAGGTTTGACTCTAAATACGACGTTATTTTGTCCACCATCATGCTTTCCATGAGTTTACCGACTATCGAAGTCAGACTGATAGGTCGGTAGTTTGACGGTTGGCTTCGGTCTCCTTTCTTGAAGATAGGAGTCACCTCCGCTTCACGCCAGTCTCTAGGAACGCATTCGGTCCGGATTGACATGTTAAAGATTGCGCTCAGGTGTCGTGACACTTGATCGCGCACTTCTTTTAACACTTTAGGTAGAAACCCGTCCGGTCCAGGGGACTTATTCGTCTTTAGGTCAGTGATCTTTTTCTTTATTTCTCCTTCGGTGAAGTCCATATTCTCCAGCTTTTCCTCCGAGTAGGAATCCATTGGCTGGGAGATGGGACCACACTCTTCAGTAAACACTGAAGAGAAGTAGTCGTTGAGGAGGTTAGCATTTTCTGCATCTAAGTGCTTTAATGTCATCTCCTCATTTCTCAAAGGTCCAATCGTTTGACGGATTGGTTTACGGCTGTTCACATATCTAAAAAAACTCCTTGGGATTCTCTTTACAGAGTCTCGCCACTCGGAGTTCCTCAGAACGCTTAGCCGCCCTTATGCTGGACTCCCCTCTCCTATCTAGCCTCCGGTATTCGTCAAAGTCTCCCGAGATCTTCGATTGTTGATACACAGTTCTCTTCTTCCTAAGCAGTTGGCCGATTTCTCGATTAAACGCCTTTGGTTAAACAGAAGACTGACGGGGACATTTCAGAGGGATGAAACGCGATTGAAGACTCATGAATGTGGTTTTGAAACTTTTCCACGAGTCTTCAACAACATCGCACACTTCTAGCCTCGCGTCAGTCATTCCAGCACAAGGACCTGCAAAGTCTGCTCTTTTCAAATCGAGTTTCTTCGATTTACTAGTTGCAGGCCCTGCTTTCGGAGCTTTGACTACAAATCTAATTAGTCGGTGGTCACTGCCACCGAGCTCTTCGCCAACAGAGAGGTCCTCAACGATGTCATCCTCAGAGGTGAGAACCAAGTCGAGGATATTGTTTCCTCTCGTTGGCTCTCTCACCCATTGAGTAAGGAATTCGTTGTTCGCGAACTCCAGGAGTAGTGTGTTCTCGCCACAGGGTTCTCTGGTTTCCCAGTCAACTTGTGTGTTGAAATCACTTGTCTTCGACAAGTTCTCCTAGCAGCTGGTAGAGATTTCTGTTCTTTTCAACGAGTTGGGCAGAAGGTCTATAAAGCACCAGAGTCCTGTATTTGGCAGGACCTATCTCTAGGTCAACACCTATTAGTTCATGGTCGGATACGATGTTGCAATCCGTCGAGTTGAGAGTATCCTGGACATACAACATCACACTGCCACCCTCTCTGTCTGGCCTATCTTTCAGGAAGAGCTGGTAACCGGGAATCGTAAATTCACCTTCAAAATCTCGGCTTGAGGTTTTTATCCACGACTCTGTTATGGCCACCATCTCAGGTTCCTCTGTTACTACGAGGCCACGGAGCTCAAGAAACTTATTCCTGATTGACCTCGCATTGAACAGAAGAACTTTGAGGGAGTCCCCTAGTGTAGGACTCTCTACGCTCTTCCGTTTCCCGGCTTCTCTGGTCACACCCTTTTTGACGACCTCCATGAAGGTCGTTCCAGGAGTGACACGGGCATGCTGGCGCACGTCCGCTTTCGCTCTGCTTCGAACGCTCCTTTGGGTGCGTTCTACCACATCTTGAATTAGGTTGGCGAGAAAGGCCTTCCCTTTAAAGGAGAGATGTACCCCGTCCCTTTGGTAGAGGTCGTCTCTACTGATAAAGGTACGATAGGGGTCCACGAAGAAAACTCCTTCTGCCGTGCAGAGATCCGCCAACCTTCTGTTCACTGCGATGTTTCTTTCGTGAGCGGTTCGGGATGGACCTCTTCTTGGAAGCATCCCAACTACCACAGGTGCGGGTTTTAAGCCCTATGTCATCCACGGCTCCCATCACCGTTTGGATGGTCTTACCACTGAGGCCAACCTTACCCCCTCTGAGGTAGAGGTAGTTGCCGCTCACCATCAGAGCAACAACTGAATTCTCAGAAATCTGAGCTTTCTCTGCCTCTACTCTGATGTTTTGGTTACCCCGTCCTGACAGGCAGCTTACCTTCACGCTAGTGCGAAGGCGGGCCGCTAGCAGCGGCTGCAGATCTCGTGTTTGCGAGTCACCAATGAGGGTGACCTTCGGAAACTTGGTCTCTGAAGACGGGGTCTTCCCTTGTGGAAGAGGCGTCCCCTTTTCCTCTTTACTCTCCACATTCTTATCTTTCTTTTTCTTCTTCTTTATCTGTTTTTCTTCTATTTTTGGTACTACTTTTGTTTCAACTTTATTCTTTTTCTTTTTTTTCTTCGTTTCTCCTTTCTTCTTTTTCTCTTTTTCTCTCGACTCAGCTCGCTTAGCCTCAGATGATGCCTGAATATCCGCTTGGTTACCAGGGGATTCCGACACGTCAGTGGGTGGAGCCTCTTCTAGGCATCGAACCTGAGCTGCGTTAAGGGCTTCGAGCTTCTCCAACTTTCCCTCAAGGACCTTAGCTCTCTCCTCTGAGGCTCTATAGAGGTCTTTTAATTTCTCCACCTCTCGCGTCAATATGCAAGTAGTGCAGATACTTTCAGGGCTGCATTTTGAGTAGCAGCCCTCCGGAAAGTCAACGCACCACTTTTCTAACTGGCATATTGCACAGTTATGTTTGAGACGAACAGGACCTTTTTTGCCTGTCATTTTGAGCGCTTTCTCTCTCTCTGAAAACTCGTAACCAGTAATGATAAAAAAGGGGGGTTGGTGAGTTCTTCCCGCGTGAGTCGCTCCCGCCTATCGATCAGAAAGGTTTCGGATCTTTCAGAAGGAACGCTCCATGTGCTGCTGTTCGTCTGACCGAGTCGTCAAACCTCGTCATGCCGTGGCTCCCAACCAAGCAGCACTGACGGTCCCCGAAGGGGCCCTCAATTTGTCACCAGGTGAACAACAACGAAGCACGCCCCTTACTAAACTCCTACTAGTTCCCTTCACAACGGCCAGGATCTCGGAGTAGCGTTCAATGGATATCCCGCCACACCAAGGAAGTCGACCCAAGCTTTTTATTGGCCTGGCAACCAACATGGGAACAAAGGGCCGTCACCTCGGACCAATGCTACCATAAGCACCCGTCAACGGGCACTGGGAACGGTCAATAATTACGCGCCAGGGAAGGGGTTAACGGGGCACTACCCTCGTCCCATTCATCGTGCCCCAACGCCTAGGACACCTCTAGTCCTAGTCTCTCGCAACCAGTGAGCGTCGATTGGCGTTGTTTATAGAGGTTCCAAAGCCTCTCTTCTGACGCATGAGGTAGCTGCCAGGTCCTTATAAGTAGATAGAGGAAGAAAGGGAAAGAGTGACACGATAGGAGTAGGCTTTTTTGTTGTTTTTTTTCTTTTTGTATGAGTGGGAGATAGGATAAAAGTAAAAAAGGAGAGGGATAGAGTAGAAAAAGAAAGGAATGACGCACTTAGTCTGGAACCTCATTTCCGACCAAATCGACAAGGGAAGCCCTATCAGGGGTACCCAGAAGAGGTACCCCCACCGACATAGCTCGAAAAGTCAAAGGTCCACACAAGCTCTCTTCCCGCGACAAGGGGGCGTCACCTCTTCCTCAATAACCCCCATAAAATAAGTAAAGAATCATATATATACAAGCGTGATTTCGCGTTCATATAAATGATGTATCTATGGTGTGCGAATGGATTTCAGTATCTCGGAAGAGTCTTGAAAGGCAGAGGAAGAGATGAAAATGAGAATTAAATATACGAGAAGGTAGTAAGATAACAGAGGATGCTCGACCACTTTGAGTTGGAAATGGACGGGTTTAGAGTAGAGGAGAATTCTAAATTAAATTATTTGGCTTAAGCGCATGAAACCTCACCACTTAGCCCCCCTCCCTCCTCAAACAAAGAGTACGAACGTGAGAGACGTTAAATTGGATAATTTACATTTGCTGGAAGATCCGCCTCCTCGCATCCAATTTAATAAATTGTTTAAACTACTAAATGGGTTCACTAATCTCAATAATGCCTTAATATTTGAGCTAGATAAGCGAGTGGCAAAAAGAATTAAAATTGTGATAGTTTATATTTTATAGCGGTATAGGAATAAATAATGAATTATAGAATTACGAAATAGCAATGACTCGAAGATCGATGCAATGTGAGAAAAAAATTACTTTGACAACCTATTTTTGAAAAGTTATATTTTAAATTAATATTTATCGATTATATTCTAAGAAATATTTACTCGATTGTTTTTAATGACATTCCTAGGCAAGGTAAACCAAGTTTGTGTTATTTTATAAGAAAATAATGATTTTAATATCTCAGAGTTAAATCTGTTTACTTAAACTGAAACTAATATTTCTAATGGTCACTCGTTTATCTAACTCAAATATTGAGTAATAATTTATATTAGTAAACCTGTTTAATATTTTAAAGGCTTGAAGTTGGACGTGTAAAAGCCGTTCTTCCAATGAGAGAACTTTGAAATTGGTTCTTTTATCGACGTACGATCTATTTCTAAAATCAGTAGATATTTTCGTAATTTTCTCTTGAATTTAAAGCGTAATCTCAACGATAATCCATTGCGCAAAAGGCTTTTAATGATCACTAAAGAAAGTGGTGAAGCAAAAGAAGTGTAAAAGTGCGAAAAATATGTAGCTACAGATCTTCCTGAAGGCATTATGGCCGGCAGGGTAAACTATGGGTCTTAGGGCTGGTAGGGTACATAATCTCTCAGATGTCAACTACAGTCATAGTGCTCATGCTACACAAAACTTCCTTTTGCGGGATCAATTTCTTCGTTCGACAGTAGACTTGTTCTATTATTACAATATTCCTTCGCATATATTGAAATCAGAACTGCACCGCCTAATAGCGTTTGATGTCTCGCTATGTATCGTAGAACTTTATTCCCCTTTTGTGAAACTACTGTGCATTGTTTTGAAATTTTTAGATCTTTCGAGATTAAGACAAGTAGATGTTTTTTGCCTGTCGACAGTTTTTTTATATTTAAACAGCCAATTGTAATCTACGCATGGGTTAACATGACTTATGTACATTACTTGCCATTTTTCCGACGATTTTACTGCTCTAAGCTTTTTTTAAAGTTATTAGTCACTATAGAATTTTCCTGTTTGATTTCTATGACTTTAATTAGGTGCATTATTAATGCATTGTTGCAAATAGCTCTGTCATCTCTCTCCTGTGGTCTTCTGCCTATGATACAGTCCTGTATAGATATTCATTATATAATTATTCAAAATTCTACTTAGGCTTGCCACGTCTATGGTGTTTGGGTGCAGCCTTTATATCTAGAAAAACTGTGCACGTAGAACTCCTCTCATAAATTGGTGAAGTGTGACCTTTTTTTGTAGGAGAGTACCTTAAGAGAGATTTTAATGTATGAAGCGTTTCCGAAGAAAACATTCACTAACCTATTCTCGGAAAAATACCTATCAATCTTACATTACTACAATTTATATTTGCCTTTCTCTTTAATTGGTATTGCCTTGCCAGGATTTCCTTGCATCTTGTAGATAAAACATTATTGATTCGTGCATATGCATAATGTGAACTGTGTTTCAGGTTGATTCGTTCTAAAATCACCCACTGACAATAGCAGATCGTCCACTCTGATTCCTTGGTTGCGGTCTCTCCTCCAACTGGTTGCTTTTCTTCTGGAGAAGTCTACTATTTGACTCCAAGTAATAGCCTGTCCTGTAAGGCTAACAACTTCTCCTCATTCTGGTCAAATACTAAAACTGAATACGTGTTCCTTATTATTATTGGTAACGTCCACATTGGAAGTCTTTTGTAGTTCTCCGACAAGCCGGAGTGAAAGCCCGTGGCTACAGAACGCGTGACTGGCAGGCCCTTTATGGCTCCCAGAGCAGAATGTAGAAGGCAATCTTTTTTACTTGCACTTACTCCTAAGTGGAAGTGATTAACCTGGCACTGGGATACCGAACTACCTCTTTAAAGCGTCAGATCTCATCACTGTCAAATCCTGTTGAAGGAAAAGAATTTTAACTTCTAAATCCCCAAGCAGTACGCACCAAATGCAACTTTCACATAATCCATCGAGGTGAGATAGCTGAAAAGGCAACAACATAAGCGAAAGGCTCGTTTTTTTCAGCACTAATTATCAGAAAAGGAAAAAAAATCGTTTTCGCGCCAGAAAAAAAGAGGTATAAGCCATATACTCGTATCTGTAACAAAGAATAAAAATAGCGGAAAATTAGAAAGTTGATTTTTAAGCAAATGTGACGGCATTTAGCAATAGATTGACTGATTAATGAGACAATAAAAGCCAATTACAGATTGATCTAAAGTCTGGGTAAAACGACAAATAGAGGAGGATTATGCCCGAATAAACAGCTGGAATGCTTTGTCACCTGGAATATCTATGAGCTATCTAAGCAACGTTTGAAAGGATTAAAAGAATTTTAGAGGAAAATAAAGAACTTAAGATCTAAAAGAAATAAAAAGCAAAAAGCAAATATATACGTATATAACAAAAGACGTGAAAGGATAAAGAACGCTTTGGGCAGTTCAAATGTAAAGGTAATGTTGGAAAGCACTAGGTCGAATGAAAAAATGTATCTAGGTGAAATACATTTAACATTCCGTCGTCCTTCATTAACGATGAGATGAAAATCACTCAAGAAAAAATATTAAACCTTTTGATAAGAACACACAAAAAAAAAGTATTTTAGCAGAGTGGCTTGGAATGATACCTTCCAATTAGCTGTCAGGTAGCTGAATAAGGTAACCTACCGTGTGTTATGGGATTATGGAAAAAAGTGAACAACCCACACCATTCAGCTCATTAACTCAACTTAAATTTGATGCCTTTTTCTTCCAAATATTTTACATTTTCTGTATAATATGGTGTTCTTTCAAGTATTTATATAATAATTTTAAGTGAATTAATCGAATTCATTTGAAAACATACCGTATATCAATAATTTAAAAAGAACAGTCTTCGCCATGTTCATTTTGAATCATTTCCATTTCAATTTGAATCAAAATCTTTTCCAAGGTTAATGATTCTAATATTTTAGCAAAAACTGAATTTATGTATCTTCTCCTTTCTCAAAAAAAGGAGGGAGATTCCATAATTTAAACTCAAAAGTAGCTCTAACAGTTTAAATCAAGTTTGGGAAGACCTATTAATGTTAATTTTTATTATGGTTCCCTGAAATATTATCTTTAACACCGATATCGGCCAATTTTTCCATTCCATCAAATTCTCAAGGTTGTATTGATGGCATGGATTAAGAAAGATGGATCGAACGAAAAAAATATAAATTGACTCCATAAAAAAATGTGAATAAGAAGGAGTGGAGTCAATTGTGCAAACGAAGATAATCATGAATGAAAGTTTGTGTGAAAGAAACGATATTTGAGCGAGTGTGTTTATATCTCTATTTTTTGAAAATGGATTTTTGATTTATTGATCCGCCTTAGTTCTTGTTCTTATGATCAGTAATCCCTTTGGCTATAAATATGATAATGATGGTTGGCAATGTATTCAATTTGTTAGTAAATCTATTTGTCAGACCCTAACAACAATTGATATAATTTTTTTCATTGATAAAAAATGAAGACTAATTAACCACCACTACCAAATTTTGCCTAATTAGTAGGCCTATACTTATTCATATGAATATCCTATCTATTTCAACCCTACGTAAACATATATTGATCGTTTTATAACAAATATCCCAAAGTCAAACCAGCCAGCATGTCCCTTAAGTTGGGTAAAATTGAAGTTTGCCCATTGCTCATGCGTTTATCGCAAGGCATTGTACCGTAAATTTCCACATCAAAGTTTCTGCTATGGAATCCATTGTTCAATTATGTCAAGACACACTCTAATTGAATTCCTGATTTGAGGCCTCCACATCCGGAGATGAATTTGCTTATATGAAATTTCATTTGACGCTCTAACCATCCCAATGCAAAGACGCACATTCGTACTCGGCCAAAGAGTCGTATTGTGTATAAAAAGACGAAAAAAAATGATGTTGTCAGGGATTTAAATATACACGCATAAAATATGTATAAGGGTATATGAGGTCTAATTCAGGAATAGATTCCCCAACCCACACATGCATACCACTTGTATTATGTCAACTGCACACAAGTTCAAAAACATCTTCCCGAACCAATGCGACGATTTGTGTTGATGTGCCAACCGCTTAAAAGTTATGTTTTGCATTCATAGATAGGCTCATATTATTATTTTCATCGCGTTTTGTATAAATCTGTACCATCTACCGTTCCACACAGCGGTATTAAAGACATTACTTCACCAATCTCTACTTAGCTTTTGACCATTCCATGATATATATATATATATATATATATATATATATATATATATATATATATATATATATATATATATATATATATATATATCACTTCACGCTGCGTTATTTATGCGTGTTGTTATACATAGCACAGAACACATTTAAATTTTCAGCCCAATGTTTTGTTTCTCTCATTTTTAACGTTAATTATATTTTTACCTTGTCAAAAAAAGTTAAACCATAAGATCTAATGCTAACCCATTATAAATATCAACGTGCTAAGAGGAAAGGAGAAAAGGTCAAATTTTAAAACACGTGAGAAAGGAAACAAGGTCAAGCTCCACGTGGGCGGACATCAATCACATTCGCTATGTGGCTAAGAGTGAAATTTTCGTTTGCCAAAATCTTCCCATTACTAAGACAATTTTAAAAGTTTCAATGCTGCCAATTTTTCCTATCCTTTCCAAACGAACAAAAGTTGAATTTTTTTGGCTCCAAGTTTAATTACATGGTCAAACACATCTCTTGAATTTACCATAGCAGAACGACAAACACAATATAACGTAACATAATTTCACGGATGACAAAAGCCACAAGGGCCTATCAAAGGTTATCCGCATCCGTCACCCCCCCACAACATAATATAACAGATGACAAAAGCCACAAGGGCCCATCAAAGGTCATCCGAGTCAAACGGCCTCTTTTTTTTAGGCACCCAAACTCCCACGAAAACTACATCCAGAGGATTGCGTCCACAAAATCAGCATTTACACCCAAAAGACCAAATCCCTCTTCGGGAAACGAGCCGAGATTAAGTATCATTTCTCTAGGTCACAGTTCATCCTTAAGCATAATGAACCAAGCACACCCACTAGCCACTACTTCTACGACCACCTATCATACATAATTCTCTTCTAATGTTCCTTACTCATCCCATTCCTCTTTCTAACACACGATTAAAAACGCAGTCTTTCAACCTTTTTGATTGTAAGACTCGTCTATTCTCTTCAATACTCCTTTTTATCATACCCGTACCACCTCAGAACACTTAAAACATAAGGTATTTCGCACTGTTTATCTCACTATAAATACCATTCAACCATTCGCTCCTCATTCTATTTATTCTTTTCGCACACATCCCTCTTAAATTTGCACTGTTGTCATACTGGAATGACTCTTCTCTTTCTAAAACTGAGTATCACCTTTACACAATAATATTGCACCTTCATAGCATTATGCAGATTGCGGATTAATTCCACATCCAACTCTAAGCAAAAATTAACGCTTTCTTACCATGTAATAATTAACATTGCAATTGCCTCATCCGTACCACTATGTATAATTGTCGATACATCCGAGATAGTGGAAACATCGAATTCTGTAAGAAAAACACCAGGGAATGTATATTACAAGCTACTTCATCCCCTTGACCACTAAACACAATTAACTTAATCTTTGCTGCATTGACTATTCGCCTCTACTCCCTTACCATGTGAAATTCTTCAAACAACATTTCCAAATTCCTCTCACTTTCCACCACTACCATCACGTGTTTAGCATATACTATCATAGATATAACTCAATTCTCACCTTTCTCTATTAGTTTCACGCACAATTCCCCCATTCTAATTCGTACTTCTCTGTGATAGAACGAGTTCAAAGCTGCGTTTAATTTCAACTCCTATCCCAAATTATTTAAAACCATGATGCTGCCCACGTGCATCTTCGATTCGAGGCTTGGAGTCTTATCACCGCTACCGGATGCCAATGTTTAAACAAGGAGGTTATCGTCCCCCCGTTCGCCCCCATACGCCGACCTCGCCAGATCGAGTTAGGCTTATGAACAGATAAGGCATTGTTCCCCGGCCCGGCTGTGCGTTCCCTCCAAGCTTTCACTCCATTTTCCCCCACGCCAAGGAGATGTCCTGGCTATTTATATGGAAACTTTACCACTAAAATCAGATTGGAGATCCAGATTTTCGTCGCGAAACATCACCACGACCCTCTCTCCCTTTGTGCGCCAAGGGACCTCGACCTCGAGATTCACCATCACTTGTCCAGAAGGAGGACAATATTCCTTGAGTGCTAAAGGTTCGAGCCTTTCCGACGCCAAGTCCCCAAGCCCCCCCCCCCCTGTTGTTCAAGGAGAACAGCATTAGAACAGCCATTGTTCGTTTTGAGCCCTTCGCCAAGAAACGGTTCTCATCCCCCCCCCCTGTTGTTCAAGGAGAACAGCATTAGAACAGCCATTGTTCGTTTTGAGCCCTTCGCCAAGAAACGGTTCTCATCCCCCCCTGTTGTTCAAGGAGAACAGCATTAGAACAGCCATTGTTCGTTTTGAGCCCTTCGCCAAGAAACGGTTCTCATCCCCCCCTGTTGTTCAAGGAGAACAGCATTAGAACAGCCATTGTTCGTTTTGAGCCCTTCGCCAAGAAACGGTTCTCACCCTCCCCCCTGTTGTTCAGAGGAGAACAACATTAGAACAGCCATTGTTCTTGAGCCCGTAGACAAGAGACGGTTCTCATCCCCCCCCTTTGTTCAGAAGAGAACAACCTAGAACAGCCATTGTTCGTTTTGAGCCCTTCGCCAAGAAACGGTTCTCACCCTCCCCTGTTGTTCAAGGAGAACAACATTAGAACAGCCATTGTTCTTGAGCCCGTAGACAAGAGACGGTTCTCATCCCCCCCCTTTGTTCAGAAGAGAACAACCTAGAACAACCATTGTTCTTCCAGCCGTTCGTCGAGAAACGGTTCTCCTTCCCAAGACGCCTCGTCAGGATCCTTTTATCCCCCCCCCTTTCGGCTGGAGCTCGCCAGCGGACCGAAACTCCTTTGCGCCACCTTCCACTGCACCACTAGTGCCGTTACGTAAGCCAAACTTCACCTTTGAGTATTGATCCCTTTTGTCAATTCTATCCTGTGCTTTAAATTGTTTATCGAACCATCCCATCTCTTTAACTCTATATTTGTTTTACCTTTTTTTAATCCCTTAAATCCTTGGATTAGCCCGAGTCTCCACGACCCTTTCCATTCTGTTTATGTCAATATTTTCCGGTTTTTTTGTGTATTGTTTATAGTTATTATTAATAAAACTCTATTTTATTAATGATAGCAATATTATTATCCTTGAGCTCAGTTCCACTTCTTAAGCATATCGAAGATACATAATATCGGCCGCCAGACAGTAAACGCACTCTAAAGATAATTAAGGAAGTTCCCTCAACGAATAGTGTAATATATGGTATCGTCGGGAGTCATTCTACGACATATATATATATATACTATTTAAATTTGGTATCAGGTGTGTAAGGTTTAACGCTATATCTTTGCAAACACTGGTCTCAGTCGAGTAAAGCATAGTGTTATTCGTTATAATAATAGAATATAGCAGTTCCCTTTTGTTTTAACGATTGCTATCCCCCCTTTTTTTAAACTTAAGAAGCTGGAGTAGCTCAAGGAACGGTTATAATAATTTGTTTGTGTTTTTTTTGTGATTTTAGTCAGTGGTTATTTAGTTTGAGAAACCAAGTACGAATAGTTCAGTGCCCATATTTAGGTAGGCTAATTCTATAGAGGCATAATTCTTGTTGCGAGGAATTTTAGTTGGTTGACTAGTGCGCCCCCAAGTGCAGAGATGACTCAGTTTGAAATCTTTAAAGCGCAAGGAGAATCCTGTGGACTTTCCGGAAAAGAACTAATTGAGTACATTCAAGAGGAGCAAAGAAAAGAGGAAGAAAGAGAAATACAACGAGAAGAAAAAGAAAGAGAGGAACGGATAAGACAAGCTGAGCTTCAGATTGAATTAGCTCGGATTAAAGCAGAAGTTCAAAGAAAAAAGGTAGAAAAAGAAAGAGAAAGAGAGGAACGGGAAAGAGTAATCCAACGAGAAGAACGAGAAGGAAAAATACAACGAGAAGAACGAGAAAAAGAAATCCAACGAGAAGAAAGAAGGACGGACTCGCGCTCCTTCCCAGGAAAGCTGACAAAGTTTCCGAGCCCCGTAAAACCCCAAAACTTCTTTCCCCAAAACCAACAACGGGACTCCAAACCTCCCGTTAAGACTTCTCCTCCATCTCTCTTCCCGAAGCGACCAACCATATGCTTCACCTGTGGTGTAGAAAACCACATGAGCTGGAATTGCCCCCAAAATTCTAGGCTTAAAAGCGGACCAGCCCACCAAGTTCACCAGATTAATGCAACCCCGGCTCCCCTGGTGGTGCAGACCCAAGCAGAAACTTCTCCCCCTCCGTCAGGCCACCAGGTAAATTTTGTTTTTGGTAAAAGTTCATCGGGAACTTTGAAATATGAGGAGGGCAGCGTGGACAGCTGTCGAGTATCGACTCTCGTCAGGGACACAGGATGTACGTGTTTCATCGTGTCCGACGAACTCCTCCCAGTGGCCTCTAACCACGAAAAATTTGCGGTGGTACATGACCAACTTGGGCGGGTGAACCGATTCCCCGTCGCTAGATGTTACCTGCAGTGTCAATATTATAATGGCTGGGTTGAAGTCATTTTAGCACCCATACAATTCTGTTCCGTACTTATAGGACAGAGCCCCCAAGTAAGTTTCGACCCTGTGTTTCAGGCCGCCCTTCCTCAAGGCCGAGATAAGAAAGAAGCCCAGGAGCCCGTCCCCATCAGAACCCCGATACCGTCTGATTTCTCGGAGACCCCTAACCAGGACTTTAGGACGGAAAATGAGTAGTGTGAATCACTAACACCCTTAGGTGATAAGGCCCAAGACAAGGACACGGAGACTGTCCCTGGACCCCAAGAAAAAAAGAACCCCCAACGCGCCCATGGAGATACCTTCGTAGAACTGGACGAAGCATCGGCGCTTGAAGAGAATTGCCCCGCGGAGTCCCTTAATGTAATCCAGACAGTGTGTATCCAACCTGATGCCGATTACCCTCCTCCTTCCCTACCAGGCGAGTCTTTAGAACCCTCTGACCTGGATAGTGACGCGCAGCTGACACCACGTCAGAAGAGTCAGCTACAAGAACTAATTAAATGGAGTCACCATTTACCCTCCCTATTAGTTCTTTTCGAGCAACTGCGTGAAAATGGCCTCACCATTGGCCCCAGCAAATGCCAGTTTGCCCACGAAACCATCAAATATTTGGGTTTCAAAATAGGACAAAGCAAGTTAGGTCCCCATGAGAACAAGATTAAGGCAATCGCCGACATGCCCCTCCCGATTACAAAGAAGCCATTAAGATCGTTCCTAGGATCAGCTTCTCCCTATCAGCGATTTGTTCCGAATTTCGCTGCAATTTTGGCCCCCCTATGCCCCCTTCAGGAAAAGAATTTCTCCGATCGTTTACGTTGGATTGATGTCGCTGTTTCCCATTTTAATCAGCCCAAAAGTAAGTTCATTTCTGCCCCCATTTTTAAGTTGCCCAACCCGGAAAAATCCTTTGGGGTTAAGACCGACGTGATCAACGAGGGCATTGGAGGTGTACTCCTTCAATACGTGGATGACAGAACGAGTCATCCAGTTGCATATGCTAGTCGTCAATTATTACCACGCAGAAAGAGATATGCCACTAGAGAAAAGATAGCTCTATCAATTATCTGGGTCATAGACAAATTCAAGCTGTACTTGATATGTAAAGAATTTCAAATAGGAACCGACCACCGTCCGTTAGCCTATATTAGGAATTTGAGACACTCAAACGGCCGCATCATGCGCTGGAGTTTACTCTTGCAAGAGTATCAGTTTAAAATAAATTAGATAAAAGCTCCCGATAACCAGGTCGCTGACGCCCTCAGTAGAAATGCGTTACCGAATAGCGTAGAATAATTGTATTCATAGGATTAGTATCTCCATGTAGGTATATACCGTCTTGTACGACTTAATTTAAGATTCTTTTGTAATATAATTAATTAATGTATATGTCTGAATTTTGTAACGCTCAATGTCTAATTTTTGTATGTATATATATTTGTTCTTATTAATTTACGTATAAATTATTTTGTCCCGTATGTACTAAGTTTATATCATTTCATTGTTCCATGCCCTTTTTTTTTTCTCTGATTAAGTTGTATTAAAGGTTATTTTCCCCTGTAATCTAAAGATCAAAATGATCATATGTATTGAGGTAATACTAGTTAGGTGCAGGAAGGTACGGTTGGTACAAGAAAACGAGTTCCCTACAACGGAGCTCTATCGTGTCCCTTCTCTCTTTTTTTTTCGAAGTGACAACTTTCCCCCGGAATGGAGGGGTGTGATAGAACGAGTTCAAAGCTGCGTTTAATTTCAACTCCTATCCCAAATTATTTAAAACCATGATGCTGCCCACGTGCATCTTCGATTCGAGGCTTGGAGTCCTATCACTGCTACCGGATGCCAATGTTTAAACAAGGAGGTTATCGTCCCCCCGTTCGCCCCCATACGCCGACCTCGCCAGATCGAGTTAGGCTTATGAACAGATAAGGCATTGTTCCCCGGCCCGGCTGTGCGTTCCCTCCAAGCTTTCACTCCATTTTCCCCCACGCCAAGGAGATGTCCTGGCTATTTATATGGAAACTTTACCACTAAGATCAGATTGGAGATCCAGATTTTCGTCGCGAAACATCACCACGACCCTCTCTCCCTTTGTGCGCCAAGGGACCTCGACCTCGAGATTCACCATCACTTGTCCAGAAGGAGGACAATATTCCTTGAGTGCCAAAGGTTCGAGCCTTTCCGACGCCAAGTCCCCAAGCCCCCCCCCCCCTGTTGTTCAAGGAGAACAGCATTAGAACAGCCATTGTTCGTTTTGAGCCCTTCGCCAAGAAACGGTTCTCATCCCCCCTGTTGTTCAAGGAGAACAGCATTAGAACAGCCATTGTTCGTTTTGAGCCCTGGGCCAAGAAACGGTTCTCATCCCCCCCCCTGTTGTTCAAGGAGAACAGCATTAGAACAGCCATTGTTCGTTTTGAGCCCTTCGCCAAGAAACGGTTCTCATCCCCCCCTGTTGTTCAAGGAGAACAGCATTAGAACAGCCATTGTTCGTTTTGAGCCCTTCGCCAAGAAACGGTTCTCACCCCCCCCCCTGTTGTTCAGAGGAGAACAACATTAGAACAGCCATTGTTCTTGAGCCCGTAGACAAGAGACGGTTCTCATCCCCCCCCCCTTTGTTCAGAAGAGAACAACCTAGAACAGCCATTGTTCGTTTTGAGCCCTTCGCCAAGAAACGGTTCTCACCCCCCCTGTTGTTCAAGGAGAACAACATTAGAACAGCCATTGTTCTTGAGCCCGTAGACAAGAGACGGTTCTCATCCCACCCCTTTGTTCAGAAGAGAACAACCTAGAACAGCCATTGTTCTTCCAGCCGTTCGTCGAGAAACGGTTCTCCTTCCCAAGACGCCTCGTCAGGATCCTTTTATCCCCCCCCCCCTTTCGGCTGGAGCTCGCCAGCGGACCGAAACTCCTTTGCGCCACCTTCCACTGCACCACTAGTGCCGTTACGTAAGCCAAACTTCACCTTTGAGTATTGATCCCTTTTGTCAATTCTATCCTGTGCTTTAAATTGTTTATCGAACCATCCCATCTCTTTAACTCTATATTTGTTTTACCTTTTTTTAATCCCTTAAATCCTTGGATTAGCCCGAGTCTCCACGACCCTTTCCATCCTGTTTATGTCAATATTTTCCGGTTTTTTTGTGTATTGTTTATAGTTATTATTAATAAAACTCTATTTTATTAATGATAGCAATATTATTATCCTTGAGCTCAGTTCCACTTCTTAAGCATATCGAAGATACATAATATCGGCCGCCAGACAGTAAACGTATTCTAAAGATAATTAAGGAAGTTCCCTCAACGAATAGTGTAATATATGGTATCGTCGGGAGTCATTCTACGACATATATATATATATATATATATACCATCGAAAAAGAGAGATGCGATGGCGATTTCACACATTCGTGCCTTACACACGTATCCATATCAAATCACTCACTTCACTCAACTTTCACCCAAACACATGCTTTACTTCGATCAAATATCCTTAACAACTATCGGTTTCCCTTTCACCCTGTACACTCTTAAAATTTGTTACCACGGTCATTGTTTTCTGAGCTAGCTACCTCAATTAAAACACTTGATCAATCCACTCACCACACAAGCTCCGCCCGTTAAACCCACCTGGTTCATATCCTTTTACAATGGCCAACATCAGCTCTACTTTTTGTCTTTTAGCTGATTATGACAATTTTGAAGTGCTGAATCAAAGAATCACATTGGTTTTGCTCAATCAAGTCAACTTTGTTATTTATCGACACATGATTTTTTAAGTTTCTTTTAAATGTAAAGGTATTTTTTATTTACATATATGATGCAAAAATCTTTCTTATTTCTTAAATAAACTAATTTTTGTAAAGTGTACATTTGGCAATAATTAACTAATTGGTATTTTTATTTTCCAGGTAAATATGATAGATTCGGCCAGATCTTGCAAAAATAAGCCAGATTTATTCTGCCACATCTGCAGCGAATACGTCGTTGTCCCTAACAGGAATCCACTCACATGTTTCATAAAGCGTACTAATCATGAGTATTATGGTATGAAATTAATGACCAGGATAAGACTTAGGCGCTACACATGGTATGTAAGAAATGCACCGAGTATCTGCTTCGTTGGACCAAGGGCAAGAAGAGTTGCCTGAAATTTGGAATTTCCATCGTTTAGAGGGAGCCAAAAAACCAGGCACTGACTGCTACTTCTGCGCTATAATGGTGTCAACAAAAAATACCGAAACAGTCAGTACCTGTCCTTCGAGAACTTCCTGTCATTAGTTACAAAGATTCATCCAACGTTGAAGAAAATGAAGAACACGAAGTGTTTTTTGACGATGACGCGCCACATCCCTTTTACTAAAAGGGATCTAATTGATCTAAATCGCCATCCCAGCTTGTCAAGGTCTTCTGCCGAACTGTTGGTATCCAAATTGAAGGAGAAAAAACTCGTCTCTGACAGTGTTTGCATGACCTTCTACCGCTACAGACATCAAGAGTACCACCATTTTTTCTCTGAAGATTGCATTTGTTGTGCTGTAAAGATATTGCGTAGCTTCTGCACAAGTTAGAGTGCCACAGTACCAACCTGACGATTGGAAAGTGTTCAGTGACAACAGCAAGCGATCGCTGAAATTTGTTCGGCTGCACGACGGCAACCATTTTGCCTCTGTACCCATCCTTCACTTGACTACATGGAAGAAGTATGAAGCGGTGTAGTACGTGCTGGATAAAATTCGCTATGATCAGCATGGGTGGTTGATTTGCGTTGAAATGGATATGGTGAATTTTTTCTTGGGACAACAGTCCGGGTTCACCAAGTATCCGTGCTTCGGGGGCATGTAGGATAGTAGGGAACGAGCTCAGCATTACACAAAGAAGGAATGGCCTGTAAGTGAGAAATTGGTGCATTGCAGAGCAAGGAAGGTCATAAACAACCCACCGACGGACACCAAGCTTGGCCTAGCCAAACAGTTCACCAAAGCTCTGGACAAGAATGGTGGCTGCTTCACTTACTTATGCCATACTTTTCCACGATTGATCATGGAGTAATTGAAAGCTGAGATCTTTGAAGGTCCTCAATCCGGTGAAGGCTTTTGTTCTACTCGGGAAGAACTTTCTTACCAACAAGAAGGCAAGGTAGTACACTGACTGTTTTCTGAAACCTAGGATGTTGCATGATCAAATTGCATTACTTATTCTCACATGTAGAGCGGAATTTTGAGAATCTGGGATCAATGAGCGACGAGCAGGGAGTGAGATTCCACCAGGTATCAGGGACGGTGAGATGCAGTGATGATGGCTGACTACTGTTGCACTCTGAAGAGAGAAACTCTTACCACTGAGCATTCTAGGAGTTTGAAGAAACGGAAGTTCACGACCTGAATTTTGAACAAAGATGACCTAATATCCAATTTATATGTACTAACCTTTAGCAACATCTACTTTTTAATGCATAATAATCAATTTTATGTAACATTGAATTGATATATTCTGTTAGAAAATGATGTTTATATCTTTAAAACCTATTTCTGATAAGAAATATTAACAAAATTCAACATAAAATGTCACACAAATGTAATCCATATAATAAGATCGGCTAATTTAACAAATCGATTTAACACAAAAACCTGACCTGATCGGAGGAAAGGGATGCCATTTCCTAATTCAACCTTGTAAAATTGTCCTAAATAAGTTGAAAAAATTATGACAACTTACAAAGACTTAAATGACCAACCAGAATTTTTACATAAAATGTAAAATATTATTGTAAAATTGGAAGGACTGAAATGTGATTTTTTACAACAAAATACTGTTGAGCTGTTTAGATTGTTACAGTCAAATGCCTCGTCTTCAGACTTTGCGGCGCGAAGAAAGGATACTGGTAATTTGTGTTTACGATCCTTTGTCTGGTAAAGATGCCCATAAGTTTAATGTTAACATTTTAACAAAGATTACGTCTGAGGTAGGCTCACTATCCAAGCTTGAATAATTACTTTAACGTTCACTCATATGAGAAATCAATAACTTCGAAATATAAACATAAATACCCCACGTTAGGAATTTCCATCTATAAATAAAGAACTGTAAGCAAGTGATTTGAAAAGATGCAACCTCGCCTTTATTGTAACGACGAGTGCTTAATGTATGATTTGTTTATAATCAAAGGTAATGAGAATAAATTAATAAGGATCTTACTGGGCTTATGTCTGCCGATGTTGTTCATGTTTCATGAGTCATCCATTATGCACTCTATGCCTGATTAAAAGGCTAATCGTCACCTAACGCGTAAAGGCAGCCGCGCACATGTGTGTATAAGTTGGGAGTCTGTTCGTTTTTGATCATGTCTTTGTGCGTCTCAGTTTTGCGACAAACTGATTTAGTAGCTTATATAATATAAAGAAAACTAGGTTGTTGTGTACAGGTCCAAAACGTGTGAAAATTTGGCGGAATAGATTCCATATAGGCATAAATAATGCCTAAACTTTCCAGTTAATGGCTCCGCAAGAAGGGGTATCCTGTGTAGCATACTGCAACTGGTACCCAGGGTAGCAGCACGTCCTTGGGATCACAGTGCAAATCAGTAAGGCCTTGCCCACTAGTATCACTTCAACTCTGTGACGGTGCGTATTTAAGCTCGAGCGTTCCTTTTTCTCATTCTGCCACCCACTTATTCTACGACTATCCCCCTCTACTTTTTCTAATATCTGCGGCTATTCCTTCGCTGGAAGCAGCCATTATAATCAAATAAATTACATCAGATTAAGGTAGTGAAGGTGGTTAACCTGTCTAGTTCACTACATACGGTAACTAAAGGGTCTTCACGTCTTCTCGGGACAAGCATATGCCTAGATATGATTAAACTGGGTAGTCACCCATGCTACTCCTCTGTTGACCCGTGTATCTCTAGTTTTCTTTTTACATACTATTATCTATATCATTCCAACTTTTGCTCCTAATATCTAAAGAGGTTCTTGCTGTTCTGTGCACTTTCATCGTAATAACATAACCTAGTTGAGTGGTATGATATACAGTGAGATACCTACCTACTGGTATAACAGAAACCTCGCCGGGTAGGTAAGATAATAGGCTAGGTTGTCGACTCCGTTCAGCGCTTCCATTGACTTAATGAAGTGGCTACACAAGAATCATTATTTATGATTCAAATTGTAGGACAAAGTTTCCATTATGGCTGGTCGGGTTGTCAAGGCCCATCTTAGCTCGTTTGTTATAGCGCCCATTTGGCGACTGCCATTGGAGTATAACTCAATGTAATAATTTTTTAGACTAACACTAGGTTACATTAAAAATCACAAAGCAAATTAATGATGCTAAACAAAAAAAACAAAGGCAAACAAAACCAAACCCAAAGCCAGCTAAAGAAAATAAGGAAGAAAGACTCACGCTCCAATAAATCAAGAGTCCACAAGATTGTCTGCACGAATCCGTCCAGAGTGTGAGGAAGAGCTAAACGCTGGACGGTCGTCCGGTCCTCTGGGATTCTTTCACGCCCACATCTTCGAGCTCGTTTCCCGCAATCCTGACCAGTCCAGAAATACATCAAAAGAGAATCTCGACATCTTCCAGACTCTCAGCAACCGTGGCGTCACGGTTGCAGAGATTTAAATGCCACGAGAGCACGCAGGGCGCTTGGTTAGTCGCTAAAGATCACAATCAGGGCTCAGAATCGGTCATGACGCGTTATCTCCCGTACCGATCAATGTATTGCAATAATCTCAGCCGTGAATACAGACGCAGCGCCTAGTAGAACCCAGCTGACTTCGAACAAAGGAGATATGGCGTGGAAGTCGACCAACTCTTTGGACATGGTGCCGTCCGTGCACACTGTCATGATTCCAGTCTGATACGAATTGTGCTCCAAACAGGTCTAATTCAATATTCCAGACGCTGAGGAAGCTTTGTGGCTGAGGCATGGCGAAATATATTAAAATGTGCTACCCTCTAAGGTGGCGTTCTGAGCAGAACAAAAGCTGCCTGAGTGCTACACCAAACTCTCGATGGAGTTTTCTAGCCCTAAACCAAAAGGGCTTTGGGTATGACTGGACGCCATCTCTCGGCGCCATACGCACCATCAAGATTGGCCACGGATCCATTGAGAGACTTTAGCCATTTTTTCTTGACCGGCGCCTCACCTGAGAAGCCCATATCCGTAGCCTTAGGCTCTTTTTTACCTAAGCAAGGACAATTCTTCGTTCCGCGAAATTCAGAACTAGCAATACTGATAGGGCTACCTCCCCTCACATTTCTACGATACTTTGTTCGTTCAAAATTTAACTACGGGTGCGAGTTTTACGCATCCACAGCCGAGATTGCACTATGGAAGGTGGACTCGACCCAACACGCCGGTCTCCGTCTGGCGACCGGTGCCTTCTACATGTCCCGAAATGAGAAAATATTTCTCGATCCTGAGGAGCAGTTGCTTGATCTGCGCCGTAAATAGTTCATTATGCGCTTATATGCACGGGCATGGCGTCTCCCTCAGTCGCCAATGACTCTCACTGCATCCCTAGCCAATCTTGACCGTTTTATGACGCCGAGAGACGACACCTAGCCCTTTGGGTCTAAGGCTAGGAGACACTTTCGAGATCTTGGTCTAGGTCTCAGGTCGGTAGAGCCTCTGGTTCTGCCTAAGACACGACCCTGAAAGGTATGAGATTTAACTATGTGTCGCCACGTCTCTTCTCCCAACCCTTCCGCAGCACCAGGAGGATTGCTTTTGACATTCTGGAGCACATTTAGTGTTACGCTGGAACCGTACCGGTGTACACGGATGGCTCCAAGTACTACAATTGCAAGGAATGTGCGCGCGAATGATGGCGCAATAGAGTCCATAAGGACTGAGTGACATGGCACTCTTCCTCACACTGACTACGTAGTAGGAATCAGGTCAGCCGTTTTGGCTGGCTGGCAAATAAGATTGAAGGCGGTCGAAGGGACGTTAAAGTTGTGTGCCATCTCGCCGTGACTGTTCCCTTGGACTGACTTCCTAATGCCGCAATGCTTTCAGGTCGCTTACTGTCATCTTTGAATTGGCCACATTTTAGGACGTACCGCCATTTGATGGATCGCCCCCCTGCACCTTACTGCAACGACTGCGTTGTCCACAAGCCTGTTCGGTACACTCTTGCTGAATATTCCAGCCCGGATGATCTTCGCGGAATTTACCTGTCCCGGTACGGGACGCGCTGGGTCGATGCCGCTTTTCTCTTTTTACAGGGGACAGGTTCGTTTACACAGAGTTGTGAACTATTAGCCTTCGTGGAGGAGAGTATCCACCTCCCTTTTATTTGACTATCTTTGGTTTATTCACTTGCTCCTACCCGGGAGGTGGGTGGTTACTGGCCTACACTGAAGATGGGGTGTGCTTCCTTCTTCTTTTTGAGTTTGTTTCGGGGTTGTATTTTTTTGGGGGGGGGGTATTTTTGTATGTTTGGTTTTTGTCGGAATTTTAAAGTAGTCAAGTACTAGATGAAATTTTAATTGCAGCGACCTATGCCTATGATAGCAGTCGTCAAATGAGCGAAATAAAAGAGGTACTGTAAAGTGTAAATTTAGCGTGGACAAAATTGTTGATGGCTTTGTGCTTGACAAAAAACAAAAGGTTGGCAAGCTTGTGTTGATTTTAAATATTATTGATTTCACCTGACCGCACTGATTATAATATGGTTTTAATATGCAAGGATTCCAGCCCATGGTATAGATTTAAAAAAAAGTAAATGTATAGACTAATTTTTTGCATCTTTCCTCATTAACGAAACATATTCATTGTGACTCCATTAGAAGTTAAAACAATTTAAAGGGTCTTAGATGATGTCTCTCGGAAGTTCTAAATGTAATATCCGACTCTAGTGACGGGGTTCTATTCTTCTTAACCTAATACTCGTTTTCCTTTGTCATGACACTACTCAAATTATACGAGTTGACACTCAAGGTTTGGTCAAAACCACTCATCCACGGGAGTCATGCATTCATCAATTTTATCTTCTTTTTTCGGTTAATGTTGGGTTTATGCTCGCCCTCGAATTTTGTGGGCGCTTTGTTATAATTATCTATATTTTTAAAAAATACGCATATGCTAAATAATGTATATCGTAGATAAACTTTATATAGATATACTCTGTATAGCCTCTTTACTACTTAATGTGGGCAAATTTCTAATTATGATGTTATGGCGAAAGATTATTAGCCGCCATCTTGGGAGACACATTGCGGCGAATGTTGAATCACATAAGGGTGTATTATATAGCAATTTGAAGTGATTTTTTTTATGAATCAAAATAAGATATGGACATTTATATGGAATGGCTTATAGGTCTCAACTCAAACAACTAAAGACATTTATCAATCGCCGTTTGAATTCGAATCTAATGTTAGGGTTTTGAATTAGGAATATTACGAGTTTTTTAAATTTGGGAGCGAAGCCCACTCATTTTGAAATTATCTTAAAAATGATATATAATACAACATGATGCGATTGCAATAGCCTAACAAAAGAAAATAACCACTACTTTTAATTTGTCCAAGAAAAAACATTGTCTACATTAAAAAACAATTGTTTTTAAACATATACAGAAACACACACACACACACACATATATATATATATATATATATATATATATATATATATATATATATATATATATATATATATATATATATATCCAACTTGACCGCAGGAAAAAGAAAACTGAATAATTTTTCTTCGGAAATAGTTAGAATTCGAACCGTGCTCATTGAGGAAGCTAGCAACTGCTCGCACGGATGTTTCCGAAGTAAGAAATAACTATTTCCGAAGAAAAATTATTCAGTTTTCTCTTTCCTGCGGTGAAGTTGGATTTATTTTTCATCATTCTCTCCTGCTCATGGGAGATATATGCACTTGTGTATTTGCCGCGCGTTTAACTCAATTTCTCCTTTGTCCTTTGAATCCCCAATTAGTCTCTCTCTCCTTCTCGTTCGACCATGCGTAGCGTGCTCTTAAAAGCTTGTCTATCCGTAATTTCTTTGTCTTCCGCGTAGCTGAGTGGGCTAAAGGGCGGTTTAATTGAGATCAAATCGGTTGCTCGCTGCCTCAATGTGTACGGTTCGAATCACACCCCAGCTCGGATTTTTTCGAAGTAAGAAATAACTATTTCCGGTGAAGTTGGATTTATTTTTCATCACACAGGAAAATGAAAGGCGGATTCCAAGTACTTTCGAACTTGGAATCCGCCTTTCATTTTCCTGTGGGATTTTTAGTCGCGTGCGAGTCTAGTCGCGTGCAAGTCTAGTCGCGTGCGAGTCTAGTCGCGAGCGACTCTATATCTACTATGTCGGTCGGTCGATCGGTCTCCGTTTTGCTTTTTTGTTGTTTTTGTAATAACATTGTAACTATCCGGCCGATTCTAACGAAATCTGAAAACCCTTATGGCGTTTCATATTCTCTTTCGAATAATTTAATTGCTAAAGTCCTCCCAAAGTTAGCTCAGGAATTATTTTGTTTTTGCAATAAAATCATAACTATTCGGCCGATTCTAACGATATTTAAAACCATTATGTTATTTAACATTATCTTTCGAATGATATAATTGCCACAGTCCTCCTAAGCTTAGCCCTGGAATTATCTTGGTTTGGCAATAATATCATGACTTTTCGGCCGATACTCTGCTAGACTAGACAAGCTATAATATGGTATACTCTGTTAGGCAAGCCTAGAATATGCTTGTATAGTCTAGGCTATTCTATGCTAAACTATGCTAAGATATAATGTAGAAGAGTACGAAATACTATGCTAATTTAGGCTTTAATATGCTATGCTAGGATACCATATATTATATTAGATTAGATAATAGTAAGCTATGCTTGACTGGAGTATGATAGGATAGTATAGGCTATACTTGTCTAGGATAGTTAATGCTAAGCTAGGTTATACTATGCTAGGCTAAGCTATACTCGACTAAGCTGGGCATGAAAGGCTCTACTAGGCTAGACAACACTATGTTATGCTAGGTTAGGCTATGTTATACTAAGCTCTGCTACACCAGGCTAGTCATCGCTATACTAGGTTAGGATAGGCGAGGCTTTGCTAGGGTAGTCTAGGCTATGTTGTGCATGTTATGCAAGCCTAGGCTAAGATCTAATAGTCTTGTCTAGGCAATACTATGATATACTATATTATAAAACTAGCGTGGATAGGGTAGGCTAGGGTAAGTTAGGCTATGATATACTATACTAGGCTATGACAGGCTAGGCTAGGTATGCTAAGTAGGCTAGGATGGATAGAATATACTAGGCTAGGCTTTACTAAGATATTCCATACTAGCTTAGGGTAAGCTAAGCTAGACTAGACTAAGGTTTAATATACAATTATAGGCTGAGCTAAGCTAGGCTAGGTTATAATTTGCTAGGCTGAGTATGCTAAATTATATTCTGCCTGACTAGGCTATACTTTGATAAGCTAGGCTAGGCTAGGATATACTAGGCTACTTTAGGGTATACTATGCTATTCTATGCCATGATACACTAGGCTTGGCTATACATGGTTAAGATATGCTAGGCAAGGCTATGCTGGACTATGCTACGCTAGACTAGGCTATATTATAGTATACCATGCTAAGCTAGCATAGGTTAGGGCATGCTAGGCTAGGCGATGTTTGGGTGTGCTCTGCAAAGCTATACCATGCTAAAATAGGATAGGATATAATATATTAAGCTAGGCTATACTATGCTAGACTTGTTTATACTATGCTATCCTAGGTTATACTATGCATATACTATACTATGCTAAGCTAGATTAGGGTAAGGAGAGCTATGATAGATAGGCTATACTATGCTAGGCTTTGCAAAGCTAGGCTATCCTAGGCTATACGAGGATAGAATAGGCTATACTATATTAAACTATTCTAAACTATACTTGGTTAGGAGATGCTATACTATACTATTCTAGAGTTGGCTATACTATGCTGTACTATGGCAAGCTTTACTATCCTATATATTCTCTAGGCTGTATTAGGCTATGTTAGACTATGCCTTACTATGGTTTCTATGCTAGAATAGGCCATTTTATACATTCTTTGCTATGCTAGGCTAGATTAGTCTAGGCTAAGCTATACTATGGCAGGCTAAGCTATACCATGTACGGCTAGGCTCTACTATGCTAGTTACGCTAGAGTATGGTATGGTAAGTTCTACTATTATAGAGAATCTTAGGGTAGACTTGGTTATAATAAGCTAGGCTATCCTATGCTAGGGTAGGCTATACTATGGTAGGTTATGCTATGACATGATATACTCTGTTATTCTATGTTATACTATACTATGCAATACTATACTATGCTATACTATGATATACTATGCTAGGCTATCCTACTGTAAGCTAGGTTTTGCCAGGCTACTATTCGAGACTATACTAGTCTATCCTATAAAATGTCATACTATTCTAGCAATAGTAGACTATACTAAGATATGCTATGCTAGGTTATACTATGCTAGGAGATACTATACTACATATACTCTATTATATTATGTTTTGTTATGCTATGCTATACTATGTTATGTTATGGTATGCTATAACATACTATGCCATGTTATACTATGATATAATATCATAAGCACCACTATGCAATAATATGCTATGTCATACTATGCTATAGTATGCTATAGTTTTCTATTTTTGCGATGAGTAATTTTGTGTTCGCTATTCGTGACTTGGTGAAATTGAGTGCGCTGTTCTTGACCTGATCCAATTAATATAATGCATTACTGGCGATTTTTTAGCTATCCTTCATAGTTGTAAATCTCTAAATTAATTTGGACACAAAGTAATAAATACCGCCACGCAACATCACTACCAGTTTAAACAGCTGAGAAATACATTTACAAATAGCTACGATATGATTAATGAAAAATAAACGTTATTAACAAAGGTCAAAGCTAACATTCGTTTATCAGAATAAAGAAATGTTATCTTGAGTCAACCTTAATATAGCGAAAGTTACATAATAATGACAAATAAAAAACACATCCAATAAATTTAAATGTAAATCCCGATGCAGGATCTTTACTGATGTCTATAAAGTACCGTGACAAGCGAAGAGTATGATTTTAATTAATAAGTTGGGTAAATAATGATTAAGGAGTCTTTTGTATGCGATATAGTTGCTCGATGTTCAAGAGGCTAACTGCAGAAAGCTCAAATAAACATTCAAAAGCTTTTCGCCCCATGATCCTTCCTCCTTTCTTTTGAATTCTATAATTGCTGGCAGCGATTTCTTTGGGTAGAGCATATCTTTGCTTTACTATGCAAGAGCTTGGAAGCAAATTGTGCAAGAGTCTTGCCATAATGCTCTTTCATATAGCCCACGCCCCAGTGAAGCTAGAGAGGTTTTTCAGCAACCAATCGGCTATATGACCTATTCATTTAATTTTAGGTGTCAATTTTTTTTCAATATTTAATTCGGTAGATGTAAATCGTGAATACGTAACCATTTTTTACCTTACAGGCAGCAACCACGTCTAGAAAAAGGGTGTGGGCCACATATCAGCACATATATGTGATATAAAGTGTTAAATGGTTTGGTGAGTATGTTATATTATATTATGTTGTTATTTTACGGTACGTTACGCTACGTTACGTGATCCAATTTCTTACCTCACACCCTTTAGTTCTAGTCGTAATTGATGAGAAGTGGACAACCAATAAAATAAAAGTGAATTAAGATATAAACAAAATAGATAATATAAAGACTTAATAAATACCCACTGCAATAATATACATTTCTCCTAAATGCTATTGATTGGAAAGTCCTAATTTAAAGCTCGAGGAACGAACGATTCCGTACAATGAACTAGGCAAAAGAGTGGAAAGAAGCGAATTCATTTAATTTACCATAAAAAAAGATCACAAAAGACTATTTTTCTTTCCTGGATCTGCTCATTTTGTTCATAGTCATTACTCCTCTTCAATTTTACCAAAGGTTTCATCTACTATTTATTTACCTGTGCTTTTTCAGTAAGTAAAATATCTTAATTTCCATATCGATTAGGAACAGATAATAAAGTGCCTCGAAGAGAATTCCCAGACTCTAAGCTCATGTGTTTGTTACTGAATTTCTATTTTCTTCCGCCGTCTACAATCATTTGCATATAAACTGCTAAATATCTGCGTGTTGGGCAAGGCTATATCCTTGGATTGGTGATATTAGCAGAAGAAATCGTACGTGGAGGATGAATCCTATGATAAAATGTATTGCATAAATAAATATAGAAATGGAACAAGTTTGTAGTGACCATCCCAAATCATGTGTAAGTCTATGGACCTTATCTAGGAATCTGCACTATTTGAGGCCGGTCTGAATCGGCCTTATCATAAACTTTTCCCTTAATGTGTATTTAAAGAAATTAAAAAGTAAACATCAAAATATAGAAGGTCCCCTTTTTATTGTCAAGGTATTGAGGTAATTTTTCGTGTAAACTATATGAAATTTATATGCAACACAGATACTTAAGTTTTACGCATTGATCCGCTAGTTTCAATATCTAAATGCTTAGAAAAACATTTGAAAGACATAATTTTGTAAACAAATATATGCATTTAGGCTTTTTCCAGAATTCTCATATCGTTTCAGAAAATCCGCCTAGAACGCGAAATTCACAAAGCAATTTGTAATTTTTATAGAAAATTAATTTTTCTGAGGATTGAATTATTATCACCTCAATTAAATAGAAATCACAAATATTCTTCTGCTCACAACCGACTAATAGTCATTAAACAAAAAGACAAGACCACAATTCACACCTGAAGTGAGATATCTAAGATTTGGGGTGGGGGGTGGGGGTTAGGAATAGGTAGAAATACAAAGTAATAACAAATTTGGTTGCTATATACAAAGAAACTAATTTAAGAATGCCAAATTTTAACGCTCAATGGTTCTTAACTAAGACAATAGTTGAGCTAAATTATGTTATAAATAAAATGGAGAAAGCCAGCCTCCTCTAAATAGTAAAATAGTCCACAAGCCTGTTTAAGCGAATCTATCTTGAGTACAAGGGACAAGCAGTAGCCACTCCGCTCATCCCGCTAATGGAACTGATGATGTGCAAAGATCAACCAGAGGGAGGATTAAACAAAACTGTGCCGAACAGTCTGGGGGACAACGCAGTCCTCGCAGTAAGGCGCAGGCGAGCGCTCATCAATGACGGTACGTCCCACGAGGATGCCCAATTCGAAGAGGACAGAAACGAACCTGAAAGCGACGCGGCATTGGGGTATGAATCCAAGGGAACAGTTGCAGCGCAATGGCACGCAAATTTAAGTTCCTCTCAGCCGTCTCCCATCTTCTTTGCCAGGCAGTCCGAAATGTGTGACAAGAGAAACACAACACCGAACTCATCTATGGTAGATTCGTTGCTCTGATGCCTCAAAGCCTCATTTTGCATTCGTGTGCCTTGATACAAAGGTTTATGTCTACTCTTTCGTCTGAAAGACGAATGTTAAGCAGGTACGTCCTAGGAAGGTAATGCGATGATCTTCACCAATAAAATTTTAATTTGTCGTTGTTCCACAAGGCTTCTTTATAGAAGACTGAATTAGGAATATATAATTGTAGTGAACACTACCAATTCCCATCCTACTCGTAACACAAGAGTACTAGTTAGTATTTCTCGAAGAGGTGCATGCGTACGTGCAACTGCTCGTATTCAGGCACACAATTTTATCCGAATCAGTACTTTAATTCTAAAGTAATGGCCATAAATGCTTACTCCTTCACACCACCAACTTCATTTGCTAATCAAGACGAGTTTCTGACTGATTCATAATAGAGATTGCGATTGAACAAAAATATCAGTCAATCTTCTTCATATTACTTCTACTAAACATATTTTTTCACTCTTTCTAGACCAACCTCTTTCTAAACTCTATTCAATCTTGTTATTTAAAATAAAATATATTATCCATCCAAGCACCCCATCATATACATAATCAATCACAACGAGTGCCTCTATTGCCTCCTCTCTTTGCCCAGACAACATCATTCTTTCCTTGCGGAACTTGCCCAGGGATTTTTCAAATCCACACTACCTCCCTACAGAAAGCGGGGGGGTGGGGCTCTTTTGCGGTTCGAGTGTTCGGTGGTTGATGGGAAAACTAAGATTTACCGCTGCTTAGTATGGCTGTAACAGTGATTGTCATTTTGAACTTAATGTGAATTACACTCCACGAAAGTCACCAACGGAGAAAAGTTATTAAAAGCGAAGTTTACCTTTCAAAAAGAACATGAATTATTGCAAGTTACATACACTCTATATTAATTTCAAAGATGGTAAAATTATGACAAAATTTCATGTTGAATTTGGGGGGAATATGTGGAAACTTATCACTATCTTATAACCAACGACAAAAACCTTAGAAAGTTATTTCGCCAAGGAAAATTACAGCCTCAAAGTGAAATGTGGAAGCAATGATCGCTGTAGAGTTACTAAATTTATAAGTGAAACCGGGCAATGGCTTTGCCCCTTTTCCCCTACGGGGGGAGCTTGCGCTTCGCCTCCTAAAATTAAAATCTAGAATCTAAAAAAAGCAGCCATGGTTTAATTTTTATAAATTTTCTGAACTTCGCCAATTATAATATTTTTAAAAAGGAACTCTGAACTAAATTTTCCCCCTTTCAAAATATCAAGTTGCTAGAATATAGTTATAGATAAAATAAAAAAATCAGCCTTACTCAAATTTTAATAAGTTTTCTGAACTTCACCAATTGTAATTCATTTTATTTTAAAACATTATTTATCATCGGATAATCCTATTTATTTTTCTGAACTAAACTATTTTGCTGTTTCAAACTCTAAAGAAATTCTTAGAAATTACCTTGATAAAAATTTAATATATATACATAAGTCATAACCAAACTAAGATGAAATTATCATTCAAATACTCCACAAAATCCCGTTCTTAAATTATAGAGTTAGTGATGATGATGATAATTGTAAAATTCCCAGAAAAAAATCGCAGTTGTTGAAAGAGAACAAACAAATGAAAGTTGGATAACCAAAACAAAACAGTGTTTTGTTTTGTTAGGAGAATGAAGTTGAGAGCAAGGATAAAATAGGTTGGAGGAAATTTAAACAAACATTATCATTTATTTATATTAAAAACGTGTAAGAACAGATACTATCAAGAAAAATAGGAAGCGACAAAGAATAAAATTAGAACACCTTTTCCCGCCTCGACAAAACTCTCCTTTAAAATGATTTAAACATTTAGGAATTTTTATAATATTTGCTTTTAATCATTGAAAAATGGTGATATTCGAAATGAAGACGACCAAAACACGAAAACAAGACTTATTTTATTGGCACGTCATCAAAATCTCATTCCAAAGGGAAGGTTGGGGCGAGAAAATATCGAAAAACAGCAAAAAAATGACTAAAATTTAAAACAAAAATAAAATTCCATACACGAAATGGAAAATTCCTGAAAAACAGCTAGTAGTTCTAGATTTAATGTTAAAGAGTATTATAAATCACATAGTGAAGTATTTATACCAATCCCAGAAACGATGGCAAATTCACAACAAAAATTATGTTTTTGACAAATTGTGTTACGTTTATCGAATTTTCGAATCCAGTTTTCTTCCCCCAAAATGATTTGAAATCACTTCTCAAGTGCAAAGATTTTGTTCCAGTTCAGCGTCTAGATTAAGGAGACGAGGTGATTTTCCTGTCTTCGTATTAGAAAGTTATTCTTATTTTATTTTATATTTATTTCATATCTTTGGTTCTTGGCTATTACCATTATTCGTCTGAGAGTGTTTTTTTTTTTAAGGTTTCTTTTATTCAGATAAATTGGGTTCATCTCTGCATAGGAGAGTTGTTGTGTTCGTTATCTATCGATTTCGAAACGATAATAACTACGTATTATTATTAAAAACACAAAATGCGGATAAGTCAGATCCCTTTCAAAAGGGTGCAAGTACGTGCTAGAGAATATTGTTCTGTTCGTACAAACTTCGAAAAGAGTGTCTAGCATTGCGACCTTCCTCTTTCCGCTTTTAAGAGTTTGCTGTCTACGAGAATACCAGTCTATGCAATGCTGGATCTTTGACTAATATTGTACTCCTTTGTTTTTATTTGTTTCTAGGTATAATTTTTACCTTCTTATTCTATTCATAATAAGAGAATAATCAGTGGTTAAGTTAGAAAAATTTCCTTTTTCTCTCTCGTGATTGGATATGATCATCGGTTCTTTTCCCTCTCCACTTTTTAACCAAGGCTATTTAGCCTCGTTCTTTCTGCAGTGATGAAGCTAGATTTCTTTCACCATTACTTCGAGGGACTGTGCTCTGAACTCTTCCTAAAAGACCATCCTAAAAGACCAAACCTTTTGGAGGGATAAGCAAAGGAAAGACCCCCTCTTTCCTCCTCACCAATAGCTCAAACGAATTAAATGAAGGTTTTAATGAATTCAAATTAACGATTAAAGTAAATAAAGACCCTCTTATAGGGGGTCTTTATTGAATTCGAAGACGCGGGACCGGTTTGGTTCAGTTCCCTTCCCTTACATCTCGCCTGAGGTACATAAGAGTGCCCGAGGACCCAATGTGTATTGACAAATTCCCCACACTGAGATGGATCGATATTCACTGAACGAAATCTACAAAAATATTGAAGTTTGTCTCCCCTTCCGGTCGTCTCTCGACCGAATTGGAAGCGGGAAAGAATTTAAATAAAATTGAAAGAGAAGGAATTCCATTAATACGGATAGCTGTTAAAATATCAGGTTATATATATAGCGACTAGTCATTATCGTAAAATTTCAATATTTATAATTTAAAGGAGTTTGAATAGTTTATAATATGTACATTGTGACGTGAGAAAAGGATGTTTATGTCATCTTGAGTTTGACATTGTAATTTGTTCGGGGATGTTTGCTAGATATAAATACAAACTAAACTTGATAGGTCAGGTGTCACTATGCTTAACTAGAATGGTACCCTTTGGGTACTAAAGGAGAAAAACGTATTGTGTAATGATATGTTAATATCTGAATCGCAGAGTAAAGCAAAGTCAATAAATAAAAATTTAAAGAGTAATGATGTGATATTGAATGCGAAATAGAGTAACGTAAAATAATATAGATGGTAAATGTTAATCCCTTAGTAAAAAAATTAAATGGTGTAGAAATAGAATTGGGGAATAAATTTTTATTTTTTGTGTGTTGGTGATTTATATGGGACTTGTTGATTTTGTATACAATTTAACCACTATTTTGTCCTTGATTTTTAAGAAATTATGTAGTTCAAATCTCACATTTTGGAAAAGATTGAATCTTTAAGTTAGAAAGTGATATGAAAGCAGGGAATATCAAAAAGCCTTGCGAAGAAAAATGCTCTGAATTTCGAGTATCGCACCCATATGGAAGTGAGAGTGAAAGAAGAGAGAACAAGTAGACAACTTAACATGCTATATGAGAGATGTATGAAAAACTAATAATGCAGGTATAATATCTGTAGTGAAACAGGAAAGAAATTTCGCCAATTGATTAATGGAAAAATATTGAGGTCATTTGGTTCAATGTCAAACAAATGTACCAAGATTGGTGAAAACGGTATTTAATAGTATAAGTAATTGTACTATGTGGATGGATCGAGTTGGAAAAAATGTGTGCAAAAACAATTTGTTTCCTGAAACAATTAGGCCTCTTTGGAAAGGATTTAGAAGGAATTTATAAATGATTTATCCATCAAAATCTCGTTTTTTTATTACTCCTTTTTAATTTTACTTTCTACTCCATCCGGTGAGTGAAAGATTCTGTATAGAAGTGTCAACTGAAATCCAATCCATTCAAAAGGTATCAATTTTTAGCCGACCTCTTAAATATCTCCACTTTGTAGAATCATTTTTTTGTTTATGTGGTTTGTTCTTCGTCATCTTTAGTTTATTAGATCATTTTCATTATTATCATTTATCTATCCACACCTTTTCCTTAACACTCAATCGTACCAAAACAGTAGAGCGGTTTCCAAAAAGACATAACTTTAATACAAAACTGAATAGACGTATTTATTTTGATTGAAAACCTACGAAAACACTCGGACTGGGAGAGAAAGGATAAACCTTCATTTAATGGTGCCAAGTTTAATCTCCCTTGAAGGCCGTAAAAGCAAATGTGTTTCCGATGCCGACAGGGACGGAATGATCGCATTTATACTTGTTTTAGAGACGGAATGAAAGCTAGGGTTTGGGGTGGGGGGTGGGAAGGTATTGTCTTATGAATTTTAGAGATAAAATAATCCCGTAAAAGGTTGCTAATTTGCTTATTATGTAGTTAGTGCTTCTGGAAGTTTAGCTAAAATCGGTATAGTCCTAACAGACAAATATGTAAATATTCATGCCAGTGTTTGAAAGATTTTTTTCATCCGTTAATACATGAATTTAACTCGAACAATTGTTTAAGGGGGGCAAAACTTAAAGTACTTAGAAGCACTTAAATATAAACCATAAAACAATATTAATTAGGTTTTAGTTAACAGAAAGGAAACAATGAAATACCAACCTTATTTCTCTTGTCAGAGTCATAAAATTGTAATATTTAACTCAGCCTTTTTATCAATATCCAAAATATATTTTATTACATTATCCATTATTGGCGTTACTAGTAATACTATGTATAGACTAGGATCAGGTAGTCAACAAGGAAGTACAAGGATCGTTAAGAGAGTTATTTGCACCGCTAATGCGTGTTTAACCTTGGACCAGGCTCTCAGAGCGGAAAATAAAATTTACATAAAGATAAGAATGATACTTGACGGCAAAACCGTAAGCACCAAGGACGATTCACGTCGGAGGGGATGGCGTATATAGAGTGGTCGTACTTTTTGTATCTCCAACCAAGAGAGGGGAAACACTTCGTGAGGACGTTCCAAATCTATGGAATGTGGATGTAAGAACAAACTTCGCCAGGGTGCGGACGGAAGGGCAGGATGTGTGGTAGGTATTGGTGTGTGGGTGCGAGCAATGCTATAACAAATGGTTATGGTTGTGAAGACGGCTAGGTACTTCCAAAGTCCTGTTACATTCATAAGGACGCTCCCAGTAAAGGACCCAATGAGTTTTGATGCAGCTGGACACGTTTTTATTGTTTTAAAATATAAATATGTGTTTAATTTGTGATTTGGCCGTCCTCGACGGTGATCAAGCGCTACAGCTTAGACCTAAATACCTGTGACACGTTGCGGACAAAGTCCTTCCTCACGCTAGCTCACACGCGGTTGATGGAGGACCTCAGCTTGTCGACGTTGTTTTGGCAGACCTTTCAGGCCTTGTCCTCTAAATGCGCCCACACCTGTAGTCGAGGGGATTGAGGTCGGGCGATTGCGGCGGCCAAAATTCCTTCGACCCGAAGTTCCTGCTGAAAGACGTAGTCCGCTTTCTTCGTGATCTTTCTCACCCAAGGCAGTAATTTTGTGACCAAGATGTCTCTGTAATCGGCCGCTATGAGCCTGGAACCTGTGGAGAACTACACCGGCAGCATCTTTTCGCCATTCGAAGCCACGACGTCAAGCGTCATCACGGAGGCCGGGTGCTTGCTTGGTCGTGGACAAGTGCGGTCTTCGGAGACGGCTTCCACGCGGTAGTTCTGTTTGTTGATGACCAGATCGACCGTGAAGGTTTTGTGATCAGAAAAAAAAAAATGAGAATTCGATTGCCATGACCTTTATGTCATCGATAAAGCGACGAAAGCGTTCCGGACCTTGTTCTCGCATACAGTCGGTGAGCAGAGGGCTTTCCGCAAACCACAATATTTTGCCACCATCCTCTTTGACGGCCCTAGACACCATGGTCACCGAGATGATCCTTTTAAGCTTTAAATCAATTTTGAAATCCTTTCTCACAATTAAAGGGTTGACAACTTGAGGTCTACCTGAACGAGGTCAATATTCGAGGTCTTCCCTGTTCTTGAGCTACTCCGCAACTTTGTGGACGAGGTCAGTCGAGTGACGTTGAGCCGCTTGGCGATGTAGGACCTGTTGTGGCACGCGCGTAGAACAGAGATCTCGATTCTCTTGACTTCCATCTCGACACAGCTGCACGCCATGGAAAAGACGTTTTAATGACACGTGCTGGAAAAGTAGAACTTTAAGTTTGTTTGCCTGAACTTTCTTTATCGTACACGTAAGCCTCTCAAAATATAAAAAAAAACAGAATGTAACAGAATTTTTGTAAAACCCGTTATGTTACCGGAACTGTTTGCGGTTATGCCCAGATTTGACGCAACGACTGATTGGCTGCTGTCCTCTACCCTTACGAGCGTTTAGATTTTTCGTGTCCGCTCTCGCAGAGGATCGAACCTGATAAACAGACGCAGAAATCTAGCACCTTATCCACTGGGCTGGCCAGAACTCTACTAGGAATGGTAGACAAGGAGACATATATTTTATTTCAAGTGCCAAAATAGCAAGGAATAAATGTTCACTCTCTGATGAAGAAATAAAGGGCACAAAAAATATATGCGTAAGTAGAATTTGCAGGTACAATAAAAAAAAACTAATGATTAGATCCTCGATGAAGAGGAAAATAATGAAAAAACAAAACAAAACCAATTAGCGTAAATTAAAATGGCGTTAGCTTTGACGAAGAGGGCTGAAGTTACCAAAGGCCCTGAATTAATCCATTGTAAATATGTTTAGCTCTTACGAATCTAAAAAAGTATTCCTCAACTGAATTGGCAATTTTTGGAATGGTTTCTACTGTAACGTCATTGAGTGTGCACTACAGTTGATTCTGCCTCAAACCCCCAAACAGACTTAGTTTCAAAGCAAGTAAAATTTTCTTTTCTCCCTCCATCAGCTTAGTTAATGTTTGCCTGGAACTTCGTAAAGATCGAATGGTGTGTTGCTGCATGAGTTTTCCTTTGTATCCCTTCCTACATGCCCTAAAAAATATAACTCCCAAGAATTGATCTATTTATCCTATGACCACAACATTTGAATATAGACCTCTACTGCCATAAAGTAAAATCTTGAGATTTCGTGGTTACTCTTTTAAGAAATTTTTCCGCAGAGAAACATTCTAAATAATTAACCCGAGTATATACGAGCAGGGCAAAAGTTTAGTCTTAGAAATTTCTTCCGAGATATTGCGGTTGTTTAGTCGCATTGGCTATGCAATACAATAAATTAACATAAAAAATTATCATTCCTGTGAATACACTATAAATGTTTTAGTGGTTAATTCTTTTGGTACTCATGTAATTAAGTTCTTAATTTTATACTTTATGGTGGGGAATTTACCCCCGATTTTCCTTCATTTATTTAGCCGTTTCTTAGTGGGACTTATGGATTAATGTATGATTCGAGCTAAAGATTGCTACAGTTTATGGCAACACCCGTGAAGTTGATCCAACTCATGACTCCCTCCGCCAACTAATCACCCCTGATTTGACGATACTTGACTCAGCTTGCAGCGGTGTTTTCACTCGTCAAGACCCCAACACATTTATATATTTATTTTAAATCAAGACTCATCCACTCAGGAAAACCTGTCTTTGTTCAAGAATGCGCGCAGGATTTAGATGAGGTGCATATTCCAGTAGGTAGCACACCGAGTGGTCTCCTCTTTTATAACTCGGCTATATTCAACTTTTAATTCAGCAACTTCATCAATTCCTTACTAACAACGTTTTAAAAATTTACGGGTGACAGTCCTCGGTTGAATTTCAACATTATATAAATAGAGGGAGGCAACATTCCCAGGTTTTTCCATAAACATTTTATTTCTTGATTGGATCTATAGATTCCCCGTTGCCATGGAAATCGAAGTTTCTGCAGCTGTAGTCTAGTTTCTCTGATAATCGCTTTTTATCTTTACTGAGAAAATAATTTTCAGTTTGACGCCATAATTCCTTGAAGTTTTTCAAAATTATGTAAAACATTGATCACTCAAATTGATTTGGAGTAAGTCATTATCATCACCTTTTATTTATAAAGATATTAATTCACTTGAACAATCTTCAAACTACATACCTGCAGTTGTAATTTACCATCATCTGCGGATCAAACTTTGAGAGACGATGATCCAATTAAAATCACTATGTTTCTTACTTCTTTGGTAAAGAGACAAGATCTTAGGATATATATATATATATATATATATATATATATATATATATATATATATATATATATATGGTACAGGTTCTATTTTGACTGCGCAACGTAAAGTTCGGTTCCATTTTTTCATTTGATTTGGGGGCGATTTAAAATCCCCTCACGAAATTTCGTGTCGAGTATCAACTCGTCATTTGTTGATGAATGGCTTCAATCAACCGAACCAAAGCATCTTCAGGGAAATGAATGAAGAAAATGCTTTCATTGTGCCATTATCAAGCCTTCATTATGGTGGGGAAGTCCCCAAATGCGGGGCTTCCAATGATGAATCGTCTCTCGCCTACATTCTGTAGCGATTTTTTATTCAGAAAGAAAACCGTAAAAGAGAGGAAGAAAGAGAGATGTCGAGTTGAGATTTTACGTAAATGACATAAGAAATATTTGACATTGTAACTATTACAATGGTAGATGGAATGAGTGAGAAATCAGCACATTCTTGCCCAAATCTATTCACAAACCCCATTTCCAAATATACATTTCCCCTAAGTACGACGAAAACATACTAGATACAACGAAATACAAATAATTACAATATACAAAACACAGAAAACATAGGTATAAGTTACACCACAATTAAGATCAAATCCACATATCTCACGAACATTTTCTTTACACAAAATCACATAGAGCATATACAATACTAATTTAAACATATTAATACATATTATACAGATACACAACAAACACCACCCACCCCAGCAATACATAACAAACTAAAACGCAACAAGATACCCTCATACTCATGTAGCTGCACTCAGAATCATAGTGAAAATAACTAAGAAGTCACTGAAGCCCTTGCAAATGGACACAACCTTGTGTGTGTTTGTGATATATTTCGGTCCTGAATTACCTGTGTTTGTCGACCTATGAGGAAGTTTGCATAACATTTTTTATAAGGTGTTGTTTAGTATTTTGTTGATGAGAATGTGCCTGGTTACAGTCTCTAAGGCTTTATATATTTTATTGTCATTACTGTCCTGCGTGATAGTGTGTTAGGTGAACCTATTTTGTATAAGCTGGACGAAGTTAGTGAATAGAGTGCAGGAATTAAGCCTCGGAAAAAGGTGTTTGATATAGCATAGGCCACCAGGGTGACAAAGAGAGTCTTCTGTACCATCCATACCCCAGCGTCCGCAAGATCTATTTCGATTGTATATATTAAGATTATGAAAGAAGAAACAAATGTAAATATGGTGTTGTGGAAGATACAAAGTCGGTAGTTTATTTGAGTATGTAACCGATTAGCATATATGTAAGTGCTTCTTCGTGTTCTGAGATGTCTGAAAAAAGGAAGGCAGCTGAATTAAATGTTATAGGAGACGAAGTGCTAAAAAAATGGCAGTGGTTGCGTAATGGAATTGATCTGATGTATTTCCAGGCATTTGATAGTAGAACAATCCCTAAGGTTGTGATAGTACCTTGGTATTGGGAGAAATATGTATGGAAGAACTACAAACGAATAAGTCATTTAAGTGGTGAAGCAAACATGTATAAAAAAGCGCTTATTGGACGTGTAAAAATGATAATTAACGAATTGATAGGGAATGTTCAAAGTGAATGTAGAGCAAAATGGGGTGTTTTTTTGCGATTCAAAACTTTGTGCTGACAAATCAAGGCGAAGGAGGTTTGATGTCTAGGCATGATTTAGGAATCTGGAGAAAACCTATGTTGTATCGAAGGGAGAGTAGGTGGAGAATAAACGAAGTCGTCGGAGGCATATATGCCGTGAGAAGAGATCTGAATGAGGTGGTGAGTCTGTGTGTTCTGAGGTGTCACTAACAAACTACAAGTGATGACAAAAATGTTTTAGACTGTAAATTGTATTGAAAAACAATTGAAAGATAGCAAAAGTGTGAGAATGTTTAATAAAAAAAATATAAGTGGATGATATCGGGTTTAATAGTGTGGATAGAGGAAGTTTGGGGAGAGACGTGTGTGGAGTTGGTGGCGGGGCTGAGGGTTGTAGGATGTAGTACCCTAAGTGGATGAGATGTTACAACATATTACACCGCACTGATATGAATGGAAAATGATGTGGCAGAAATAGTACTTTTTGCTTGAAATAGTGTATGAAGGGGGAAGGGATAGAATACTACTGAAAGGGGGCGAATGGTTTATTATTTTGATTACTAATCAAACCGTCACTCTATTTAACGTGAGGATCCCTAACTGTATAATAAACAAGCACTTAGATCAGGGCGACAACTTCTGCCTAGTCCTTGGCAACCAAGGAGCAGGTCTAGTTAGGGGGATAAAGGAAGCAAGAATGAAATTAAAGTTATGTACTTATTTTATCCGGCAATCACGTGTTCAATCCACTTATGTGGCCCAAGGGAGAGCCATCAGTTCAACTTTAGAGAAATGTGGACTTTAAACCACTTAGGAGAATTCCCAGAAACCTATTAATGATGTGTTGTGTGCGGATGTACGCAAAAAATGAGATACAGCAGTGTGAGAATTATTATTATTCTGAGAGCTACCAAAGCCTCCCTCTAGGGTGCTAAAACAACTACTAAATTGATTCCATAAAAAATACCAAAATGGTACTGAAAGGAGGTAAAGGCAGCCATGAAGAAAGTGAAGGGCTAATAGTAAACCCAGATGAATAAGAAATATTAGAAGATGAGAAAAAGCTACTGTTTTAAGAATGCATTCACACGGGACTTAAATGAAGAAATATCCCTTGAGTGTACAATCTCGTTGGGTAAAACATTCCACGTTTTAATTAACAAAAAATGGTATAAAACACCGTGAAAACTGTGTCGTAAGAGAATTCATAAAATTCATAGCCAAGTCATTAAGATTAAGAGCAAACCTTATCACGCAAACTGGATTAAAAGAATGAGATAGCGCTGCCTGCAACAGATACTGAAGAGTATTAAATACCTTGAAGAAAATACTAAGGGCACCATCCAGACGCTGATGATCCAAATCAAGGGACAGAGCTGGTGATATAAACTTAATTTAGTTCAACGCTCTGTCCAACAACTTGAGATGGAATTAGCAGAAGATATCCAAACAGGAGCACAATATTCAAAATGAGGCAGAATGAAGGCAAAAAAGACCTAATAACTGTAGAGTGACAAGCAAAAGTTTTGTAACACTTACGAAGTAATCCAGTCTTCTGTGAAATTGAAGAGGACAAGAAGTGAATGTGTTTCTCAAAAGTTAGCTTCGAGTCAAGAATTACTTCAAGAAGACGTAAATCATCTACTTTTTCAATAGGTTCACCTGAGATGTACAAACTTGGATGAGCTGGATCCACCGTACGGGATCTAGTAATGGTAATAGAATGCGTCTTACTAGCATTAAGCTTCATGCCCCAAAGTTTACACCAAGAGGTAATCTTGGCTAAATCCATATTTATAGATGCTGCAACTTCTCCTCTGTTACATGTAGACCAAATTGTGGAGTACAAAGTTGTCATCGGCATACGATATCAGTTTATTTTCAAGGTTAATGCCCAATTCAGAGGTGAGAATTATAAAAAACAAGGGACCAAGAACGCATTCTTGTGGAATGCTTGAGATCACAGGCACAGAAGCAGAATAGGTCCCATCAACAGAAACATGCTGGGACCTATTTGTCAAAAAGTTCTTAAAAAATATTGAGAAGGCTTCCATTAATACCATAAAGTTGCAGTTTATAAATTAGAGCCTTATTATTAACAATGTCAAAGGCTGAGCTGAAATCAATAGCTACAACACGGGACTCATGCCCACGGTCCAAAGAGGACTGAAGGTCATGGGTCAGAGTTAGGAGTGCATCGCAAGTTCCCAAACTCTTGCAGAACCCAAATTGTGAATCAGGTATCACACCAATTTTGTCACAATACAGGCTCAATCATTTAGCAAGGAGCCTCTCAAATACCTTAGATAAGATAGGTGTGATTGGGATAGTACGGTATTCAGATGATAAAGTTGAAGAAATTGCTCCCTCTGGAATGGGAGTAATGTCGGCTTTACGCCAACAAGAAGGAAAAGAACCGATCTTCAGAAGCAACCTAAAAACAACAACCAATTTAGGTGCCAAAATGGGGGCGATCTTCTTGAAAAAAAGGGGGAAAAAGCCATCCGGGTCCGTCCCATCATAAGTATCTAGATCAAGAAGGTACTTTTAAGATCAGTTGATTTAAAGCCAACTGATTTTAACTTAGGAAAGTGGAAAAAGTCAAGGAAATCGACAACTCCTGATCTCTCTGTTTGTTTATAAAAGTATTAGAGAGAAAATTAGCTTTTTTTAAAGGCTCAAAAGACATGGAGCCATTGGGTTCACGTAGTGGAGGCATACTCGAGTCCATACCAAATAATGAAGCTTTAAGAGAGCTCCACCATTTGTGTGGCTGAGTAGCTCCAGCAAGAACATCCTGTAAATGAGAATTATAAGCAGCTTCGGCAGCATTATAATTCTATGAGCCTCAACTCTAAGACCGACATAATTATCCCAAAGAAACTGGCTTCGATTGCGTCTCCACAAGTGGTAAGCAGCCTGTTTGTCATCAAAGGCACGCTTGCAATCATCGTCAAAACAAGCTTTATCTTTGACACGGGATTTAATTATTTTGGATGGAACTCTTCTATGTAGAATATTAAGAAGACAAGCATTCAGAGCTAATATTGGGTCATTTAATTATTTTGAATGGAACCCTTCTATGTAGAATATTAAGAAGACAAGCATTCAGAGCTAATATTGGGTCGCTAGAATTAAAAATAGTCTTTCACTGAATACGGTCAACTTCTATGCATACATTGTCCCAATTGACACTAGATTTGAGATATACCTGACGGGAGATGGTTATGTCAGTAACAGTGAATTGAAGACAAATTTTGCAATGGTTGGCATTATGATCAGATGTACCTATGGGAGCGAGAACAAAAGCCTCGACAACTCCTGGTATGTCAGTCAAGACAATGTCTAGGCAGTTCCCAGAATTGTGTGTATGACCCTGAATCAGCTGTTCACAACCAGACAAGTTAAAGAAACCCAGAGATGAAAGATCATTCGATTGGTTGGTGATACAGAACCCAACCAATCTTGATGATAATCGTTTGAGGCACCAACAAAAATGAAGGATGCCTTTACATCAATAGACTGTATTGAGGCCATGGCAGTAAGAAGCCAGTCATGCAAGTCGTTGTTGGTATCAGGGCTTCTATAAAGTCTAAAAATGTAATGGTTATGATATTTGTTGGAGACTTTTACAAATTGTATCTCATGGCAGTGACAGCCAAAATCTGGTTAAGTGTTGTGCACTATAACCAGATCTAATGTAAACAAACATACCAGGGGCTCGAGGAAAAGAGTCCTTTGTATATGAGCAGGCTTATTAAAATTTGGTATAAGCAGCTCTGAAGTATTTCTATGGTTGGAAACCAGAGTTTCAGAACAGAAATTTATGTCATGACTGGTAGCAGCCATCGTAGGATTTTTGAGATTCTCATGAAGTCCACGGATATTAGAATATAGTATACGGCAACTTTTAGCAAGCTGCCTCCGTGAACTAGGATTTAACTCAACATCACCAGCCAATAGGACGAGTAAAAGTAAAATTAAGGTTTGGTGAAGGTAAATGAAATGGAAATAAAAGGTCTAATCAGATAGAGCAATCACATCTGAGCAGGGTAAACAATAATCCTATAAGGACGCCATATCCAAAGGGAATCAGTAGCAGTGGATTTATAACGAAGAAAAAAAAGAGGATCAAAGAAAAGGATAACCTCCTGGAAAATCCATCAGACAATCTTTTATTATCCATCAGCCTGCTTAAACCACCTTAAGGAAAAAACAGGAGATTGTAAGACAGAACAGGAAAGAGAAGTAAAGAATGCTCTACAACACCAAAACAGCAGGGATGGATGAAACAAGAGTACTGGAAGACCTTGGTGCAAAGGCTATGGCACCACCCCAGAATAGATAATGTGGATATAGAAGTAGAAAGGGTGGAAATATTAACTTTGAAGGTGCAAATCAGGTACTGAATCAGGGTTTGGTAACTATGGCAGTTTAAAATGTGAAAGCCGATTAAGTTGATGGTATAGTAGTCGAGATTCTAGAGCATATCAGTGCTCGTCGAATGGAAGAATGTTGTAGTAATTATCACCTTATAGGCAGAAAGGTGAGGGCTAGAAATCCAGGGAACTCTGTTGTTGGCAATTTATATTATGGAAAGTATCTAATTTCGGGTGATAGGGGATAAACAAAGTAGGGGCTCTCGTTAAGTGTTTGTTTAGAAACAGCTAGTTTAATATACGTGTGAAAAAGAGTTGAGGTGTATAAGGAATTGGAGAAAGTGTATGCTCGTATTGCTAAGAAGTATCAAGGCACGTACGTAGTCAAATGAGCTATGCAACATGGATTATAGTGGAAATTTATTGTGCGGATGATGACGGGTGGATAATGAAACTAGTGGTGCGAGATTCTCACTCAGCCATGATTGGCAAGAGGGCCCTACAGCATCGAATTCTTTAGACCTGCTCTCGCTGATTTGGGCTCAAGTGCCCGAGTGTTATTCCCTACCCCAAGAAATCCCAAGGGTCCTTAGAACATGATAACCCCGTGCCCTTTGTGTTGTTTTTTTAAATTTGCTTCTAGTATTTTTGAGGTATAGTAGGGGAGAAAGATCCAACCCCGATTATTAGCTCAATGGGGCGAGGGAAACTCAGATAGATTGAAAAGTTAATTTTATCATTATAATATTAGGAACAGTAGTAGAAGGTTTAGTAGTTAAAAAAAAATATTTCAATTTACTTCACTTCGCCCACTTGCTATATTTTGCTCTCCTTCCATCAAAGCAACGAGGAGCTATGAGCGATTGGAACTCGGCGGAAAACGGGCTTTAATCTGAAGAGTTCCATTAGAGCATTTTGAAATGCAATCGCCCAAAGCTTTGGCCCAAAGTCGTCTTCGCTCCGAGTTTTATCCTTCTCAACGATGACCCAAAGCAATGAAGAATTCTGCCTGACGAAGATTCGTTTCGAACGGGAAGCCATAATAGCGTCGCTTTTGACGAGATGTCTCCGTCTCCGTCTAGGATTTGAAGAGTCCCTAAGCCAACATTAGGGACAGACATGGCTTAAAATAATGGTTTCTATGTTTATTTTTTCGTATTTCTGCCCTTTAGTGATTCGTATATATCCATTGGTATCTCGTTATCCCTCACCTGCTCGAAAAGTGTAAGGCATTTTGAACGTTCCAAACAGCCTTATATGGGAATATCAATGAGATCGTATCTTTTATCAGTGATACTCCAAGGAGTTAGGTCCAAAAAGCATAATGCTCTTTTATGGTTCACTTTAATATTAGTATGCATTATAGTGCATTTATTTGATTTTTATCGAGGTAAATTGTTTCCAAAGTATTTATTTTATTTTTGAAAAATCAATACGGTGAAATAATAAACCTACACCAGGCGTAAACCTGCGAATTAAAGACACACAGCCACCATGATTAAAAGTGTGGATTGAGGTTTTTACGACTAGAGCAAAATAGTCAATACCGTATTGATTATTTAACATGGGTTGAAAAGTAACAAATAATCTAACTTTTTCCTGTTTTTCTCTTTCCATTTCCATTTACCTTTCTCTTTCCCTTTCTATATCCTTTTCTCTATGCCCTTCTCTTTCCATTACTCTCTTCCTTTCTCTGTCCCTTATTATATCTCTTCCTCTTCCCTTTCTCTTTCTGCAATTCTTGCCAATAGGAACACTACTCTAAGGAGTCACTCGCTCACTACTTCTTATCCTAACTAAAACTGCAAACATGAACTCATCTCTTTAAATAATCCTTTACCAATCGTCGATTGCCGATTTTCGATGTATTTTAGACTTATTTATCCTTTTTGATTATTAAAATGTCTCAAAGATGGTTCTTTGCTGACATTTGACCAAAAAGTCCAGGTTGTCGAAGCCTCCTCTTCATACTGTTGTGGAGACGTTTGCTTCTTCGGCGCTGTTTAATTGCTTCGCTATTTCTGGAATAATAAGGCGGTGATTTCAGAAAGATGTCACTCTAATTAAATTACCTAGTGAATTTGTGTTTTCATGGTGTTGTCCTGTCTGTTTTCTATCCTGTAAGATACACTCTACAAACCTCTTGTTAGCATTCCATAATGTGCTGACCGTATTTTAAGTTTATCTATATTTTTTTATATGACATTTCTTTGCTACAAAAGTTACGAAGCGTTGCCGTTCCCAAATTGATTTTGAGCACTCGCGAGGAATATTGATCATATATAAGGATGATAAGGTGTTTGAAGCCTACATTTTTAAAAAATGTATGAGGACGATAGAACAAAGTTGGAAAGTAAACGTTAGTGAAATTTGCTCAGGAGTTTTATTTATCCAATGTTTAGAATCTTATCGATAGAATTATAAATATATATTTTAACAATTAATATATATATATATATATATATATATATATATATATATATATATATATATCTCAAAGTAGCGCAAGAGAATGATGAAAATTAATCCATTAAACCACATCGAAAGAAAGAGAAAACGGAATAATATTATTATTCATAATAATAATATTCCGTTTTCTCTTTCAATGTGGTTTAATGGATTCATATATGTACAAGGTGAAGCTAAACTCAAAACTCTCATTTTTGCCTTTACCAGAGTGATTCATATCTTCTCCCCTGTGACAGATTGAGCGAAACGAATTTTTAATGGGATCGCCCGGGTGTTAGAGAGTCCTGTTGGCTTTCTGTGACGTCACCTGATGTCATTCTCTTAAACGCCTCTGTGGTTGGCAGCACTGGATCCGCCACACACTCTCATCTACGACTCACGCTAAACGTATGATGAATACAAGAATTTATTCTTCAAAGAAATAATAATAATATTATTTTGAAACAAGTACCACCAATTATTTGTCTATATATTCACTTATATTCACAACTTATATTTGACAAAATTAAACGCGTTTGATCGTAAAACAATAATCAAACCTTTCATAATTAAAGTTTTTAGAAATGTTGCACATAGTGTATAGGGTACACTTGCTAGCAAATATAGAATTAAATGAAATTATTCATACCTTCTAATCCCTTATTAATTGTTTATAGTGAAAGAATAATGAACAATTAAAATTTCTCTGTAATTAGGACTAAAAGAATGGATGGAGAAGATAAAGTTAAAATCCGATCAAAAAGTTTTCTTCTTTTTATTTTCAGAATTAGGATTAAGTCTTGTTAAGATTTCGCCTAGTTGTATTCTTTAGTGTTTTCGCTGCTCTTGTCCAACAGCTTACTCTTTTTTCGTTCTTAGATTTATTTACATGGTTAAACATTGATTCGATGGATATGTGATAAACATATTTTTTATAAATTTTTAATGCAAAATATGTTAGAAGTATTAAAAAAGAGTTTGGGAATCTTTGAAAAAGAGATAGAAGTTCGCTTGCCTAACGCCAGTGAAAACAATAAAAGGAAAGCTGCAAAATGCAATCACTTTGTAGGCGTTTTAACACACTTTCATAAAATATAACTAATCATAATGTTAAAATAAAATATAATTGTGCTCGATATATATATATATATATATATATATATATATATATATATATATATATATATATATATATATATATATCGTTATGTGGCGTTTTCGGACAAAAAACTTTGATTACAGCAACTCATCACGTTCCCTTGCTTCTCAGTATTGAGGCATGTGTTGTTTGGCAATGTCAATCACCTAGCGATTTCTAAGTCACCCTAAAAGGGGTTTGTTATAGATTAAAAATTAGGAAGAAGTTTTATGTAAATATTGAGATTTTTTTATATGACGGATTAGGATTTGTCACGTGTAAAATCATGGAAGATATTAACCTACACTGGTTGAAGTATTTATTCAGCAATTTTGATAATTTTTCGATATGCCTTTTCTTCAGATCGTTGATTCATTATACTTCTCTGCTATTGTCAATCTGTTTAACTTGACTCACAAGATTACATGAAGATTAAATCAAATGGGAGATTTAGGCAACGAATCATGCCATTATTTCGGATTTACAGCTTTGCGAACATTTTAGCGAGGAAATAGAAGATTTTCATTCTCAGTCATTCGGCGCACACTGATGCTAAAATTCAATTGATAATGAAGTCAGACAGCTCTAAGACGAATCGTTAAAAAAATTAGGTTAACTACCTAGTTTCTGTGAGTGGTATTTCCACAATGGAAATTAAACCAATATTCAGTTAAATAATATGATACTACACTACATTCGAACAATTAAGATAATGTAGCTCTTCAGACTTGTGTTGATTCATATCGGTTTTCTGCACCACAAAATCTGTTTAGCATTGATGAAACATAGAATGTCGCCTTCATTTGGAACAAAATATGAATTGCAAGTTTGTTAAATATTAGTTGCTGCTCTCAGTCAGGCAATTGAATTTCATATAGAGGGGTGTAGGAGAAGAAAGAAAAAAAAATAAAGAAAGAAAGTAGCGTAGGCAAGTTTGCGAACAGCTTCATGTGTCGTCGGACCACTGTTTGCGAACGGCGAATCCACTGCTCCATCGAGTCTCAAAAAATACTCATTCAAGTGAAGCTTTTAAACCACTTGCTTGCACTTTTCGGAACCTACAGTATATAACGATGGTGTTTAAACTAAGATGTAACAATAGAATAAACGTGCTTTCATTTGTTGTGAAAACGGAATCAAGCAAAGCAAAGCTTACCTTAACTCACGGAAGCAATTAATGTTAGGTTAAGTACTAGAAAATATGCATAACTCGCTTAGACTTTGCTTTGTTTTATTACATTTTCACAACAAATAAGAGCCAATTTCTTTCTTGATACATTTAATAAGTTTAAATAACATCGGTTATACTATTTCAGGATTGGGAATTAAACCGAACATTTAATGAATTGGAAATTGACTATTTTGTGTCCACGTTTAGGGTGACACAACTTTGTAAGCACCAATACCACTGCTTAAACTGAAATGTATGACAGTAGGACCTATTTTCTTTTGTTTTGTTCACCAATGTTAATAAAGCGCCAAGTTAAATCTCTTTCATTGCAATCCTTCAAAATAGAAAGCAGAGATTCAAGTTCCTGAAATTTCAATCCAGGCAGTCAATGGCCTGATTGAATACTCGGATTAATTTATGAGGACATTGAATGTATAATCATTATTCTGGAGGTTGCAAGGAAAGGGGTTGTATTTAACGTTTTATTAACATACAGAAAAAATATTTAACTAAACGATATTAATTGATTATGCAAAATAATGTGGTAATACATAAAAGATAGAAGTATACAATTCAACGGAAAATGCTGAGAACTAATATAATATTATAGCACTAAATATACCCCTTAACTTTAGGCACTGTGATTAGAATTTAATTATATAGGATTCGATAAATATGCATTTCAACGTGTGGTAAGGTTAGTAATAATATCGAGCGGTATGAATTAAATGATCATTGAGTTTGGTGAAGTTATAAGCGAAATGCATATGAAACTTACCGAGCAATGGGGAAGTAGGCTTTGAGGAATCGAGCCGGATGCCTCTCTTGGGGCAACCGCTACTGGACTTCTCGGCATTTGTAAATAGTGGTTAAGTACTATGACTTGCCGCTCTGTCTCTAGATAAGTTGGTTTACCTGTGCCCAAATTGAGGGAGTCTGGCTTGTCTTATGTCTGGAGATGAATGGCTTTCTCAGAGCAAGTTGCTTCCGCTAGCCATGAAGGGAGAGCCAGAAACTGGTTAAGAATTCTCTCTGGTCGCAAGCGCAATAGACTTATTATCTGCATGCGAGGTTATCGGGGGGGGTGCACCAAATAAATACAGTTGCAACCAATTTTAATGAATTGGTCGGATATATATGATATATATATATATATATATATATATATATATATATATATATATATATATATATATATATATATATATATATATATATATATATATATATATATATATATATATATATACAAGGGGTGGTCAATAGGTTTTGCGAATCGGTAGGGCAAAACAGAGGAGGAGGGATGGCTGTTTGTGAGGGTGTTAGGAAAAGTTATGACAAGTCAGAACCTGCAGCCGCACTTTCCTGCCTCGTCTATTTAAGAAGCAGTAGCTGATCGCAGATCATCAGTCACAATTTTTTCAACAATGGAGAAGGTTGAGCACAGCACATTGATCAAATTTTTACCAAGGAAGGCAAGACTACAAAAGAGATCCATGAACGCAGGGTTGCAGTGTACACTGACACCGCCCCTTCCTATGCAACCATTGCTCGCTGGAATAGGGAGTTCCGCCATGGTCGTGAGTCCCTTGAAGATGACCCCCGTCCAGGACGCCCATCAGACGTGACCAACGAGGACAATGTGGCCCGTGTGGAGAGGATCATCCTCTAAAATCGACGGGTGAAGGTCGAAGAAATTGAGCGAGAACTTGGAATATCACATGGAAGTGTTATCAACATCATCCACGGCAATTTGGCTATGACCAAGGTCTCTGCCCGTTAGGTCCCTAGAAACCTCACGCCCCATGATAGACTTCAACGTCGTCAAAGTCCACAAGGCCAGAGTTGCACAAGCTGCCCTGCGCGAGTGTGGATTCGAGGAGCTCAACCAATCCCCCTGCAGTCCAGATCTGGCCCCTAGCGACTACTTTTTATTCCGCCAGCTCAAGGCTGCACTGCGTGGATGCCGGTTTGGGGACTATGAAGATGTCCAGCTCGCCGTCCAGGAGTGGATTGAACAGCAGTCGGAGGATTTCTGGTTGTCGGAAATTCGAAGTCTCAGGGATAAGTGGCGCAAGTGCATTGATGTCGATCGTAGTTATATTGAAAAATAATATAACACTGTTTCTCATATCTCGTTTCGTTATATCCAAATTGCAAAACCTATTGGCCGCACCTCGTATATATATATATATATATATATATATATATATATATATATATATATATATATATATATATATATATATATATATATATATATTGACAGCCCTTCGTATATAGGGGTTGGAGAAAATAATTGGACCAGTAGAAATTTAGCACCAATATTACGAATATTCATCCCAACTTTATTGTGAGTGTTTTCTTTTTATTTTTAGATGCATAGTTTTATTTATCAACTTTAATGATTATTTGTATTTCTTTTTCAGATCGTGGTATAGCTGCTAAGTTGTGTGACCTCACTGAGTTCACAAAAGGGCAAATTATTGGATCACGAATTGCAGGAGCTTCCGTCACCAGAATTCAAGAAGCAGGGCAAAACCTCCAGCAGTACAAATAATTCTGGCAGGACTTCGAAGTTCACCTGAAGAGCTCGACGAGTGTTGAAACGCATTGTGATGAAAAATCCCATAAGAGCTACCCCTAAAGTGACTGCAGAGTTGAATCAACATCTCACAGGCTAAGTTTCGACTAAAGCTGTTTGCCGTGAGCTCAATAAAGCCGGATATTATGGAAAAGCCGCCATCAAGAAACCTTTGCTTTCTCATCAAAACATTCAGAAAAGGCTGAACTGGTGTAGAGATCAAAAGGGCTGGTTGACAGACCAATGGAAGCAAGTAATATTCTCCGATGAGTCGATTTTTTCTCTTTTTCCCATTGCAGAGCGAGTTTATATGTGGAGGCACCCAGAGTAAGCATTTAATCCTGACCTCCTTCTTCCTACAGTGAAGCACGGAGGAGGTTCAGTGGTAGTTTGGGTAGCCATATCTTGGAATTTTCTTGGTTCAATCCTTGCCCTCTATGGTAAGATCAAAAGCAACGATAATCTGAATATTTTGGAAGATCAAGTCGATTCCATGGTGCAGATATTATTCCCTGATAGTGAGTGATTTATTCAAGATAACAATGCTCCAATACAAACCGCTCATGTGGTTAAGATTTGGTATGAATAGCATAGGCGTGAGCTACAGCACATGAAGTGGCCTCCACAATCTCCAGATCTTAATATTATGGAGAATTTGTGCTGCGTCTTGGAGCGACAAGAAATAAGTCGTTAGCCTCCACCGGCGTAACTGAAACAGCTGAAGCTGGTATTGTAAAATAGATGGCTGAAGATTCCTCTCACTGAAGTCAGGAAGCTGTATGAATCAATTCCAAGACCCATCGATGCTGTTCAGAAAGCCAAAGGAGGACCAACTCCGTATTAAATAAATAGTCATTAAATTTAACACGTGATCCAATTATTTTGTCCAACCCCTATATATATATATATATATATATATATATATATATATATATATATATATATATATATATATATATATATATACACTATAATTTCTTAATAACCTAAACACAAAAAATTACATTTAATAGTTTATTAAGAAAAATTTCCTTGATTATATTTGAACTAAAGGCCACCTGCCAATTTTATTGATTTCTTATCAATTCAAGTAATTCAAAACCTAAAAGAGATTGTTAATTTTTGCCGGTTATTGAGTCAAGACTACGGGCACCGAGTCCAATTTGAACAGGTATCTGGCTAGTTCATCTGAGGCCTTGTTTTCTATGTGTGCATTCAGTACTCGTCATTTATACAAAAAGGTCGCTGAAGATGGCAAAGAAAACAAAGTTGGCCAAGAAGACTAGAAGGGACACTATTCGCTTATATAAACAAGGGAAGGGCTAGCAAAAAACAACGAAAAAACAAGTTGATTTCTTCGAAAAAACCATTGCAACCATCGCACGAGAGTATGAAGCTACAGGTATAGCGGAATCGCTAGGTGGAAGATAAAGAAATATGTTGCTTTCCCCAAGCTACTCGTACCATTGTCTTCCTTAGGAGAAAAATGTAGAAATTCCATCGCTTAACCACCAAAGAACTACAGAATGACCATTCAGCGCAGGCAACTATCTGCCATTAGCTAGGACAGGGTGTATTCTCCACTGCTGACCGTTAAACATAAGCAGAATCGTTTACAGTACACAACACGCCATTTAGATAAGCTAGTGAACTACTGAGAATAGGTTCTCTGCAACAACGAAACGAAATTGGAGTTTTTCATGGTAGCAGACCAGCGATAAGTTTGAAGAAGGAACTTCGAAGCTTATAAAGAAAAGAAAACTGCAGTGTCGAGCTGGGTGATTGATCCACCATGTACTGAGTGTGTTTTTCTTCATCTAGAAATAAAAACTTCGTTATGTAGATAGAACCATGGATTCCCTCTACTACCATGAAATAGTAGCAAAATACGTTGTGTATTCAATAAAGATTTGAAAGAAGAAGTGGCTGAAGATGAAGGCAGATTGCAATGGGCATCGCACTCAACTGACCTAAATCTCATTAAAAGTCTGTGGGGGAATTTGAAAAAAGGCCGTTAACCTTGACAAGCCCCCAAACCTAACTGAATTATAAAGAACAAAGAGAGCATACGATTAACGGAGAGAGTGAAAAAGATTGGCGGTTCTCTCTCAAACTATAGATAAGTTGTTTAGAAGGACTGGAAGGATGAAAGACGAATAAAAGTTAGAAAAAAATAGAGACCATAGTTCGGATTCTACGTTAAGCAGTAGGTTCAAATATGGAATATTCCATTTTTTTTCTTCTCTTCTCCCTGCTTGAAGGAAAAATTTCTACTTAGATCAAGTTATTCTCTCCTACTAATTTCTCTTTTCCCCCCTGTTTCTTCTTCTCCAATCCATCTATGGTATCCCGGCGTAACCTTTCCTTCAGTCCTAGCAAACACGGTGTAACCTGGGGTAGAAGCACGTTGGTGGGCCTAGAGGGGGCGCCAGGGGGTTCCTTCCCCTTCCTCCCCTGACGGCAGGGTTACTAAATTGATCCGTTTTGGGAGAAAATTGTCCTTTTTTAAGCTCTGGACCCACGGTTTATTATTTCAGACGACGAATATTAGGAACCAGAGACACCACATTTCAAATTAATTACCAGCATAACTTATGTGCACATATGATAGTACAGGGTGTCCACAAAGTCTGGGTACACAGGAATTTTAATATTTTATTTATTTATTATGTTAAAATAACATAAATAAATAAAATATTAAAATTCCTGTGTACCCAGACTTTGTGGACACCCTGTATATGTTTTGTTGTCTTGCCTGCCCATTTTATTGATATATCTACATATTATAGGCTAATAACGCTAGCAAAATAAACGTAGTTTAAAACTATGTTGTATGGGTCTTCTAATTTGGCTCAAGGTCTGCTTAATTTTTATTTCAGGTGCTTAGAACTTAAGTTCTTAGACAAAATTTGAACAGTCAAACATAGCCATTCTAACTATCTACTGATCCTACGATAGAATTCGAGGAGCCAAGATAAAAAGCTACCATGATTTGTTCATTATTTTCGTCTTAATGTTCGCAGTCGTTTTTCCACTATGTCCTGGTTTACGGCCGAGTAAGGATGTACGTTGATTCGTACATGAGTTAATCCGTTCCACTTTTCTCTAAGAGTGCTCTAATTTAATTCTTTGACCAGGAAGGTTTCGTATTATGATATATCTATTGCCAATGCTGCGTTCGAGGATCTAATTAAACAACTCCGACAAAATATACTTTTAATTACATAAAAGAATGAAATATTAAATCTTCAAATACACTAATTAAACCTTTAAATATTAAACCTTTAAATGCACTAATTCTATAGTAAGAGGGTCTAATAAAAATTAACACTACAAATAAGTAATACGAGATGGTTGATGCAAAAATCACTTCTAATACACGAGATTTAAGGTCAATTAATACGAGTTCTTAAGTCATTTGAAATTGAAATAGTTTGGATACGACTACAGATTGAAATGGTTTTGTTACGAATACACGTTTGCACGGAATGGGAAATAACAAAATTATTTTTTTTTTTGTATTCGTTTTACCTTCAACTCGGTGTGTGTCGACAGTTGGGTGACCTTGAAAGTAGGCTGCCTCGATGAGTTAATCTATTCGAGTTTGACTGCGGACGTCCTCGCTGAGGCGAGGCGGGTTGGGAAAACAGTTGACTCTGCTCACGGGGTTGTTGAGGCGAGTGAAAGTGCTTTTCTCGAATCGAAGATGTATGTGTGGGGATCTTGGATGAATGGAAATTATTCGGATCCCTGAGTTACCAATTATAGCTTCTCGACGATGAGACTTAACCAGGATGTGAATCTCTTCTCGAATAGGAATTCACTTTGGTCTTCCTCAATGGTGAGGGATATCTCTATGCTTTTTCAGAAAACTGAGATACATGATTTTCTATGGACGAGAATGGTAGGAGAGTTGGTCTCGATACCACGGGTCTGCTCTTCTAAGCAGCCAAAGGAATAGCCTCGGGATGGTAAGTCCCGCTTGGATCCAACTATCTTCTTTATTCCCTGTTTGACTCAGGGACTCGTCTTCTTCTCTCGATGGCTATACGAATTCTCTTCCAAGTTTCTCAATATCAAAATATATACGTCGATTATCCACTAGGGTGGGGGGGAGCCGAGGGAGTTTAGGAGTCGTGAACCCTCAATAACCAACAGTTATGCCCCTCTCCTTGGGCATAAATTTTCAAAGATTTGACACTTCGCCCCTTCATGTTTACGCATGGGGAAGGTGAGATTTCTTCCATTTGGCGAAAAGTAGACATAAGCAGTCGGAGGGGATAGTGAGCTTGTTCATAGATTTTCTGCCGACGAAGCCATAGGCAGCAAGATTTTCATTATAAAGGCTCTCACACTATCCTATGGTTATATTAACGGACTAAGGGAGCAGGCCTTGTTTACTTTACTACGGGATGAAAGTTTACACCACCATTCTCGTAAATTACGAAATCTGCTGACCGAAATCCTTCTTTGCGTGCGACTTCGAAGGATCTTTGGCAGCGGGGAAGGGGGGGGGGACGTCTTAACATATGCGAAGCGTAACGGTTGATGCTGTATAAAAAAAATTCGCGTCTGCTTCTTCTCTTTATATTCATTCCTCCACACTACTTTACACAAGACAATTCACTTTTCCCTAATGAATTATTCCAATCGCAAAATCGCAAATACCAAGCCCTCCTTGCTAGAGCTAGCAACACATTGTTTAGATTTTTCTGGATTCGCATGATGGGCTAGGTCTTTGTAAACAAAGATTCTCACAGTGCTTTCTCAGGCAAACTCTAATTAGCTCGATTAATATTTATGCTCTCAGTCTGTCTGAATGCAAGGAATATCCAGTAGTGTGTTTGCAGCTATGTTTTAAACTGCAATTTCCATTTAATTGTCAATTTCGTCATTAAATACTGCATCAAATAAGAAAATAGTTAGCGCCATTACAGTTCCTTAAAAACGTTTGATAAGCATTTACTCTGGCACAAAACATAAATATACTAATTATTCACTCGCAAATAAGCAATATAACGAGTGTGTAATGTAGCAACAATGGAATGAACCATTAATTAATCTGCGTCCTACCTATGGTAGGAAATAGTGAAATCAAAAGCAGGCACTAGCTCTCATTAAAAAAAAAACAGCCACAAGCACTCAGGCCAGGCTTTCATCCACACAAAGTGATCTTCTGTCTTCTGTGGAATAACTCTTGTCTTGTGCATTAAGAGCTATCACAACCAAGAACTACAATTAAAAGGGAATTATAGGTTGCAGAAGGTTAGTGAGTCCAAGATGGGCTGATCGCAAGTATCTAGGTCAGCGATTTTCAACTTTTTCATTATTTTTCATGCCCCTCTAAGTATTTTTTTTATCTTCTTTCCCACTAGATTTTCCCCAACGGAAAATTTCCGTTAGATTACAAAACGCTGACATAGCGTTAGTCAATAGCAAAGGAATTATTGGAGGTGCTCAATTTCACGCGAACATCCAATTATGAGCAACTCAGTGACGTAATTTGAATGGAAGCTAAATTGACAACTAACATTTTTTTTTAAACTATTTTCCTACCGAGAATTTACAAATTCTTTGGACACGACCGTAATTAGAGCGAAAGAGGTTAAACTCTTACTTATTCGATTCATTACTAAAAATATCTATTTTTCTAAATAAATCATAAGAAACGAGTTTCTCAGACCCAAAGAGAGAAATCAAACGTTCTCTAGTTACAAATGCTTTTATTATTTGGTCTTTTATAGAATTGTAGAACCTAATATGTCTTAAGCGATGTGTAATCGGCACAAAATCATTGATTGAAGACTTCTTTTCAACCTACCTTATTCGCAAGACCGTTTATTCTTGTCTCTTAATAAAGACAGTAATTAAGCAACTCCATTATAGACTCCTAAAAACAATATTAAAATCTAAAGAGTTTGATGCAATTGTATATATTTTAATTTGCGGGGAAAATACGAATCCTTGAGAGCGGGGAGTATTCTGACGTTTTGCTAAAAAAGCTCTTCAGAAAATGAAGATTTATTACAGATCAGGAAACAGAATTCAAGAATAGATGGACTTATGTGATTAACAATTCCTCATTCTCTGCACAAGCTTTGTTAGCAAAAATTCGGTTTTAAGTCAGGTCCCAAGCATTCCTACCTCTAAAAGTTATTTTGTAGGATCCATAATAATTTTAAATAACACATGAATTTTTACAATTCCGTAGTAGTTACATTAATTTAATCACTTTGTGAGGGAATCGATACCTCCCCCCCCCCTCTCACAATTAAGCCTCTGGTCTTTAACTACAACGTCCTGGCATTTTAGGTCGGCGGCATAGCCCGATCACTTAACCTCCCCTATCGCCCCTCGTCTCGAAGAGAATCCGAACGGCCGTCCCAGACCACATAATGCACTAATCGGCTCAGGTCGGACCCGAGACCCTAACATCGGTTAAAATAGCAATATTTTACCTAAGAGCTGGTATTCAATTTCACCGCATATGCGAAATTAGAGGAGCGTCGTCCTAAAGCCAGAAGCTTCCCATTAGGGTTAGTTGGAAGACGCGGCTGAGAAAACCCGTTAGAGAAGAAGACGTAATGCAGCCTGTCCACGCATCCCCACTTCCCTCCTTGCCCTACTCCAGTGGGGTGGTGAAGTATAAAATTAAATAACTTCGGAAAAACGAAGTAGATTACGTTAGTCATCAAGGCGACGAAGAACAGAAAGAGGCCCGCCAGTTCCTGGCAGGCACACCGAACTTTAAGTTAACTTGATTTAAGAAGCAAGTTCAAATTACTCTCGTCAGACAAAAGCCCCTATCCTGGTGTATCCCAAAGCACAGAGATAGTCCTCGCCCTTGAGGAATACTGGAACTAAGAAGAAGCTCATCCGCGAGCCAGTTCTTGGTGTTCACACCGAAATTTAAGTTAACTTGATTTAAGAAGCAAGTTTAACTTACTCTCGTCAGAGAATCAGAGAAACCCCCCTATCCTGGTTTATCCCAAAGCACAGTGATAGTCCTCGACAGTGCGAATTATTCCCAGAGTAACACGAAGTGAAGAAGAAACATTCTTTCCCTGTCCCGTGGCGAGATCATTTCCTCCAGAAGGCGTGCGTTCCTCCATCTGACACATGCCCCAGAGGCCTCTGTGGCTTTAGAGTATTTCTCCCATCCAAGCACATCTGGGCACTGATCCACGCGTCGGCCCGGAAACAACATTCTTGAGGTGTAAATTATTGAGTTCAAGGTCAGAATCAAATCCAACTCTCGAGGAATCGCATAAGGTATTTAAACCCCTGGTAGATGTTTCGTTGAGGTCAGTTGCATTTAAGATTAAAGTGAGTTGTGGGTCAACTACTACTATAAATTCAAGTAAGTCATTTAGAAAGCCTCCCATAAATTTGTTGAATTCACTTCTGTCTATTTAGTGTGTTAAATTTAGTTGGTTCATGTTTTTTATTCATTAAAGTGTTTTTTTTAGAAACAAATTTTTATTCAATCCTCGAAACGCTAAACAAGGCACTAGGAACCCTTAAAGATTAAAGAAGTAATAATCAAATAATAATAATAATTATAACAAAAACAATAATATATAGCACTCTTAGAGATAAAACTTAATCAAGGAGTTTCGAAATACGTAATTAGCCTATACGTCCGAACATCCATCCACTTGGTCCTTCCTATACCATGACACACTTATTTATAGTAGTTTCACACATGGTGCCTTGCATAGATTTTGTTAGCGTCATTGGTCTTTAAGATTTCTTTTAAAATCCACATCATTTTCACCGTTTTTCCTCTCCATTATATTGATTCTATCTCTCTCTCGCTCTTACCCCTTATCAATAAATAATGATCCTTGTCTTTGATTCTAGTCTTTTTTAATGTCCCTTTCTCTTACCTTTACAAAACTCCTGTTTCTTGTCTCGTTGCTCATTCGCGTCCAATTTCTCTTCTTGCACTGTATTGTTATATGGTCTGCAGTGCAAGATTCTGCACCTTTCTTTCTGTCTTCATAATTGTTTTGAAAGGCAGAAAATAAATATGGCGAAAGCCCTGTGTCGTAGAATGACTCCCGACGATACTATATATAACACTATTCGTTGAGGGAACTTCCTTAATTATCTTTAGAGTGCGTTTTACTGTCTGGCGGCCGATATTATATATCTTCAAAATGCTTAAGAAGTGGAACTGAGCTCAAGGATAATAATATTGCTATCATTAATAAAATAGAGTTTTATTAATAATAACTATAAACAAAACACAAAAACGGAAAATATTGACAAACAGAATGGAAAGGGTCGTGGAGACTCGGGCTAATCCAAGGATTTAAGGGATCAAAAAAGGTAAAACAAATATGGAGTTAAAGAGATGGGATGGTTCGATAAACCATTTAAAGCACAGGATAGAATTGACAAATAAGGGATCAATACTCAAAAGGTGACGCTTGGCTTACGTAACTTCATTAGGGTGCAGTGGAAGGTACTTGAAGGAATATTCGGTCCGCTGGCGAGTTCCAGCCGAAGGGGGGGGATAAAAGGATCCTGACGTGGCGTCTTGGAAAGGAGAACCGTTACTCGACGAACGGCTTGACGAACAATGGCTGTTCTAGGTTGTTCTCTTCTGAACAAAGGGGGGGATGAGAACCGTCTCTTGTCTACGGGCTCAAGAACAATGGCTGTTCTAATGTTGTTCTCCTTTGAACAACAGGGGGGGTGAGAACCGTTTCTTGGCGAAGGGCTCAAAACGAACAATGGCTGTTCTAATGTTGTTCTCCTTGAACAACAGGGGGGGATGAGAACCGTTTCTTGGCGAAGGGCTCAAAACGAACAATGGCTGTTCTAAGTTGTTCTCTTCTGAACAAAGGGGGGGGGATGAGAACCGTCTCTTGTCTACGGGCTCAAGAACAATGGCTGTTCTAATGTTGTTCTCCTTGAACAACAGGGGGGGATGAGAACCGTTTCTTGGCGAAGGGCTCAAAACGAACAATGGCTGTTCTAATGTTGTTCTCCTTGAACAACAGGGGGGGGATGCCTTGGGGACTTGGCGTCACTAAAGGCTCGAACCTTTGGCACTCAAGGAATATTGTCCTCCTTCTGGACAAGTGATGGTGAATCTCGAGGTCGAGGTCCCTTGGCGCACAAAGGGAGAGAGGGTCGTGGTGATGTTTCGCGACGAAAATCTGGATCTCCAATCTGATCTTAGTGGTAAAGTTTCCATATAAATAGCCAGGACATCTCCTTGGCGTGGGGGAGAATGGAGTGAAAGCTTGGAGGGAACGCACAGCTGGGCCGGAGAAAAATGCCTTATCTGTCCATAAGCCTAACTCGATCTGGCGAGGTCGGCGTATGGGGGCGAACGGGGGGGACGATAACCTCCTTGTTTAAACATTGACGTCCGGTAGCTGTTGATAAGACTCCAAGCCTCGAATCGAAGATGCACGTGGGCCTCCTCGAGGTTTTAACTAATATGGGATAGGAGTTGAATTTAACACAGATTCAACTCGTTCTATCACACCCTGTGGTTGTTATTATCACCCGCAGAACTTGCATTTGTTCTTTCTTTATATATAGAAATATATATATATATATATATATATATATATATATATATATATATATATATATATATATTACATTACATTACATCAATACCATATTATATTTATGGGCGAGGGAACAATAACTTAAAGGCGAACCGACAAAGAGACGGAACACCACGAGTTTCGACGGGCGGAATAGCGAGATAAGAGTGCAACAAGGTCAGGTAAAATAGGGGCAATGGCAAAGCTCAAGGTTATTTAAAAGGCATGTACAAAAATATAATTTTATTTACAGAAAAATGAGAGGATTGATGGGCAAAATCACATCAGAGAATTAATAGGCAAAATTACATCAGAGAATTAATGGGCAAAATTACATCGGTAAACGAGGGGGAGAATTGTAGTTATGCATCAGACTATAAAGTTACAATTTAATGTATTACAGGAGGAGACTATTCAAATAGGGGGAATTAACTCAAATGGGTTAATGAAAGGGAAGAGGGGTTGGCTTACGGAGGATTCCCGGTGAGACGTCGGGGTAAGGCTTCACGGATGTTTTCAGCACGTGAGGCGAGGGCGCTCGGAGCTTCTGAGCGGGAAGTTAAGGTGATGACGGTTCTTGAAAGGGGGGGGCGGTAACGTCCGGTTCAGGGGACAGTATTTCGGCCACCTGAAACGAGGGGCGAACGAGGAGGGCTTCGACAGGAGTTGACGAGTGAAGTCGGAAAACCGCTCGGTAGCGATGGTTAAATGGAATTACCTCACTGGCTGGGGCTAATACCCACACACAAATAGTTCAGCCGTCACTTTGCTTTGTTGTTAGCACCTGACTTGGAACTAGGGGAATCTTCTTGGGTCCGGGCGAGACTTCTCAACTCTGTGTCAGCCACATGGGAGATGAGCACTATATATGTCCGAGGCTCTCCCCACGGGGGTGAGTGGGAAACAGCTCTACATACTCTCGAATGGCCTTGAATCTTTTTGCCAAGGAGATTCTAACCCACGTAAAGGTGGTCCGTGGGCGACGTGGTGCGAGGCTACCGCTTGTGGAAAGGGAGGTTAGGCTTACAAATTTAAGCCTAACAGAACCTTCTCCAGCGCATGGAACTTCCGTGCTGGAAAAGAAATTCCACGTGGAATTCCCCCCAAATATATATACATATATATATTCAATCCTCGAAACGCTAAACAAGGCACTAGGAACCCTTAAAGATTAAAGAAGTAATAATCAAATAATAATAATAATTATAACAAAAATCCCCGACAAAGTTATTTGGCAAACAACAATCACTTAGTGAATATAGTGGATATCCTTTTTTCCCATAATAAACGATTTAGTTCAGAGGAAAACATCGTATTTTGGGAAAGAGTAAAGTGCTTTTAATATATATTAAATTTGAAAACTTGCCAAAGAATTAGTTTTAATAAAAGTTACCTAGATGGGATCCAAATTTTTAGAGGTTCAATTTTTTTCTAATGAAAAAAGTTGGGACATTTTTGGGGTGAAGAAAAATTAATTTATTTCTAAAAGTAGAAACAATATTGAAGAAATAAATTGAACGAATGAGAGAGAATGCCAGGAGGTATGATAAAAATAGTTTAAAAGGTCGAGAATGGGATTAAAAGTTATTAGCTGTCTGGGTTTGTGAATGTATGTGTTTGTCACATGTAAGTATATGTGGTGTTGGTGGTCATTTAGTCCGTTGATTTCACAACTTTGTTCTTTCTGTAAATTCTTCGTTTCATTGTACCAATATTTATAGACGGTGCACCAACCCACCCCTCTTTCTATGCATGTGTCTTTCTATCATCTCTCTTTCTCTCTCTCCCTCTCTTTCTCCTCTCTCTGTAATATATAAAGTTACAATCATTCCCCCCCCCCCCCTCGATCCAAAATCGCAATTGTTTAGAAGAATCCTACCTGGTATATACTTCTAAGAAAGCACTTTCTGCGTCCATACCTATTTTTGCCAAAATTCTATATTTTATTCATTTAAATTATATATGTCCTTTTCTTTTTGAATAATATAAACCTTTCACAAAAACCAAATTTTTTTATCGGGGATATTTGAATATTTAACCTTTTCCTTTCTTAAGCCAAAATCTCAACTCTTTCACTCCTTTCGCAGGAATTTTTTAAGGTCAATTTCGCTTTAGCTGTCAGCGTCTCTATGCACAATTTCGCCGTTAGTTTACTCATTTACGGCTGTTCTTTTTAATAACCTAATATTCATCCAGATCCAGCGCATCTTGGAAAGTAAAAATGAAAATAGACTCGCGCGATCCATTTATAATGAATGGAATATATGAGAATTTTTAATTACGACGCCTTTTTATTGAATGATGATGCGCATCTGCATACATTTCTGATTCCACGCATTTGTGTTGTTTCCTCTCATGCGCCGTGTACCATCCTTAATTAAGCTTCTGCTATTTGAGCCTTGTTTTCGAACATCGTTTTATATGGGATATGGAAGTCTGTATCAAGCTACTCGTCAGGTTTTAATAACATCAAGAATTTTTAAGCTTATTTTTCTTGTAAAAACCTGAATATTCTTTGTGTTTCTCAACCCTTGGCAACATGGCCGAAATAGAGCATGGACAATTTCAGGTGTGCCACAGTAATTTTATCATTTATACTGTGTCACTCGTCTAATATACTTGCTAATATACTGAATAAAGAAAATTACACCATATCATTACAGCTCTATAAAGTCTCTATAGTGGTTTGTAGGGAAATCGATATCCCACACTCAAAACCGAGGCCCTTTTAGGTAACCACAACGTCCTGGCATTTTAGCGGCGTAACACTATTACTTAACCCCCTCCCTTTCCCCTCGCCTCGAGTATCACCAGAAAGGCCCTCGCCAACCCACATAATGCACTAATCATCACATTTCGGGTCAGTCGGGCCTAACATTGGTTAAACTTGCAATTTTTCCCCTAAGAGTTGAAAGAGGCGAAAGTAAAGGAGCGATAAACAAATGCCAGAAGGGGCCGTTGGGGCTAGGTGAAAGACGCTCTGAGAAAAACCGTTAGAGAAGGAGACTCAATTTCACCGTCCTTATTACCCCCATCCTCTTCTTTTCCTACCCCCAGTGGGGTTGAGAAGTAAATATCGAATAATTGGAGAAGAACTAGGAAGTTCGAGTTAGTCATCAGGACAACAAAGTCCGGTTAGAAGCCCGGCAACCAACGAAAGAGACTCAGAAGAAGCTCATCCTGAGCCAGTCTCTTGTGGTCAGACCGAAAATTAAGCATTCTGTCTCAGAAAGATCAAGTTTGCGATCGAGATAACGAAGTCTGGCAAGTGCCCGGCAACCCTAAGAAAGGAACACAGAAGAAGCTCATGCTGAGTCTGTTCCTGGTATTCACACCTATTGAGAAACAAATTCAACTAGTTCTCGTCAGAGAAACACCCTATCCTCGTGTACAACAAAACACAGAGATAGTGAACTCCCTCAACCACTTCCCTTCGTCAAAGGATTCACTCGGTTACTCATCGCGCGTCAGAGCGAATTATTCCTAGATTAACCCGAAGAGTGGAAGAAGCATACTTTCCCCGTCCCGTTGGTGAAATCATCTTCCCAAGACAACGTGCTTAATGCCATCCGTCGCACGCACCGAATTCCTCTGTGGCCTTAAAGTTATCCCCCGCCAGACAACATCTGGAACGGCAGTCCACGCGCCTGCCCGAAAACAACATTCTTGAAGCGACATAAAAATTGAGGACAAGGTTAGTCTCAAACCCGATTCCCGTGTGTTGTTTTTTAAGGTAAATGAATTCCATTATCTCTTTTTGTGGAAGGTCAATTAGCGTTCAATATTAAAGTGAACTTTGGGTCAACCATTACTGTATATTCAATTGTGTAATTTAGTAAGCCTCACTTAAACTTGTTTAATTCAAAACTGTGTAGTTTATTTGTTAGATTTCAACTTTTTTCCATGTTGCAATTAAAGGTCTATTTTTCTTAGAAGCATTTAATTTAATCCTCGAAACGCTAAGCATGGCACTAGAAACCTTCAGAGAATAACAATAACGCAATAGTTATAATCAAGTATAGCACTCTTAGAAAAAACTTAATCAAGGAGTTTTGAAGTATGTAACAAACCTGTACGTACGTACACCACCACTCGGTTCTTGCAATACCACGACATGGTTCATTGTAAACATTTGATTGCAAAAGATTTGAGTGGACGTTTGAAAAAATGTTCTTAAAAATGTAATAATGGTTGTAAAACTTATCAGGTCACATTCACTCCAAGTTCATCTTTTCCATGAAACTTTTTTTATTTGAAATGTTTAAAAATTTAATTTTGCATACATAGGTTCAATGGCTCTCTAAAGGTCGTTTTGTTGAACTATAGCAAAATGTTAAATTATTTATGAATGGCATAGAGCTTGTAAAAGTAATCGATGCAGCTAAATACATTTTCTCCCTTTCATACACATTTGAGAAACGTCATATACTGAACAAGGAGTTAAATGGAAAAAATGCTAATATTTTAAATTCCAAAGAAGTAATCAATGCTTTTCTTGGAAAACTTCGTTTGTTTAGGATTAATATTGGGCGTAATTAATTGCTACATCAAAAAATGCACGATAAATTGGATATAAGATTCCAAGATTTACTATAAATGGAAATTTAAAGTTAAGTGGTAGACCCATTTAAGACAAATGTGACTGATGTTGACATCGTAGTGCAAGAAAACTTGATTGAGTTACAATGATATAGAACTGCTAGATTACATCTTATCATGGAGTCCAGAACATATGGATTAGTAACAAAATTACAGTTAATTTGCTATTACACTGGGAGAAAGTTAAATTATATATGATTGCTTTACCCACAACTTACATAGTAGAATCAGGATTTAACAGAGTGGGTTAACTCAAAAACTATGCACCGCTTAAAAATGATAAGAATAGAGATTTGCATCAGTTCTTGAAAAGCATAGATCTTAATATCGAAAAACTTGCAAAGATAAATCAGGGGCAAGGAACTGATTGAATAAAGTTGTAATTTTCAAATTGGTTTTATATTTTGAAGCTAAAGAATTGTTTATTTTAGTGTTATTTTTTTGGTTTGTGAATTTTTTGTTTTGATAATAAATGGTCGTTTCCTTGGAGATGAAAATAACTTAGATGCTTGTGAAATTGTGCGTCTAATTAATAGAGAAGATCGTAAATTTATTGGATATTTCTTATGCAAAGCGGAACTGATTTTTTCGACTATAATAATTTCTTGAGTCACAGATAAACTTGGGCTTCAAAGGTGGCCATGAGGTCAATAAACGGTGGGAACCACTGATCAATGGGATTCTTTTAAGATTCATAGTGGCTGATAACTTGAAAAGATTCAGGGCATTTTCTATCTTCATCAGCTAAATTGTTTCTTCTAAGAGACTTTTCTAAATACTAATTTTGATAAACTTTTGGTGCAAATATTTTTCTATAATTGCTTTTAAGACACTATGCCAGTTAAAGAATTCCCTTATACTCAACATAAATATAGCTTGCCTTTGATGATATTAATCACGATATCTTAACCTTTTGATATAAGGACACCTCCATTTACGTAGATTATTTCACCTCAGCCCAAAGACCTATATATAGTTTGAAATATATGGAAATTTTCGGACCAAATAACCTTCATCATCTACTTCTTTCTAAAAAGTAGAAATGACGCGATTTAACGGCACTCATTACGTATCGTACTCTCACTGAAAAAACTTTTCAATCTAGCGGCTGCTAACTGGCTTAGTCACCTTTTACGATACGCTGTGGAAAGTGGTATGGGTATTATATATATATATATATATATATATATATATATATATATATATATATATATATATATATATATATATATATGACAGGCAATGGCTTCACTATTCCCCCCTACAAGGGTAGCTTACGCTTCGCTACTAAGATTAAAATTTAAAATCTAAAAATGCAGCAATAGTTAATTTTTTTTTAATTTTCTGAACTTTGCCAATTATAATAATTTTAAAAACGAAATCTAAACTAAATTTCCCCCCCTTTCAAAATATCACGTTGCTAAAATAAAAAAAGAGAAAACGTGATAATTTTTCTTTAAAAAAGGTTTTCTAATTCGAAATATTCTGTACCAGGGTAGGATTCGAAACAAGCACACTGATGCAGCGAGCAACCGCTTTAATCTCAATTGAAGAGAGCCTTTAACCAATCGACTACGCGGAAGACCCCCCAAAATAAACTTTTTAGGCACGCTTTGCAAAGTCGATTGGGACTGTAAAAGAGAGAGAAATTAATTGGGAATTCAAAGGACAGAGGACAAATTAAGTTAAACACGCAGCAAATATACAAAGCATATCTCACATGAGCTCGAGAGAATGCCGAAAATAATCCTGCATACCGCAAGAAGGAAAAAACGTGATCATTTTTTTCGGAAAAGTTATTTCCTAATTCGAAAAATCCATATGGGGGTGGGATTATAATCTTCCCTTCGCCCCAAATTTCAGGTCATCCCATAAGTAATGCTACATCTTTTTATGTTTTATTTATTTTATGAATATAAATCAAACAACTATTTGAGGTTATTTATATTCAAATATTTATTTATTAATTTAATAAGTAATATATTTTTTACCAGTTTATACTACTAATATCCATCTTTATACTAACGTTTCGATACTGTGTAAAAATCATTTGAATTTGATTAAAAGATTTCTTTAATGCTTTTGATATCTTCATTTTTCTCAGCTGATTCGATAAACTCGCCATAACTTGTGGTAATTGGATTATGTAATAGGTAGGTGTCGTGACATAGAGCAGAGTACGTATGTACGTCTGTTTCGTACATGAGTAAATCCGTTCCACTTTTCTCTAAGAGTCATTTACTTTAATTTGATTAGTTAACCACGAAGGATTCGAATTATCATATATCTATTCCCACTTGCATCGTTCGAGGATCTAATTAAAACTACTCGGACAAAAATATACTTTTAATTACAAAGAAAAATTGAAATTTTAAAACTTTAAATATACTAATGCTATAATAAGAAGATCTAATAAAAATCAATACTACTAATGAGTAATACGTGATGATTGATGCAAAAATCACTTTCGCACGGAATGGAAACTAACAACCATGAATAATTTTTGGATTCTTTTTACCTTTAACTAAGAGGGAGTCTGCAGTTGGATGATCTTGAACAGGAACCTCCTTGATGAGATGATTAGAAGCGCGTTGGACTGGAGCTTTCCTCGCGGCCGTGAGGATGTCTGAGAAAAACAGCTGATGCTTCTCACTGGGTGAAAGAGACGCATGCTGAATTTATTCGGGAAGAACAGCTGATGCTTATCCCGGGGGGGATGGGGTGAGGCGAGACTTCTTGACTTGAAGATGTAAGTGAGGGGATCTTGGATGAAAGGAAGCTATTTCGATCCCTTTGTTATAAATTCGGGTTTCTCGATGATGAGACTTGACCAAGATGTGAATCTCTTCTAGAATGGGAATTCACGTTAGTCTTCCTCAATGGTGAGGGGTATCTCTGTTTTTATTCAGAAAACTGAGATAGGAGAGTTCTCTGGACGAGAATAGTATGAGAGTGTGTTTCGATACCACTGGTCTACTCTTTTAAGCGAGCAAAGGAACGGCCTTGAGAGGGGAAATCCCGCTCGGTTCCAGCTGTCTTCTTGATTCCTTGTTTGACGCAGGGACTCGATTTCTTCTCTCGATTGCTACGCGGATTCTCTTTTCATTTCTCAAGATCTAACTATATATACGTCGATTATCCCTGAGGGAAGGGGAGGGGAGTTTAGGGCCCACAGTTAAGCTCTCCTCTTAGGGCATAAATTTTTAACGTTGTGACACTTCAGCCCTTCTAGTTTACGGAGAGAGAAAGTGAAATTTCGTATATTTGGCAAAAATAGATATAAACAATCGAAGGCGACAGTGAGCCTGTTCATAGATTTTTATTCTAAAGGCTCTCACACCCTCCTCTGTTTATATTAACAGACTACGAAATCTGCTGACTAAAATCCTTCTTTGCGAGCGACGCTCGAAGGATCTTTGGGGCATCAGGGAAAAGAAGTGGAGGCGGGGGAAGTCTTAGTCTATGTGGCGCGTAACAGGTGACGCTGTATAAACAAACTAGCATCTGTTTGTCCTCGTGATATTTCTTCCCCCACATTAGGCTACTGGCACCAAATTTCAGAATTCAATAGGCCCACGGAAGCCTCCATAAAATAGACGCGCGTTGGTCTTATTAAATCCCAGTATAGTCAACACATATAAAATAATGTCTAAAATTGGAATAAGGAAATGAGAATGTATGTATAGATTAATTTGCATCTATGAATTTGAATTCAAAAAAAGGGAATGTAAAGATATTTGTTAAAGTATATATATATATATATATATATATATATATATATATATATATATATATATATATATATATATATATATATATGTATATTTATATATAAGGCAAGTGACCGTTGGAAGTGCGTGCGAGACACATGAATGTACGAAGGTACGAAAGCTCAGAGACACCTGTCTCAATAAGACAACGCATAAACAAACAATTCGCCCCCCAGAAGAGATTTATCAAAGGATAGAGGTCTACAAAGCACCTAGGTAAAAACAATGGTTGAACATAAGGAATCGCATCACAAAGCTGCGATAAGCTTATCCTATTATATAGATAAAACTTGGGATATGTAAGTAATTCGAAATACACAACTCTCGGTAGCTCTGCCTAAGGGGTAAAGAACAATGAACTCGACAACTGAAGCTCATCCCACGGACGATTCTAGGCCACGCCATCTAGAAAATAAACATATATACAACCGGAACAGCTCAGTTAGAATGATTATTGTATTATTAAGATTATTAGATCAATGTTGTTAAGAAGATTATCTCATTCACATTTCCTCTTTTAAATTCACAAAATCTTATGGCTCCAAAATTTAATACTTCGCATTGAATATAAAGAGACTGCTAGTCGCCCGCGAAGTAACTTCTTGACGTCCAGCTTGCCCCATTAATAGACCAATATTAGAATAAAGTATATTTTTGCCACGTCCTTTTTTATCTCGATTACCCTGAAACCTTGGGTAAGCCCAGCCAAAATAAGAACATAGTGAAGAAATCATCTTTGGAGTCAGAAATTAATTCACCTTCTTATAAATTGAGTACTCCCATAAATTGGTATCCAATCGCAATCGTTAAGAATGTTTATTGTATCTCTTCCGATATGAGGTCGTGTTTTGTCTTGATAAAAGATCGTTATTCTTCTATTGATAAATGTTATCTTTTTTTCTTCTAGAATATTGTTCTTTAGTCAATTCTCCAATAGTTACAATCGGAATTTCTTCCAATGTTAAAAATATTGATAAAATTCTACTGGTCGTCCTTAACGATGGTTATTTTGGGGACTTATTTTTCCCAAACGAAAAATATCACATTAGTTGTTGGTTAACCTAATTTCTTTGGTTCTTTTACTAAATTTACCTTTGAAATTGAAGAAAATAAAATTATACTGTTTTGGGGATATTTTGATTCACTAGTCTCTGCCATGATTTAATATTCTCTGCCCGCATGCCCATTAAATCTAGTTCATATATTCATTATTATTCTAACCAAGGGGATAAAGGTAAACGATCCATATTCAGTTCCATGTTTCTAAAATAGCTTAACTTTTTTTTAAAATGATCGCAATGTTTTATACGCTCGCCATTTTGATATTCACCTGTCTAAAAGCTAAGGAAAAAATTAGAAAACAGGAACTCTACATCCATTTAATATAAAATAAATCTGTTGTTATATCTTTTTCTAACTCTGTTTTTTTCTTCGTCTCTTAAAATATTTAAATGTTTCTATCTTTTAGTTTATTCTACTCTATATTGATTGCAGGTTTGTAATAATACCGTAAAAGATAAAGGAGTCGATTCGGTTGAATGTATTTTTTGCTTTCATCTTTAGTATGCTCAAAGAGGCAAATCTTTATCTATTCACGTGAATCAGAATAGACACAAAATTAGAAGAGGCGATCCTAACTACTTTTTGTGTTTGAACCTCCCACCTAAACCATAAATGGAATTTAGACAAATTTATTTACAGCTCTGAGGATTTTATTAAACAACTTTGAGGACTTATTAAACAGCTCCGAGGACTTTATTAAAAAAAAAAATTCATACATCTTCTACCATCTGAATTTCAACATTTCGCCCGATTTTTACCAAATCGATCCCATCCTTAAAAGATTAATTTGGCATTAAATAGTTTTAAATTATAACCGCAAATATTCATGTTTCGTTTTTTTTTTTAAATCGCGTGAACGCGACTCTATAGGTTATTATGTCGGTCTGTAAGTTGGACGGTCGGTCGGTAACCATTTTAATTTTCAATGTGTTTTTAAGCATTCGGCCGATTCTAAAGAAAATTGAATTTCATCATGTTGTTTTACATTTCTTTCGAAACATGTAATTGTCAAGGTCCTCCCTAAGTTAGCTCGGGAAGTATTAAAATAAAACTAACTATTGATTGGATTGCTTCACTTGTCAAAAGTTTTGAAGGTCGTAAGGTCATGTGGTCATAAGGTCATAAGTCAGAATACACAGATATACTTAGTTTTATGTAAGTATCTATTCATTTTAATATGATTTGTATGTATTTGGTTATTTTCTTTTTGCATTATCTTCCTTTATCCTTTTCTATTCCTCGACATATATATATATATATATATATATATATATATATATATATATATATATATATATATATATATATATATATATTCATATATATAATAAATTCTGGTATCAGGTTAATTGGGTTAATTTAAGACCTCTTTCGTTTTCAAGTCCCTCAGTTGAATAAATAGAAAATTTACCAAGTTGGGTCAAGTTTATTTAAAGATTGGTAAATAATAACTTTTCTATTTTTTTATTTTATTTTGAGTAATCAAGTCTTTTGTGGTGCCCGTGAGGCCATATTTAGTAACAAGCCATTGTTTTTGTGTGTGTTTTGGGAGAAAATATTTCAGACTTCCCTCCATGTAATCCCCGTGCCGGATTAAGAGGTCCTATATCAGGTATTTACATAGGAATTAGCATATTTATCATAATTTATTGCTTTTGTCCGTGTGTGTGATCACAAGGGTAAGTTTTCATTTAGAATTTTGAGGAACTATTGCGAAAGCCCCATTTTCTTTGCCGTAAGATTCTTGAACGCGTCGAGTGGCTAAGGCTTGCGTCAGGAAACAAGATGACGTCTTTCAAGAGATTTAGGCAACAGGGTGAAATGCTTGGTCTCTCCGATAAAAAGCTAGCCGCCTCTATTCCGGAAGAGGAAAGAAAAAAAAGAGCAGAGAAGAAATAAATTAGAGAAGCTTAAGCTGAGCAGAGAAGAAAAGAAGATTAAGCTAAGGAGAGAGAAAGGGCGAGGCACCATGAGAGGAAGTTAAATAGGAATAACTTGAAACCCTCTCAGTTAGTTCCAGGAATGAAGCCCCCAGATTACCAAGTCCCGAAGGCAGGGCCTGCAACTAGTAAATCGAGGAAACTCGATTTGAAAAGAGCAGACTTTGCAGGTTTTTGTGCTGGACTGACTGGCGCAAGACTAGAAGTGTGTGATGCTGTTGAAGACTCGAGGAACAGTTTCAAAACCACATTCATGAGTCTTCAATCGCGTTTCATCCCTCTGAAATGTTCCTGTCGGTCTACAGTTCAACCAAAGTGGTTTAATCGAGAAATCAGCCAACTGCTTAGGGAGAAGAGAACTGTGTACCAGCAATCGAAGAACTCGGGTGAATTTGACGAATACCAGAGGCTAGCCAGGAAAGTGAAGTCCAGCATAAGGGCGGCTAAGCGGTCTGAGGAACTCCGAGTGGCGAGACTCTGTAAAGAGAATTCCAAGGAGATTTTGGATATGTAAACAGCCGTAAACCAATCCGTCGAACGATTGGCCCTTTGAAAAATGAAGAGGGAACATTAAAGTACTTAGATGCAGAAAATACTAACCTCCTCAACAACTACTTCTCTTCAGTGTTTACTGAAGAGTGTGGTCCCATCCCCCAGCCAATGGATTCCTACTCGGGGGAAAAGCTGGAGGATATGTACTTCACCGAAGGGGAAATAAAAAAGAAGATCACTGACCTAATGACAAATAAGTCACCTGGTCCGGATGGGTTTACCACCTAAAGTGTTAAAAGAAGTTCACGATCAAGTGTCACGACACCTGAGCGCAATCTTCAACATGTCAATCCGGACCGAATGCGTTTCTAGAGACTGGCGTGAAGCGGAGGTGACTCCTATCTTCAAGAAAGGAGACCGAAGCCAACCGTCAAACTACCGACCTATCAGTTTGACTTCGATAGTCGGTAAACTCATGGAAAGCATGATGGTGGACAAAAGACGTCGCATTTAGAGTCAAGCCTGCTACTGAGGAGTTCCCAGCACGGCTTCCAAAGGCAACGATCATGCCTTACGAACCTTGTGGAATTCTTCCACTTCGTAGTCAGTGAGCACGATCGCGACAAGGTGGTGAATGTGGTCTACTTAGACTTTCAGAAAGCCTTTGGTAAGGTACCACACCGCCCCCTTCTTCGGAAAGTGCGAGCGCTAGGCATAGACGTAAAAGTAGCCTGCTGGATCGAGAACTAGCTAAGTGGCAGACGGCAACAGGGGGTGGTGAATGGACAGGCTTCTAAGTGGGTGCCCGTTACTAGCGGGGTGCTTCAAGGTTCTGCCCTGGGACCACGACTATTCATCATCTACGTCAACGATATGGACGGTGACATGGTTGCCAAGATTTCCAAATTTGCCGACGATACCAAGCTCGGTATGAACGTTGCAAAGGATGAAAATACTGCCCGGCTGCAAGAATATCTTGGGAAGATTGGGGAGTGGTCAGACACGTGGTAAATGCCTTTTAACGTGGGAAATGCAAAGTGATGCATATCGGCCACAGAAACCCCTAATCTCAGTATATCCTTAAGGGCACTGCTATTGAATCCACCAACACCAAGAAGGACTTAGGTGTAACAATCACTAGTGACCTCAAGTTTTTGAAACAGTACATTGAGGCAGAGAAAAAGGCCCAAAGGATGCTAGGCTATATAAAGCGCCAGTTTGGATATCGCAACAAGGAGATTGTACTGTGTTTGTACAACTTACTTGTCCGACCGCACCTGGAGTATGCCGTACAATTTAGGAGTCCTTCATTTCGAAAGGGCATCGCAAGATTGGAACGCGTACAAGCCAGGGCAACCAAACTGATTCCTTCTATCAGACATAAAAGTTTTAAAGATAGATTAAGGGAATTAGATCTGTTCTCGTTAGAAACGCGTAAACTGCGTGGTCAGCTCATCGAAGTTTTCAAAATACTTCGAGAGTTCGACAATGTTGACTACAGGGATATTTTCACACTTGTTGAGAGCGGAACAAGAAATCACGGCTTTAAACTTGAACTGAAGCGTTACAACCGCGATCTGTGGGGAAATTTTTTCACGTACAGTATCTGCGGTAGTTGGAACGCAATTCCATTGGAAGTTGTCAACAGTGAATTTGTTGACCAGTCCAAGTCAAGACTAGACAGGGTCTTGAAAAATGGCCGTGAAAGGACGTAAAGCATTTGAGCCGAGATGTGCCCGCTCGAATGCTAGTCCAAAGGTACCCTCATTGAATGGACCGTAAGGTCTTCTAGGGTACCTTCTTTTCTTGTTGTTACTCCTTGTTGTAAACCTCCCAGCATTTAAGGACGGTGAGGATTTCCGTGCTCACCTCACTCACTTCGAAAAGATTTTTGAGTCAAATCATTGTGATATCCAAACTGATGGAGTCGCCCTTCTTTTGCCACTCCTTAATACGCAGCTGCGAGATATATTCATTTTGCTTTCTCGTCGAGGCTCCCCTTGACTATTCGACCCTTAAGTCCAAACTCTTGGCTGTGATCAATATGAATCCGGACTTCTACAGGGCAAAGTTTGGTCAGGCAAGGTTGCAACCTGGCCAGACTTACCGCCAGTTCGGATTCACCCTCAGAACATGCCTGCAGTTTTGGTTGTACTCCGCCCAGGTAAATCGCGACTACGAGTCTCTGTTCGACTTTATTTTGCGAGATCAATTGATGGCTACGCTTCCCTCTGAAATCCGTGCATTCGTGAAGGACCGAAGAGTTGCTTCCTTAAAAGAATGCATCGAAGAAGCGGATTTGCACGCGGCCAGTCATAATCTTTACCCCAAAGATCCCAAGAAGTGTCATCCTCCATCCCCCAGGAGTAAAGGCCACTCCCCTAAATTTCACTCGGAGAACGCTCCCAAATTCGTAAAGGTCCCAGGTCCCTCCAAACCGAAATATTATTACCCGTCTGAACCTAGGGATGTTAAGCCACCCGTTTTTAATCCTCCTGCGTTGGATTAACCCAGACGACTCATCGTCTATTTTTCTTGCGCAACCCCCGGGCATGTGAGGACAAACTGTCCCCCAAATTCTCAGTTCTGTTCTGCTCCCAGCCACTAAGTCCACCAAGTAAGCGCCTCTCTTTCACCTCCGTCTGCTGGCCCCGAAATGCCTGCTTCCCCACCAGCGAATAGCCGCCGGGCCCTTAAGTTAATTCTTTATTTAACGAGACCTACCCCGGGGGATCAAATTTGAAACCTGTACGGTTAATGGTTGCCAGGTTCCAACCCGGCTCAGAGATACGGGATGCACGTGCATCGTCGTATCGGCAAAGCTGCTGCCCCCAGTGAGCCCCGACCACGATAAATTAGCAGTAGTCCAGGACTACTTGGGACGAGCCAACCGTTTACCAGTGGTCCGTTCTTTCATCGAATGCCGATATTTCACCGATTGAGCTGACGTCGGATCAGCCCCTATAAAATCTTGCGCCATATTCGTCGGCCAGAGCCCGCAGCTATCCCCTAGTCCCGTTGCTCAGCCCGCCATCACGAGGGCCCAATCCATAAAGAACGCGGCGCCTCCCGTGACTTTAGAACCCTCTTTTTCCCTCGAGTATGAGACTCTGAACAACGAGTCTTTTCTAAAGCCACAAAATGAGTGGCCTTACCTACAGGCATTGTGGGAAAAGTCTAGGACCAACGAGCGCAAATCCGTTCGTGGTCACGAGGAAGTCTCCTACCTCGTTGAGGGTGAACTGTTGTTCTGTTCTCCCTCCGTTCCTAACCACTTCCCTACGCGCTCTCCACGTATCCCCCGCTCCTATGACAGGACCCATTTTCACATTGAGTCAAAAAAATACGGTTCAAGCCCGGTGACGAGGTTCTGCTTCTCTTACAACGGAAACATATAAACTTCTATCTCAATGGAAACGCCTCTTTTCAGTCCTCGAAGCCCGTGACCCTGTAAACTATCTCATCCAAACGCCCTCCGGTAACAAAGTGTTTCACGTCAACATGCTCAAACGTTATTACCGACGCGCCTGTATCAACAATATTGTAACCCTGGATGAAAAGGCCGTGATGGAAGCCTCTTATCCTCCCGCATCTCTTAAACAACTCTAGACAGTTCGGGTAGAAGCTGATAATGAGTACTCAATCCCGTTGCTCACCGGAACCTATAAAGACTTCCCCCAGGAGATCGATCTAAATTCACACCTGGAGCACGCTCAGAAAGCTCAGTTATCCCGGTTTGCTAAAATTAGAAATAATCGAACCCTCCTCTTCTGATTACTATTCGGCCATTGTTATGGTTCGGAAACCAAACCAGTCCTTTCGAATGTGTGTGGACTTTCGAAAACTTAACGCCGTGACGGTTTTCGATGGCGAACCGATCCCGTTGATAGACCAAAGCTTACCTTTATTCAAGAACGCCAAATTTATTTCTGAGATAGATTTGTGCAAGGGGTACTATCAAATCCCCTCAAGGGTAGTCTTCGGAAATACACTGCCTTCACTACAGAAAAAGGGCTTATGCAATTTTAGCGCCTTCCATTTGATTTAGTCACTGCTTGTAGTAATTACAACAGAATGATGCGCCGCATCTTAGATGGTCTGAACAATGTGTTATTCTATTTTGATAATGTGTACGTAGCTACACGCACATGGGGTGAACATCTAAACTCCCTTCGTTCCCTCTGTATTAGGCTCCGGGAGCATGGTCTGATCATGGGTCCCTCCAAGTGTCATTTTGCTTACAACACTATCAAGTACCTTGGATTTCACATTAGGAAAAACCAAATAACACCCTAGCAAGAAAAAGTCAGGGCCATTTCAGATAGACCCTTCCCCGTACTAAAAAGCAGCTACTCGTACGTTCCTTCTTGGATTTAACTGCCTTCTACCGGCGCTTTATCCCCAACTTTGCTGCCTTAGCTTCCCCCCGTAACTCCCTCCTTAAGAAAAACTCCCTAGATTCTCTCGTTTGGAGCCCCAAGGCAATTTCCTACTTCCAACAGATGAAAGATAGGCTAATATCTGCCCCCATATTGCGGCTCCCGTACCCGAATAAATTGTTTGGAATCCTTACGGATGCCAGAAACGATGGCATCGGTTGTGTGTTGCTGCAGTATGAAGAAGATGGGAATAGCTATCCTATCGCTTATGCAAGCCGGAAGCTGTTGCCGCGCGAGAGAAACTATGCAATCATAGAACTTGAGGTTCTGGCAATAGTTTTTGGGGTCCGGAAGTTTAAAATGTATCTGATAGGTCAGGAGTTCGTGATCGAAATGGATCACCGCCCTTTGGCATACTTAAGAAATTGTAAAAGCCAAGACGGAAGGCTTATGCGCTGGAGTCTGTTATTAATGGAATATCAATTCCGAATTTTGTATTTAAAAGGTAGTGAAAATTGTGTAGCAGAGAGTCTTAGTAGGAATCCAGTAGATGGCCCTCCTCCCCCAAGGTGCATCCTATAAGTTCCTGTATATATTCGAGCTCGTTGCTCTCCCATGTAAAATTTATTTTTGTACGTGTGTGTGTATGCCCGTATTTTAGTGTATTGCTTGTATATACGTGTTGTCATTACTGATTTTTTTTATTATTTCCTGGAATATCCCTCCACTTGATTGATTCCTTATTCTAAATTGTGCTATTGCCTTTACATGAAACTATATATATTTTAATTATGTAATTAATTACCCATTAACCTAAATGTATTTGTAAGTCTTATCAGTGGTCTGGGATCAAACGGAGTAAATCCTATACCTTCGCGGCCGCAGTGTGGGCTGAAATGTCAATACCGATGGGTTTTGGTCGAGATGCACTTTTTCCTTTCCCTTCGTGTCGGGAAAAAACGCCATCTTTGGAAAGGAGGCATGTAAGGGAAATGGACGCCAGGAGAAAAATAAAAGAATAAAGAATTTGAATATCCGTAAGCGCCTCACAGGTGTAGTTAAGTAAGTTGCGCGCTAAAAGCTTTCACCTCGCCGATGAAACGCTAATCTCCGTAGTTGGGAAAATGATAGACGGGAGGTATCCTACCCAAGTCGTTGAAGATGATTAAGACCTGTGTCGCGCAATAAAAGCTAAACGCTCTAGGCGCCAGAAGCCTTCGCCCAGACGTCTGTGCCTTTCAGCGATTGAGCACCTAAAATATGGCCGTCATATAAATACCCTTGGTTTTTCGAAGATTGGCAGATTGAGTTTGAGATCTCGTCTCCTGTGGTTCAGATCGGGTGTCTGTTTCCCGAAGTCCCTGGTATTCGCGTATATCATCGAGGTTGGATCTCACCAGGCAGATTCATCTCTTTTGTGAAGGCTTACTCTGTTCACAGCAAGCCTCGAATCGTTTTGTCCCCGAAGGACTGACCGGGATTCTTCTTGTCTCATCTGTAACCCCCCTTCAAGGATCTGCAGTTTCTCGTGTAAGATTTCGTGCCGAGCTGCGTCAGAGTCTCGATTTTCGGAGGTTGCACTTCTCTGGATCAGAGGTGCCATCGTCTCTCTTCAAGGAGGATAGTGAACTTGTCTTCTGGTCCCCCCTCTTTCATCCTCGTTACCACCATACTATTCGGCCGAGAATCACGACAATTTTCCGTCTCCATTTCCCCCCGCAGACTCGCTAAAGGATTTCCCTTCCTGGAGTTGACTTCCTTTAAGTTAAAACGATTGCATCTCCCGTTAATCGACCCGCTTTCCGACTTTTTAATATTCATCCTGTATAACTGATTTATAGTATCCAATTTAAAGCTAATTAACAAGTAATTAACGTTACCCGATTGCCAATTATCTATATTCTGTCAATATTACCCTAATTTACATTTCCTATATTTCCCGTATGTATGTATATGTTAACTAGTGCCTTATTAAAATTATATTTTTGGTTTTTACTATTTAAATACATCCTTGAACTGCAACCTGTATTAAAATCGCACTCTTATACCTCGTAATTAACGGATTACTTTTACGAAGTGAACGAACTTGTCCGTAGCGAAGGACGCGTACGTACCAATAGATGTATATATGTATATATAGACGTATTGTCTGGGGAGGTGACCTATTCCTCGACAATATTATACATTCATTGGGTTTGTTTTTCTATAAAAAACATATTACTAATTTTTAGAATAGGTTGTTTACATTATTAACATTATTAAATTCTAATATAACCATATAGCATTTTTGGTCGCATAATATTACTATAGTATTTACATATTTCTAATTTGAGTTATTCTTTTATTCGTTGTTATTTATTTTAGTCATATCTGGTTATTTATTGTAAATATATTTGAATCACTTTAGTGTCATTATTTATTCACGTTTCGTTAATATTATTTACTTTTCTCATTTTAGATTATTTATCAATAATTTGTTTTAATCATTATTTATTTTAGTCACTTATTTTAATCACTTTATTTTCATTATTTATTCGCTTTTCTACTTTATTTATTCACATTTCATTATTATCCAATAACTTGTTTTAAACATTAATTTAGTCACTTTATTATCGTTATTTATTCACTTATTATCGTTATTCACTTTCCGTTATTATTATTTATTTTTCGCACTAATCACTTTATTATCGTTATTTATTCGCTTTTTGCTATTTTCTACACTTTTTCGTACTTTAGACTATTACTCAATGTCCGATTTTTTGGGGGGTCATTTTTTATTTTCTTGTAGGTGGACATATTGAGGGTGTGAATGCGCGAGGCCGGGATGAACATCACGCGCTCCATTAGTAGTCCTCCTTTTCCTTCGGCGAACATGGTCCTTCGTAGGTCCACTTTTAGTCGCCACGGTAGATGCCTTCGAGCAGTTTTTCTATACTTCACTTTGGGGATCTGCATACAGAAGCACCGAAGACTGAGATTCACGTCCTGGGCGCCGAAGAAGAAACCCCGCAGTAGGACATCCTTTTTTGCCGTAAGGGATACTCCAGGATAGTTTAGGATTTAGTCTTCATCTTCTTCTGAGCTTTGTAGAGGTTGTTTTTTTTCCATTTCTTTTCTCTCTTCATTCTCTGTTTCTTTCCTCACTTCCGTCTAATTTTCTTTGACGTTTTTCTTCGGGCTCTTTTGTTATGTCTTCGCTCTTTTCCGATTCTTCTTCCCCTGTGGTTATTTCTTCCTCTGTGTGTTTTTGTTGCTTTCTTGATGCTTCATTTTGTTTTTCGTCGACAAACTGGATATTTAGTATTTCCTACGACGCGGGGTTGGGCGTGAACCACAGCTTTTTCTAAACCCCGTTCTTTTGTAGGAGACGGTTTATTTTATCGGAAAGAGTGCCGGGGTCAGCTAGGTTCCCCAGGTGAGTAATAATGACCATAGTCATTATTTCTTTGCTTTTAACTGGCATCACAATCTTAGGGGCTACCATTCCACTGATGGTCGTTGTAGCTGTCACCACCTCTTTGACGAAAGTCTTCATTTTTACCTCTTTTTGTTGCTTTATTACTTCTCCGCTTTGTTCTGAGAGCTTCTTTGCGGACAGGACATCTCATGGCCAGGAACTGTGGTCCCCTCCACAGTTTACGCCTCTTGGTTGTTTCGACGTACACTCTTTCCATCTGTGACAACTTTTAAGCATATGGAGCAAGTGACGTCAAGGCGCTGTACATTCGCGGGGTGTTTTTCCACGGCAAGGCAATGGAAGCAGCTTTGCTAACTGAGGAATTCCTCAGTTTCGACCTGTTCAGGGGCTATTCCAAGGTAGAACCCAAAAAGTCCCTCCTTCATGGCAACCCTAAGACTCTCTTATTTTCACCATTATTCTCAAACCCCACTATTCTTGTACACCATTATCTCTCACACTCAGATACTCACCACTTCCCCACAATAATAATTCTTTTCATTTTGTCTCCACCATCCTTCTACGATGGTCAAACGTAACTTTTAACTAAGGCGGAATAAATACCACTTAAAAATCCTTTTCTTTCACTGTCAGATCCTCACTCCATTCATTACATCGGTAAAGGAGACAACAACATTTCAAAACGCTCCAAAGATGATCGAATAAGATCGAAAGCTTAGCAATTTAGTTTGGTTTTTACCAAACGCATTCATTTAAAAAAAAATAGATGAATACTGGACAAGTGATCCACCATCTACAAGATCGAATAAAAAAGATAGTTATAAGAATAGAAAGTTGCCAAAGAAAATTAATTAAGGCAAAATACACAATGGTCTTCAGCACAATTTGTATATATATATATATATATATATATATATATATATATATATATATATATATATATATATATATTAACCGTAAACCATAATGCCCGATTTAGAACTTCCATAATGGAAGTTTATTCTTTCAGTAGATGTTTCGTGTTTGTACCCATTCTCAAAGTGTTTAAATAAATAAGAAGGGCTAAGAATTTTACTTAAATCTTAACTTTCATTATTCTTGGTATTTCTCGGATGAAAAAAATTGAATCTAGGAGGCATTAAAAGAGGAAAATATTTTGAATGAATGAATAAAAGTGGGAACTTTAGATGATTACAATTAAAATTTAGAGCTTGCTTGGAGAAATAGAATGAACGGAAATGTAAAATGACGATATTAGAGTATTATAACTGTGAAGAAATAGGAAAGTTATAAATGATCCTGAATATATTCAGAGACGAACTTGTTACTTGTGAATATCTTAGACAGAAAGTCGAAAAACGAATGCTTGAAGCGCTAGTGCTTTTATGGTCTGGGAAAGATTTGAAGAGAGGCAGGTCGTAGTTGTTGATAAGTGTAGTAATAGGAAAAGGAGCTTGTACGTAGTTTAGAGTGGGATTTTTAAGTTTAATGAAGCGTGATTCCCGTTTTTGGTCGCGTGTGAATCTACATCATAACTATCCGGCAGATTCAAATAAAATTTGAAACCCTTATGTTGTTTTCCATTTTCTTTCGAATGGAGATAATTGGCAAAGTCCTCCAAAGGTTAGCCCTGGAATTACTTTATTTTAGCAATAACATCATAACTATTCGGCCGATTTTCAAGAAATTTAAAACCCTTTTGGTGTTATACATTCTCTTTTGAATCATTAATTGCCAAAGTCCTCTCAAGGTTAGCCGGGGAATTATTTTGTTTTGGCAATAACATCATAACTATTGGGTCAATTCTAGCGAAACTTTAAACTCTTATATTGATTTACATTCTCTTTCGAATAATATAATTGCCAAAGACCTCCCAAGGTTAACTGGGTAATTATTTTGAAATAACATCATGACTACTTAGCCGATTATAACTAAATTTGAAACTATTATGTGATTTTCATTCTCTTCGAATGATAGAATTGACAAGGTCTTCTTAATGATAGCCAGGGAATTATTGAAAGTTTTGAAAGTCGTAAGAACATAAATCAGAATAAGTGAGGGTACGCGACTTTTTGGTCAGCAGATCTTGTCTTTTTAATTGACATTCGATTTGTTATATTCATCGCGATTTGTTATATTCATAAATGACAGAGAATCGAAGCAGCGTTGTCATTGTCTTTGTCGTTAAAGATGTGTCATCATTTGCTTTAGTCTTGAAATTCATGTTCAAATTTGGTAGCAGGGAAAAATAGTGTTTTAAAATAGGGGAGAGTTTAGACCAGAGAAGGGAGTTAAGATATCCTATCTAATCTAAGGATATAAACATCTTCTCTTTATAGACGTTGTGAGAGAGAACATAACAGTTTGTCGTGTGGTCGGAAGTAATTATAGAGGAAGGTAACTTTGTTGTCAAAACTGACATATGGGGAGGCGAAGATAAAAGCGCGAAAAAATAAAGTCTTAATAGAAATGTTTATATTTGGGTCTATAATAACTTACGAAAATGTAATTGAGAGCCTGTCTATGTGGTTTATGTAAATGGATGGATAAAAACTGTTGTTCGAGATATTTGTAGGTCTAGGAAGGGCTGGAATTATTTTCTTCTTTTCCTGGATGAATTTTATATTTTTATGTAGTTCATTAATGACCACAAGAAAAGGATTTGAGGAGTTTTATTAGAAAAAATGGGCTATCGAGATATCAAAGTATCTCCTAGAGAATATAATACGGAATTTGAGTTGGCAATTGTCAAGCGTTTCGTGCTCTAAGGTAGACATAAATTGACTCGGTAGAGAGGTTGCAATAGAGCTACCCATAGTGAATCCATTTATTTGGTGGAATAATTTGAAATTAAATGAAAAGAAATTTGATGAGAAACAGCAAGGATTATTTGCGTTATTTGTTTCTTTTTAGGACCCTGTAAAGGAAGTTGGGTGAGTGAAGGCTGAAGAAAGAAAGGTATTAATTGGCCTAACATATCCACTGGTATAAAGAGGTATATCAAAGCTGGTCACATATAGATCGTATTATTCTATTTGTTTTAGAGAGTTAATAGTAAATATGCTCCACATATAACTTTAGTCTGCTCCTTTCCTTGTGAAAGTTATCCCCATCCATTCTCTCTCAGGATTGCAATCAAATCTCTGCTGGAATTTAGACTTCATCGTGGGATCATTTGCTTATCGAACTGCGAGGACTCTAAAATGGGCTTCCTTTAATTCTCGCCAAGCTGAGGAACACTGAGAGAATAGTCTTCTGTTTAGTATCTGTATTCCTGAGCTTGAATAAGTAAATAGATATCCTAATAAAAATATCGTTCATATTTTGGCTGCATTCTTACTTTTTCCCCTTTTTTTATTTAAGATCGCGCAATTCATTAAAGAACAATGAATTACTCTAGGAGGTTTGACTATACTCTTTATTAGTGCTTCAAAATTTTATTATAAACTCTACCAGCCAATATGGACCTATTTATATGATGTTCCACCAAAATAATTATTCTTTAGCAGAGTTACGCGACCAGTTAATAAAGTAGGAGAGTGGTGTTACATTCTTAATTTTGAGTCCAGCATATTCATCGGAAACAGACTCCAAACTACAGAATCCCTCTCATCCTTCCTTCCACTTATTGTTCCTGGCTGTGCTTATCTCTTGGTATTTTGTTGTGAACATTATAATAGAATTACATTACGTTGCAATGATCTACTTTCATTTCTATCTACCTATCTTGGTGGAAACTATAGATGTGCCGTATCAGAGTAATTACAGACGAGAAAAATGGAGAAAAGCTGAGAGTTGTTCGGTGTAACGTAAAACTCGAGATATCTCGGACGCCTGTAACAAAAACAATGAACCCGGAGTGACACTCGAATTTTTCACGTGACATTCCACACTTCAACTTGAAACAGGATAATCAGGTTTAACTACTCTTTTCATTGGAAAGAATAACAAATTCTTCTCAAAAAAATAAGTTATTAGTTAGAGTTTTGCCATATCCAATCATTGAGGCCCTAACATCCTTGTTAAAAGAACCTAATACCATAATGTGGGAGATATTTAATCCGCCATCGAGGATAGTTTCATACCTAAGACAGCTCAAAAGATGGATCTTTTGGCTCGCTCCTGTGAATTGTTCCATCTTCCTCCCGGGAAACTTTTGAGGAATTTATGAAGGCTCTTGGTGAAAACGTCAGTACTGAATACCTGAGGGGATCGTTTGTTTGTCGCCTTCCTTCCCACATTCAGTAGGCTCTCGATATTTTATGGCCCGATACTCCTTTCGAACAATTAGTGTCTGCTGTTGAGCAAGCTCTGAGCCAGAGCTCGTAATCGAGAGTGACCTCAGTCACATAAGACCTTCTTCAGAATTCAAAGAAAATATGGAGGCAGCGTTGGCCGTGGTCAAGGAGCAGCTCACCAATTTATCACGCCGGATCTAGAAGTTGGAGAGATCTTGCGGCCATCTCAAAGGACGTTCTGCAGCCTGTTCTCGCAACTCTTCCTCTCGTAGAATGAGTTTGCTAGTACTGCCATAATTTTGAGGAACCAGGGTTGCCGATGTTTTCCTTTGTTCTAGAAGAAGTTGGTAAACTCCAAAGACAGACAGTAGTGAAGGGCATCTCTTCTATGTCTCCCCAACCCTCCTCTCTATACCACGTAGACCTCATCATGGGAGGAAAGTTTTTAGTGAATAACTGATAAATTATTTAAATCATTTCGGCTAACTAAGACGATTTACAACAGGAGGAAACTCACGTACCACTTTAACCAGCAAAAGGATCCTTCATACAAACATTCGGTGAGCGGACACCTAATCTTTCGTAAGGGTTAAGACTAAATGTTCAGTGGAAATCTTTAGTGTGATATTAATTGTGCAATATCGGCACTTTTTAATTGAAGTGATTCACCTCTGAATCAGTTGCTCAATAAGTATAGTGAATTATTTTATCCCAATAATATAACCAGTGCGGTCGTAAAGAGGCACCGAAGTGTCTACTTTTTACTACCACCATGTAATTACCATTAAACCTCACGTCGCGGAGAGATCTAGGTAATTTTGCCCTAAATTATTGAGTATTTTTAAGGAGAAAATACAAACTTTACTAAGAGAAGGCAAGATAACACGAAGGAAAACACTACCGTAAGTCCAGTACATCTTGTTCAGAGCCCAAGAAACTCTTATCGTTTCATCTGTGACTTCCAAAGACTAAACGCACTCCCTATTCATGATAAATACCCTCTGCCTTATTTGACTGAGTTTATTGCAATATTGCAATTTGGCAAACAATCCTCGAAAGTAGATCTTAATCATGATTATTTTTTCAGGACCCAATGGATCCATTGTCAATCGGGAAATCAAGGACGAAACGCCCCTGGGGCTTTTCGTTTGCCGGGTCCTCTCCCAAGGTATGTGAAATTCCTTCCTAACTTTTCAGCGTTTGATTAATCATGTTTTAAATTGTATGTGCTTCGTTTTCGCCTATGTTGATGATTTTCTCACTGCAGGCGAAAGATGGGTAAAAATTTGTAACATTTGGAACAAGTCGTGGCAAAGTTTAAAATGCACGGTTTGCAAATACATATTTATTGTTCATATTTCCGGTAAATTTACTCAACATTTTAAGCTATAAAGTTAGTTCCCTAGGCCTATTCCCAGAGTAGGTTAATATGGCTGCAATTCGAGACCTTTCTAGACCTACCGTAATACAAGAATTGCAGAGATTTCATGGCTTAGTCAATTTCCCTCAAAGGATTCATTAAAGATGCCGTCAATTCTCTCATTCCTCTCACAGGGTTGTTGAAAAATTCGGCTAAGCGCCAACCCAATTTAAATTTCTAAGGCAGTGAACAGGCTGAATCCGCCTTGAATGATATAAAAGATGCAATAGTCAAAGCAGCACTTTTTCTTCACCCCTAAAGAGACGGCCAATTGCGTCCCATCCTCGATGCATCCGCTTTAGGCGTGCGATGGGTCATACAGCAACTAACTGAAGATCAGTGGGAAAAACTAGGATAATTTAATGAGGCATATAAAAGTCCTGACTTAAAATATTCAACGTTCAGTTAGGAAAAAGCTTTTATATCTCTTGCAATTACACATTTTCACTAACTCTTAGAAGAAACCAAGTTCCAACTCTTGACCGCTTGCAAAACAATAATTAAAACTGCCAAATTACTTACATCCGCACGCTCTCCAAGGTATGATCATGCTTTTAAACTTATTACTCAGTACTCTAATAATATTAGGTACATAACCGGACAAGATAATCTTAGTGGTGCTATTTCCTGAGCACCCTTAACCATTCTTTGAAACTTCAAGGCAGCAGAAGAAAATTGCGTAACTATTTGCATGTTTAGAAACCCGATTTGTTTCGGATTAAAGCATTTTCTTAATACAGGCATTATAACAAAAAATCCATTACGAAAATTTCTACACAACCCATAAGAACATTGCGATAGACTCTCAGAGTCAACATAGCCCGATATATCCCAACAATCGCAAGTTGAGGTGAAGATTATGATGAATATGTTAGTCGTTACTCGCATTCTTTCATTTCACCCTGTATTCTGTTATTGCTCATAATTAGATTACGCAGGTAGGATTGTTAAGTTGTTTTGGACGAGATTGCACTCAATTTAAATGCAAAAATATCATTATTATTTAATATGTGTCCTTAGTTATCACACCAGGTACGTAATCCACGATCAATTCATGATATCAAGTTATTTTCAACCATTCTGTAATGATTTCAATCTCATTTTGATGTGTATGTACTTATATCATATTGTCAAGTGAATATGTTATGATGTTTTGAATGTTCCCAATTGCACATTATTTTTAACTTTTATCTTGCGAATTATGTTGTTTCTACCTTATCGTGTGTATTAGTTCATGCCATCAAGGATCACTGTTGTACTATTTTTTGTTCATGTCACAGGCTTTACAATTTTGTATTTATCATATGATAGTCAAGACATATATTATGTAATCATCTTCAGCATCTAGAAACTGCTGTGCTACTTGTATGTAAATCATGTAGAGTGTTTACACTTGATTTTCAGAGGCCAAGTGTCTGTCGCAATATTTCCTGGGTTTTGGAAGGAAAGGGGTAAATATGCTCCACACATAAAATATATTTTGCTTACTGACTTGGGAAAGTCACCCACTTTCCAACTCTCTCACCCTCGTCATCAAAATCTTGCTGGACTTTAGACTCATGATCGTGGAATCATTCGCTTATCGAACTGTGAGGACCCTAAAATGAGCTTTCCTTAATTCACGCCAAGCCGAGAAACAAAGAGATAGTCATCTTCTGTTTACTATCTGCATTTCAGAGCTTGATAAAGTTAATAGTTTCCTATTAAATTCACAGCGTTCAGATTGTAGCTGCATCCTCATTTACTTTTCATTTTTTTCACTTTAAACAACAAAATTGATTAAAGATCCATGGATCTATGGAAGTGTGGATATGCTGTTCACTTGTTGTTTAGAATTTTGTTAGAAACTCCACCTACCAATTGGGACCTATTTATACTCTGTTCCACTAATTCGTTGTCATCATCATCAATAGAAAGGTTACGAGACCTGTTACTTAAGTAGTAGAGTGGTGTTATTTTGTTGTGAAAATTATCTTCCTGTATCGCTTCTTAAGACCTTAGCATTCACAACGAATTAAACTACCTTTTTTAATTTCTTCAGACAAAACTCGAAGCTGATAAGCTTATTAGACGGTATTCCTCGTATATTTTTTAATGAAACGTTCGACCCTAATTCTTCCCCCATAGATCCTCCCTCTAGAGACAGTATTTATAATTCTACACTATATAAGATCTCTTAACTTCCTTTTATTAATAAAACTCTACCACCTTTTAAAGTATTTTATAAGACACAAACAAATCACGACTTACCTTTAACAACAAAAGGCAAAGTTCCTCGATCATTTACTAATATAACTTGTCGCAATTTAAATCCTTAGTTTAAAATTGAAGCAGCGCACATTGCATGCTGATATTTGCGCATACCTTGCGATTAGTCATAGAATTAAAACTACAATCACCAACCCTGAAATTTTCTCGAAATCCTATGGAAACCTTCCCTTCAACGATTTTTTATTATAGATACAGCCAAAAGAGAAAACAAATTAAGGACACTGGAACCCTTCTACATTATATTTAAAACTAGACTCTTAACTCGGATACAAGCTCTTTCCATCTTTACTACACATATAAACAACTACAACTCACGCTTTTCAAAATTCTCCAACCCCAAAACAAGGATTAGCGCCCCGAAGAATTCGTTTTTACCTCTGCTATAAAACTAATTTACGCAACATGGTGGTCGCTTAATATATTAAGGATCATTCATAAATTTCCCATTTCTTCACAGGTAAAATGTTCCAATTTCTATTTTAAATTTCTCTTACTTTTATTTCCCAAAGTAATCTATAAATTTTAATGAAAATCACCTAAATGTCTCACTTATCTTCATTGATTTAAAATATATTCCCCATTTAATGCGTTCTAGATTCCTTTTGCGATCCGAGATATACCAAGAAAAATTACTCCCCTAAGACCTAAGCCTAGTTCTTTATATGTTTTCATTTATTAATGATCTCTGAAGATGATTGCCAACCAGAAACATCGGTATCAAGAGAATAAGCTTTCATAATGTAAATATTTTGTATTCTTATTGTTATTTTTAAACTTTAAACTAGGAATATATATATATATATATATATATATATATATATATATATATATATATATATATATATATATATATATATATATATATATATATTAGAGTGTTTCTTATTTTTGACTTTCGAAATCTTTATTGAGATTGGATTACGCTAAGAGTGTGCTCACTGAAACTGAATTTTGTTCCAAACTGCCATAATGCGATGAAATACAGTGCTGATTATAATTTATAACTTAAAGTCACAACATTATTAACATTACTTTTCACCAGTTACAGTACTGGATAGTGAATACTGCTTAATGGCAGAACATAGAATACTCTAAACAGTTATAATACTGATTAAAACAAAACTAGGACCCTACCGTTCAAATGTGAAATTGTAACAACAAAATAAGGTCTGATGTGGCAGATCTTCACTACAGTCCAACAAGTCCTTCAAAAACAGTACTCTTGCAGCCGTCCGGAAACAGCTTTCGGTGCTTTCTGATGACTTGCCCAATGAACTGTGTCTGTTCTTCAGTCTTTGAAAGGAATCCATTATACTCCCGGATAAGCGTAATGCCTCTCTCTGCCACGTCATTAGTCACAATCTGGCTCTTCACAATCTCTTCTGGGTCGATGTATGTTCTGTTGTGGGCCTAGGTACTGGGATCTTCAGTTAAGAACTCCTGACTGATATCTAAAAATATCTAAGAACTTCCGAGTGTTATTTGTGACAAACTCGCTAAGATTCTTCATTCCAATGGTTAGCAGATCCACATTAACCCTCTTCATTGGCTCCTGGTCTCCTCCGTTCTCCATGGCAGCGAATATCACCTTCTTCTGAGCCACAGTGGCAGCTTTATCAAAGAAGGCCAGTGCCAGCAGCTATTCACTCAAGTACCAGAGGTAGTTGGAGAGCTTCTTAAGGGTACCTTTTGCAGCACTCACAGCAGCAGCAGCCAACGCTTTCAAGAGTTCCAAATCGCTTTTTCGAGAAGCTGTTAGGAGATGGGTAGTTAGACTGAATACATTCGGGAAGACAAAAATCTTCAGTGCATAAATTAGTCGTGCCATAAAGCGGGCGCGATGCATTGCCCCTGGTTTGGCAAAGTGATCTTTCTATTTGGAATTTCCGTAGGAAATATGATGGTCAGTTCCAACAGCTCACAGTAATCTTCCCTAGGATCAACTTCCTCCACTTGTTGTAAATAGAACTAAATGATGTTGCCTGTCATATTCGTCCAAGTGTCACGTCAGCATCAGAAACTCTTGAATCTATTGAAGATATCAATGTCTGGACCGGATGATGGTCCCATAGTGACGAGAAAAACCTCTTCCAGCAGTATCTCGTGAATATGATGGTGACATGTCAAGTGCAGCAAGTTCTTCTTCATCATCTGCTGCAACAAAATGCAGGCGCCATTCTTTCTGCCTGTTGCTCGAAGTTGTGTCGAAGCAATTGCAAGGAATTCAGTAGTCCCAGCCCCACTCTGCAACCGCTTCAGATATAGCTGCTGCCATTGCTTCACCTGTTCCATCTGGCAACTTGGGTACGCAAAGCAACTGTTCAACGCCTTTTCCAGACACAAAGATAGGGAGCCTGTCCATTTTCTTGTATCCTGTCAGTTCAGCCATCAGTTTTCCGTCCCAGTAAAGTGTTAAGGGCTGTTCGGAAGAAAAGCCCTGCTTTAGATCAGCAGAGCGAACCTTGCGGTGTTGCTGACGATCACGGGAAAGGGAAAATCGGCTGACTTTGAATTCGTCAAGCAATTGACCAGAAGCACGGAACACAGCAGAGAGAGTGAGTACCGCATGACGATCATTTGCCTCGGTTCGATCCAAGGCTGAAAGGACGTCTGGACTCGGAATGCTCTTCTTTCCCCTTTTGCGCTTTCCCGCTGTGCTGGGCTATGCTTCTGCATTGGCTTCTTCTGTCTCACTTTCTCCGGCTGAAGAGCTGAAGGAAGAGTCCTCCAGTGTGACACTTCTCTCATACTGTCAAGATTCTTACTGCTGCTTTGAAATCCCCTGTAGCTTCCTATGTTCTTGTTTTGATTTCTCCATTTCCTTCATTGCCAGGTTAATGTCAACTCCTGCCATGCTTCCTTGCCTCTACTTCTCCCGCTGTGCCTTCATAAATGCTTTATCCTCTGTGATCATTATCATCTTTAATGCATCTTGGTGGGCTATGTCAAAAAGATCATTCAAGATGTCGCAAAATTTCTTTTCGTTCTTCTCGTGTGTTTCACAACATAAGGGTTTCAAATTTCGGTAGAATTGGCTGAATTGTTACAATGTCATTTAAAAAAAAGGCAAAGCGTGGACCGACCGATCTACATAGTGGGATGTAGAGTCGCCCGCTACTAAAATGTCACAACTTTCTATAAGCTTATTAAAAAGCAGAACTAAATATATATTATTTTTTAATGAAATGGCGGGCCTTAACTTTTTGTCACTCATTTATGAATTGGAAAGGCGAAAAAATGGTCACACTGTAATTGCATAGCGTAGAATAGTATAGCATACTATAACATAGCATATCATTGCATAGTAGTGCTTATCATATTATAGCATAGTATAACATAGCATAGTATATTATAGCATAATATAGTATAGTATAGATAACATAGCATTACAAAACATAGTATAGTAAAGTATAATATAGTAGGGTATATGTAGTATAGTATCTCCTAGCATAGTATAGCCTAGCATAGCATAACCTAGTATAGCCTAGTATTATCTAGCAGAGTATAGCTTTTTATAGCATGGCCTAGTATAGTCTAGAATTGTAGCCTGGCAAAACCTATCCTACCGTAGGATAGCCTACCTTAGTTTTACCTATCCTAGCATAATAAAGCCTAGCCTAGATTGCCTAACTTGGTAAATCCTGCCTAGCCTAGCTTAGCATAGTATAGCATAGTATAACAGAGTAGATTATGTAATAGCATAGCCTACCATAGTAAAGCCTAACATCAGATAGCCTATTCTAGCATAGCCGAGCTTAGTATAACCAAGTCTAGCCTATGATTCCATATAATAGTAGAACTTAGCATACCATACTCTAGCGTAGCTAGTCTATTATAGCCTAGCCTTACATAGTATACCTTAGCCTGGTATAGTATTATTTAGCCTAGACTAATCTAGGCTAGCCTAGCAGAGAATGTATAGTATGGCCTATCTTAGCATAAAACCACAGTAAAGCCTAGCCTAACATAGCCTAGTACAACCTAGCATATATAGGATAGTAAGGCTTACTATAGTATAGCTTATCAAAGTATAGCCTAACCTAGAATTGTATAATATAGCATAGCCTAACCTAGTATAGTTTAGAATAGTTTAACATAGTATTACCTAGCCTCTTCTTATAGAGCCTAGGCTAGCCTAGCTTTGCAAAGCCTAGCACAGTATAACATATCTACCATATCTACCTTACCCTAATCTAGATTAGCATAGTATAGTATAAGCATAGTATAACTTAGCCGAGCCTAGTAAAACTAGTCTAGCATAGTATAGCCTAGCTTAACATAGTATATCCTATCCTATTCTAGCTTTGTATATCTTGGCATAGCACACCCAACCATAATCTAGCCTAGCCTACCCTAGTTTAAGCTAGCTTAGCATGGTACACTATAATCTAGCCTTATCTAGCGCAGTATAGTCCAACATAGCCTTGTATAACATAGCATGCCCTTGTATAGCCCAGCCTAGTATATCATAGCATAGGACGGCCTAGAACAACATAGTATACCCTAGAATAGCCTAGTATACCCTATCCTAGCCTAGTATAGGCTTGCATATATAGCCTAGCATAGTATATATTAGAATAGCCTAGTTTAGTATAGTATACTTGAGCCTATAGCCTAGCCTGCCTAGCAGAGTATAACCTTGCCTAGCTAGCGCAGCCTACAATTATATAATGAAACTTAGTCTAACCTAGCTTAGCTTGTCCTAGCCTAGTTCATTGAAACCTAGCCTAGTATATTATATCCTATCTTAGCCTAGTTCGCATATTCTAGTCTAGACTAGCATAGCCTAGCATAGTATATCATAGCCTAACTTACCCTACCCTACCCTAGCCTAGTTAGTATAGTATATCATAGTATTGCCTAGCGTAGACTAGACTATAGATCTTAGCCTAGGCTTGCGGAGCATGCATAACATAGCCTACCCTAGCAAAGACTCGCTTATCCTAGCCTGCTATAGCGAAGACTAGCCTAGTGTAGCATTGCTTAGTACATCATAGCCTAACCTATCATACCATAGCGTAGCCTAGGCTAGTATAACCTATCATGCCCTGCCTAGCCTACTATAGCTTAGCCTAGCCTAGCATTAACTATTTTAGACATATATAGCCTATACTATACTATTATTCCGCAGTCAAGCATAGCTTATTATTGTCTAGCCTAACATAATATATGCTATCCTAGCATATTATAGCCTAAATTAGCATAGTATATTTAACCCAAGTACATTATATCTTAGTATAGCTTATCACAGTATAGCCTAGCCTATAGTAGCCTAGCATAGCCTATTCTATCGTGCATTGATCGGACTACAAGATGGATCAAAGCGTGACCGATTGCGGACATAAGTCCTGCATCGGTTGCTTTGGCTTTCCTAGATGGATGGATTTCCAGATTTGTAGTACTGTTATATGTGATAACTGACGGAGGAACCCAATTCGAGTCCGAATTGTTCAAGGAATTATCTACCCTCTTCGGTTTTCATCTTCTCCGCACCACATCGTACTGCCTATCCACGAACGTGATGGCTAAAAGGGCAGACAGAACTTTGCAGTGCTCCATAATGGCGCGTCTGCAAGGTTGTCTGATGGCCTTTCCAATTATCTTCTTGGGGATTCGCTCCTTGCCTAATGAATCTGGATTTTCACATTTCACAGCAGTCACAGGGACTACATTTCTGTGTACGAAACACTTGATTTCATCCTCGTCGTCAAAAACCGATTCCAAATTTATTAAGCAATTACCCACTGATATGGCACAAGTCGACTTCACACAGGCATCTAAAGGACACTGTCAGAAAATGAGGGAGAGCGAAAGCGAGTGTGTGTGTGATCGAGTCACGAGAAAGGGATTTCGAGCGAAGGAGCCCTACTTCCAACCGTCGGCAAACTTCCGGAGCAATAACGCGCCAGAACCCCGTCCCGATTATAGAGTTACGAACCTCACCGCCGATTCCCGCCATCAAGGCTGTGGCACCGAACGGATAACGCTTCCGTCGGCAAATATTAGAAATTGCGGCGTAGTAGTATATATTCTCCATCCAGAGAATAATCTTCAAAGTATTCTTAGAGCTTATGGGTCGCGAGCTGTCCCCACGCTGCTTCCAAGCGAGCAAGCCAACGAAATACAGAAGGTATTAACGCGGCAACCCTCGGGGCTATTCGGTCTCGCAGCAGGAATCTATATTCGGAACGACGAAGACTACATCTGGAATATCGCGCTCTACTCCGCTTCCTTGAAGAATACTTTCTTCCAATTACCCATACTCGTGCTCTTCTCCAGAAAATCGAATGACTTACATTTTCTTTCATCGTCGAAGAGGCGTGACGCTCTCCGACGGAGCGACTCACCTCGTGATCTCTTCCCGATCCCTCTCAGGAAATTATTGTAATAATTATTAAGCCTCGTACTGCTAAGACTCACCTCGCAGTCGCCTCCCGCTTTTACTCGGGTAATTATTGTACTTATTGAGCCTAGTACGGCTAAGACAATTCATACTTGTCATTTTAATTTCATTAATTAAGTAAAATGTGTTAACTAAATTGCCTGTATATTATTCTGTGAATATCTATTATTTTTTGTATAGGATTAAAGATTATCTTTGTTTCTCCTTTTTAAATCCTCGAACCAGTACAGCCTAATTAAATATTAGCAATACCAGCCAACGATAAATTCACTCTCGCTATTTAAAATCCCTACGCATTCGAAGAGTAAATCTCTTCCTAATTTGGGCTGTTGTATTCCCTTCCCTGCATCATTGGAGGGAAGCCAAAAGGGGGTCAGGTTCAGACTACCTGAATTCTTCGACAAACACCTACACTCGGTGCCCAAGCCTTTCGAGCGCAAAGCTCTTCGTGGGGCAAGGCATGTGTGGGTCCGGGTAGATCGTATTCGCAAACCGCTAGAAGCGCCATATGCTGGCCCTTTCTCGGTGGTCGAGGGCAACGACAAGGTCTACAAGTACGAGTTCCTGATGGCAAACGGGACACTGTTTCGGTGGACAGGTTGAAACCAGCGAAGCTCCCTCCCTCGCATGATTGAATTGTAATGAGCAATCAGCGCCACGCTTAGACCCTTGCGAAGGATAGAAAAGCGACCTCTTGCACATCACGAGAGTAGGACGAAGGTGAGACGGAGGACAATGCGTAGGAGGAAATCGAAGAGTGACCTCTCCGGGCACCGCGGTGAGCAACAATAAGACGGACATGTGTAATCGCTCTGGGAGACCGGTTGCGTTCGCCAGAGATCCGTTATTCCTTTACTAGTCGCATGCGAGTCTAGTCGCGTGTGATTCTACATCTCACTATGTGGGTCGGTCGATCGGTCTCCGATTTGATTTTATTGTTTTTGTAATAACATTGTTACTATTCGGCCGATTCTAACGAAATTTGAAATCCTTTTGTTGTTTTACATTATCTTTCGAATCATATAATTACCAAAAGTCCTCCCAAGATTAGCCCTGGAATTATTTTGTTTTGGCAATATCATCATAATTATTTGGTCGATTCTAACGATATATAATGGAGTTTAATCCGTTGAGCAAGGAGGAATATGGTAGAGATAAGCAATTCTTTTTACATGTAGGATTATTTTTTGGAGGGATGATGGTAGAATATTGCCCTGGCTTTAGATAGGCTCTCATCTATAAAATAGAGTGGATATTTTAATTCAATAAACATGTTTTTATCAAGGTTTCCTCATCTTGTAAAAAACAGGGTCAACAAATTCGAAAGGTTCTTAAATACATAGATATTATAGCATGAAAAAAAAATGTATATAGGAATTGGAATTAGTAGGTTTTCGGTATACCGTAAAAGATGATTTGTCATTAATTCTTATGACTTTTACATCAAGAAACGGTAAGCAATTGTCTTTTTCCCATTCAACCTTGAGTTTTATAGCGGGATGGAGGTTCTTAAGCTTTGTCAAATATTATCAAAGGAGTCTATTTGATTTAATGGACATGTGGAAATCACATTATCTACATACCTATACCATACAAAATTATTATTAGGTTTAATAGTTGTGAGTAGGGAAGTTTCAAAATGTTCCATGAACAGGTTACAAAGAATGGGGGATAACGGGTTGCCCATACTAAGGCCATATTTTTGTCAGAAAAATCTCATGTCACTCTTGAATACATTATCAGTAACGCAATATCCGTAACACAATATTCTACCATCCCCCCCCAAAAAAATAATCTTATATGTAAAAGGAATTGCTTATCTCTACCATATTCCTCCTTGCTCAACACATTAAATTCCATTATATATCCCAACGCACCACCTTCAAATATTCCCTATCAAAAAGTTTTCCGTTCCACCAAGCCAGAATCGCAAAATAAGGATGCACGCATATATTTAATCCCGTGTAAAGCCCCAAATTGCCCCTCCTTCTACGTGGGAGAAACCGGAAGGTCATTAAATAAACGCATATATGAACATAAGGGGGGGGACATTCGTAGAGCGGGCAATGCTTCCAGTCTTTTTAACCATGTAAACAACGCCATTCATATAATAGATTTTCCTAGTGCCCAAATAGTTTACCATTGTGGCGATTATAATAAAAGAAAAATAATTGAATCCTTACTAATCAAAGAAATTCCAAATTTGAATTTGTCAGAAGGCCAGCATAAATGTAGCCCCTATATATCAAAACTCATTCTAAAGGAGATTGTTAATCATCTAAAGCTAAGCCCTCCAGATTAAAGTCGGTTGCCTGTTATTGTATATTCCAATATTTCAGTTTTCTTTGTCAATTTCTCTAACGGCTGAAGATGATATGGTAAACTACATATCGAAACTGGTTCCGTTTTAATAACCGTTTTAATAATAAACTTTATGGTCCAATAATAGTGTTTTTCTTGCATATATATATATATATATATATATATATATATATATATATATATATATATATATATAGAAGAAGGAGCAAATGCAAGTTCTATATTGTAATATAGTCTGCAATGCAAGCTTTCTGCACCTTTATTTCTCTCTTCAAAATTGTTTTGAAAGGCAGAAAATAAATATGGCGAAAGCACTGTGGTGGTTGTTATCACCCGCAGAACTTGCATTTGCTCCTTCTTCTTTGTATGTGACTTGAGGATGAGCCTTTAAATTGTGAGCGGGTAAGAAGATGTGGTATAAAAATTCCTTGGAGGTTCCTAGCTTAAAGAGATACTGGGTTTGATGGGGTAACGCTTTGGGCGAAGTAGAGTCACTGTGCCTGTTAGCTCAGCGGTAGAGCATCTGACCGGCATCTGAGCATCGGACCCGGGTTCGAGTCCCGGCCAGAAAATTCAAACTTTTTTCCCTGGCGTTATCTCTGTCTTCTCGGTAAAGGATTGCCTTCATTGTGCCGCCCTCTGCTCTCTTTGATTCTAGTCTTCTTCTAATGTCCCTTTCTCTTACCTCTAAAAAACTCCTGTTTCTTGTCTCATTGCTCATTCGCGTCCAATTTCTCTTTCTTGTACTATATATATATATATATATATATATATATATATATATATATATATATATATATATATATATTCACGAGGCGTGTCCTTTACGTTTGGAGTAATGGCATGTAAATGAGTTGATTGTCTATTCTGTATTCTCGTTGTCCTGTGAATTTGAAAATTATTCTCTGTCAAATGAGGGCTGATTTGAAACCCATCCTTTTGGTGGAATCTTTCGTCATTTTTTAATTTATTTTATGCAAATTTAAGGCAGTGTTTTTCCCATTTCCATGGGGATGTGTCAGTTTATGAATCCTCTTTCTTCTCAGTGTGTTTCCTATCGGTTAGCTTTGGTGTTTAGTCATGTATCTTCGTTTTGTTGATTGTTTTAGTCTTATTATACTCATTCTAGTCTTACCCATTATATGTGTCTTTTATTTTGGTTAGATTTATTTTTTAACTTTATTTTCAATGTGGTCAAACACTAGTGGATATGGCGTAAGTTATTTTCAAGTGATCACATAACAGCAGAAATATCAAAATATTTAACCTATTCAGTTGGAGAGTTGCTTCTACGAGGGCTTCCCATTTCAATTGTGGACGAGATGATTTATCATAAAATAAAAGTCCCATTAAAATAAGAATTAAAATCGCTCACAAGCTCTAAAGCACAAAAATCCAGTTATCGTTAGGTGAGAAGGTAAACAAAAGCGGTAATACTGTTTTACTACGAAACAGCCAAGTGGAGACCATTCGTTTCCCCTCGACCTGGGAATATGGATGTGTAAACCCCTTCATCATTTTCTAGATACGGAGAGTGATTTATTGTGTGTGACAAGGAAGAGATCTAAGCCAAAACGGTGTTCTTATTGGCTACACTAAAATGCGAATATTTCCCTCCAAACGTCGAAAGGTTCGTATGTGTTCTCGTTTGGATTGAATGGAGTTATTTCCCATGAAAATCTTGCTCCTTATTCACCAGACCAACGATAGCTTCTATACCAGTTTGGAACTGTTTAGCAAACTAATTCGCACCATATAAAAATATCCGTCCCGGGATTATATAGACAAATATGTTTTTTATTAAGCGTTTTAAGTCCTTTTACTAAAATCTGGGTCTAGCCAGGAGGAATAACATATAACTAATATACTTTAGGGTTAGGAAGATAGGAATTTATAGTTTAGCGAATACTAAGCCATGTTCTTGAATAAGATATTCTTGATTAAAGTCAAGCATTAATTTTCACATCAAGATACTTGGGCAAATGGAAGATAATGGCTTTACAAAATATAAAAAAGAAAGGAGTGATGAGACGTATTGTTAAATGATAAAATAAATTAATTCTTAAGCGGAGACTGAAAATTTTAAAAATTAAACACATTATGATAAAGAAACACTATTCATTAAAAAAACGAAGTTCATTTATTTTGTTTGATTTGTTCGAAAACCGACTCAGCCAATATTTAAAGGAGTTTATTTTCATCATGAAAAAACTATTTTCTCGCAGAGGATTCTTATAAGAGATGAGAAATCCATTGAGCAAAAGAGGCTCGTAAGTTAATTCAGAGACTGTTTTAATTGCTTAAAAAAGGATTATAAAAACAACAATTCAAGTTAAGTCAGAGAATGTTTTAATAGAAAATGCTGAAAAGGGATTATAAAAAGCAACAAATATTAAATATAATAATGAAAACTTCCACTCTATTTGTTTGTTAATTTTGCAGGCGAAAGGGAATATTATTTTAAGAAGTTCTGAAATTCAACTAATCAATAGATTTATCATTAATAAGTCAATTATATAAATTAATTCCAAGTAGTACTTAAATATTGTCATCATATTTAAGCAAATGGTACATACACCACTTTGGGGAAATAAATATATCAAGGACAAACAGACGCTAGTTTGTTGATACAGCGTCAACGGTTACGCTCCTCATGGGCCAAGATTTTACCCTCCCACCCTCTCCTTTTTCCCGCTGCCCCAAAGACCCTTCGAGCATCGCTCGCAAAGAAGGATTTCAGTCAGCAGATTTCGTAGTCCGTTAATATAAACAGAGGAGGATGTGAGAATCTTTAGAATAAAAATATATAAACAGGCTCACTGTGCCTTCCGATTGTTTATGTCTATTTTCGCCAAATAGACGAAATTTCACTTTCTCCGTACGTAAACCAGAAGGGCCGAAGTGTCACAACGTTGAAAATTTATGCCCTAGGAGAGAGGCTTAACTTGCACCCTCGTCTCCCCTCCCCTCCAACAGGGGATAATCGACATATATATATATATATATATATATATATATATATATATATATATATATATATATAGTTCGATTTTGAGAAATGGAGAGAGAAGCTGCTTATCAATCGCGAGAAGAAAACGAGTACCAGAGACAAAGCGGGAACCAAGAAGATGGTGGAACCGAGGGGGATTTTTCTTCGCGAGGCCGTTCCTTTGGTCGCTTAGAAGAGTAGACCAGTGGTATCGAGACCCACTCTCATATCATTCTCGTTCAGAGAAATCTCCTATCTTAGTTTTCTAAAAAAAAACAGAAATTCCCCTCACCATTGAGGAATACCAACGTGAAGTCCCACTCAAGAAAAGATTCACCTCTTGGGGTCAAGTCTCATCATCGATAAGCCGGAATTAATAACACAGGGATCGGAGTAATTTACGTTCATCCAAGGTCCCCTCATTTACATCTTCAAGTTAAGAAGTCTCGCCGCCCGTCTCCCCCTCCCCCCGGGACGAGCATCAGCTGTTCTTCCCGAATAGACTCAGCACGCGTCTCTTCCACCCAGTAAGAAGCATCAGCTGTTTTTTCAGCCATCCTCACGGCCGCGAGGAAAGCTCCAGTCCAACGCGCTTCTAATCATCTCATCGAGGAGGTTCCCGTTCAAGGTCACCTAACTGCAGACTCACTCTTAGTTAAAGGTAAAAGGAATCCAAAACTTATTCATATTGTTAGTTACCATTCCGTGCGAAAGTGATTTTTGCGTCAACCACCGCGTATTACTCATTGGTAGTATTAATTTTTATTAGATCCTCTTATTATAGCATTAGTATATTTAAAGTTTTAATATTTCATTTTTTATCTAATTAAAAGTATATTTTTGTCTGAGTTGTTTAATTAGATCCTCGAACGCTCCAAATGGCAATAGATATATAATATTACGAATCCTCCCTGGTTAAAGAGTCGAAGTACATAGAATAAAGCACTCTAAGAGAAAAGTGGAACGGATTTACTCATATATGGAGCAAACGTACATACGTACTCGGCCGTATACCACGACAACCACATAGTTAAATAGTGAAGTTGGGGAAGAGCTGCTTGCAATCTCGACCCAAGGGTGAAAAGAGAAATTAGCGCTCTCTCTCGGGACGTTTTTTTGCCCTCCTTTTAAATTTTACACTTTTTTCCGTGGCTGTATTGACCTAATGCAGCGTGAAAGAAAGCGGTAAACTTTAGAGAAAAGTCTTCGAAATATTCTTATATATGTAGTTTAAATCCAAGTTAAGCCTAATTATTTTGGGGCTCTTTAAGCAGTTTTTGGAGGAAAAATTGCCTGTATAGGAATTTAATTGGCTCGTATTTCTTCTCAGTTCTATCGTGCGACGATATGGTTTTTAAAAACTCTTTAATGCTTAATTATCTCAATAATAATTTCTTCTTGGAAATTGTTCTTACTTTTCTCATCCTTCTCATGATTATTGTAGTCAGAATTGGAGAAACTTTAGAAGTAGCTATTTTTTGCAGAATTTGTTTAAATCAGTGTTAATTTTAATATACTTCTTCCATTATACCTAAAATATTAGCCTTACGGTTTACAATTTAGTGCGAAAAGGGCCACAACATATGGTGTTATAAATCTTGACCATGATATTTCTCTCTGTCATAAAAGGAAATTCAGAAACTAAATGAAGGCAACATCATACCAAAGGATGATCTATCAATGGTCACCAACATATGGAATAACGAACATAAAGGAAACACGACGTCATTAACAAAAGCTTAACTTGAGTTTTAACAATATAAGAATATTTCGAAAACTGGAAATAAAATGAAACAAATATATTAAAATTAGAGCTGACATTTTTTTTCAATTGTAATAAAAAAGCTGTCTGTCTGTCTGATCTACTTTTCAAATAGTTAAATGGGGCTAAATTTCGTGTTTTTTGCCAGAATTCTTACGGCACCTCTTTTTTTATTTCTATATATCTTGACTTTAAAATAGTCTGAATGAGAAAGTCTTTGATTTTATTTATTTAACGTTTGGCTTCCTTTTTTAGATCTTCTACAAGATATTTTGAAAACTTTAGTGGAGAAATTGAGGATACTTGTTTTATGTTATCTTTTATATTAGTTTTGTTTTGCCTCTCTACATTGTGAATAAAATTTCACCATTTTTTGACTGGTATATTATTTAGAGTTGCTCTATTTAGTCATGTCACAATTTACACTAACTTAGGTAAAGAGTGACAATTTAATATATTAATTATTTGATGAGAGATGGAATATTTGGGTTTTATTTATTTAAAATCATTAGATAAGACGTTTAGTTAGAAGATAAATTAAATTTAGTGAAATCTTTGACATTAGTGCGGTATTTCTAAAATTAATTAATCTTGAAAACAGTATGACACAGTTTTGTTCCAAAACAGGCTTGCCGAATTTCCAGAAATTTTGCCTTTTTCCTGCTTTTTGGCTTTATATACTTATATTTTTTTTATTAAGGAATATCACAAAACTATTCGCATTTATAATTGTTGATATTTATCGCTATAATTAATTTTGCACCTAATTTGTGAGTAAATATATTATTAGTTTGCAATCTAGAACAGCAAACCTTGCGACAGTTGTGCAAAGCTATTCGCATTTATAAGACATAGATAAATGATTATATTTTAGTTACTTTTTGCCAACCATTTGGAAAAATATTACATAACTGTACTTTCAATATTTATTGTTGGAAACAGAGTTCTAAGATATATTTAAAATAATGTAGGGAAAAGTATTTTATGGACCCTTTTGTACTGTTTTGAAGAAAACTGAAAATTGTCGTGGTTTTTGACGAAATGGGTATACTATTGGGTTGAGGAATAAGTTCCTGCGGTTTTATAAAATTTATTCATTACCATTAACAGTTTTAGAAAAACTTCATTTTCAATTGATAACAATATGCAATTTAATTAATAATATATTTTCTGTTGTTATTTACAACTTCTTCCCACGTTCTACTAGTTTTTCGATGCCTCTGCAATAAAAATCTCTGGATTTTGACTCGAAGAATTCGTCTAACCAGGTCCTTAATTGCACATCAGTATTGAACGAAACGCCGCGCAAATTGCTGGAGAGTAATCGGAACAGATGGAAATTCGATGGAGCCAAGTCTGGCGAATATGGAGGATGCGGCAGGATTTCCCCATTAAGCGTTTAGATGGCGTCTTTTGTCATATTCGCAATGTGAGAACGAGCATTGTCGTGTTGTAGAAGGACTCCATAACGTCAATGAGGTCGCTTTTCACGAATAGCTTCGGTGAGTCGAGCTTTGGCTGCGTTTGCATTGTTCCCGTCTCGATTGAAAATGAAAAACAACAAGTGTCGAAAAGGCGCCTTTCTTTCAACTTGACATTCCATTTTGACGGTACAGAACAAAAATTAAATTAACACAACTTCTAAATAAACCGCAATGACTTATTACTCAACTTCAAGACGTAGACTAAGCAAAAGCCTAATAGTCTACGCTGTTAAGAGACGTAGCCTAACCTTTGCAAATTTTGCTCATTATTTATTATTGTTTCTTAATATGTGCACAAATCACGTCAACAAAACTTAAATCAACACAACATTAAAAAAAAACGCGAGAACTTATTCCTCAACCTAATAGTAATAATAATGTTTAACATTGCCTAAAATATTGCAGTCATTTTTGACTGGCAGGGAACAATAGCGTTGTAGGTTTAGCAATTTCAACGGATAGAAAATATGATGAGTAATCTGAAAGTTAGCCAAAATTTGGCTAAAATTGGTCACATAGCTATGATTTAGAAAACGTGACAAAAATTTCGACAAATAAATCCTTCGCTCCATAATTCAAGATAGTGGATTTCAATGAATTTAGAGATACGGTCTACATTCTCCTTGAAATTGACAAAGGCTTCGATTTTGTTTTCCATTAGCGATTGATTGAAAGAAAAAAAACAATGATTTTGGACTTTTTAAATCGGGTTTAAAAATTGTATTATGGACATTCACCATTATTTCATTATAAATAGAGTAACTTAATTGTTTGTAAATGTTACTATTTGGTTGCCTCGGAGATGCTTTCTTGGACACTTACTCCCTATTATGTTTAGTGAGGATGGGAGGATGGGAACGTCAAGGAAGTTCGAAGAGTTTTTCAGTTTTTGCAAAATGATGTGAAAATGATAAATAAATGTACCAACATGTGCTAATGAGATATAGTTTTCCTAAATGAACAGCTTGCAAATTGGAACATAACAAGATTAAAACTTCTTCCCCACAAGATTCGGGGAGCTAAAAAGAAAGAATTTATAAATAATGGAACCATATGAACGGAAAATCAGAAAAGTCCATACACCATTTGTTATTTATGTCTCTAGTGCGAACACGAATGGAATAATGTGTTCAATTTCGGACTCCATATATGTTTGTAGAAGTTCAATTGATCAAGAGTTGGCAGCAGAAAGAAATCTAGATGATGCGTACCACTAATTTCATCCATGACCCAAGGTTTAGAATTATAAGGGGATAGATTCTACACGAGTGTAGCCACGTATTTCTGTGTATACAACAATATCAATTACTGGAATTCTCTTGCCGATAATGTTAAGAAGAAATTACAAGTAGTATTTTAAAAAGTGGTGGGATTAATACACCAAAGAGCTACATAATTAGCACACGAGTTAAAATCCCGTAAGAAAAGGATACGACAATTTTACCGACAATATCGGAAAACCTAACTATCTTTTTATTTTATTATAGAAACCACTTAAGATCACAAACTGGGTGAAGGTCACACATGTCAACAACACAAAACATTCAAAGGCCTTGTAGATGGGCATTATTAGCATAAGAACTAACTAGAATACAGAAAGTTAAGACATGAATTCACTAAAATACAATGAAAACAATATTTTTTCAAATTAAACTAAAAATATAAATAACAATGTGTCTGCCTGTCACAGTTAATCCATCTTACAAGCATATAAATTAAGAAAAACAGCATTAACAGCAGATTTAAAAGCATTAAGGTCAGTACAATGAACAATTTCATTTGGAACATCGGGCCATAATTTGCTATAATATAGAACAAAACAATTGGAAACCTGACTAGTTCTGTAGTTAATATTGGAAAATGCATATTAATTCAGAGCTAACATATGCCTAGTAAGTCTATTGTGGATAAAAGTAGCATTTAGTCTCAAGTACAAGAGATGGTTAACATTATGGAAAATCTTGTACAAGAGAGACAAACCACCAATTTTTCTACGTTTCTTCAAATTGATTTTTAAATCTGGTAGAATAAAACGAATACAATTTAGAACTCGGTCAAATAATTTAAGATGACGGCTGTAGAAAGCCAGATAAGCATGCAATGCTCAAATCATGGTAGGTTGAATGCGAAAAGAGATTTTAAAACAGCGTCATCATTACCTAGTGCCCTGAAGTACTTACGAAGCAGTCCAGTTTTTGTACAATAGAGGAAACCATAGATCTTAGATGTTTCTCAAAAGTATGCTAATCATCTATCAAAACACCGAAGAGTTTAAAAGAGCAAGAAACCATCAAAGGAGTTACACATAGAAACATTGGTAGATGGGGAGAATTATGAGTCATGGATCTACTAACAATTATAGATTGTTTCTTGCTTAGATTTAGCTTCATAGCCCATTTAAAACGCCACGATTGTATTCTAGAAAAATCTCTATTCGGGGAATCAGCCACAGAAGCACGGTCACTAGGAGAGTTAACTGAGGCATACAAGGTACTATCTTCAACATAAGCACTTAATTTATTTTCTAAATTTGACCACATGTTTGCAGCGTACAATAGAAAAAACAAGGGGCCTAAAGCACTACCCTGTGGAACGCCAGATAAACCTGGTTTAAAAGAACTAGAGCTTTCATCAAATAAAACAGCCTGCTGACGGCCAGCAAAAATTCTCTGAATACATTGATAATTCGACCACCAATGCCCATCAATTACAACTTATACAATAAAGCCTTATGACTCATTAAATCAAAAGTAGAGTTAAAATCGAGGGAAATAACCCTGGCCTCAGAGCGAGCATACAAAGAGGATTGCAGATCATGAGTTAATATCAATAAGGGATCAGTAGTGCTAAGACCTTTTCGCAAACCAAATTGCATAGCAGGCAAAAGACTTTTTGAATTCACACACTTCTTGCAAATAGCTTTTCATAAACTTTTGAAAGAATTGGAGTAATAAAAGTGGGTCTATATTCCAAGGAAAATTGTGTAGGAGAGGCTCTCTTAGGAATTGAAGAAACATTGGCAGTTCTCCAGGACACTGAAAAACTACTAGAGGCCCGAAGACTTCTGAGATAGGGAATTGGTTCTGTCCATACATGATTAGTAAAAAATGTTAGTCTCGGCTGGTTTCTCATAAAACATGGTTGAAAATCGGTACCACTAATCCCAGGTACCTTACTTGCCCGAGCAGATTTGGTTGCACTTGCTCTTTTATTTTTTTCGAGCCTTGTATCATTGTTTGCTCATCAAATTAATTTTATATTTGAAAATTAGGGTCGATGTGTTATTGGTTTTGACAGTCAAATTTATTCGATATATTCTTTAAGAATATTTTCATTTCTTGGTTGTATTCAGTAATTCGCTACAGACCTCTTCCAGCGTAAAATCCCAAACCTATTAACCAGCTTAAGTTTCTTTTCTGTCGAATTCTCTTCGCCGAAATGGCATCGAATTGTCGTTTTTTTACGGTCGAACGTTGCTTTTTATTTCCGCCGCAGATATCGTATTTTATCTTAACTTCAAAAGTGTTCAAAAGAAGTGATCTCTCTCTTACTTGGTTCATTCCTATTATCTTGAATTATGTTCATTGCGATGCCATTTGTTTCTTCTTTGGGAATCTTGTGATCATTCCTCGCACCAAGTTGTCTACGGTGCATGAATTCGCCATCTTCGTGGAATGATGCCAGGTTCAAGGCAAATTAGAGATTAGCTCACCCGAGTTTTGGGTTATTTTTAATTAAACAAATGTAATAAAATGTTGACATAAAGAATATAGTGTGGAGCTAGATTGTGTGCATGAGTGAAGGCTAGTAGTTAGCACTTAATGCGATGCGAGTTAATGGGTAATGAACGAGGCACATTAAAACTACTTGGAACTTAATATGTTTGCTTTAATTTTAATACAAAAATGATTCTTCCAGTGGATTATGGCTTATTAATCGTAACAATTCATAGTTATAAAAATTTATAGGCAGCGCCAAATAAAAAAATAAAACAAGAAATTAACTTAGATATTAGTGATTATCTGCGAAGAATTGTGCATAATCTATGTTATTAAGAGTTTTTTATGTTCTTATTGTTCTTAATAAATTAAATTAATCAAATTTAAATTCTTCTGCGAGGAATTGCGTATAACCTATTTTATTAAAGCTTTTAGGTTCTTTTTGTATTTAATAAATTAAATTAATCAAATTAAATTGCCTCTTTATTTTTTGTGATTAATAAAGTCAATTATCGTAAATAACCATTCCCATTAAAATTTGTATTTTCGTAGCTTTAAATAGTTGTGGATGAATTGTATTTTGTAATAATTGTTGGGAATGAAATAATTTTGGCTATGGATTGTCGGGGATGAGCTCAACGAATCCTTTTTACAATATTTATGGACGTACAAAGGTTAACAAAGTGAAACTTTTAGGAAATAGTCCTACATGCTATAAACACCTGTTTGTATGGTGATCGTAACTAAAGGTTTTATTGAAATATATCATTCATCAACGACATTGGGTATTATGAGTTTGTCACTAATTGCCAAAAAACCTTTAGAAAAGACACTATCCAAAGAAACTAGTAAAAATTTAAAATGGTTGTGTTCTGTACTAAACTAATGAAGCATTGGAAATTGGAATTATAAAATTAGGCTCGTGTTATGCTGATAGGAGGGCATTCTTTCCTTTGTTTTCTCTTTGTTCTCCAGGTAGAATGCTCTGATAAAAAACACAAACCAGTCCCATGTACCATTCTTTCGACATCGACAAGCACACTATTCTTCCACTAACTGCATGCCAACTCTGATCAGTTGGGGGAATATATCAAATAGATATATCTCGCAACGTCTTTCATCTATCTATCTATATTTATATATACATATATAAGATAAATCAAAGTATACACACTCGGCCGCACACGAACAACAAAAGGGGATTCCAATTTCCAATTCCAGGTGGATCTGCCACCCAAAGATTCGGCTGCTGGAGAGGAGTACGAGGGGTAGGAGCACTGAGTTCGAGTACTTTCCTACATCATGGGTTGGGTTTGAACTTAAGGCCGATTAGTACTCGGCCTGTTCGAAATTATGACGGAAAATACAACATGTATTCCAGTAACCACAGTCAGCCTCGAAAGTAGGGATGAGGTCGTATTTGCCGGGAGGAAGCTGGGCTCTAGAGATCTTTTCTCGTTTGTTTCTTTTTCTTTGTCTTCGGGCTCTTGGGGTATGGGAAGGCTGAGAGGAAAAAGCTTATGCGATGTCTCCTCTTAGCACAATGCTAATTTACCCAGGCCAATGCTTTACTATTTATACAGAGCTGCCGAAAGTTGATTGCAATTTATCCTTATAGAGGCACCGGGAGTGAATTTAGACCTTCACGCCATTTCGCGGAACCTCTTGTTGTTACAATTAGGTTCGCGATAGGGCATGTTACCAAACGGAAGTAACCTCAAAAGAAGCCAATCGCGGGTTCTTTCCGTCCTACCCATCTCTCTCTCTGACATCTCCTACCCCTCAAGATCCAACTTCCGGGTAGGAGTGACATACAAAAATAACTCAAACTTAAGGTGGCCCCTAGGCCAAAAAGGGTTATACAGGAGATCGTAATTTAGAAAAAAAAATGCATGGCAATAAATTCGTGGGTAAAATTCACAAATATAGAGACTGGATAGTATATATGCATAATGATTAATATTAAAAAAGAAAACAATAGACAATAACCACAATTATCAATGAGGACCTTTAAGAGAGAGGCTCACCTGCCTCGAATCCATAAGCAGTAATGTTAACACAATCAGTACAGAGAAAATAAATCAAAATGGTGTATGCTCCCTTAAACTTAGTTGGATATATTACATGGGCATATATATGTACATAAAAAAATAATCAATCTTAAAATTAGAAAAATTTACTTTCAATCAGGATAGGTTCTAAGTGGAATTCAATGGATTCTGGCTTAAGCTATGGGCAATACAGTTTTCGGAGCATTTAATATACAGGATCCTGAATTGGAATTCTTGTAAAAACAAACTCCAGCGCATTTGACAACCATTATTGTTTTGTTTTTTTACATTTTGGAGGTAGGATAAGGGTTTATGGTCAGTTTCTAATATAAATTATTTTCCTACCAGAAACATTTAAATTTTTTAATTTCCCAGACTATGGAGAGGGCCTCTCGTTCAGTCAAAGCGTAGTTCTTTTCTCGTCGTAGCAATTTCCTATTTACGTAAGAAATGGGAAAGCTCTCATCATTTTCCCCATATTGAACGAGAACACAGCCTATTCCCTCGTTGCTGGCATCTGTTCGTATGCCAAATGGTTCTTCGGGATTGGGCACGCGTAATATGGGTGCAGACGCAAGTTTCTCTTTGAGTTGACCGAAACTCTTAATCGTCAGTGGTTTCCATACAAGTAGCTCGGGAGCTTTTTTTGCAAATGTTTGCACAAAGGAGCATCAGTGAGGCTAAATTACGAGTAAAACGACGGTAAAAGGACGCGGGACCAATAAAAGATCTTAATTGCTCCTTGCTCGCGGGCAGAGGCATTTTAACAATGGCTCTAATTTTATCCTCCTGTGGAGCTAGCTGGTTATCTCCAATTCGAAGGTTTATATAATCGATTGTATTGTAAGCGAAGTGACATTTACTGGGGCCAATGGTCAAATTATGTTCTCGGAGTCTTTGTAAAAGTGCTTGAAGAGCATTCAGGTGCCGATTTCAATCATTCGTAGCTACAATCTGGTTAGTTTCCCTTTGAGTTGACCGAAACTCTTAATCGTCAGTGGTTTCCATACAAGGAGCTCGGGAGCTTAAAGAGCATTCAGGTGCAGATTCCACTCATTCGTAGCCAGTTCTGGTTAGTCTATGCGCGCTGATGATATTTTTTGAGGAGATTTACGTGAAAAAGCTTCCTTCCTGTTGGCATTTCAATCTAATAATCGACTGGTCCGCGTTTCTCGATCAGTTGATAAAGGCCCTTCCATTGGCTCAGTAATTTTTTGTTTTCTGTTGGGAGCAAGGCAAGACTTCCTGCCCTTGGTTAAATTTTTTTATCTTAAGATTTGTAGTTGAAGTAAGTTTGATTTCTATCGAAGCTAACATCCGCATTTTGGTACGTTATTTCGGCGCATTTCTCCAGCCTCTTAGTAAATATAAGTATGGAAATTAGGTATTGTGAGTTTAAGAATACTGTATGCTTAATGATTATATAACAAATTAAACTGAAAATATTAGGAGATACTTCGTATTTAAAAGTATCTGTTTTCTAACTTTTGGGCCACGTCTGTAGCAAGCCATGTATATGATATTATTTTCCGCAACTCAACAAATTATTCTCAGTTGTACGTTCAACTGCTCTTTAAGGCCTAATTAAGACAAAAAAAAAACCAGCATTACCCTACATTTTATGTTGAATTGGATAGCCAAAACAAACGTTCCACAAACTTTTATTTTGGCTAAATCGTAAATAAACTATTTAATTGAGATTTCGACTTAGTAAGAACACTTTTAATTTGGAATTGTTAAGTTATAAATCGATTTAGATATGTCAGAATTAAATAAAAAAAGAACTGAAATATCGAATAGAAGGCAATTTTAATGTTTCTCTGTTTGTTCTTTCCCTCTCTTCTAGGCTTTGATTATTGATCTATTTGCTTGCAACAATGGGTATTCGATGACACAGATATCCAGCGGAGTAATTTAAAGTTTGACCATTGAAGGTGAGTAAAATTGTTGTAACAAATTAGGTCGTGGAAGTGGGTTGCCATTTTTCCCCACGAAGGAATTTTTCTCTGACTAAAGCCATTGGATAATTTTACAAGAATTATCAAAAACAAACGACAAAACGAACAAGAGGACTGTTGAAGCAGAGCTAAACAAAGTTTCCCAGGTTTGCATCACTCGAAGAGAAGTGAGAGAAAAGTGTATGATGTTAGCTGGGTGTTACATTAACCCATTAGTGCCTAAATCTAGTTCTCTCAGGACTATGTTGAGAGGTGATTTCTTGAAGGACGTCTTCTTCTTCAGGATAGAAGTGTTGTTTTATAGAGTGTTTCCGAACTGGTGGCCGTGGCATATTGTAGTACCCAGAGGAAAATGTTAAGATTTAGAGAGGTCACAGACTCCAAAGTATCCAACCTTTATAAGCCAAAGTTTAGGCTTCACTAGGTTTAGCAGTGGCACCATCAATGGTAAAAGTCATAATATTTCCAACTAGAATATCATTTTCTTTAAAATAAGTCCCAACTTCTTTGTATATGCCACATAGCTGTTGGCAAAATGCATCTCTTCCCTGAATTTATCATTATCCAAAAACCTGAAATACACCATGAGAACACTGTAAAAAAAAATTGTTTTACAGTATTTTTTCCGTTAATATCAACAAGAAATAACTGTAACCGAGAATACAGATCAGACTGTTGTATCAGACATGAATCTTTCTTATGATGTCTTGAATTTCTTGACTGAGTTTTTGTTAACATTCCCAATGCAATATTGAGTGTTTTTAGAGACACTTCCCTATTATTTAAATAATATTTATCATGAAGGAATGAAGTACAGATAAAATACTGTAATTCGAAATACATAGTGACTGTAAATGTTGCAAATTTATCTTCGTTACTAAGCATTTTCTTTATGTTATGCGTTATGAAATACTTGAAATGTAATACTTATTCGTTGTTGATGCACCAATAGCCTTGAAAATATTGGTTATTGAGACATCTGGCATCGTAACTAAATACATTACCAGGTAACGCTTTTATATGTGAATGCATATTTATCATATGAAAAGCATAGAAACAGAATATTAGTACATGCGCATCATGATGTGCAACTGTCACTTTTGTTTACACTCACAGCCCACGGCCCCTCTCATGCAGCAGCCAACAGCGTCCACTACCCTCATTACTGTACACTTTGTGTCACGTGCTATTTGTTTGTACTGATTTATGAGTGATATATTATGTTCCCTGAGTTTAAAGGTTACTGTTTTAATGAATTCAAAATTTTCAGCTAACTGCATCTAGGCCTGAAATTAAAGACCTTCCCCAAACACCATGTTTAATAAGCTTTGGTAAGTTAAAGCTTATCGTTTGTATCCTTAACATACCTGATATTTACCAACATTATCATCAAACCTAGTTTTAATTTGTATGGGTAATGATATGGGCTGGAAGGATATAGAGCATTGCAACCATGCGCAGTGTCGATTTTCGTAGTTTTCTTGTTATTTTCCTTTGACAAAGTTATTAATTAGTTACTATATGCTTAATGAACAGGAAAGGGTTGTGAGGATATTTGCTGTAAAAATTATGATAGAGAAGTCTATTGTGGTTGATAAACAAATTGTTTGGGTTATATATATAAGAGATGAAACAATAATTGCTATCATTGTTATAATAACAGGTCTTTTGTGAGGAGATGCTGGAGGTGGAGAAGGTTAAATAGCCTAAATCAATTCTGTCATGAGCATATAACATTGGAGGTAGGGGTGAGGATGTTTGGCAAATCATGAAATCCTTACAAGAGGTGGCTACATTAAATTTTTTTAATACTTTCAGGTGAATCAAAGTTAACACCAACTAGATATATGCTGTCGATTGATAGTGTTGTTGTCACTAACCATATAGCTACATTTACTACTGGTTTAGCTATGCTTATGCTGCCCAGACATCCAACATTTTACTGTTTTTAGATCATTTGTCCAGCGAAAAAGACTACTCAATGCTGGACAATGTAAAGTCCAGCATGGGGAAAATGCAGGTGTTCATTCTGTCAAACAATCATAAGTAATTATAGACTTGACAACATTTGGCAGCGCCGCTTCGAATAGCAGACTGTCGTGACTCAATCCGGAGTTAATTTGAGTTATTGACTCTTTCGGAGAGTCATTCCTTATTATTTCTTTCATTGAAATTCATTTGACAGTGGATGGTTGGAAATATTTGCACATTTCAAAAGTCAGAATATTACATTTGAAAACATTTATCAGGTGGTAGAATTCTTTTTGAGTCTACCAGGATCAAATGTACCAATAGAGAGGGTATTTTCAATGATGAAAAACTACTGGGCATACGAAAAAAGCAGGTTAAATATACTGTAGATACTTTAAAAGCGACATTATTAACTACATGCAATTATGAGATGAATTGTTTGCAATTTTCTGATTACCTAAGCTCAAACATAAACATCCTTGAAAAGATCCATTCAAATGCCAAGTACAATTCTAGACCAACTTAGGTAAGTGAATATTGACTTATTAATAATTAAAGTTCGTTTGCTACTAAAATTACTTAACTTTTTTATTTAATATATATATATATATATATATATATATATATATATATATATATATATATATATATATATATATATATATATATACAGATGGTTCCGTCCAGCATTGGGTTTAAAAAAATCTGGGCAGCCTAGCTCTGCTGTTGGCCTCCTACTACAACTTGAATATAATGTACCCAAATGATTCTGCATCATCACTGAAGTTCACTCAAAGGTAAGACATTTTATAAAATAGAAAATATTGTTAAATCTGTCTAGAACCTCTCCAGTGTTGACAGTAAAGTTTTTCTTTTTCTTTTGCTAAAATTACTGAGCATATTGTTTTTAAGATTCATGTAGCTCTGATATCTAGTTATAGCTTACATGTTGGAATTGCAGTTTATAACGATATTAGAAAAATATTTCAATATTTACAGTATATGTATATATATATATATATATATATATATATATATATATATATATATATATAGTACATTACTGTCCTTCATTACAGATGTTTTGTTGGAATCAAGCCCGATTGGGGGAGCAAGATAGAAGTAAAGAAACATTGCAAGAGGCACTCTCAATTCCATCCTAAGGTTCTGTCCCCGATTAATGCTATTCCTGATGTAGAGTGGACTAGCTAATGTTTGTTAATTATGAAAACTTGTTTTTATCTTTATGAAGAAACATTATTATCATTTTCTTTCAAGAAATCTTGGAACACTTTTATATTAGGTTCGCTTAAATGATAGTAACCCTCCAGGAATTTGCACGCAGTTCATCATTTGACTTTGTCCAGAATCTCATTAGTGTTACCTTACAAAACCTTAATGTTTTATCATAAACTAGCTAAGAGGATCCGAGGTTGCTCGGGTATGGGCTTCATAGGGTTATGCGCATCGAGGGGGCCCTGGAAATTTGACGTTATGAGGACAGTTTCTCTGGTGAGCTCAAACGTCAGGTCAATGTTCAGGTCAGCTCAACAATCCCCAAGTCAAGAAATACCTTCACATCAAGTTTGGTTGACCTGGAGCTTGGCCAAGAAAGGTCACCTTCCAGGTAACAAAGTACCTCTACAGCATGTTTGGTTGCAATCGAATCAACGGTGTTTCCACACAGGGTCAAGTTTTGGCCCCTTCTTGGGGTGGCTTAAAATTTGACCCCCTAGGGACATACCCCAGGTCAAAATGTACCTCCACAGCAAGCTTCGTTGCAATCGGATCAAAGGTTAGCCCCCCCCCCCCACACACACACACAGACTCCTTTACAGATATAGATTTGTTGGAAATGTTATTAGTACGTTGTAACAGTTTGATTGGTTCAATTGTTTGTACTTGGAGAAAAGGGCTGGTCGTGCCTATCTGGAAACTTAGTAGGCCATTATTCTTTTATTTATTCATTATTTTTTGCCATTTATTTAAGCAGAATTAAACATTTTTCCTTGTAGTATATACATTACTGTTAATAAAGTACTATGGTGTGTTTAAGACTGAAAGCAACAATGCTACTTTTGTATCACATTTACATTATCGTAATCATTACAAATGGTGTCAGTAAGTAAAGGCGAGGAAACTAGAAATAGAGATACTCAAGTGCATGAAAGTTCGCTTCATGCTTGTTGATATACTTAAATGTCTACAAGTTGGGTTCATGATGATATTTTTGGAAAGCTCTTTTTTTTTAATGAAGTGTCAAGTAATTGATCAAATACTTCTATCAGATCGTGTGGTTTAGTGGAAATATTTTTCAAGTTTGTCTAATGTATTTTTAATGAATGATAGTTTAATTTACATTATAATCTCCATTTATGTATCTTTTATTAGACTATGTATATTTAACTAAACTGTCAGGTATCCCTGGTATATTTCAATTGTTACTCGTACATTCCTTTTATGCCATTTTCTTAAACACATACCGTTCAAATAATACCTTCTATATTTTGTCTAAGAACGTTTTAAGTCGCTGGAATCGGTGAATTTATCATCATCATTAACTCTATAATTTAAGAAGGGGATGTTTTCAGTATTTGAATAATAATTTCTCGTCTTAGTTTGGTTATGACTTATGTTTATTTATCAAAGTTATTTCTAATAATTCTTTTATAATATCCAAAAACAAAATGGTGAAGTTCAGAAATAAATATAAGTATCGAAATTTTGGGAATTTTTTAAAACCCAAGGAATTACAAATGGTGACGTTCAGAAAATTTATTTTTATATATCTTCTTCTATAACTAGATTTTAGCAACGTGATATTTTGAAAGGGGAGAAATTTAGTTTCGAGTTCCTTTTTAAAATTATTATAATTGGCAAAGTTCAGAAAATTAAAAAAAAATTATATTTTAAATTTTAATCTTAGTAGCGAAGTGCAAGATCCCGCCGTAGGGGTGAGTGGCGAAGCCATTGTCTGGTGTAGTTATATTGTTAGTAAATTTACCAAAATCTCCTGAGTGCTGAATAATCATTTTTCCGCAGTGCAAATCTCTCCAATATCCTAACTGTCAGCATCCGGATTATTCATTATCCCGAAAGCTATCAGGTTTGCTATTGGGACAGCGAGTCACTATTCAGACAGTCATTATCCGGATATTGGGTGAGATTACTACATTTTTTTATGGTTATTGTTGTCATATAAACATTGCTGTTGAAATTTCTTACAAATTTATATTGTTCAAGTCCCTATAAACTTCAAATTATGTTCGCGATTACTGTAATTCCAGTGAAATACAATAATATTGAGAAATAATTTTGCCTCGCTTTTTATTGCAGAAAGTTCATGTCGATAGTATACAGAAATAATTCCGTAATAGATAACAGGGAAAAGTAGAATTAACGGAGCATCATTTACAGAAAGTTGTAATAACATCATAACTATTCGGCCGATTCTAACGAAATTCAAAAAAATTATGTTGTTTTACATTCTCTTCCAAATGATATAATTCCCAAAGTCCTATCCAAAGTATCCTAGGAATTACTTTGTTTTGTCAATAACATCATAACTTTTCGGCCAATACTCTGCTAGACTAGACTAGGTTATAATATGCTATACTCTGCTAGGCAAGCCTAGACTAGGCTATGCTGTACTAGGATATTATAGGCTAGGCTATACTATGCTAAGCTATGCTAAGATATAGTGTACAATGGTAAAATATACTATGCTAATTTAGGCTATAATATGCTATGATAGGATAGCATATAGTATATATGTTAAGATAGACAATAATAAGCTATGCTTGACTAGGATATAATAGTATAGTATAGGCTATACATGTCTAGGATAGTTAATGATAGGCTAGATTATGCTATGCAGGCTAGGCTAAGCTATACTAGGCTAGGCAGGGCCTGAAGGCTATGGTATGCTAAGTTAGGCTATACCCTACCTCCTATTGATACTACTGCTTCATCTGACCAAACCTTAAACTCATTGCACCAATCATTATTCGCCTGCCCTGACGTGCACGCCCCACTTATCACTCCTTCTTCAAACCGCCATCCCGCGCCCCTTGGTTCACCATTGAACTCCTACGTTCAATCAAGGAGGTCCTTACAGGCCCATGAACGTGCCCTTCGTAAAGCAAGCTCCCATGGGCAGGACATGACCTCGCTCTCACTTGCCTATCGCTTTGCTACTTCGACTTATTCTTCCAAATTAAAATCAGCGCGTGAGGCTCATTCACGCAAACTTTTGTTTGAGAGCAAGAATGACCTCGGACTATCTTTCGTCTCCTGTCGTCTGTCCTTGCCTAGCTCCAGTTCCCCCACATCTCTTCCCATCAACCCCTCTACTCTTTCTATTTTTTTCTCTGATAAAGTTATTAACCTTCGCGCTATACTACCCCAATCGTCTGAACAAGCCGACCATACTCCATTGCCGCTTAACGTCCTCACTCGGGCGTCCTCTAAGGAAGTAACTACCCTGAACTCACGCTCTAACAATTCTGTATCCCGCAAGGACGTCTTTCCATCCAAACTCCTCCACCAAGTTCTCCCTGCTGTCCCCCCACTGATTCTTCATCTCTTTAACATTTCTCTTGCCAGAGGAGTGGTTCCCTCTTCCTTCAAACATGCCTCAATTCGGACTATCCTTAAAAAAATACACCTTAACTCCTCTGAACCATCTAACTATCGCCCTATCTCACAGCTTCCATTCCTTTCTAAGATCCTCGAGAAAGTGGTTTTCTCTCGTCTTAATGACCATATTTTTAACTGTAATATCGATGAAACGTACTAATCGGGGTTCAAAGCGAAGCACTTTGCTTAAACTGCTCTTCTTAATGTTTCAGACGGTTTACGTAGAGCTGCCGATAGGGGTTGTACGTCCATTCTAGTCCTCCTAGACTTCTTTTCTGCTTTCGACACCATCGACGGCACTGTCCTCCTTGAATTTCTTCAAACTTTTCTTGGTCTCTTGGGCACTGTTCTTGCTTGGTTACCTTCATACCTCTCCTCCCGCAACAGTCGGTCGCACTCGATAACTCCTCCTCCTCCGAGCTCGCACCCATTCATTTTGGGGTGCGTCAGGCCTCAGTCCTTGGTTCCCTCGTCTTTCGCATCTACTTATATTCTCTTGGCTCCCTTCTCCGCGATTCGGGGCCTGTCCTTCCAACTCTATGCTGATGACACTCAGATACACCTTTCCCATCCCCTGTGTCCTTCTCTCAATCAATTACCAAGCTCCTTTCAGTCTACACCTCCATAAACGAATGGCTGTCTGCCAACTTTCTCAAACTTAACCACGATAAAACTGAAGAGCTCCTTTTTAGTACCGCTTCGATGGTATAGAAATCAAAAGCTCTCTTCCCCTCCCTTAATCTTGAAGAAACCAATGTCGCCTTCTCTGTTACCTTCAGTAATCTTGGTGTTATTTTTGACGAGCAACTCTCATTTAAACCGGACATCCATCGTATTTGTAAATCTTCCTTCGGTTTCCTCCACAAGTTTTCACGTGTTCGATCCCATTTTGATTGACGAATCCTTGAGACTGCTATTCATGCCTTCGTCACCTCACGCTTAGACTCCCGCAATTCTCTTCTAATGAATCTCCCTTCTTCGTCACTTCGCCCCTACAACTAGTCTAAAACTATGCTGCCCGGCTCCTCCTTCGCCACCCCCGGTTCTCTTCTTTAATGCCTCTGTTACAGGTGCTACACTGGTTACCTATTCGCTTTCGTACCCACTTTAAAATTCTTCTCATCACCTAGGCCTTAAACCTCGAGGTTCCACCTTATCTCTTGTCTGTCTTCTCCCGTCGTTAAACTCCCCGGACACTCCGGTCTAACCTCGCTCCCATCCTGCACACTCCTCGTTCTGTCCTCTGCTCGATGGGTGACCTTTCCTTCTCAATTTGTGCTCCTAGACTCTGGAATGCTCTTCCTGCCGAAGTCCGCTCCTCTCCCTCCCTTGCTACTTTTAAACGTCTCCTGAAGACTCTTCTCTTCAAAATTGCCTTCTCTTCCCTGTAAACATTCTCTACACTCGCTGCACAACTTGCGCTCTGTGAGGGCTAACAGGCCTGAAGGGCGCATTATATACCTATTAATATTATTATTAACCTAGGCTAGGATAAATGAGGCTTTGCTAGGGTAGGCTAGGCTATGTTATGCATATTATGCAACCTAGGCTAAGAACTAATAGTCTAGGCTAGGCAATACTATGATATACTATATTATACTAAATAGGCTAGGGTGGGGTAGGTTAGGTAGGCTATGATATAATATACTAGACTAAGCTACAATATGCGAACTAGGCTAAATTATCAAATCATGTACATTTATCAAGAGAGAAAGCATCCTGCTTTGGTGCAAAAAGCGGGTAACTACGTGACAGCTCAAAGAAAAGTTCAAAAATAAAATGCTCAGTATTAGACGATGGTCCTTCATGCAGCGGTGTTAAAGTAACGACATTACCGGAGTGTTTTGCGGTGAATACTAAGAAGGTCAAACAATCTGTTGTTGATAAGCTGATTGCAGATTTTATCATACAAGGTGTCCACCACCTATCAACCATGGAACAACCAGCTTTTGTGAGATTAATTAAAGGTGAGTTCTGACTTACAAATGTTATTTACAATTATAGTATTAGTAGTAGATGTTAAGCTCTTATAACGAATAAATACTAAAGCATTCGGATCATTGGTCACTACGTAGGCTATATAACGAAGTTAAATAAAGGAAGACATATAGAAACAACATATTGCAATAATTTCATGAGAATCCACATACATATATTTTTAAAGCGCGGTATCATTTACTTGAAGATATAATTGAATAAAAAAGTTTCATAAATAATTTGTACAATTTTTGATCGATCATATGTAGTTATTAGATGAAGTCCTATAACGATGTATTTCGTTATAGTAGCAATACCTGTATATCATAAGGTCAAAACTAGCATGCCTGCCAGTCAAAATGTCGGAAATAAAGCTTGATAGTTTATATATATCAATACTGAAAGTCATTATTTTACTATGAAATTCTGAATATGAATGACTAATAATATATTTATGAATTAATGTACCAGTCTTATATAGCTATAGGATATTCATATAGCTACATTTTATATATAAAGTTTTATATGCATACCATATGTATATTCTCATTTCACTCACAATAATCATACATTCCACTACCGCAGGTCTAAATTCTTCAATTGACGTTATTTCAAGGCGGACGCTAGGCTGAAATCTTATAGAAGAAGAGAAAGTGACAAGAGCTCTACTGAAGAATAAACTAGACAACACCTCTTACTTATGTCTTACTGCAGATATTTGTTCAACTCCTGACCGTAGTTTTGGGGCGTTACAGTTCATAGGCTATGTTAAGATTTTTCTCTTTATGAAATTTGAAATTGAAAATGTCTTTACAGTTAGGAAGTTATCAGCTCATGGCTGAAAGCAGACCTATTTGTTGGTGGAATTTATCTCGATTATATTGATATGTAGAATTTATGGAAACATTTATGAAACAAGCATTGGACTGTTATTATTTTGTTGTTTTCAGCTTGAGGAAGCTGCTCTTTTCCGTCACAGTGGAATATTCTCATGCTGTCGCTTCAACGGAGAACATAACTACATCTAGATTGCTGAAAATATGGAGAATATTATCAATGAATACGATATGCCCCTGCATAAAATCACGAGCACCGTCACTGATAACGGCTTTAATTTTGTTAAAGCGTTTAAGGAATTTGCAATCACTGCTGCAAATGTGTCCACATATTAAGAAGTTGTAATCCAGGTAGGTGAAGAAGATGAGGGTGAGCACGAGCCGGAGGATAGTTTCTTAATGAGAAGTGCCTTAGATCAGGAAGAAGACCTTTCGTCTGACCCATGCAGCTTCAGCTTACCTAAGCATGTGCGCTGTGCTTCACACACATTCAGTCTCGTCGTCACAACTGATGCAAATCAGGCACTAAAAATATCTTCTTTTGCAAATATCAATCATGCTGCGATGGGGAAATGCTCAACATTATGGAACAAAAGCGGTCGTCCAAAACCAGCAGAGATTATCAAACTGTTATCAACTGCTCATTAAAGGCGCCTTGCATTGCAAGGTGGAACTCTCTGTTTGATGCATTGTTATTACTTTTAAAACACAAGGACAAATTACATCAACTCATGACGTCCCTTGTACATCCAGTGTTCAGAAGTCACAAAATTTAATTTCTTGTGGAGTATGTCTCAGTTTTGGCTCTTATTGCAGTGGCAATTGATCACCTACAGGGAGAACAAAACTGCTTTTTATGGAGAATTGCTCCCTACCTTGCTCACTGTGGAGAAAAATCTGAAGAGCCTGCAGTCACGTTCTCTGAAATTTTGTCAACCTCTTCTAAGTGCAGTCACTAAGGGCTTTGGAACGCGCTATCAATCTTATTTGACCTTGGCAAATGAAGCAGCGTTATAGATGCCATTATTGTATCAACAAGCTATCCGTTCTTCAAACTCCATTGGTTAGATATCAGTATTTCATGGGACAGTTCAAGCCACCAAGACTCTATTAAAAATATTATGATTCAAGTGATTGAGAATTTAGCGGAGGCGCCCGAAGCTGAATCATCCAGGGGTGCATCGGACAGTGACGATTATTTTGGATTTACAAAACCCACTCAAACACAATCAACCGCAGATTTAAAATTGTTCAGTTACCTTCAGGATTCAAATAAAACACTTTAAAATTTAGTTAGATATCGAAACATAAAAAAGTTATTTATTAAATACAACACCACCCTTCCGTCGTCAGCTCCTGTGGAGCGGCTCTTCTTTTTAGGAGGATTGACCTTATCTCCAAAACGGAGTTCTTTATCTGACGAAACATTTCAGCAACTGATATTACTTAAATGTGATACTGATATAAATAGCTAAGTGAAATTTCATTCTATGGAACTTTCTATTATTTTGAAGTACCTAAATCGAATTGTCATCAAATCCTACATTATAATATACAATTTCATTTTAATGGATATTTTTTTGTTGTGATACCAATAGTCCTTATCGATTGTCATTATATATCATGTATTTGAAATGTATTTAAAAATGTCTCTAAATACATTTAATGTATTTAGTATTTAAATTCTAAATACATTTTCAAAATGCATTTAGTATTTAAATTCTAAATACATTTTCAAAATGCATTTAGTATTTAGTAACTAAATACATTTTTCTCATCTATTTAATATTTTATATTTAAATACTTTTTATGTATTTAGGTACCCACTTTGTCTCTGTTCAATAATTATGTAATTTTCTGAGGAGTATACGTAAAATTAACTCATTTTCTACTCCTGTGACCATTTCTCGATATGCACTCGTCAGTTTTGAATTCATAGGCAAATATACTCCCACTCGATATGGAGAGTTGATAAAGCTTGATATATCCATCTCCAAAATCCTCTATCTATCTAAAAAACGACTTTCTCTGTGTTATATCCCTCTCTCTGCCATTCCTCTTAAATATTATACATTAAATCCATTCTCCCGTCCCACCAATTAAGTGAAGGAATAGAAGGATTCGACAGCCCGAGGCCCTCTATACAGCCTTGCGCAATCATAAAAAGGCTCCGAGGAAATTGATAGCGTTCTTTCAGGATCATCCTCCATAGTTTCAGTAATCCTGGTGTCCCGCAAAATTGCTCGTAAATTCGAATAAACAGAAGATAGGTGCAAGCGATTCGCTTGCAATTTTAGCCTCAGTTCGGACAAATTTTCTTAATGGTTATTTTAGATACGATCGCAAAGATACCAGGAGTGTAAGAAACTAAAATTGACCTTAAAGACCTATGGAAATTGGCTCACGTTATAGCGGCATAAACATTATTAGCTCTCCTATTTGGAGTTATACGTATGGACGACATAGCCACCAGCTTGGACGAAAAGCAATGAGGCTTTTAAATGAATGAGGTTTACAGCTTTCGAGGCTTCGTGTGAGAATCTGCTTCATTCAGAAACGTGAAAAGGATATAATTTTGGAAAGTAAAAAATGAAGACGTGGTTTAAATAGCAATATTGCGTTTTTATTGCCAAATCGTACATTCCAAAGTCTTAGTTAGCATAAGAAAAATAAAGAAATTAATTTTAAATTTAATCTTAGCATAAATAAAAGAGATCAATCATAGAATATGGAAAAAAGAGAAATAAGGCCAAGGACCCACGCAACGGGATCTCTTCTTTAAGCGTTTCAGGATAGATGCAGCCCTCATACCTTATATCCAAAGCCATGTTATCTTGTGGCTATTTGAGTATGTACAGGGTGAGGACGGTATTTTTTCGCAGTTTTCAACTGTTAATTTTACGCATATTTTTGTTAACTTCGTTGTGGGACTTCTTTCTTCCAAAGACAAAAACAAATTCACTTTTGCTATATTTTGGGGAAGAATAAGTGAGTATGGAATTTTTAACCTTTCCCTCCCAATTTTTGGACGAAGAATTGAGTTAGCGTTGAAATCCACGCGAGAAGGACAAATAATGATATTTCAGACTTCCTTAACATCAGCTGAAGGATAGCAGAAAGGGTCAGAAAGGAGCTAGTAGATTCAGGATTCGACTGAGAGGCGACGGGAGAGAGGAAAACCCATTGTTAACGATCAGAGGCTATCAGAACGCCGTAATTCATCGCAGAAATCCAGGAAATCATTGATAATCCTGAGGAGTATACGTAAAATTAAGCCATTTTCGACCACTGTGATAATTTCTGGATATGCACTCGTCAGTTTCGAATTCACACACAAATGTACTCCCACTCGATATGGAGAGTTAATAAAGCTTGATATATCCATCTCCAAAATCCTCTATCTATTTAAAAAACTCTTTTTCCCATCGGCTTTCTGATTCAAGAAAGTCGATGCGTACCATTGGAAGATGGAAAGGTGTGAATGAATTGTTAATTAGGTTGGTGGTGTATAAGGAGATCTGCTCATTTTTATACAAGATGAGGAAGGGAAAGTTTCTGCAGGAAAAGCGACGCAAGATCACCAAGAAACTGATCAAAATATGGAAACACCTGTTAGAGCCCGACATGCTGTGTTTCTTCTCTTACGACAATAATTTCTGACAAGACCAGAAATTCAACGTCCAGAACAGAAGATAGTTCATTGTTGCACTCATGGACGTACTCACAGTCATACAAATGAAATTTCCAGCAACAATCATTGTTTTCGCTTTCGTGAGCAGTGAAAGTAATGTCATGCCACACCACTGCTTCTCTGAGGGCCTAGTGGTAAACACCGACGGCTACATTCGTGTTATGACTGAGGTGATGAAACCCTGGATTGACCTGGTTGTTTCATGGAGGCCTTACGTGTGGCAGAAAGACTGACCCTGCTAGACCGGCCGCAAGCCACGGGTCTGGCTTTCGGAGAATTTCTTCGATCACAGAGCACCTGAAATTTGTCCTCCCATCTGGGGTGATTGCAACCTCATTGAATTCTTTGTGTGGGATGCGGTGGAACGAGAGAACACCAAATCTAAATGCATCAGGAAGACGGAGCTTAAGGCCAGCATTACCAGGGCATTCATGGACCTAAAATGAAAGATATTTGGGAAGGCCTGCGGCCGGTTTGGAGGTTGACTGGAGGCTGTTATCGAAATCACAGCCGGGTTCATCGAGTGAAATCGAAACAACTGCATGAATTCAAACTGAGCCAAATTTGACCAATATATCTCAAAAAATAAAAACACTTTTATTTTTTCCTAAAGACCGTCATCTTCCGAATGAATACCGCCCCCACCATATATATACCTTACAGACACTTCCACTTCCTCAGATTCTATAAGAACCTCGTTACACTATTTACTGCTCGTAGTACAACTCCCCAACTAGACAAGGCTGTTTATTTTAAAAGGCAAAAAATCAAGAGATGTAAGCATTGGTCGTTGCAAACCTGTAATAAAGAAAATGGAAGAAGGATTTCACAAATTCTACCAGTAAAAAATCTGTCAAACTAAATCATGATTAAATATGTCCTTTTCCGTTGTTTTTTTGCGTTTTTTAAACTAGATATTTGTTTTTTGTTGCTCCCCCAATTTGTATTTATTGCCCAACCAATCTTCTTATTCCTTCTCCTTTAGGGCCAACGCAATTAGCTAAAGTTAAGTGTAAGGTGAAAAATGAAAATGAAATACTAAAATTCATTTAAAATAACTAGAGTGTAGAGTGAAAAATTACCTACAAAACAAATCTTAACAAATAAAACACGGCAATATACACATAAACACGAAACAACTTTGATGCATATAACGGCATTAATGCCACAATAAACATGAATGAAAGAGATACTGCATAAGGGAAGAGTTTAGGCGGCCCTCTCGCTATGTTTATGAAATTGAAAGAATAAATATGGAATTAAAGAGCTAAAAGCGACGAATTTACTAAACAGATTAATAAATGGATACGTGGTACAGAATCAACGTAAATCAGTAGATCCACAAAATGAAACTGTTCTATTCAACCACGTTTTAATTTATTCAACTGAGAGATGTATGCAATTTTAGTGTAATATATAAAAGTGAAAGATAATCATGATCTAATTGATGGATAACATCAACTTAAGTTATTTAATTGATAGATAAAAAATGACGGATAACTGTGTCCTGAAGACGAGCAGAAACTATAAAGCTGAGTCGTTTAAGCATCTACATTTATCGCATGGTTAATAGGGAGTTTTAAATAAGGTCCAGTCTTTTACAGGCAGAGAGACAAATTCATCAATGAACAAGAAATTAGATGGATGGGTTAAGAGAATCAGGTTGAAAAGTAGATTGCCGTGAGTTAGTTGAAGGCTATCTGTGATGTTAGGCTTTTGTATGGCCTGCAACGGCTGCACTATGCCATTGCCGATCGGTCGTTCTTCAAGGAGAGTGCGCGTGTGCCTGCATTTGCAGTTGCTGCTACAGACTCGCAAGATTAAATATACTTGGCTTAATGATTATCCATTGCATTCCTGATATCTGAAGTGCGTGCGTGTGAGTTTAGAATGTGCGGGAGTGTGAGTGGGCAGCATGTGTGAGGGATGAATAGTTGCTGGAGTTGACTGTTTTAATAATTGTAGTTGGAGGGGAGTACTAAACCTTGCTGGAATAAGCAGATGAGGGTACATTTATAGGAAATTACCATCTATCAGAATAAACGTCACAATGGAAACGCAATTTACTTATCAATAGGAGAGTCAGTGATTGATGGGTAGAAATTGTTACTTATTAAAGGTAAGAACTAAAAACCAATGAAGGGCACCTCCAGAAGAAAGTTTGTAGCAAAGATGAGTTGAAAATCAAGAAACCAACTTATTGTAAATTTAAAGAAAGAAAGCAATTTTTCATAATGAATGTGCATTATTAATGTTAGCGGCTTTTAGGGATATAACTTGCATACCATAAAATTAATAGGTTCTGAGATTATAGTTTTTGGTATTTCCTACCATGTTTTTGGTATGGCATTCAGTAATTCTGAGTGTTCCTTGGGGGGAAGAGGGTTATTAAAGGCAAGTCTAGTAGTCCCCACCCATTCTATTGGGCTCATTTTAGCGGACTGACTAGGCCAAGGACATTGTTTGATGCTACTTTTTCCTCCCGTTCCGTTGTCCTTTAGCATTATGATAAGGTGGTAGAGGAATATAAAGATGCAACGAAGAGGTGCACAAGTGCTTGACCCCAAGTGACCTTGGTCAACATTCTGTAGGCTTACTTTTAATCCGCTAATCTCCCGTCCAGGTTGAACCCCTCATAACGCTCCCTTAAAATGGTTTCAGTGCACACTGTTCCAAAGATGCTCATTACATAAAACATGTTCCACCATTACAGTGCAGAGAACCGGAATATTATTTCTTAAGGTGGGTAGTTAGCGCTGATGCTTACAGAGCACACTACATATTATTTGTGTGAAATAGTAACAATTTAAGTGTGAGATAACAGGGCTTTAAGTAAGAGATAACGCCCTGTTAAATGACTTAAGTGATATACAACACCATTTACGCGATAGATAACTAATAGATAATTTAGGTAATATACGAAGGCGTTTTATTGATTACGGTAAGAGATAACCGAGCTGAGGTGTGAGATAATATCATTTGGTGGTTTTAATTAAGATATAACCGTCTTCAAATTGATTTTATTGAGAGAAAATAGCGATTTAAGTTAAAGATATTGGTAATTTAAGTGAGATAACGACTTGTAAATTTACTTAAGTGATTTATAACAACATTTACAACTGAAATAATAGTGAGTAGCTGATTTAAGTAGGATATAAAGGTGTTTTTATTTAATAGAGTAAGAGATAACAGCCATTAAAGTGTGTGAGAACAGCATTTTGATGATTTAAGTAAGATATGACCCTTTATAAATTGATTTAATTCAGAGATAATATCGATTTAATTCAGAGATAATATCGATTTAATTCAGAGATAACAGTTTATCAACGCAGTTTATCTTTGCAACTCTTCGTTTTATCTTGGCGTCGTGGCGTCGTGGTGTACTGCTATGGCTTTGTGTTGTCTCGTTTCAAATTTTGGGAATCGCATAAGCAACGCTGCAAATTTATTCATGGCAGAAACGTGAGTGAACAAACATATGAACAAAACAAAAAAGAAAAGTATAAAGGGTAGAAAACTAAACAAAATGTATTAAATTAGGGTAACTGTATACACCTTCTAAGATAAAAGAGGTGACTACTTGTGGCCTTATGTCCCCGTTGGGCAACACAATCATTTTTTTTGCATCTGTTTTGGAATTATTCGATACTTCACACACAATATGCTTACACACAAGTCAATTTCACACAAAAAGCAGTCTTTGGTCTGTACCTTACCCTCCTTCAACTTTCCCAACCAGCAACACTTAACATTTCTTCTCCCTTGCCTTCTGGTTTCGTTGCCTTTGTTGGTTTTCACTTTAATTTTGATGTAATCAATAAAATAATGGACGATTAAAACTTCTCTAGATAAATAGCAAATGCCACTCAAACACATAAATACATCCCATCTCTTTGAACGTGCTTTACTTTGAAGAAAAGACTATGACATTGTGCATAATGCCATCTTTTCTCTTCGACAGCAATATAATTGAACAAAACCCGAGTATTCCAGAATTATGCCCCAAAACAGGGTGTTCCTTATGACCTTGTGCAATTCATACGATCACAAAGCAGCAGCTAAGTAATACTTTCATTGAATTTGAAAATCGACTTGATTGCTTTACAACTAAGGATTTCGCATTCTGTTTAGTATGTAGTTGTTTTTTTTTGCATGTTGCGTAACAAATATAAATGTGTGTAAAACTACCATGTAGGCTACTTTCAACTAAGCATTGGGCAATCGTTTAAATGTTTTAAAACCCTTTTTATTTTAAACGCGACGTACCTGCTTTTTAGCCGCTCTTGAATTGAGCATAAAAAGCGAACATAATTTTTTAAAGTTTACATTTTCTTCATCTTTTTGATCCAGAAATTACATTTCAACTCTTTAACCAAGATGGAGTCACTCCCCTTTGATCAGTGTATGCAAGCAAATTTGAGTTTTCTTTACTTTGCATTGACTTTTTTGCAACTTTATGGAAGAGGCTTTTATTCTGAGTTTACTAAAGGAGTATCAAGGAGGGCTCTTGTTACCGGCCCTCAGAGCGGGTTTCGCACATTTTAGCTTGTTTTTATCGTATTTCGTTCAAAATCTGATATTTATAGTGTGTTTATTTTGGAAATGCCTTAGTTGTTTAGCGTTTTTATGCTCCAATGTCCACGAAAGGCTTTCCTCTTATCAATTTTATATTAGCCTTCATGTGGAGGACCCATCGTGTGGTAAAAGGGGACAAACCCTGAATAAGGGTCACTGGTCAAGGAAGTGGAATAAGAAAATAGGTATTCTGCAAAAAAACGTATCAATAGCTAATACGAGGCAGCTCCTGTTCTCATCACCAAGTTCAGTTGCACCTAAGCAACCTCATTCATAAATCTATCCAATTTATTCTAAAATTTTCGCAGGGAAGACGCCTTTATCACCTGACTACTGGGCCTATTCCATTAATCTCCCATTTGGTTTGTTTACCCATTTTTTACCGATCTCTTTCCTGAACCTAAAAAAGCCCAGCTTAAATCCATTGTTATGTGTCCTATCAGGTTCACTAAAAATGAGAACCTTACCTATGTCTTTCCTATTATAGGCTTTTACCCACTGGAAGACCTCAATCAAGTCACCTCGAGCTCTTCTCCTTTCTAATGTATACAGATTTACTCTTCCTTGCCTTTCATCATAAGGTAAGCTCCTCAAACGATGAATCATCCTAGTCATCCTTGTTTGCTCCTCAACCAACGAGCCATCATCGTCATCCTTCTTTGCTCCTCAACCCATAAATCATCTTAGTCATCCTTCTTTGCTCCTCAACTAACGAATCATCTTAGTCATCCTTCTTTGCTCCTCGACCCATTAATCATCTTAGTCATTATTCTTTGCTCCTCAACCCATTAATCATCTTATCATCTTTCCTTGCTCCTCAAAAAACGAATCATCTTAGTCATCCTTCTTTGCTCCTCAACCCATTAATCATCTTAGTCATTATTCTTTGCTCCTCAACCCATTAATCATCTTATCATCTTTCCTTGCTCCTCAACCAACGAATCATCTTAGTCATCCTTCTTTGCTCCTCGACCCATTAATCATCTTAGTCATTATTCTTTGCTCCCCAACCCATTAATCATCTTATCATCTTTCCTTGCTCCTCAACTAACGAATCATCTTAGTCATCCTTCTTTGCTCCTCAACCCATTAATCATCTTAGTCATTATTCTTTGCTCCTCAACCCATTAATCATCTTATCATCTTTCTTTGCTCCTCAACCAACGAATCATCTAAGTCATCCTTCTCTGCTCCTCAACCAACGAATCATCTAAGTCATCCTTCTCTGCTCCTCAACCAACGAATCATCTAAGTCATCCTTCTCTGCTCCTCAAACAACGAATCATCTTAGTCATCCTTCTTTGCTCCTCAATTCATTAATAATTTTAGTCATCCTTTTTTGCTCCTCAACCCATTAATCATCTTATCATGCTTCTTTGCTCCTCAACCAACGAATCATCTTAGTCATCCTTCTTTGCTCCTCAACCCATTAATCATCTTAGTGATTATTCTTTGCTCCTCAACCCATTAATCATCTTATCATCTTTCCTTGCTCCTCAACCAACGAATCATCTTAGTCATCCTTCTTTGCTCCTCAACCCATTAATCATCTTAGTCATTATTCTTTGCTCCTCAACCCATTAATCATCTTATCATCTTTCTTTGCTCCTCAACCAACGAATCATCTTAGTCATCCTTCTTTGCTCCTCAACCCATTAATCATCTTAGTCATTATTCTTTGCTCCTCAACACATTAATCATCTTATCATCTTTCCTTGCTCCTCAACCAACGAATCATCTTAGTCATCCTTCTTTGCTCCTCAACCCATTAATTATCTTAGTCATTATTCTTTGCTCCTCAACCCATTAATCATCTTATCATCTTTCCTTGCTCCTCAACCAACGAATCATCTTAGTCATCCTTCTTTGCTCCTCAACCCATTAATCATCTTAGTCATTATTCTTTGCTCCTCAACCCATTAATCATCTTATCATCTTTCCTTGCTCCTCAACCAACGAATCATCTTAGTCATCCTTCTTTGCTCCTCAACCCATTAATCATCTTAGTCATTATTCTTTGCTCCTCAACCCATTAATCATCTTATCATCTTTCCTTGCTCCTCAACCAACGAATCATCTTAGTCATCCTTCTTTGCTCCTCAACCCATTAATCACCTTAGTCATTATTCTTTGCTCCTCAACCCATTAATCATCTTATCATCTTTCTTTGCTCCTCAACCAACGAATCATCTTAGTCATCCTTCTTTGCTCCTCAACACATTAATCATCTTAGTCATCCTTTTTCTGCTCCTCAACCCATTCACTATCTGAGTCATCCTTCTTTTCGCGGACTAAAGGGAATCAATACCCTTCCTATAATAAGGTGACCAAAATGGTACCACATAATCACGATGCTCCCAAAATGTGGATTATTGTTTAATGGAATGAGTTTGTTGATTGACTTGTAAAAGTCCTTTGAAAGTGGAAGGTTTCCTGAAAATTGTAAGAATGCAGTTATAGTACCGCTATATAAGTATAAGAGTCAATGAAAAAGAGAAAACTGCGAATATCTAAAATATGCTGAAATGAATCATGAAGTACTGGTAAAGAAAGCAAGGTGTACCGAAGAATTCTGAGTGAGCGCACAAGAAAGATAAATTGAGGGATTTATAGTGAATAGTAAGTTAGGTTTCGAACAGGTATGGTGTGTGTGGACCAAAAAATAGCACAGAGAGGCCTAACCCCCAAAATGTAAGAGGTGTAAAGTGTATGCTGGGCATAGCTGGGCGTGACTTTAATTTTTTCAGGTGCGACTGCGACTTTTCGACTTCCCCCCCCCCCCAGTGCGACTTGCGACTTTGCGACTGCGACTTTTTCCGCTGGTGCGACTCCGCTAAATTACCACGTAAACTTTAGTGCGATAACAGAAACATGTTTTTATAAGGCAGAAAAACATATTTATTAATTTTTTAATTTTTTAGTTAAAACACAGCCTAAACTAATATCTACAGCTCTTCGTCCTCCTCTTCCAAGTCCTTCTGGCCCATCTTCTCCTCCAGGAGGTCCATGTTCCCTTTAAAGAACACAAGCTCCTCAAAGTTGACCTCATCTAGGGAGAACCTTTTGGCCCTGAGGACGTCCCCGGCGGTGTTGAATAGCCTCTCCTAAGCTGCAGAGCTGGAAAGGGAGGTATTGTACTTAATGAATAACTCCACCCACGCCTCCCTGTGCTGGTAGGGGAAGAGGGATCAGGCCAGCTCGGCTTTAAAGGGCACCCACTCATCCATTGACTTCCTCAGTACCTCCCTCGCACGTATTGAAGAGGCAGGCGCCCAAGTCCTGGGGTTCTTGCACTTCTGGCTGGCCAGGCTGACGCTACTGCTCCTCCACCTCCCTGGGCTTGATGACGATCCTTAGCTCCCTGATGATCGTGTCCATGATCTCCTTCACCTTGTCAGGGGCAATGCTCTCCAAAGCCTTGGGAATGAGGTTTGGGTGACAGCTGTGGAAATAAGAAGGTCGCCATCCTCAAAGAGGTGGCCAAACCTCTTTTCATAGCCCCTGAGGAGGGCCTGCACCAGGGGCCTGTTTAATTTGAGGCATGTTAAAGGTAGAATGTTGTTAGAATTTAATAACTTCTTACACTCCACAGGATTTTTTTTCGTCTTAGCCACAAAAAAGTATAAACACATATTAAAATACGAGAAAATGAGATTAATTCGCACGATGAACGCCACAAGGCTTAACACGTTTTCGAAAGTTTTTAACTAACAAGACAGGTTTAAAACTTGGTTCACGCCCGAAAAGTCTACGTCCTTTTCTAATTTATAATAAAATTCAGAGAGACAAACTTTTAGGAGGAAATTTTTAGGTAGTTTCCTATAACCTCAGTCTCATATAATGTGAAATATTTAATTTATCGTAAAAGGAAAGTTAAAAATCAGATAAAAATAAAGTAACTGTTACCAACACTAATTTGACATTTTTAGTCAAATTGGGCTTTAAAACTGGCTTAAAACAATCGCGGCAATTTCTTTAAAAAAATCGTCTTTGTTCCTATTAAAAGTCGTGGCTAAAGTCGCGGAAAATTGGCGGTGCGACTTTGCTTATTCCGACTTTTTCAAAACGTTTGCGATTTCAAAATTCATAGTGCGGCAAAGTCGCAGCTCATTGCGGCAACGCCCAGCTCTGATGCTGGGTTCATGTATCTGTTAAAAGAGTATGGTAGTGTAGAATGAATGAAAAAAGACTTACGAAGAGAATATACGAAAGTAAGTGTCATGATTTGCGAAAGATTGGAAGAACGAATAAAATGTGTGTTGATCGTGTGAAAGAGTGTTTGAGAAAAGGGAGGCTGACAGAGAGGCAAATGGAGAATATTGTGTAAGTGTGTATGAAGGTTTATTGAGAAGCGTTCTTGAGGCCTTTTGTCTAGTTATAAACTCTAAATGGAAGAGCTGAAACACACCCATCACACTAACATTATGAAGGTCCATTCAGCGTAAATTAATTAAGATGATCGGCAAGTTTTGTGCATACAGGGGTCATTGTTCTTCACTTGGGTTGATGTACTTTGTAGGAAAGTGTTTGATGATGTTTTGTAATTAACAAAATATAATTCATCTATTTTTTTTCTTCACTTAAACAATTTATTTACGAGGTTACGGTAAATTGCTATTTTTCGAAACGTATCGCCATTTTCACAAGTTCAATACTCGAATTTCAGCCTCCTGCGCAAATATTTGAGGGTTCGTAGTAATAAAATCCATCTCATATTATAAGTATCAATCCAATTCGATGCTGATCTCTGCCTCCTTTTAACATTACAGCGAATGATGTTTTATTAAATCAATTGCCCTGACAGTAAATGGAACATCCTGGGATTATTCTGAAATGACTTAACCTCTGAGTTCCTCTTAATTTCATTCCTTTTTCTTTAGCAGAACGGATCCTACTTTGGTAGGATCCGATATTGTTTTTATATGAATTTTACTGAAAATTCTCTTATATCAACCTTTCTCTCGTCGATCCTTGAGCGCTGCATTAATTACAAGGGTATAAAAGATACGACGACTTTGTTGCTGATGTTATATTTTTTATCATATTCCCTCCATTATTAAAATCGCCCCTCTCAGGGAAGGAGTCTTATTTTCCTCGGTCTTCTTCTTCCGGTTTATTAATGAGTATTACCTTGATTTATAAATACGTTCATCGCTACCAGTATTAGAAAACTCCCTAAAGTATAGATACATGTAAAAAGCATATTTTCAATAAAAAATTAAACATTTTATTTCATTGAAATATTAATAAATAAAATCTTCAAGAGGATTTCTATCATTTGTGAGGCAAAGTTTGATGCGCTTTGTAAGATTCAGCCAATGAATCCGATGCATTAACTTCTTATTTCCGTCAATTTGATCACATTCATTTATGATACAGTCAAGTAGGTGCATCATATTTTTCTCTTATTTAGTACCCCTTAGGGATGTAAGGTCTGGTGAACGAGGAGACTATTGTGATATTTGTTGTATCCAGACTTTATGGACACCCTGTACCGTGTTTTTTCAAAAGTTCTGTTACATTCGATTTTATGTATACTTTAAGAGGTGTGTGATAGAAAGGTTTCGTCGAACAAACATTTAGTTTTAGTTTCCATCGTTCACATGATTTTTGGGAAGATCTTGACGCATTAGCTCAAGATAGAGCGTAGTAGCGTGAGTTCATTGAGGCCCTAAGCATCCCCGTGGGTGCCACAGGAAATGATTGATTGATTGATTTCCAGCACATATCATTAAAACATCTTTTCCATTATGTGTATGTGTATCGTATGGAAGTAACAACAATCGAGACCTCTGTTCTCCTGCGCGCGGGCTGCAACAAATCAGACATCACCAAGCGGCTCAACATTAGTCGGATGTCCGCCCACAAAATCACGGAAAGGCTCAAGAACGGGGAAGACCTCGAAGGTCGATCTCGTTCAGGCAGAACTCATGTTGGCAACCGTTTGGCTGTGCGAAAGACCTAGTTAAGCAATTGTGTAAACAATTTCTGTATTCTTTATCTCATATTATCTGCCCAAGTTTAGGATTGTCAACAAATGAATTTACTTGGCTCATTTTTTCAGAATTCTTGGTGTCTACGAAAATTCAGAATAGGACTGGTCCCAAATGAGAGCTTTGAGGAACTCCGCTTGCGATTAGTAGCTAGTCGGATGACGCCCTGTTTAAAATCACCCTTTTTTTATCTGTTAACCATCTATGGCAAGGTTTACGGCCGACTACGGATGTACGATTGATACGTACATGAGTAAATCCGCTCCACTTTTCTCGAAGAGTGCCCTAATTTATTTTTTAACCAAGAAGGCTTCGTATTATGATATATACATTGTCATTTGCTGCGTTCGAGGATCTAATTAAACAACCCCGACAAAATATACTTTTAATTACCTAAAAGAATGAAATATTAAACCTTTAAATGCACTAATTCTATAGTAAGAGGGTCTAATAAAACTTAACACTACAAATGAATACTACGAGATGGTTGACGCAAAAATCACTACTAATACACGAGCTTTAAGCTCAATTAATGCGAGTTCTTAAGTCATTTGAACTTAAAATAATTTGGTTAAGATTACCAGATTGAAATGGTTTTTGTTACGAATACACTTTCAAGCGGAATGGGAAATGACAAAAATGAATAATTTTTTTTGTATTCGTTTTACCTTTAACTCCAGGGAAGGCGACAGTTGGGTGACCTTGAAAGTGAGCCTCCTCGCTGAGTTGGTTTGGGCGAGTTTGACTGGAGATCTCCTCGCTCAGGTGAGGCGAGCGTAGGGAGGTGATTCGGGAAAACAGCTGATGCTTCTCTCGACTTGACGGTGTAAATGAGGGAATCTTGGATGAATGGAAGTTATCTTGATCCCGGTGTTACCAATTCTGGCTTCTCGATGAGGAGGCTTAACCAAGATGTGAATCTTTTCTCGAATGGAAATTCACGTTAGTCTTCCTCAATGGTGAGGGATATCTATGCTTCTTTAGCAAACTGAGATATGTGATTTTCTCTGGACGATAATGGTAGGAGAGTTAGTCTCGCCACCACTGGTCTGCTCTTCTAAGCGACCAAAGAAACAGCCTCGGGAGGGTAAGTCCCAGTTGGTTCAACTATCTTCTTTATTCCCTGCTTGACTCAGGGACTCGTCTTCTTCTCTCGATGGTTATACGGATTCTTCTCTAAATTTCTCAACATCGAACTATATATACGTCGATTATCCCCTGGGAGGAGAGGAGACGAAGGAGTTTAGGAGGGGCGAACCCTCACTAACCAATAGTAAAAGCCCCTCTCATAGGGCATAAATTTTCAACGCTGTGACAATTCGCCCCTTCATGTTTACGTACGGGAAAGGTGAGATTTCGTCTATTTGGCGAAAAATAGACATAAACAATCGGAGAAAACAGTGAGTCTGTACCTAGATTTTCTGCCGATGTATCCTTAGGCAGCAAGAATATCATTCTAAAGGCTCTCACACCCTCCTATTTTTATATTAACAGACTAGACTACCAGTCTAGTAAGTTTCGAAATCTGCTGACCGAAATCCTTCTTTGCGAGCGCCTTTAAGGGTCTTGAGGCAGCTGGGAAAGGGAGGGGGAGCTCTTGGCCCATGTGAAACGTAACGGTTGATGTTGTATAAACAAACTCGTTATATTTATTCCTCCACAACCTACTAATTCCAGTTATCAGAATATCCTTAATATTCCTAACTTTGTGATGGCAAATTTTGTTCCTCTGGAATGGAAAATAGCAAATGTTCCCATATTCACAAAAGGTAAACGTAATTGAAAAGAGAATTAATTTTATCGGCCAGTAAACTTAAATTCACACATATATAAAATAATGGAGTCAATTATTAAAAGAAAGTTACCCAATCATTGGATAAGAGTTTATCAAAGGCTAGAGCAAAATCTTAATATATCACCTCATAACCGGAACCTAAATCGATAGCTTTTGCCGACCGGGCATAAAAAAGATCTTCCTTTCCCGAAACCGTGTTTACTATTTCCTAATAGTTAATTAATCTCCAAATGATTGGGTAACTTTCTATCAATAATTGATCCCATTATTTTATATAACTGTAAATTTAAGTTTACCGGCCGATAAAATTAATTCTCTTTTTCAATTACGTTTATCTTTTGTAAATATGGGAACATTTTCTATTTTCCATTCCAGAGGAACATAATTTGTGATCAAAAAGTAATTAAACAGAAACGCAACTATAACGGAAATTTAATTTCGTTCTATACTTTTTTCACGCTTCGTGTGCATAGCTCGTCTACCAGGTTGATTTATCCGGATTTAATTATTATTTCATGTAATTTGGGAATGTTGGTATTGAGGTTTTTCAGGTTTTCACTATCTAAATTCGGAATATCCTTGTGAAAACCTGAAGAAAAGTAATTATTAAAAGTAGTTATCTTTTCGAGAATATTTTAACTAATCACTCGGCTTGCTTTAACACTGGGATCGACTCTAATTTTTGTTCTATAGTATGAAAAGAATACTTTTGGATTTTCGTGCAACCATTCCGATAATCTATTTTCGTACCTGTCTTTATAGGACGAGAAATTTTTAGGATATTGAGTGGTTGCCTTTTAGCAGCTTATTGAGTCACCTATTCTGTCCCTAGTTTTGAAAAATTGCTTAATCCAAGGTTTGCCTCTGCCACAATATAATGCGCTTTTATGGGGAATGTATCTTGTTTGAATATTTTTAATACAGTCAATAAAGACTATAAGTCGAAGCAGATTATTAAGGTCTATATGATAGTCATGCTGTTTAAATTCAATTCTTATTGCTTCTTGAATTTTTCTAATTAATATATAGGAACCGCTTGCGATTTCCTATGATTGATAAAACCGTATTGGATGTTAAATACTACCTAGTTGTGATTCATATTCCTAAAAGGTCCCATCAATCAATTTATTTTGTTAATGAAACTAAATAAAGTATATTGTTTTCTTTTGTAGGGTGTTCGACAAATTTCTGCAAATTATAATTATTTAAAAATCCATTCAAGTTATGGTCGTTCAAATTCGAACTCATCTTATACCAATCACTTTCCGGAAGATTGAAATCGCATACAATGCACACATTCTTGTAACTGTTAGTAAAAGTGAATATCGTTAATTAATGTAATGTCTGCATGTTAACGATTTGGTACTTTTTATAATAGTCCCTTAATTAGAAAGACGTCTTTATAGTTAATTTCAGCAAGATTGATTCGTTATGTTACAGAATTAGCACCTTAGTCTAAGTCTCTCTTTGGATAAAACACGAAATCCTCTCTTTTTCTTTCCGGAAGATTGAAATCGCATACAATGCACACATTCTTGTAACTGTTAGTAAAAATGAATATCGTAAATTAATGTAATGTCTGCATGTTAAAGATTTGGCACTTTTTATAATAGTCCCTTAATTAGAAAGACGTCTTTATAGTTGATTTCAGCAAGATAGATTTGTTATACTGCAGAATTAGCACCTTAGTCTAAGTCTCTCTTTGGATAACACACGAAATCCTCTCTTTTATTTTTCGGAAGATTGAAATCGCATACAATGCACACATTCTTGTAACTGTTAGTAAAAGTTAATATCGTTAATTAATGTAATGTCTTCATGTTAACGATTTGGCACTTTTTATAATAGTCCCCTGATTAGAAAGACGTCTTTATAGTTAATTTCAGCAAGATTGATTCGTTATGCTGCAGAATTAGCACCTTAGTCTAAGTCTCTCTTTGGATAACACACGAAATCCTCTCTTTTTCTTTCCGGAAGATTAAAATCGCATACAATGCACACATTCTTGTAACTGTTAGTAAAAGTTAATATCGTTAATTAATGTAATGTCTTCATGTTAACGATTTAGCACTTTTTATAATAGTCCCTTAATTAGAAAGACGTCTTTATAGTTAATTTCAGCAAGATAGATTCGTTATGCTGCAGAATCAGCACCTTAGTCTAAGTCTCTCTTTGGATAACACACGAAATCCTCTCTTTTATTTTTCGGAAGATTGAAATCGCATACAATGCACACATTCTTGTAACTGTTAGTAAAAATGAATATCGTAAATTAATGTAATGTCTGCATGTTAAAGATTTGGCACTTTTTATAATATTCCCTTAATTAGAAAGACGTCTTTATAGTTGATTTCAGCAAGATAGATTTGTTATACTGCAGAATTAGCACCTTAGTCTAAGTCTCTCTTTGGATAACACACGAAATCCTCTCTTTTTCTTTCCGAAAGATTGAAATTGCATACAATGCACACATTCTTGTAACTGTTAGTAAAAATGAATATCGTAAATTAATGTAATGTCTGCATGTTAAAGATTTGGCACTTTTTATAATATTCCCTTAATTAGAAAGACGTCTTTATAGTTGATTTCAGCAAGATTGATTCGTTATGCTGCAGAATTAGCACCTTAGTCTAAGTCTCTCTTTGGATAACACACGAAATCCTCTCTTTTTCTTACCGGAAGATTAAAATCGCATACAATGCACACATTCTTGTAGCTGTTAGTAAAAGTTAATATCGTTAATTGATGTAATGTCTTCATGTTAACGATTTGGCACTTTTTATAATAGTCCCTTGATTAGAAAGACGTCTTTATAGTTAATTTCAGCAAGATAGATTCGTTATGCTGCAGAATTAGCACCTTAGTCTAAGTCTCTCTTTGGATAACACACGAAATCCTCTCTTTTTCTTTCCGGAAGATTGAAATCGCATACGATGCACACATTCTTGTAACTGTTAGTAAAAGTTAATATCGTTAATTAATGTAATGTCTTCATGTTAACGATTTGGAACTTTTTATAATAGTCCCTTAATTAGAAAGACGTCTTTATAGTTAATTTCAGCAAGATTTATTTGTTATGCTGCAGAATTAGCACCTTAGTCTAAGTCTCTCTTTGGATAAAACACGAAATCCTCTCTTTTTCTTACAGGTCTATCCACTTTTTACTAGTGTATAACCCGGAATGTAAAATGAAATTAGGGAGTCCGGTTTGGTTCATTAATAGCTAGAAAATCGTAATTATATCCAGCAATAATTAAATTTAGTTCATTAAATTTGTTCCCGATTCTTCTACCATTACAATATTACACCTTAAAATATGTTTTTTTGCTGCCTTTCTTTTATTATATTTGATGTTACAATTAGTAGCGATATTGGCGCTGCTATCACCATTTTTGCTATAATTTTTATTACCTGTTTTTCTCCAGATATTATTATTGCCACAAATGCTTGGAGAGTTCTTACTATTTCCAGCCATTCTTTCCCACATTATATGATGACAATGCGAAAATTTGAAGGACAGTTTTTAACACAAATCTGTGAACCTATCCAGTTGTGTCATTCCTATCACATTGAAACAGGAGCCTTCACCTCCATACATATATCTTTGATTTGTGAATTTGTCCTGAACGTTAAGGAATTTTACATCTAAAGATGGATATAAACTGTGTAAAATATTATTTACTCCCACTGCTTGATCTTTCTCGTAGTCCATCCAAAGTACACTGGGCACTATTATTGCCCCTATTTTTTTTTTAGTAGTAGTTTGTACTCACTTACTAAGGATTAGTGAAGGCTCCTGCACTTATATAGCGTTTCCACTCACCATTACGATGATCTGTTAAAGCTCTCTAACAACAAATTCAGCTTCAAAGGCTGCCGTAATATCATCTATGTTGCTTCCAGGAATGAAAGTCTGTCTTCTTTTACGATGTGTTCTAGTACAAAACACTTCATCCAAACGTCTTGGAAATGAGTGACCGTAAAGAGAGACTGGAAGCCAGTCATCATCAGCTTCCGCTGCCAAAACAGAAAACTTGTTGTAGAAAGAGAGGACGGAGACCCGAGATAATAATAATAACATTACCATCTTTTCTCTCTCTCATTAGATATCTAAATCTTTCGTCTAAATCGTTAGAAGGCACTGGTTGGGTGATTATGTCCTGTCTTTCATCTATACTGGCTTGGATAGAGGAACAACACAAAAAAAGCGACTTTTTGCTTTTTAGTGTAGTAACATTTCAAGAAAAGAGGAAAGCCTGAAATAAGGTAAAAATAATTAATTATTTTACATGATATATATATATATATATATATATATATATATATATATATATATATATATATATATATATATATATATATATATATATACCAGGCAATGGCTCCGCCAGCTTGCGCTTCGCTGCTAAGGTTAAAATTTAAAATCTTAAAAAAAGCAGATATGGTTAAATTTTCTGAACTTTCCCATTTGTAATTATTAGGTTTTTAAAAAATTCACGAAATTTTGATACTTATATTTATTTCTGAACTTCACCATTTTGTCTTTTGATATTATAAAATAATTATTAGAAATAGCTTTGATAAAAAAACATAAGTCATAACAAAACTAAGATGAAATTATCATTCAAATATTTAAAAATATCTCATTCTTGAATTATAGAGTTAGTAATGATATATATATATATATATATATATATATATATATATATATATATATATATATATATATATATATATATATATATATATATATATATATATATATATATATATATATATATATATAATGGGTGGCCCAAAAGTTACTTCGCATTTTTATTGTGTATTTATTTATAATGCGTATATAAAGAATCTAATTATTAACCCAGAATTACAAGATACAGCAAAGAACAGCGAGGAAGAATTGTGACTACTTATTTAAAACATAAAGGATCAATTATTACTGTGAAGAGGGACTTTAGAACAACATTTAATCAACGAAACAGTCCCTCGAGGCATTGCATTCTTGCAATGGCATCAAGGTTCAGAGAATCCGGGTCTACAGGTGATAAAGAAGCTTTGGTAGACCGAGATCTGTGCGAACTGCAGATGTCATTTAATGTGTGTTAACCAGTGTCCAACAACAGCCACAAACATCAACTAGGATACATTCCAGTTAACTAGGAATTTCTCGAACATCATTGCAACGCATCCTAACACAAGAATTGAAACTTCATGCATACAAAATTCAAATAACTCAACAATTAAATATTGCAGACCATCAAAAAAGAATAAACTTTGCACGCGCATTTTTGGGACTAACAAATGATCCGACTTTTACCTCGCACCTAATCATGTCCGATGAAGCCCATTTTCACATTACCGGATACGTTAATAAACAAAATTGCAGATTCTGGTGTGCTGAAAACCCCATGATAATTCACGAGCAGCCTCTTCATGCACAGAAAGTGCATGCACAGAAAGTTCGAGAATCATTGGTCCCTACTTCTTCGACGATGCTGACGGAAAAACAGTAACAGTAACAGGGGACACTTACAGAGAAATGACACAAGATTATTTATTGCCAGAACTGGAATATTAGGATATGCACGATTTGTGGTTTCAACAAGATGGGGCGACACCACACACAGCGAGATAAACCATGGCAACACTAAGAGCAGCCTTCCCTGGTCGGTTAATTTCACGTTTAGGTGACGTTTCTTGGCCACCACGATCAACTGATTTTAACCCTCCAGACTTTTTCCTTCGGGGATACCTTAAGAAAACATCCTTGAAGAAATCGACAAAATCACTTCTGATGTTTTGGAAAATGTCATGGAAAATATGATGCAAAGAATCCGCTTTTGTTTTAACAATAATGGAGAATATTTGAAAAATATTATATTTAAATAATTTAACTCCAAGATATTCTCTTTTATTTTATATATCATTTACTTTTATAACTTAATTAGTTTTTGTGTTATTATTTTTTTTAAATGTGAATTAACTTTTGGGCCACCCGTTATATATATATAAGGTTGGAGCGAAAGTAATGTCCAAGTTTTTAGAATAAAGTTTAGAGTATTTATTAAAGTAGTGACTTAATGACTCTTGTTATCCTTTAGAAGTGGTACAATATGTAATTATGCCATTTTCTTTCAGATTTGAAAAATATCTTTCATAATTTTCTTCGGTATTCACCCCTATGTTCGTCATATCTTAAAGATCACATAAGACTTGTTTTACTTTATGAGTTTCATAAAGGTGTCAATGCAAGTACAGCGGAAAAATTCATTCAGAACACTTATAGGGACGATTCAGTAAGTTTCAGAAATGGCAGGAGGTTGTTTTTCTGTTTTTGAACGATGGAAATCAGTCTAAAAGAAGGACCAAAAGAGATCGTTCAAAGTAACTTGATTCTGAAGAGTTGGAAGCTGTTGTAACTGCAAATCCTTCTACAACTTCTTGGTAACTGATAGAAAGATTAACGTATCATATGCGACTGTCCTACGCCAAATGAAAAGGATTGAAATTGTTTCAGTGATTGGGAAAATTGGGCCCGCAGGAAATCTCCACGGCAAATATGTAACAGCGTGTTGTTTGTTGTGAGTTATTCCTTTTACGATACCTCCAGGCACCCTTTTTTGGCCGGCTTGTCACCGGTAATGAGAAGCGCCGTTCATGGCTTAGTCTAGGAAGCAGAAGTTCTCAACAACCGAAAGGACTTCATCTTAAATAAGATCATGTTGATTGTATGGTAGGATAGTGAAGGAAATGTCCATTACGAGGTGTTAGGCAACAATTAAACAATTAATGCTAATCTCTACTGCAATTATTTCGTCGTTGAAAGTCGCTTTGGACCAAAAGCGAGCCTCCTGTTCTCGTTGGAAACCCGTAGACTGCGTGGTCAGCTCATCGAAGTTTTCAAAATACTTCGAGGGTTCTACAATGTCGACTACAGGGATATTTTCAGCTGAAGACTATAAGTGAGATTTTAAAAGTGCCCTATATAATGGAAAAATAAATAGTGTATTTTGATTTAAACGCAAAATGTCCAGCTATGTGGCTTAGAACCTTATTTGTGCTTTGTGAAGCTACAATAGATTGTTTTGAATTTTCAGATTAGTCAAGATTAAGATACATAAATTATTTTTCATGTTGACTATGTTGAAGATTTGACCACACATAATATATTTTGTCGATATTATCATGATCTATATGAATTGCAATAACTTTTCAACATTTAACTACGTCTGCCATCTTTCCAATCATTCGACTAATCTATCCAAATCTTTTTTCAAATTTTCTAAGGCACAAGAGTATTTTATCCTTGTACCAAGTTTTATATTAACACTAACATTTTTAATTTGCTTAATAAGTGCATGTTAAGATCATTTATATGTTAAAAAAACGTGTTAGTCGGAGAAGAGATCCTTGGAAAACGCCACTACTAACTGAACCCCACGAGTAACTATATATTTTCCTTTACAATAACTTTCTACCATTTTCCACAAAATTTAATTAACATGTTATGTTAATTAGTACAAATGTTCCCTGTTTTAAAAAATATCCATAAGATAACCTATTTATGTCTTCGAAATTGTTTGGAAAATATTTAATTTCTCCAACGCGCAACCAAAGAGGAGAGTTGTTGCCCTCCGTTTCTCGAATACCTGACACATTCTCTCGAGCAACGTAGTTCCATTTCTTTTCACAGCGCCGTTTTCTTCATGGGCATCTTTCCAAACATGCATTAGAAGAGATGTATCTATTTCTCTTCGCTCTTTATTATGGATGGTAAATAAATTTGACCATTTATAAACCACGTTGATTAGTTTCATATATTCTCATGTAATTTTACTCGGAGTCGGATTAGAGAAACTCGTGTAAACGCGACGAAAATGTAGAAGGGAAAACAGCTAAAATCTCCGAGAATAAAAACAGTGACTGATGAAAAGATAAATGAAGCGAATTACTTTAAATTCCTGTAGATATAATGAATGACCTATAGTAAAGCACAGGTAAAGGAATCAAGTTAAATTCACCTACATAACGTAATAGGATCGTGATAAAGATATTAGGTTCTTAAGTTTATATTCAAGAGGATAAATTAACAGGTAATTGTGAAAGGAGGCAAGAAAGGGTTATCAATTTAAAGAGGTTTATTAATTTAAATCTATATGGATAAAAAGGGCAGACGGAAGCCAACATGGATGAGGAGAATCTGTTCAGATCTAGCTGAAGTAGTTTAATACCAGGGGAATAAAATCCATAACCAGTCACAAAAATGTACAGGGTCGCCCCCCGAAGAAGGGTCTGCACACACCTTTTGTGATGTATCCTTCATTCATTCACTAATCACCCTTAGTTTGCAGGACATGACAGAAGCAACGCCTATGAACACAACTAGATTTCAATTGGATTCGAACAAAGAATATGCCACGTCAAACATTACTACTAGACAAGCTCGTTCAAGAAAGTGCAGGACACATTCATGCATCAATTCGAATGTAAAAAAGGCCCTCCAAAAGCAGAATTCAGGATTGGGTGGACCACTTCGAGAACAATAGGAGAGTAGAGAACCGCCCAAGCCATTCAGCACGCCCCAGGAAGCGTAAAGCTGAGCTGGTTAAGAGCGTGAGAGAGTCAGTTAAGCAATGTCCAAAACGCTCTGTGTAAAGGCTTATCCATACAGAATACAGACGAAGCAGACCCTTACAGCCTCAGACAAGGAGCATAGAAAGGCTATGGCAGTCAAGATACTGAAGAAGATTCAGGAGACCCCAACTTTCCTTAACTTTCTTTGGACCTCAGATGAAGCTCACTTCCATCTTGAAGGAAAGGTAAACTCGAAGACAAATATCTTTTGGGGGACCTCTAGACCAAATAAGGTAGCCACCAAGCCCCTACACTCCCCTCAATACACGGTATGGACTGCAATCTCAGCCAGAGGCATCATCGGACCATTCTTCTTCGAGGAATTTGGCGCGACAATGACAGTCAACAAGGAGCAGTATGTTGAGGTCCTCAAAACCTTCAAAAGGGATCTGCAGACCCTGTTCTGGTTGCTTATGGGGAAGTTTTGGTTCCAGCAAGATGGCGCAAGCTCTTACGCCTCAAACTTGCCCCGAGATTGGCTGAAAGAAAACTTTGGTGTCCGTGTGATCAGTCTCAAGACTGATTTTGAGTGGGTAACTCACAGCTCAGACCGAGTGTACGCAGGGATACCCAGGACCATCACTGAACCCAAGGAAGCCATCAAGGAGGAGATCAGAGCCATTAGTCGGTGGGTTTGTAAGAATATCATGGACAACTTTGTGCTGTGCCTCAAGAAATGCACAGACCTAAATAGAGGTCATCTCTAACACGTGCTCTAGAATAAAGAAGAAAAGTCCAAAGACTTTCATGTTTTGATATGATGTTTTTAACACAATAAGCTAGTTATTACCAAAGTTTTCTTCAATCTTTGCAGAGAACTATGAAATGAGGCCTATAGAAAGTTGAGGCCCGTTTTAGGGGGGGTGACCCTGGATGAGAAAAATCAGTTTAAATGCACTTAGATAAAAAGACAGCTCATATCAAAAATACATAGGATAAATTTGTTTATATCCACGTGAATAAACCATAAACTCCCGTCAAAGATAAATGAGGTGAATCAGTTTATCTCTTAGAAAAGATGGATGACCCAAGTTAGTTTAAATCCATGTATAATAAATGATGGCTCTTATAAAACATGCATGATGTGAGTCTGTTCAAAACCTAGCGGATAAAATCATGAACGCTTGCCAAGTCTAACTCTACAAGAGGAGAGCAATTTAAAACCACGTGCTTTTATCAAATTACATCGAATGAATCTCTGTAAATCCATGTGGAAAAAATTCATGAGCTCTTCTCAAAGATAGATGAGGTAACTCAATTTAAATAAGGTAAAAAGTATCCATGACTCATGGAAGATTTGCATGAAGCAATCAGCTTAAATCTCTTAGATAAAATAACGACTCCAAGTAAATATACTTGGAGTGAATCTGTTCAATTTACTGTGGATATATTTATGAACTTTGGAAAATTTACATGAATTGAATGAGTTTAACTCCACGTGGATAAAATTATTAAATTGTGGCAGAGAATCATTGGTTGAATCAGCTTAAAGCCCTATAAGTAAAATTCAGACTCGTAGCAAACATTTATATGTAAATTTGTTTAGCTACTAGTGGATATAATCCGGAACTCCTAGCAAAGGTACATGAGGAAAATCATTATAAATACACGTTAATAAATTGAGTAACTCTTGGAAACGATACACGAGGTAGAGGAGGTGAAGATCACATGGATAAAATGACAGTTCTTTGCATGCATATCATTTGTGGTAAATATATTCATATCCTTGTAAAAAACATCAAGAACTATTGATAAAGTTAAATAAGGTGAATTACCTTTGCTCCTTTTGGATAAAAACCTTAACTTTCACGATTTATGACGGCTCCAATAAACATGCATAGAGGTAATCTGACCAAGTTAACTTGATCATAGCAAACTTTCAAAGGGGAGGGGGGCTTTTCATTTCCATGTGTATGATATTAGAACTTGACAAGGATACCGGAGGCGAAACTATTAAACTCCATAGGGAAAGAATCGTGAGTCATGAAAAAGATCCATGAGGTGCTTAATCTAAATCAACGTGGATATAATGAAGAGTTGTATCAAACATAGGTAGGATGAAACAATCTGAAAACTTTTGATAAAGTTATGAACTCTTGCGAAAGTTATTGAAGCGAATCAGTTCAACTCCCCGAGGATAAAATCTTTAAAATGGGAAAAAGATAGATCTAATAAATCAGTTCAAATCAACAGGGATAAAAATACGGCTCTTAACAAATACATATATATATATATATATATATATATATATATATATATAAGGTAAACCAGGCAATGGCTTCGCCACTCACCGCTACGGGGTGAGCTTGCGTTTCGCCTCTATAATTAAAAGTTAAAATCTAAATAAAAGTAGCCATGGTTAAATTTTTATAAATTTTCTGAACTTCGCTAATTATCATAATTTTTAAAAGGAACTCTAAACTAAATTTCCCTCCTTTCAAAATATCACGTCACTAAAATATAGATTTATAGAAGAAGAAGATAGTTTTCTGAACTTTACGATTTGTAATTCTTTGGGTTTTAAAAAATTCACAAAATTTCGATACTTATATTTATTTCTTAACTTTAATAAAAAAATATAAATCATAATCAAACTAAGATGAAATCACTATTCAAATACACAAAAAAATCCCCTCCTTAAATTATAGAGTTAGTGATGATGATGATATGTTTAAATACAGTTAGATAAATTTATCAACACTTATGAAATATACATGAAAGAAATCAATGTAACTACTTATAGGTAAAAATTTTAATTTTTGGCAACGATACACGAAGTTAATCAGGTCACGTCCATGTGCATCCAATGATAGCTCGTAAGAAATATGCATGAGGTGAAATTGTTTATATCCACGCTAATAAAGTCCGGATCAATGAGCAAAGAAGCATCAGGCAAAAACGTTAAATTGATTTCAACATCATGAGGATTCATAATAAAAAAATATCGGGTGAATCTTTTGAATTGTACCTGGGAAACATCATGAATCTGAAAAAAGATACATAAAGTTAATCACTTTAAATCCACGTAGCTAAAGTACTTAACCCTCAGCATAGAGGCATGAGTTGAATCTTTTAAAATCTTCCTGGGCTACTGAGGGCTAGTACCAAACAGTTAGAGGGTGATTTTGTTAAAATTCATTGTAGATAATATCATTAATATTTAGCATGGAGACAAACAGCGAATCAATTGAATTTTACATGGATCAAACCCTTTTCTCGCGCGACTGATACATGAGATGCTTATGTTAAATAAGAAAATAAGAAAAAGGCAATCTGCACACTCAATTTAATAGCCTGTACGAGGCAGTGGCTCTTCTCATCTTCCAGCTCAGTCTCACATAGCATACATCCTCTTCCATAGGTAAATCTATCCAATCTTTTCTTAAAACTCCGCCGTGAGGACGCTCCTATCATATGGCTAGCGAGTCTATGTCATTCATCCACCAATCGATTTGTTATATAATTTATAGCAATCTCTTTCCTAAACATGTTCAGCTTACACGTATTGCTTATTCTGTTCAATAACAATAAGAAACTTACCGATGTCTCCCCTATTATAACTTAGTGACTTGTAGCAAACAATTAAGGTGTGAATCTTTTAATGCTCACCTTTTTAAAATAATGAACTCTTGAAAAGGATAAAAGGTCAAATAATTTAATTTCACTTGGAAAAAGTTCTTATGTTGAAAAGCTTTGGAGATTAAATCTACATACGTTAGAAAGGAGAACTGTTCGATAGGACTTGATTGAGGTCCTCAAGTTGCTAATGGTGATGATATAAATAATGTTCTGCACCTATTTCTGTGGATGTAGATGTAATGCAGATTTTTTTTATCTTTTAGTTGTAAATTGCATATATTATATTATTGAGGTTGTGTATTGTAGAAGTATAATTTAGATTTGTAGAGCCATGATGGTGATGCCGTTTTAAGAAGCAGTGTTTTGAACGCAATCTTTTGGATTCAGTTTGTGGGACGGGTGTTGACTTGGATAACCTCTGAGATGCCATTTTGGCTTTGATCATCCGTTTAATTATGTTATGAATTATCTTATGTTAAAAGGTTATAATAGGGAAGACAGGGGCAAGGTACATATTTTTCGTGAACAGAATAGGAAACGTAACAATAGGTTTAAGCTGGACATGTTTAGGTTTAGAAAAGAGATCGGTAGAAATTGGTTTCAAAATTGAATGGTAAAGAATGGAATCGGCTCATTAATCATGTGATAGCAGGGTCCTCTCTGAACAATTTTAAAAATAGATCATTAGATTTATGGAGGAGGATGTTAGGTGGGACTGAACTTGGTGATGGGAATAGGAGCTGCCGCGTATAGGTTATTTATTACTCCATGACAGACTCCTTCATTTCTTATGTTCTTATGTCAACTCGTGAAATTGATACATGAAGTGCTTAGTTTAAATCTGTAGGTATAAAATGGCTAGTAGCAAACATGCATGTGAGAATCTTTTCAAATTATAGTGAATAAAATTATCAAATTTCCATATAAATACAAGGGATCAATCAGCTTATCTCCACTTGGATATTATCCTTAAACTTTTAAAACGATTGAAAAAAATATATATATTAGTTTTAAAACTTTTGACCATGAATGAATAGGTGTTTTAGTAAGTGCTAATTAGTGGTTACTATATTTTCAAGCACCATATTTGCTTACAAATAGCCAGTAACTGTTAAAGTAGGTCTTTTTTCTGTTTTTGATTTTAAGAGTCAAGAGGAGTCTATACTCCATAATACCTTTAATTCAATATTATTTTGTGGAACGAGTGTTTACATTTAGGCCAAGCCAATTTTTCTTGTGCATGATTGAAATTTAATTTTTCTATTTGTGTTTTTGTCTTTAAAATGTATTTAAGAATATGGAGGGAGTAAACCTTGTGTGTGAGTTATGTGGTGTGTAGAGGAATGCAAGATTTTATGAATGTGTCGAATGCTCGGTAATGATTGAAAATGCATATCTTATGCTAAAAGTTAGTGAGCTTTAGAACGAGGTTGAGAAAGTGAATTTGAGAGAGGATACTCAGCATATTAACTCTGGCTTACAGTGGAGTGAAAATGATAAAGGGTATATTGATAGACAGTAGAAGGTGGCGATAAGTGATGGCATGAATCTTAAGTTAGCTGGGGATTTAAGGATAGCAAAGCAAGTAAAGAATGTTCAAGTGGGGTTAGGTTTAAAGTTACTTTGGAAGAAGAAGTGAGAGGTGCAAATGAAGGAGAAATGCGGTTGAATGTTGATAGAATATATATCTCAGGATAGGTTAGGTGCATGATATTGAGGGATACAGGCACTCTTAGCTTGACTAATAGATTCAGTCTACTGAGTGAGAAAGTGACTGAAAGTAATTCCACTTGTGAGCTGGATGTAAGTCTGAATGAGTATGCGACTGAGAGTGTTAATATGAATAGGAAAGCAGATGGAGTTAGGTCCGAGAGAAGTAGAATTTAGAGATATTGAAGGGAATGTGGTGGGATATTTTGGTATTAGATATTTAGATAAGAAGTTGAGTGCAAGTTGATGGAAGGGATTGAGTGTATGTTTGCCTGATCCTGGAGTATTTGAACTGTTTGAGATGTATGAAGGGCTAGGGTGTGATTGTGAAAGGAAGGTATTCATGGCAAAGCATGTAGGAATTAAGCTGATTGTAGGCTCATATGAAAAGTGTAAAAGGGTGATTGATAAGGTGAAAGAAAGTATTATGACCTTTGTTGTATCGGGAATGCTTCCGAGAAGAAACGTTGAGATAGAATGGATGTTTCATGCAATTGTGTTGAATGAATATGTTATGTGAATGAGTGAGAAGGGCGATGTCCTGTTTGGTAATGTATGGGATAGATTAGATGGCAATTAATTATTGTATAATATGGATAGATTGCATTTGAATAGGGATGAAGTAGATATGTTTTGGAAGGAGTATGATCGTGTCATTAGGTCTTTACGGGCGGGACACTAAATAATGTTAGATGAAAGAATAATATTCAAATGAAAATTGGAACTGATAGAATAATAATAGCAAAGAGCATAAGAAAGAGAGATATAGCAAGGAAACTTGAACCTAACATAGCAAAACATGTCTCAAGGAATAAAGAGATAAAGAGTTTTATTGCAATCAATGCAGTCTTCGAAATAAAAGGGACTATTAATTTCGTAATATGATACTGTCGAGGGTTAGTGAGTGGGTAATTCCAGTCCCACTTCCTTGGCATCTATTTTAATTCCGCACCAGGGTAAAGTGGGGGTGAAGTGTAGCCAATACACCTATCGTAGTCACTTCTAGGTAAAGAAGAATAACCCCGGTGCTTTCCTGTTGATGAAAATTAAGATAATGGTCCCCTGAGTGTGTTTTCACTCAGTAAAAGCCAGTCACGGGGGGACTTATGTAATATTGACCAAAATAGTCAAAACACATAGATACAAAAATAAACTTCAATATACATAAATTGGAAATATGAAATAGCATATATATGTATAAATAGAATTAATTTTTGCACTGAATTGGTAAGTCTATATAATGTCGTGGGGATTACACTTGAAATCTACTTACTAGGATGCTTGCGTCTTAATTGCACCCGACAGAATGAATTGAATAATACCATGGAATTAAGCACTGAATTAATCACTTGTAATACTCGAGGTTATGAGCTTGGGATGGAAATTCTAGTTAACGATTAAACTGGTGAAGTTATGGAAGGGGATTATTCACTTTAACGATACCTTTGACTTTGTAAGTATTTGGAGAATGACGGTGAATGTCTTCTTCTTCTGACGATGTTCGCACTTAGCCCGGTTGTTCGAGGTTACCAAATGTGTGTGTGTGTGAAAGGGGGGAGGATTCTAGACCGATATTCTGATATAATGATCCTAGGCCGGATCGCGAAGGCGAGTCAAACTGTGATTCCAATCGGAATTCTTCTCCTCGAAGTGTCCGTTCCGATTATTAGCACCTGGAGTGGGTAGCCATAAATGATTATCTAGCTGTCTCTAGGGCAATCCGCAGAGGGAGATCCTGTGTAACCTCTGACTCTGAAGGGGGGGGGGTGCGAGAAGTTTAGCACCTACAAGTACCGTGACGGCAACAACAAATTCCCCGAAGTTTCTTCCTTGCAACGGGCAAACTGTTTCCTTTGTGGGACTAGCTCCACACACAACGTAGGTCTAAGATCTTCTGCTCGACTCCAGGGAGAATTTCTTCTTTTATTTCCCTCAAGAGCTAAAATCGAGAGAGAGCACCGGATTCTCATAAAATTCTTATCGTCGCACAAAAAGACATTTCGCCTGCCGCCAGGACATGCCAGACATGCACACCTCGGCGCCATCCGAGCTTTCCTCGTTTCAAGTCGCGGGTTTATGAAGGCGCAAAGAAACTCGGGCCTTCGTGACCTAGCAGGTGTCTTTTGAGGCAGACATTTTCCTGTGTAGCCGGCCGCGAATTGGGTTATCCTGAAGGCGCGAAAAGGGGTGAAGGGGATTCGATGCGAAAAGATGAATTTGGAGAATAAGGAGGGAGACACGCAGCTGTGTCGGTGTATTTTTGTATGTACTAATGCATGCAGGTATTTAAACTTCTACAGATAGAGAAAGATATAGGAATCGGGTGGAAATAGAGTGATGGATTAATAAAGCTAAAAGCAAGATGAGATGTTTTTGCCAAAAAAACAAAACGAGACAAAGTAACCAAATTGAGAAACCTAACCGATTTTGACAAAAATCCCCGATATTGACAAAACTCACTGATGGAGACAAACCTACCGAAGAAAAAAAAACACACCATTTAAGACTTCAAGAAGAAAAAAAATACACAAACTACATACATTACAAATTTAAGAAAAAAACAAAGACACTAAACAAACATAGCAAGTAATAATTAATGAACTACCAAAACAACAGCAAACGCGCACAGCATAACCAAATACATTAGCTAATTTGAAGACAAATGGCTTGAACGCCAAATTATATCTATGTATATATATATATATATATATATATATATATATATATATATATATATATATATATATATAAACAAAATGATAAACAACAACGGAACTACAAAACATAAAAACTTTTAAAGCGATAAGCCTGATCACCAGGCTCTAGCATCACTTTGCACCACTGGTCTACTTTCCACTGTCTATCCACACACCCTTTCTATCCCCTCACCTGCATACTCTTACATACAATAAATCTCAATTTAATAAAATTAGAAACGAATATGAAATAAATGATTACTGTATATACACTAGCCAGCGGACTTATAAGATTAGAGGAGGTATAATTACACTGTCTAACAAAATTTTTTTTCTTGACTACAGATAAGAAAATATACTTTTCTGGGGTGGTTTTGTACGGAGTAACTAAAATGACATTTGTTTTTCACGAAATGCCTAGTATTTCTTAGGTTGGCAATTCAATTTTAGGTGAATTCTATAAATTTTAGCTAATTTTAACTATTATATTTCTGATTTTCAGATTTGGTAATTAATTTTCTTTGAATATATAAACAAATTTTTAATGAAAAATGACGCGAGAACAATGTAAAAGTAAACTTGAACCATTCAGCTACATTTGTCTCTTTAACTTACAAAAGAAACAACGCCTCTTGTCAAAAAGCTCTAAAATCTTTATTTTCAAGGCAAAATTAGCGATCAAGATAAACCGTGGGCACCACACATTTGTTACACGACATGCTTCCATGCACCGTCCAAATGGTCTATTATAAAATCACAACGACCAGTTTAGGCTGTCAATGGTCTGTCGTGAGGTTCAAAACCATGTAGACATACAACGTTAGTATACATATAAAATAAATGTATATATATATATATATATATATATATATATATATATATATATATATATATATATATATATATATATATATATATATATGATGTTTTTCCATAGCTTATTTCTTAATACCTATAACAAATAGGGCTACTATATGCCACTTTATTAGAATTTCAGTCATAGTCAAGTATAAAGATACTTGATACTTTTATATACCTCCAATGATGACCTGGGGGCTTAATTTCAAGGAGGGTAAGAGAGTTGCGCAAGATATGTAGAGTGAAGTGGAACAAAATAGCGTATTCGGGACAACAAGCTATGTAAATAATCTCAACCACGATATATGAAGGGGTTTTTGATGTGAAACGGTCAGTGAAAATGCAAATAGAAAGTGAGGGACTGCTATGTCATACGCTACCTGCTTGGGAGAACAGCGTATGGTGTAAAAGACAAAAACAAATACATATCGAGATTAATTTTTCTATCAGATAAAACAACCAAATGTGCTTCATCTCTGATTTATCCCAACCCTAAACCTGGCATACGACCGGTACACCCCTGGTAAAGTGACCGTGAAGATGGCACGCCAGAGAATCGGGATACAGATCCCAGTGCGACGGTTAAAGAAACAAAATCGAATGCGGTTCGCCTAAATAATCAATTCTTAGAGGTCCTGGGATTAGAGAAACTAATGGTAGAAAAATATATAACTTTACTATAAGAATGAGACCCGGGGTACCAAACAGGGGGGACGGATACAAATGACTTGACGGGTACGAGAGTCTGAGAGAGGAGGTACGGTGATTGCTTCCAGGCAACTGTGGGGAGAGTGCAAATGACGAGGAGACTCGCGTAAAGCCAAATTGACTGGAGGCTTGGATACGACGAGTACGCGGGGCGCTGCAAAGTTCCACTTGAAAGATTCCTTCTTCTTTAACGTCTCTGAGAAATGAACGAGGGAGTACTCTAGTCGTGAACGAAGTCGATACCCGAATGATAGATGCCTGTCCGTGTCTATCATCTGTCGGGTGGGAATTCTGGCCTTAGGTACGAGCAAGGCCGGGTGGAGATGACGCTTCGCGTTCAAAGCGAAGCAGGGTGTCCGAGTCTTTACTTGGCTGCTAACCAAGACGGGGCTGTATGGTACAAATTTCTCAAAGATTTTCTCGAAGTATTTATAATGCCTTGGTGGAAGCGGGTCGCCGGGAGCCCCCAAAATGGGGACGGGGATATCATTAGACTTGGCGTGCTAGAAGGGGGGGTGTAGGATAGTCTCAGCGGGCTCACAGCCTTTTGCAAATGCCTTTGGCGCCGTAGGTCTGGCGTCCATCAGACGGCGAGACAGAAAAGAAATGGAACTTAAACGGATCACGCGATCGTGCGAAGTTTCTCGCTGCTCCCTCGGGTTGTCTGGCATTGAAGCTGCATCTTTTCAGGCGACACAAATAGACGTTGGGTTTGGAGGGGCGTAAGCTTCTCTCTCTGACAACCCCAATTATTAGATAACCCAATAAACACACTACCAACGGAAGTTATTCTATCAGCTTGTGAATAATCAGATACATAATTAAATGAACATGAACTAAAAGTGTATGTTTATGTATCAAAACTGGAAGATGGAAGACAATGACCCAAAACCTGTATCGCACCATAATCATAATGATCTCGTGCGAGATTTAAGGTTAACAAAAGAGCAGAGTGAGCTATTGGTTTCGAGGCGAAATGAACCGAATTTGCACGCACAAGATGCTCGAATTATCAAGTTTCGGAACCGTTCGGGTGATTTGCAAGAAATTTTTCAATGACTAACAACTTATGTTAATACAATGATTTACCCGGACTCTTTGAATATTAATAGGATCAATTGGAGAATTACCCCCACCCCCCAGATGTGCTTGGGGTGGAAATTGTACAATTGAGTGTTACTCGGGTGGGTATTCTACAGTTGATCATGGTTTGTGATACTAATTAGCTAGTTAAAACAACCAGTTAATAAAATATAGTTGATGGTGAGTGGTCAAAATAGTTTCTTACTTGGGGGAATATAATAGGTTATAAAGGGAAGAGGATATCGTCATTCCTGCATAATTACTCTTCTCGTTACTACTGTGATGACCCTTTGTAAGTCCTAATTATATGAATTATATTTTAATTTTTAAGAATTATATTCTCACCCATGGGTCATGATATTTTTAAAGTTGTGATTCTCCCTTTGCTGTGCGAGAATTCTTTACCTGTGATTAACTGGTTAAAACAATTTGGCTTTGTAAAAAACGTGAGGTTGATTGTGCGATTTGCCATCAAAGAATGAACTGGAGGAAATGTGCAAAGATGGTTAAGCATGAAAATGCCAAGTAAAAGACTGCTCAAAATACACGTCAACATTGTCAATACGGACCTTATCCTTTTTGCAAAGTCAAATTTGCCATTCCAGACGTGAGTCCACGCTATTTACTAATGGGCTCAAAATACTGGATAAAAAGCTGCATTTAGACAGTGCTAAAATAATTCGGAGAAGAGACTATGGTGGACTGCTACAACCTTTGTCCTTAAGTATGTACCAACTACTTTAAAGTGAATTTTATTATTTCTTTAAAAAGTCCCGGGGTTATTATGGAGGTGGACGAGTCTTGCTTTTGTCAAAAGCCAAAGCACCATCGTATACGGGCACCTCTTTTAACATTGTGGGTTTTAGGTTTAGTTGACACCATTGCGGTTGGCTTCATGAAGATCGTGGCTCGAACAGAAGCGGCTACGTTTTTACCAATTGTGCAAACAGTTGTGTGATCTTGGTGTATCCTTCACACCGACGAATGGAAATAATACCAAAGTTTTAAGGTCTTGGGTTTGTTCACAGAATCGTCAACCATTTAGTAAACTTTGTCGACTCATGAAATGTAGTCCATATCCAACACATTAAGTCGTACTTGCAAAAGCACAAAGCTCAAACTAAAAAAAATGCGAGGGTGAAGAAGGGAATTCTTTAATTCTTACATACATGAATTAATGTGAAGAGACTGTTTTACCTTCAATAGGTTTGAAAATTTGTGTCAACACATTTCTTTCTAATGTCCTAAAAAATCATTTTTTTAGCGTGTATACAATGGTTTCCGTATAGTTATTCTTAAGTTAATTATGTTGTCTCATTTGTCTTATTATTTAAACATTATGTATCAGGCTGGAGATTGTACAATTGAGTGTAGTTGGGGTAGATATTCTACAGTTGATAGGTAGGGATGGGGAAGGCGATTCTACAATCGATGTGAATTAGATTTACATTATGAGCTCAATCAGTCGAGGCTCTTTAAAATGACGCTATGCTCTATAGCACCAAAGTAATGATTTTTGCATATTGGAAATAAATTGCCGTCTAGTCCTGTGGCTCATTCTTTTATTTTGTAAGAAACGAATATCTAGCTTTAATTTGCGACAATATTAAATAAAATGAGCATAAGTGGTTGATTGTGCAGATCTTAAAGTTTTAGCTATTTTGAACCATTTGCAGGCAGATTATACTAAATTCCTGGACTTTCTGTGCTAATGGGACAGCCACGCTCGAGGAGATCATTACACACGCAGACAATGGCCAATACGAAACGAGCCAAGAGTTGTTTCACTTAACGTCATACGAGAACAGTTAGTTTATAAGTAAAAAAAAAAGATTTCCAGTAGTTTATATAAAATGACACCTCATGAAGCAGTTCGTGAAAGAATTAAAATGCAACCGTCCATATTTGTGGTATTTAAAAACAAAAATTACAAAACTAAGTGATGATAAAATTAAAGAATGAATCTTTCCCGGGCCTCAGATTCAATAACATCTGAGAGATAATGAGTTTGAAAGTACTTTGGACTAATTGGAATTGGAGGCCTGGCAAAGTTCCAAAATCTTGTGTAATTTTATCCTTGGAAAGAACAAAGAACCCAATTATGAAATGCTTGTTAAGAATACGATTCAATCACATGAGAAATTGGGTCATAATAAATCCCTAATTGTGCATTTTGGGAAGCATTTACATCTGCCCTTTTTTAAGGACAAAGCAAACAGAAATCAGCGATAAGAATGGTTCGAGATCACACCAAGATATTGATACAATAGAAAATCTTTATAAAAACAAATGGATTCGGACCATGCATGCTAATTTTTCTGTCTATTTAGAGAGATAGACCAGATCCTATACACAGAAAAAGGTATAAATACTGTAAAAAATAGGTAAATATTCTACTCACCTCAGTATTATGGTAAAAAATATGAAAATGTACTTCCTTTAATTCAGATTTTTTGTAATATTATCCTCTAAAATATATTCAAATGGGTAATTCTATAACAATATCTGTTAGCTTTTCTTATATTTTTGCTGCGAGGTAAATATAAAATTTACATCAATCTGATTTTTGTTCTATTTTACAAAGTTTAATTTATAATTTACAAAAAACTGGTCATTTCGTACAAAATGACTGTCATTTTCGTAATCTACGGACAACAAAAACCGCCCTAGAAAACTACATTTCCATTTTTGTACCAAAATAAATGTTAGACAGTGTTATTTATTTTAAAAGTAGCACCCAGTCGAATCTAAATCATAGAATAGGGGATAGACAAGTGATAGAGTCGAGAAAGGTCGATATTAAGGTTAGGAAGACTCAGAAAGCCTGATAGGTGCATTTTATTGCCAACTAAACCAGTCCATTTAGATAGATAAAGTTATGATAGAGAAAATTAACCGGGAATGCAATTGCGAAATTGTTAACCTTGGAGTTTTCAAATTAGCATCAACTGACTGGGAAAATTTAATAAGTAGGGATATAGTTACTCAAAGATTTATTGAATGTTTCAGAATAACTTCCTTAAGCAGATGGTAAATAAGCCAACTCGTGAAACTCTCTTCTGGACCTAGTGGTAACCAATTTGCAATTTGTAGTCAGAGAATTTTAGCTGGGAAAGCATTAGGCAGTAGTGACCAGCAGATAGTTCGATTTACTCTGGGTAATAAATAATATAAGCATTGTTAGGAATAATGTAAAAGTTCAAGTTTCGACAAGGAGAATTATAGTAGATTACGTAGCATATTTTGATAGAACAAATTGTTCTGGAAGAAGTTCAGAGATATGGATATTTATGAGATGTGGGATACTTTCAAGCAAATTTTAAAGATGGTACAGGATGAATGTATCCGAGAGAAGTTGCTTAAAATTAAAACAGTAAACCATTATGGTTTTATATAGGATATACTCGTAGCTATCTTAATTCAGGAAAAGAGTGTCTTTCAAAAAATAACAAGAAGAAGATATTGTGTATAACCTGATCAGCTCTAAAAAAATGTTAGAATTGAGTTGAATAAATTAATCAAAAAGAGAAGAAGGCTGTCTTAAATTAAATTAGCATAGAATAGTAATAAGGATCAAAGATAGTAAGTATTTTAGTAATTATAAACTAAATAATAGGGTATATTAAGATAGGATAGGGACTCTTAAAATGGTGGAGAACATTAAAGTAAAGGATAAGGAAATAATTGTTATGTTCCATAAGCCTTTTATATCAGGGTTCACTAGGGAAGATTAGGTCAGTTTTAATTTTAATAATGATATAACACAAAAAACTGTTTTAGAGAGTAATAATGATACTAGGGAAAGTACTAAGACAAATATAAAGGTATTAGATGCCAACAGGATGATATTCATTCTAAATATTTAAGAATGCAGAGAACGAGTTTCACTTGCTCTGAGAAAATATTTATAAGAGCTCTTAAATTTGGGGAGATAACAGTTGAGTGAAAAAGAGCTAACATTGTTCCAGTCTTCAAAATTTGAAGGAAAAGTGATCCTAATAAATATAGGCTAGTAATTCTAACTTCACTAGTATATAAATTGCTTGAAAAGGTAAAGGCATAGAGGATAGCCGACTTGTAAAAAGTGGAACCTTGATGACTGTTCTTCCCCGACAAATCTGCTGGAATTTCTAGATTATGTCAGAGGACAATTCAATAAGGAAATGACAGATGTAGTTCGCTTAGATTTTAGTAAAGCTTTTTATAAGGACCCTCATAGGAAGCTAGTTTATAAAATACTAATGTATGGAGTTTGTTGTATGGTTTTTAATTGGGTGGCAAAGCGGCTCAAGAAGAAAAGGAGGAGTTTAGTCCTAGGTCGAGAAAAATCTTAATGGATAGTATTTCTTTGTATGGGGTAGGTCAGAGATCTGTTTTGGGCCCTTTAGGAGCATGAAACTCAATACGACGTTATCACACAGAATTTCTCTGGTCAAGACAGACCAGCGCAGCTGTGTTTAATTTGGGGTGCTTTATCACCGTCTTCCCCCCATTTTGATAACGCTGTCCCGCTCCCAGATGGCAGCCGTGGCCATCTTTCCTCTCTCAAGGTAGAAGGGAATCTCTTTTATTTCTCGATCGCCTCGTCGATGCCCCAAATTATCAAGGTTCATGTTTGCTTAAGCCACGTCCGATATCTCTTGGGAATCTCGCTTAATTCCCTTTCGCCTCTTCGCCTCGTCGATGCTCGAAATTAACAAGGTCCATGTTTGCATAAGCCGCGTTCGATATCCCCTTGGGACGCCCTCGCTGCGCGTAGCCCTCTATCGGCCATGGTTGTGGCTCCTATTTAAGGTGATATCTGCAAATCCTCAGCAGATAAAGAGAACCAGATCTTCTTGCCGTCCAGACCCTAGTATCTGTCTCCCGTGAAGTGGTCCCCTCGCCCTCGTGATCTCGTCAGCAGATTGTCTTCACATAATCCGCCCTGATCATAGGAAGATTACGGAAACCCATTTACGCCCCGGAAGATGCTCCTGGGTTTCTCTTTACATTGGTTGAAAGTTTCTGCCGTCCCGCAGACGAATCTCGATTTTTGATTACTTCTCCCTGGATCCGAAGTAATCTCAACCCCGTTCGGAGTCTCTCTGGACGCCTCTGATCGAGACCCATCGACGAAGACCTAGCCATTGGTCTTCCGCATCCTCAGTTCATCTTCCAGAGGTAACCGGGAGTCCTTTCCTCGTAAGTCCCACCTCTTCGTTCTCAGTCCTAAGAAGAATTCCCCATTTGGTGTAACGCCAATAGACTTGCTAAAATTTTATTCAATCCAACTTATTGGATCACTTATATATTTTCTCGGACCTAGTTTCCTTAATTTTTACCTGTCATAATATTCTTTTGTCATAGTGATTATTATTTAGATTTTCATTTTTATCTGTGGCCTTGTTCTTATTATTTGTATTGAAGTTTATTTTTGTAGAGGTGTTATCTTTCAAATAACCCTTGAGACGAACCCGGCAAACGTATTCCAATTTAAAGAGCCAACATAATAATATCGCGCTCTAAGTAGAAGGTCCTTACTTTTCCCCAATTCACTTGTACCCGAGCGCAGCGCTGATATTGGCTGCCTAGCGTACAGTATTGTGTACCTTTAGAGACTTTTTTGGTTACATGCCTTCGTCCCTCGACAGGCCCATTATTATTCTTCTTTTTCATTAAGGATCTAGATTTAGATCTTAAAAACAAGATATCAATGTTTGCTGATGATACATAAGCTATCGCCATTATAAAGGAAATGCAGGGGAATTTCACAATTTAAAGTGCTTTAGAGAGGCTATTTGCATTGGCACCCAAGTTGCAAATCACCTCCCAACTCCTAAAATGCAAAGTTGTTCACATGGGTAACCAAAATACGGAATTTACTTATGAAATGGAAGGTTGCTGGTTAGACTTCGCTTAAGATGAAAGGGATTCAGGAGTAGTAATATTTCGGTCATTATGGTTCTCGAACGGTAGAAAAAGAGAAATTGGCGTTTAGACTTTATGAATAGAAATGCTAGTTATTAGAGTAAGAAATGTATTCTCAAGCAATATAACTCGTATTTTAGACCAAACCTGGAATTTTGTATTCAAGCATGTTTTCTACAGTACAGGGAAGAGATTAACATTCTGTAGGCGGGAAAAAGAAGAGCAACAAAAATATTCTCCTTGAGCCATAATTATATACATAGATAGGTTAAGGGCAGTTAACATGTTTTCATTTGAAAAGAGGTGCTTAAGGAGTGATAAGTTTCAGCTTTTTCAAATGGGATGTTTTTCGAGCTGGAGACTGATGATAGGACAAGGGAGCACTGTTCAAAAATCAAAAAATCTAGATGTAGGCTAGACTTGAGGAAATATTATTTCAGTAATAGAGTCGTGGAATCTTGCAACACATTGCTTGGAGCTATTGTAAATAGCTCTAGTTTGACATCATTTAAAGTAAACCTATACAAGTATATGCGGCGAGACCTATGTAAAGAGCCTGATTTTGCATAAATGGAGATCTTGTATTAGAAGAGAAATATGAGGAAACTACTGGTTGCTAGCTAATAACACAATTCAATGAATGCAGTTTATTCCATGGTGGAAGCTTAATGAGTTTTAGGATACCCTGACTCGGATAAATTTGATAGGTCCTTGTGGCTCTTATCAAGACTGAAATGGAAGTGACTGTTTAAGGATGGCTAGGAGGGCTAGGAGATGGCTCTTATCAAGACTGAAATGGAAGTGACTGTTTAAGGATGGCTAGGAGGGCTAGGAGATGGCTCTTATCAATACTGAAGGGGAAGTGACTGTTCAAATCATAGTCGATAAAATCATTAACTCTTAATGAAGATATAGGAGGTGAGTCAGTTAACGTTAAAGTGGATCAGATCCGTATCTCGTGGCAAATATGGATGATATGCTCAGATTTCCATCTAGGTTGGCAAAGTGATATCTTGTAGCAAACATTCAAGTTTTGATTCGATTCAAATCCACATAGTTAATGTCAAAAATTATTTATAAAGTTACATGTAATGAGTCATGTTAATTTCACCTAGATAAAAAATTTAACGAATGGGGAAGATGAAGAGGTGCTAGGTTAAATTCCATGTTGATAAATTGATGGCTCTTAGCAGACGTGAATGAGCTAAATTTGTTCAAATTTAAATGGCTATAAACATTAACTCTAGTCAGAGTTACCTAAAGTGAATCAACTAAACTCTATAGGAGAGAGGGGTCCTTAACTCATGGCAAAGATGCACGAGGTGAATTAGTTAAATTCCATACGTATTAATAAGGGCTCTTGGCAAACATTGCCAAACATTGCTCAAATCTACTTCGATAAAATTGTAATTTCTTGCCGATGATGAATCAGGGAAATCAGATTAACTCATCGGAATTAAAATCCTTATCTCGTGGCAACAATGCAAGAGGCACTCAGTTAAAATCAACGTGGAGAAAATGGCGCTTCGTACCAAATATGTATTTGGTAAATCACTATTTATCCAGCTGGAAAAATGAAGCCTCATATCAAACATTCAATGGGGATCGATTCAAATGTGAATTAAATAATCGCTCGTATTAAACATGCAAGTCCCCGAGCATAATATCATAAGAAGAACATAAGAACATAAGAAAAGAAGGAGACTGCAAAAGACCATTCATGGCCTACACTTGGCAGCTCCTGTTCCAGTCAACACACAAAAGATTTCTTACCAGAGAAAAGTCATCAACATTGTCACCCTTTACAGGAGTTCGTCATCTAATCTACAATATACATAAAATGCATCCAGAGTATTATGTCCATTCATGCAACCGCAAAATAATCTCCCCACTCCGCAGAAAAATATATACATATGTACATAAAAAAAGTCAGTCCCATCTAGCAGCTTCATTCATATATTTATCTAATCTATTCTTAAAACTAGCCAGAGAGGAGGCTTCTATCACATGTCTAGTGAGCCTATTCCATTCATCTACCACACGATTTGTAAACCAATTCCTCCCAATCTCCTTCCTAAACCTATACTTATCAAGCTTAAACCCATTGCTACGTGTCCTGTCATGTTCACTAAGTATAAGAACCTTACCCAGATCCCCTTTATTATATCCTTTTACCCATTTGAAGACTTCAATCAATTCCCCTCTGACTCTTCTCCTTTCCAATGTATGTAGATTTAGTTTTCTGAGCCTTTCACCATAAGGTAAGTTCCTTAGCCCACCAATCATCTTTGTCATCCTTCTCTGCACAGACTCAAGCAAATCAATATCCTTCCTATAATATGGTGACCAAAATTGTACTGCATAGTCTAGATGAGGCCTAACTAGCGCCAGATACAGTTTTAGAATGACTTCAGCACTCTTATTGCTTACACTTCTCCTAATGAATCCCAATATCCTATTAGCTTTATTCTTAGCATTTAGGCATTGCTTTCTAGGACGAAGGTCTGAACTTACCAAAATACCCAAGTCCCTCTCACAATCGGTCCTCCCTAAATTTCTCCCATTTAATTTATAACTATTCAGTGGATTATTTCTACCTATACTAAGTACACTACATTTGTCTATGTTAAACTTCATTTGCCATTTCTCAGCCCAATTGGACAGAATGGTCAATTCCTCCTGCATTACAACAGCATCAGAATCAGCCCTAATGGCCCTACCTAGCTTAGTATCATCAGCAAATTTACTCAGGTCACTACTCATACCTATGTCAAGATCATTAATATAAATTAAGAATAGCAAGGGACCCAAAACAGATCCTTGCGGAACTCCACTGCTAACACACCCCCACTCAGATTTAACTCCATCTATACTAACTCTTTGCTGTCTGTCACCAAGCCATGACTGAATCCACCTAAATATACTGCCATCGATGCCGTGTGCTTTAACTTTGCTCAGAAGCCGTAAGTGTGGCACTCGATCAAAAGCCTTACTAAAGTCCAAGTATAAAATATCATAGTTTTCATCCTTATCTGCTGCTTCATACACCTTACTATAAAAAGACAGCAAATTAGTCAGGCAGGATTTACCCTTACTAAAGCCATGCTGTGATTCTTTTATCAACTTATGCTTATCCAAGTGATCCCTAATATTCCTTGCTATAATAGATTCCATCATTTTCCCTATCACTGATGTCAAACTTACTGGTCTGTAATTAGACATATTTGTTTTATCCCCTTTCTTAAATATAGGTATCACATTGGCTTTCTTCCATGCCACTGGCACAATGCCACTCTCCAATGATTTTCTAAAGATGCATGCTAGGGGCTCACTTAACACATCCTTACATTCTTTCAAAATTCTAGGAAAGACCTCATCAGGACCGGGTGCTTTACTACTTTTGATTTTATCAATTTCCTTTGTCACTATCTCCTTTGTGATCAAGATATCCTTTAATTTCTCTTCATCATTACCCCAAAAGATCATTGACACCTCGGGTATATTTAGAGTATCCTCCTGTGTAAATACTGAGAGAAAAAAGTCATTTAGCATTCCAGCCATTGAGTCCCTATCACTCACTAATTCTCCATTGGAATCTATAAGTGGGCCTATTTTATCTCTAACCTTAGTTTTGTATAATTGATAAAAACTTTTAGGATCTTCCTTTGCCCTATTTGCCACTTTAATTTCATAATTTCTCCTTGCTACTCTTACTAACTTTTTAACATCTCTTGCTAGTTCATTATATCTCTGCCTTAAGTGATCCTCTCCATTTTTTATTTTCCTATAAATGCCCTTTTTAATGCCAATATAATGCTTAATTTTATCTGTCATCCATTTTGGGTCATTATTTTTAGTCCTAATCTCCTTATAAGGAATGTTAATGATCTGACCTGTAATTAATTGCTCAATTATTCTTTCATACTCCTCTTCAATTGTAATCTCTTCCTCCTGGTGATTATTGTCTCCACTAACTGATATCATTGAATCTATTCCTGAATTGATTTCATTGCCTGGTTTCTGTACAACTGCCTCCAGGTAAGTCCTTAGCCCATTATAATTTGCTCTTCTAAAGTCAGGAATTTTAACATTGTTCATGCTACTATCAATACCATTCCATTTCATCTTGAATCTAATTTCACAATGGTCACTATTACCCAAATTTCCTCCAATCTCAGTATCCTTAATAACTTCTTCCCTATTTGTCAGAACTAAATCCAGTATATTATTACCTCTAGTGGGTTCGTTAATAATCTGCCTCAGAAAATTATCTTGGACAACATTCAAAAATTCCTCAGCCTCCTGATCACCCACAAGAGCTTCCCAGTCTATATTTCTGTAATTAAAATCGCCCATTATACACACATGCTTACTTCTACATGCCCGTTCAATCTCCTGCTACAGAAGATTTGAAGCTTCCTTACTAAGATTTGGTGGTCTGTATAATAATCCTATGACAAGCTTGTTTTTACCTTCCTTTACATTTAGCCATAATGACTCTGTGTTATCATCTAATTTAATTGTACTGTTTACACAACACTGGAGATTATCTTTAATATAAATAATAACCCCTCCTCCTCTCTTCCTATTCCTATCTGTATGGAACATGTTAAAGCCCTCAATCTCAACCTCAGGTTTAAAGTTATTTCCTGCCAAATCAAGCCATGACTCTGTTATCGCAATTATATCAAAATTCTCTTCACTCGCTAACGCTCTTAAGAGATCTATCTTATTCCTTATACTCCGACCATTTGTGTAGTATATTTTTAAGGTTTTTTTATTATTCCCATCTTCATTGCATCGTGCTTTTCTATTCCTAGTTATCTGCTCATTCACTTGTGCATTAGTCCCCCTATAACGCATCAGTATGCCCTCTCCCTTAGCTATTCCTCTATCTCTGCATCCCTTCCATTTCCTACACCTGCCCTCTATTCCTGTTATTCCCTTACCTCTAACAGCTTCTAGTTTCCCACCCGTAAGGACCTAATCACACTATCCAGCTCCCCCCATAGAACCTCAACACCTGCCCGACTAAGATGGAGCCCATCCATCGCATACAACCTCCTATTCCCGTAAAACCCTCCCCAGACATCTACAAACACCAATCCTAACTCCTCACACAGTCCTTTCACAAATTCATTCAAACCAATTGCACGCGACAACCATTCTACCCCCACATCCAATCTTAGAAGCACACCAGAAACAACACCTTTTACCCTGCTTTTACTCATCCTTTCAACTAACCTTTTATACTGCTCACGTAACTCACATGTACCCATCTTCTTTACATCATTCACTCCCACATGGGTAATCACAACTGCATCCCTCTCACACCCAGAAACCAGCCTATCATACCTCTCACAAACATCACTTACACCAGCACCCGGCAGACAAACTCTCATTCCCTTCCACTTGCTATCACTCAACTTCCTATCTAAATACCTAATCTGAGAGTCACCCATCACTAGCACCTCAGTCATTCTCCTATTCTGTCTTGGCCTAACATTACCCTCCCTCCTGCTCTCAGTCACACTACCACCCATCCTGCTTTCATCCACAATCACACCAGGCAAATCACTTTCACACTCTTCCTCTCTCAGGACATTGAATCTGTTAGTCAACCTAACAGGTTCTATGTCCCTCTCATTCACACACCTAACCTGTCCTAACTTATCTATCCTATCCATTTTCACCCACCATTCATCATTACTCACAACTTCCACACTGTTCCCAGTCCTAGCCCTATCTTCCACCCTCTTAGCACTAATCTCACCCTTCAATCGCACACTTGCATCTCTTCTCACCTCAAACACCAAATCATTCAACCTCTTACATTCCCCACTCAACCTCCTAACCTCCCCTTCCAGAAAACACACACGGCATTCAGTTACATTCACTCTCCTTTCAACTCCACATGCATCACACACCACATACACACTACTTTCAAACGGCATGCTCTCACCATCTATACAAACAGCCATACTCTCAGAAATTTACTAAGGAAAAAGTTAACACTCACCAAAAAAAATTCTTGCTCAGGATTGCTGCCAGTTATCTTGCCCAAAAGTATTAATCACTAATGTATTTATTACACAGTGATTGATGTATTAAATAAATACAAGAAAAACTATACACCCAAATCAGTATTATATCCCAATCTTACAATGAGAATCAAGAGCTTCCTGCAAGACAACCTTCCAGAACAAAGCCAGACAGCCTCTTAACATAATTCACCTGATGTCAAAAGCCACAAGGGCCTATCAGACGTCATCCGAGTCAACACGCACCCCCATAAACTGCATCCGCAAAATTGCCTCCAAACTGCTCAAAATGGCATTACCTTCATGGTTCGTCACAAATCAAATCATGCAGTGACAATACACATATTCTTAAAATAATATATATAAAAATTTATATTACATTATATAATTTACCCCAATACAAAATAAAAACCATGGTAACCTACCCTCTCCATATATTCATCTAACCTGCTCTTGAAAACATAGTTTGGACTGCTTATTGTCTTGTATGGCAAGCCATTCCACTAATCTACTACTTCGTTCGTGAAAAAATACTTTCTCGCATCCAACCTACACCTATGTTTTTTGGGGTTTTTTTAGGTCGCGGTTTCTAGTCCTATTACGACCTTCCAACTTAAAGAACTTGCTCAAATCCAACTTATACACAGAGAACAAATTTTTAAAAAGCTCAATCATATTCTCTTTCACACACCTTTCAAATGTAACATATTTAGCGCCTTCAACGTCTCTCCATATTCAAGGTGCTTCAGGGAAGGTATCATCATTGTCGTTTTCCTATGGACTAAGTCTAGCAGGTTGATATCATGACTTAAGTGTCGGGACCATCCTTGTATACAGTACTTTAAATGTGGCCTTACATATGAGTTATATAGTTTACAGATAATGGTCTTACTTTTATAAATACCATTCCTCTTAATGAATCCGAACACTTTTTGTTCTCTATTGTTTGCCTCAATACACTGCTTAGTAAACCTCAGTGACCTATCTACCACTACTAATCGTTAGTCCTTTTCATCCTCTACTGCTTTCATCCAATGCCCATCCATTTCATAGCTAAATTCTCTATTATTGAGATTTTTTAAGGTTTAAATTCATCTGCCATATTTGTGCCCAACCTGATAATTTATTTAAGTCAATCTGCACTTTAAAGTTAGTCTCAACTTTAGTTAGAGTTACCAATTTTGTGCCATCATCAAAAGGGGACACTGTTTTATACACTAGGAATAATAATGGGCCTTTCACTGATCCCTAATGCCAAATTTATATTATTTATTTTTTAGAAGGCTTAACGCCCTCTTTCACCTTTTGTTGGATCTATGCAGACGCGGAATAGTGTAAGATTTAAAAGGGGTGCAAAAGAGAACCCGGGAAACGGTACTAGTTTCACTAGCAAGTGTAATGAATAAGGTTAAATGACGGCGAGTGACACACATGATTGTAGTGAATCTGTTCAAATCTTCTTTGCAAAGAAAAATAAGGGAAATTTCTTATTCTGCACGTGGATAAAATTCTTAGCTCTTAGCAAAATTTATGAGGCAAATTTTTATAAATACAAGTGTAAAGATCAATAACTCTTGGGAAAAGGCAAGAAGTTAATCGAGTTAAATTTACGCTGGCCTAATAAAGGCTCGTAGCAAGCATGCAAAAGAGAATATAATTCAATCCATGTGGATAAAATTATAAAGTCGTGATAAATATACATGACCTTCATCAGATTAAATTCATGTGGAAAAAATACTTAGCTCGTGTCCAAGTTTCATAAAGTGAATCAGTTTAAATTCAGAGAGGAAAATATGAATGCCTGAGGCAAACATGCATAGGGTGAATCTGTTTTCTCTTGCATAAAGTCATTAGCTCTTGCTAAAGATACATGAGCTCAATGACTTTAACTCAAAGCCAATAACATCCTTAACTCATTAAAAGATTTACCAGGTAAATCAGTTTAAATACACCTGGACTTGCCTGCCTGTAGGGAAGCGTATCTTGAATCCTAACTTATAATGATTTCCCCAAATGGGACACATTAATTTAATTCTACCACCTGGTATGATATCTGAAGTTTAAGGCCTAGCCAATTCAATTCACTGGTACCGATACAAGCGAACAATTGCCACATCGTCAGCGGTTATTGGCCGGATGGCGCCCCGATCCGGCTCGTATAACGGCAGCTGCTAGACTAATATAGCTATAATAGAGAGTAGAGCCACTTTGTTTGTGTCTTTGTTTGGCTTCTTGTAGCTTTTGCGTTCTGGTATTGGAATTTTAATGGTGTTTACTGCTACCGTAATTTTAGTAGCCTGGAGGTCGCTTGGAATAATGGGGCCTGGTTCAATGTAGTAGTTGTAGGAGAACCTGATACTAGAAAAAAAACTATGTCAAGTTTTGTGGCTGTCGTCACAGTTAGGAATGCGGGAAATCGGGTCCGACTCTTGTCATATATTGTTGGTCTAAAAATGTCTCGATGTTTCTACCTGCATGGTTGTAGGAGGTATATCCTGTCGCTGCACATCTTGCATTTAGATCGCCGGGTAAGAGAACGTTCCTCCGGTGGCCAAATATCTGTAAGATATTGTGCATGGGCACATAGCCGCGCCTTGGAGGTTGGTACCCCGTGGCAACGACCAGTCCCCCGAGGGAAGTACAGACTTCAATGGCGAGGTAAGATTCATCCAAGTCTCGTAAGGGTTTGTATTTTAATCCTTTTTGACGGCTATTACACATCCACCATACTGTTATTGACTGTATTTTTTGCTAATGACGTCGTATTGAAAATATTTTAAGTGCTTCTGTGGGGTTAGTCCTTGTTCTGATATGAGCATTAAGTAAAGGTCACTCTGTCGTATTATATTACCTTTAGACTTTGTTTGGGGCTAACGAATAGGCCTGGTGGGATTCAAGTCCTTCTACTCTAGCAAGGGTGTGAAGATTCACCCTCCACTTTCCTTCAATCGATAAGAAAAGGACCACTTTCAAAAGTAAATCACGCTTTTTCATCGTAACCAATTTTTATAACACTACTTTAAGTGAGTAAAAAAAAAATTTCACTATCACTCGAAATCACTTTTTAGAAAATCTGAAAATGAGCACTTGGCTAACCAGTAGCGGGAAGGGGTTAACTAACTGCCGGCACACCGAGCAGTCACAGTTGTTAATAGGGAATAAGATACAGAGCTTTTTATATGTAATTCGTTGTGCTAACATTTATACGAACATATTTATAGGAAATGGAATTTCTGTAAACGCATGAAGGTACATAATAATGGTTGAAACTCTATAATGGTGCCAGGATTAAGATCGGGAGGGATTATTATTATGGGCTAGTGGGGGGGGGGAGGAAGGCAAGAAGAATTGTGAATTTGTTTGAATATTTAATTTCGGCTGCTTTTCCTTTATGTATATGACCTCTAATATAAGTTATTGTCACCGGTTTGGAGCGTGTGCTAAGATTTTGTTACTTTCTTCAAGTGACTTCTAGTCCAGTTGTTTTCCATTTTTTTCCAACGTATATTTCCTGGTGTCACCTTTGCTTGAGTGATAGGTCATTTTTTCTTTTAGCTTTGTTTAGGTCATCCTGATATATGTTTTAACTAGATGGTGCACCATGTCATTATACTCTAATTGTCCGAGATTACCTGAACAGTCGCTTTCCAAATCGGTGGATTGGACGTGGAGGAGCTAGACGTTGGCCATCGCGTTCTCCAGATTGAAATCCCCTGGATTTTTCTGTGTATGGTTTTATTAAAGCAAAAGTGGATCAGCAAAAATTAGTAATTTATCTGGACTTAAAGAACACATACTTTTAGCAGTGCTGGACATAACTTCCGAAATGCTCCCCAATGTTTTTGGTAATGCTAAAGATCGATTTGAAATTTGCAGAGATACGAACGGAGCACATGTTAAATAATTTAATTAAAGTTTTTCTTTTCTTTTGTGTTTGATGATTTTTTTTTTCTTTTGTGGTCATAATTGAAGCGGAAAAATATACTCTTTTGTTTAAATATCCATTAAGAAGGGATTATGAAAAGGATTGATAAACAAATTAAAATTTGGGGACACCCTGTACATGGAACACTACAATTTTGTGCAGAGAACAATTTAAACATGATGACCATAATTCTGCAAGAATTCTTCATATAAGTTTTCAATTTCATCAAAATACAGACTAAATTTGGGGACACCCCGTATAAGGTCAGGTGGACACGGATCTTAGGGCTAGGGGTTTTTTTCTCATCAAAACTAAAGTTTTAAATATAGCAGAAATCCAAAGTACGCAACAGGCAGCTTACATAAATAACTTTATTCTCCATATAACGAACTTTGAAATATGTTTACCAGTTCAGATTTATGGTGGTGTCATTTTTTAAAAAAGTGTTTTTGTACGGATCGTGACCATATAGGACACGCTCCGTACGCCCTTGGTACCATATTTTGTAATTCTTTTCATATGCCACAACTGAACTTAAAGGATCTACTACTACTAAATGATACCTAAATGTTATGAAAAGACATAATATAAAAATTTTTTACAATTGTTATTTTACAACATTTTACATATGTAACAAAAATAATAAATTTATTAATTTTATAGAACATTTTTGAGCAAGTCATGCACAGCCCTCATTGTTTATCATTGCATAAATATATTAATAACCTCATTAGGCAATGTAAAATCCCCATCTTACTGCAAGAATGCAACTGGAAAATTAAAAGAATATTTTTAAAATATAAACACTTATCCTATTACTTGATATACTTAGCAAAGCACTGTATGTAGTTAAATAGTGCATCTAACGTAAAATAAGGTTATTTAATAACACAAATAAAATCATTTAACTCTGATAAATATGATCAACTTTGCAATTTGATATCTTGTATTTTTATTTTTATTTTCGTTTTTTTTTAACATTTAAAACACAAAACAATGTTACCTGATCAACATACAGTAGTTTCAAAACGAAATCTTCATTATTATAATTGTCACGAATTTCCAAATTTTGTACGGATTGTGTGCTAAGTGTCGTTTTATGCAAACTGTAAACATAGAAATCCCCACACTGGTCACCGTTAGGCAATCCCACTCATTTTCCTTCACAATAATCATATTCACCATGGAAAGCAAAACTGGCAGAATCACACAATATTCCCGAGCACTATTGTCTATAAAGTAACTTACTTAGCAAATAAAAATCGCGTCGCAGCTCCGCGAGAAGAAGAGCGAGGTGACGCCACATCAGAACCGTTTTTTATGTATTTCACACATCTTTTTACTCTCTCTTGTTTCACTACTTTCTATACGAATCTCTCCTTACAAGCTGTGAGCGGGAGACGACACCTCGTTAATATTGCGCTTCAAATTCGAGCAAGATGAACATCAACGGAAAACTTCGAATTCCGGATCTTGCGATACTTTGTCTTTTGAAAGGTTCTGCTTGTCTAGTAAGCCGCCATTATTACATGTAGCTGTGGATCCGACTATTATTATGTCTTTTCAAAGATAAGAATGATGATTAAAGGCTAATACGAAAGAACTAACCTTATTAATAGGGTTTAAAAACTATTCGGAAGCCTATAACTTGAGATATTTGAACATTCAATTAAATTTTTTTTCACTTCAGGTTTCAAGAGGGAAAAGAAAAGAATACTTTTTAAAAACTGATGTTTAACTATTAATACTATCTTTATTTCTCTGTAGCTAATTTAAAGAGAAACCCACCTATAAAAAATAAATAAGTTATGTGAGTTGAAAATTTTGTTTTGTGAGATTATTATGACTTTAGGTAAAAATATGCCAAGATTCTGATCATGTTACTGATTTTCTACTTTTTTATCTAGTGCCATGTTTTGCTTTCATGTATTTTATAGAGTTTCAATTTAGGAAGCAAACTCTACTAACTAGGTGGTATGAGGCCATTTTATACACCTCTTTGTCTCAATTTAATGTTATTGTAGCATATAGTTTCAGCCTCCATAAACAGGGGGTTATTCTATAAAGATACACTTACATTTTTAGCAATTAATCTTACCAACACACTTCATCATGTCTAATTCATGAATGGTACTAACAGTTCTCCATCTTACAAAGAAATAAAATTGATAAGAGACTTTTCTTGGTATAATAGTTTTGAGTGGTCACAATAGGTGTTAGAAATTCCGCCCACTTGGCTCTTGCAGCTCATCCAAATGTGCAAAATATACTTAAATGTCACATTTCATGGCATCGGCTTCTCCTACTCCAATTCAGATTGGCTCGGAAGAGAGGGGGGCATTTCAGCCCCGAAGGTTATTTTACGTTTGAAAAGCTGGGACACGGGTAGAAAGGTAGAGAGGACAGGGTTGATTTTTTTAAGTCAACTTCATCTCCATGGAGTTTAAATTTTAAATATATGTGACCAGTTATCAATTTCGTTCTTTGGATTTCTTAGTTCAACCCATAAAACAGAATTAGATTCTAAAAAAATCCTCAGCTGTTGCAAAAATTGAATAGAAACGTCGCAGTCTGTTTCCCCTTGATAGCCATCTATGTAACTCTTACGTGCAACAAAAAAAGTTTCAGAATCTTCATAATATATAGGTTAGAAGGGTAGAAACATTTTTAAATTGATGGAGTGAATATTCGTAAGGTATATATGGTATCAATTTCCGTCGTGTATTGTAGACGGCTACTAATGGTATTACTGATCTATCACGATGGTGAGTCCAGATAGGGTGGATAAATCTGTCAGAAAATTGTGGTGTAGTGAAAAAGTAAAAAAATGGTACTTTCTGACAATTTATAATATGTCAAAAAGGGCGATTTCACGCATAAAAACCCCAAAGACTATAAACGGTTCTGCGTATTGACGCAGAAAACGAGTCGCCTCGAAAAGACTCCAAGAAAGTTCGCACGATTTAAAGGATTTAGATGACTGGCCAATTTAAGACACCAGACGATATTTCATGACTTTACCGAGAATCTGAAGCTGAATATATCTCGCCAGATTGTCATACATCGCTTGAATGAGGTGACACTTATATCATTCTCCTCTACTAAGAAACCACTAAGTAAAAAGAATAAAGAGACTGCGTTATTCTTCATTACCCTTAATGTCCTTTGGAGTGACAAAAATGTAGGCAAGAGCATTTCTAAAAACGATCTTATAAGAAGAAGCATGTAAGGTGCCGTATAGGTGAAAGATCGAATTCCACATGCACGAAAAAGATATACTTGGAGGTGGCATCTTTAGGGTGTAAGCAAATTTTTTAGTGCAGGATTTGATTCGCTCCTCCGTTTAAGGGGCAAAGTAAACGCTGCGGTATACAGGAATCTGGTTCAGGAAGAGACAATCCCCTCTCTATGAAACTCAGGAGTACTTGAACAATTTTCATACAAGAGAATGCTCTGTGTAACAAAACTATGGCAGTGAAGCAATTCTTGGATACTGACAATATCGAAGTGATAAATTTACCGGCACAGAATGATTTAAAAAATCTAGTCCAGAAAGTAATGGCGTTTTTTATGGTGCAAAGTTTAAAGTAAACAAACAGGTAAATAATAAATTTATGTTTAATTAAAGTAGATTCCATGTGATTGAATGCACTTTTGCCAACGTATTATAATGTCATTTATGCCTTTACTGTAGAAGCTTTCACGTCTCAAGTAAAAATGTTCTTAATATCTTCTTCGGCACCTGCTAGTTTGAAACCGTTTATTCCTTAGGAAATGCTCGCAGCTGTTTAAAAATATGAAACTCTGTAGGAGTAAGGTCTGTAATATAAGGTAGACGAGGCAATGGCTTCGCCACTCTAGCCTATGGGGGGAGCTTGCACTTTGCTACCAAGATTAAAATTTAATATCTAAAAATAGCAGCCATGGTTAAATTTTTATAAATTTTCTGAACTTCGCCAATTATAATATTTTTTAAAGGAACTCTAAACTAAATTTCTCCCCTTTAAAAATATCGCGTTGCTAAAATATAGAGTTATAGAAGATATAGAAAAATAAACTTTTTTAACTTCACCATTTGTAATTCTTTGGTTTTTAAAAATTCACAAAATTTCAATACTTATATTTATTTCTGAACGTCCCATTTTGTTTTTTTATATTATAAAAGAATTATTAGAAATAATTTTGATAATAAAAAACATAAGTCATAACCAAACTAAGAAATTATTATTCAAATACTCAAAAAAATCCCCTTCTTAAATTATAGTTAGTGATGATGAAGTGATGAGGCAGGACTGTAATTCCCGTCTTTTAATTTCTGAAGCGTCACATTTTTCACAAGTAAACGAGTGTTTTCATGAAGGATAATAGGATCTATGGGATTGGTGAAACCGGCTGTTTTTCACGCGACTTCTTATGTTTTACATCTAAGTCCTGATAGTAGTTCACTGCTGTGACTGGTTCTTCTTGGTTCAGTAAGTTATAGTTATAATTCCAGATGAATTTCACCATTTAGTCATTATGTACTAATTTGATAGAACGTAGGCTTTGGCATATGTTTTGGTTGGTCTTGTCGGTCAAGCCATTGTGCAAATCTTTTCGTGATGTTGTATAGAATTTGTTTCATCACAAACAACTATTCGTTCAAGAAACGGATCTTTCCGTTTTCTTAGCAACAAAGGTGAATAAATATGGTAGCTACGATTTTGGCGATCAGCTTTTATTTCATGCAGTACAAACTTATCCATCCTGTTTCTTTTTCTAATTTTAAACCAGTGGGTGGAAATGGATGATTTGCTTTATCCCATTGTAAGAGGGTCTGCCTCAAAAGCCATCCTTAAATGATAGATTCCTCCCTGGATTTTGAATATCTGTAAGATGCATCTCCTCTTCAAAACCTCTGAAAACAAACCCTGTACTGTATGAGAAGGAGGCGATTTTTTGCTAATGCTTCGTCGATGTTTTGTGCAGGTTTAGTAGCTTTTTTCTATGTTAAAACTCATAGAGATGAATTATGCCAAAGACATTTGTATTCATGTTGGTTTACGAACCAGTAAATTAAAACTAACCAGAATTGAGAGTTTGACAATAAAGAAAGTTCGTTGTTAACGTATCTTGTTCGCTAGTTTTGGACAGTGCTGTACTATTATGATAACATCACTTAATTAATATTGAAGTAGAACACGATGTTTGTAAGTAGATATTGCCTGTGGTTTATTCAATGCACCAGGTACATCATTGTTTGAGAAATTGATGGTCACTATGATAATTGTAATAGATATTACCTCATTCGTTGCACAAGCAAGAATACTAAATCCCGTTACTTACTTGTGCCTAGTTGTTTCGAAAATAACAGCTTTTAAACATAACTTTCAACCTTATATAAATCAACATCAGCAAATAGGGAACATTGCCTGGTGGAGTGGAGTCATCTAATTCTAAACCAAATTCGGTTGCCTGAAACATGTTACACAATGTGTTTTCGAAGTTTTCAGCCATTTCATCACTCTTTTCTGAACAAGATTGCAACTACGAGATGGATCGGTGATTCGTGAAAAACTGTAGGCAGACTCACTTAATGCTGACAGCGTAAGTTCTTTTTTGATTGTATGAGATTTACTAGAATCTAATTCCTTAATAGATCAGCTATTTTTATGACTAAGACGTCTTAGTTGTTCCCGATTCAAAGCGGCCAAGGATAGGACAAGGATCTCCTCATCCTCTTTACTCGAGATATGGGCTATGATTTCCTTGAGGAACCAAACCAAACACGGCCTCCAAAAAGAACCCTACTAAACCCGCCGAGTAAATAGTTGGTTTCCCCTATTCTCTCCTTAAAATTGAACGGATGATAAAATGCTCTATCTACGAGAGGTGGGAACTACATCAGCTCTCAGAATACAAAGAAGACAATGGCCTACCTTTTTTCAAGTGCCAACTAAAGTGTTGTTTATGCGAGTGTGTGGAAGTAGCTTTCCTAAGTATGCACACGAGCAAGAAACCAGCTGTTCGGATATGAAAAATATTTTAGATGAAATTTCGATGGGAGAGGTAATAGGTACGAACTCACTTACCAGTCCAAGGAAAGGGAAGAAAGAGAGAGAATCTTAGCAGTGATTGAAAGTGGATTTGCCAGGCATATTCGGACCGAGTTTGTTAATCAGAAGTTCTTTGGGATCCGATTTCGTTGAAGTGAAGGAAATTTAGAGATAAGTAATTTTTTTTGTTCCTCGAAAGATCGTTTAATTTAACTTTAACGTCAAGCTCGTAGTGAATTTGAGAAAACAATTATTTTTCTAACCAAGAATCATTCACTTCATCCATGTTAAATGAAGTGCGAATCTGATTTATATGTTTGTTTCGTGGTTCACAATAATAAAGAATGATTGTATGGAATCTAGTCTGTTACAAAATTCATGTTCAAAGATGTAATTTTACTCGAACCCTGAATTGGTTCTAATAAGGATTAGAGTACTACTCCTTTTAATTAGGACACGAATTTTTAAATATATTTTCAGCTGAAAGCTCGAATTTAGAAAGAAAGAAGACGGAACTCTTATACTTCATTTTGTTTCAAATTTAAATTAGAAAAAAAATGAGAAGCCTTCTGTAAAACGTAATTTAAGAAGCCTAAATGATGAAGATAAAGTGTGAAAAAATAAAGAAGGAATTTCCCAGAAATTCGGATTGATTCTTTTTAATGATTCACCCTACTGGTAACTTTCTTGAGCTCGTCTGCTAGAGGTATCCCTAGAACTTTTTTCTTCTTCACTTCTTTCTTTTCCAAGGACTGCAAGGAAAAAAAACGTTTTGCTTATAATCAGAAAATTGTGTTCCTTGCAAGAAAGTGTATTTTTTCCAGAAAATTCCCTTATTGATTTTCTTCTCTTTCTCTTCAACATTTGAGCTCTCTATAAATACTTGTTCTACAAAGCTTATCATTTCATTCCTAACTTTCTTTTATAATTAAGTTGGAATATAGCAATTCCATCTCCTTTCCATCCAAATTTCCTTTATTAAACTTTCCGGAACATTTATTTTCAAACATTCAATTTTGTGCTAACCTATCCTTAAATGTTCCTTTATTAAACTTTTCGGAACATTTATTTTCAAACATTCAATTTTGTGCTAACCTATCCTTAAATGTTACATTCAGTAATTTCAAACGTTCAGCGAATCAAATTCTTTCTTTTTATAAATACCTACCAAACAACGAGAATATTTAGGATTCAACGTTTCAAAGCGTCTCTGAGAAGGCATTTAAACGATTTCGGCTAAGAATCAATCCGTTTCGTCCCTTCTCCAAAGTCTGTATTTCAAACCTAGTGCGATAAACCCCTTACTTCTGGGAGATCGAGACTAGCACATTAGCTAGTTGAGTAAATATATTTAAGGATAATCGAATATTACATGGTTTCATTTGAAACGATTTTTTTACGCAACAAACACAATGGGACCGAATACAACAAGAATAAAAAAGTTAGAAAACCGCAAATGACAATAATCTACATACACCACAAAATAAATTAAACACTAAGTAATAAATAACTAATAATTATAACAAAAAAACAGCAAATGATCACTGAACATACAAAAACATTAAAGTTTTTAAGAGAAAAGGCTTGAACACCGTTCAAGTTTAATTTAACAAGAACAAAGACAAATTATACACAAAAACAAAAATATAGCGAAAACGATATAAAGTCACTTACACGACCTTCACTTTTCACCCCTTTTATTTCGTTATCTCTCTCCACATGTGCTTTGGCCCAACACACAAACACAAACACTTGGAGTAGTTAATTAATTAATCGAATTCTGTTGCTTCTTTGGTCCTAGCAAATATACTTAGTCTAAATATTCCACGGTGCACTCCATATTTCTTTTTGGTTCGCTGTATTGCATCTATATTTTCTATATTTCTTTTTTCGCTGTATTGCAGCTATATTTTCTATATTTCCTTTTTTTCGCTGTATTGCAGCTATATTTTCTATATTTCTTTTCTTTGCTGTATTGCAGCTATATTTTCTATATTTCCTTTTTTCGGGGAATTGAGGCTATATTTTCTATATTTCTTTTTTGTTCGCTGTATTGCATCTATATTTTCTATATTTCTTTTTTTTCGATGTATTGCAGCTATATTTTCTATATTTCCTTTTTTTCGCTGTATTGCAGCTATATTTTCTATATTTCCTTTTTTTTCTGCATTGCAGCTATATTTTCTATATTTCCTTTTTTCGGGGAATTGCAGCTATATTTTCTATATTTCCTTTTTTTCGCTGTATTGCAGCTATATTTTCTATATTTCCTTTTTTTGCTGTATTGCAGCTATATTTTCTATATTTCCTTATTACGGGGAATTGCAGCTATATTTTCTATATTTCTTTTTTGTTCGCTGTATTGCATCTATATTTTCTATATTTCTTTTTTTCGCTGTATTGCAGCTATATTTTCTATATTTCCTTTTTTCGCTGTATTGCAGCTATATTTTCTATATTTCCTTTTTTTCGCTGTATTGCAGCTGTATTTTCTATATTTCCTTTTTTCGCTGTATTGCAGCTATATTTTCTATATTTTCTTTTTTCGCTGTATTGCACCTATATTTTCTATATTTCTTTTTTTCGCTGTATTGCACCTATATTTTCTATATTTCCTTTTTGCTGTATTGCAGCTATATTTTCTATATTTCTTTTTTTGCCTTATTGCAGCTATATTTTCTATATTTCCTTTTTTTCACTGTATTGCAGCTATATTTTCTATATTTTCGATATTTATTTTTTTCGCTGTATTGCAGCTATATTTTCTATATTTCTTTTTTTCGCTGTATTGCACCTATATTTTCTATATTTCATTTTTGCTGTATTGCAGCTATATTTTCTATATTTCTTTTTTTGCCTTATTGCAGCTATATTTTCTATATTTCCTTTTTTTCACGGTATTGCAGCTATATTTTCTATATTTATTTTTTTCACTGTATTGCAGCTATATTTTCTATATTTTCGATATTTGTTTTTTTCACTGTATTGCAGCTATATTTTCTATATTTTCGATATTTTTTTTTTCGCTGTATTGCAGCTATATTTTCTATTTATTTTTCGCTGTATTACAGCTATAAATCTTTATTTTCTTTTTTTTCGCTGTATTGCAGCTACATTTTCTATATTTTCGTTTTTTCGCTGTAGGGCAGCTATATTTTCTATATTTTCTTTTTTTGCTGTATTGCACCAATATTTTCTATATTTCTTTTTTTTTGCTGTATTGCAGCTATATTTTCTATATTTCCTTTTCCGCTGTATTGCAGCTATATTTTCTATATTTCTTTTTTTCGCTGTATTGCAGCTATATTTTCTATATTTCCTTTTTTTGACTGTATTGCAGCAATATTTTCTATATTTCCTTTTTTCGCTGTATTGCAGCTATATTTTCTATATTTCTTTTTTTTCGCTGTATTGCAGCTATATTTTCTATATTTCTTTTTTGTTTGCTGTATTGCAGCTATATTTTCTACATTTCTTTTTTGTTCACTGTATTGCAGCTATATTTTCTATATTTCTTTTTATGCTGTATTGCAGCTATATTTTCTATATTTCATTTTTTCGCTGTATTGGAGCTATATTTTCTATATTTCATTTTTTTCGCTCTATTGCAGCTATATTTTCTATATTTCTTTTTGCACTGTATTGCAGCTATATTTTCTATATTTCTTTTTGGCTGTATTGCAGCTATAATTTCTATATTTCTTTTCGTTCTCTGTATTACAGCTATATTTTCTATATTTCTTTTTTGTTCGCTGTATTGCAGCTATATTTTCTATATTTATTTTTTCGCTGTATTGTAGCTATATTTTCTATATTTATTTTTTTCGCTGTATTGCAGCTATATTTTCTATATTTATTTTTTTCGCTGTATTGCAGCTATATTTTCTTTATTTCTTTTTTGTTCGCTGTATTGCAGCTATATTTTCTATAGTTATTTTTTGTTCGCTGTATTGCAGCTATATTTTCTATATTTCATTTTTGTTCGCTGTATTTCAGCTATATTTTCTTAGGCAACAAAAATGTAAGTTCTTTGTAAATCTTAAACTGCACGAGGAAATATAATTGCTATAATATTACTTGGAAAATCTGATGGCAAAATTAAAAACAAAAATAAAAATAATCTGGCGACCATTTTGCGATGGGGTCATAAAACAAATTAAAATCAAACCAAACATACGAAAAAGATATAAAATTTTCACAGCTAAACTGACATTTAAAGTTAAAATTCATAGGGTAAAAATAAATGTTTTAAAACTTTGCATTGTGGGTTACATATTGTCAGTGGCAGTTCTTTGTGGTATTTTATTATTAAATATTTATTTGCAACCCCACAAATTCTTAATTTTTATTAAATCCTTAATGAATCCGAAGATATCAAATCACCGACGCTGTCTGCAGTCTGATCTGGCAAGTCTGCCGCACATTTCAAGCATTTACGAAGGCACAAACAAACGTTCGGAATTTTTTCCAAAATATTTTATATAAAATCTCTTAATTGGTTTTGTTACTAAGCCCTTCCCCCCCTTCCTCTCATCCCTCCCCTACCACCTTATTTTTCTTTGGCGAGTCGAAGGGGAGAATCAGCCAATTCTAGGATTTACTACTGCAACGGGTCATCAGTTAGGAGTAAGTTGTCTTACTTTTTCATAAACTAAACCTTATTCAGCCATAATAATATTTTTCTTAGTATCTTATTCTAACTCTGTGGTTTTTGTATCCTCAAAGTTTCTCAATTTTCATTGAAAGTAGTGAAATTAATAGGACCTTTACGCCTTTGTGGTAATATTAAAACTGATACTCAGCTATTTAAAGATAATAACAACTACCTGTCATAAATGCGTTTACCTTCTTCTAATTAATCAATATGACGTCCTACTTATATCTATGTCATTTAAAAGTTAAACACAATGAATAATGACATCCAATAACAAAAACGAACTTTACGAAATAAGACCGTAAAAGCAATTTGGATCGACTCGAATTTCCTTCAGGAAAAGTAATCTATACGAGGGGCGGGCGATAAGTTTTGCAATTCGGATATAAGGAAACGAGATATAAGGAAAAGTGTTTTATTATCTTTCAATATCACTACCCTCGACTTCAATGGACTTGCGCCACTTGTCCCTGAGGCTTCGAATTCCCGACAACCAGAAATCTTCCGACTGCTGTTCAATCCACTCCTGGACGGCAAGTTGGACATCTTCATCGTTCCCAAACCGGTCTCCACGCAGTGCAGCCCTGAGCTGGCGAAATAAAAAGTAGTCGCTAGGGGCCAGATCTGGACTGCAGGGGGGATGGTTGAGCTCCTCGAATCCGCACTCACGCAGGGCAGCTTGTGCAACTCTGGCCTTGTGGACTTTGACGACGTTGAAGTCAATTATGGGGCGTGAGGTTTGTAGAGACCCAATGGGCAGAGACCTTGGTCATGGCCAAATTTTGGTGGATGATGTTGATAACACTTTCATGTGATATTCCAAGTTCTCGCTCGATTCCTTCGACCTTCACCCGTCAGTTTTCGAGGATGATCCTCTCCACACGGGCCACATTGTCCTCGTTGGTCACGTCTGACGGGCGTCCTGGACGGGAGTTATCTTCAAGGGTCTCACAACCATGGCGGAACTCCCTTTTCCAGCGAGAAATGGTTGTATAGGAAAGGGCGGTGTCGGTGTACACTGCAACCATGCCTTCATGGATCTCTTTTGCATTCGTGCCTTCCTTGGTGCAAAATTTGATCATTGTTGAAAAATTTGTGACTGACGACCTGCGATCAGCTACTGCTTCTTAAATAGACGAGGCAGGAACGTGCGGCTGCAGGCCCTGACTTGGCATAACTTGTCCTAACACCTCCACAAACATCCATCCCCCTTCCTCTGTTTTCCCCTACCAATTCGCAAAACTTATTGACCGCCCCTCGTAGTTATCAGGCAATGGCTTCACTACTCCCACTTCCCAGTAGAGCTTGCGCTTCGCTACTAAGATTAAAATTTAAAATCTAAAGAAAAGCAGCTATGGTTAAATTTTTATAAATTTTCTGAACTTCGCCAATTATAATAATTTTAAAAAGGAACTCTAAACTAAATTTCCCTCCTTTCAAAATATCAAGTTGCTAAAATATAGTTATAGAAGATATATAAAAATAAATTTTCTGAACTTCACCCTTTGTAATTCTTTGGGTTTTAAAAAATTCACAAAATTTCGATATTTATATTTATTTCTGAACTTCACCTTTTTATTTTTTATATTATAAAAGAATTATTAGAAATATCTTGGATAAAAAATGTAAATATACTTAGGTGAAAACCGAACTAAAGAAAAAAATTATTAATTTTTCACTCATCTTCAAAAATCCAGTTATACAATTATAGATTTACTGATAATTATTTCACCATGTAACTACAAATTCGCCTATGAATTATTAGCCGAAATTCAAATTAGAAAATGATGGTGATATGGTATACACAAGCTATCGAATGCTCTAGCTTATCTACATGTGTATCAAAGTCTCGTCAAATTTAATCTTGTGGTTAGTAAAAATATATTGGAAAGTAGAGGTCTAATCTTCCGTAACCTTTTCGGTGGTCCTAGTAGGTAAATTGTATTATCCGTCCTTTACATCTTGAACGAGATCCACCCCGGATAATGAAATACACATATAATCCAAAAGACATTTAGTGAGCAGTTTAGAATAACTAATTTGTAGTCGTATTTAAAAAAGTACGTCGACCGGGGACTAAAGTAGTACTCGTTTTCTAGTATTTTTTCTTACTCTCTTTTGTTCCCTATAGTCCTATTTTTTCTTTTCTGTTATTTTCTTTAGCTATATTCATTTTTCTCAAATATGCTTTCAACCTATTTAGGAAAATATTTACTAATTGTAAAGTTGCCACAATTAGTAATGTCTCAATTTACGATGAATTTTGTTTGGACAGTGAAAATTCAATATATTATTATTTGATGAGAGCTAGAATGTTTGACTCATATTTAGGGACAAACTAGATAGGGGATTCACCAATAAAACAAATTAAATTTAGTCATTTTTTTACGTTGTTGTGGTATTGTGAATTGGTTTGGTTTCAAAAGAGGGTTGCCAAATTTCCTCTAATTATTCCTTAGGATCTGGTAGAGAAGAGGCATGACAAGATTTTTTTCGACCCTAATAAAACCTAACCTAACTAAACCCAAGTTACTTAGCCTAACCTAACCTAAACTAATCTAGAATAGGTTAGGTTGGGTTAGATTAAGTTACGTTAGGTTGGTTTATATTAAGCTCGAAACGAACATGAGATCCCTCATCTATACAATATAAAAAGCTTTTTTCAGCTTATTTATGTCTATAGATTTATTTAATTTGTAATTATCAATATCATTAAATTTTCGCATTAAAATTTGGTTATATTTTATTTTACAAAGGGAAAATGAGTAACCTTTCGCCGTTGGCAACTCTGAAGTCAGCGAAAGCGTGTTTTATGCTGCCACTTCACTTTTCTCGATATCATAATAGATTTAGTTCTGAATCGTTTGTGAAGGAATCATTACCATGGCTGGATTCAATCTTCCAAAAATTTTGAAAAGGCTAAGCAGTACTGCTTGGAATTCACGCCTGGATCTCCAATGCGACGATTTCCGAGAGTTTGGGAGTCAATCTCTGGACAGTGCAGAGTATGAGGAAAGAGTTCTTTTAGTCAGGCTATGATTACAAGGGTGCACTGGGTCGAAAATCTCAATTTAAGCGTTCTGATATCTAAAACAACTCATAATTTGTCTAAGAAATTAAATTATCATAGACAACTATCCAGATAAGTCAATGAGGTCCAAAGCTAGAGACAAGGGAGTATCAGTCAATCAATATGCAATCAGCGGATGAAGACATCATCAGCTAATACCCATAAAAGATGAGAAAAGGTCAGCTTTTGGCGCAAAAGATAAAGGGAAAGCAGAAGGAGAGTTAAACGAAGAGCTTGTAATCAAAATAAAGCATTTCCTCAACCCTGGAATGTTTTGATTCTTTTCAGATGTGAAGAATTTCTGCAGAAACCAGGTGGCGAACTCTAAAATTAACCGCTGGCTTACTTTGCCCCCATAAGATGTACCAAGAGTCCTTATGACTAGGTTCCCGCTCCACATCTTAGTGTTTGGGTTGGTCATTAGCTATGGCCACGCTATGCCCTCGTTGATCATCTGGCAAGGGCTCAAACTCAATATAGAGGGCGACATCAAGTGCTGTGAGGAGTTGATGTCGCCCTGGATCAAGAAGGTGAGGGCTGAAAGGCCATTCATGAATAACACAAGCAGAAGGAACCATTCTTTGGTGTCAGACAATTTTTTGACCACATTACTCCGAAAATCTGACCTCACAACTCCCTAGACTGCAACCCCCTGGGCTATTATGTATGGGGCATGGTTGAGAGAGAGACCAGCATGGACTCGAGCATCACTCAGATGGATCAACAACGGCAATTTCACTGAATAAGCAAATAATACAATCCGTGAAGGATTTAACATAACTTTAGTAAATAAATCTGGAATAATGAACTATGAATTTAGCACCCTATATTCGATCATCTTCGGAGCGTTATGGAATTTCTTGCCTCCTTTAACGATGTAGTGAGTGGAGTGAGGATCTGGCAGAAAGTTAAGTGAAAGATGTGATGATATATTTTTAAGAAACAGTACAGGTAGTTTTACATTAAATAAATAAATTTATACAATGCAAAACTATATAGTTAAAGTGTTGAAAAAAAATAAAAATATAGCTAACGGACATTGGACATTGGACATAAAAAGTGAGGAATATAGTAGAAGAGGGTTTTAGTAGGAGAAATAGTGGGGAAATAGGGGAAAATGATAGGAAAGCGAATATGAAAGGTAGTATGAAAGACAGATCCCTGGTGAAAGGGTATCACTGGCTTTCTTTGCCTTTTGGTTGTGTGTTTTTTTTGATAGTATATAAATATACCATCCGGTAAATGCACTGGGCATTCAAGCCTTTGTAGTAGTAGATATTATCTCTACGTGGCTTTGCAGAAGATTTTCATCTTCGATTCTGGGTGTTTCACACCTAGATTTGGATTTTTATGTGTTGTTTTGTTTTGTTTTGTTTTAATTGTCTCTTGGCGATATTTCGCACAAAAATTTGGGGGAAGTGTCTTTAGAACTAAATCAGCAATGCTAATTCAGTGGCTAAATTCGTTTGGCTTTGTTAATGGTTTGTTGTGTTATGAATGAGGGTTGTTTAGCTTTAAGTGAACTTTGGGTCGATGTCAATGTCATTCGGTAGTCTACTGCTTTTAAAACAAATTGAACGTCTTATGTTAGGTAAATTGTCAAAGTCGATGTGCTTGTGCACAAACTCGGGAGGGAGGTGCCGGTGCACTTTGTCCCAGATTTTGGTTGCTCTGAGGTGAAGCTCTACGTTTATAGGGGTCATCTCCAGTTCACCATGGAGTTCACTCTGCCTTCTCCCTTCTCTCCTTCGGGTTTCCGTAATGATGTATACTGCCTTATTTTGGACCCTTTGCAGTTTAAGGACTTGGGTCTTGGAAACTACGTTTATAGGGACCGGGGGGTACAGGAGTTTTGAGCGAATGCAAGCATTATAGATCTTAAGTTAGTTGGAGGTGCTCAGGTTTACGATTTTGTAAAATTCACCCAAGTCCCTCCGTGCAATCTGTGTAGTTTTCGCTACATGACTCCTATACCCACCAGTCGTAATTTTTAGTCCCAGAACCGTGCCCTTCGTGCGGTATGGGATGCGTGCACCCCCCACACAGATGTCTGCCAGTGTCCTTCGGAATAGTGGAATTACATGGAACTTTTGGGCATTGGTGGATATCTTCCATCTTCTCTCGAAAGAGTTGATGTTTTCGATTTCCACTGCCGTACTTCGTGCCATGAAATTCGCATTCCGATAAGGCCCCGTACATATCATTGTTATATCGTCCGCAAATTGTACGTATAAGGAACCCTCAGTCAAGGGTTGGGGAAGGGCTATGGTGTAAATATTATAGAGCAGGGGACTGATGCACGCGCCTTGCGGCACCCCCGCCTCGAGTTCGAACTCAGGGCCGCTATAATCTTTGATACTCAGAAACGCTCTCCTCTCCATTGCGTAATCACAAAGAATCCTTTCGAGTATGGGATTGAGGCCTAGTTGTAAGATCTTATATTGTAGGCCTTTTTGACATCGCGTAGCACCAGATTTGCGTGGCGTTTTTCTAATTTTACTTTTGCCAACTTCTCGGTAATTACGGCTAGCGCCGTGTCTGTTCCTCGCTTCGCTCGGAAGCCATGTTGTTGTATATGGTGAGAGTTGTTATTCTCAAGGAACGTATTTATCCTGTTAGCCAGTATCTTCTCCAAGACTTTCCCTGAAAATTCTAGGAGAGATATGGGCCTGAAGCTGGCTGGACTGTCCGGTGGTTTACCGGCTTTTAGAATGAATATCATTTTCGCTACCTTCCAGTGGTCAGGGAAGTAACCCACATTTAGGCATGCGTTCATGATATTCATGAGCCCCAATAAAATAAAGGGCGGGGCTCGAATAAAATTCTCCTTCGTCATTCCTGTACGCCCCGGTGCTCGCTGTTGAAAGGACTTTAAGGTCATTGAGAGTTCCTCGGCAGTAATTCTACCGCCGAGTCCCTCCATTTCCCTATCCTGTGATACGCAATGGTAAGGGTGGGTTCTGTGTATTTGATTATTCAGGTCGTTAATAATTTTGTCTTCGAAGTCCAAATTGAAGTCATCATTCTCTTCCGGGGATATCTTAAATATAGATGCCCAAAAGAGTCTGAATTCCTCTTCGATTCTTTCCACGTCAGAAATTTCAATGTCGTCACGTATAAGTTTGATAGTCTTTGCTGGCTGTCCACCTTTTAGTCGTTTAACCGTCTGCCAGAATTTACGTGAGTCGGTTTCTACGTTTAGTCCGTCAATTAAATTATTCCAGAGTACATTCTGTTGGTCTCTTATGAGAGTCATTAGTTCGTCGTGTATGAGTCGTGTTTGTCGGTGTGTATTTATGTTGGGGCCAGTGAGGTTCACTTCATTGATCCGTTCCTTATATTCCCTCGCGAGGGATTTCATTTTAGGGGTCCATGATGGGGCAGGGAGAGTTTTAAATTTAACTCGGGGGACGGCTTCCTTGTCGGCTTTCAATAAATTTTCATTTAATTTATCCAACTCCTCGTCAATTTCTTCTAGGGAGGCCTTATTTAAGGGTTCTGGGTTATAACTTTCGAGGAGTTGTTTATACTTATCCCAGTTGGCTCGAGCGTAGCTCTTTCGCTCTGGGATAGGGATTTGAATGGGGGAGTTGAGGCTCTAATAAGGATAGCCTGGTGGTCGCTGGGAATAGGGGGGCCCGGCTCATGTGTCTATCGATAAGTGTCTCGAGATTCCTGCCTGCTGGGTTGGTCGACGTATAACCGGAGGCAGCGCTTCTTGCATTGAGGTCTCCGGCAAAGAGAACGGTTCTGCCGTGACCACATAGCTGCAAGAAGTTTTGAAGGGGCAAATACCCTCTCCTTGGGGGTTGGTACCCCGTTGCCAGGACCAGGGGTCCCACTGCCGTACGGACCTCCACAGCAAGGTAAGATTCGTCGAGTCCACTTATTGATCTGAAGTCAAGACCTCTTTTCGCAGCTATGGCGCATCCGTCAAAACGTTCTCCGCTGTGATTTTTGGTCAAGACTTCGTAGGGAAAGATATTTATTGGGTTAGCGTCATTTATTCCATGTTCGGAAATAAATACGACGTTTGGGTCGCATTGTCTTATTACATTACCGTATACTATCTTTTTATTTGTCCATCCGTCAGAGTTCAATTGTAATATTTTTAGAGTCGTCATTTTATAGTTCACTTAAGGGTTTTTGAGTGTAGTATGATGTTTTTAGGACTTATTCTCTTACGAGCTTAGGTCCTTGTGGAGTGTTTGGGAGCATTATGGTTTTTCCTGGTCGTTTTTTTCTGTACTCGCCGTCGGTAAGGGTAATAAAAGAGTCTGCAGTCAGTTTAATCAGGCCTTGGAGTAAAGCCTCCTCGACCTGTTTTTCACTGAGCTCGTCCGAGGTAAATTCCCATTTGTATATTCCGGCTATTAAACCTCCGGATACATCTAGGGCATCCATCTCCTTAGGAAAAGGGGACCTTTCGGCAGCGAATACCTTCAAGTTAATTTTTCTTGAATGGTATGCGTGCCTAGATTCCCTCTTGCAAGAAGAGGACGATCTCGGGCATCTCTCGGGCTGCAAGGTTTTCCGTGAGCGGGGTGAACGTGCCCCTCCCTCGGCTCTCGCAACTCCAGTCTCCGTGACTTCGTTATTAACCTTGGTGGGTGTGTTTGCGTGGGTGGTTTTGTTTTGGTGAGTTTCCTTTGCTTGTTTTTGTTCCGTGCGTGCTTTTGCAGCCTGGATCCTGGGGTCCCTGAAGGAAGCTGGGGTTGTGGCATTGCTGGGGGTTGGGAGCTTCTAACAACTAGTCTCGCAATGGGGTTTGAGACTAAATTTCAGGATCTCTTCTGACCGCGGGTTCGAGGGAAACCACATCTTCTCCATTCTATTATTAGTTAGCATCTTATTTAGCTCATCTGCAAAGCACCCCGGGGAGGAGAGATTCGCAATATGAGCATAATATATGCAACACATAATTTTCGTCGAGTTTTCGTTCTCGACGTGGAGAAATGTAGGGTTCCTTTTCGACTCCGCTACCGCAGCTTTTGCAACCTTAGCATAGGTGGTGTTGGCCTTAGTTTCCTCTTCTAGTTTTTTTAATGTGGCTTTCTTCTTAAGGATTTGCTTTTTGATAGAGCAGGCCATGGAGAGTGTCTTATGTTCCCCGGCGCAGTTAAGACACTTCATGGAGGTGCTTTTGCAGCTCCTCCAAAAGTGGCTGTCCGATGCGCAGATGGTACACAAAATAGCATTCCCTTTGGGGCAGTTGGCTGTAGTGTGCTCCTCATACTTATAGCATTTGAAGCACACTTGGAGGTCGATAAACTCCTCGCGTTCGACCTGCTCGGGGCAGATCCGAACGTTAAAGAGGAGCATACCGCACTCCGTAGCCTTTACCGCCATCGCCGAATCCGTGAAAACAATCTTAAAGACGTGCGTATAGTCCTTGAACTTAAGGACTTCCGCTACTTTGGCCCAGGGATGGTTCTTTTCGACCTCAGCATGAATTTCTTCGATGATGTGGCCACCGACCCAAGGATCGAGGCGTCGAAGGATGATGCTGCGATGAGTCTTTATTTGTGGAGGCGTGTGGGGTCTGAGTTTTATTTTTTTCAAGGATTTAGCTGCCTTTTGAGAGGTGAGGACTTCACAGTCACTCTCCTTTTGGCAGATAGCCGAATATCCATTATGAGTGTCTATTAGTCTGACTAGGGTTACCCCTAGTTCCCCGCGAGTGATGGCGAAGACCTCTCCCCGATCTGGCTTGGGGCCATCGGGGAGGGTCCTCAGCGGTATCTGCCGAGTCTCCCTCATTTATTTCTCCATTTCCGCATAGCGTCTGAAGAAATAAATTTTACGAAGACTCGGAGTGTTTGGCTATGTTCGTGTGTGTGTTTGTGTTATATTTTTCACCAGTGAGAAAAAAGTAGGTAAAAAAAGAGTAGTCCCTGTCCAAATCAAAACAACCCGAGCAAAATGGCACTTTACCTTAGGTGCAGGCGCTTTTCGAATGCCTGCAGGTCTTCGGTCTACCTCAAAGGGAGTCCGATGTGGAAAATGGAGGGGAAGGATTTAGGCGGAGGCAAAGATACATAAAGTGGCTTCTCCTGGAGAAATAAACGCAGGAGCTCAGCTTTTTGTTAATTTACAGGTTTAAATTGTACCCACTAATAGGGTTTTAATATTTACACTAATAGTACCCTCTAACAGGGTTTTAATATTTACACTAGTTTTGGGGTTTTTATTTATGATTCACTTATTTACACTTTTATTATTATCTTATTACTTATTTTCTATTATTGTTTTATACATAACCGTTGGGATTTAATATACTGTTTTTATTTTAATTTTATTTAGTGATATGTACTCATATGTTAGTTACACAGTACATATTATGATTTTATGATCTACATAATTATAACTTTCAATTCACTATATTTTTACAGTCTGATAATCTTAATTTTATAATTTCTTATTTACACTATACGTTATACTTTCACTTGTTTAACTCGTTTTAACACTTGAATATTTTATATTCGTTTGATTATTAATTGTCACATTTATCTATTTGCTTATTTAACTATTTAACACTTTTATCTATTCGCTTAATTAATTATTTACACTTTCAACGTTTCTGCTCTATTATTTATTTATTTATCGCACTTTTCACTTTTAGTCACTTTTTAGTTAATTGATGAGGTTACCATGTCGCACTTGATGTTTTTGTAGGTAGTCCAGTTCACTGTGTAACGACTGGACTCCGGGATGTACATAGTGCCGCTGCATAGGAGGCTTTCCATTTCCTTTGGTAACCATGTCCCTTCAAAGGTCCACTTGTAGTCGCCGTTCCTAATGCCCGTCACTAACTGAGTTTGGTTACTTTTTTCGGGTCTACATCCGGTAGTCCCGAAAATTTTTAATTTCAGTTGTTCCCCGTCGAAAAAGTGTCTTTTTTCCAGGACATCGACTTTTTTGGTCAGGAAAACTCCGGGGTAAGACTGGTCGTCTTCCGACTCTCCGTCCAGCCTCTCCTCTTCTACTTGTTTTGCGGGTTTGTTGTTCTTTCTTTTCTTTGTATTCTTTTCCTTCGGGTTGTTCTTTGCTTCTACGCTATCTTCTTTTTCTCATTCTTGGCTCCCATCTACTTTGTTGTTGGTTGGTTCGTTTTCTTCTTTTTTATTTGTTTTGTCGGCAGTCTAAGACTGCGTCTAATCAATGAACTTGATGTTCAGCACGTCTTGAGATGCTGGGTTCGGTGGGAACCACAATTTCTTCTTAACACCGTTATGCTGTAACATGGTGTTGAGTTCCTCTGAGAAGTAGCCGGGACGTGCAAGGCTCGCCAGGTGGGCATCTATGTGCATAGTCATAATTTACTTGATTTCGGCAGGTAGGATTAGCTTCGGAGTCACTCTATTATTTGCTGGTGTGACGTTTCCGGGAGTAGAAGCTGCGGTGGCATATGAGCTTGCTCGGGCCTTTTCCTCCATTTGTTATTTTAATTTTACTTTTTTGTTCTTGATGGCTTCCTTGCGTGGAGGGCATCTCATGGCCAGAGCCCGATGCTCCCCTTCGCAGTTGATACATTTTAACTGTTCTTCGCGGCAATCTCTCCAACCGTGGCTGGTTTTGGAGCATGCCGCGCAGATTTCTATCTTCGTAGGGCAATTTTTTGTCGAGTGACTTTCGATGACCAGGCAGATTTGGCAGATTTTCAAGTAAATGTACTCTTCTGCCTCTATCTGTTCTGGAGCGACGCGAAGGTAGAAGCCCAGAAAGCCGTCCCTTAACGCTCTCTGAGCCATCTCGATGGTGCCGAAGGTGACCTTGATCAGGGTTTTTCCGATTTTGTCTACCCTGTTCACTCTTGCCCATGGTTGTTTGGCGTTCAGCTCTTCTTTAATTTCTTTTGTGGAGTTATCCGCAAAGAAGAGATCTACTCTTTTCAGTACGCCTCACGAGTAGTTCGTGGGGGACTACCACCTTGAGCCCTATCTTGAGTAGGGGATCTTTTGCCTTCTCCGAAACAAGGACTTCCACATCCTTGTTTTTCCAGCAAACCGCTGCCCACCCAATTGGTGTCTCGAGGAGACGAGTTAGCTCGATATTTATTCGTCCGAATATTGTTTCAAACACTGTTTGTCTTCCAGGTTTCTGGTGCCCCGCTATTAATCGGAGGGGGCCCGTTTGGAGTCCTGAGGGGCTGGGGGACCCATGTCTCCCTGCAGGCAGTGCTGCCCTACCCCCTTCTGGGCTTCTCTTGTTTCTCGGGGAGGTGGAGGGCCTCACTCAACAGCTGATGAAAATGTGATTTGCCCGGTAATGGCGTTTTGTCAGTCCTTACCCAAACCGTTTCCTCCTTTGCCAGGACTAGATGACTTGGGACAATGCGCTACTCTCTACTCTACTTACTGCCTACTCTTAAGTGAAAGAAAATTAAAAATTGAAATTGATGTAAGAAGTAGGAAAAATGTTTAGTACGTATATAAAGATAAAAGGAGTTTAAGTGTTGCCCTGGTGTAGAGGGCTTTTCAGGTTTTTCTTGTTTGGGTTTTTTTTTTTTTTTCCCTTTTTTTAAACTTACATAATTAGATAAATATATTTGTTCTTTCCTCCGTCGTGGCATTCAAGCCTTTCAAGTTTCTTATCTGTTAAATATATATATTCTTCTTAATTGTTATCTTAATAGCTAACTTCTCATTTTGCCGGGGTTTAGTTTTTGATTCCTGTTTTGTATCTTTTGTTATCATATTGGGCACTTCGCCTCTTTTTCTTTTAATTGTAGTTTCTTCTTCTTATTTCTTCCTCCTTTGCACTTTGGTGTATGTGCTTCGCATGTTTACGTAAATATGCCAATTTGGTTCTCTCGGGAGCAGTTCCTTCCACTCGGGAATAGGGCTTGCCTGGTGGCACATTCCCTAACTGCTCTCTGAATATCTAGGTTGTGGTTCATATTCGGGAGTATTTTTTCTTCTATTTTTCCCCAGGTCTTTCTCCCTAGCCTTTGGAGTTCTATATTCAGACGGGTTAGTCCTGCTCTTACGTGCAGTACTGTTTGCTGAATATAGTCCGTCCTTCTTGCTCCAGCTATAAGCAGGGCTGCTTTGTTCTGCACTCTCTGCATTTGTCTAAGAGAGGTGTAACTCGCAGCCTGCATGACCACTGTCGGGTACACTAAGGTTGAGCGCACCAGAGCAGTGTACAGCTTTTTAAGGTTTTTGCAGCTGAGGTTTTTAAACCTATACAGTTTCCTAAGCTGTATTTTGGCTAGGGAGATTCTAAGTGAAAGAAAACGGTTTTTAAGGGGTATTTATTCTCCTTGGTTGAACGTAACGTTTAGAGGAAATGGACCACTCTTGAACGTGGAATTTTTAAAATAGTTTTAACGTACGATATCAGCTTGTCGCTACAAGAAAAAGTTAAAGATAAAAACCAATTGATGTGAAAATTCCTGCACCTTAACAGAAACAAGAAATAACCACAGAGAGAGAAAATAATGGCACCATTAGTTTCTTGTAATCCTCAGACCCCTCTGACACCGAAGTCCCACAAACCAAGAAAGCCAAGGGAAAGAAAAGGAAAAACAAAAGATTGCGTGCAGATAGCATTAATCTAAAAATTTACGTTTGCGATCAGTTTCCTTTTCCCGAGGCGATGAAGCCCAGGGATATTTTCCATGGAATCAAAACCAAAGTATTCAAATGGGAATATGACTACGAAGTCGACCCCGAAACGGTGCAAGAAGCTCTGCTCAGCCAGAAAGTGACCCCACATCAAAACCTGCGAGCAGATTTCAAACGCTGAGTTCAGGAAAAAGAGAAGTGGAAGGAAAAAAAATCACCCCAAAACACTAAAGAAACAACCTGGATAGAGTAAGCAATAGAATGAGGATTCTGACACTCAGTGTAGATGGATGGGAGGGGAAAGTTATGGCATATGGAAAAATATTCCGAGTGCTTGACCCCGACATCATTCTTATAACTGAGCACGGTATCGTTACTACAGCAGTTCGAATTAAAATACCGGGCTACACAGTAGTCATGAAAAATCACTCTCAGTAAAGGTTCGATGGTGTTGCAATAGCTGTCAAGGGAAACATATCGTTCAAACAATTACCAGAACTTGGTGAATCCTTTGTGGCGATCGAGCTCCACACATTGGTAGGGGACCTCGTGATAGCTGCAGCCTATAAACCCCCTCGTCAAGCCTATCTCCCGTTAAATAACTTCTACACACTGTTCGAGCACCACAAACTGGCATTCTTACGGGGAGACGTCAATACCAGATGCCGTGCGGCGGGCTCAGGTAGTGCTAACGAAAGAGGCCGAAACTTGGAATTGATTATGGGAAGAAAAAACATCCAAAGGATAGGGCCAGATTTTCCGACCTATATCACTTCCACATCAGCAAACAAACCTGATATAATCTTAACAAATGAATGCTTCCCATTCAACTACCATAGTGAGCCAGGCCCAACAGTCCCAAGTGATCACATAGCAATCCTCACCACAGTATCTCTCGCTCCGAACCAGCTTCCAGTCCTTCTCCGAAAAATCTACTCTTTGGCCAACTGGGATCGTTACAAGATACGATTCAGTCAATACACGCAAGCTAACCTAAGCGAGGCGGCATTGGAAAAGATAGACGGTGGCTGGAGATGATAACTAGGTCCATACTAGAAGCGGGCCGCGAGAGCATACCCAAAACTGGGTATAAAACACTTCATCAGCCCAGATGGACAGAGGAGATGAGAGAGATCGCTCGCGTTCACAGAGAAGTGTACGAAGAGATAAGACGGGAAGGTCCCAACCGGGAAAGAAGATTGCTCCTTCGACGCCTAAGCACAGAGCTAAAAGAGGCTCTCAATCTCCAACAGGGAGAAATTTGGAACAACCTAATAGCCAAAGTCGATAGCCAACTCAACCCAGCTAAATTCTGGCGTCAAGTCAAGAACTTAAAGGGACTAACAGCAAGACCAAAGGCTCTAATTAAAGAGAACGAAGACTACATAGAGGACCCAGCGGTTCTAGAAGACAGGTTCAGAATTTTCTGGTTAAACGTCTTCAGGATTACCCCTGAAGAAAGGCAAACTGATCGAAGAACTGAATCAGGTTATGCACCGCACGCACCAACAAAATCAAGTCGACGGAGGCAGGGAGATGGCGGACCACGGCCGTCCCATAACACCAGATGAAGGAATGACCACTGTAAGAGCCTTTCAACAAAAGGCACCAGGCTGGACGGGCATCACCTGAAACAACTTGGTAAATGCCCCACAGCAGATCATTCAGGGAATTGCAAACATTTACAACGCTTCCCTGAATATGGTTACTTCCTGGAAGGTTTTAAGATTGCTAAAATAATCTTCATACTCAAGGCAGGTAAACCCCTGATCAACTGGTAAATTACAGGCCAATCGCTCTGCTGGAAATCATGGCGAAAGTCTACGAAAAGCTCCTGGCTGACAGACTTCAAGAACAACTAGCCAAGCTAGGAGCTCATAACCATCAGCAGCACGGGTTCTTCTAGGGACGATGAATGGAAACCGCCCTTGCCTTCCTAAAGAAAAAACTCGCTTGCAGTAGAGCTGAGAGAAGGTACGTAGACGTGGTGCTGAGGGATGTAGAGAAGGCCTTCGATAAGGTATGGCTGAGAGGGCTACAATTCAAGATCCTCAACCTCCAGCTAAACCCAATCCTGAAAAGGGTCTTTTGTAACTATGTCACGGATAGGAGAGCCCAAACCGCGATCGAGGGCTGCAAAGGACCCGAATTCGAACTCGAGGCGGGAGTTCCACAAGGAAGCTGTTCTCAGTCCTTTGCTGTACCTCGTGTACACAATTGACGTACCTGTTCCAGGGAGGTACGATTCGATGTATCTGCAATACGCAGATGACATCACTCAAATCGTGCTGAGTCCAATCAGGAACGCTGGAAGCCAAGCAAGGGCAACAGCTGCCGAGATTGACCACATCAATCGCTACGAAAAAGAGTGGAAGATAAAAACCAACCACCAGAAGTTCACCATAATTCCAATGAACCGCCGGAAAGTTGACGATGTCATCGTCGACAACGAACTCTATCCGTACACTAACGAGGGAAAAGTCCTGGGCTTACGACTCTACAAATCAGGTAAAAAGGCTCACGTAAATACCAGAGTCTCTCTAGCTAAAAGAGAGCTGAAGAAACTTTACCGTTTCCGAAGCCTCAGTATGCCAAATAAAAAAAAGCTATACATGGCCCTGGTACGCTCAGTCCTAGTGTACCCAGCTGTGATCACACAGTTGGCAAGCTGTACCTCTCTCAGAACGATGCAGAGGGTGCAGAATAAAGCCACACTGCTGATAACTGGCACGCAAAGGATCGACTTTATACGGCAATCGGTTCTATACCAAAGAATCGGACTAAAGCCGATCAATACGGAGATCTGAAGGCTAGGGAGAAAGACATGGGATAACATCGACTTTAACCTGAATGTAAGTAGAAATAGAAGACGCGGAATAGTTAGAATGTCTCTGTTCCCAACCAGTAGAACCTGCGCGAGAGAATAAGTACTACCAATGTATACTTAGTAGTACACAAAATCAAATGTCTTTGACCGTATTGAACCCGACTCATAACGAGGAAATAAACATAAGAGATAAATTATTCTTATTAAAAAGAGGTGAAGTGTCCAAATTAAAAATTAAAATTTAATAAATTTTAAATAAAAAAGAGCCGAAGTGCCCATATTAAAGAATTCCCCAAATTACAAAATGAAACTTCATTAACTTTAAATAAAAAAGAGGTGAAGTGCCCATATTAAAAAAATTAAAACCTTAGAATAAAAAGAGGCGAAGTGCCCAAATCTAAATCAAATCAAATTTAAACAATATAATTCAAATCAACAAAAAGATGCTAAGTGCCCAAATGAAAATAATAAATTTAAAGTTTAACAAAATTCAAATAGAGATATTCAGCATAATTAGAAAACTTTGAAAGGCTCGAATGCTACGACGGTAGAATATATTGAAATTAATAAATAGAAAAAATATATATAACAATGGAGGAAACTGGCTGTCAACGACAGTCAGCAAAATTACTGACGGAGGAACATTTTATTATAAAAAAGAAAAAATAAGAAGAATGCTAGTGATGCACTAACACCAGGGCAAACTAGAAACCATTTTCACACCTTTATAAATCTACCACACAATTCATCACTTTCACTAATTAATTAATGAAAAAATTCTTTCACTTAACTTTCCGCCAGACCCTCCCTCCACTCACTACATCGGTAAAGTAGGCAAGAAATTCCATAACAATCCGAAGACGATCGAATAAGATCGAAAGCTTAGCAATTTAGTTTGGTTTTTACCAAACACATTCATTTAAAAAAGAGATGAATACTGGACAAATAATCCAGCATTTACAAGATGGAATAAAAAAGATAGTTAGAAGAAAAGAAAGTTGCCAAAGGAAATTAATTAAGGCAAAATATACAATGGTCTTCAACAAAATTTATATATATATATATATATATATATATAAATCTTTCATGAACGTGAGAGAATGATGAAATGAATCCAGCAAACCGCTAGAAACAGAAAAACAGGATAATTTTTCTTCTTATACATTGTATATTCGCTGCGTGTTTATCACAATTTGTCCTTTGAATTCCCAATTAATTTCTCTTTCTTTCATATCGACTTGCGAAGCGTGCCTTAACAGCTTGTTTCTTCGGAAGATTTAGTATATAATCTCGCCTTCTAGATAGCAAGGGTCACTTATCCTAAGTGCACTCAAAAACATACCTGATGCAACGGCTCGCTTAATGTCTAGAAGACGAGATTACATATATAACCTGCAGTTTGATTAAATTAAATTATCCCCTCCTCGTGATCAATAAAAGTATATCTAAAGCCAAATCTACTCATTACCATACCAAGGATAAAACAAATTTAGTAATATGAAGTGTCTATCCCTTCCCTTTTCTCCCCTCCTCAAAGGAGTGAACAAAGTTATTTCCCCAGGCCTAACCACATTTAAATACCCTTTTTCTCTCCTTAAATCTTTTCCTTCGACCAAGCCCGTGGATCAGCCAAATGAAACAGGTGTATATTTAATCCTGTGTGGCTCTACAAACTGTCACTCATTTTACATAGGAGAGACCGGAAGAACCTTAACAAAACGAATTTATGAACATAAAGGTGATGTTAGACGAGGCAGTACCACATCCAGTATTTTAAATCATATTAGTAATTTCAACCACCAAATTGACTATTCAAAGGCACAAATCATATATAATTGTAAAGATTTCCAAAAAAATCAAAATAGTAGAATCTATATTAATAGGAGAAATTTCCAATTTTAATTTGTCAGATTGGCAATTGAAATGCGACTACACTCCCGTAATCTCATCGTAAACAGCTTAGTCAACGATCTTAGACTCAGACCCCGTGATTAATGACCTTCTCCCGTTTTGTGTTTCTTTGTGTTTTTTTCTTTTTTTCTGATCTGTACGCTATTGAAAGACTTTTGTAACAATCTCATTCCTAGTATACGACTGAAGAGGGTATGATAAACTACATACTGAAACTAGTCCCATAAATTAAACATTTGGCTCCTATACAGTGGTTTCACTATCATATATATATATATATATATATATATATATATATATACAAGGGCGGTCAATAGGTTTTGCGAATCGGTAGGGCAAAACAGAGGAAGGGGGATGGCTGTCTGTGGGGTTGTTAGGACAAGTTATGACAAGTCAGGACCTGCAGCCGAACGCTCCTGCCTCGTCTATATAAGAAGCAGTAGCTGATCGCAGATCGTCAGTCACAAATTTTTCAACAATGGAGAAGGTTAAGCCCTGTGCAGTGATCAAATTTTTGACTAAGGAAGGCAAGAATGCAAAAAGTTCCATGAAGACATGGTTGCAGTGTACACCGACACCGCCCATTCCTATGCAACAATTGCTCGCGGGAATAGGGAGTTCCGCCATGGTCGTGAGTCCCTTGAAGATGACTCCCGTCCAGCACGCCCGTCAGACGCGCCTAACGAGGACAATGTGGCCTGTGTGGAGAGGATGATCCTCGAAAATCGACGGGTGAAGGCCGAAGAAATCGAGCGAGAACTTGGAATATCACATGGAAGTATTCTCAACATCATCCACGACAATTTGGCCAAGACCAAGATCTCTGCCCGTCGGGTCCCTAGAAACCTCACGCCCCATGATCGACTTCAACGTCGTCAAAGTCCACAAGGCCAGAGTTGTACAAGCTGCCTTGCGCGAGTGTTGATTCGAGGACCTCAACCATCCCCCCAACAGTCCAGATCTGGCCCCTAGCGACTACTTTTTATTCCGACAGCTGAAGGCTGCACTGCGTGGATGCCGGTTTGGGGACGATGAAGATGTCCAGCTCGCCATTCAGGAGTGGATTGAACATCAGTGGGGAGATTTATGGTTGTCGGGAATTCGAAGCCTCAGGGACAAGTGGCGCAAGTGCATTGAAGTCGAGGGTAGTTATATTGAAAAATAATAAAACATAAAACACTTTTCCTCATATCTCGTTTCCTTATATCCGAATTGCAAAACTTATTGACCGCCCCTCGTATATACAATAAAAAAAGTTCGGCTATGTGTGTGTGTTTGTCAATTTATAGGAATCAAAGTATCCCGTTATAAGCCTCCTCCTTTTGCCTCCCTCTCTCTCTAACCCCCTCTCTCTCTCCAATCCCTTGGCCTCCACTCTCTCCTCTCCCCCTTAACCCCCTTATTGCTCCTAAAATTTAATTTCTCCCACTTTTTCTCCCATCTACCCCTATCCCTCCCTCCCCACTATCTCCCCGCTCTCCCTTCCCCTTCTCACTCTCCGTATCCCCCTCTCCCCCTCTCTTCTACTCTTTTTCCCCCTGCCCTATACACCCTGTCATCTACCCCCTCTCCCTCCCCATATCTCCCCCTTCCCCTTCTCACTTTTTCCCCTCTCTCCTCTTGCCCCCTCCGTTTCCCAAAATCCCCTTCTCCCAATTTTTCTCTCTCCCCTTCCCCATCTCCTACCCTCTTTCTCCAACTATTTCTCCCCTTCCGTTCTCTCCTCCTTTCCTCTCTCTACCCTAATCTCTCCCCCACTATCCCTTCTCTACAAAAGGATATCCAAACCAAGAGGTTTTTTTAATCCTGTTCTTAAAATATATAGTTATAGGTAAGACGCTCGATCTGTTTTTGCGTCGCCAAAGTTGTTCGCTAATAATCCAAGGACAGGTAATTCAGGGCAATACAATATGTTCAATCATTCATTTTAATCTTGTAAGGAGGAAGCATTTAAAGAGAAACGAGCAACGGAATAATTGAAATGTGTTCATTAAGGGGGCGGAGGGAAAGGGTTTAGCTTTCAAAATGTCTAAAGATGTAAGGATGCGTAGGTCGTATGAAGTTATTTGCAGAGGAAAGGAATGAAAATGGGTCCATCTTTAATTAAAAATTAGAATCTTCAGTATAATTGGACTTTGCTAACGGGAAAGCTGTTCTGTATGAGCTTCTAGCGTGTTGTTCAACTCTCGAATGAAGGTTAAGTCGCACGACGCACAATTGAATTCGTAGTTAAGAGAAGAACGGCATGCAAAGAAATTGTGTCTTTGTAACGCAAGAGTGAGCTGATTGCTTAGTTAATAGGTGTGATTATCTTTAGATTCAAAGGAGGGAAATTTTTCTCTATTATTGAGTGGATTTTGGTATTCATTTTCGATTTTTATCACCCAAAGAACGGTACCGATCAAAAGCGGATTATTTTATTGGCCCGGGATTTAAAGGCAGGTGAATTAAATTAAAAGGCAAGGTGTTTCCTTAAAAACTCATCTATTAGCAAACTCTGATCCATTTTCTTTTAAAAATTTCCTAATAAAAAAACGACCTCTCCGTGTAATTGTTTTTAAGTTGAGCAGATCTTAGAGGCTTTGTGAAGAACGGTGTTACTTTAAAAGGGGTTAACTTTAAAAATCTTGACTTAATTAAATTTTCCGACTATGTTTATTTTTGAGAAAACCAATTGAAATTGAATTTATCTTTCTTTGAATTTAGACTCTCTAAGAAATTTGTTCAGGAGTGTCTCACGCTATACTTCCTTTGTTTCTATTACTCAAAAGCGCAAGCAAGACAACTTGGGAATTCAAAAGTGTATCAATCCTTGTGACCCTTCTCATATAGTATTTAATGTTTCCTCGAAATCTTTTTCCCCTTCGAACCAATATACTCCTAGCCTTTGGCCTTTAGTTTGCTCTTTCAATTTACAAACTGAATTTCTCTAAATATTTTTTTAGCTTTTGAGAAACTTGCAGCTTCTCTGAAGTCGCAAGTCCCAACATGAAATAAGTAATTTGTATCACCTAAAAAAGTTCCATTCAGTCTATTGCATTTAAATACTTTTGCAATTTCCAACACCTCAAATAAATGAACTGAAAAAGATTAAAAAAATAGCTTCGAATAAATCACTAATATTTTGCCGTTCCTATAATCGTAATAGTAAGTATCAAAGATTATATTCCAAATATGGTCAAAGTTCTATCCGATAATACAACTTTTGTTAAGGTTAATTTAAATATTATAAATATTATGTTTCAAATTTCCGACAGAATTAATTGTGTTTTCTATAAATTTAAAAAGATAAAGTTATTCGAGCCTGACATATGTTCACATCTCGCGTCTGACTACTCTCCAGGTAATCTAGAGGGCCTCTCCAACCTAGATATGACTTAAATTCCATTTTCTCTGTTGTAAACACCCCTTCATATGCTTTAGCCAAATTTCTAGACCCTCTACTCTTCCCTCTCACCACAAATAAATTCACCCTCAATAATTTCTAACGCTTAACCAAAACTCGTACCTTTCCAACACTCACAAATATATATATCCTTCGACAGCTTCGATGTTATAAATTTGTTTACCAACATCCCATTACAGGAAACTATTTATAATATCAATAAACTTTTCGGTTCCTCTAATCATTTTTCGGGCTTGAGCAACATCAATTTCGTTTTCTTCTAAACTTACGTGTCTCCAATTCCAACTTATTTTGTAATAATGATGTTTACCTAGGAAAATTAAAGGATTCGATTGGGACTTTCCCTAGGACCAATCTATGCATATATTTTTTGTGCTTCCCCGAGTCATTCTGACTCCAAACCTCACCGGTGCAAGTTCTCTCACTTCAAAAATAGATGTTTTGTTGACGAATCTCTAGTCATGTTCCGTAAAGAGAAATATGCAGTCAAATTTCTGGAATTTATTTACCGCTGAAGCCAAACTTAAAATTGACAATGGAATTAGAAAGCAATGGTTTACTGCCCTATTTAGACAGCAATTTAAGCCCCACAGCCAATGACCTTTTCTCTACCGTATATTGCAATACTACCTTTACAGGCATATGAACCAGCATCTTTAGTTATGTTCCTCGTTCATTTAAACTCAACTCTAGTGGTACCATTCTTCGCTTGTAAACTAATGCAAAGCAAGTTCTCTTTTCTAAGGAAATTTTTCCAAGAAAATAGATTTCCGAGTTTTCTAATAAACTAACTCATAAGGAAACGCCTTGGCCTTCACCTTAATCCCTGTGTAATTAAATCCACGGCCAATAAACTAATCCGCTTTTGTTATATACCCATCTAAGGTACACAAACCTCGAAAATGTAATTCGAATTCCGCTCCATAATCCAGAAACACTTGCCTTAATGAAAATGCAATTGGCTAACTCTTTCGTTATAAAGACAACCTTCCAATTACTTGCCGTTATTATCTCATCTACCAGTTCGGTTCAACGAGCAGAAAGCCTTCAGTCGAGAGTTGAACCTCACGCTGGAAGGTCGTTCAGAACAGTTCTCTCGCAGGCTAACCCGACCATTCTACGATAAGACTCCGGGCTAAAACTTATTATTAGAACTAGGCATCCTTGAGTCCTTATATTTTTCAAAGGCTGATCAAAGCCCACCCTCATTGAGCTAAATTAGCTGAACTTGTGATATTTTCAATAACCTGATGATGCGGCTGACCCTCGATCGATGTATTATTAAACTAGTATTATGTGTCTATTGTATTTTATGTTGCCAGTCTCTTCTTTCTCTCTCTCTCTCTCTCTCTCTCTCTCTCTCTCGCATATCATATATATATATATATATATATATATATATATATATATATATATATATATATATATATGTTTTAAAGACCCAAGGAAATGAAAATTGGTAACACAACCCGGAAAAACACTAAGGAGAATATTACATGAACCAATAAAAATTTTAACAGTTTGCACGAAGTAAGGCAAATTACAAATAGAACAGAGAATTTAAATCCTGACGTTACATTGATGATATTATATGCCTTTGGCCTTCCTCAAAAGATATTCACAATTTTCTATGTAATCTTAATTCTCTAGTCACTTCTATTAAATTTACACTTAACCTTTTGATACATAGGACGCCGTCAGGTTTTAAATTCTTTGTTTATCGCAAATCGTCTAACTCCAGTTCATATATTCACTTTTATTCTCACCATAGTGTTAAAATTAAACGATCTGTATTCACTTCTATATTTCTGCGTGCATTACGCCTTGTTAGTCCGGAATTGTTGGATAAGGAATTTTCCAATATCATTGAAATAGGTAAAAACTTTGTTACCCTCGGCAATTTTTGCACACTTCATTAAACTTTGCTAAGAGAACTTTTTATAGAACTGATAACCCACCGGTTTTCAATTACAAAAATTGTCTTATCTTGCCATAATTTGAACTATTTTTATGTCTCACCCGTATTTTTAAGCAACTTAATATCCCTGTAAATTTTAGATATGAATCCACTTTATATAAAATGTTAGTCCACAATAATACAAGGAAAAAGGTGGATTATATTCTACAGAATGTTCTATTTGTAATTTGCCTTACTTCGGGCAAATTGGTAAAACTTTATCTACTAGAATTTACCAACATAAGTATAATATTAGAAGAGGTAAAATAAACATCGCTTTATTTTTACATTTATCTGAAAATAACCACTCCATTGACTGGAATTCTGCAAAATTCCTTTATCATTCGGCTGATTTCACAAAAGGAAATATTGTCGAGTGTTTCTTAATTGGCATCTTACCCAATATAAATACTTCCTCTGGTTTATTTAAACTCGACCCTGTTTTAAAAAAACTTGTACTATGTAAATGAAATAGCTTCCTAATGCGGCCTATTGTCACTTTTATTAGTGTAATATCCTTCGCATTGCCTCCCCCATCACGTGCCTCTGTTGTGACTGTGGATTAACTCTTAGCCCTAAATGTTTTCGCTCTAATGATAATCCTTTAAAATATTTCTATTTTCACCCACCATATTCCATTCATATACATGGCGTTGCTGTGTGTATATCGTTTTAGCGATGCATATGTCTGTTATTAGTTGCCTATTGTTCTTTTTCTTTGTATTTTTCTGTCTTTTTGTGTTTTTACATTTGTTTGTACTATGCGATGGGCGTTCCCTTCGTATCTTTGTACCCTATATAAGGTTATCTTCTCCATTTTAATGCTATTCCTTGAAAATGAACTTGCAAATATAGTTCGAAAGTGCTTAGATTTATCTTTTCATTTTCCTGTGGGTTAATTTTCATAATATATATATATATATATATATAGGTGAATGTTTCTGCTTCTAGTAAGCCGGATCTTCAGTAAGAAAAGGAGAGCAAGCACTGAATTCAACATATATTGGCCCAAGTTTCGGGCTCTGGAACCATCTTCTGAGCTAGAATAATAAAAACAAATTTTTTTTAAATAATTCCCCGCCCCATATTTCAATGCATTGCATTAGCGATTTTTTAAATAATATTTTTAACCCTATACAAAATTTTGATGTTCCACACAAAAAAATTGTATATCTCTTTTTCCTTTTGGGGATACCAAACTCCTGCTTTTAGGAAAGAATTATTAAATATTTTGAAAAGATTTCTACACATTTTAATCTAACGCCAATCTTTGTTAACCCCTAAAAAATTGCCTCCATGTTCACGGTAGAAGACATCATTGCTTACGGAGTATTATATAAATATACTTTTCCTAAATGTTCTATGGGAACGTACATTGCATGAACGGAACACTTTCTCAAGGTTCGCATCGATGGTCACCGGGAGGGTCAATTAAAGGACAGGAATTGATCTGTCTTTAAAACAAAATTCTCTTATCTAATCTCATTCCAATTCATGCGAAATCCCTATATATTATAATCAGTTTAAAATACTTTCTTCTTGAAAATCCTAATTGGACCTTCTCAAAACTGAGTCCCAATTAATTAAGCACAATCAACCTCAGTTAAATAAAGACTCTAGTTCCACACAGTTATACATTGCTTAATTTAAAATAAAGACACTCCTATTGAACTAGTTGCCAGTAATTAATTCCCTCTAAAACAACCATTTATCTATAATTATATCCTTTCTACCAAACAATTACATAAAATTTATAAAACCAACCAACACTAAATCAAAGCCTTCCTAGTTACAAATTTTTAAATTTTATTCAGTCAGCTCACAGCTTTCTCCTAATCAGGTAATATGTGATAATGTATTTATTGTTTTTACATCGTGTTCCATTTCTACCGTTACTAATGTCATTTGAATTTATTTTATTTTGTCTTTCTAATTGTTTTTACTCAAACTACAGAAATTTTTCCTTCATATTGATTCTATTAGCTGTCCTGCCAAGTTGCAATTCAAGGATATATAAAGATCAAGACCCCCAAAGTATAATTTTAATATAAATAATAAACGGGGAATATATATTCAAAGGAGAACAAATTATGCTTTATAGGGATAGTTAGTTAGATCAGGACAATTTACAATGTGACAGAGCTAAGCATGGAGTGCAAAATTATCGTTAATCCGAATAATGGAGATTATTTCATTTTGAGCGGGGAGTCAATTAAAAGGGCATGCCACGGAATCAAGGTGAAGAAAGATGTGGATGGGAGGTTGTAATCATGGAATTACAAAGCAAAATCGCTTTACCTTAAAGCTTAGAGTTGTTTGGAGGGGGAAGACCAACGGCACGAGTCTTCGAAGAGACACTCCTGAAGGTGTTGACGAAGAGGTCTCGTAGATCGGGGTTTAAGAGTACTTCTTGCAAAAGGACAACAATTTCTCTGCTCCAGAGAGATGTGATATCAAACACCAGAGACTGTTCGGTGGCTTAGCAGGGAGTCTCAGGCACAGGGTACTAGAGTTTTGAAGGGGGGTGCGAGACGAGGGGGGTCGCACAATTCTCTGGGAAAAAGATGACTCGATAAGCTTTCCTCTCAACAAGTGCCAAAGCTTCACGAAGGGCGATCTGCTGGTGTAAACTTAACGTCGAGGTACGCTTCGAACAGGGGTTGCGAGACTTCGCGGGAAACAGACACATGGTTGGAACGGAGGGACTGTCAGGCTTACAATTTCCTCAGAGAATGGCTGACGCAGGATCATATAGAGCGGTGGCTTGTCCGTTAGATACCCCCAGGGCATAGCCGTTCCAAGAATATTCATGACGCCAGTTTGTGCAAACTTATTTTGAGATAAAGGGTTGGATCAAACGGCGAAGTTTGCCTCAGGATATAGAGTTGAGCTTGTAGAGGCGCGTTCGCGAGGTAAGGAAATGTCCACAAGGTATAGAGGCGAGGACTCGGCGTTATCGCATAGGAGTAAAGAGATGTGCGTCTCGCTTAAGTAAATACAGCCGGGTTGGGGACTCAGCGCGAGACAGCTTCCTTCTCGTCGATTCTAGAATTCCCACGCCAAGGAGCACGTAGTCTTGGGCTCGAAAGGACTGAAGGGTGGTATTTCGAGGGGCTTCCTTTCACGCTTGTCCTTCAAGGGGTATCTCTCACAATATATATATATGTATATATATATATATATATATATAATTATATATATATATATATATATATATATATATATATATATATATATGAATAATATCACGTTAACGTGATGTATATCCGTGAAAGATAATGGTAAACCACAATATTTGAATCAAGATTTTATTTATAACTCTCGGACTAGTTTCAGCAAGATGCCATTTTCAAAAATAATGAAGAAACTAGGCAAGGAGCAGAGTATATATAAGGTAAGATACGTCCTAAACAAAATGAAATAGCAGAAAACAATCTAACTCGAGTGAATTTGGCGTGAATGACAAGCTAAACAAAATGAAATGGAACCGGAAACAATCTGGAGAGTTGCTAATCCCCGAGACGCATTGCGTCCGGAGGCTTATAGATACGATTGGCGACTATATTCGCTATATATTTGTAAATTTGTATTGCTGTTCAGATAAATTGAAATTATCAACTTTGTTGATGATGATGGATTCTGCAATTCTCCTCTCAATATAATTGTTTGATTTAGAAATTATTTTTGCATGGTTAAAATCAATTCAATGGTCGTGCTTTTTCATGTACGCAAAGAGAGTTTAAGAGTTCGTACACCTTCTTATATCAGCTAAATGTTCTTTCTTCCTCTTATTAAAGTAGCCTGACTCTCCGATGTATGTTAATTTGCACTTATAGCATGGTATAGTGTAAACTCCAGCATCGAGATTGATTCGGCGCAGTCTATTTAAGGATTTTCGAATGGGATTAGAATATTTAAATGTAATATTTATGTTATTTCCGTTTACAAATGATTTTAGAGGAGCTAAGGCTGGAGCATATGGGAAACAAATAAATTTTTTTGAATCGCCCCTTCGTGGTCTTACCTTGCCTAGTTTCTTCATTATTAGTTGAAAGTGGCATCTTGCCTAAACTAGTTCGATAGTTATAAATAAAATCTTGATCCAAATATTGTGGTTTAACATCACCTTCATATATATATATATATATATATATATATATATATATATATATATATATCGTGTGATATTGCTCAAATTCTTGATGGCGTGCTCGGACACTGAAGGGATTATTGATTGTTTATTCTTCTCTACACAAATATATTGACAATACATAAGTACAATTATCAAAGTATTATTTTTCATATTAGTGACACTGTAAATGTTGTTGACTTGCTACTCCACATATCACATTGAAGCCCAAGACTTACCTTCGTCTCCAAGAGTTTCTTAAAAAGAGCTTCAACAAAACTTTGCCCCTTCAGACTCCTGGAACAACAATTGATAGGCACTTATGTAGTTCCCACCACACATAACAAAATATATCGAGTGAATTCTTGCACTTTGAACGATTTATTTGGTTTATGCAACAAATAATTGCACATGGGATAAATATTGATAGCATATAACAATGCATAGTAAAAATAAAATTTATAATATCATAAGTACAATAGATAATATTTTGCATCAAATACCAATTGATTTTCACTTCATTAATAATATGTTTTCCAAATTCTCAAGAGACAAATATTTTCACACCAATCGATGGTTCGCATCAGTTAGAGTTCAAATCGAAATCGGCCCATCGAATATAAAAAATGACTAAAAAATGGAAATAAATAAAATCATCGGCTCATATGGCTATTATTTACATTATATGCTACCTTAATAGGTTAAGCTATACAATAACTAGTATTCATTGAGATAAATATCATATTGACAGCGATTCTTAAAATAATTCCTCAAATCAACAAAGAAATAAGAGTAGACCTCCCTAATGATATAATATGAGAATATATCAACGTCATATATGAACTCATTTTCAAGAAACGCGCGTAAATTCGCGGATTTTCCAAGATTAAATTCATTTCAGCTGTAAAAACATCTCATTTTCTCTCTTGTGTCATTTCTCTATTTCGGCACGCAGGAAACTCGTATTTTTTCTCTTTCACTCGAGATCTAAGAAGTAAAATCAGTCTGAATCGGGAACGAGTCTCAAAGCAAACGCGAGAACAATAAATTTAATTCCAATGTTTCTATCGACAGAATTTTGTCGTCTGTTTAACACAGGAAGAAGGCACGCATCACTTCTACGTGTTTTTCCGAAACCATGACTGTTTGAGTCATGCTATCGACCAAGGTTGGAAGAGCCTGAGATTGGGCAAAAGAGTTTCTTTGTGCAGGTTGGAAGAAAAGTGACGTTGGTACAAGTTTCATTTACGAATAGGATTTTTTTGGCTCTTAGGAGTGACCTGTATTACTTATATGCATATTTTTATTGGTATTGCATGAAATTTATATATTTAGAAAAGATAAAACCAACCTATGAATTTTCGATAGAAAGCTTCGAGCAGAGGTTCTTAAAAAACGTAGAGTTGATGGTGCGTTTAAAGTGTAATGGCTGAATAACCAATATGGATTATATAAGCTATCAAATTGCATATGAGGGAAAAGTGTACATTTGACATTAATCAGTAGAGAAAATTCGTTCACTAAGAGAAAATAGAAATAAAATAAATAGTATAAGCAAAAAATAAATCAATTTTAAGCAGGAGTCAAGAATTGTAATTATTCCAGCAACGACCAATGTCCATGCCTGATGAAAGAATTGTGAAGGGTTTTAGAAATTTAGGAAATCTAAAGACGAAGAGGATTCAAATAGTCCTTTTAATTAAAACCCACAGGATTATTCCATGAATAGAACAAAAGTCAAGAGTTCTAGTTTGGAATGATAACAAAAGCTTTTGAAAAGGAATAGGCGGCTAAACTATATTGCCAAATGCTTTCTGTTTCATCCGCAAAATCAGAATATCGTCCTTTCATTCCAATTCACCGTAAAGCGTCATTTAGACGAGGTAGATATGCAAAATATTTAACCATTTCAGTCGCTGGCTTTCAAAATATTTCAATTTTCATTTCGTTTAAAAATAGTGTGAAAGAAATTTATAGAAATTAAGCAAATTTCACCAAATACGAAGTTACAGCAACCAATAAAGGTATAATTTTTGCTAGAATATTTGACTTATGCAAATTGGTAGGAGCAGTCCGTTCTTCCGATAGTTTGTATTTCATACAAATGTATTAAAAACATTTTTTTTACTTGGATCGTAGTTGCAAAGTCCGTAAATTTTAATATTTTAATTATCTAATTTTCCCGAAAATTTCGAAAGTTGACTCGTCAAAGGTAAACCTGATGAAGAGTATAAATCATCTAAAAATTGAATTCTGTATCATTCTATGTTCTTCGTTTTTAATAAATATTAAACTCATATCTTCCGGTGCTAAATACAACTTACAACTAAATTCAGTAGAAAATTTTAATCTCCCCTGTCGGATCTGAGTGGAACAAAATATGAGCTTAGTCTTTATTTATTGTCCTAAACTCCCCCCCCAAAATCTTTAATTATACTGAATAGGTCAAAATAAACTATTTAAACAAATAAAATGTGATGAATTTTTTCTTGACTCATGAGTAAAACGACCTCAAACTATTGTAATTCAATAAAATATTGAGTTAAGGCTAACGTCAGCATGATTGTGTTCAGAAATATTTCCCTTTCGAAAATATTCTTATAAGTTTCAGTAAGGCATCATGACGTCAAGATTTCTTAAGGATTACTTTCCTAGACCGGTGAAATACTAATATTTGGAAAATGGAAGCAATTTCTTAAGTCTCTTTTAGAGTTTCCATTACTCATCGGTTTTTATACGCGTGCATGAAACAGGTTTCGTTGAGTTTATTTTCAATGTTTTTATCAGAGATCTTCGCCTCCAAGCAAGGATAGGTAGAAAGAGGAAAAGTCTGGAGTAACGAAAAGATTAAGATGTATATGTACATATAATGCTCGGAATAGGCTTCAATGCTCGGAATAGGCTTTAGTTATAGCGTTTCCTATTGTTTATCTCATTGAAGAAAAACAACAAACAGATCTTAACTTACCTTAATCTTGCTCGAATCTTTCTTGGAATTAATTTGGGAAAGTTTGAATGACGAACAGCATTTTAGGAATATTTTGGCTTCGTTCTTGCGAAAAAACGAGAAAAATTGAGTTAGGATTGAATTAAACCGAAAATTTATATCATCTTCTTTCTCCCAATTTACATCATCCAAAATAATTAATAATATTTATTCATTCTTTTATCCACCGACCTTCCCCTTTCTTTCTCATTTCTTCTTCATTTTAGATACATACTTACTCTTAATTTGATGTATTGGAAATTATATTAATGCCATTATTTTTAATTTCAAAGTACAACAAATTATTTTTTACAATTTGACGTCTTTTATTTAATTCCGTATTAATCAAAGACAATACCTTTCGTATTTTTCAATTACAATTATCAATATTTTGTTTGCATTATTTTTCAAGTTTTACTTTTTACCTCTCCTATTTAAATTCATAACTCAGTTTTTTCAGTGCTTAACTCAGTTGAATTGTACTTCACGTTAACTCAGTCAAGTATACAATTAAACCTGAATAAAATACCTAAAAAATATTTTGAAGGCAAGTATTGTTGCTTTGGACTCATAAACCAGTAATTAAGCCATTTTGAACCCTCAAAAACATTGATTTTTATAGTTTCAATAACAAGAAATTTCATCTTCCTCAATAATAATGGTAATATTTATTACTCTGAAGTAAGAAGGACCTGTCTAATCCAAAGGAGACACCTATAATAGCAATTTAAAGGAAATAAAATAAATGGGGTGATGGCACATAAAATATAAACAAATTAGCTAGAGATTGTAATTAGAGATAAAGAGATTATGACGGCAAGCCGAACACCCTAAAAATACCGATATAGCCCAAAATCAGAATGAAATTATTTTTTTAGTTTAAAATTAACTAAACCGCTTTCCCATAGTTTCAATGACGAAGAGCATTTTAGGAAGATATTTGCTTCGTTCTTGAGAAAAAACGAGAGACATTGAGGTGAACATCACCACCAATAAAAAATGCCCACTAATTCTCACTCCTTTATATCTTTTCAAATATAAAGTTAAAAATAAACCAGCAAATTTTGTTAGGCAAAGTGTTTCATCAACATATATAGCAATTATTAGAAAATATATAAACAAGTTCTGCTGACCAAAAAGTAACGTGCCCTCACTTATTGTGATTTATGACCTTACGACCTTCAAAACTTTGAATAATTCCGGGACTAACCTTGGAAGGAGCTTGTCAATTCTATAATTCAGAAAAAAAATGTAAACGCCTTAAGGGTATTGTCGTAGAATGACTCCCGACGATACCATATATTACACTATTCGTTGAGGGAACTTCCTTAATTATCTTTAGAGTGCGTTTACTGTCTGGCGGCCGATATTATGTATCTTCGATATGCTTAAGAAGTGGGACTGAGCTCAAGGATAATAATATTGCTATCAATAATAAAATAGAGTTTTATTAATAATAACTATAAACAATACACAAAAACGGAAAATATTGACATAAACAGAATGGAAAGGGTCGTGGAGACTCGGGCTAATCCAAGGATTTAAGGGATTAAAAAAAAGGTAAAACAAATATAGAGTTAAAGAGATGGGATGGTTCGATAAACAATTTAAAGCACAGGATAGAATTGACAAAAGGGATCAATACTCAAAGGTGAAGTTTGGCTTACGTAACTTTGGCACTAGCGGTGCAGTGGAAGGTGGCGCAAAGGAGTTTCGGTCCGCTGGCGAGCTCCAGCCGAAGGGGTGGGATAAAAGGATCCTGACGAGGCGTCTTGGGAAGGAGAACCGTTTCTCGACGAACGGCTTGAAGAACAATGACTGTTCTAGGTTGTTCTCTTCTGAACAAAGGGGGGATGAGAACCGTCTCTGGTCTACGGGCTCAAGAACAATGGCTGTTCTAATGTTGTTCTCCTTTGAACAACAGGGGGGGTAAGAACCGTTTCTTGGCGAAGGGCTCAAAATGAACAAAGGCTGTTCTAGGTTGTTCTCTTCTGAACAAAGGGGGGGATGAGAACCGTCTCTTGTCTACGGGCTCAAGAACAATGGCTGTTCTAATGTTGTTCTCCTTGAACAACAGGGGTTGAGAACCGTTTCTTGGCGAAGGGCTCAAAACGAACAATGGCTGTTCTAGGTTGTTCTCTTCTGAACAAAGGGGGGGGGATGAGAACCGTTTCTTGGCGAAGGGGCTCAAAACGAACAATGGCTGTTCTAATGCTGTTCTCCTTGAACAACAGGGGGGGGTGAGAACCGTTTCTTGGCGAAGGGCTCAAAACGAACAATGGCTGTTCTAATGCTGTTCTCCTTGAACAACAGGGGGGGGGCCTTGGGGACTTGGCGTCGGAAAGGCTCGAACCTTTGTCACTCAAGGAATATTGTCCTCCTTCTGGACAAGTGATGGTGAATCTCGAGGTCGAGGTCCCTTGGCGCACAAAGGGAGAGAGGGTCGTGGTGATGTTTCGCGACGAAAATCTGGATCTCCAATCTGATCTTAGTGGTAAAGTTTCCATATAAATAGCCAGGACATCTCCTTGGCGTGGGGGAAAATGGAGTGAAAGCTTGGAGGGAACGCACAGCCGGGCCGGGGAACAATGCCTTATCTGTTCATAAGCCTAACTCGATCTGGCGAGGTCGGCGTATGGGGGCGAACGGGGGGACGATAACCTCCTTGTTTAAACATTGGCATCCGGTAGCTGAGATAAGACTCCAAGCCACGAATCGAAGATGCACGTGGGCAGCATCGTGGTTTTTAATAATATGGGATAGGAGTTGAAATTAACTCGTTCTATCACACCCCTCCATTCCAGCGGAAGTTGTCACTTCGAAAAAAAAAGAGAGAAGGGACAACGATAGAGCTCCGTTGTAGGGAACTCGTTTTCTTGTACCAACCGTACCTTCATGCACCTAACTAGTATTACCTCAATACATATGATTATTTTGATCTTTAGATTACAGGGGAAAATAACCTTTAATACAACTTAATCAGAGAAAAAAAAAAAAGGGCATCGAACAATGAAATGATATAAACTTAGGACATACCGGACAAAATAATTTATACGTAAATTAATAAGAACAAATATATATACATACAAAAATTAGACATTGAGCGTTACAAAATTTAGACATATACATTAATTAATTATATTACAAAAGAATCTTAAATTAAGTCGTACAAGACGGTATATACCTACATGGAGATACTAATCCTATGAATACAATTATTCTACGCTATTCGGTAACGCATTTCTACTGAGAGCGTCAGTGACCTGGTTATCAGAACCTTTTATCTAATTTATTTTAAACTGATACTCTTGCAAGAGTAAACTCCAGCGCATGATGCGGCCGTTTGAGTGTCTCAAATTCCTAATATAGGCTAACGGACGGTGGTCGGTTCCTATTTGAAATTCTTTACATATCAAGTACAGCTTGAATTTGTCTATGACCCAGATAATTGATAGAGCTATCTTTTCTCTAGTGGCATATCTCTTTCCGCGTGGTAATAATTGACGACTAGCATATGCAACTGGATGACTCGTTCTGTCATCCACGTATTGAAGGAGTACACCTCCAATGCCCTCGTTGATCACGTCGGTCTTAACCCCAAAGGATTTTTCCGGGTTGGGCAACTTAAAAATGGGGGCAGAAATTAACTTACTTTTGAGCTGATTAAAATGGGAAACAGCGATATCATTCCAACGTAAACGATCGAGGAAATTCTTTTCCTAAAGGGGGCATAGGGGGGCCAAAATTGCAGCGAAATTCGGAACAAATCGCTGATAGGGAGAAGCTGATCCTAGGAACGATCTTAATGGCTTCTTTGTAATCGGGAGGGGCATGTGGGCGATTGCCTTAATCTTGTTCTCGTGGGGACCTAACTTGCTTTGTCCTATTTTGAAACCCAAATATTTGATGGTTTCGTGAGCAAAATGGCATTTGCTGGGGCCAATGCTGAGGCCATTTTTACGCGGTCGCTCAAAAAGAGCTAATAGGGCGGGTAAATGGTGATTCCATTTAATTAGTTCTTGTAGCTGACTCTTCGGACGTGGTGTCAGCTGCGCGTCACTATCCAGGTCAGAGGGTTCTAAAGACTCGCCTGGTAGGGAAGGAGGAGGGTAATCGGCATCAGGTTGAATGCACACTGTCTGGATTACATTAAGGGACTCCGCGGGGCAATCCTCTTCAAGCGCCGATGCTTCGTCCAGTTCTACGAAGGTACCTCCATGGGCGCATTGGGGGTTCTTTTTTTCTTGGGGTCCAGGGACAGTCTCCGTGTCCTTGTCTTGGGCCTTATCACCTAAGGGTGTTAGTGATTCACACTCCTCATTTTCCGTCCTAAAGTCCTGGTTAGGGGTCTCCGAGAAATCGGACGGTATCGGGGTTCTGATGGGGACGGGCTCCTGGGCTTCTTTCTTATCTCGGCCTTGAGGAAGGGCGGCCTGAAACACAGGGTCGAAACTTACTTGAGGGCTCTGTCCTATAAGTACGGAACAGAATTTTATGGGTGCTACAATGACTTCAACCCAGCCATTATAATATTGACACTGCATGTAACATCTAGCGACGGGGAATCGGTTCGCCCGCCCAAGTTGGTCATGTACCACCGCAAATTTTTCGTGGTTAGAGGCCACTGGGAGGAGTTCGTCGGACACGATGAAACACGTACATCCTGTGTCCCTGACGAGAGTCAATACTCGGCAGCTGTCCACGCTGCCCTCCTCATATTTCAAAGTTCCCGATGAACTTTTACCAAAAACAAAATTTACCTGGTGGCCTGACGGAGGGGGAGAAGTTTCTGCTTGGGTCTGCACCACCGGGGGAGCCGGGGTTGCATTAATCTGGTGAACTTGGTGGGCTGGTCCGCTTTTAAGCCTAGAATTTTGGGGGCAATTCCAGCTCATGTGGTTTTCTACACCACAGGTGAAGCATATGGTTGGTCGCTTCGGGAAGAGAGATGGAGGAGAAGTCTTAACGGGAGGTTTGGAGTCCCGTTGTTGGTTTTGGGGAAAGAAGTTTTGGGGTTTTACGGGGCTCGGAAACTTTGTCAGCTTTCCTGGGAAGGAGCGCGAGTCCGTCCTTCTTTCTTCTCGTTGGATTTCTTTTTCTCGTTCTTCTCGTTGTATTTTTCCTTCTCGTTCTTCTCGTTGGATTACTCTTTCCCGTTCCTCTCTTTCTCTTTCTTTTACTACCTTTTTTCTTTGAACTTCTGCTTTAATCCGAGCTAATTCAATCTGAAGCTCAGCTTGTCTTATCTGTTCCTCTCTTTCTTTTTCTTCTCGTTGTATTTCTCTTTCTTACTTTTTTCTTGGTATTTCTCTTTCTTCCTCTTTTCTTTGCTCCTCTTGTATGTACTCAGTTAGTTCTTTTCCGGAAAGTCCACAGGACTCTCCTTGCGCTTTAAAGATTTCAAACTGAGTCATCTTTGCACTTGGGGGCGCACTAGTCAACCAACTAAAATTCCTCGCAACAAGAATTATGCCTCTATAGAATTAGCCTACCTAAATATGGGCACTGAACTATTCGTACTTGGTTTCTCAATCTAAATAACCACTGACTAAAATCACAAAAAAAAAACACAAACAAATTATTATAACCGTTCCTTGAGCTACTCCAGCTTCTTAAGTAAAAAAAAAAAGGGGGGGATAGCAATCGTTAAAACAAAAGGGAACTGCTATATTCTATTATTATAACGAATAACACTATGCTTTACTCGACTGAGACCAGTGTTTGCAAAGATATAGCGTTAAACCTTACACACCTGATACCAAATTTAAATAGTATATATATATATGTCGTAGAATGACTCCCGACGATACCATATATTACACTATTCGTTGAGGGAACTTCCTTAATTATCTTTAGAGTGCGTTTACTGTCTGGCGGCCGATATTATGTATCTTCGATATGCTTAAGAAGTGGAACTGAGCTCAAGGATAATAATATTGCTATCATTAATAAAATAGAGTTTTATTAATAATAACTATAAACAATACACAAAAACGGAAAATATTGACATAAACAGAATGGAAAGGGTCGTGGAGACTCGGGCTAATCCAAGGATTTAAGGGATTAAAAAAAAGGTAAAACAAATATAGAGTTAAAGAGATGGGATGGTTCGATAAACAATTTAAAGCACAGGATAGAATTGACAAAAGGGATCAATACTCAAAGGTGAAGTTTGGCTTACGTAACTTTGGCACTAGCGGTGCAGTGGAAGGTGGCGCAAAGGAGTTTCGGTCCGCTGGCGAGCTCCAGCCGAAGGGGTGGGATAAAAGGATCCTGACGAGGCGTCTTGGGAAGGAGAACCGTTTCTCGACGAACGGCTTGAAGAACAATGACTGACCTAGGTTGTTCTCTTCTGAACAAAGGGGGAATGAGAACCGTCTCTGGTCTACGGGCTCAAGAACAATGGCTGTTCTAATGTTGTTCTCCTTTGAACAACAGGGGGGGTGAGAACCGTTTCTTGGCGAAGGGCTCAAAACAAACAATGGCTGTTCTAGGTTGTTCTCTTCTGAACCAAGTGGGGGATGAGAACCGTCTCTTGTCTACGGGCTCAAGAACAATGGCTGTTCTAATGTTGTTCTCCTTTGAACAACAGGGGGGGTGAGAACCGTTTCTTGGCGAAGGGCTCAAAATGAACAATGGCTGTTCTAGGTTGTTCTCTTCTGAACAAAGGGGGGGGATGAGAACCGTCTCTTGTCTACGGGCTCAAGAACAATGGCTGTTCTAATGTTGTTCTCCTTGAACAACAGGGGGGGGTGAGAACCGTTTCTTGGCGAAGGGCTCAAAACGAACAATGGCTGTTCTAGGTTGTTCTCTTCTGAACAAAGGGGGGGGATGAGAACCGTTTCTTGGCGAAGGGGCTCAAAACAAACAATGGCTGTTCTAATGTTGTTCTCCTTGAACAACAGGGGGGGATGAGAACCGTTTCTTGGCGAAGGGCTCAAAACGAACAATGGCTGTTCTAATGCTGTTCTTCTTGAACAACAGGGGGGGGGCCTTGGGGACTTGGCATCGGAAAGGCTCGAACCTTTGGCACTCAAGGAATATTGTCCTCCTTCTGGACAAGTGATGGTGAATCTCGAGGTCGAGGTCCCTTGGCGCACAAAGGGAGAGAGGGTCGTGGTGATGTTTCGCGACGAAAATCTGGATCTCCAATCTGATCTTAGTGGTAAAGTTTCCATATAAATAGCCAGGACATCTCCTTGGCGTGGGGGAAAATGGAGTGAAAGCTTGGAGGGAACGCACAGCCGGGCCGGGGAACAATGCCTTATCTGTTCATAAGCCTAACTCGATCTGGCGAGGTCGGCGTATGGGGGCGAACGGGGGAACGATAACCTCCTTGTTTAAACATTGGTATCCGGTAGCTGAGATAAGACTCCAAGCCTCGAATCGAAGATGCACGTGGGCAGCATCGTGGTTTTTAATAATATGGGATAGGAGTTGAAATTAACTCGTTCTATCACAGGTATTAGATTTCGTTAGAATCAGCCGAATAGTTATGATGTTATTTCTAAAAATAAAATAATTCCAGGGTTAACCTTGAGAGGACTTTGATAATTATATTATTTAAAAGAGAATGTAAAACAATATAAGATTTTCAAATTTCTTTAGAATCAGCCAAATAGTTATGATGTTATTGCCCCCCCCCCTCAAATAATTCTCAAGTTGCTTTTTAATGGAATTTGAAGATGTGGTTGGTAGTTTTAATGTCACTTCATAAATTGAATCCTTTCCATCTTGAGCATCAGCTATTTATTCTTCAATCTCTTCAGGAGAGAAAATTATTTCACTTGATAGCATTAAAACATTGACCTACTTATAATAAGTAACTCTTCTTCCTTCACCTTCTTGTAGCGTTTACTTATTGACTCGTCTATTTTACTTAACTTAATCTCGAAAGCAAACGTGATGTGGTCCAAAAGAAGTAATCAGTTCTCTTTGATCTTTAACGAAAGCAAGTTCCTTCACAGAGATCTTCATCTCCAGAGGGGATGTAAATTAATTTGAGTTTCTTTTTTGAAACCAGGGCAACCAAATTCACAGCAAAAAGAATTTTACACTTGCGCCTGAGGATAGCAACAGGTTGTCTAGGTTTGTAATGAAAGTGTCTTAGGACTGTAGCTCTCCTTTCCCAAGAGATATATTTTTGTCCTGCTCCGAGTTCTTTTGGATCTGTTTAAGATCCAAATGAAAAGAACTGTTCCCTCGTTCCTACTTTTCAAGCAATTTAGGGTAAATATCCTTTGCAAGATTGGCTGCTGGGTAGTTTCTCACATCCACATTTTGGAACGTCAACCAGAGTTTGGAATTGAGATGGCAACAACTCTGCTATTTTCAATTTAGATGTTCAAATGTGTGAATGTCGCCATTCTTTTCCTAAGTTTAAAAGCAATTGTAGGTCAAATCCCACTGGTAGGTTGGTAGTAGTGAAGGCCACGTAATATAGCTAGCCTGGTATAACCTAGTAAAGTATAGCTTACCTTATCCTACCTTAGGTTAGTAAAGATTAGCCTATCGTATCCTAGTATAGCATAGCCTATCTTAGTAGACCCTAGTCTAACCTAGCATATTATAGTATAGCCTAAATTAGTCTAGCCTAGTATAGCTTTGCCTAGCGTAGCATTGCCTAGTGTAGCCTAGCTTACTATAGCCTAGCCTAACCAGGTATGGCTTAGCATTGCGTACCAGAGCCTAGTCTAGCGTCGCCTAGAGTAGACTAGACTAGTATCGCCAAACTAGAATAGGCGACAATAGCCTAGCCAATATATCCTTTTATGCGATAGTCCAGGCTAGCCTAGCATATTATTATAGGCTAGCTTGGTATAGCCTATCCTAACATAACAACACCTAACATAATATAACCAAGCATATCATATTATAGCCTAGACTAGTATAGGATATCATACCCTAGAATAGAATAAACTTGCATAGCTTATCCTATTATAGCCTTATTTAGCTAGCCGATCGTAGCCTAACCTAGCATAGCATAACATAGCTTAGCATAGCAAAGCAGAGCCCTCCCTAGCATATTATACTTTAGCCTACCCTAGCATAGCATAGTATAGGCCTGTCTAGTCTAGTATAGCATAGCATACCATAGCTTAGCCTAGCGTGGCATAGTATAGCCTAGCATTAACTATCCTAGACAAGTATAGCTTATACTATCCTAGTATACCCCTGTCAAGCATAGCTTAGCATTATCTAGCCTAGCCTACTACATGCTAGCATAACGTAACATTCTATAGCATAGCCTATAATAGTCTACTCGAGGCTTACCTATTAGAGGATAGCATATTATAGCTTAGTCTAGTCCACAGGGTTTCGGCCGAATAATTATGATGTTATTGCCAAAACAAAATAATTCCCGATTAACCTTGGGTGGATTTTAGGCAATTATATCATTCGAAACAGAATGTAAAATAAGATGAGATTTTCAAATTTCGTTAGAATCGGCCGAATAGTTATGATGCTATTACAAAAAACAGAAAAAAGCAATGCGCGCACCGACCGACCGACATAGTGTGAGGTAGAATCGATCGCGACTAAAAATGTGTGTATGAATACACGATCTTTGAGTAAAAATCAAGAAAAGCCGTAAAAAACAAATGTGTGTCAGATTAAACATTATCTTTTTTAAAGTATATATATATATATATATATATATATATATATATATATATATATATATATATATATATATATATATATATATATAAATATATATATTAACCCACAAAAAAATGAAAAGATGAAACCTAGCACTTCCGAACTATATTTGCAAGTTCCTTGAAAATGAAATTGCATCTTTTCATTTTCCTGTTGGTTACTTTTCATATTACTTCTTTCCTCACGTGCCACTATGTGAGTTTTTTCATTATATATATGAGTGGGAGGCCATGTTGTCTGCAATATTTGTTTTAGCTTGAGTACCAATCGGCAGTTCTTCTGAATAATAGAGAAACTCAAGCTGATATTAACAACGTAACTACCGCTGTTAACTTTATAAAAATGTGCATATATATATATATATATATATATATATATATATATATATATATATATATATATATATATATATATATATATATATATATACATATATATATATATATATATGTATATGTATATATATATATATATATATATATATATATATATATATATATATATATATATATATATATTCGTATAAATGAAACTTAAATGGACGAACTAGTCTGTAGCAATCCTCAAATCTATCTATAGAAACAAAAGAAGCATGACTTTTAGTTATGAGTAATGAAGCTTCTTTTCTGAGGTAAAATCTGAAATCCACATTATGATTCAATTAATCTGGACTCCACATTATGATTCAATTAAATCTGGCCTCAACATTATGATTCAATTAATCTGGAATCCACATTATGATTCACTTAATCTGGACTCCACATTATGAGTCAATTAATCTGGAATTCACATTATGATTCAATTAATCTGAACTCCGATTTATGATTCAATTATTTTGGATTCCGATTTATGATTCAATTAATTTGGACTCCACATTATGATTTAATTAATTTGGACTCCACATTATGATTCAAATAATCTGAACCCCACATTATGGTTTAATTAATTTGGACTCTACATCAGGATTCAATTAATCTGGACTCCACATTATGATTCAATTAATCTGGACTCCACATTATGATTAAATTAATCTGAACTTCACATTATGATTCAATTAATCTGGACTCCACATTATGATTCAATTAATCTGGACTCCACATTATGATTCAATTAATCTGGACTCCACATTGTGATTCAATTAATCTGGACTCCACATTATGATTCAATTAATCTGGACTTCACATTATGATTCGATTAATCTGGACTCCACATTATGATTCAATTAATCTGGACTCCATATTATGATTCAATTAATCTGGACTCCACATTATGATTCAAATAATCTGAACCCCACATTATAATTTAATTAATTTGGAATCTACATTAAGATTCAATTAATCTGGAATCCACATTATGATTCAATTAATCTGGACTCCACATTATGATTCAATTAATCTGGACTCCACATTATTATTCAATTGTTCTGGACTCCACATTATGATTCAATTCACCTAGAAGGAGGAGGAAAACTAAATATAAATATCGAAGTAGAGGAACTCATTAACAAGTTTACGACGAAAAGTCTGTTTCACTCCGCCCCTAATGGATGCTTACGAAGATTTATTATTTGTATGGGCGAGGTCAGAGGTTATTGGCTCGGGATTTTACCAGCCTCAGTTTATCGAGAATCCATTTCGGAATCAGTTCTGGCTCAGGATCGGAACCAGAATTCAGAATTATTTCTGCCTCAGAATCGGAATTAGAATTCAGAATCATTTCTGGCTCAGATCAGAATCAAAATTCAAAATCAGTTCTGGGGTGTTAAAAAGTTCCAGCAACACTTATGAATTCTGAAAATCTTCTTGTTGTTTTAATATAATTTAGTTCTGCTTGTAATAAGCTATTTGAATTTTGTGACTTTTATGACTGTTTGAGGGAATTAAATGACAGTTATAATTTTAAAAATTATATCTAATTCACTGTTTTTACTTTTTTCACATATTGAAATATATTCATCAGTGTGCTGTAGATTGCGTAGCCGTCAGTGTTATCATCTTAACCAGTAGGAATTGACGTATAATGTCTTTGCAATTTAGGACAAGACTGGGCACATTCCTATATATTAGCAAGTTAATTGGAAATTGTAGAGTTGTTCGCTCTGAAATACAAACTCTGCATGACGCTCTGATATATGGGCTATTTTTCGGTCAAGAATGTAGTGAGGATGTAAAAAACTACCTTGGACCTAGTGTTGCAAAGGAAATTTACCCATAAGTGCTTGAAAAGTGGGAACGGGCAAACAGTTCTTTTGTAGCTCCCGTTGTATATTCAAGAGTGGCAAACTTAAACAAGATCCAGAAAAACTAAGAGCAGGTCAAAATTATATCTTCTAGGAGGGAACAGCTACATTTCAAAGAGGATTTCATGGCAAAACGTGACGAGCTTTTAGGTATTCTCAGTTGCAAGTGTAAAATTGTTATTTGCTGTGAATTTGGCTGCCCTGTTGCAAAAAGAAACTCACATTAATTGTGTATGCTCTAGGGAGATGAAGATCCCTGTGGAGGAACTTTTTTTCATTACTGGTGAGAGACAAAAGTTTGCCACAATGAGACTACATGAAAATTGGCTTGCGAGATCAACATGAGCAAAGCAGACAATTCAAAAAGCAGAAGCGGTAAGAAGATAAAAGAAGAAGAGTTAATGAATATAAGAAGACAAGTAAACACACTAATGTTCCAATGCCATCAAGTGAAATAATTTTCTCTGCTCCTGAAAATAAAAGAAAATAGCTGATGCTCAATATGTAAAATATGGAAGTTATGAAGTGACATCAAAAATATTAAGCACATCAACAACTTCAATTAGAAAACAGTACAACAAATGAAACATACCTACAGCAGGCATATATGATGTTAGGCAGCGTGCCAGAGATGCCATCACTACTGATGCCTTTAGAAATGCCCATTTGATCACTGAAAAGGACAATAGTCTTTAGTGTATCACAAAAAAGTCCCTGGGTCGGGATTTTGATGAACTTTGCAAGAATAGTCAAACTAACTGCATCTTCTATGACGGCCATCAATATAGGAATAACGTTATGCTGAAAGTATATATTTCCGGTTGTCAGTTTCCAACCACAATCAAAGAAAAGCATGTTTCTCTGTGTGTAATAAACAAGGTGGAATATATCACTACACTTCGCTCCTGAAAAAGACTCATGGATTAATAAACCTGCCGAACTTATTGTTGAAAATCTTGTAGATTTCATCCAGAAGAAGGGCAATGATAAAAGATTGCAGGCCATTGGAGGTGATTCTGTAAATTTTAACAGCAGCTGGGAGGGTAGTTTCATGTTTTAGGTAAATGTCAAGCTTGGAAGTTAACTGATCTGGTTGATATGTGCCCGCCACTCTAAAGAGTTACCCCAGCGACACTTGATCACAGCACTGGTTAGGAAGACCTTGTCTAACAATAGGTCGACAGGTTATATTGACAAGATGGTAGACACTGCAACCGAATTGAAATTTATCTTTTATTTACTACCCTCTTATTTAGAGAGCCTCTTAATTCACTGAGTGACATTGTCGTAAAGTATCTCTCTACTGATCAAGCGTACGGGTATAGGTTCACACAGGTCATAAGAACAGGAGAATTCCACACAAATCTGGCCCATCTAAAAATAGGTCCAGTAAGTCATTCTAGATGGTTGACAACAGCAAACTGGCTTTGTCACCTATGGATTTCAAAATATGACCTTAAAAGGATAACTCTCAACAACTTAAGCATGATAGTGGAATACATTGCTAGTGTGTACTACTCGTACCTCTGTTGGTTCAACATCAAAGCAAAACATTCTTGGGTGGAAGGCCTAGGCAACATCTTGTTTCAGCTGCGGCTACTTAAGTTGTTAAAAAGGCTGCAGTGACTGCTGATTTGCTAACCATCGAGCGCTCAGCATAGTATTCATTAATCAAACTGATAATTCACAGACACTTGTGCTCAGATGACATGGAGGAGAGGAGAGCTATTGTGCAAAAGATTGCTGACATGAAGGGTTGGAAATGATCCCACACTTGAAGCTCTTCCTGTTCGTCCCAGGAACAAACCTTCTATTATCTCCAGTGCTTATTCCCTGTTAGTGCTGACAAACAAGTCTTACAGGATATTAGAACATCCTTTGACATGTAAACTGACTTCAGTAGAATTAAAGAAGTTCCTTGACAAGCCTATGCAATCTCCCGGTGAAGCTTGCATAGGCGTGTAAAACAAGTGTGTAAAACAAATCAGAGAGGTAGCAGGTAAGATGTAAACATATAAAAAATGTGAGAGCTATCTCAGAGGCGAGAAGCAATTAGGGAGTTGATGTTCAAGAACGAATCAAAGCAAGACTTGATGAAACTTGTTTAATTAATTTTTTTACTAATGTTATCACTTTCTAATGTTGTATGATTACAAGTATGTGGTTTATCATTACTAAGATATGTTTTAGGAATAGAACCTAAATGTCTATAGCATTAACAGGCAATTTAAGAAGATAAAATTAATAAATTTAGTTTTGGAAAACCAACTTTTGAGTTGTTTTTATAAACAGTTTGTCTAAGCTAAATAATGAACAATCACAAAAATAATAGCAGATTTGAATTGTATGATTACTAGGATATGTTTTATGAACATATGCTTAGAACTACTCAGTGAATGAAATTGAAAAAATTATTTTTCACTCCACAAATTGCCACACCTTAATGCTACAGGTACAACAAACATACCACGAACAACTTTTGAAATGTAACATCTTGGTTTGTTCTATCTACTCCCCAATAGGGGCACCTCTGGAGAGATTGCTCTAACAACTTCCAGAAGTATATGAATTTCCTCGGGGCGCACAGAACCATGCCAATGAGCTGCGCAGTAAAAAAAGACATAATTCGCTGAAAGAGCAAACAACACAGAATCGAAGAGGAAAACACAGCCAAGGCCACCTATAGAAAAGTTGCCAGGGTAGTGGTCACGGAAATTGTGGCTCGAATTCCATCAATACTGTACATAGAAAATGAAAAATCAACTAAATTAATTATCCGCATATACTATGTGCACAGATATGAACCACATGCTCATGAAGAACGGAATGCAAGAAATGTGGTTTCAAGAGAACCTGCCTTATGATGAAATCCTCCAGTGTGAGGCCATCCACCAAAAGTTTCGGCCACAAGCAAGACCACAATACGAGAACCTCTGTTTCTCACCCACGAAGAAAGGCAAAATGCACACACGCATATAAACACACAAACCAAAACCAACATACAAATGGCACCTAGAAAACCACATGGCGAGCATGCGGAGGGCGCGGCTGTGAGGCTTATAAAGGTGAAGCATTCGCCTCGACAGAAAAATGCCTACCAGCTATGTCACCCAAGTAGCTCCTTATCCTCCTGAAAGATGGAGCATCTGCATGTTTACCACTCAGGAAGCATAACCTCAAGGTATATGCTGCCAAAAGACACCCTTTTCGAAAATATTCAAAAAGGGGCAGATCCAACCGTCCATCCCTGCACACCAACCACCATGACCAAAATTAGAACGAGAATACATATATGTACACAAATCCTAAAGCGACTTAGAGATTGCAGTTGCTAATGTTCAACAAATGTTAAAAAAGACCTAACTTTAAATCTAGCAAAACACCCAATTTGACCTAATCAACCATAGTATAACAAACCAATTGTGACCTACCGTATTGGCGGAAGTACCACTGCTGCTACAAGGGCTTGAGATAAATTGACTGAAAGTTCAAGGAGTTATCTTTAAATATAGCTCAATTCAAGAGAATTTAAACAAGAATACGAATAACACAGGTGATCAAATTCGGAAGCCAGATAAATGTCTTCAAGAAAGTGTGTGCAATGGCTGAAGTGACAAAAAAAATATCAAAAAGACCGTATTTCTATTGCGTAATGTGAGACCCTCCGATCTCACCTATCCATAGAAAATGGAATGGATAATCATATCAATATTTAATTATTCTTCAGCTGTTACCAAATGGATGACGGCACAACAAATCAATGTCAAACGAAAGAACCAATTTGCTCCGAATGCGGGAAATTTGACAATGATAAAGAGAAAAAATATCTTGATTGCAGAGGGACATAGAACTATGGCAACAGCGTGCCCTAAACGCAAGGAAGTTACTAAAAAAAGTAAAAGAAGAAAAGGACCGATAAGAAAAGAAGAGATAATACCAACTACGCTGCAGTGGCGAAAGCCAATGTCAACGAAATGAGGAAAAAAATACGCATATAATACTGTCCAATGGTGCACCAATGGATGTACTGACGTGTATCCTATAGAACACGTCACGAACATCGGCAAACCGGGAACTTTCATAGCAACGTTAAATTGCCTGATAGAGAACAATGGTATGAATATTTTGTTCCCAGAGTACCTTCCATCCTCGGAAATTCTTAACCAAAGTATGACTAAATCCTGGACCAGAATGTTCTAGAAGGATCAGCAACTAAAATCACTGTAATTACAGAAGAAGACGCATGCACCAACTCAACGGACGAAAAGACAAACCAGGAAATATAAAATATGGAAAATACCAACGCAAGAATTGAAGCAGCCGAACTAAGCCTCAAAATATATAACAACGAAGTCTTTCCCTTACCTAGAAGGAAGAAATGAACTGACATCTTAGAAACACGAAAAAAAGGAAGTGCAAATGTGCCTTCAAGGGAAAGACTAGCTGTGAAACGAACGTCCAATCGAGAATATATTTCTATAGGATAAAATCAGAATATATCCTGAAGATTGCTTAACCCTCAACCATCGCATGTTCACCGCCAGACAAAAAACCACCTGAACTAACCCCCAGTGAACAATGGGGAACGAAAGGAGTGGGAAACTCAAAATTCTGAAAATGACACAGATGAATGGATGGAAAAACATCCTTCCTATGCACCCTATATAGGAAAATCGACCCAAACATCATACTGATATCATGTCATGGATTAAACTAAGAGAGAATAGCGGGGAAAATCTTCAATTATACACTTGTGAACGCTAATCAAACACGTGAAGCGTTGGGCAAGGCTACCATAGCGATCAGAAAGTGCATCTATATCAAAGAAATCAGAAACTTAGATGAAGCCTATAAATCCTGGACCAGAATGTTCTAGAAGGATCAGCAACTAAAATCACTGTAATTACAGAAGAAGACGCATGCACCAACTCAACGGACGAAAAGACAAACCAGGAAATATAAAATATGGAAAATACCAACGCAAGAATTGAAGCAGCCGAACTAAGCCTCAAAATATATAACAACGAAGTCTTTCCCTTACCTAGAAGGAAGAAATGAACTGACATCCTAGAAACACGAAAAAAAGGAAGTGCAAATGTGCCTTCAAGGGAAAGACTAGCTGTGAAACGAACGTCCAATCGAGAATATATTTCTATAGGATAAAATCAGAATATATCCTGAAGATTGCTTAACCCTCAACCATCGCATGTTCACCGCCAGACAAAAAACCACCTGAACTAACCCCCAGTGAACAATGGGGAACGAAAGGAGTGGGAAACTCAAAATTCTGAAAATGACACAGATGAATGGATGGAAAAACATCCTTCCTATGCACCCTATATAGGAAAATCGACCCAAACATCATGCTGATATCATGTCATGGATTAAACTAAGAGAGAATAGCGGGGAAAATCTTCAATTATACACTTGTGAACGCTAATCAAACACGTGAAGCGTTGGGCAAGGCTACCATAGCGATCAGAAAGTGCATCTATATCAAAGAAATCAGAAACTTAGATGAAGCCTATTTGGCCGTTAGAATTTAAATAGATTATCTCCGTAAAAATAGCAACAGGCTATCAATCGTCAAGACGAAAGATCATGCATGAGAAACCTGAATGCAAGTAGTAGAGCAAATGGTTACCAAAATAGTAATCAAAGTGGAGAAAACGTCGAAATGTTGATCTAAAAGAAAATATTAAAAGAAATGGGTCCAGATTTTCCTACATACATCACTATCAATTATTCACATAACCAAGCTTCTTATTAAGCAGACATTACATCCAAATACACCTCCATCAACATTGCATGTAGTGAGGATGTGCGAACACTATTATAAATCAATCATAACTCGATACAAGCACCGGGACCTGAAAATACGAGCTAAATAGAGCGAATTAGAATGAATACAAAGAGGATTTTAGAAGCTGCAGCTGAATAATCTTAAAGAAGTTAACCTGTAAAAAATAGATAAAGAAATTAAACGTATGAAATCAGCACTCATTGAGAGGAAACTATAGCAAGAACGAGACATTAAACACTACTAAATCTTTGATGAACAGACAAGATGAGGAAGAAAATAAACAACTAACCAGTGTCTATGACCAAATTACGATCCTGTGACCAACTAAAGATCGACAAACGGTGTTAAGAAGTAAATAAAAAATGAGGCATCTCATAGAAAAACAAAAATAAAACATATGGGATAGCCTAATCAAAAAAGATTCACGAAGAAAATGCCCCAAAAGTAAAGTAAAGGATTATCAGTAGAATAAAAGAAGATACTCCAAGTATCAAAATATCGCTACAAAATGAACAAGGAGGAAAAGAGAAAACAGACCATTCGAACAAAAATTCCGACGCCGATAGAAGTCTGTGTTCTCAATAACAACAGAAGAAAATGAGGATTTTAATCAAGAAATAGAAGAAATGTTTCAGGCAACAACCATGGAAAAAAATCTCCTCCTGGCGCTATCCGTCGAACAACAAAGGGAAGAGAATCTGAGAACAGGAGCCACAATGCCCATCGAAGAAATAAAAGCACTATACATTCATACCAATACAAAGCGCCTGGTTCCTCATGAATTACTAGATTCACAGTAAGCAAGGTATCGGACAACATCATTGAATCAATGAAGAACGTATTCAATGCCTGCCTGAACACCAGATACCTCCTAGATGACTTCAAACTAGATAAAGTGATGTTCATTTCAAATTCATGAGAACAAACGGATTTCCTCTCCAGCCACAGACCTAAATCTCTTCTGAATTTCATTGAAAAAGTCTTCGAGCAAATCCAAACGAAAACTCTCTCTACAACGAATACCAGTTTGGATTTTGTAAAGGAAGAGACACCACAATGGCATTTGTCATTATCACAGAAAAGATCGATTTGATCTTAAGAGATGTATACAAAAACATGACAAAGTTCGGGGTAAGAGTTATTCCATACAAAATCTTGAACCTGTAGATGAATAATAATCTGAAGAGAATTATCTGATACTATCTGACCGATATAAGAGCATACGTGCTAGTTAATGATTATAAAAGCTCCTTGATCGAATTAGAAGTTATACTCCCACATCGGAGGCTGCCTGAGCACCACGCTGTATGAGATCTATAGAGCGAACCTGTAAACACCTGGAATGCCTGAATGTCTCAATATCCAGTTCACTGAAGACATCATTCAACTAGTCTTCACCCAGAATAGGAATGAGGGAGTTGGGGTACGGACAACAATAATAGACATTAAAAATATCAACTAATTCGAGAGGAACTTGATAAAAAAAATAATAGAGAAATATTCATTTCACACGTCCCTACTGGCGCATGTTCCAGTTGCGTTGAACATTTGCTCAAACCAATCGACGACGCTTCTGTGGGTTTTACATGGCTTCAGGCCTTGTGTATGAAGTTTACTACGGACTTTTATGATGTAAGCATTAACTTAGCCACTCTATGCCTCTTTATGTTGGAGCTGAACTTGTATTTTCTTACGATCCTGAAGGCTCAGGAGATTCAGAGTCTGTTATCGCGTTGCGTACTGAACCTTGATTTCCCAGAACGAGGTGGCTCTTGGATATTCCCACTTTCTTGGATTCTGTTTAACACTTCTGCAACACACGAATGTAATCTCCTTAATCTCCAACAGATTTGTCGACAGCTGAGCTCCTTCTCATACATCATTCGTATCAGACTTTTTCTCTCCCTGCTATAGTTACGCAAATTTGCCAGTATCATACCATTGTCAGATCCTGCTTACATGGAATATCATATTAATTAACCAATATAATGTGTTATATGAATACATTTTGACTGTAAAATACCACAAACTGATAAGAGGATTTGATACATTTCGAAAGCATTGCCTGTTTAGATATTTCCAAAATGTTATAAGGATTCTTGCCCTTTTAATTTGCTTTCTAAATGTAATGGACAGATACATTCAAAACTACACTGACATATTCATAGTCATACCCATTTAATAAGACAAATTCCAAGTCTCTTAAAATCTTTGGCTACTACTGTATAGTGGCTTCGATTCATCGATACAACAGAGTATATCAATTTATAAAATTCCCCCTTGAGGAAAAAGTGCGATACGAGGATGCGCTTCCTTGATTTCGGACTTCATACGAACAACAAAGTACCGGGGAGGTTGAAAGTCCGTTTGCTAAACTTCTTGAAGACCTCTAAAATGATCTTCATCCCAAAGTAGGGCAAACTGCCAAACCAAATAATAAGCTCCAGGACAATCTCGTTACTCTAAACTATCTGGAAGGTTTTCGAGAAAATATTTAACGCCATTGCGATCTCTTACCTTACACCACACTCTCTCCTCAACGAAAAGTACCACGGGTTCAATCTAAAATGGGCACTGAAACAGCGATTGCCCTCATGTATGAATGAGTGGCCACCATAATTGCATCAGCAACATGGTAGCAGTCTGCTATGGCGCGAACAAACCCTTCTACAAAGTTTGCATCGACGGGTTTCGAAAAAAAATGTCAAGGCTGAAACTATCGCAAAACTGGAGAAGAATCTCTGCAGCTACCTCACAAACACTCGAATGCTGATCCCCATCTATGAATACTTATGGAAGCTGTTTGACTTGGTGTTAAGTGTAGCGCATGGGATTAGGGGGGCTGCCTAAATCCCACACTATTTAAGATAGTCACAAGGGACATTCCAAAACCACACTCACCATTGTTACTAGCCCCACCCGATCTGAGAAAATTATATCTAGGGTGACGTTAGCTGAAGATTAGAAGATTTCCATACACAAAAAGCGCTGGAAAGTCCAAACTAACCAAAACAATTCAATTCTGTCTCAGTTTAAAGCCAGTGTATTGAATCACTCAGCATCGGAAACATTCTATTTCACTAGGTTCCATATGCCAGCCTTCTCGCCTTCAGGGTTGCCAAGTTTGGTATGAAAAAAACACGTCACGGCGAGAAAGAGATTGGCGATCACCGAATTGAACAAACTGAACAGATTTAGAGTGCTCAATGAAGCAAACAAAAGAAAACTTTACCTCGGTCATGTAGGGTTAAAGTTACTATACCCGTATATGTCGCTCAGCGCGGCCTCAAGAATCAGAAACTAACAGCTCCAGAGAGTGCAGAATATGGCCCTCCGATCCATTAGGAACCGTAACCGGCTAGAGTTTTGGACCACGAAAGAACTACTCGAACTCACAGGCATTGAGCCTGTGAACACTACTTTGGGCAAAAGTAGCAAAGAGATATCGGAAAAATGAGACAATAGCAAATGAACTGCTAGAAAAATTAGGTATAAATCAAAAACTAACCATCGGCTAGAACTCCACCAAAGATACCGCAATTCTCCTAGTTGGCATAAAGATAGATCCAGTACGACTGTTCAAACCAGAATGAGCCCGCATATAGAGGACAAAGACTAGTGTGCAAACCACAACACACAATAAAATTACACACAATATGCACTATTGATTTTTTTTAATAGATAAATACATGCAGAATCACCACATTAAACCTTAATACCAAGACGCTCGACTAACATCAACGCTTAAGTGGCTCACTCACTGGAAAAACTTTCCCTTCCATCTATTTCTACTTGTATCTTTTACTTCTCTTCTTTCTTGTCACTCTTACCACTAGTAAGTCAAAAGCTAGCCATAAGTACTCGATATTTCATCCCTTTCCCTCACAAACAAACAATATCCTTTCCCAGAATAAGTTTGAGACTAAATATCATAACACTTTAGCTCATTCGGAATAAGATTGGGAAATAACATACAAATTTTTGTAGGGATTCTTAAATTATTAAACCCGAACGACGTGAAATTTAAATACAACGAATGATGACAATTTGTGTTACTTTCAAAGTTTCATAAAGTACAAATATTTCAATCGCTACATTTAATTAAGTGTAAAGTAAAGTGAAATCAAGTGTAGTGAAATAAAATATATTATTAGGTGTAATTAAGTGTACTGAAAACTAAGCGTAATTAACTCAGATATTAAACGTTCAGTGAATAAATCCACATCGGTTGTATTTTGTTTACAATTTAAATTGCAAAAAGCATTTTATGAACGAAAATGCTACAGGAGTCCAGAAACTAAAGCATTGTTGCTTTAAATTCGAAAAACACAAGATGGATAACAGACTTCCAAGAGCAATGTTTCGAGAATATTACGTTGAAGAGTGCTTTTGAATTTCAAAAAATTAAAGAAAAACCTGTTATAGTAAGCAAAGTGTATGTCGGTTATAAAATGTATGTATAAATATGTATCAAACACTAAGTGGGTGAATATCTAACGCACATCTTTAATTTATTGTTAGAAAGAGGAACTTTCCTCAAGATTGGGAGATAGCAAATGAGACGCCAAATTTCAAAAGGGGATATAAAGAACTGGCAATGTATTAATTATAATCGCCCAATAAGTTTAACTTCAGTAGTTGTAAAATTGCAAAATTGCTCGAAATCTCTATGATTCTCACTATGGTTTTAGGTTAATTAACATAAGTGTTGAAAATCTTGAAAGGAATAGATAATATTCCTTTAAAATTATCAGAAATTAGACACGAAAAAACGACATAAAAATTGCGCTCCAAAACAGTTTAGGATATAAATGTTTTGTACTTAAAAGTAGTTTGAATAAATATACTTAGTCATCATTTGATTCATTCATTTAATTTTTCGCTTTGTGCTTTTGAACATTACGATGATTCTGGAAACCAGTAGCTCCAATGAAACCAGAACCAATGCTTAAAAGTAACTAAAATTGCCAACCTTTCCCATATAATTGTTAATATCTGAAAACGGTTACGTGAAGTGGTGTCCAGTAGTTCAGTTGAGACTTTTAAAACTAGAATTCACCAAGTAATTTCAAACATAAGATATTAAGTGACAAAACATTATATATTACTAAGAAATGAAAAGAAAAAAGAACATGTTCTAAGTTTAGATTATTAAGATATGTTAATGTTTTTCTAATATATTATCAATTTATTGTATATGCTATTAATGTTCCTGCTTGCCTATTGAAATTTCTTGGTCGTGTATATTTCTTAAAATTACTACGTATATATTTTTCGCTTTTCCAAGCTCGGAGACAGGTAGCTAAGTGGGCGGGGAGTGGCTTCATTTTACTATCCTTTCGTTACCTTTGAAAATTTTCCTATATTGTATATAGATAGAAACCAAACATAAGTACCTCCGTTTTAATGGAGCAAATGTTTTCTTGAAGTCCTTAGTTTCCTTGTAACTCCTTGTAACACACACTCTCTTCCCCTCTCTCTTTCTCTTTAACTTTAATTGTGTACAAAATTCTTGAAACATTCATAAGGAACAGAAGAACTATTTGAGAGCAAAGAGCATGGCATCCGGCCTAAACGCTATTGCCTCGCAAAGCTTTTAGACTTCTTCCACAATATTCTTAATCTAGACAATGAGAGTAAAGCTGTCGATATCATATACCTTGACTGCAAGAAGGCCTTCGAAAAGGTTCCTCAGAAATGCCTAATTATGATCGCTTGGAATACAGGGCGACATTTCAAGATGAATTGAGAATTGGTTCAGCAAAGAAAGGCAGCGAATAGTCATAAATGGCAAGGCGTCTTAATGGCACATTAAGTATGCACAATCTCAAAGTATGCGGATGATACAAAAATCGGCAATGATGTAAAATCACATAAGAATGTAGAAGATATGCAATATCATTGAGACAAGTTATTACGTTGGGCCCAAACGTGCTTTAACGAGGATAAATTCGCAGTGCTCCATCTAGGAAATCAAAATAATAAAAGCATCTTATTCAAAATGAGACACGATTGAAAAGGGTAAACAAGGAAACAGATTTAAGAGAAACAATATAGAGTAACCTAAAACCCAGTCAACAATATACAGAAGTTACCAAGGCGAACAAAATAATCAGCTTCATTATAAGGTTATTTGAATATAAATCGTAAAAGATGATACTCACTCTCTATAAATATTTATTCCAGCCTCTTCTGAATCGCATCTTTCAATCTTGGTGTCCCTACTACCAAAAATATATAAACAAGCTAGAAGGGATTCAACGTAAAGTTACCAAAATGATTACCTAGTCTAAAAACAAGCCATACGAGGACCGTCTTAAGGAATTAAATCTCTTTCCCTTAACTCACGGTAGACTGAGAGATGAACTGATTCAAATATATAAAATCGTCAAAGGCATAGTTAATATGAACTGTCACAAGTATTTTATAATCGACTGATCTAATTACAAAAGGGGAAACGGTTTCAAAACTTTAAGTAAACCATTAACACGCACGTGTCTAAAAAAGTTCTTCAACCCTATAGGAAATTGATGGAATAGTCTCCTCCGTAACGTCATTGACTGAGCTACAGTTGATTCATTTAAACACAATCCAGACCAAACACTGCCTCAAACCCAAGACTAACGACGTTGACAAGGGAGTAAGATTTTCCTTTTTTTTGCCCCCGATCAGATAAGTGAACATCAAAAGCATTCAAATTCGTAATGATCGAATGGTCTGTTGTTGCATGTTATTTTTTACTTTCTATTCCTTTGTATATTCTCTCTCTCTCTCTCTCTCTCCCTCTATTCCTTCTTTCTTGGCTGACTCCATGGAGAAGATGATGTATTTTATATGAGAGTATAGGAGGCAGGAAATTAATTATCAGTGATGATTTATGTGTATGAAGCTGCCGAGTATCGAACCCGCTACTTAGGGGTTGAAATCCAATGCAAAATTGTGGTGATTACCTTCAAAGACGTAATTTTATGGGGGGGAAGGTTCATTGGGTTATGCCATTTTACAAAATTCATCTTTATTCTTCATACATAAAAGAAAAGCATGAAATTTCGTTTCACTCGTCTCCAAAGTACTATATATTAATTTGTTATTGTTATATTAATTTGTTCTCCTATTTAAAATTACAGTGTAGCAGTTATTAGTATAGTTAGATTAACTATCGATTAAAGGATATAAATATTTTGTACTTAAAAGTAGTTTGAATAAATATACTTAGTTATTATTTTATTCATTAATTTAATTTTTCGCTTTGTGCTCTTGAACATTACGATGATTTAGGAAACCAGTAGCTCCAATGAAACCAGAACCAATGCTTAAAAGTAACTAAAATCGCCAACCTTTCACATGGTTCTTATTTGTGATGTAAATCTGTCTTATCACATTTTTAAAATGTCCTCATTCTCAAATTGCAAGGCAACTTTTACATACAAGCAAGGAAATCTTTGCCTCCTTTACTAACCTTATCAACCTTTGCCTCTTTGATTCTAGATTTTACTATTCCATTCACTTGTAAACTCTATGAAAAGAACTATTAACTACACTTTTTGGTTTTTCCCCTGAGGAAATGGAGGTTAAAATCAACAATGGTAAATACAAAATAATCATAAGCGAAAAAAAAACCCTTGTATTGTATTACCTAAATTTTCATTTTTATTATCACTTGATGGCCACTACCGCACGTAGTGTATGTGGGCAAGAATAAGAAGGTTGGGGTGTCGGCAAAGAAGTCGTTTATATAATAAATTGTACTTTATTAATAATGTTGGGATAGAAAAACAATTCCTTGATATCTTGAATTACCTCGCTAAAGCCGGAGATTTACATTATTATTTATCTATTTGTTATTAGTTGAAGGTATTGTATATTAAAATGCTTTGGTTGATTAAGTATATGCCATTTTGTGAAGTGAAAACCTGCGTTCTTAAGTAAACAAAATACATCAGAAGCAGGCAAACAACTTTAATCATTTAACTGGTTTGCTTATCTCCCATTTAGAAGCAACCATTCATTAAAAAGTATAGTGTATAGTATTGTGGAAGTTATACATCATTAATACTATATTTTACGGTCAATTGCACGACAAAAATGAAAACTGCTTAATACAAAACTTATTTTTTCACCCAGGATGAAAATACATCACCCTCTCCTATCTTAAATTGGAAAATCGTTTGTAAAAAAATATCAAAGATCAGCTTTATATTGAAAAAACTGAAACCTAACTAATAGATTTAGATGAGTCTGAAAACATCTGCAAAATATATCATCTAAAAACGGAATATTAGCCTTCTTTTATTTATGCCTACTATTTTAAGAAACGGTAAAATTACGACGCTTGTGAGCTTAATAAATGACATTCATTTCCATTTCAAATGGCGCTCGTAAAATTTACTCCAGTGGATATCTTCGAAACGTTCTATCATCTAATATAGTCTTCTCATTACGAAAAATGCGTTATGGAAGAAGGAGTTAAGATGAAGTGTCTGAAAAATAAGAAATAGACCCTATAAGACGTTAAAAGCTCAGTAAACATTGAAATTATTGGTTTATTTATAAAAGCCATTGAATAGGCAATACTGAAAGAACAAATCCCACTTTCATAACCATTCAGGCAATTTATGTGGCAACAAGAGTTAGAACTTCCTTTTTTTCTGAATTTAGACCATATGAGGAGTGAATAAAATCTATATGATTCCATTTTAGTAGTAATAACCATCGAGAATCCTACCAAGGGAAGTTTTATTTAATTAAATTTCGTAAAGAAATTGTTGGAGTTATGGCCATTGGAAATATGTTAATAATACTCATTCATAATAAGCATAGAAGAAGACAACTCTCCATTATGGAAACCGTGAAGGTGTACAATCGTTTGACGATCAATATGTTCAAATAGACATGTGTTTCTTAACGTGTGGCTAAATACCATGGTCTACTTCACTTTATAACTAAGAAGCGAAAAATATTAATGTTTCAACTGTAAATCATCTAATCTTCCACACATTAAAGAGCACAAATAATTCGATGAAGAGGATATCCAGTTTTGAATATCCTCCTTTGCGGAATTAAAATATCATTATATATCCAATGAAAATATAATTTTTTAAAGCAGTGATCGATTATTCACAGGAATAATTAAATTTTAATGTAATTTTCCTCTTTATTCCAGATATTGGATATACAAGTAAACTTAATGAAATATCGAAATGACTAAGGAGACCTATTTATTCTGAAATCTGTTGCTAACTAAAGCCAGATTGGTTTTATATTTCAGAAACACTCTGCGGACGTCGAAAACACTTTTTGGAAATCATTTCCTGAAAGCATTTCTTCGAAAAATCTAACCTAAAAGATTAATTATGTCCATAATGGACTGGATATTGAATACGATGATTTAATGCAGACAAATTATATTAGTAATGACGGTTAGTGACTACAAATATTTTTAGTTGAAATTTATCGTAAACATTTTAACATATTTGGGGGCACTTTGCCTTTTACAATAACAATTAACTTAAAATTCCTTTTTTCTAAGAAACAAAATTCGAAATTTGCACTTAGAGTGTCAAATATAGAATAAAGAATTAATTTTAAAAATAAAAAACAATAATAAATTAGGAAACGGAATAGAAATTCAATGAACGATGAAATATGAAATGATCTGTGTGGTTGAGAAGATATGGTAGTATTACCAACGAAGACATCCCAACTTGGAAGAGAATAGAACGAGTGATAAACGTAGGAAAGATTAAGTAGAAAAAATATTTTTGAAAATATGATAAAGGTGAAGAAAGAGCAGCAACCATGATTCTGTCTTAAATTCATGGAAATGATTCTAAATCTGTCTAAACATGTTTACAGGAAGAGACGAGAACTCCGAATTATAAACATAACTCCCTTTAAAAAAGAGAAAAGCAAACGAAAAGTAATTAAACTAAAGAAAACAAGAAAGGCAAAAATGAGTCGATGAAATATTTAACGGCGAGAAAATAAAAGAAAACACTGAAAATAACGGGTAAGGCAACAGACTCAAAACAAACAATAAAAAGTCCATAAATATACGAATTATAGGGTGATTTTCCAATAAACAACTAATATATAGGGTCTTCTGACTCGTGTATAAATACATTTAGTAGATGATTCCCTCCATATTCTCCATAACCACCGATGATTATTACAGTGGTAGATTGTTCCAGCCAGGATTTGTAGAGACTGTACATATTAGCGTTGGTTATTCTCCTGAATCTGCCCTTTTCCTAAAAAAACAATGAGATTGTTCCAAGCTAAAACCTATCTCATGTGGTCCATCAGAGGGATGTTTACAAACAAGCCAGCAAAGAAGACAGCGCGAATCACAACAAAATCCATCTGGCAGAGGGTGAAGGATTATGAAGTAGAGACTGACACGACAAATGTTTACTCTTGTTGAAATGTGTATATGTGCCAGTGAAAGAGAGAAAGTAAAGTAGAAATGTGAGAATAAAAATGGAAAGTTAAAGGCATATTTCAAGGGGTAAATTTTTCCCCTCTACAAAAGAAAATAGGATACAGGGCGTTGTCCTCTTGTATTAAAAAGATTTCATTCGGGGGATGAGGAATAGATGGGAAAATGCATCTTATATAGTAGATAAAAAAGGGGTGAGGCCGAATCCATTCCTAAAAGATTATTAATTCAAGAGGATTTTGCCATTATAATAAGATATTAATAAATATCAACGCCAAACAAATTTAGATTTATGTTGAAATTCGAAAGAGATGCTACACAGATACATTAAATAAAAATTATTTAGAAAATCCAATGTAGAAATTGACCTGAGAGTTACTATGGGCAGATAGACAAGGAACTGAATCTAGAAATAAAATAGGATTAATCGAATATTTGTCGTTGCAATTAAAATAAAAAAACATTGGTTGGAGTTTTACGATCGATCTGTATTCATTTAAAAAAAAATTCACTGGGGACCTACTGATGAACATGATAATCCGAACCAAGAGCATCTATATCGTATAGAAGCCCCCATGAAAGCGACCAGAAACCTGATACCATCCTACCCCTTGCCACCCACGATGTGGTTTAACTTCAGTATACCACTATTTAAGATATAACATTCTATTAGCTTTTCAGTGGATGAATGAGGCCATTTAAACAGAGGCGACAGCACTTTACCTTTATAGACCCATGCGATTAATGAGAGCAACCTAATGTTCTTATGGTATATTATTTTCTAATTTCTCTTATCGCACGGAATGCTCTCGCCTACATTATTATTTTATCGTTATCCAAGTAACAGGATGATCCTAAATGGGCTGATCTTCATTAGTGCCGAGCTGCTGATCAATCTCTTAAGAATCAGTAACTGTGACGTCGCTTCCAAAACTTTAACGTCGACACTCTATTGTCGGAGGATTCAGAGTTATCTGTCCTCTTCCATGGATAAACACTCTTTTCTCTATCTAGGTGTTTACAAGAGCATCGGAGACGTGTTCACTTTAGTGTATGTAGGAACTTGTATGCCCACTTAATTCGTTACAATTTCTAACTTAATACATTTAATAAGCGACTCGTAATACTTTAAGAGGTAAATAGAATAAAAAACACTAATCTCATTGGAAACAGTTTAATAAGAGACTAGTTTCGATGTACTTCAGAAACTATGATAGTCTCCCATGTAAGATTGTTTCGAAGGATATGACCTTCTATTATTCTCTGCATACTGCAGTGTAGCGAGTGAAAAACGAGTAGTTTATAAACATAGTGTGAACCGAGTCATATTTTTATAAATCGCAAGGATAGCTGAGTGTATTAAGCCTCTCGTACACCGATCTCATCGAGTAGTTATCAAGAGTTCTCAATTCTTCCCCGTTCAGAATCTTTTTTTCTTTATGAGTGGTCCTTTCTACGATACCTTTGTGCTTATTGCCTTTACTCACCATCCTCACATAATCCGTTCGGACAGATTACGAATAGCTATTAAAAAATTAAAAAAGACTTAATACAAAACTAAGGGTGAGATTTTCTAGGGAATGAGATTTACTATGGATGGAAATTTACTAGGTAATGATTTTCCTCTGACAGCCTAGAAGCAAACGCCCTCGAGTTGGATAGAAGAAGAAATAGCGCGAAGTAATAGGTTTACTCATACTCCAGTTACGTCCCATTAGTTCATGGCGAAGCAAAAAAGGCCAGTCAAGTCCAACCCTTTCTCTAGCTCTTCCTGCCAAGCTCTGTTTGACTTTATTTTGGCCAAAATACAACAGCCACAGGTGTAATGCTAGAGATTGGTAAGAGAGGAGTGTAAACAACTAAAATATGAAATAGGTTATAATTAAATAGGGTAGAAGATTCCAATATGCACCAAGTTGTTCTGACCATACGTCGGGTAGGATAGGGTTCTAGATCATGAGCTCAGTTGAGGCTGTGTTCTTGAATTCTACCTTACTGCTTTTATGTTTGTCTCTCTTGTTTTTTTTTGTCCTTGATTTGAAGCGAACTTTGTGTAATTACCTGCAGTGGATTCCTAACACCTTAGTTGTTCAAAGAAGATAGGTAGACACTATTTTTCTGTAGGCTATGTATTTTCTCTTATTTTGTTCGGATCCCTTATTCCCAGAATATAACTCATCTCGGTCGAAGATTTTCTTTGGCTGAGCTCTCATGCCTTTAATTACTTATTTCTCATAACTTTTCCCTTGTCCCCATTCATGTATATATTGACATAACTTCAGCTTGTAGTATTTTCGATCATCTCATCATCATTTTCACTCTTCGAAGGATATTGAATTCCCTCCCTCACGCGTGTAGTTAAAATTGGTATAGGCGGAAAAGGAAATGGAAACTTTTTCACCAAACGTTAACATTTTTATTTAAATCTTTGCAAGTTATTAATCTAATCGGTGAAGAAGTGCAAGCGTGCAAATTAGTCAGAAGTGAAGTTAAAAAATATAATGATACCTCAACATTGTAGTTCTGTCTAAGAAATGAATAAAGTAAAGTGCCATTAAACATCAGCATACACAGGAAGGACAAAAAAAAAGTAGAGTGGATGTTATGACTACTCTTATTTCTATTACACTCGCACACTCTAAACATGGACAAGTGAGGTGGGCAGGATGGATAGGGAGAGATACAAGTGGCTGCCATTATGGGTAGTCAGGGGGTGGGAAGAAACCTATAAAAGAAACGGTGACCGAAGTACTGAACAGTAAATTGAATGTTGCCCTGATTAGACTTATTGACTTCTACCTTGAGTATGTGTCACTGTGTAAGCAGGATGAGGTTAGGGACAAGTTATTGAAAAGTAAATCGAGGAAAGGGCTGAGAGAGATCGACATTGAGCCAGTGATCCCACCTGAGATCACGGCATATATGGCGATCATATGTAGGCAGATAGAGCAGCAGATAGTGAAACACTCAACAGAAGATATAAAAAGAGAATTGGACGCGAAGCAACATGGGCAAAGATTACGGAAGGGATTAAACTAGGTAGATATAACAATCTGCTCAAGAGCACATTTAAGCATGTTGAAACTGCTCGGAAGGTTAAACAAAAAGACCTGGCATTCAATCTAAGAATTACTCCCTCAAAGGTTGACGCAAACCTGTACCAACTGCCTCGAAATTAAGCATCATAGCACTAGAGACTGTAGGAAGAAGAAAAAGAATTGTTCTGCGTGCAACGAGGTAAGCCATGGGTATAGGGAGTCTAGAAGTGAGGTAAAAAAGTGCCTGAACTGCCAAAACCCACATGGGGCTCTGACTATAAGTTGCCTTGCTAAAAATCAACTCAAATAATAAGAAAAAAATGGCAATTTCAGAGGAATTGCCCATATGAAAAATATTGCAAACCCGAGCTCCTTCTCAAATGAACCTAACACCATACTGGAGAGGAACGGTATGGAGGACATTGTGGTTCCCGGACAAGTCCCCTTCAGGAAAAATTCTTAAAATTAAACTAATCGAGGAGGAAAAAGTATAGTGGTTGTGGCTGAAAAGGAGGAGGAAAGAACAGCTGTAGAAGTTCCTAAAAAACATGGCTGAATACAAAGAGCAGGAAGAAGAAGAAAAGGCAGCTATGAGGAAAGATCAACTCAGAGGACTTCAATGCGGAATCTGAGAGTAAGAAATATTTAGATAAAAAAGGCACATAGGAAGTTAATAAGTTTACAGGCAGTGACATAAGAGAAATAAATAAAGTGGTTGCAGCAAGGTAAAAGTATATCGAAAAGAAGAAGATGAATAAAGCATTTTCAACTTGTGAGGGGGTAAACCTACACCTCTGCACCGCTCTTAGGAACGAGTTTCCGACGGACATGGAAATACTGTGTATAAAAGATCGCATAGTCGATGGGAAGTTCTAGTGGTCACACCCATCTGAATATCCGTTGGATGTAGTCCGACGACCAATACTGCTTGGAAATTTACACGTTGGAGCAGATAGATGCAACGTAAGGGGCGTGGAGTTCAAATAATTAAAGAAGAATGTGTATACAATTAATAAACAGAAAATAGTTGGGGGTGAACAAAAATGGACTGAATGAGAAGATAAACCATTTCTTGATGTGCGCTTTTCCTCACATTTTTACTTCCCCTTCACCTCTTTCTTTCATATCTCTCCTTACAATCTTTTAAGCGGAGATATTCTGGCTGGTTTTCAAGTTTTAGATTTTAATTTACAAGGAAACGGATGGTATTTAGTATTTAAACTGTAAGTGTCTCCTGAAAATTAACAAGCCTCAAATCGAGTGCAGATTGTCTGTCAAATAATAATTCGCTCCTTTCTAAAGTTTTTGATTTGACAAAATTTGCCAACAAATCTGAGTGGAAGCTATTTGATGCCTCGTGTTCATTTGTTAAGCTGATTTTGTACAAGATATCACAAAATAATCTTAAAGAGTTTCGAAGAAATTTGTGGGATGGTTAGTTTTGTTCCAAGGAAAGAAAAATGTATAGATTTTGGGCCGGATCCAGATAAGGATGAGGATTCCGAATCACTTCATCCCTTTCTTTATAATTACGATATAGGGTTTGTTCTTTCACTATTGCCAATATTATAAATATAATGGTCTAATAAAGTTAAAAATACCAACGGATAGAAAAGATACGGCGTTGTAAAAACCTACACAATTTCATCCGAATCCGGATCCGTATTCGATGTGTAAAACCAAAATATATGTTCAGAGAGGCTCTCATTACCGATTGACGCTGAGTGGTGAAACAGAATTGTTAATCGTCGTGTGTAGCTGAGATAATGTAAATTTAGGAAGCTTTTAAGTGATTTTTTCTATATATTATATCTGGACGAATAATTCCAGATCTGCCATTATAGAAAATCAGATTTTATTGATAATTCAAAATTACTGAAAATCTACAGAGTATTCTTAATACGAGGATCCGAAAGTAAAAAAATATATAGTGTTATTAAAGTTCGCGAATGGACGATCCGGAGTTGAACACCAGATCAATGCTGCCTTTCAGGAAAATCATAATTTTGTTAATAAATTGCTAATGATAAACAAATGAATCCATAAGATAGGGATATGTTTCCAGGGAAGAGAGGTTATATGACATGAGCGAATTTCTGTCTAAGTTAATTCTAATGACAATGGCTTTGGTAAAGGTATGCGCTTTCTGTTGTGAATATGTGTTGAAGTGCATCTGGTTCTTGTTAGATGCACGAGCAAATTTCTGCATCGGTCAGGTCAGTGCGGTATTTGTGTACCTCAACATTTGGATGGTAACCTTACCGGAATTTTGTGATAGTGCACTTTCATTTGAGCCGAATTCCGGTAGAATACCAATGAAAAGGGATCCGGGCAATAAGAAGGATTGTTTACTCACATAACGTAGCTACATGACCAATATATTTTCAAACAATTTTGTTAAAAAGGTGAGGTAAGGAATCGGAAAATATGTGGAAATTATTTAGCTCTTCTAGCAAAGAGCAAAGTAATTTTAGTAACAAAAAGACTAAATAATTTGCACAAAACAAATTAATTTAAAATACAAATTTTATTTAGGTATCTTTAAAGAGATGTTGTTGATCGTATGAAGGTAGAAAATGTAATAAATGTTTGACTATGCATAATTTAATTAATCTTAAGCGTAGAGCAGCATTTATGACATCACGTTAGCCATTACGTCGCACTCACTTGTTACATAATGGCATGCAAATGGGGCTTTCAGTCTGCAGTTAAAGACATGCTTGAGGCTGTGGCAGCCATTTATATCTATAAAACGCTTGACCTGTTCCTGCGCCCACAACGTTGTTCGCTCCAAAGGGTCATTCACGCGTGTGCGTAAACTGCGGTGTGCGCGGCAAAACGTTTACTCATTGTAAGTAAATTATATGATATTCTATATTATAGGATAAGGGGAATGCTCATCTCTCCTGAATCTGCCCTGACCCCATAAATAATTATAATAAACAGCAGGTAAAGGTTATTTTATGCCACAATATAAGTATTTCAAACAATCTGCATCTGTATTTATTTGCAACAGGACTTTTTAGCCCGGAAAACACCAGGTACCTATGCTGGTCGACTATAAGGTAGCAAAAGAAGAACTAGAAGATGATATGGAGAGGAAGAATAAATTACCGAAGAAGAATCTAAAACAAAAAGGATAAAGATGAAAAGAAAAAGCCCCCAAAAAAACAAACAGACCAGATTTCTGCTCTACAACGAATCAGAAGGGAGGGAGAGAATGAAATGAAATGAGAAAGAGCAAGACAACAAGGAACAAGGATGTGATGATACCAGAGATTCAAGCTGATCATCAACCTACATGATGCTATCCCTTTTCAAAGAGAGACAAACTAAGAATATTTATAAAAAAAGAATAGACAACGGAAAATACAAATGGAATTACAAAACAGGCTACGAAGTGACAGCGAAAAATAGCTAATGGATTGAAACTGAAGGACGCATACTTAATGAAAAATTGAAACATACGCAAAGAAAAGTAACGAACAAAGCAAACTATGGAAAAATAGAGTTAAAGACAAACAGCAACAAAATAAAATCCACTAGGAGAGACCTAAACAATAGTATGCATATATAAATACCGGCGGGTGAAAAAACAAAGGTAACGCATTAAGGAATATATTCAGGCAACTAAACCCAGACGTAATTACCAACTATGAGTTTGGCGTGAAAAATAAGGAAACATTTTCAGTCTATAATTATAATACAATATTTAAAAACACACCATAGAGTTGAACTATGGGGTCGCAAATGTGACCCCGTAAGAAAAGGAGGCAGATAAAGCGGAAAACAATCATGTGAGATGGAATATGCACGTCTGAAAATAACAGTAGCCTACCAACTCCATCGCTGAATCGGGATACCAAACAAAGGCAGAATATGGAAATACTCATTGATAGAAAGATCCTCAGAAGTGTAGTAGCAAATTTTCCTTCCTTTACCACACAGTTTAGCTATGCCATCTTTCATATTCTCTGACTTTTTGGACAGGTGTATCTTTGTCACCCCTTATGGTCCAGAAGCCTTCTGCTTAAAGGAGTGTACTGCACTTTAGACCTCTTCTTTGGGTATTATTTCACCAGTGCTCATATGTTCTGCTCTCTTATGCCACAATTTGCTTCGAACCTTTGCTTTGTATGTTATCTCTAAGATGAGGTCTTCCCAGTTCTTTTGTGACCACGTAAAAATTTGCGCTGTCTTTCGATGGTACTGGAAATATTCCTTCCCAGTGCTTCAATAATCTTAACTCATTGGCCTTTTTTTTCTTTGATGGCTTCTCCATCTGAAACATGTTATTTTGGTCGTTTCTCGTTTTTGGCTACCTGTTTTGTTTCCTACATTGCTTTTCTCAGATACTTTTCTTTGTCCACTCGTTATAAAACTCCATCTCAAATTTCATCTTGCTTTTTTTCGATAAGTATTAGCTCTTCAAATTTTTGCTTGGAATTTCTTGGAAAATTCGATTTTTTTTAGCCCAAAAGCTAGTAGTCCGTGATTACTTACTTCTCTTACCATCTGAGAGGAGATAGGTACCGTGGAAAAGGCGAGGGAGTGATTTCCGTATTTTATGACCGGCAACCTTTAGGTATGCATTTTAATCTTCCAGTTCGAGTTTAATTTACTCCTTTGAATGAGTTCAAACCCATTAAAAGCTTTCCGTCATATAAGGAATCTTTGTGCAATTAATGGGGTGGTCATTTGGGGGAATTCGAAAGTGTAAAGCCATTCTTGCTGGTCTAGTTATTTCAAATCTTCTTTGTAGCAAATTGCCACATATCCAATTTGATTGCCTATGAGTTTGACAAAAGCCGCCTCAATTCTAGCGCATATGATTCGAATTACTTTTACTCTCTCTGGTCTTTGGTACCCTTGTTGCTTCTTCAGATTTACACTTTTATATTCCGTTTTTATGTTGTTTCCTTTTTCATATAAAAAGGAAGTGTGCCTATAGCTTCCCTAGGTTCTTGCCTAGCGACGCTCTATGCAACCCTGCAACCAGAATAAAATTAGTTTACAGGGCACTTCTCCAAGGTTTACTATTCATGATCCTTAAGGGCACTGCTATTGAATCCACCGACACTTAGAAGGACTTGGGTGTGATTATCACTAGCGACCTCAAGTTCTCGAAACAGTTCATCGAGGCAGAGAAGAAAGCCCAAAGGATGTTAGGCTACATAAAGCGCCAGTTTGGATACCATAACAAGGAGATAGTACTTTGTCTGTACAACTCCCTGGTTCGGCCGCACCTGGAGTATGCCGTACAATTTAGGAGTCCTTCGTTTTGAAAGGATATCGCAAGGTTGGAACGCGTACAAGCCAGGGCAACCAAGGTGATTCCCTCTATCCGACATAAAAGTTATGGGGATAGACTGAGGAAATTAGATCTGTTCTCGCTGGAAACCCGTAGACTGCGTGGTCAGCTCATCGAAGTTTTTAAAATACTTCGAGGCTTTGACACTGAGTAAGAACAGAACGCGCAATCACAGCTTCAAACTTGAACTGAAGCGTTACAACCGCAATCTGTGTGAAAAATTTTTCCCCTACAGTATCTGCGGTAAGTGGAACACACTTCCATTGGAAGTTGTCAACAGTGAATCTGTTGACCAGTTCAAGTCAAGACTAGACAAAGTCTTGAAAAGTAGCCGTTTAGGGACGCAAAACAATTGAGCAGCCATGTGCCCGCTTGATTGCTAGTCCAAATGTACCCTCTTTGAATGGACCGTAAGGTCTCCTAGGGTACTTCCTTTCCTTGTTACTCCTTGTTACTCTTTCTTCGAGCCCTTTAGCGGAGCTTCCTTCCGGGGTTCTTTGAACTGGGCCCATTTGGAGATTTGCATAGTGAGAAGTTTAGATGGTTCCTCTTCGTGAGACAAACCTAACATTTAGCAACAGGTAGAATCTCCTATCAAGGTAAGTACGCATAGATTCCTTCACTACTGTTCAAAAATTGGCATCTCGTAAAAACCACGTGTGTCGCTCTTATTCAATACCTTGTCTCAGTTTTCGAGTCTTAGTAAAATAAACTTGTAACAATATAGACTAAATTGGAAATTCGAGAAGCATGGGGAAAGTTAGGTAATAAAGTAGAGTAAGCAGAAAGTTAGGATTTCAGATGGAGGTTGGAAAACGTTATTTTCTTTGAAGTGTGTATAGTTTGCAAAAAGAACTAGCGGATCATTCACCTTTGCTCAATTCTGTTTATCTTCGATTCTCCTGCAGTTAAACTGGGTCATTTTGTATTTTTAATCGCTCTGTTAACTCTTTTTTATCTTGGGTGTAGTTGTGTCTTCGTGCATTTTTCTATCTTTTATTTTCTTTTTCTCTTATTTTAAGTAAATATTTGTGCTTCCATATGCTGCCCGTGTGAACAGATTGTGCTGGCATACTACGTTGTTTATTTTTACATAGACGTCAGTTTCGTCGCGTTGCTTTGCTTTGTGTTTCCAGATTTTGTCGCTCTTTTCTGTAGCATTATGTTCCCGAATTGCATGTCTACTGTTTCATGCGAACTCCTTATCGTCTATCTCTTTCTACTTTTTGTGCCGATATTATGTAGCTGACCTTGTTTTGTGCCCTTTATACTTTCCTTTTGTCTTTTTGGATATTGTATACACTGAGATTGGTGTGTATACAATCTTCTGACTGACTTTACGAGTGATTTGTATAAGGATTTTTCAGTTTCCGTGTGTGTAATTTTGATGTTGTTTGTGTTTGATACCCTCTGGTTGCGAAGTGTAAACTGATCATTATTCATTTAATCGTGTAATTGCATTTTTTTTCCTTCTATGGATATATTTTCTTGTTTGCGGCCGTTATCGGGATAACCCTGAATTTATGTAAATTTGTTTGAATTTTCCAGCATTTTTCTTACTTGTTGATGTTTAATTATCTATTGCCGTTCTTTTGGACAGCCACCTTAAGTTATCGAACGGCGTTGAAATAGCCTAGCTAAAATTTTCTGCATATTGGATGTTCATGCACCGCAGTGTTATTGGGACGGAAGATCAGCAGTAAAGACTGAATACAATTTGGAGCTTAAGCATTCGTCCTGAGGTACTCCAGTTTGTCGGTAAAAGGGAAGTCCCACGTGGTCTTCGATTGATATTAAAACTCATCTTCTACTAATATAGTCGATCATAAAATCCTCTTCAAATTGATGCCGAGTCCTAGTTAAAGAATTTTGTATTTTAAGCCTTGGCGCCATATCTTTCTCGACATCTCAAAGGCCCAAGTATAATTATCCGTTTTCTGATTTATCTTTGTCTATTTTCCCTGTAATGAAAGCTAGTACCATTGTGGAGTCGTAGTGTTTTCGGAAACCATAATGTTGTGGAATATACTTCTCGTTTAATTGATTAAATATCGTTTTAAAGACTTTGACAAGAATGTCAAGCAGCATTCTATGTTAGAGTAAGCATTTAAGATCCTTTTTAATTTCCTGGGCACCATCGAATAATATAGTATGCGTTTAATAGGATGGTTATTGGTTTCAATATGGTGTCTGGGGCGTTTTCGTAGTTTTGTTTTCTTACTAATGTTGGCTGTGGTGCTTTTTGTTTAAAGCACTTAAATACACATTTAACTTCGTATCCTGTTATCACCGTTCCGGTTCCTGCAAATGTTTATGTAGCTCAATCCTCTCTGGAAGCATGTGTTATTCTGTGAGTGCTTGTTTTTAAATGCTTGTACTAGTTCTTCGTTTTGTATGTTGAAGCTTTCGTTGTCTCGGTCGGAGAATCTAAAAAATATTGTGTCTTTTACATTTTTCTCCTGCGTTTCATTTTTTTTTGCAAGTATTCACCTTGTTCTTAACGATTTTCCATACTTTAGGTGGCTTTTATACGCCTTCCACTTTCCCTATTAATTCCATTCATTGGCTCTCTTGTTGTTCTTCTATTAAGAATACAATTTTTCTTTTTAATCTTTGCAGTTTGTCGTGGAATGGCCAGACTTTCTCTTTATATATATGTATGTCCCTTTGGAGTTTTGCGGTCAAAGTTGGCTTAAGGTTTGACCTCGCCGGTTCGTAACGGCAAATAGTGTCGAATTCAGTAGGGATGGTTTACTTTTAAATTTGCGGGGTCCTTTTGAAGCAAATAATTCAGAGTGAAAGTTGGCCAAAGATTAACAGGTAGCTGGTACACGTTTAAGGTTGCAAAAGAAAGACAATAACGAAAATTTACCTTTACTAACAAAGGGAATGATCACAGAGGCTAAATTAAATGTCGGCACGAGATACAGGAGGGATAATTATATAATTAGTGGTCGGGTACATGTTGGTGGTTAAAGGGGGATTTTAAACCAGTTCTCGCGTCTCTCACACAAAGGATGGGACGATTCGGGTAGGTCAGATTATAGAATAATCTGTAGAATACAACGGTTGCAACTGCTTACGTGTTTTTGAAAGGAAGGGTCAGTCGGGATACGATGACTTCAATGGGAAGTTGGGTTACCTCACGGGGCGGATAAGGGAGCACACTTAGTTTCCTTTGGAGATGGAAATCTTCGTCAGATACTCGCCGATTGACTATTGCAGAGTTTACGGATGTCTATTTAGCCTTCGTCCTCGAATCGAAATCGTCGTTGTCTACGATCTCGACGAACGAGCGTTTCCTTAACTCGTACGCGGTATTAGGCGAAAAGTCTTGAAGTGCTACACGCTAAACCAAGTCGAGGGATTATATGGACGGTCTGGGGGGTGGCTTTAATGGCTTAGTGGGAGCTCCCACAACTCGTAAGATCTTGGGGAAAAGACAGCAACTCCTCTAGGGAAACTGAGATAAAATTGGAGTAGAGTGTTCGAAGAACTTTGATCTATGCCGGAGGGCAAAGAAGGTTGGCTTAAAGGCCATGTGAGATGACGAAAATGTGTTGCTAAGCAAATACAGATGGGGTACAATAAAACGGGGTGAACCACATCCTCGCCGTAGATCAGCTGCGCTTTCAAAGCTCCATTCGGTGATCTCATAACCGCGTAGGTACAAAATGGCACGTGGTCGCTCTTCGACCTTATTCTTCTACACAGTTCTTTAGTTTATTGCTCGTTTCTTCCGCTTTCTTTTATCTTTATTTTCCTGTAGCGCTTCTTGCTTTTCTCTTCATTTGGGATGTTCATCTTGGGTGTAATATTGTTCTGTACAAAATCCTTATTATATGGTTTTTATCATTTTTTTGATATGGTATCAAAATTTTATCCAATTCCTTATCGAGTTGAGCTATGGTTTTCCCATACAGTGGGTTCTTGGTCTACTCTTCTATCATGATTTTATATGCCCCCAATTTGACTTCCTGTAGGAGTTTCTAGATCATATTGGTAATGAATTTGATTCTGGTTTCTGGTAACCACGCCTCTTATGTGTTCGAGGTATTGGATTTGAACTGGTTATCATGTAAATTTTATATTACATTTGAGAGCTTTTTAAACTACATTTGGTCTAGTTGTTGTTCTCTCTGTGATAAAAGTCGGAAAATTTGCTATTACATTTCTGAGGATCTTTCTATCAATGAGTATTTCCATATTCTGCATTTTTTGGTATCCCGATTCAGCGATGGAGTTGGTAGACTACTTTCATTTTAAGACGTGCATATTCAATCTCACATGAGTGTTTCCGGTTTATCTACCTCCTTTTCTTACGGGGTCACATTTGCGACCCCATCGTTCCATTCTCTGGTGTGTTTTTAAATATTGTATTATAGTTGTAGACTGAAACTGTTTCCTTATTTTTCACGCCGAGCTCATAGTTGGTAATTACGTCTGGTTCTAGTTGCCTGAATATATTCCTATATGCGTTACCTTTGTTTTTCCACCCGTCGGTATTTATATATGCATACTATTGCTTAGGTCTCTTCTAGTGGATTTTATTTTGTTGCTATTTGTCTTTAACTCTATTTTTCTTTAGTATACTTTGTTCGTTACTTTCCTTTGGGTATGGTTCAATTTTCCATTAAGTATGCGGGTGAATGTAGACTTTTTTACTGGGTTAACATTACCGGAGTATATCGTCATTCAGTTTCAATCCATCAGCTTTTTATAGCTGTCACTTCGTAGCCTGTTTTGTAATTTCATTTGTATTTTCCGTTGTCCATTTTTTTATAATATTTGTTGGTTTGTAGGCGTCGTGTACATAGATGATCAGCTTGAATCTTTGGTCTTATTTCATTTCATTTTCTCGCTCCCTTCTGATTCGTTGTAGAGCATAAATCTGTTTCGTGTTTTTCTTTTTGTATTTTTGTTTTCATCTTAATCGTTTTATTTCAGATTATTCAGTGTCATCCTCCCTTTTTTTGTATTTTATTCTTCTTTTCCGTATCATCTTCTCATTCTTCTATTGATGCCTTATTTTCAACTATCATAGTCACCCGGCGTTGCCCGGGATGCATATGATTGAAATTTTTATATTCTGTCGCAAAACTATCTTTAGTTACTGATTATTAATATTATTTTTCAGGTGAAGGCAGATTCAGGAGAGATGCGCATTTCCCCTATCCTATAATATAGAATATCATATAATATACTTACAATTAGTAAACGTTTCGCCGCGCACACGGCAGTTTACGCACGCGCGTGAATCGCGCTTTGGAGACAACAACGTTGTGTGCGCAGGAACAGGTCAAGCATTTCATAGATATTCATGGCTGCCACAGCCTCAAGCATGTCTTTAACTACAGACTGTAAGCCCCATTTTCATGCCATTATGTAACAAGTGAGTGTGACGTAATGACTAACGTGATGTCATAAATTCTGCTCTACTCTTAAGATTAATTAAATTATTCATAGTCAAGCATTACATTTAGCTGACCACATTATACATTATCCTGCTTCCTTCGATCAACATCCTCACTTCAAAGATGCCTAAATAGAATTTGTATTTTAGATTAACTCGTTCTGTGCGAATTATCTAGTCCTTGTGTCATTAAATGACTTTCACTCTTAGCTAGAAGAGCTAAATAATTTAGACATATTTTCATATTCCTTTACCTCGCACTTTATATTTTTCAAAATCTTTAAAAAATATATGGGTCAAATACCTACATTATGTGTGTAAGCAATCCATCTTTGTGCCCGTTCTCATTTTCAATGGTACTCCACCGGAATTCGGCTCAAATGAAAGTGCACTATCACAAAATTCCGGTAAGGTTACCATCCAAATGTTGAGGTATACAAATACCGCATCGGACTGACGGATACAGACATTTGCTCATGCATCTAGTAGGAACCAGATGCACTTCAACACATATTCACCACAAAGAAATCATACCTTCTCCAAAGCTATTATCATTAAAATTAACTTAAACAAAATTAAGTTATGCCATATAATCTCTCTACCCTGGAAACATATACCTATCGTATGGATTCATATGCTTATCATTAGCAGTTTGGGAACAAAATTATGATTTTTCGTAATGGTGGCATTAATCCGGTATTTAACTTCGGATCTTTCTTTGACGAATTTAAATAACGTTCTATAATTTCTCCACCATGGAAACCTCGGATTAAAAAAACTGTGTAGATTTTCAATAGTTATTTCAATTATCAACAAAAGGCTGATTTTCTATAATGATAGATCTTAAACTATTCGTCCAGATATAATATATAGAAGAAATCACTTAAATGCTTCCTAAATTTATATTATCTCAGCTACTCATGACGATTAACGATTCTGTTTCACTACTCTTAGCGTCATTCGGTAATGAGAGCCTCTTTGAACACAACCGAATACAGATCAAGATTCGGATGAAATTGTGTATGTTTTTACAACACTGTAACTTTTCTATATCTTGGTATTTTAACTTTATTATACCATTATTTTTATAATATTTGCAATACGGAGAGAACAGGCCCTATATCGTAATTATAAAGAAAGGGATGAAGCGATTCGCAATCTGTATCCTTATCTGGATCCGGCCTAAAATCTAATCAATTTTTCATGGTCAAGAAGCTCACCATTTCATAAAATTTCATCTAAATTCTTTAATAATATTTTAAGAAATCTTGTACACAATCAGCCATACAAAACAAGACGAGGCATCACTTAACCTCCAATGAAGAACTTTAGAAAGGAGCAAATTAAATAAGTTAGTATAAAAAATTCTGCTAGTAGTTTGACCACCGATCTGCGCTTGATTTGAGGCTATTTATTTTCAAATAGAGACCTACAGTTTAACGGGAGATCCAAAACCCTGGTTTCTACAACCCCCCTTACAAAAAGGAATCGGGAACACGATTCGGAGACTTGAAAAGTTGTGCTATTTGGAAATGCGGGGGGAAGTTTGGGGGGGATACAAATATCATGTCTCTATTCCTGATCCCCGTGCATTAGTTAAGGGTCTCGGGTTCAAACCTTCGAGACATTTCCCGATGAAGTGTATAATTAGCCGATAAAATTATCAGACGCTCGCGTTTGACAGCTGCATTGAAAGCTCCGTCAAAACGGGAATCCATCTGGCGGCTTAACACAGTCGATGCGGCTTTTATTGTTCTTTATATCTTTATTCATATTTCGCTCGTTTTCTTCGTTGTTTTCTTTATTTTATTAAGGTACACTAAAAAAGTACTAAATGCCATCCGTTTCCCTATACTCGTTCAAATTATAAAGGAATAATTTGAGGACGAGGAAGATTTGGGGTAATTAAAAGAGGTTTTGGTGATTCACAGAGTAAAAAAATGAAGGAAAGATATAATGAAAAAAATGATCAGGGTTGGCCGAAAAAAAACGGGTAAAAACGGGAGAATCTTGTTAATTGAAATCAAAAACTTGAAAACCAAAGAGGGCATCTCCACCTGAAAGTTTGTAAGGGAAGATCTGAAAAAAAAGAAGGGGATATTTGGTAGAGGTATGACCTCTCTGAGTCCGTTCCGATATTTATGTTCCTCGTTCAAACACGTCTCTAAATTGTAGACAGAATTCTGCAATCTACCTTTATCTACTCGATAGTAGCTGATTAATGTTAGGTAGGCACGCCACGGGGGAGTGAAAACAATGCCTACTACAAGGATTGAGGTTAATCAACATCGGTTGTCGTTAGCTCCTGGAGGGGTATTCCGAATCACGTTCCAATGCTTCGTTGACCCTATGTTATGCCAATCTATGGGTAGGATTCCACGTTAAACTATAGCTCTTCGCACAAAAAGGAGAGACCTTAGGGATACATCCAAAGGTCTCTCCGATCCCTGCTTGATAACTGTTACCCTTGCGATCGGGTAGATCATGACCAAAAGGGTATATAGCTATTTCAAGGTTGAGGTACTTAGATGGCTCTTGAATAATTGCAAACCACTAGGAATTCGTGTATCAGTTCTATGTAAAATATTTATTGATACAATTGAGTCCCGTTCAAGATCGATACATATGGGCTAAGACCTAACTAATCAAAAACACAAAATTCGGCTTTAATGGAGTTAAGCCGCATGTGGTGTGGTTAGTGCGGAATAAAATTTTCCTAATTTGAGTAAACCTTGCGGCGGTTTCCTTATGGGTTTATAAGTTTATAAGGGCCCTCAAAGTTCATGTGGTACACTTAAGACCAGACCTGTCAATTAAAGCTTATCGAACAAACTGATATAGGCATTTGTAAATATCTTGATGGTATTAATAAGTAGTAGGTCTTCAGTTAAGCGATTTCATTGATTAACCACTTTGTAAATTAGTAATTTTTATCTTGAATCCATTGATTCTTTTCCTATTTGAGTTACTAGATCAAATTGCAGCTGCGTCTAAGTCGTGGGACTTATCCAAAAAACTACAAGAGGAAGAAATGTGGCCCCAAACTGCATTGTAAACTAACAGGTCCACATTGCAATCGTAAGAGGTCCTAGATCTCAGGACCGGCTTCTTTCACCTGTAAAATACTACATCCCTCACCACATTAAACAACGCTTTTTCAACACCAAAATATTACTTTCCAGATTTCATTTCCCAGGCTCTCCTTGTAGCGATGTGGGGGAGCGGTGTGTGTGTGTGTCTGTAGGGCTATTCTCCCACCCCCCTTTACATATATCTTTCCCTACCCCTGTGTGAGTGTGTGGGTATAATTTGCCTTCCGACTTTTTATTATGAATACAAATAATAACTGATTGTACTCTCTTTTCTGAGATATAATTTTCTAAATATAAAGAGAGTTAAATTATAAATTTATTTGTCCAGCGCATTGGGATATTACTCTAGCATTGCATCCTGTGTCTTCAAAGAGTGAAACTTCAGCGGACTGTGAGAGGAATCCTCGAGGCGAGTGCTCCGCCCAGCCCAGCCCTGAAATGGGGGGCGTTATCTGCCTCGCTTGCCACCTGCACTGCCTACCTGCATTGGGAGACGAGCCTGTCTCCTTTCTTATTGGCCAACTACGACTACTACCACCACCTCCCAGCCTTCAAGTGATAGTCCTGTGCCCCTTTTCGTTCGGGTGTTGTTTTTTGTTTTGTTGTGTGGACCTTGTTTTGTAGCCTGTCATATTTTATTTAGTTTTCGGTTGGAGAAGTTTAATTTGTATGGAGTATTTATTTTGAATGCGCACCGGTGTTGTTTTTTTTGTAAATATAAACTGTAATTATCACTGTATTTTTTTGTAAAGTAAAGGACTGTATATCAAATCGGATCAATTCTTCCTCGGGTTTCTCAAAGTCGATAAATTCTAGGATAAGGTTGGAACGCGGGGTTAGTGTTGCTTTCGGCCCGCTACATTTGGAGCATGAATAGGCACCTTAAGATCTCGAAACCAGAGGAATTTGAATTGATTGCAGTTCATCTGTATATTTGTAAAGTAGTTTGATTGATTTTTCCCTCCTCCTGTCCTTTGTTATTAACTTGGGAACAATGGCTTTGGCTGAAACTTTGAATGAAGAAGAAGTGCGATTGAGACTGGAGTTGAGGAAGAAAGAAGAGGAGTGCGAAATGTTGCGGGGAATGATGGAAGGAATGAAGAATGAGATGAAAGGGATAAATGAAAAGACTGATAGGATGAAGATGGAAATGGGAGACCAACAGGATCAGACTGACCGACGGATGCAGGACCTACATAATATGATGACACGGGCTGGAACAGCCCCAGGCCCTACGACCCTAACCCCTGCTCCTACTTAATGGAATGGATGGCAGTGTAATTGAGTCTAAAGAAGATACTGTGAGTGGCAGGAAAGAGGGTGAATGGAAGAGAGTGGAAAGTAAGAGAGGAAGGAAGCATGGTTCTAAGGTTAAGGATAGGATGGCGAAAGGGAAGAGTATGGATTTGCTATACTCAGATGAGGGAGAGAGTGGCGATATGATTGGAATGAGTGAGACCGAGAGTAGCTCTTCAGAGAGTGAAGTGAATGTGGGGAAAGGAATTTTGATTAGGGAAGTGCCTAGGATTGATAAGTTTAGATTGCATGGGGGAAAGAGTATGGCTGAGTTCTTCGGGGATTTTGAGCGGTACTGCAAGCTCAAGGACCCGCAGAACAAGGATCACTGGGTGAGTATTCTGGGAGATTGTTTGGATGGGAAAGTGTTGGAGTTTTTTCGAGAGATAACGAGTGTGGGAGAGCCAAAGTATGATGCAGGGAAGAAGCGGATAATTGGACAGGTGAAACGAATGAAAGAGAGTGTGAAGTATAAGAGAGTGAATGAATTTGAGAAGGCGCGTATGGGTAAGAACGAAGGGCTAATTATGTATGCACATAAGCTTGAGAGTATGGCAAGAACGAGGTATGGTGATGATGATGTAAATGAATGTAAACCACTGATGAGGAAGTTTCTGGACACAATCCCGCGAAAGGTGAGTGAATGGCTGAGTGGAAAAAGAAAGGAGAGACTGAATCTGACAGCTGAACGGTTGATGTGGGAGGATGTGTTGGAACTGTTGGAAGATGGACGATTTGATGATGAAAGCGATCTAGAAGAGGGTGGATGGTACAGTGTAAATGTTAGGGGTAAGAAGCCCAGGAGCTTTCCTCCACCCCAGCAGTTTGTCAGCTACAGGGATGCCCTGAAGGCTGCACCAGCTGGAGTGATGTCGAGCTTCCTGGGCCAGCACAATGGATGGGTAAATGGAGGGTGGTCGAATGGAATGGGGCAGATGAATGTCAAGCGTATGAACGGATATATGAGAGAGAAACCGAGGTATGTCCCAGCAAATAAGAGACCGAATGGTGTAAGAAAGATTTTGGAATGTCGTCGGTGTGGAAGGAAAGGTCATATGTTGGCAGAATGTAGGTGGACGTCTGGTGCATGTTTTGGGTGTGGTAAGAAGGGGCATATGATAAAGGATTGCCAGGAAAGTGTGAAAGAGTGCTTCGAGTTTAAAGAAGTAGGCCATTTGAAGAAAGATTGTCCAAGGTTGAATGGTTGAGCAACTGCTGGGGAAAGTATGAAGTATGCATGTGGTAATTGTGGAAAGACTGGTCATTATGCAAGGATGTGTCTTGACCAGAGGAATGTATGTAGCTATTGTGCGATGGAAGGACATTCGAGTGAAAAGTGTTGGATTAGACTAAGAACACAAGGTGTTAATGGAAAGTCTAAAGCGGGAAACTGAATTGTAAGAGGGTACCTGGTGAAGTATCCTCTAGGTGCATGAATGTGAGTAATGTGTTGGTTACTCTGTCTAGTGTGAAAGTGCTGTCTGGTAGGAAGTATGAGTGTCTGAGTGTGAAGGTGGAATTGAATGGAATTGAGTGTTTGGCTTTAATAGATTCTGGATGCAAGGCAAGCTTGGTGTATAAAGATGTATATGGCAAGGTGAGCGAGAAAGCCCTCTTGTCTGAGTGTAAGGGTAGTTTGGTAGGTATTGGTAGTAGGAAAGTGACTGAGATTGGAATGATAAGGTCACCTGTTCGAATGCATGGTAGGTTGATGAATGAATGTGAATTCTCTGTGATTGATAAGATGAGTAGTGAGTATGGTGTGATTTTGGGGTATGATTTTATGAAAATGAATCGTATGGTTGTGCATCCTGCGAGTGATCAGATTGAGAGAAAGATTGGTAAAAATGGGGTGTATAAGTTGTATGTAGGGAAATATGGTAGTGTTTTAAGGAGTGTGTTTACTGGTATTGAGGTGACTGCTATGGAGAGTGTAAGACTTGTGAAGGGTGAAAGGGTGTCTGTTAGAGTGAGTTGGAGTAAGGATGTTAGTTTGAATGTGGGTGAGAACACTGTGATATTGGATGGAAAGGATGCGTGTTATAAGTTAAGGCGTGTTGCTTGTGTGTATGGTGGCTTGATGAGAATGAATGATCCATTTATATGTGTGCAGGCGGACCCCAGGGTGAAAGGACAGGTGAGGGGTATCCAAGTCGGGGATGTACTATGACACCTCTCCACTGTCAATGAGGTAGGTATGGATGATAGCGCCGATGTCAGAGTGAATGTTGCAAATGAAAAGACATGTGAATGGATGTATAATGAAGTGAAGGGCATGGTGAAATTGGATGGATGTTTGACTGAGTATGAAAGGGAAGATGTGTATCGAATGATATTTGAACGAAAGGAAGCCCTCAGTAAGGGTGATCTGGATTTCGGGGTTGCAAAACTTCCGGAATTCAACATTGTCCTGAAGGAGGACTCCCCAATCTATCAGCGGCCGAGGCATTTCCCCCGTCCGGTTGCTGATGAGATTGAGTGGCAGTGTGTAGAATTAGAGCAATTGGGGGTGATTGAAGAGAGCAGGAGTGCATGGAATAGTCCAATTGTACCTGTACGTAAGCCGGATGGAAGATTGCGTCTGTGTGTGGATTATCGAAAGGTGAATGAAAGGACTGTGAAAGAAAGGTTTCCAAGGTGTGTGGGGACTAAGTGTGTGTATAGTATGCATGGGACGGAGTGGTTTACAAAGCTAGATCTGGTACGGGGCTATTACCAGATGCCCATTGCTGAGGAGAGCCGGCCGGTAACTGCCTTCTCTTTCACAAAAAGGCATAATCAGTTCCGGAACCTCAGTTTTGGGTTAGCTAATGCTCCCGGAGCCTTCCAGCGGGCAATGAATGTTGTGTTGAGTAAGTTTGAAAGTAAGAATGTGATTGCGTTTATAGATGATATTTTGATTATGACTGAGACTTTTGAGGAGCATATGAGATTGGTGAATGATATGATGTGTTGAGAACGTTGGAGAGTGTTGGTGTGAAGGTGAAAGTGGCAAAGTGTGAATGGTTTGCGAAAGAAGTGGAATTCCTTGGGCATGTGGTGAGTGAGAATGGGTTGCGAAAGTCACCGAAATATGTTGAGAAGGTGCGAATGTTTCCGAAACCGGTGACTGTGAAGCAACTGAAGTCGTTTTGGGGTTTGATTGAGTTCCAGCGAAAGTTTATACGTGATTGTTCTGGTGTGAGTAAGCCTCTGACTGAGTGGATGGGCAAGAAAGGTAGTACGGTTGTCAGTTGGAATGATAAGATGAATGAGGCGGGTGAGAAACTGAAAGAGGCAGCGACGGAAGATGTTGAATTGGCGTATCCAGATTATAGTGTGAATGCTAAAATGCTTGAATTGTATACAGATGCGAGTATGTATTGTATGGGAGGGTTTTTGATGCAAGAGCAGCATCTGAATGGAGAGAATGTCAGGCGAATAATTGGGTATGTTTTCAAGGCTATGAATGTTGCAGAACAAAAGTATTCAACTGTGGAGCGAGAGTTGGCTGCGATAAGGTATTGTTTGAAAGTGTTGCGCCTGTTTTTTATGGTGTGAGGTTTGTGATCAAAACAGATCATCAACCTCTTGTGTATCTGCAGCGTATGAAGTGGGCTGATAGTAGGATTGCAAGGACTTTGGAAGATTTGAGTGACTTTGACTATGTGATTGAGTATGTGCCTGGTGAATGGAGTGGAGTGGCTGATTTGATGTCAAGGTATCCTGGTACGAATGATGAAAATGTGTGTGGAGTGAGTGATCCTGTGTATTTGCCGAAAGGGATTATGAATGGAAAGGAGAGTAAGGGTGGTGGTGATTCCTTGTTTGAGAGTGTATGTAATAGTTTGCAAGATTTGAAGAGTGATGGAGTAGTTGTGAGAGTGCCCGATAGTGTAGATGACTTAAGGAAGGAGGTAATGAGTGAAGTATGTAGGAAGCCTGAAAGCATTGGTATGGCAAGGGTGCGGAACTTCATGAAAGAATTGAGAGCAATGTGTATGCAAGGGGTCCCGCCGTTTCAGGAAGTGTTGATTTTAGTGAGTCGTTTGTATGGAGTGATTGTTTATGTGCACTTTGGTGGTGAGAGGCCGATTGTGTACAAGGATGAGAAGATGAAGGGTTTGAATCCTAATGTGGTACATCTGCAATGTTTGAGCGGTGTACACTACAATTGGGTGATTGAAAAGTGTTCATATATAAGAGAGAAGAATGATTGTCTGGATTAAGATGAGCGTGTGGTGAGTGATGATATGGGAGTTGATGACAGTGTGGATATCAGTGCTGATGTTGGTGTGCTTGTTCCTTTTGTGTATTGCGAACATGGTGGGCCTGATATGATGGAAGCGAGAGTGAAAGTTGGTGAAAGGTTGTTTTTTGGTTTGATTGATACTGGAGCGCAAGTGTCTTTAGTGAATGAGAGGATTCTGAGTAAGTATGATGAGTTTAGATGTTGCGAGCATAACCCTGTGAAGTTACGGATAAGTGGATTAGAGAATGGCATGATAGTGGCATGGGAACAGGTTAGTCTGAAAGTGAGTTTGGGTAATGGTGTGAATGTGTAGCATGACTTTGTGATTCTAAAACATGAGCAAATGCCGTGTTGTTTTCTGCTTGGGGTGGACTTTATGAGATTGAATGATTTGTCTTTGGATGCTGATAAGGATTGTCTTATGAAAGGCGAATGTGAGGTGATGAGGTTGAATGAGTGTGCGAAGAATGTTGTCAAGTTTTGCGGTATGATTAAATTGGTCATGGATGATGAGAATGAGATTTTAAGTGATGATGATATTCTAGAGATGCAAGAGATGTGTCCTTTTGTTAGTGAGTTGAAGAAGTGTGTAATGACGCGTGTTGATTTGAATGAATGGCTAGAGTGTTTAAGTGATTTTAAAAGGTATGCTAAGGATTTTGTTGTTTGTATGGATGTTTTTATATTTTGTGAGGCATGTGAAGGGTGGTGATGATTTGTATGTACCTGTGATGTCCTTGGTTAGTATGATTGGTCTGGTGAAGGTTGTGAATGATAATTATGGGCATATGGGTAAGTTTAAGCTGTGGGAGTGTATGAAGGAGCGTGTGTTCCATCCGTTTCTGAGAACTGTTGTGAATGATGTTGCAACTACGTGTGAAAGGTGTCAGAAGCGAAAGGTGCAAGGTGAGCAAGTGAAACCACCGATGTTGAAAGTTGATGCGAAAGAACCGTTTGAATTGGTAGTGATTGATTGTGTGTCTTTGCCGCGTACGAGTGCTGGGAATGTTGGTATGGTTGTTATGTTTGATCATAAAAGTAAGTTTGTGTATGCAGCGCCTGTGAGAGATAAGAGGAGTTTGGCTGTTGCGCGTGTGGTTGAGCAGTTGTTTTTTCCTATGTGTGTATGGAAGCCTAGAAGATGTCTGAGTGATAATGGGCCTGAATTTGTAGGAGAAGTGTTTGAGCAAATGTTGAGAGAGAATGGTGTGGAGCATGAGAGAACGACTGCGTATGTACCGTCTTCAAATGGATTGGCTGAACGTACGATAAGAACCTTGTTTGAGATTTTGAAAATGATGAGTACCACAGTGAATGACTGGGATGTGTGGCTGGGAAGAGTGTTGTGGGCGTATAATTCGACTGTGCATAGTGCAACTGGAATGTCCCCATGTCAGTTTGTGATGAATTTCGAAAGGTGAGTAAAAGATATGTTTCGTTTGAGTGAAAGTGAGCAGAGTGTATGGCGTGAGGCACATGAAAAGTTCCGTTCATTTGAATTAGGTGCGAAAGTATTGAAGGTGAAAGAAGTGAAGGGTAAGTTTAATGTGTCAAAGATGAGTGAGAAGTTTGATGGACCTTGTAGAGTTTTTAGAGTTTGGGAAAACGGAGTGACGTATGTTTTAGAAAGTTTGAATGGCGGTATGACTGAGAGATTGCGGGTTCATCAGACTCAGTTAAGGAGGTGGAGAGAACCTCCTGACTACCTGGTGAGCCATCCGGTGTATGAATTGTGCAAAGAGAGAAATAGCGTGCATGATGATGAGAAGGCATGTGATAGTATGGATGTGTCTGGAAAAAAGCTTGTCTTGGTCTCGAGGAGTAGAAAGCGTACAAAGAAGAGTGAAAGAAATAATGCAAGTATGAATGAAAGTAAGTCTGAGCAGAGTGTTTCTGGTATGGGGGATCTTGAAAGGAAGATTGAGTTTTTGCGTAAACAGGTGAGTGATTTGGCTGGTATAAGTAGACGAGTGAGTGAGCTGCCTGTGCCTGATTTTTCTGGTTTTGGGAACAGTATGAATGATAGTGTGTTTTGGCAGAATGAACCTAGTGTGGCTGATTTTTCGGGTTTTTCGAATGGTAATAGTAGGGGTGAGTTTGATGTAGTGAATGATGAAGTGGCTGATTTTTCAGGTTGTTGGTGGGAACCAGTCAAAGGGGTTTCTGATATGCCTGTTGAGAATACAATGGATGTGAGTGACCTGTCTGTTTTGCAAGAGTGTGCTTTGAGTTTGGTGAGGGCTGTGAGTGAGGAGATAATAAATGGAGGTATGAAGAGTGAAGGTTCTGAACGAAAAAGTATGAAAGAGTTCTGTCGAGAGATGAGCGAGTTAGTAATGAAAGCAAAGAGTATGGTGGATGACATGATTGATAGTGACGAAGAGACCAAGACTGAAAAGAAAACTGACGAACAACCCCGACCGATTGCTACGCGTAGCCAGGGACCAGTAGAAGAGTGTGAATGTTTGCAGAAGGGTGCGATTGTGCACAAGTGATACCATGAAGAGTGATTGAAAAGGTATTGCGTGTGACTGTGGTCGAATGGCTTAAGGAAGGAGGGGTATGGAGGAGCGGTGTGTGTGTGTGTCTGTAGGACTATTCTCCCACCCCCCTTTACATATATCTTTCCCTACCCCTGTGTGAGTGTGTGGGTCTAATTTGCCTTCCGACTTTTTATTATGAATACAAATAATAACTGATTGTATTCTCTTTTCTGAGATATAATTTTCTAAATATTTAGAGAGTTAAATTGTAAATTTATTTGTCCAGCGCATTGGGATATTACCCTAGCATTGCATCCTGTGTCTTCAAAGAGTGAAACTTCAGCGGACTGTGAGAGGAATCCTCGAGGCGAGTGCTCCGCCCAGCCCAGCCCTGAAATGGGGGGCGTTATCTGCCTCGCTTGCCACCTGCACTGCCTACCTGCATTGGGAGACGAGCCTGTCTCCTTTCTTATTGGCCAACTACGACTACTACCACCACCTCCCAGCCTTCAAGTAATAGTCCTGTGCCCCTTTTCGTTCGGGTGTTGTTTTTTGTTTTGTTGTGTGGACCTTGTTGTGTAGCCTGTCATATTTTATTTGGTTTTCAGTTGGAGAAGTTTAATTTGTATGGAGTATTTATTTTGAATGCGCACCGGTGTTTGTTTTTTTGTAAATATAAACTGTAATTATCACTGTATTTTTTTGTAAAGTAAAGGACTGTATATCAAATCGGATCAATTCTTCCTCGGGTTTCTCAAAGTCTATAAATTCTAGGATAAGGTTGGAACGCGGGGTTAGTGTTGCTTTCGGCCCGCTACAGCATGATACATTAAGAGCAACACTAGACATATATAAAATACACAGGTCGACCATACTCTAAATATATCATCTCGACAGCCTAAAGGTTCACTTCAATTCAACACTTGCAAAAGCTTGACCAACTTTACATGTACAACAATTCCCTCCACAAATACGACTCAAACATATGAATCTGTACCTCATTCCCCATATCTTCTTCTAACCCACATTATTTTACCACTCATCGCACAAACCCAGTTCCAAATATCCAACTACAATCGGTCCCTTCCTCATCCCCATCTTTACCTCCACAATAATCACCATTACCAACACTATCTTTCTCATCACAAGCCTCTACTCCACCACTTTACACGTACGATTGCACACATTAGTTCCTCTTTCCACCACTATAAGGCAATACTATAAAAATACAATCAATCAAAGGCGCAATGGAAACAAATCATCTAATAATAATAAAGTGCAAAAATCCCACCAAAAACCTGATCCATTGTTCCAGTAAATTTCTCTTCCAAGATTCATCCCATTGCTATCCATCCAAATCTCATCTTGGGTGGCAACTACAACACCAGGACGCAGGAATGGTATGTCAACAAGCCCGACACAGACGATGGGCATGAAAACCAGTCACAGAAAAACAGACCCACCCTAATGAACTGCTCTTAGTTTTATACTTACGAGTACATCCCTCATCAAGCACTCTAAGAAACCAAACCAGAGTATAATATACAATTCAATTGCTCAGTAATGGACTATGCAAGCTACAACATTCTCTAGACCATTCAAAACAAAACCCTAACAACATTCCCAGGTTGCACAGCCAACTACTTTTACAGAACACCTACACCCTGAAACCAAATCCATCAATGTCAAGAATGAGAGATACAAATACTAGTCGCAGGCTCTAGAAACACATAACACCTACTGAACTACATGGCAAAATTACTACTTCCATATAAACCTATTAAAACAACACCTAATTTATAGTACATTAGAGATGAACTGTAAACTAGCCCACCCCAAATAAGCTTTCATACATCTGCACCCACTTCACTCATTGTTCTCTCCAGTGACCTTCATAAAGTACCCTGATTGTATTCACGGCCCCCTAACATCCACGCTACTTCACCTTCCTACATTATGAAATGAGAGTCTATCTGACTATAGTGAGCTACCAGAGGAGGTTGTATACGACCACCTCGAATGCCTATCCGTGTACAACACCGAATCCCACACAATTAAACACATATTGGGAAATATACACTCCTTGCGAGTTATTTAGGAAAAGCTGGTAAAGTCCATAGCCTTCTTCAGTGTCTCCGAACTTCTCGGCAAGAGAGCGTAAAGATCAACTAAAACAACATTTTGGGTTATTATCCTAACTAAGGAATCAGCGTTAGAACTTTTCCGTCTTCTAATATCTTAACGACTGGTATCCGTTCTCTCATTAATCTACGTATCTTCACTGACTGGAGGTAAGCACCTTCAACATTCCCGCATATAAACTCTATCGCAATCGTGGAACCATCTTGGTTGCGCCGAGCTGCTCCCATTTGAGAAATTATAAATCTTTTCTTAGATAAAGACACGAGAGTTGAATCACTACACATAATCCAAATGCGTCCTTACGATAGATTTAATACGGCGGAAGTACCATTTTTATCAACTTGTAGGAATTTCTATGGATAAAACCAATTCTCTTTTTTCTTTTTTTATAGGCCTACACAGATTTTTTTTAAAATATTAAGTCGTTATTAATAGATACTACAATATTTTATGTCTATCCTACACAAGGTTATTCCTTACATGATATAGTTTAATTTTTCGTTGCCGGATCCGATATGTATTAAACTCAATTTTCCATTTAATTGACACCTATACGGTTTTCTTCCGGTCAGAAACTGCAATAACTTTCTACATATTTTATGAATTTCTAAATTATAAACAATGGTTCATCGTTTATATAAATAAAATTCATTTATGTATATAAAGAGTCTTTCAATAAGGTCGATCGATATTTAAATGTAAATAAAACAAGTTGTTTGTGATATATGTACTTAATTTATTTTAAATTTGAGAGTACATTTTATGGCATTAAGTGTGGAATATGACGTCGTTCAAATGTCCACCGCGGCTTGGCTTGGTAGAACGTATTCGGGAGGCCCAATTTTCGATGACTTTGTAGCATAAATCTGGCTGAATTTGCTGGATGGTGTTCGTTATGTTGACTTTGAGGACATCAACTGTTTGCGGATTATTCGCATAGATCTGCCATTTAAGGTAACCCCAAAGAAAGTAGTCTAATGGCGTTAAATCGCATAATCTCGGTAGCCAGTTGACGTCGCCCCTGCGCGAGATGACCCTGCCCTGAAATCGCTGGTGAAAAATGTCTATCGTGGCGTGCGCAGTGTGACACGTAGTACCGTCCTGGTGGAACAACATGTCTTCAGTATCCATATCAGGCATATAATCCAGTTGAGGCTACAAGAAGTTCCTTATCATCGATCTGTAGGTCTCACCGTTGACGGTTATGGCAATCCCATTTTCGTTCTCAAAAAATTACGGACCGATGATTCCGTTAGACAAAAATGCGCACCAAACAGTGACTTTGTTGGGATGCAATTGGTATTGGTGCATCGATGTTTTCAGCAGACCTTGCATTTCGGCGACGTATGGGTGTTGGCTGATTGTTGATTGACTCTTTTGCCTCGAATTTGGCCACCAAGCGCCGAACAGTGGACTCGGCAGGACGATTGTGGCGAAGATAGAAATCACGTAATGCGCGGAACGTTTGTCGAACGGAGCACTAATATTGCTAATAACATTTGATGATTTTCACACGCTGTTCAACGCTATAACCTTCGATCATGACTTGCAAAGTACTACTGAACAGTTCACAGTGAGGTTGCCGATGTCTCTTTAACAACATGGCCACTATCGCATGACAAAGCTCGAGCGTCCTTGTTTAAAGACCTTTTATATGAACCAGAGAAAGCTTAAGAAAGAAAATGCAATTTTTACAAAGTGAGAAAAAAGGGTAACTATTTTAACCGCTATATGAAAGTGAATATAGGAGTTGGATTCGAACCGTGTCCTCAGGCGCTCTTCGCTATCAGAACCACAATGCTCAGTCGATGAGCGTCCCGAATTCTTCAATTTCCTGAAGGACTTCAAGTACAGGTAATTACAGACGGTGAGATTTCCCGGTTGTAGTAAAACAAAGATGTGCTTGATCCTCTACATTTAAACATATATGTATATGTCAGCTGCTACACTAGCATTGCGCAATTGCATTGCAATAAAAGACGGTATAATGATCAAATATAGGCTGGATGGTGGATTATTCAGCATCCGAACTAGTAGAGATATGAAACATCGGATGAGACAGCAAATGATCGAGGGTAGAGAAGCGTACAATTGTGACCACTGCAAAATAAACTTCATGACAAGATCAGGACTTCTTAACCCTTTGCCTGTCCCAATGTTATATTTCTGCTATTACCGCTCCGCTTTGTCGGTATTTTAAAAATTGGTAATGAGAGTCATAAAATATGATGTATGGTAATACTATAGAGTACTTAGGATGGCATTGATGCAATAAACAAGCGTGCATCACATGTGATGTACTGGGCGTACTGATTATTATTTATCAGTCATACGTCGTGTGTATCACATATGATGCACATGATCATTTTATATAAAATGTCTTCTATAAAGGATTTGTTGCTAATTATTCTTTTCTTTCTACCTTTTCAGGTATAAACTGGTATAGAGATAAATATATAAGCTCAATAAAAATTATAAATATAAAGTATATATAAATATAAATAATTACATAAGCTGTTAAAAATATAGCCCTAACTGGATCCCAGTAATTTTTATTTAAAAAAAGAAATCAGTAGATAGAAGTAATAGAGAATCGGAAACCGCAAGTGACTTTCAAGATTTGAGTGATGACAGCGAGGATGTTTATGCAACTTCAACGGACAATGAATCTTCAGATTCCTATAGCTCAGAATCCTCTGAAAAAGATTCACAACAAAAGAGGCCTACCAAAAGAAGGCTTGCGCTTCGGCCTTAGGCAGAAGTGGCGGCGGGGCCAAATAGTGCCAATAGTGCCAGGTACAACATCAGCGCAAGGTAAGGCAGCAACTTGGGATTTCAATTTTGCAGAGATAGACAGAATTAGTTTTTCCGGTAGTTCAGGTCTGAAAAAACGTATTATTCCTCCTCAAGATGGGATTGTGAATCCAATCGAAGTGTTCAGACAATTCTTTGATGACCACATAATTGATATGCTGGTAGTCGAAACTAACAGATATGCTTCTCAATATGTAGCTTCTCACCAGATTCGTCAGCATTCACGAATGAACAGATGGTAAGATGTAACAATAAAAGAAATTAAGACTTTTTAGGTGTACTTATTATTACAGGTCTCATACAATTTCCAAAGATGAAGATTATTGGAAAACCGATGAGGTCTATTTTCATTGTTTATTTCATAACATTAATATGAGCTATAATCGATTTTCACTGATCCTAAAATCTGGCATGTCTCAAACAATGAAACTGCACAGCCTGATGATAGGCTACACAAAATATCAGATTTCATGAAGTTGCATATTTCAAACATTCAGGAAATTCACATTTCAGGAGAAGACATATCTGTTGATGAAACTATGATTTCACATATGAGCAGACTTGCATTCAGACAGTACAATCCAAACAAAGCGCATAAATATGGGATAAAACTGTTCAAGCTATGTGAGATGAGCGGGTATGTTTGGAATTTCTCAGTATATTGTGGACAAGGATCTTTAAATACATTACTTAGTTTGGATCATTTTGGGTCTGAAGTTGTTGAACTGGCAAAGGATTTGCTAAATGAAAGCAGGGTTTTAGTTGCTGACAACTGGTACAGCAGCATTCAGTTAGCTAAATATCTGAAGAATAGAAATACAGAGTACTGTGGAACTATGAGACGAAATAGAATTGGAATACCGAATGCAATAAAATGTGCGAAACTAAAACAGGGTGTAATTAAAGGAGCTATGAATTAAAGTGGAATTAGAATAATGAAGTTTCAGGATAAAAGAGAAGTCTTCATGATATCAGCTTTTCATGGGGTTAATCAGATAGAAAAAGGTAAAAGAACACGTCAAGTCAATGCTGTGTCAAAACCAATAGTAATACAGGATTATAACAGAGTGAAAGGTGGAATTCATCTCTCAGATCAAATGATATCATACCTTAGCCCTGCTAGAAAAAGTGTGAAGTGGTACAGGAAGGTGCTGATGAGATGTATAAGCATCACTGTATTGAATAGTTGGGTTCTTCTCAATAAGTTTTATAGTGCAAACATTGTTCAGCTTCCATCTTCACAAAGTCTGTAGGCAGCGCCTTGTTAGTTTTATGAGAGAAAAGCAGTGTTACCAAACCTCTGAGAATTGAACATGGATTGAAGACAATTCAAAGAGTAGTTGGTAGTGGAAAAGTTACCCGTAAAAGATGTCATGGCTGTTTTTCATACCTTTTTTATCTTTAAATAAGCTTTCATTTCATAACAAAATAAAAAGAAATATTATTTATACCCTATATTGTAGGAAAATGCTTTCATTTACATAATAAATAATCAAAACTAAATGTTTTCTAATCCAACCTTTCAATCACATTGAATTTCTTTCAAACGCTGTGTGCATCCATATAGATGCACAAATAGTGCAATTATAGTAGAAATCACACTCTCTAATAAGGAAAAGCCTTAGTTTCCACATGACCAACAAAAAATATGGCCTTACGTAATACTGGAACTGTGCATCACATATGATGCACAAGCGTATGAGGCTAACGTTCTGTGCATCACATATGATGCACAGGACAGGCAAAGGGTTAAGTTCTTAGCCACCAGCGACCACACGAAAAACGAACAAGATTGTTGACGTCGCTAACGAGCCACCGGACAACAATAAGCAAATTAGATATTAATGCAGCATCGTAATTTAGGCTACATATGTTTAGTAATACAATATAAAATACAATGAAAAACGTGATCCCTTCTTCCGTGTAAAAGCTAGTTAGAATAGTGCTTGAACAGGATTTCAAGACTTTAGATTGGGAACAAAAGAGAATCTGAATTAATTTGAAATATTTAATTCGCCATTGCTTTGCTGATGACAATATAATTGACTTCAAATGCAAAGGAATTACAGACAATGCTAACAGAATGATCACAAGCCAATGTCACAGGTGGAAAAAGATCAACTGAATTTTTTATATGTGAGGGTGATAAAAAATTCAGTTGATCTTTGCAATAAGTTAGACAATATGAATGTAACATCAGACCTGAGATTAGTCAGTTTTGATGTTACCTCATTATTCACTAAAGGGCCCGTTGATGCCTTATTGGATTTCCTAGCTGGTATTCTCAATTCTTATGATTTGCCTTTACCATCCAACTCGATCATTAAACTCATTTGTTTATGTATTAAAAAATGTAAATTTAGTTGCAATGGTAAGTTCTACGAACCAGTGTTTGGCATGGCTATGGGTAATCCCTTATCTCCCATATTGTCAAATATATATATATGGAATATTTTGAAACGAGGCTGATTCCACCGTTTTGGTCCACTCATATTGTTTGGTACTGCTATTTGGACGATGTCCTGGGAATTCTAAAGGAAGATTTTGACCTCAATGGTTTTCTTTTACTTAGTAATTCATTGGTTCCGTCAATTAAATTTACTTTAGAAAAGAAGAAAATAATAGCCTTCCTTCCTAGATGTTCTAATAATTAGATAACCAGAGAGGTTTAAGTTTACTATTTTCAGGAACCCGACAAATAATTTATCCTATGTCCATTTATATTTAAGTGATTCTAAAAATACTAAAACATCACTATTTTCTTCCATGTATCTGTATCTTAGGGCGCTCAGAATATGTAGTCTTGATTATGTAGATCAAGAATTTATAAAAATTGAAGAAATTGCCTTCAATCTATGTTACCAGAAATAGTATCTAAGTGATATTCAAATAGTGCTTTGGCCGTCCACAAGCTTAAGATGGGTCACCAGATTAACTGCTCAAAAACAGATACCATAATGCATATAAATGATTTTATTAGCAGAAATATCTTTGAATCGTTCCTAATTTCCAGCACAAAGGATAGAAATGTAAATATTAGCCACGGTTTGCTTTTCTTAAATCCAGTCCTATCTTTCTTCCTCAACTCAAACTTATCAGAGGTCATAAAAACTCGGACCTTATAGGGAAGACATTACGTATAAATATGGTGTCTCTCTATTTTATAAGCCATTGTGAGTTTAAAAATGTTAAGATAACGAAAGTACTAGTTCTAATCAATCTTTCCTTTTCCCTACGTCGTATAATTAACTATTTATACTTATTCACGTGTTACATCTCGTGATTTTTACCCATATATATATATATATATATATATATATATATATATATATATATATATATATATTGTCGTGGTATAGGAAAGACCGAGTGATGGTGTTCGTACGTATGGGTTGGTTACGTACTTCAAAACTCCGTGATTAGGTTTTCTCTCTAAGAGTGCTATATTCGATTATATTATTATTGATTATTATTACTTTAATCTTTGAGGGTTCCTAGTGCCTTGCTCAGCGTTTCGAGGATTGAATAAAATTAATGTTTCTAATAAAACGAGACTTTTAATTAAAAACATGAACCAAGATTGAAATTTAACACACAAACTACACAGAAATAAATTAAAAAAATTTAATTGAGGCTTACTAAATCACACAATTGAATTTACAGTAATGGTTGACCCACAACTTACTTTAATATTGAATGCAAACTGACCTTCAACGAAATAGATACCGGGGTTTAAATACCTTTCGAGATTCCTACGAGAATCTATTGTTATTTCACCTCAAGAATGTTTTTTCCGGTCCGACGCGTGGATCAGCGGTTACAGATGTGTTCTGGATGAAAAGATCTCACCATGGGACAGGAAAAGAATGTTTCTTCTAATCTTCAAGTTACTCTGGGGATAATTCGCACTGGCAAGCAATGAGCTAAAGCGTTAATTCTTTGACGCAGGGGAGTGCTTGAGGGAGTTCACTTTGGGATATTCCTCAAGGGCGATGACTATTTCTGTGTTTTGGGCTGCACCGGCATAGAGGGTTTCTCTGACGAATGTTAGTTAAACCTGCTTCTAAAATCAAGTAAACTTATAGTTCGGTGTGACCACCAGGAACTGGCTCGAGGATGAGCTTCTTCTAAGTCCCTCTCGTTGGTTTGCCGGGCACTTTGCCGGTCTTCGCTATCTAGATCTCTCTAACGATCTACCTCTGACTTGCTCCTAAATTCGGTATGATCACCAGGAACTGGCTCCGGATGAGCTTCTTCTAAGCCCCTTTTGTTGGTAGCCGGGCCTCTCGCCGATCTTAGTCGTCTGGATGACTAACGTAATCTACCACATTTTTCCAAAGTTATCGGCATATATACTTCGCCACCCCACTGGGGGTAGGGGAGGGAGATGGGGGTATGGACGGCTTCATTAAGTCTCCTCCTCTAATGTTTTTTCTCAGGGCGTCATTTAGCTATCCCTAAAGGGGAGCTTCTGGCTTTAGGACGAAGCTCCTCTAATTTCACATATGCGGTGAAATTGAATATCAACTCATAGGGGAAATCTTGCTGTTTTAACCCATGTTAGGCTCACCGGGGTCCGACATGCGATGATTAGTGCATTCTGTGGTATTAAGCGGCCTTTCAGGTTCTCCTCGAGACGAGGGGAGAGAGGGGAAGAGGTTAAGTGGTCGAGCTACGCCGCCACCAATGCCAGGACGTTGTGGTTAAGGACTAGTGGCTCAGTTGTGAGGGTGGGGTATCGATGCCCATATATATATATATATATATATATATATATATATATATATATATATATATATATATATATATATATATATATATATATATATATATATGAATCTGAATTTATTTTAAAGCACAGAACTAGTTTCCGCTATCAACAGACATTCTCAACGGTGTAATGAAAAATGAAGCTAGCACCGTCTAGCATATAAAGGCAAATTATAAAACGAAACAAAAAGAAGTCAGAGAAAAAAACCCAGGAAAAAACAAACATTTGGCATGGTTTCGGAGCGAATTAAAAGACTAAATATAACGAAAACCGGAGGAAGCAAAACGAGAAAACATAAATATAAATATTAGGCGTGGTTCCGGGGCAAAGATTAACATAATGAAATCAGAGGAAACAAATTGGAAAAATAAGTATTTGTGTGAAACCGGGAGCAAAGATGCTAAGATGGTTCGGGCGGTTTATGAATAGGTTTGGCAACATAATTCTAGATATGGATATGAGAAAGTCACAAAGTAGCTCGTGAGTAGAGCAATAAATGCCAAAAATCCCACAGAAAAATGAAAGGCGGATTCCAAGTACTTGCGAACTTGTTTAGTTCATTATCAAGGAATAACGAAAAACTTTTACAAAGCTGGTATATATTTGTGAAACAGAAGAGCAATGCCCCGCCCATGTACAACGAAAGTACCCAAAATAGAAAATTAATATCAAAGACGGATGTGAAGTATAAAACTAAATAGATAAAGTCTACTTCCGGAAAATTTCAACCTGTGCGCAAATAACGTAGACATTTATGTGACTAAACTAAATACATACATACCCGATTGTAAATACGTAAAAATAGACAAAAGAGACATAACTAAATCAATAAATAGACAATTTCGTTATAAATAAGCCTTTTAATAACAGGATCTAGTTTAAAAAGACCAGGGGATATATTAAATTTAAGCGAGGAATTATTGAATGAGCATTGAACAATATTTCTTTGAATAAAGTCATTAGATTTGTAAATAAATATAGTCAAATTCCAATTGATAGGGTGAGTTTTCCGATAAATGGACAAAGAAAGCGTTGCTGCATTTCCCCCTTCTAATATTGTATTTATGTTGCATCAAGCGGACACTTAATGATTTGCCCGTTTGCCCAAAGTATTGCTTAGGGCAAACTGAACAATCAACAGAATAAACCCCTCCTATACTATTGTTATTATTATGAATCAACATTTTATACATTGGATAGGAAGGGGTTATTCTATTGATTGTTCAGTTTGCCTTAAGCAATACTTTGGGCAAACCAGCACATGTAACTTGTTGTATTTTTAGGCTTTATATAGACCAACCACTGTATCTGAATATTTGAGCGGTCGATTTTTACGTCCAGAAACGGTAAGTAATTGTTCTCTTCCCATTCTACTTTGAATTTTTCGAGGGGTGCAACAAATTCAGATTGTTGAAAAATTCATTAAAATTATTATCATCTAAGGGCCATGCCCATAGGATGTCATTTGCATTTTTATCTAGGTATCAAAAATAATATAAAAAATAATAAATTTCTTAATTTGATAGAACATTTTTCAGCAAGTAATGCACAGCCCTCATTGTTTATCATTGAATAAATATATTAATAGCCTCATTAGGAAATGTAAAATCCCACTCTAACTGCAATAATGTAACTGTAAAATTGAAAATTGAATTTTTTTCCAAAATATATTTTCAGAAATAATTGAAAAATATAAACACTTTATTAGTAGAATTTAAACGAATTTTAAATTTTGTACGGATCATGTACTACGCGCCATTTTATGTAAACTGTAAAGACAGAAATCCTCACACTGATCACCGTTAGGAAATCACACTCATTTTCCTTCACCTTGATCATATTCACCATGGAAACCATAACCAGCAGTATCATGCAATATTCGCGAGCACTGTTAACTATAATGTAACTCATAAAAAATTACATCAGACGCCTACAATATCAAAAATCTTACATAGCAAAAATAAATGCGTCGGAGCTCCGCGGGAAGAAGTTCATTGATTTTTAAAAATCTGGATCTTTGATGAGCTGAGGGAGTTGAGGACCGTCAAAGATGACAGCTTTCAACTTCTCCATGTTCAATCATGCAAAAGCGTGGCACAAGTAAGTAAAGAAACTACCATCCTTGTATAGAGCATTGGTGAACTGTTTGATCAAGTCAAGCTTCATATGCAGCGGTGGGAAGAGTGTTATATGTTTGTCCACCAGATGGTTGTTTATGTTTCTTGATCTGCAAGCCACCAATTCTTCCCCTAGGGGCCATTCCTTTTTCATGCAATGTAAAGCTCGGTTCCTACTACTCCACATGCACAGAAAGCATGGGTACCTGATGAACACAGAATGTTGTCCCAACAAATATTTCAGCATCTTGAGGTCAACACAAATCAATCACTCTTGCTGATCATAAAAATTTTGCTCCAGCACTTACTTAACCACCTCGTACTTCCTTTTCAGTGTAGTCGAGTGGGCGAGGGGTACCGAGGCAAACTGGTTCTTGTTATGCATCAAAACACTTGTCAGCGATCACTTGCTGCTGTCAAAGAACGGTCTCTAATCATTCGGGTTGGTACTGTTGCACTCCAAGCTTGTGTAGAACCTATGCATTAACTCTAGTGTACAACTAGTATTTCTCTTCAGAGAAAAGCGGCGGTATCCTTGATGTATGTTGCGGTAGAAGGTGATGTGATCACTATCAGAGAGGTTTTTCCATCAGTCTAGAATTTCATCACAATGAGCTACAGGATGACGTGCTGATTAAAGATCCCAGTCAATTCAATGGTGCAGAAGTAGGAGTTAGTGCCATAGTTAGTCAGCTCCCTCCAAACCATGAGAATTCCAAACTTCAGACAAGTCTTCTTGCCCTTGGCCCAACGACGCAGATCCTCGGTGTATGTCTTGTATACCAAGTAAGTCGCCAAGCTTTATCCTCGCCACCAAGATTCATACCAAAATAAGCATGGTCTCCTGCTTTATGAAACTTGTGACTGGGTTCTTGTTAGGAAGAACAGTGTATTTGCCGCAGATATAGCAAAATAAATCGGGCTTAAGTTTGCAATATATTCTGACCGAATCCATTTCCTTCACCAGCAAAAAAAAAATCAGCATATATATAGAAAATACCCGTACATGTAAAAAAAACATATATGGCGATAAACCAAAAAAGTTGACCTGATTGAGCAAAACCAATGTGATTTGGGGATTCAGCAAATCAAATTGTTCTAAATCAGTTAAAAAGCTTAGACAATAAAGTTGGTGTTGGTCAGTGTTATTAATTGGGTTATTATTTAACTTACTGTAATCTCTTTTTTGTGTATTTTATTACTTGTTCTTGTAGTATTTTTCGATTCTGTCGAAATGAGTCAACCTCATTTTTACCACGTTTCGCCTTACGACCACCAAAAATGAAGAGGAGATTCGGATAAACAATTTAAAATGTGCCTTCAAATTGAGAGAGAGGGTATATAGGTGAGGGCCTGAGGTAAGCCTCTTCAAGAGTGGTGTAATTACTAGGGGTTATTGTCACCGAATTTTAGTACCACTCTTGGGGCAGCCAAATGGGTTTCTTAATTCGGTTGAGCAGGGTCTTGGTCGCTTCCTCGGTTGTTGCCTTGAATTCACAAGGCTATTACTCCAAAAGTGTAAAGCTCTCTTCAAGTAAACCATCAAAGACTACGTCGCTTTTTATTATGCAGTACAATGTTTGTTCATCAAAAACGGCGAACTTATGGAAATGCCTTACACAGCACCTCACACTCACGACAGATAAAAGAGTTGCGAATCACACGGTGTTCCAAAAATATTTTCATGGCACGAATATAGTCACTGGGAAACTCTTTTATGAGGTCTTCGAAATATATTTACATCCACCACAAGTCATAAACTAAAGCTTTCCACTTTATACGAGAGACAAATGGGGAAAAAAAATGATGAAGTAAGCTTGGTCAAACTTATGTCGACAATGTGACGTCACTATGCCATTTTTTTTGGCAAAAGTTATTTTCCACTGTGACATCATCAAATATATATATATTTTATATTGATGGATTCGCAAAAATGTGTTTGACCTAATAAGTGTGCTTAAATTTGTTTTAAAGCCATTGTGTTTTTTTTAAATATAACCATTATTAGAGTTCAATAACTATAATTGGGGTTAATTACTCTTTATTACTTCACTTCTAAATTAAATTATGTACATAATTTCTTCAAGTGTTCAGCGCATCTATTCATAATTAAGTTCTTTTTTTATATTTTTACCCCTCTTATTTTGATTTCTGTGTAAATAATAAAAGAGTCAAATCCTATAAAAAAGAAAAATCTTTTTTATCCCTCATTTTTCCCCCCCCAAAATCGTGAATCTCATTTAAGCTCTTATTCATATATTCAGATCTCGAAAATATAGCCAGCCAGTAATCATTTTCTGCTATTTTCTTTGTCATACTTTATTTGTTGCTGAAATATTCTATTTTTTGATTCTTTTACAGGGCAAAATTCCCTGAAACCTTTGCTTGTTACAAAGTTCAGCAGTTTTAGAACACTGTCGAGAGAAGTTGTTAACGCAGAGCACCTTCCTTTCCCATGTCCCAAGTATTTTCCCAACTCCGATTTAATTAAACTGTTTTCTACTCCAATGAAATATAGTTGGACTTTTTAGGCCTTATAATAAAAGTATTTCTCAAACCTTGATCCAGAAGAAGGCCAAATTTTCTAAATTTCAAGAGTTAGTAGAGATAAGTGACTTTTTGGAGGAATTACTTTCTTTTATCTGGCGCTATTTAACAAAATTCACATTCTAATCGTCCAACTCCAAATATAAATTCGGAAATCTTTATATAACAGAAATAGGTAATAAAATATTAAAAACTCATTTTTTCTGAGGATCCGAGGTTAATCTCTTCTAGAAAAATAAATTTTGATAGTTTTTAAAAAGATCCTCTAAATCTCCTTCAAAATTTCGAGATCAAGAAGAAAAAAAAAACGTGGTATTGTATAAGGCCCAACTCTCACAGGATAAACCCCAAGTCCTATAATTAAAGAAAGCTTCCGTGACGCTTTCTTGGTCTCTCGTTCGCCACCAAACTTCCCGCGCCTGCCTCTATCGCTGATGAGTTTCAAATCTTCGTGTCAGTAAGAGGAAAATTTCCCCTAACACAACACCAGGTCAAAGGTCAATTCCTAGGTCATATGAGGCATTACACACTAGCTGATGAGTGAATCAAGGATTTTACTAAAATATTGGTTTATCCATTACAAATCTCAATTTCCCACATACAACGCCGAATGATTCTGTTAATATGTACATATGTATTGAATCAAATTGAATAGAGGTACCCCACCGCCGTCGTAATTAAGGTATAAGGGTGGCGGATTGTAAACACACATTGGCAAATTCATTCCATTGGAATAAGGCTCCTTCTACGAACTAAGACTTTATACATTATATATAATCTAATTAACATCACACTTTATTGAACTTCACATATTAAATTAAATAGAAATATGTCACTCATGTATTTAAATATCCTTTATATGGATCGCAACCTATAAGAAGAAGTTTGAGATTCACTTATAGAAAAGTTTGAAATAGAGTCTAATTCTTTCCCAAATTCTTAAACTAAGCTCTAACATAATACGAAGAAGAAAACAGAAATTTGCGTTGGAAGTGAATAAAAAAATCATTCTTTCGTCTGGGGAATAAAATTACATTGGAGGATATCGGAAGAGAGATGTTAAAGGGGTGCCAGCAAACAAAAATTTTCCTAGCCATCTGGTGACTACCAGCAAAGGTACAAGTCGCTGTAATTGAAATTTTCCCCTAGTAATAGGCTACTCTATAATTCACACACAAAAAAACAAACAAACAAAAACACAGCATCAACAAGAAACGAAACAAAAGCACGCAGAAAAAGTAAGTACGCTCTAGCGCCAGGTGGGAGGGGGCCTGCTTCCACTTGTTCACAAACAGTTATATTTATTAACCCTTCATCACTCCGCTTAGTAAGCTACTATTATATATTTGACTTAAACGAGGTATCGCTTTTTATGAAAAGAATACAATTTCGCAAAAGGGTTTAGCATAAAATAATCGGTGATGAACAAGACGTTCAAATAACAATGAAATCACGAACGTCGACTGTAAATTCTACGTCAATTAATTTCAGTAAAACGGATTTTGTTGTTGACTAAAGCCTGTCATATAATTCTCATATTTTTAATCGGTTTTATTTCATATTCTTCAGGAGCTCTCGTTCGCTTAGTGGCTACGGAACGTTTCTTGTAACGTCGTGGTTCGGAATGGCTTGCACAGGTCATTACACATAACCAATCATAACGCCGCTATCCTTCTCCACCAATCTTCACGGACCAAAACAGGCTGTTCTCCATTTCAAGGAATTCTCCCGAGTAGTTGTATCCACGTATCCCTGACGCGGAACGGGCCTCCTTCTCCTCCGGGATGACGAAGTTTCCTATTTAATATCTGTTTGATGTAAAAAAACTCAAATATTTCCGACCTATTACCCCCTTCCCAAACGAAGACCAGCCACTGGTTCCCTCGAGTTTCAACAGCGATTGCCGTGCTGATTTTTATGTTGGTTTCATTATCCAGTCGAGCTATCTCATCTTTAGGACAAGGGTCTCTTCCACGAGAGAAAGGCGGAGGTGCCTCATATGATTTCAATATCAATCTGTTTTATTATGGATTATACATTATTTTTTAAAAAAATCTATTTTGTTGCATTATATAATAATTGTTGTATATTTTCATCAATAGAGCTATTTTTTTTATTTTATGACGGTGGAATTATGCATACACATTGCAGACTCAATATCACAGGCCCTTTTAGCATTCTCGTAGGGTTAGGAAATTTGGCTCTACTGCCATCAAACATAATGTTTGAAGCTTTATTAAAACAGCTATAATAAAGAAGGAATCTAAATCAATGCAGAAAACAATAGTAACAATTAAAAAAATAGAAAAAAAGAGGTTTACTTTGTTGAAAGCCTTTGTATAAACTGATTTTCCCGACCTTTAATGAAACATTGTAATTGGGAAGTTAAGTATGAGCAATAATGTTTAGTATTAAAATAAAATAAACGTGTTTATTGAATAATACTGAAGGAAATTTCATTTAAAAGTTCATTTTCTTTGCAGAATTAAGGTGGGTTCTTTGATCTATTCCAAAAATCACCCAGTCAGTTCAGCTTAGCACTGCACTCAATAAAAGTAGATATCCTTGTATGACAACAGAAATTATTTTTTGTATTAAATAGATAACGCTATGTTGAAATAGACTTTCTATCACTGAAGATTATTTAGAAAACAAGAGGAAAAGTCTTTGCAATGACCTGCGGTGTTTTGTGGTAAGATGATAAATGGTTATTGCATTGATGGTTTCTCATGGTTCAAATCACTTACAAGTGCCTTTGAATGGCTAAATGAGGCTTCTGTCACTTGATGGCGCCACCCAGCGCCACATCTGATGATATATTTGGAATCTCCAGGGTTAATAACCATATGTCCCATGGTCATATGGGTCATTTCCTGGCTATATATGGGTACAATTGAACTTTACTCATTTTGTAAAAAAGTGAAGCCTTAATCTGGTGCTTTGCCGCAGGTAAAAAATGTTATTTATTGGCCAAACTTTGCATAAAACATTTATCGTTATAATGAAGAAATTTTTAAAATAGTTCATTAGGAGAATAGGTTCAGTCTTCTAATAAGTTTGAATTTTATTGGAATACTTATGTTCACACACGGGAGGTTGAGCTTTGACATTCAATTATATCCCTCTAAATGTTCTCAAATTTCTTTTGTCCAATCAGGTATCAGCGACCGTCACCTAAGACTCCCGTTTTTCTGCTACCCAATAAATGAATTATGGGAAAGGTTATGTTACCATTTGTTTCCGGATTGGTCGGCTGTCTGGTAGGCGAATTTTGAATTAAATGTTGAGTTCTTTTTAAGGCGATGCAAACCACGCTTACAAGTTGCAAAATTAGGTTGTAGAAAATGTACGTATAAAGAATTAAACCACAATATGTCAATATCCTATTTTCTTCTGATTAATCGTTTAGTTAGAATTAACTGCTATTATTTAAAATGACCAAACGAAGTAATGTGAATGAATGAATTTCATTGGAACAAGTGTTTTCTCCCATGCCCTGCTGTTCTTCAAGTCATAAATTTCGACAAGAGTTTTGTTTTCCAAAATTTTGATGCTAATTAGAATAACCACTTTTACACGGCACTCTTTAATGCCAAATTAATTCACAAATGTGAAAAAAGGGTTTTTTAGTGAATAAATAACGCTGACGTGTAAATAACAAGGGAGTTTTCACTAGGTGAAAAAAAATGAGGGGGTATGTTTTTTTCTACTTCAAGGTAGTCCCATAATTGCCACGAGGAGACTCGAACGCCATTAATATTTCCTTCAACTAAGTCAAGGGTGGGAATCGGGAAAGATTCCCTATCCGATAAAGGAAATCTATATTTTTTCTTCTATCCCTTTATATTTCCCATTTTCTTGAGCTTCATCCACTTCCATCCACATCTCCTGTGGAGTGTGAATGAGATTGTGGTTGCTACGTTAAGAGGAGCCACCCTGAATATCATCAGCCCCTAGGAAACATTGCACCCTCACCGGTCGTCAAAATATGGTAAGCCTGTACACGGCACCCCGGAAAACAGAAAGGCTTGAAAAAGGTCTCCAGGAATTACTCCAGCCGCTTAGAGGAAGTTTTAACCCTTTGAATAAGGTCGGCAAATATCATGGGACTCATCGGTACGCGTGTAGCGTCGTCTAACGTAAAGAGCTGTTCATGTGCAAATAAAACGAGGAGGGGACAGCTTAAGTCTAGGTGAAAATGACGCGACTACCATTTTTTATCCAGTTTCTTTTATTTTCAATTTGTCGTGAACGCCCATCGTGAACGAGAAGAGCGTCCGGGTAGTAAAAATAAGCATTTTCCCACCGCAGCCATTTCGGAGAAAGGTGCATCAAGTGACAGCATGATCATCGAGTTTTCACTTGAGGTTAACCATTGAACCCGGTGGACAAAGCGTCACACGACATGGCAACTCTCTCCTTGCACTTAGGCTATAGAATAAAGCAGGCGGAGAGGAAAAGAAATGTAGGAACTGTTGGGAAAAGTAGGAAAGAAGAGCAAGCATGTTAAGACTGCTCGGCTACCATGGGGGCCTCACGCAATGAGGACACTGCTCGGTACCAACTACGTACATCAAGGTTTCTAATGTTACAACTGACGCCTTTTCATCTGCAGCGAAGCGCCAGATCTAGGCATCGAATTTTTTTTCAAGAGGAGTAAAGTTCATTTTTCAAAATGAATAGAGTTCAATTGTACCCAATTAGAGCCATGAAGTGAACTATATGACCATGGGACATAAGGTTATTTACCCTGAAGATTTCAAATCTGCCATCGGATTTGGCGCTGGGTGACGCTATTTAGTGGCAGAAGCCTCATTTAGCCATTTAGCCACTCAAAGACACTTGTACGTGACTTGAACCATGGGAAACCATCAATGGAATAACCATTTATCATCTTATCACAAAACGCCCGAGGCCATTAGACGGACTTTCCCTCTTGTTACCTGCAGCGAAGCGACAGGTCAATTTTCACGAATTATGACTACAAGATGGCCAATTTGGCAACCCTGCGGTGTGACACCAACTGAGAGAGAAAAAAAGCACACTAACACACATCACTGCCATCCAGTATAATTTTAGGTAGAATTCTATAATATTTCTGCAATTCTACAGATTTTTGCTTTCCATAGAATTGCAGTATTTCTATAGATTTCTACAGGTTCAACAAGTAGGTATGCTATAATAATTAAGTAATATATAAACTTGATATGGTTAACATTGAATAAATGCCGAACGCCCCCAGTGTGTATTCAACGCCCCCTAAGGGAAGCAACATCTTACAGCGCCCACTTGTACCTCAACAATGCCCACAAGGGGGCGTTAGCGCCTACGTTGGGAATCACTGGTCTATACCATCAGAAATAGACTTCGAGACGCAGGAAGGAGAACATATGAACCTGCATTGAAACCACTGGTTAGTGCAGATCACTAACGACAAGGTTATGTATTAGGCCAATTTGGCGCTCTTAATCTACAAATATAACTAATCTATGCTGTGTTATTTTGGGGCAGTTTTAAGATTCTTTTTCAACTTGATCAAGGCAAAGAATTGCCGAAATTGATATAAGTTACCTATTTATACGTGCGTTGATTTGCCAATTTTGGTTTTTAATCTACTAGACAAACTCTTATTCGGATGTATTAAAAACAAATTTCAAAAAATGAGGGTATGTAGTCAGCAATTTACATTTAACTTGGTTATGTATCGCTAAAGGTTCTTAAGTTCTATGTATACACGTGTGCTCGCGCTACGCAATTTCACATACCTATTATTTAAATAGGTATACCACGCAGAAAAATAATGGTAAAACCACCATGCGTATTTGTATTTATAAGACATCACTTGTAGAAATAGCGGGCTGTAGGAAAAGTGGCGAAGAAAAAATAAAGAAGAAAAGTAGCATAGGCAAGTGGTGAACAGCCTCCTCCGTCACCTGAAACACTATGTCACTCTTCTCAATTCGTCGTTAGTAAGAATGATTTAACAGATAGTCTTTTCAGGCTCATCCGGAGTCTGGGCACCATTGTGGAATGAGATAGAGGCGTGTAGGAAAATGGCGAAGAAAGAATAAAGAACGAACGTAGTGTAAGCGAGTTACAAACAGCTTTCTACGTCGCCCTACAACTGTTAGCGAGCGGCAAATCCACTACACCATCCTGAGTCTTAAAAAAGACTCATTCAAGCGAAGCTTTTAAAACGCTCGCTTGTACCTCTTAGCATGTTACACCTGCAAAGCAGTGAACCAGAGAGCGAACTAATTTATTTCCTATAATCTATAACTCTATATTTTAACAACGTGATATTTTTGAAAGGGGAGAAATAGTTTAGAGTTCATTTTTAAAATTATTATAATTGGCGACGTTCAGAAAATTTATCAAAATTTAACCATGGCTGTTTTTTTTAGATTTTAAATTTTAGTAGCGAAGCGCAAGCTCCCCCAGTAGGGGGGGAGAGGCGAAGCCATTGCCTGGTTTGTCTATAATTTTAGGTTAGGTTAGGATAGCTTACCCTCGTTCATACCTTGGTGGCAAATGGGGTTTCTTTATTTTTTTCATGTTACTAAACAAATACACGAAATACAAATTATGCCATCATTCTATAGGTAAGCATATGTATCTACATAAACTATGCGTTTTCATACATTCGTCCTCAGCATGCAATTTGAAAAGATACGTGAGGAGAGAGAGGGGGCGGGGGGTTCTCAGTATAACCCTAACCATATAAATTATGAGAGACATAGTGGCGTGATTACCGGTGGTATGTGGAGATGGTTTCCCTGCATTGGTCACGGAAACTTGTCGAAATTGAAGGTGATCCCACAGCTCACGTGTATTGGCGGATTCTGGATAAGTATTTTACCCATCAGGGATGTTCCTCTTCTGAGAAGGAGGTGGTCCCATACTGGTCGTATATGATTGGTCCAGAATTAACATGTAAGGAGTATCACGTTGATATAAAATCTCAAACTAATCGTTGTTTTGTGAAGTTAGTTTCAATGTAAGGCGTATACCAATTTTTCGTTTCATTACTGAAATATCGATATGATTAAATTTTTAGTTTAATTTATTATATTTAAACAAATAAGTAAATCTAAGTTTCTTTTTTCCTTGTATAAAATACATGTAGAATACAGAGACAAGGTGCGCGATTCAATAACAGCCAAGCTTCTCCCGTCTTACCTATTAAGTAGAAATGTAACTTTGGTTTATATATATATATATATATATATATATATATATATATATATATATATATATATATATATATATATATATATATATATATATATATATATATATATATATATATATATATGACACAAAGACCCACTAAGGAAACTGAGAAATGATTCGGAGGGTTTTCGTTTTTATTATCAAAAACATCCCAGGCTAGGAATACAATTGAAAGTGTTTTTAAACACGACATTAATATCTAAATGACAAAGGAGACGTAAGAGAAGTAAAAACGGTTGGTAGAAAGGTAGAAAAAGTATATTTTTAGAGTTAAAAGTACCTTCATTCTTATTAGGGTGATATAACAACCCCTTTTATATCTCTTTAGCCATTGAGATATCAAAGTCGAGATTAAATACATTTCTACTTTGTATTCCTTTTTGGAAAAATAATTCTCCTGCTAGATTACGTATTGTTTATTCCATAAAATGGAAATTTTGTTCAATATTAAAATTTGAAGTCTTTTCCATGAGTGGATATGACCACAATGCAATGAATGTGCTAAATCTGTTTTCTTTATCCCACATGGAATGCCTTAGAAAGTGGAGAAGTTCTATCTACATGAGTATCAATTAAGGCGAAGATGTCCATCTACATTTGTTTCTGGGGATGGGCGTCCCTTTCACTACCTAATCTCACGAGAATGGCTAAAAACCTTTCTCAATGCAGATATAGTGACTTGTGGTAACCTTTCTCGAGTCCCTCTGTTTTGCAGGGGTTGGTTTGTTGACGACAGGTGTCAGAGCGCTGTTCCTTAGAGACCTTTGTGCCCGCAAAAAGCAACGGTCTCCAGGGTCTCCCATAGATGTCGAAAAGAAGAATATAGTACTGACTGCCCCAGGGATAGACATCGGGCTAAAGACAAGAGCAACTCCAACCCCAATCTTTTTCCACCCGAGATGTGGGTAGAAGCAGCAGCATTTCAAGAAATGGGGAAACATAAAAGGAGAGAAGATGAAAAAATTAAAGAGGCCCTCCATCTCACGCGGCCTCTGGATCGTATAGCGAATCGTTCCAGAACCACAACCGTGACTTAGTAAAGCAACACTGTTTTTGTGGTTTCTTGGCAGCTAACTTGGTTCCGAGCGACACATATTCCCTCATTCTTTTTCTTCGAATGTAAATTACCTCGTTGGTTATTTCATACACTTGCATTTAATGTCATCTGTTTCTATAAATTCAAAGCGAGAGCACTACCTCTCCTAAATAAAAACCCTCGAAGAACTAATTTCAATATTTAATGTTTAAGCAACTAACCATTCACGATGGAAATAATGACTTGGCCCCTCGCATTTTTCGATCATAAATTTGAACTCCAATGCCACTCACCTCGAGAACCCATTAATCAAGAAGAAATTTGTAGGGTTTGGGGAAACAAAGCAATTGTCTGTGAGCATCTTATGATTATATTTTCTACGATAAAGGTAATGGTAATGTCTTAGATTTATTACCCTGAAAGCGGGGCAGGGCTAAGTAAGCATGGTGGTGGCTCTTAGATGAGAGACGTTCGTCTCCGATTGATTTGAAAAGATAATTTTGCCTCTCCAGAGATTATTCGAAACGATGTTGAGTTCTGAATGCTCTCGTTAGTTAGAGTTTAGTTTAAGGGGACACAATCGATAGAAAGTTGAGTTTGAAAGACCTAAGTTTAAAATGAATTTAGGTAAGAGAGGTGGCCAAATGAGTTTGAGAGTTTGATGGGAATTCGAGGGAACTCGAAGAACCAATGCGAGCAAGTGGTCAGAGTGCAACGGGTGAGGACCTACTTGAAGGGAAGAGGCGTTCAAAGCGCCTCAAACTTCGGATGTTTTCTGTCCGGTCGAGTCGAAGAGTCAGGGAGTTTGAGGAGAGTTTTGAGAGTTTTGAGTTGATGAGTTTGATGGTTCTTTCTTCCTCCTGCTTCGAAACCGTTCTGAGCATAGTCCAAAGGTTTGAGAGTTTTGAGGGGTAAGTTTTAAGAATTATTTCTTCTTATAACTTCTGAACTGTTGTGTCCGGGAGACCCTCTTGCAAGAGAGTTTTCAAGGAACTGAGAGGGGGCGAGAGGGGGTGAATAAAGTGGGAGGAGAGCGGGTATGGTAGGCATCCAGACGCCCAAAGACGCCTAAGCGCCCTCCCTCCCTCATATAACAATAAACCATTCGGTCCATGTCCAATTGCTAACGAACAGCGCGGCCAGAGAGGAGGGGGGGGGGATGATGGTGGTACAATAGGCTATAATCTTAACAAATGATAATGATAAAGATAATGATAACAATGACGATAGCGATAAGGTAAGGATAATGATAATGTGATTAATAATGGAGGTTTTGTATGGTGTCTTGCAAGACCTTGGACCTTCGCAGGTCACCTGTCCATCGACTAGCAAAAGACCTGACAAAATTAGTGGGTTTTCAGAGCCCACTTGAAATCTCCGGGGAAGGAAAAGGAGCGTAAGCCAAGAGGCAGAACATTCCACAGCTTAGGCGCAATTTAAAGAAAAGGCACGACCATCCATACAGCAGCGAAGAGTGCGACGAACCGAAAGCAAGAAGGCCCTTTCCGAGAGAAGGGTTCTTTGTTGTCTGGAGACAGCCAGTGTAGAGGACAGGTAAGGGGAAGGTTGCGGTGTTTTGGATTATGAATGCAAGAGCGATAACTTTAAAAGTAATACTAAATTTAATGGTCAGTGTAGTTCGCAGAACAGAGTTGTGGCACGAGAAGCCATTGTCAAAGAAGGAGAATTCGAGCCGCAAAGTTATGGACAAGTTGAACGAGACGAATTGTAGTGTTGAGGGCTCCAGAGAGAAGAAAGTTGAAGTAATCAATGCAAGAAGTAACAAAGGTGTGGATGGCTATCTCGAAACTGTTTCGGTCAAAGTGAGACCGGATACGACTGAGATTCAGAAGAAAGCAGAGAGACAATTTGCTGATTTTTGCAAGATGCGATTTGAAGTAGAGTTAGGGTCAAAGGAAATATTCCCATTTCTAACTTTGGGAATGTATCTACAAACTCTTTTGAATCTGCCCTAAGTCGAATTCCTCGTCTACCATAACGCATTTATTTTTAATGAATAGTTCATATAACATAAAAGGGCAGAATCCGAGTCCTCCTCTCATATAAAAAATATTGATATTTTTAAAAGTCCTGAATGAACCAAGCAACGAAAAAAGTATATTAATATCGATAAAATATAATTCCAGTTTTCCCACCAGAGAACGATTTTTATTAGTAACTTTAACTCTACACCCCAACCATCAAGGGAACAGAAGGCCATCCATGAAGAAAGTACACAAAGATAACTTCATGATCGTATTTTAAAACCTTATATTTTTTGAACAAATATTTTAGGGGCATATGATAGATCATCGCGAGCTCAATATTGATGGAGCCTTTTCATGGCAATTCCTTAGTTCGGTTCTTTATTTATTTAAATTTTCTCGCAATTCCTTTCATATCTCTCTCACAAATATAAACACAAACAGCCACACCCTCCGCACTTTCCCTTCGTCTCTCCCTCCCGCTTTCTTTCTCTCACTCTTTCTATCCTTCCCTCTCCCTCTCCAGCCTTCCTTCCCTTTCTCCATCTTTTTCCCTCCCTCCATCTCCCCTTCTTCCCTCTATCCCTCCCTCGAACTCCCCTTCTGTCCCTATCTCCCTCATTTTATCCCTCCTTTTTTCCTCCCTCCCTCCCTACCTCCTTCCCTCCCTCCCTACCTCCTTTCCTCCCTCCCTCCCTTCGACCCTCCCTCCGTCTAAATCTCCTTATCTCCCTACCCTTCATCTCCCTCCCTCTCCATCTCCCTCCCTCTCTACCTGCCACCATCTTCCCTTCCATCTCCCTCTCTCCCTGCTTCCATCTCCCAGTTACTCTCCCCCTCTTACCCTGCCCCCACTCTCTCGACGAATTTGTACTCACCTTTTTAAAAAGTTCTTTCTTTCTTTCTATGAGCTTTGTCTTGGTAGTGATCTTAAAGGTTGCTCAATTCATTTTTGAACTTTGAGTATACATTACCAGCATGCTCTAAAGCGTAGATTTTCTTTATTAAAAAGGAAACTGATCATTCGGTTTGCTCCCTAGAAAATTGTTTAAGGTTTCCCTAATTCATAAATATATTCATCTTCGGCTTCGGCTTCAAACTTTATAAACCTCTCATCTCTTGATTAAATCGAATTATAAACTGTCTAAGAGATAATTACACGATTCACTAGATTTGAAAATATTGGCACAAAATATTATAACATTGTCAACTTCTTTAATAAGAATAATCAGCTTATTATTGCGAGGTTTCATATGTACAAACAAAGGATGATTCATTTTTCTAACTACGGATATTCTTGCAGGTTTTTGTGTTAGGTAATGCTGCCTATATAGCTTGTTAATCTCAACCTTTTTTATACTATTAAAGCCAATGTAATTTATTTTATCTAATACTGACTGTCTGTTTGTCTGTATGTCTATGTCGTTCCTTTTTATTCTTTCCTAGAACGTCTAAAATTTATATTTGAAGAGCTGCCAAAAGGGCACTGAAAACTCTTAAAATGATGTTGTACGCATAGCTCACAATGCCTCAGCAATTGAATTTTCCGCTGTCGCTTTTATAACTCATAATAAGGTATGAATATTTCATTGCTTATATTATGAGCTTCAAACGGGGCTTTCCATTATGCTCGCGAGCTCGAAGCAAGTTTTCCCGAAGAATTAAATGTATTTTAAAGGTTCCGAAGACGCCAGTTTGACTGCTAGTTATGAGGGGCCCCCAGGAAGGCAAGATCGTTTTCCGCACATTTCGTAAATTTCTACTTAGATCTCCCTAAATTCGTATATTAAAACACATAGTCATGAGACAAGGGTCGCAACGGTCTCCTGAGGGTTGTAAGAAAAATTAAAAACATATTTTTAAGAAATTTTAGTTAATTAAGAGGTGCCATTTTGATCTAGAACTTTTTCGCATTTTAATAGATTGAAAAAAAACCTAACTACCCCAAACCTAGTCCTAGTTAATAGTCCAACTACTCTAACCTAGTCATAGTTAATAGTCTAAATACTCTAACCTAGTCGTATTTAATAATATAATTTTCCTAACTAGCACTACGTAATAGCATAACTAATTAACATAGTCCTATTTAGTACCCTATATACTCTAACCTATTCCTAGTAAATGGCCTAACTACTATATCCTAGTGCTAGTTAATAGCCTAACTTAATCCTATTTAAAAGCCTAAGTACTGTAAATAGTCTTATTAAATGCCCAACTGCTCTAAACTGGCTCTAGTTAATAGTCTAGCTAATCTAACCTAGTCCTAGTTATTATCTTACCTAGCCTAACCTATTCCTAGATCATAGCCTAACTACTTTAACCTAGTCCTAGTTAATAGGCTAAATACTCTGACTAAGGACTAGCTAATAGTTTATATACTCTAATCAAGGACTAGTTAATAGTCTAAATACTCTAACAAAGGACTATTTAATAGCATAACTATTCTAGCCTGTATTATTTAATAGCCAAAATACTCTAAACAAGGACTAGTTAATAGTGTTGTAACTACTTTATCCTAGTCCTATTTATAGTCTAACGACCTAATCTAGTGCTAGTTAATAGCCTAACTACCTAACCTATTCCTAGATAATAGCCTAACTACTCTAACCTAATCCTCATTAATAGCTTAATTACTCTAACCTAGTCCTATTTAATATCATAAGTACTCTAACCTAGTCGTCGTTAATAGCCTAACTACTCTAGCTCATTCGGAAGAGGTGCGCTGCTAACTCAAAAATTTTTCATAGCAATTCTTTCTTCTGATTTGTCAATTTTTGGGTGAGGTTTTTTTTTCAAACAATTAAAATTCGGCCTGAGCTTTCCGGATGACCTAATATAATATAATATAATATAATATATATATATATGTATATATATATATATATATATATATATATATATGATAGTGAAACCACTGTATAAGAGCCAAAAGTTTAATTTACAGACTAAATTCAGTATACGACTGAAGAGAGTATGATAAACTACATACGGAAACAAGTCCCGTAAATTAAACTTTTGGCTCCTATACAGTGGTTTCACTATCATATACTATAACTCGCCATTGAGTTTTTTGCTTATATATATATATATATATATATATATATATATATATATATATATATGAAAATACATAAATGTAAAAATGCGCCATTGGCAAACATTCAATTTTGTTACCAAACATCTTTGTCCTTTTCGTGCGTGACAATTACCTGCACATCCCACAGGTATGTCAATATATCTTGCACAGTTGCACTTCTATCTTAACCACTTTCTTTATCTATTCCTCCTACAACCCTTCCGCGGAATTTGTTCCCGATGGTTTTCGTTTTAATTTAAATAAAAAATTATTTGCTTGCGAAATTTGGCCAAAAAGCCCTTAAGATGTAAGTGCTCCTACATTTTCTTCGATCAACGTAACACATATTAAAATACAAGATGTCTATGATAAATGGAAGACCTAAAGATAATTTAGTAATTTCTACAGATATAATGCATTAGGAATTGTGAAAATGCCTTTAGATCAACAGAAAGAACAAAAATCTAGATATAATATTTTTCATCTCTTAGGATTTTCGCCTCCGCTCGAGAACATTGCTATGGAAACAGAAATAACGTCAGTTCCATTCATTACTTGGAAATGGTTACCTACTCATCTCTGCTGGTTTTTCATCGCAAACTTGTAGCATAATTAAGTATAAGTGAAATTAATGTGAAAATACCCCTCCTTTTAATTTACAGGGTGGCCTATATCCTCCAGGACACTCTTCGTACAACTTTTGTATAAATATTGTTATTAACGGAAAACAAATGTAATTTTTTTATTATTTGTTATGCCAAAGTTTTACGTGGAGTGTCCTGGGAGTCACGGGCCACCCTGTAGTTTTCGATTGAATTTAACGTCTCTTTCGATTCCCATATTTATTGAACTCATCATTTCATGATTATTAAATAAACCAAATTTCATTAAAATATATCATAAATATATTTCCGTCCTAATGTGTCGCAGGATGCTCACAAATTTTGTATATTGGGTCCCAGCCCCAAAATCAGAAAAACAATACTCAGAGAATCTTCTAGCGCGCCACAAGCAATTACTAAGAAAATTGTAATAAGAATTAAGCCTAATAAAAGTATTTCTACATGTATGGTACCGGGATTTAAAGCTAAAAATTTTTTAGGGAAGAGAGCTCTACAATTAAAAAATCTTTAACCGTTCATTTTCAGGAGAAAGGAACAAATTTGTTCAATATCTGGGATGAATTTAATAGTCGACACTACTGTTTCACCCATAAAGATTTCACTACAATAGGGTAGGGGCCCCTAGGTTTGGTGAGGTCTTGAATAAAGCTGGGCCGTTTTTTCAAGGGAACGTTCTAGTCTAGTAAGGAGAGATAGAAATAGTTCGTATGCACAACTTGTCCAGTTTGAGAAATAAGATCGACGAGATAAGGGCGTTAGTTTCTTTGAAATTATTGCTATTGCAGAAATACGGAACAAAGGTTTTAACAGGGATACATAAATTATTAGAAAATTTAGAGGATTTTTTTTTAATTATACTTAGAACTATCTCATCGCTTGAAATTGAGTGGTTAAGATAGCGATTAATGCATACAAAATTAACCTTGTTGTTGTCTACAGGCCACCGAGACAAAAGGAACATAAAGATATTATTTTTTTTAAACAATTTCGAATTTAAATAGGCAAAGATTAGCCGTCTTATACGATTTTAATTTTCCAAATTAAATTTCGACAGCAAATTGTCAAACAGTGAGCGAAAACGTCATGTAAAATTTATAAATAATAACTTCCATATATCAAAGGTAGATGAGTTGACGCAGGAACAAAATCTTTTTTTTATCTAATATTGAAGACCAGTGGTAATATGGTCGATAATGTAAATTTTGAGGTAAAATTTTGAAGAAGCGATCATCACATGATTCTTTTTAAACAAATATTCGTATGACTATTAATGTTAGATAGCAATCCATCCCTGAATTTAAAAGCTGTAACTTTAATCTTTTTCGTGATTGCTTGGAACAAGTTGATTGGGGTGATATGTTACACGTTTTTAACGGCCAGGAAATGCTTGATTCATTTCTGCATTCATTTATTTTCATTAATAACTAGTGAAATATGCGTTATAAACCTAGTTCTCACTTAATCTAGGCAGGTGTTATAGATTTTTCTTACCATACTTCTGTAATGACTGTTCACTTGTTTGTCCCCGGGCATTAGTCTTCTCCCAAATCCTCGGTTTTCATTAGTACAATTTGATGTGGTCTTGATCAAGGCGGATGTCCAAGTTCAGAAGCAAAATTTGCGTTTCTTGAGCTGATAAGGAGACGGTTTCCAGATTGATAGGCATCTCACAAGCAAATTGGAGGACTGCTAATTAGCTCCTTCAAGCCCTTAATCCGCAAAGCTTACACTAGGTTTTACTCCTCCCGACCGTTATTATGGTAATTCTTTTGGCTAATTACGCTCACAATTCGGTCTAACCTAATAGAGAAATTTAAAAAAGGCATACGCGAATATAACGGATGTTATAAAATTCTATAAAATAATAATGTTGACAACAGGAGCTGTTTTATTTGCTATCGTCGACCTATCTCAAGTAACATAAAATGAGCTAACTAATGGGACGTGAAAAGGAATTAGGGATATTGTCCTAACGCGAAACTAATTAATTTTTTAGATACATAAATAACTGCATAAAAATCAGTGTAATCCTTAGCCCGCTTGAGAATTCTATTAGCCGGCTCAGTTTAGACCATGGTCAAAGGGTGAAAGCATTGATTGATATGTTTGTAAACATTTGAGCGTCAAAGACACGACAAATTTTCCTGCTCTTCCGGAAGTAATTAATTTTTATAGTATCAGGTTTCTTTGGAATTTTAGTGCAACCTAAAAAGAAAAAGGCCAATGTCTAATTGAAATGAAAATATCTAAAGCAAACTTTTGAACCATAAGGAAAGATCAGCCATTAGATCTCACATTATACTATGTAAGACTGATGTCGTTCCTGAAAACTTTAAAATCCTTGAACAATGTAACAATGAGATTTCCCCTCGTATTTTAGATTCTATGTACATATACTAAAATACTAAAACCTTCCCTTAACAACGACACAAATGTGGTTAGCTCGGAATTCTCCGTTGAACTACTCTGGCAGGTTTACCTCACGTTACCCAGCAGAGGAGGTAACGGTTTGGTGATATTGACAAACGCCTTCGAAACTTCTGGTTTCTATTTTTTTTAGGAAACAGCTATTACAAAAGAGAGGAATACGGTTGTACTCATCATTACCATCATCACTAATCATTTATCTTTCTTTTTTAGTTGCCCCACTTAAGCAGATGACTGCTTAAGTCGCGGGCCTTGCCCCCCTACGTGAACTGCTGCTAGATGTGAAGAAGGATTGCAATTAATATTTCGTCCTAACTATGCCGAGCGGTTGCCATGTCATAATTGGGGGCATTGGAGGAAGCTGGTTTAAAGAATAGATCACAGCCGATAACAATGTCAGAAACAATTCCGGACAAGGGACAGACTGCTACCTCCACTGCTCATCACAGCGGGGGCTCGTTCTATGATCATAGATGGACATACAATCGTCTCTATGGTATGTTGGGATGTGGTTGCGATTAAAACAACCTCGGAGGGGTGGCGTTGTCAATAAGTCCGCCATAGAATCACCCCCCTCTCCCAAGAGGATCCTACCCGGATTCATCTTATCCATCGAGGCGGCGGGCAAGCGAGGGGGCCTCTCTTCTCATCAAGGAAAATAAATTTAAAAACTATAAAGAAAAACCTAAAACTCTGGCAACCATACATATTTGTAGGCCCCCATACAAAACAACAAATATATAAGGAAAGCAAGAAAGTAAGTGCACTTCCCTCTTCAAGGGGCTGCACACAGGCTGAAATGGCGGACTTCAGTGCCGCAAGGCTACCGCTGAGAACCATAAGTGGCCTAGAAAAACCGAATAAGGGGAAGGTGTAGGAAACCTTATTCAGCAGGCTAAATGTGGCATTCCTCCAGACTCTCCTACAGAAAATGTAGTTATATGCGAGGAGGAGAATGATATAGAGACCCACACAAAGGATTCAGGAATTAAAATCTTGAGGGAAATAAACCTCCAGCTCAGTACAGCTTCCCAGATCCAGGCTCACAAAAGTGTGTTATGCCGAAGGCTGGACCCGTGGATCGTCCAGCATACAAAAGAAAATATAAAAAACGAAATAGAGATAAATCAGCAATGGACTAATATAAGTGAGATAGTAAAGTTCAAGAACAGAAAAGATAACATAAAATACCATCACATGTTCAAAATAATCTTTGGAGACAAGGATGGCATCTAAGGCGAAGGAGCGTAGACTACTGCTATTTAATGCAAAAATAAGCAAGGAAAATATAGAGATGGAAGAGTTTACCCCAGTGCAAATATGTTTTGGGTACTTCAAGCTTGAACACCACACCACAAAAGTGTGCAAGGATCAAGAATTGACCTGCCCTAGATGCAGTAGAAAAGGGCATGGCTGGCGGGAATGCCAGGCAGCCGAAGAGAAATGCCCAAGCTGTGGGCAAAGGCAATGGCCATGTCTTGCCCAAGAAAGAAAGAAATATTTAAAAGGAAAGCAGAGGAGAAAAAGGCGGAGTGAATTAGGAGGGCTAATACCTCCTACGTCCAAGCGGCAAAAACCATCCCCGCAAGGACCATAGACTGTGCCACTCCAAAAACATACCTGAAGGTTCGTATAAAAACTCCACAAAAAACCTCGCGTGTATTTTTTGCGCTCATGTGAGCACCTTTTTCATCCCGGGCTGCTTCGCCACTGAGCTAAACACCCTGTTCAAGAAGCATGAACTTGAAGAAATGGGGTTCCCGGACAAGCCTCTATTGGGGGACGTCATGCAGCTAAAATACCAACCCGAGGAAGAAGCCCCAGCAATGCCGTTTCCAGCAAATGAATAAAGGACGGAAGAGAACGTAGACCAGGAAACATCATAAGCCCATCTAAAGTCCACAAATAGGGACCCAAGAATAGAGGCCAGAAGAAAACGGGAGATAAAGGAGAAAAAATCTGCCAGGAGAATAAAGCATATTGAGGGTAACCTCTCAATCTTCGCATCATCCTCTGAAGACGAAGAATACGCCCAACCCCCCAAAGAAAACAAGAGATCGAGGAGTAAAAGCTTAGAATGCAGTTCTAAAGAACTGATCTCACCCTATTCCCAGGCAACCCCAGCATTAGGGAGATTGTTGAAGGGCTAAATACAGGACAACTAAAGTGGACTTACGAAGCGCCGGCCCAAGAAGTTATAGTAGACGAGGCGCTCATGGAAGCGAAAAAAAAACCGCATAGGGACTCCTGCTTCACCATAAGTGAAGCAGAGTACGAAAAAGTAAAAAAAAAACGGGAAAAAGAGACGCGATAAAAATTAAAGGGTACTACACACACTCACATAAACTACAAGCACACCAAGCAAAAAAAACATGGCGAATACAAACAACACACTTTTTTAAAAAATACTATCACTAAACATAAACGGATTGGAAGAGAAATCCATTCCCTACGAAAACTTATTCTTTACAGTGATCCTCACTTCCGAACACGGTGTAAACACAGAAACTAACAATAAAAATACCAAATTACACTGTGATCATCAAAAATATACACAAGATCGATACGACAGCGCAGCCATCGCGATCCGCAGATCTGTACCACTACAGATCTGCTTTTCCTGCTATGCATTAGAAAAGCATGCAACAAAGTACTGCCAAATTAAAGAAAAAAAGTGTTCTGAATGTGCTCAATCCGGGCACACTTAGAACGAATGTAGAAACCAAAACAAGAAATGCCTCAACTGCGAGAACTCTCACCGCACTCTGTCGATGGCATGTCCATTGAAAAATACTTTAATTTCAGAAAAGAAAAAAAGAATCATTGAGGAAAAGTTTAAAATGCTACGACAAGCTACGCCCAAGCAACAAAAACAAAGCAGGACCAAACTATGTTGCAGCCTGACCCTAACATGAGGCCGGATTTGGTAATGTGCATTCTACATGCACACTTCATAAACATAACCAAGCTCGGAAGCTACGCAACAGAGCTCAATAAGATGTTTGTGCACAATGGGCTCAAACCAATGTGGTTCCCCGACAACCCACCGTCTGGAGACCTCTTCCACGCTCAAATTAAGAACTTGCCACAAACGGAGCCGAAGTCTTGCCAGTCTCTCGAGACCCGCGTTTACGCGAAAATCAGGCAGATCAAATGGAAGTTGCCCAACAACCTGAAACCAAAAATACGACCCTGGATTTACCAATTAAGACAACCGAAGAACTAAACATGAAGATTTACGGTTCCCCATCCGCCACCATACCGAAAAAATCTAAGGTAGCGGAGTTGATTGAAGAAATTGTAAAAACTAAGTACAAGTGGAAATTTGACGCTGACATCTCTGAAGTGGACCTGCTCGAAACACTAAAACAGGGCCAAATACAAATCTGTCCAGAATCGGGTTTCAATCTAAACAGTGATCAGTTTAGAAAGAAGCGCTTGGAAAGAGTTAGGTCCCCTGACAGAGAAAGAGGATCAAAGGCCAAACAACCTAATACCAACTAATATGGCTCAATGCACAAAATTCATCAAAAACTTTAAAATCTTCTCTCTGAATGCAAATGGATGTTCTACCAGAGGTACCAAGTACAATTAAATCATAAGATCAGTTGACCCTGATATTGTACTCATGGACTGAATAATATTAATGAGTACATCAAGATTTATAATTATAAAGTACTGATGACTAGCCATACAAAAGAGCAGTATGATGGAGCAGCCATTGCAATCAGAAAAAGGAATCAACTTTAAGGAGATACGGGACTTAGAAGAGTCATATCTTACAATCAAGTTTCGCACGACATTTGACGACCTAGTAATCACTGTCGGATATCAACCACCCAGGCGTCCCTCTCTTCCGATCCCTAACTTCCTGCGACTCTTTAGGAGGAACTCTTCAGCAATTTTGATCGGCGATTTAAATGCCCGCTGAAGAGGAACTGGTTATACTACGTCATTTAATGGAGCTGGTAATTCGCTCAGCCTGTTAATCGACAGAGGCGTAGTACAGAGGGAAGGACCTGACTTCGCTACCTTTCATACTGAAAGGTGTGCGACTACGCCGGATATAATTATGACGAACAGGAACTTCTCTCTGAACCAAATCACCATCCCTGGGCCCTTTATTCTATCAGACCACGTCAGCATGATCACCCACATCTCTACCTCCCCAATCCAGGTGCCGATCCCTAAGCCAAGATGTCTCGCAAGAGCCAACTGTAAGTTATACAGTGAACATCTACTACATGTTCAGGTAGAACAACTAGAAGGAGCCACTCTTGAAGATATTGACGCAAAAATCAACCACCTAACGTCAAAAATCTTAGAGGCCGACCGATTAGCAGTTCCCTGGACAGAGTATAAAGTTCTGCCGGCCCCAAGATAGGACCATAACATACAGGAGAAAATGGACCAACTTAAAGCTTCCATCTTCACAAACCTGTATGTGATCACGGCACAGCGGCTCAAGAAATACGTGATCTAAGAAACGAGATCAAAAACCTAATAAGGCAGAAATCTAGAGAGCAATGGGATGATCTAATATAAAAAAAATGACGCAAAAGGAGACCCAAGAAAATTATGGAGCTAGCTGAAGAGATTACGTTGTAATCCCCCAAAGAGTCGCATAACAATCAAAGTCAATGGCGCCGAACTCACAGAAGACCTTGACATCGAACGTGAGTTTATAACATACTGGCGGAATCGGTTTCGCATCGGAGAAGAGGACAACGAAGATTTTGATGAAGCATACGAAGAAGAAACATAACCAAGACTTAGAGAAATAGGAAATAACCTGACTCATTATCACATCTTGGACAGGACACGTCTCGCCGGGAGGGGGGTAGACCCTTCTCCCATGAAAAATACGAAAAAGCCCTAAAGAGCTTCAAGCAAAAGCCACCAGGACTTAATGGCTTTCCCAAGATGCATCTTATGAATGCCACTAACAACATTAATGAAGCTCTCTCTACTCGAAGTGTTTAACGCCTATCTCAATGTCGGATACCACCCCGACCAGTTCAAGAGGGCTTGTATGATTTTCATACGTAAGCCCGGGAAGCCGAAAAAATAAATTAGTAGCTACAGACCCATCTCCCTACTGGAGTTCATGAGAAAGCTATTACAGAAGCTCATCAATAACAGATTAAAGAGCTTCCTTCAGGCAAACAACCTGTTGAATCACCAGAAACACGGCTTCCGAACGAAACGGCACCGAAACAGCGCTGGCGTTAATCACCGAGAGGATAGCCATCGACAAAACCAGAATTGGCAATGTGGATGTCGCATTTCAAGACATGGCCTCGGCCTTCAACAAAGTGTGGCTACCAGGGATAAACAAGAAAATTAGCGACTTACAGATGAGCACCAACATTACGAAAATACTCTGCAACTACCTTAAGGATCGAGAGGCAGTAATAAGGATAAATAACATAGAAGGGGAACCGTTTGACCTCGAGGCAGGAGTACCCCAAGGAGGATGTCTTAGTCCTACACTCTACACAGTGTATACGGCAGACCTACCTTATCCCGTTCAAGACCTTGCCCAGAACGTCCAGCTAGCGGACAACATTACACAGGTCATCACCAGCATATATAAAAATCCTGTTGACATTGTCAACAAGACGAGTGTAGAGATACAAAACATAAATGAATACGAACGAAGAAATATAATCAGTACAAACGTACAAAAATTCAAAATGATCCCTATGGGACGTTACAAGACAGCGGACGTGCTGGTGCAGGGCAATCTCTACGAATACTCAAGAGAAGGACGGTTACTTGGCCTGAGATTGAACTCGAGGGGGTACAATGTTCACTACAAGGACAAGATCGCCACAGCAAGGAGGACACTTCGGTATCTGTATCGATTCAAGCGTCTCTCCCCTCAATTCAAGAAGAGACTTTACATGCTGTTGGCGACACCACAGCTGCTGTACCCCGTCATTGCCCTTCATAACTTAAGCAGAAGTGCCATGAACAAAGCCCAAGTGGTACAAAATACAGCCACACGATTCATTACGAACACCACCATATGGGACCGAATACCATCAGAAGTCCTGCATGATGTCACTGAGTTGGGGCCAATAAACATCACCCTAAATAGAAGAGCAAGTGAACTATGAAACAAGATATACGAAATAATGCCCGAACACATCCTACAACAAATAAGGATACCGATCGAAGAAATACCCCAATTAAGATTTAAGCGTGACTTTCAAAGCAGTCAGCTAAAAATCCAGGAGAACATTTAACCAATTTTCCGATAAAAACTACCCGAAGAGTAAACTACAAATTAAACAAAAGTGAAACAAAAAGAAATAAAATATTAAAACAAAAAGATCCGAACAGGACAAAGATGAAATATAGTTAATAATAAAGATCCAAAATGGACAACAATTAAAAATAAATAGATATAAGAACCAAAAGAACAAACTTAAAGATAAAAACAAGATCCAGATGCACAAATTTTAAATAAACCAGTTCAAAAAAGATCCAAAAATGACAAGTAAGCAAAATACATTTAACGAATAATAAATATAAAAAGATCCAAAGTGGACAAGTTAATAAAAGATAATTTAAAAACTAAATAGATAAAAAGTAATAATCAAGTGCAAAATCAAGTCTGAAAAAACTAAGAAAGATTTAAAACAAAGAAAAAAGCTTGAATGCTAAAAATAAAGAACAAACAACATTGTAAATGAAAATATAGTGAAAATTAAATGAGGTTGCCAGACAACCTGGCACATATTCTCTCCATCTACAATTAACTCTTATTCTCTCTATATCTACACTCTATCCCCACACTTTTTCATATCTTTTACCATCGTTGAATCGTTGAATCAGATTTAGTGTAGCTTCACAATTATTTATAAATTTATTATATGCAAAAGGCTAAAATGTAAAATACATAAAAAAATAGGTTTTTTGCTCAAATGTGCATTTTACATTTGTTTTAGCATATAAGCATAAGATGAATAAAATTAGAATGTGTAGAGAGAGTGAGTTAGGATAGATAGAAATTAAAGTGTGGTGTGTTGTGTGGATGTTAATGTGTGTAGGATGATAAGTGAAGATGTTGAAGATTTATACCAGGTTGCCTGGCTAACGCTTTCGTTTTTCTTTTATAATTTTTTTGTTAGATACATAGTTATAATAAGCATTGGAGCCTTTGTTTCCTTTTGCTCAATTGAACGTCTGTATCATTTTTTAATTTTTGTTTTAATTATTTTTTGTGCTTCCTTTTTTATTTTTTTTATTTTATTATTATTATTATATATATATTTTTGGGTTATTTTTTATGGTCAGTAATTACTTTAGTTCTTCATTGGGATTCTCATTTGAGTTGTATAGTTGGTAGTCATAATCGGTTGTCCTTTTTTAGTTGTTACGTTTCTGGTAGTTACCTTTATGTACTATAGTTTATTACTTATAGATTGGATTGACGTTTGTTAATGTTTTTTTCTCAGGCTTCCGTTGAAGCGTTGTTTATAGTGCGTACGACGGATTTCGTCTTCTTGTACGATGGTTTGGTCTATTATATTCTGGGGTATTGAATTTTTTATTTTTTACCTCAGTTTTCTTGCTCTCTTTTTATAAGACTGTGTTTATGGGTTCTATAGTAGTTCTGCGGTCGAGTTCTTCTGCTGGTATAAATCTTGTCTTCTTGTAATTGTTATGAATCTAGTGGCTTGATTTTGGACTCTTTGGATCTTCTTGATTTCGGAGTTACTTAATACGTTCAATGGTACTATTGGGTATAGGGGCTTAGGTTGCACTAAGGCCAAGTATAATTTTATTTTATTTTTGGTTGATAGTTGTCTGAATCTGTACAGTGCTATAAGGTGGATTTTGCTTCGATGATTTTTTTATGGTAGATGGCATGTATAGCCTGACGTTGTTGATTTTAGTCCGAGGACGCGTCCTTCTGTTGAAAAGGATATGCCTTTCCATCTAGCCGTACAGTGGCTTTTTTCCTTCTGTTCATCGGTATTAGTTTGAACTTATCTTTGTTTGTCTTAATTTTATTCTTTTTTTAGAATAATTTAGGTTTCTAATTTCTATTCCTGTTCATAGGGAGATGTCCTTGGGTTTTTTCCTGTCACTGGTCACTATCTGAGTGATATCGTCCGCTAATTTTACATACATCTAACGTTCATCCGTTGGATGCGGAAGGTCACTGGTGTACACTGTGTACAGTGTTGGTGAGAGGCAGCCTTCCTGTGGGACACCCGTTTGCAGATTAATTGCGTCGCCCGTTTGACCGTTTATCTGCAATACTGCTTTCCTCCCGTCTAGATAGCTGCAGTGTGTTTTGTAGAGGTTTATTTCCAGGTTAAGGTCACAGATTTTTGTTTTTAGGCCGGGCAACCACACCTTGTCAAAGGCTTTAGCAACATCACGGAGGTCAATATCAACTCTGTTTGTTGTCTCGCGCTGTTTCAGTAGCATTTTTTTCCGTTATGCTTGCTAGCGCGGTGTCTGTCCCTCGTTTGCTTTAGAACCCGTGCTGTTGTGGGCTGTATAGGTTGTTTACGTTAAGGTAGTTGATCAACCTTTCGTTAAGGAGTGTGATAGAACGGGTTGAGGCCGCGTTAATTTTAACCACTATCACATGTTATTTAAAACCACGATGCTCCCCACGTGCATCTTCGCTTTGAAGCTTGGCGGCTTATCGCAGCCACCTGAGTAAATGTTTAAACAAAAAGGGTTATCTTCCCCCGTTCGCCCCCATACGCTGACCTCGCAAGATTAAGTTAGGCTTATGGGCAGTGTCGTAGAATGACTCCCGACGATACTATATATAACACTATTCGTTGAGGGAACTTCCTTAATTATCTCTAGAGTGCGTTTTACTGTCTTGGCGGCCGATATTATGTATCTTCAAAAATGCTTAAGAAGTGGAACTGAGCTCAAGGATAATAATATTGCTATCATTAATAAAATAGAGTTTTATTAATAATAACTATAAACAAAACACAAAAACGGAAAATATTGACAAACAGAATGGAAAGGGTCGTGGAGACTCGGGCTAATCCAAGGATTTAAGGGATCAAAAAAGGTAAAACAAATATGGAGTTAAAGAGATGGGATGGTTCGATAAACCATTTAAAGCACAGGATAGAATTGACAAATAAGGGATCAATACTCAAAAGGTGACGCTTGGCTTACGTAACTTCGTTAGGGTGCAGTCGAAGGTACTTGAAGGAATATTCGGTCCGCTGGCGAGTTCCAGCCGAAGGGGGGGGGGGGATAACAGGATCCTGACGAGGCGTCTTGGAAAGGAGAACCGTTCTAGACGAACGGCTTGACGAACAATGGCTGTTCTAGGTTGTTCTCTTCTGAACAAAGGGGGGATGAGAACCGTCTCTTGTCTACGGGCTCAAGAACAATGGCTGTTCTAATGTTGTTCTCCTTTGAACAACAGGGGGGGTGAGAACCGTTTCTTGGCGAAAGGCTCAAAACGAACAATGGCTGTTCTAATACTGTTCTCCTCGAACAATAGGGGGGGGGATGAGAACCGTTTCCTGGCGAAGGGCTCAAAACGAACAATGGCTGTTCTAATACTGTTCTCCTCGAACAATAGGGGGAAGATGAGAACCGTTTCTTGGCGAAGGGCTCAAAACGAACAATGGCTGTTCTAATACTGTTCTCCTCGAACAATAGGGGGAAGATGAGAACCGTTTCTTGGCGAAGGGCTCAAAACGAACAATAGCTGTTCTAATATTGTTCTCCTTGAACAACAGGGGGGGATGCCTTGGGGACTTGACGTCACTAAAGGCTCGAACCTTTGGCACTCAAGGAATATTGTCCTCCTGGACAAGTGATGGTGAATCTCGAGGCCAAGGTCCCTTGGCGCACAAAGGGAGAGAGGGTCGTGGTGATGTTTCGCGACGAAAATCTGGATCTCCAATCTGATCTTAGTGGTAAAGTTTCCATATAAATAGCCAGGACATCTCCTTGGCGTGGGGGAAAATGGAGTGAAAGCTTGGAGGGAACGCACAGCTGGGCCGGAGAAAAATGCCTTATCTGTTCATAAGCCTAACTCGATCTGGCGAGGTCGGCGTATGGGGGCGAACGGGGGGACGATAACCTCCTTGTTTAAACATTGACGTCCGGCAGCTGTTGATAAGACTCCAAGCCTCGAATCGAAGATGCACGTGGGCCTCCTCGAGGTTTTAACTAATATGGGATAGGAGTTGAATTTAACACAGATTCAACTCGTTCTATCACACCCCTCCATTCCAGGGGAAGTTGTCACTTCGAAAAAAAAAGAGAGAAGGGACAACGATAGAGCTCCGTTGTAGGGAACTCGTTTTCTTGTACCAACCGTATCTTCCTGCACCTAACTAGTATTACCTCAGTACATGATTATTTTGATCTTTAGATTACAGGGGAAAATAACCTTTAATACAACTTAATAAAAAAAAAAAGGGAATGGAACAATGAAATGTTATAAACTTAGTACATACGGGACAAAATAATTTATACGTAAATTAATAAGAACAAATATATATACATAAAAAAAATTAGACATTGAGCGTTACAAAATTCAGACATACATTAAATAACTATATTACAAAAGAATCTTAAATTAAGTCGTACAAGACGGTATATACCTACATGGAGATACTAATCCTATGAATACAATTATTCTACGCTATTCGGTAACGCATTCCTACTGAGTGCGTCAGCGACCTGGTTATCGGAACCTTTGATATAATTTATTTTAAATTGATACTCTTGCAAGAGTAAACTCCAGCGCATGATGCGGCCGTTTGAGTGTCTCAAATACCTAATATAGGCTAACGGACGGTGGTCGGTTCCTATTTGAAAATCTTTACCTATCAAGTACAGCTTGAATTTGTCTATGACCCAGATAATTGATAGAGCTATCTTTTCTCTAGTGGCATATCTCTTTTCGCGTGGTAATAATAGATGGCTAGCATATGCAACTGGATGACTCGTTCTGTCATCCACGTATTGAAGGAGTACACCTCCAATGCCCTCGTTGATCACGTCGGTCTTAACCCCAAAGGATTTTTCCGGGTTGGGCAACTTAAAAATGGGGGCAGAAATGAACTTACTTTTGAGCTGATTAAAATGGGAAACAGCGACATCATTCCAACGTAAACGATCGGAGAAATTCTTTTCCTGAAGGGGGCATAGGGGGGCCAAAATTGCAGCGAAATTCGAAAAAAATCGCTGATAGGGAGAAGCTGATCCTAGGATCGATCTTAATGGCTTCTTTGTAATCGGGATGGGCATGTGGACGATTGCCTTAATCTTGTTCTCGTGGGGACCTGACTTGCTTTGTCCTATTTTGAAACCCAAATATTTGATGGTTTCGTGGGCAAACTGGCATTTGCTGGGGCCAATGGTGAGGCCATTTTCACGCAGTTGCTCGAAAAGAGCTAATAGGGTGGATAAATGGTGATTCCATTTAATTAGTTCTTGGAGCTGACTCTTCTGACGTGGTGTCAGCTGCGCGTCACTATCCAGGTCAGAGGGTTCCAAAGACTTGCCTGGTAGGGAAGGAGGAGGGTAATCGGCATCAGGTTGGATGCACACTGTCTGGATTACCTTAAGGGACTCCGCGGGGCAATCCTCTTCAAGCGCCGATGCTTCGTCCAGTTCTACGAAGGTATCTCCATGGGCGCGTTGGGGTTTCTTTTTTTCTTGGGGTCCAGGGACAGTCTCCGTGTCCTTATCTGGGGCCTTATCACCTAAGGGTTTTAGTGAATCACATTCCTCTTTTTCCGTCCTAAAGTCATGGTTAGGGGTCTCCGAGAAATCGGACGGTATCGGGGTTCTGATGGGGACGGGCTCCTGGGCTTCTTTCTTATCTCGGCCTTGAGGAAGGGCGGCCTGAAACACAGGGTCGAAACTTACTTGGGGGCTCTTTCCTATAAGTACGGAACAGAATTTTATTGGTGCTACAATGACTTCAGCCCAGCCATTATAATATTGACACTGCAGGTAACATCTAGCGACGGGGAATCTGTTCGCCCGCCCAAGGTGGTCACGTACCACCGCAAATTTTTCGTGGTTAGAGGCCACTGGGAGGAGTTCGTCGGACACGATGAAGCATGTACATCCTGTGTCCCTGACGAGAGTCAATATTCGACAGCTGTCCACGCTGCCCTCCTCATATTTCAAAGTTCCCGCTGAACTTTTATTCCAAAAAAGATTTACCTGGTGGCCTGACGGATGGGGAGAAGTTTCTGCTTGTGTCTGCACCACCGGGGGAGCCGTGGTTGCATTAATCTGGTGAACTTGGTGGGCTGGTCCGCTTTTAAGCCTAGAATTTTGGGGGCAATTCCAGCTCATGTGGTTTTCTACACCACAGGTGAAGCATATGGTTGGTCGCTTCGGGAAGAGAGATGGAGGAGAAGTCTTAACGGGAGGTTTGGAGTCCCGTTGTTGGTTTTGGGGAAAGAAGTTTGGGGGTTTTACGGGGCTCGGAAACTTTGTCAGCTTTCCTGGGAAGGGGCGCGAATCCTTCCTTCTTTCTTCTCGTTGGATTACTCTTTCCCTTTCTATTACTTCCATTTTTCTTTGAAATTCTGCTTCAATCCGAGCTAATTCAATCTGATGGTCAGCTTGTCTTATCCGTTTCTCTCTTTCTCTTTTTTGCTCCTCTTGAATGTACTTAATTAGTTCTTTTCCGGAAAGTCCACAGGACTCTCCTTGCGCTTTAAAGATTTCGAACGGAGTCATCTTTGCACTTGGGGGCGCACTAGTCAACCAACTAAAATTCCTTGCAACAAGAATTATGCCTCTATAGAATTAGCCTACCTAAATATGGGCACTGACCTATTCGTACTTGGTTTCTCAATCTAAATAACCACTGACTAAAATCACAAAAAAAAACCAAATTATTATAACCGTTCCTTGAGCTACTCCAGCTTCTTAAGTTTAAAAAAAAAGGGGATAGCAATCGTTAAAACAAAAGGGAACTACTATATTCTATTATTGTAACGAATAACACTATGCTTTACTTGACTGAGACCAGTGTTTGCAAAGATATAGCGTTAAACCCCACACACCTGATACCAAATTAAATAGTATATATATATATATATATGTCGTAGAATGACTCCCGACGATACTATATATAACACTATTCGTTGAGGGAACTTCCTTAATTATCTCTAGAGTGCGTTTTACTGTCTTGGCGGCCGATATTATGTATCTTCAAAAATGCTTAAGAAGTGGAACTGAGCTCAAGGATAATAATATTGCTATCATTAATAAAATAGAGTTTTATTAATAATAACTATAAACAAAACACAAAAACGGAAAATATTGACAAACAGAATGGAAAGGGTCGTGGAGACTCGGGCTAATCCAAGGATTTAAGGGATCAAAAAAGGTAAAACAAATATGGAGTTAAAGAGATGGGATGGTTCGATAAACCATTTAAAGCACAGGATAGAATTGACAAATAAGGGATCAATACTCAAAAGGTGACGCTTGGCTTACGTAACTTCGTTAGGGTGCAGTCGAAGGTACTTGAAGGAATATTCGGTCCGCTGGCGAGTTCCAGCCGAAGGGGGGGGGGGATAACAGGATCCTGACGAGGCGTCTTGGAAAGGAGAACCGTTCTAGACGAACGGCTTGACGAACAATGGCTGTTCTAGGTTGTTCTCTTCTGAACAAAGGGGGGATGAGAACCGTCTCTTGTCTACGGGCTCAAGAACAATGGCTGTTCTAATGTTGTTCTCCTTTGAACAACAGGGGGGGTGAGAACCGTTTCTTGGCGAAAGGCTCAAAACGAACAATGGCTGTTCTAATACTGTTCTCCTCGAACAATAGGGGGGGGGGATGAGAACCGTTTCCTGGCGAAGGGCTCAAAACGAACAATGGCTGTTCTAATACTGTTCTCCTCGAACAATAGGGGGAAGATGAGAACCGTTTCTTGGCGAAGGGCTCAAAACGAACAATGGCTGTTCTAATACTGTTCTCCTCGAACAATAGGGGGAAGATGAGAACCGTTTCTTGGCGAAGGGCTCAAAACGAACAATAGCTGTTCTAATATTGTTCTCCTTGAACAACAGGGGATGATGCCTTGGGGACTTGACGTCACTAAAGGCTCGAACCTTTGGCACTCAAGGAATATTGTCCTCCTGGACAAGTGATGGTGAATCTCGAGGCCGAGGTCCCTTGGCGCACAAAGGGAGAGAGGGTCGTGGTGATGTTTCGCGACGAAAATCTGGATCTCCAATCTGATCTTAGTGGTAAAGTTTCCATATAAATAGCCAGGACATCTCCTTGGCGTGGGGGAAAATGGAGTGAAAGCTTGGAGGGAACGCACAGCTGGGCCGGAGAAAAATGCCTTATCTGTTCATAAGCCTAACTCGATCTGGCGAGGTCGGCGTATGGGGGCGAACGGGGGGACGATAACCTCCTTGTTTAAACATTGACGTCCGGCAGCTGTTGATAAGACTCCAAGCCTCGAATCGAAGATGCACGTGGGCCTCCTCGAGGTTTTAACTAATATGGGATAGGAGTTGAATTTAACACAGATTCAACTCGTTCTATCACAGGCAGATAAGGCATTGTTCCCAGGCTCGGCTGTGCATTCCCTCGAAGCTCCCACTCCATTGTCCCCCACGCCAAAGGAGTGTCTCGACTATTTAGATGGAAACTTTACCACTAAGATCAGATTGGAGATCCAGATTTTCGTCGCGAAACATCACTGTGACCCTCTCTCACCTTGTGCGCCAAGGGACCTCGACCTCGAGATTCACCGTCACTTGTCCAGAAGAAGGACAATATCCCTTGAGTGCCAAGGTTCGAGCCTTCGTGACGCCTAGTCCACAAGGCTTCCCCCTTGTTGTTCAGAAAGAGAACGACATTAGAACAGCCATTGTTCTTTTGAGCCCGTTGACAAGAAACGGTTCTCACCCCCCCTCCTGTTGTTCATAAGAGAACAACGTAGAACAGCCATTGTTCGTTTGAGCCCGTTCACCAAGAAACGGTTCTCACCCTTCCCCCTTGTTGTTCAGAAAAGAACAACATTAGAATAGCCATTGTTCTTGAGCCCGTAGACAAGAGACGGTTCTCACCCCCCCTGTTGTTCAGAAGAGAACAACGTAGAACAGCCATTGTTCTTCAAGCCGTTCGTCGAGAAACGGTTCTCATTTTACGACGCCACGTCAGGATCATTTTATCCCCCCCCTCTTCGGCTGGAACTTGCCAGCGGACCGAAAATTCTTTCATGCCACCTTCCTCTGCACAACAAGTATAAATTACGTAAGCCGAACGTTACCTTTAAGTATTTAACCCTTTTGTCAACTCTATCCTGTGCTTTAAATGGTTTAGCGAACCATCCCCTCCCTTTAACTTTATATTTGTTTTACCTTTTTAAATCCTTTAATCCTCGGATTAGCTCGAGTCCCCACGACCCTTTCCATTCTCTGTTTATGTCAATATTTTCCGTTTTGTGTGTTGTTGATAGTTATTATTAATAAAACTCTATTTTATTAATGATATCAATATTATTATCCTTGAGCTCAGTTCCACTTCTTAAGCATATCGAAGATACATAATATCAGCCAGCCAGACATCCACGCACTCTAAAGATAATTAAAGAAGTTCCCTCAATGAATAGTTATATATGGTATATCGTCAAGAGTCCATTCTACGACAAGGAGCTTTTCTAGGATATTGCCTAGTAATTCCAAAAGCGAGATAGGATGGAATCTTCCGACTTGATGTTTCGGTTTGCCCAGCTTAGGTAGGAAGATCATCTTTGCCTTTTTAAATGCTTGGGTTTAAAGAATGTGCCTCAACAACCAAAAAGTGCCTGAATTGCAACGGTGACCACCGAACATTGGCACTAAATTGCCCCAGAAGAAATGAAATAATAAAAAAGAAGGAAGAAGAAGCTTGAGCCTGTACTTCCCAGAGCTATGCGACCGCAGCATCAAGAACCAATCAAACAGTCATAAACCAACCTAAGATGCAGTTCAACTCCGAATTGAGCTCAAAGATTCTGACATGTGTCATCCACGCCCATATGGCTATCATTGGATGCCCAGGAAGCTAAGAGAGTGAACCCAATTCACTAACTACTACAAGCAAACAACCTGCCTATAATCAAAGTGCCCAAATCGCCGGACTCACTAAAAATACTCAATATGAGCACAGCCTAATCCATACGACCACCAAAAGAAAAAAAGCATTCTTTATCTAGGGGTGATTCAGATGATATTAAAAAAGAGTCATCAAGCGACTCGCAACCCGAAATAGAAGAGAAAAAACCGAGAACGAGATCTCAGAGGGCCTCGAGGTGTAAATCGAAGACTCTTAGCCCACCCAGAAAACAATCACCAAAGAAGAACAGGGGCATGGAAGTAATCCACGAGGAAACGAATCAAAATCCATCCCTTTCTCCTCATAAGGTCCCTAACATGGACCCCAGACTGAAGAAGCGGTAGATTAGTCTTCACAATGCAAAGAAACAGCTTAAGAATCTTGAATATCAACACCGACGGATGGATCACAAAAAGAGTGCCATACGGTAATATTTTCCAACAAATCGATGCTGACATAATACTCATTTCAAACACGGAGTTAACACGGATATGGAACTATGACGTGTGGACAGTGAACCATTCTCAAGAACGATATGACGGAGCAGCCATTGCGATAAATAAGGGAATTAAATTTAAGCAACTCAGGAACTTGGAAGAATGCTACCTCGCCATAGAGGTAGAGATAAGTCTGGGAAAGGTAGTCATTGCCACGGGATACCAACCCCCAAGACGTGAATATTTGCCGAACCACACTATCGCGAATATACTCGGGCTAAAGGTCCATACGATATTTATGGGGGAGCTGAACCCACGCCGTGCCGAGTCGGTGTATACCCGAAGCAACGATATAGGCAGATGCTTAAATACTCTCCTGAAGAGGAACATCTTCCAGAGACTGGGCCCCGACTTTCCGACCTTCATCACGGAAAGGAGCGCCAGCAAGCCGGACATCTACTTGGCCAACTTCCTTTTACCCTTTAATTATCACATGAGCCCTGATGTAATACCTTGTAGCGACCATATAGGGATTACTCTTCATATCAACGTTAAACCTATAATGATACCATCGCATACAAGGAAGAATTACAACAGGGCGAATTGGGATAATTACGAGCTAATGCTAAGAAATTACATCCAAGCGAACCTTGACGAAGCAACGCTCGAGGAAATAGACGAAGAAATGGAGCGACTAGATACCCAGATGATCAAAGCTAACAGAGTCGATTCCGAAAAGTACATACAGAACGATCTTAAAATAAAAATGGACCGATCGTATGAAAGGTTTACATCGTGACCTGAAAGGAGTGTATCAGGTGAGCATCAACACGGGAACATCCCGTGATATAATGTACCGTATGAGAGAGATAAAGGAAGAACTAAAAATTATAATTTAAGAACAACAAGAATAGAAATAGAATGAAGCTATCGAAAAACTAGATAGCGGAGCAACACCGAAAGAATTCTGGGCGAAAATCAGGAGAATGAGAGTAAAACCCCAGAAGAAAAAGATGAAATTAAATCAAAGGAGAATGAAATATGGGAGATTCCCAGGCCATACTGGGAACAGATTTTCAGAATCAGTGAAGAAGAAAATGAAGACTTCGACATAGATTTTTCAAAATCAGATTATAGATGAGCTGAGTGAGATCATTAAGAGGACGCATCCTAACCACCAGGTGAACAAGCAGAAAGGAGAAGAAGAAAGAGTGCCGCTAGAAGAACTAGAAAGCGCGGTCCACTCCTTTAAGAAAAAAGTTCCAGGACGGTCAGGCTTAACAAAGTTAAACTTCATCAAAGCACCGAGATGCGTGCGGGAAGGTTTACTCAACATCTTTAATGCTTGCCTAAATGTAGGCTACTTTCCCGACGCATACAAAACGGCCAAAATTATCTTTATTGACAAATCTGGAAAGCCCACGACGAGGAAGGAGAGTTATCGCCCAAAATCCCTCCTGGAAATTTAGAGGAAACTCTTCGAGAAAATCCTGAACAGAAGACTCGTCGAGCACTTGGAGAAAAATTCGCTCTACAACGACCAGCAATATGGCTTCAGAAAGAAGAGAACCACCGAGATGGCAATAAATGTCATCACGGACAAGATTGCTCAAGCGAAGAAAAACAGGAGATATATCGACATAGTATACAGGGACGTGCCAAAGGCATTCGATAAAGTATGGCTAATGGGGGTGCAATACAAGATCATCCAGCTGGGTTTGAGCTCAAAATTTTAAAAACTCCTCTATGATTATGTTATGGAGAGGTCGGCCTACGTCAGTATAAGGCGCACGGACGGTCCCGCCTTTAATCTAAAGTCAGGATTGCCTCAAGGCGGGTGCCTCAGTCCAACCGTATACTCGATATATACAGCCAACATACCAGAGCCAACCCACCCCTCTAGTCTGAATATCCAGTTCGCCGATGACATAGGTCAACTCATAGTTATTGAATATGGAAACGCGCCTTGGCAAGCTCGAATGACTGCTGAAGAAATAAGAAAAATCAACGCTTATGAATCAAAATGGAAAATCCGAACTAATAGCGACAAATTCAAGATCGTCCCATTAGGAAGATGAAAAACAGCAGATGTGAGAGTGAGGGATATGCGTTATCCCTACACGATCAGGTGCAATGTACTCGGAATGAAGTTCTTTTCTAACGGGTACAAGAAGCACCTCACATAACGGATCCAAAAAGCATCTTCTGCAGTCAGAACTCTATACATCTACAGAAACCTAAGCCAAAAGAACAAAAAGAAACTCTATCTGACGCTAGTCAGACCCACCCTCATCTATCCCTCATCATCTATGTTCGGAGTCTCTAAAACAGCACAAAAAGAGTTGCAAAAGATACAAAATAAATGTATGTATCTCATTACCACTGTACGAATGAGGGAAAGGAGGAAGCAGGTAGATCTGCACAGAACGGTGGACATCAAACGGCTAAAAACGATCTTAAAGGAAAGAGCGTCAGATATGAAAGAAAAAATTACAATGTATAGCAACGAGGAAATTAAAGCACTCATTGCACAAACCAACAAGGTTCCAGTCGCGCAAGATTCCCAAGCAGCGTCAGCAAGCTTGGAGACGCAATTCTCCCATTTTTTGCATAGGAATAAACTATCGACCAAAACCAATGATAAAAAGCAACCGATGATGACGAACAAAACCGATTTTACTTCAAGTCCAAAGAAGACCACAACAACCTAGTGAAGACAATGATGAAGAAAATAGGTAAGTACGAATCACAGAACACACAAAACACAAACACTAAGCAACCAAAGATGAATATAGCAAAACATTTATAAAACCAAATAAGACACACGTAAGAATTGATGTAGAAGCAAAAAAACAAAAACAAAACATAAAATGAATCTAAACAACCAAACTACACGTCAAGTAAGCATTAAAAAAGCTAAAATAGTACAAGAATCCAAAGGTTTGAACGCCTTAAAATAATAATAATAATATATATATATATATATATATATATATATATATATATATATATATATATATATATATGCATACATACTTGTCATATACATATATAAACAACAATAATAATAAACAAACAAAACAAACACTGAAAGAGATTAGCCTGATCTCCAGGCACCTTTGCAAATCTTGCACCCCTCAGACCTCCTTATTTCGCCACTATTCCCAAACCCCACTATTCTAATACACCACTATCTCTCACACTCACCACTTCTCAAAAAACAAAACAAAACAAAAAAGATAGTCACGAAAGTTATTATTCACGAAGAAAAGTTGGCATTACTGTTCGCCATTTCGAAGCTTATTCAAGCTATTCACCTAAGAATAAAGAATATATATATATATATATATATATATATATATATATATATATATATATATATATATATATATATATATATATATATATATTTATATATGAATGCAATGTCCCGCAGGAAAAAAATGAAAAGGTGTTTCCAAGTACTTTCGAACTTTATTAAGTTCATTATCAAGGATAACTACAAGAAATAATATTATATTAGAGGTATATATACGAAAGAAACGTATGAAAGACCGCCTCAAAAACAAGAAATCACCAATGTGGAAGACGGAAGGGGGAAGGTAAAGAAACACATTAAGAATTATAAGAAGCAGGTAGTAAGGTCAAACTAAGTCGAAGGATAGGGTAACAGATTCAAAGAAATGGAGATAGCCTAATGGGGGAGATTGTAAGACACGATGAGCAAAAGGGGCGAAAAATACAATGTACAAAACAGAGCAGTGATAATTAAAAAATAAAAAATAATAATAAAAAATAAAAATAAAATAGGGGCCACATAACTAAAGAATGTATATAAAATACCTAGGAACGAAAGACAAAACTAATACCTTTGAGTATTAATCTTTTAATTATAGCATCTATTTTATATAAGCCAGGGAAAAGGTTAACAGTGACCTCCATAAAAATGTACGGCGATTACTTAAAAATTTTCCTGATTTAATTTCAAAATTCAAGTCTAGTAACGCTACCCTCCCTTATTTGTACGGCTTAGTTAAAACTCACAAACCAAATTTTCCATTACGCCCTATTATAAGTTCTGTTGGGTCTGTTTCATATTCCCTGTCTAAATGGCTTACTTCATTTCTTACTCCACTAGTTGGTTCCATTTCTCATTCTCATTTCACTAATAGTTACGACCTTATTTCTTAACTTAATGCTATTCATTATTCTAATGATTTTACTCTTGTTAGTTTTGATGTTTGTTCATTATTTACCAAAGTACCCGTTGAAGACCTTTTCAATTTCCTTAATGATCATTTGCAAAATTATGACTTGCTGGTACTCGTTACTACTTTCTTGAACCTCATTTCCCTTTGTACCAAAAACTGTAAGTTTTCGTTCAAGAGCAAATATTTTCTCCAAAAATTCGGATTAGCCATGGGTAATTGTCTTTCTCCTGTCCTTGCTAACTTATATATGGAGTTTTTTGAAACAAAACTTCTCCCTACTATCCTTGACGCTCCGATCGTTTGGTACAGGTATATTGATGATGTCATTTGTTTGTGGCCTAATTCCAAAGATGTCAATGTTTTTCTTACCAGACTCAATTGTCTCGTCCCTTCAATTAAATTTACCCACGAGTTGGAAAATAATAGAATCCTCCCCTTTCTTGATCTTCTTATTCATAGAACTCATACATGTTTTAAATTCTCTATCTTTCGTAAGCCTACTGATTTAAATTCTTTTATTCATTTTTACTCTTCTCACAGCCCTAAAGTTAAACGTTCTGTTTTTTCTTCTATGTTTCTACGGGCATTACGAGTTGTGAGCCCGGAATATATGGATTTGAAATTTTCCAATATCTTTGAAATTGGCCATAAACTTTGTTACCCTTACCCGTTTCTTCAAAACTGTCTTTCTTCTGCTAAAAAGACATTTTATCAAACTGTCCCTACTCTCCCTTTTAATAGTAATAACAATTTCGTTCTACCTTTTTCTCTTTGTTTTAGTGATCTTCCCTGTCTTTTGAATAACTTTAACATTTCTGTTGCTTTTAAATATGAGACGACCATTAAGAATTTATTAGTACGTAATAATTGTAATAGTTTGGGAGGGGTGGGGGAAGTTTATTCAGTTGAGTGTTCTGGTTGTCTAAGTAAATGTTACGGACAAACGGGTAAACAACTTTCTGTTTGCATAAATCAACATAAATATAATGTTCGAAGAGGGGAAGATAACAGTGCTTTCTTTGTCCATATGTCAGATAAGGACCATCTAATTAACTGGAACTCTGGCCAAATTTATTTATCATTCCAATGACCCTATAAAAAGGAATAATTTTAACCTTTCCCCTGGCTTATATAAAATAGATGCTATAGTTAAAAGATTAATACTCAAAGAAATTAGTTTTGTCTTTCGTTCCTAGTTTTTTATATACATTCTTTAGTTATGTGGCCCCTATTTTATTTTTATTTTTTAATTGTCACTGCTCTGATTTGTACATTGTATTTTTCGCCCCTTTTGCTCATCGTGTCTTATAATCTCCCCCTCGTTAGGCTATCTCCATTTCTTTGAATCTGTTACCCTTTCCTTCGGCTTAGTTTGACCTTACTACCTGCTTCTTGTAATTCTTAATGCGTTTCTTTACCTTCCCCCTTCCGTCTTCCTCATTGGTGATTTCTTGTTTTTGAGGCGGTCTTTCATACGTTTCTTTCGTATATATACCTCTAATTTAATATTATTTCTTGTAGTTATCCTTGATAAGAAACTTAATAAAGTTCAAAAGTACTTGGAAACACCTATTCATTTTTTCCTGCGGGACATTGCATTCATTTGCTACCCTCACGTGATACTTTGTGAGTTTTTCTTATATATATATATATATATATATATATATATATATATATATATATATATATATATATATATATCCCCTTCATCCCATAAGGAAGCGTTTGATTACTTAACCCAGCCTACGAAACTAATAGAGAGAATACCTTTAATACAGTCCCTATAACTGGTGACCACTCTTCGTCGAACGAATAACGTGATCATATGTACAACAAAATGGATTCGCTAGGTGACGCATCAAGACATCAACAAACTGCTCATTTTCTTCCACACCAAGAAGTGGAATTCACGAACGCGACCTCCATCAGAATTCTTGTTTTTAATGAAGCAGCAGTTTCAGGATGGTTCAAAATTGTGGAGGCGTAATTTCACATCTCAAGAATACAACAGGAAGAAACGAAATTCTACCATATCTTTGTTGCATTACCTCTCGAGACAGTCGATCTACTTCTAGTGGCAGTCCTTTCATCGGAGGACTACTCTCTCCTTCGGACAGGGGTGCAAAGTGTTAAAAATTAATAATACCATAAGAGTGTAAAAATCCTAGTGTAAATAATTTTAATAGTGTATATTCAGTGCCTATTTAGTTTTAAAAATGAAAAGTGTATATAATGAAAAATCAAAGTTCTAGTAATGGGAATAATATAGTGATTTGGGGTGTGTAAAAAAAAATTCGTGTAGACATCAATATAAAGTTAATTCTGTTTAATTAGGGGAAGTGGTGTGGTGCCTACACACAAAGTAACGTACATAAAAGAAGTTTAGTTCCCGACAAGAAACTGCAGCTACTTTATGTGGAACACTTTAATCAATGTTGTTAAATCGCTTGGCATAACATAGGTTATACTAAGGATCTCAGGACTGCTGACCCCTCTGAAATCTATGTTATGCAGTCAAGAATAACAAATAAAATATGCAAGTATATAATGTTGTGGCCACGCGTAGAAATATAATTAACTTATACTGCAGTCAAGGATAAAAGTAAAGGAACGGCATTATTATTTTGGGCACGCACACACGCACGCAAACATAATTTTGTTCGCATTTAAGTGCTGAAGTTCCTGCGCCCGAACGCTCTAAAGTAATTCAGAATTTATTTAAAGTACCTCTATATTTATTCATAAAATGTATTAAACAAACTCCATGTTCTCGCGGCCAACTCTTGTGATGCTAGAACCACATTATAGAATCGAATATGACTCAAAAGTACCTCAAAGATAAGCATTTTGAAGTCTTAGGAAATTCTATAATTGGTTCACAGTAAACCATAGCATATTAAAATATATATATATATATATACTCGAGGGGCGGTCAATAAGTTCTGCAATTCGGATATAAGGAAACGAGATATGAGGAAAAGGGTTTTATTATTTTTCAATATAACTACCCTCGACTTCAATGCACTTGCGCCAATTGTCCCTGAGGCTTCGAATTGCCAACAACCAGAAATCTCCCGACTGCTGTTCAATCCACTCCTGAACGGCGAGCTGCACATCTTCATCGTCCCCAAACCGGCGTCCACGCAGTGCAGCCTTGAACTGGAGGAATAAAAAGTAGTCGCTAGGGGCCAGATCTGTACTTTAGGGGGGATGGTTGAGCTCCTCGAATCCGCACTCGCGCAGGGCAGCTTGTGCAACTCTGGCCTTGTGTACTTTGACGACGTTGAAGTTGATCATGGGGCGTGAGGTTTGTAGGGACCCAACGGGCAGAGACCTTGGTTATGTCGAAATTGTCGTAGATGATGTCGATAACACTTACATGTGATATTCCAAGTTCCCGGTCGATTTCTTCGACCTTCACCCGTTGATTTTCGAGGATCATCATCTCTACACGGGCCACATTGTTCTCGTTGGTCACGTCTGACGGGCATCCTGGATCGGGGTCATCTTCAAGGGACACACGACCATTCATATTTAAATTTAATGGAGACATGCAAATAATAATTTGAACAATTTGCATGTCTCCATCAAATTTAGATGTCCTCATTAATAAAGATCACCATGAATTAAAACTTGACGTGTATAGGAAACCAACACACTCGAATGCCTATATACATTATTTTTCGTTTCACGATAATACTGTTAAAAAATCGGTAATTTCTAACCTTTTCCTTAGAGCATACAAAATATGTCATCCTTCCTATTTAGATGAAGAAATTGTCATTATCAGGACCATTTTTTCTAATTTGTATTACCCCGATTGGTTCATATCGTCTGCCCATTTTGCAGCTAGGAAAACATTCTATGGTAATAAGCCTTCCCGCACTAACGACTTCAACAAATGTATAACATTGCCATTTAATAATAAATTAAATAGTTTAAAGGACATATTTGGAAAAGCGGGTATTAATCTAGCCTTTAAATATAATAATTCCTTAAACCAATTGATGATGGCCAGGAAACCCAAAGAACATCATAACATAGGAGTATATGCAGTACCATGCAACGATTGCCATAAAGTTTATATAGGGGAAACGGGGAGAAATCTAGACAAGAGATTGTACGAACCCAAAAGAGATATTAGAGTGGGCAGCGAAAGTAGTGGAATATTTTGCCATGTTAGAGACAAGAATCATACGATCGATTTCAATGGAAGTAAAATGTTATTTAAATCGTCTAACTATGTTAAGAAAAGAATCGTAGAATCGAGCTTGATATCGTCAGTTCCTAATTTAAATCTATCTGAGGGTCAATTTTCTTTTAATCCTGTAATAAGATCGCAAATAAACAAAATAGTAAAATGCCAGCCCTTCAATATGTTTAGGCCTCTCCCCCCCAGATTAGCCACAAGTAGGGGATTGGGGGAAAAAAGAGGGGATCTTGTGTTATGCTTATATGCATTTCTCTTATATTTTCTGCCCAGTGTCGGGTGAAAAAGGGTGTGAGATACACCGAAACTCTTCTGAATTAAATTGTCTTCGGAGAATGTGGTTTAATTCCTCATATATATATATATATATATATATATATATATATATATATATATATATATATATATATATATATATATATATATATATATATGATAATAATTGTGATGCGTAGATATTAATTATGTATTAAACAATCCGTTTTCTCGGGCCGTACTACTGTGAGGGTCGAACCAAGTAAAGCATTCGAGTGAATTATTTAAACGGTTCACACAAAATCTTCGGGGAATACACATTCAGTATCGTGTGCAGGATCCGAGCTCTTATTGAGTGCTTAATAATTCGGAAAAAAAATCTGATATATTTATTGGAGAAAAGGGAGTACAAGAGAGTTTTTCACCTTTACACGTATAAAAAGTTTAGTTTATACACACAATGTAAAAATCAAAATATTATAGTCAAAAAGTGTTGAAATAATATTCGAAACTATAGATGAGGAGGGAAAGATTTATTGAGAGGAAAAATACACAAAAAGTGAAATAGGTCCTCCTGGAATAACGAATTACGCAGGAGCTCCGAATTTTGGTAGTTTACATTCCACATTTTTGCATTTAATTTATACACCATTTATAGGGTTGTTATATTTACACTAAAACTTGTGGTTATTATTATAATCTTTGATTGATGGTTTACCAATTTGCACTTTTGATTATACGCAACACTTTAATTTTACATGCTAACTTTAATTATTTATATCTCTTACTTTGGGGACAAGGGGATTCACTGTTAATTTTATTTAGTTTTTATTTCTCTATTCATATTTGTTTAGCTATTATTTAGCTATTGTTTAGCTATTTTTTTATATTACCATTACTATATTACTATTACTATTGACACTAATAATTCTATATATGCTTCACTTTAAAATTTTATTTAATGAACACTTACTTTTATATTATTGAGTTGACTGTTCGCACTTTATTGTGCTGAATTTATGTTTTAGCTCACTTTACTCATGAAGACTTTTTATTCACTATCTAAATCTTTAATTCTATTTCTTAGTAAACTCACAATATACTTGTACTTTCATATTAACTATTATCACGCTATACATTTACTTATTTGACTTTTCATGTTTATACACTGTTGATTATTGGCATTTCACTTTATTATTTGTCACTTTCACACTTTTTACTATTAGTCTGTCTCTGAGGTCTTCATTCCGCCCTTTATGTTCTTTATACGTTGTCCCGTTCACTGTGTATATACTCGAGTCCGGGATATACATTGTTCCACTGCACAGGAAGCTTTCTATTTCCTTTGGAGACCACAGCCCCTCAAGGTCCACTTGTATTCACCGCTTCTAATTCTTTGAACTAATTTCACTTTATTGCTTTTCTCGGGTCTACATCCAATAGTCCCGAAAACTTTTAAATTCACTTCTTCCCCGTCGAAAAAGTGTCCTTTTTCCAGAAAGTCTATTTTTTTCGTTAGGGGCACTCCGGGGTAACTTTGATCGTCTTCCGAATCGTCGACTGTTTGTACTTGCCTTTCTTCTTCTTGTTGTTTTGCTGTGGATCTGGTGTTCTTTTTTTTCGCTCGCTTTTCATTCGGGCTATTTTTTTGAGTTTTCAGCGTTTTCTTTTCTTGCTTTGCCTTCGTCTTCTGCGTGGCTCCCGTCTTCTTTCGTGTTTTTAGGTTGTTCCTTGTTTGATACCGTTGCTTTTTTGTTGTTCTCAGTCTGTGCGTCATCGACGAACTTGATGTTTAACACGTCTTGAGATGCTGGATTTGGCGGAAAACACAACTTCTTCTTGACTACATTGTGTCGGAGCATGTTGTTCCGTTCCTCCGAGAAGCTGCCGGGGCGCGATAGGTTCGCCAGGTGGGCGACGATGACCATTGTCATTATTTCTTTACTCTCGGCCGGCATGACAAGTTTTGGAGTCGCTCTTTCCCGTATTTGTGTGTTCACTAGTGCCGATACCGCTGTGGCGTAGGAACCTACCCGGGCCTTTGCCTCCTTTTCCTTTCTTAAATTTTCACGTTTCGCCCGTATCGCTTCTTTGCATATGGGTCATCTCATGGCCAGAGCCCGATGTTTCCCTCCGTAATTCGCACATTTTTGACGTTCTTCTTGGCAGTCTCTTCAGACTGGCCAGTTTTGGAGCATGCCGTAAAAGTTTGTTCTTTCAACGGGCATTCTTTAGTCGAGTGACTCTCGAGTGCGAGGCAGTTTTGGCAGTTTACTAAGTGTATATACTCCTCTGCCTCGATCTGCTCTGGAGCTACCCGTAGGTAGAACCTCAGGAGGCCATCTCTCATTGCTCTCTGAGCAATCTTGCTGCTGTTAAAGATGATTTTTATCATCGTCTTTCCGATTTTCTCTACTTTGTCCATTTTTGCCAATGACTGTTTTGAGTTCAATTCGGCCTTGATATCTTCGGTGGAGTTATTTGAGAAGAAAGGGTCTACTTTCCACAAAATGAAGGTGTGCCTCACGAGTAATTCGTGGGGGGCTACTGCTTCGAGCCCTATCTTGAGAAGGGGATCTTTTGCCTTCTCTGAAATAAGGACCTCCACGTCCTTGTTCTCCCAACAAACCGCAGCCCACCCGTTTGGCGTCTCGATGAGACGGGTGAGCTCGATGTTTACTTTTTCATACACGATCTCGAAGACGGTTTGCCTGTCAGGTTTTTGATGTCCCGCTATTAACCGGGGGGCAATCCGCTTGGTATACTGGGGGCCTGGTGTCCCATGTCCCCCTTCGGGCAGTGCTGTTCTTCCCCTAACTGGTACTATCTTGCTTCTTGGGGTGAGATATGTCTTCCCATCCGAGTTTAGTTTTTGAACTGTAAAATTGTCTGAGGGGCGTTGAAAAAATTAACTCGAATTTTCCTCCTTTACCACGACCAAACATTGTGACGGTGCTCACCCAAGTCAGACTCTAAAAAGTACTGAGTACTACAGTATGTACTCTAAAAACTAAAAAATCGGAAAATTTGATTTGATTTGATGTATAAAGAGTGAAAAAGTGTAGAAGATTTATATAGGTAAATAGATGTTGAGGTTTGCCTTTGTGTAGAGGGCATCTCCAAGGTACTTTGTTTTTCATATATTGTCTTGTCTCTTCTTGTGCACCGTCAGTGTTTTCTTCAGAAAAGTTATTATTATTCAAGAAGAAAAGTTGTCATTACTGTTCGCCATTTCGAAGCTTATTCCAGATATTTACCTAGGAATATATATATATATATATATATATATATATATATATATATATATATATATATATATATATATATATATATATTCCTTCATCCCATAATGAAGCGTTTGATCACTTAAATGTGCATATGAAACTACGAGAGAGAATGCCTAGATTCCCTCTTACAAGAAGAAGACGACCTTGGACGTCTTTGATGCTGTGAGCATTTTCAGGAGCGGGGTGAAAGCGCCCCTCCCTCGGGTCTTGCAGTCTCAATCACCGAAACTTCCATTTCCGTTTGTGCTTGTGTGTGTGTCTGTTTGTTCTATTTGTTTGTTTTGCGTACTGTTTTGTTTTTCAGTGCGTGGGTTTTTATCTCGTGCTACCTGTGCCTAAATCCTCTGGTCCTCGAAGGGGCTGGGGCGCTGCCGGAAGTGGGGAGTTTCTGGCAACTAGTCTCGCACTGGGGATTGAGATTAATTTTTAGAACCTCCTCGGACCGTGGGTATAGTATATGGTTATTCATGTTATTTATTTTCTGTTAATAAATCAGCCTAAATAGCGTTTCGAAAACCATAACCATAAATTGGTTTGATCGAAGTTGTCGCCTGATAGTTTTTAGGCCTAAGACGACACCGAAATAAATTTGGAAATAATGATCTGGGTTTTAAGAAAAACAACTAACCAAATATAAATAGATTCATACAATCAACGAATGTACAATGAGATAAGTTGGATTAGGTATACAATGTAAGATATGGTAAAATATGATTTATAGTAATGAGATTTGAAGAGAAATGAAGTACGTGAAATATATATGAAATAATATGGTGGAATAATATGGTGACTATGATGGACTGTGAATTAGGGGCTGCAATATAAAGTAAATATAATTAGGACCAACTCTCGTATAGTCGTTTGCAAAGAATTGTGAGAGAAAGTGGAATTAACTAAGTATGATTTGTTTGGAGGTAAATGACTAATTGTAGAAGGAATGATTACCGACCTTTATACGGAGAATGGTGAGAGTCGAATGGGAAAGAATATTGTTCCAGAAGGTCGAGCTGAAAGAGAGTGTTTTTGTTTGTTTGTGTGTGAAATTTTAAGAGATGTTGTTTGAAACAGTAGTATGTTAAATGAATTGTCAAGTAAAATGAATGAATGAATTAATTATTAAGTTGTACATAAAATATGATTTAATTTACCTTAAGTAAGTAAAATAATTGAACGATCAAATTCGCAAAGTTAAAGGATTGCATAATATAATAATAATAATAATAATAATAATAATAATAATAATAATAAGTCTTTTGTAATGCGCTCTTCAAGGCCTGAGGCCTTCCCAGAGCGCACATTGTGCTGAGATGAGAATCGAAATTCAATGAAAATTCAAGAGGGGGAGAAGGCAATACTAAAAAGATGCGTTTTCAGGAGACGCTTAAATGTTATAAGAGAGGGAGAAGACCTGATATCAGCAGGAAGAGCATTCCACACCTCAGGGGTGCAGATTGAGAAGGAGCAGTCCCCCATTGAGCAGAGGGATGAATGAGGAATATTCCAAAGAGGTGCATGTGATGACCGAAGGGCCCGAGGGACATGGCGTGGCAAGAGGGCAGAAGAGAGGTAAGACGGGGCCTTAAATGTGTAGAGAAGTATCTTGAAATGAGTACGGGATCTGAGAGGGAGCCAGTGCAGTTCATGCAGCAAGGGTTTCGAGGGAGAGAAGCGAGGGCGATGGAGGAGAAGCCGGGAGGCATAGTTATTTACAAGTTGAAGGGGGCGGAGAGAGGAGGATGGCAGAATCACAAGAAGAGAGTTACAGTAATCAAGGCGTGAGGTGATGAAGGCATGAACAGCAGTCTCAAGACTTTGGAGATCAAAGTAAGAGCGAATGCGAGAGAAGTTACGAAGGAAACATAGAGAGGATTTGCTGACATTGCGGATATGAGGCTTAAAGGAGAGATGCTCATCAAAAACAACACCCAGATTCCTAACGCAGTCAGAGAAAATGATAGTATTACCGCCCATAGTAAGCGAGGGAAAGAGAGATTTAGATTTTTTGACAAGAGCAGGGGTGCAGACAAGGAGGACCTCAGTTTTGGAGTGATTAAGCCTGAGGAAGTTGGTAGAGAGACAGTCAGAAATGGAGGAGTAGGCAGCCAGGAGGTCAGTGATAGAGTAGGCAAGAGACGTGGGAGATAAGGAAACGAAAATTTGAGTGTCATCAGCATAGAGGTGAAAGGATAGAGCGAGATTACGGAGAAGGGAACTAAGAGGGAGAAGGTAGATATAAAATAGTAGAGAACCAAGGACAGAGCCTTGTGGCACTCCAAAGCGAATGGGGGTAGAGTCGGATGAAACGTCGTCAATCACAACGGATTGGCTACGAGACGAGAGGTAAGAGCGGAACCAGTCAAGCACGGTGCCTGATATGCCAAGGAAAGAGTGGAGACGATCAAGTAGGACGGTATGGTCAATAGTATCGAAGGCAGAGGAGAGGTCGAGTAGAACGATGATGGAGACACAACCCCTGTCCGCGGCTCTTCGTAAGCAATCGGACACATTGAGGAAGGGCGGTTTCTGTGGAGTGGCCTGACTTGAAACCAGATTGATAGGTTTCATCAATGTTACAGGCCACCATGTGACTGTTGATGCGTGAAGCCACCACTCTCTCCAGAACCTTAGAGAGGATAGGAAGTTGCGAAATCGGGCGATAATTGGAAGGGGCAGTGGGGTTCAGTTGAGGCTTTTTAAGAATCGGACGCATGTGGGCACGTTTGAAGGAAGAGGGAACAAGACCAGTTGCAAGTGAAGTGTTGAACAGGTGAAGAAGCGTTGGAAGGATAGCAGGCAGAATTCTACATAACAGTTTAGGCGGAAAAATGTCCTTTGGGGAGCCCGATTTCTTAGAACGCGAGAGCAGGGCTGTAAGCTCCAACGCGGTCACAGCGGGAAGTCAGGGAGAATGGCAGGAGCCAGGACAGAATGCTGAGGGGGGGAGGCACGGAGGTTAGTGACCTTATCTGCGAAGAAATTCAAGAGAGTAGCAGGGCTAATGGATGGGCAGACCTGGGCTGGGGAAGTAAGACGGGAGAGCAGGCGGAAGACGGTACGGGGATCTTTCCTATTATCAGTAAGCAGATGACGTGAGTAGGCTTCACGAGCAGATTTTAATTTCACCACGTAGGAAGCTGTCGCAAGTCGGAACGCCAGCGAGAGAGGGGTCGTGTCTTGCCCACGGGTGCGAGCCTTTCTAAGGACTCTTTCATGGCCACGCATGGACTGCCTAGCACGGAGGAGTTCCATAGAGTACCAAGGGGCACTGTGACAACGGGAGTTCGAATGGGTGACAAGGGGAGAGTGGGCATCACGACAAGTGAGAAGGGGTTGCTCCAAAGAAGAGAGAATCTGGTCAGGAGAGGCAGAAGCATCGATGGGAGGAAGTTTCAAGGTCACGTCATTAGATAGGGAGGGAATATCAATGGAGGCTAGTCGACGGAAAGGCTTAGGATTATGAGACAGCTGGGGAGGTATATGGAATGGGATAGAGAAGTTGAAGTTGATAGGAAGTGATCAGATATAGCATTGGACAAATTTTTAGTCGTCAGGTTGGAAATAAGACAGTCAGAGATTACAAGGTCTAAAATGTTACCGTGAGAGTGGGTAGGGGAAGAAACGTGTTGGGTGAGGGAGAAAAGATCAAGGATTTCAGAAAAGGCTTTGAAATTAGGATTGTGGCCAGGAAGGTTGAAATCACCCAGGATCAGCAGAGAACCAGTGGGGGAGAGGCCAGCGTGGAAGTTACTAAATTCATCAAGAAAAAGTTTGAGGGAGGAGCTGGGGGGGCGGTAGAGGACTAAGACAGTTAGAGAGGGGGTGAAATCAGAGACATTGATGAGCGCCTCAAAAGGAAGAAGAGTCGGAGAGGGCAGATTATTCAGAGGGAAGGAGGCACTGTTAATGAGAGCAACTCCACCACCGCGAGAGTTACGGGAGGTATGGGAGTAGACGTAACCATCAGGGTTAGCGAGATTTAAGTAGCAAGCAGAAGGGGCAAGCTAAGTTTCCGTGAGTCCAAGGAGAGTGAATCGAGTGTTAACGAGCAGGTCATGAATGCAGTCAGCCTTCTTCGAGAGGCTTCTGACATTGAGGAGAGACGCTGAGAGAACGGGTGAGGGGGCAGGTGAAGAAGAATCAGGGGTAAGTGAGATGGGGGGATTCAAGTAAAACAGTTTTCTAAAAGCAGGAGCTAAACGGAAACCACGTTTAGTGTGGTGGCGGGAACGAGAAATTTCCAATGCATTAATGTGAGTAAGGGTGTTTTGAGAAACACTGGTAGCAGTTTCATTGAGGGCAAGAATCGTTAACCTATCAATCATAGTGGCTAAGCGACACAATAATGGGAGAAAAGCAAATTAACTATATAAGTAGAGTGGCTTAAGCGACAGAATAATGGGAGAAACAACAATCGAGACAAAATAAAGAGTAGAGATGTGCCGAGTACTCGGCATCGGCACTGGTATCGGCTAGAATCGGCCAAATTTGTCAGAATCGGCATTGGCATCGGCATCGGCAAAATTCTTTGCCAATTCTTCGTCAAAATTTTAGCTTTTTATACAGTTTTGGTGGCTGAATTGGGCCAGACAACCTACTTTGTGTTACTAGTTACTACAGCTTTATTAAGTAACACCTTTATTGTTTAATTCTGGTCAGATTATGGTATATGCTTTCAGGAATGCTTGAAGGAAAGTAGCAAGCTACAGTGATATAATTACTAAAAAGTTAAAAAAATACTCAACCATATGATTTTTTTGTAATAAATGTGGTTTCAATGATGAGTATTTTGTCTTTGGAATTTTAAGTCCTCTTTAGCGGTTCACCAACTCAGGGACGTTTTATGGTGTTCCTTATCCATGGACATTGTCCATTTATCATGATCTACTGGTCCCGTGTCAAAATGTATAAAAAAACTAAAAGAGATGAAAACAGTGGATCCGAATGGCTTCAATCCGAAACGAGATAAAGAACTAACTAATAAAAGAAAAGTGTAAATATATTAACAAAATGTTGAAAAAAACGAAGTAAAAAGTAAAAGGAAAGCAGTGTTGAGAAAAAGTAAAAACAAAAATGCTAAAGAAAGTTAAACAAAACCCACTAAAATAAAAGAACTTTGGCCAATAGCCATATCAAATATCTAGTATATAAGAAATGTGAAAAAAAGAAATAATAATAATAATAAGAAGGGCAAAAATTAAAATTGAAACAAATGGCGTTCGGGAGGTGCCGTTGGAAAGGTTATACTTCAACACTCAACTAAACTATAAAAAGTAAACTAACGCACCTAAGATGCTGACACAAACGTCTCTTCAGAGTAATTATCAATCAGAATTCTTGTCAGTGAATAAAAAAACCTTAGGTTTAGTAACGAAATAAGGATGTAAAAAGCAATATAGGTGGCCATAGCCCTAAATACATCGGCAAAGAGACGCCTGTTTTAACCAAGAACAAAATTAATCCCTCTGCATAAGCAATATTGACAACCCGAGACGAACAATTCGCTAATTAAAATGGGTACAGATGCTATTTTTAATTTACGTAGTTTACGTTAGGGATTTGAAGAGGCCTAAATTTCACCTCTAAAGTTGTTAGTACGAAAAACCAAGTCAGCGACAACTTTCCCCTCGAGCTAACGCCAAAGTAAAAATAAAAAGCCAGGCAAGTCATTTGTCTTCAAATAAGGTTGACCTCCACACGCACACTCCGCAGCAGCGATCCCTCAACCTCCTTCCACGTTAATGGCTATATATATAGAAAGGCTAAGCGAAAAGTAGGAATTCAGACAGGGTTAGCCCCAGAGAAACGTTCTCTGTTTCCACGTTCGTTATAACCCAATTACGAACCTGAAAAGATAACCATTTTCGAAGCCGATTGTTCCCAAGAGTACCTAGAAGAGACTAGTAAAATGATTAATTCTACAAAGTTTTACCGAACAAGGAAGACAATTTCTCTTTCTCGACGAGAGTATTTTCAACCAGAAGAAGGATTCTTTAATCTAAAGGAATACGTATCGGGAGCCGTAGATAAGTGAATCGACCGGAAACCTCAGAATTTCTACCTACGAACGCCGAACTAACCAACGCCTACCTTTTTAGCTGGAGAGAATCTACGCCAGTCAGCTGGGATCTGCCTACCATAGGCCCAAAACCGCACCGAGACGGTGACGTCACGCACAACCAGCCAACCCCTGAAGAAAATAGTGGTAACTCAAACATTTTTTTTAGTATTTTGTGGAATCTATCCACAGTTCGCATTGTTGAGCGACTACTGAATTCGTTAAAATGAACGGTGGCCCAAATTTATCTAGGTAGCCCGTTGTAATATTCCTTTAGTAAGTCAGTGAATTGAAAATTTTTTCGAAGATTAACATTTGCGGATTAAAGGGAGTGTAAATTAATTATTTTATGAGTCAAGCCTTATATTAATTAGCGAGATAATTTGTTAAAACTATTTTTTTGTTTTGATTGATTAGTTTGTTGTAAAATATACAACTATTTTTGGTTAATGTTTCCATCTATCGCTTAAACGAAAGTTTTGGCAATATTAGTAGTCATAATTCGAGATTCTACCTTAGTTTGTGATATTAATCCCTTGAAGCGCTAATAACTCCCTTAATCGAGTACATACGAGGTGCAAGGCACCATCTTTTAACCTCGGCATCGGTCAAAAATATATATAAAACTACTACATAATAAATTGGGGTCAGGTTTTAGAGGTATATAAACGACCCCCCCCCCCAAAAAAAAAAAAATTAGTTAGTCGTTTTGACCCTTGTTGAATAAGAACAAATTATCGCCAAATCGTCCAAGTATAGATAAACACAATAGCAAGATAAATTCGGGTTAGCATTTTTGTGTGTGGCTAATTGAAGGTATTCAACCCGTCAGGGGGTGAAAAAGGAAGTTTTGTTTTGGTGCCGATTGCTAACCTAGTTAACTTAAAGAGAGAGGTTAGGGTAGGTTAGGTTAAGAAGAGCGCTAAGTGTTTAGTGATGCTATAAGTTCCGTTCGCTCAAGTATGCCCCTTATCAATTAGTTGAAAATGTTACCGCGCCCCTCCCGTAGGAAACATCCCCTTCGTCAGCGCCTTATGCGTTGCCCTCAGATCCACCAGAGTGCCTAGTAAATTGCATAATAGATATGAGATTACCCGGAAGAGTAAAATTCGAGTCTGGGGCGGTAAATCGTGATCCGTTGAAGCACTCTTACCTGGTCTAATGCCAAAAAAATATTGGTCGTAATTATTAAAAAGATTTCCTTGCCTATGAGAGAGACGAACGATGCTATGTCAAAACGTTAGTAACGCCATTATCGATTGTCGATGGGAATAAAAAAAAATTGCAATGCTCGGACTATGCGCTCTTAATACTCGTATATGTATAAATACGATTAATCTTCGGCACTGAATACGGAAGTATATATAATGTCGTAGGGATTACACTTGAAATCTACTTACTAGGATGCTTGCGTCTTAATTGCACCCGACAGAATGAATTGAATAATATCACGGAATTAAGCACTGAATTAATCACTTGTAATACTCGAGGTTATGAGCTCGGGATGGAAATTATAGTTAACGATTAAACTGGTGAGGTAGGGTAGGGGATAATTCACTTTAACGATACCTTTGAGATCGTAAGTATTGGGGAAATAACGGGGAATGTCTTCTTCTTCTGACGATGTTCGCACTTAGCCCGATCGTTTTAGGTTACCGAATGTAGGGGGTAATCCTAGACCGGTGTCCTGATATTATGATCCTAGGCCGGATCGCGAAGGCGAGTCAAACTGTGACTCAAATCGGAATTCTTCTCCTCGAAGTGTCCGTTCACATTATTGGCACCTGGAGTGGGTAGCCAAAAATGATTACCTAGCTGCGTCTAGGGTAATCCACAGAGGGAGGTTCTGTGTAACCTCTGACTCTGAAGGGGGGGAGGGTTCTGCGAGAAGTTTAGCACCTACAAGTACCCTGATGTCAACAACAAATTCCCCGAAGTTTCTTCCTTGCAACGGGTGAACTGTTTCCTTTGTGGCACTAGCTGCACATACATCGTAGGTCCAAGATCTTCTGCCTGACTCCAGGGAAAATTTCCTCTTTTATTTCCCTCAAGAGCTAAAATCGAGAGAGAGCACCGGATTCTCATAAAATTCTTATCGTCACGCGAAAAGATCTTTCGTCTGCCACCAGGACATGCCAAACATTCACACCTCGGCGCCATCCGAGCTTTCCTCGTCCCAAGCCGCAGGTTGAGGCAGACATTTTCCTGTGTGGCCGGCCGCGAATTTGGTTATCGCAAAGGCGCGAAAAGGCAAATTTGGAATAAAGTGGGGGGGCGGGGGAGACACGCAGCTGCGTCCGTGTATTTAAGTATGTACTAATGCATGAAGGTATTTAGACTTCTACAGGTATATAGGCTATTCCTAATATGAAAGGAAATGAAATAAATTCGGCAAAGATCAATATTTATTTTGTATCCTAAAACCTTCTATCAAAAGCTATAAAATTCCATAAACTCAATGGCTATTGAAAAGTAAAAAAAAAAACACTAAAAAATACTCTATTGCTTTGTCTATTGGCTTCCAAGTTCCAAGCTTCCAACAGCCTAACAGCTGAGTAATATAGTTATGGAAACTAATTATAAAGTATCTAATAAATTAAGCATAATACACTAAAAACAAATATTAGCCAGAATTGGCATCGGCATCGGCATCGGCAAGCAAGTATAAATAAGAATCGGCATCGGAATCGGCATCAGCAAAAATTTGGGAATCGGCGCAACTCTAGGCCTCATCACCAGGCTCTTGCACCCATTTGCAACTCTCGGCACACTTCTTTCCTTTCACCATTTACCTATTTTCTTCTGTCTACCCATACACGCTTTTTCCCCTCTCACACACATACACACTCTTACATCAATTAAAATCATTATATTTCATTTCATTCCCTCAAGATAACCGACCACGGTGGAAAGATGTCTCGGAATAAAATGTCTTTTGCGAATGTTTTTTCCTGCCTACAAAAAAGACCCATACAAAAAACTTGTAAGAAAAATAAAGAAAATACAAGTTAAAATCAATAACGCTGCCACTGCTGTGGCCTTCAACAGTGCATGTATACAACCTGGCCTCTTACCATATATATATATATATATATATATATATATATATATATATATATATATATATATATTTCAGCAATTTATGAAAATTAGTCCACTGATTTATTGTTGTTATTACAGAAGTGGTAATAGAAATCAAAGTAAACCACGAAAAGAATTAAAAACTGTTTATAAACTACAAAGACGAGTTTTAAATTATATAATTCCCGGTGGTAGAAACTAATGAATTGCATTGCACCAAATCAGGTAGTCTTTTAATCAGCAGTATGTTCTAAATTCAAAAACGGATTATATTAGAGAAGCATTGGATTTCCAGTACATTTTATTATATATCAAATAAATGAACGATCAAAAGAATTAGAGTAATACTTGATTCCGTTTGGCTAACGAAGGTTTTTCAACAGCAGATCACAAGAACCACCGCGCTTCATAACTGCAAATTATATGGACATCAATAATTGGTGCTTTAAATTGCTTTTCGTGTTTTTTTCAGTTTTTACATTTGTTGCAACACTAAGATTAAATGTCATTTTATATACATGATAATATGTTATTTAGGGATAGTCCCCGGTTCGTGAAACTTTAGAGGGGAAATCGGTATGCCTGATATACCCTCTTCATGTAATTTTAATTTTAATAGATAACTGCATTTATCGTAAAAGATCCATTTTTAAATACTATCTTATGATATCCACTTACATATCAAACGATCTAAAATCGTTTGTGTGTGAATCCCTTAGAGCATGGGTTCTTAAACTTTTTCGGCCGCGCCCCCCTTAGCATCATTCATCGGATCTCGCGCCCCCTCCCCATCCATTTCCATATCCATAAAAATCAAGTTCGTTTTTTTGAGTGTGTAAATAGGGCAGGTTATATTTTTATTACAATGTCTCATTATCAAATCACAACCAGCTTCGGCTAAACATTTTTTTTAGGTGAGCAATCACAATCAGTAAAATCAATAGGAAGGATGTTTTTTTGAAGCCAATAATTGAATGACAGGTTTGGTTGATGACAATGCTCATCGCAAATCTGCCTCACAGTCGAACCTGTTCCTTGATTTCGTGTTTACATTCACGAGTGTAGAAAACCCAGCTTTACAAAGGTAAGTGGCAAAGAACGGTATCAAGGTGCGCAGTGCTTCATTTCCAACTTTTTGGTATACGCAAACGTATTTCGTCCAGAAATCGCTCAGAGGTATCGTTTGGAAATCATCTTTTGCGGTAGAGTTGAAATGTAATTACAAAAATTCTTCCTGCAGATCGTCCGGTAGGATGTCTTCGTTGACTCCAAAGGGTTTTTCGTCAACTTCTACTCTGGGAGTTCCGAGTTTTCCAGGTCTGGGAAGTAGCGCTCGAATTCTCGTTTCAAGAGCTCGAGGTGTTCCTCCACTTGCAACCTCAACTCGTCTTCCAGAAGAAGCTGCTTTTCCTCAAGGGCTGCATCGAGGTTGGGAAAAGAAGCCACGTTTTCCCTCTGAATTCTCCGAAGCCACAACCCCAGCCTCGCTAAGAAAGAACGTATTGCATCATAGTGATCCATGCGACTCGTATTTCTTCCTTGCAAGAGACGGTTGAGAACATTCAACTTTTCGAAAATATCGACAAGATATGCCAATGTCAGTTGAAAATCTTCTGACGTTAATTACAACAAGAGATTCTGTTTCCCCTAAGCTTCAAGAAAGAGCTTCACTTCTTCTCTCACCTCGTAAACACGAGCCAACATGTTTCCCTTCGAAAGCCAACGAACAGCCGTATCAAACAACAGAGCCTCATGATCAGAACGGATATCCTTACACAGCATGGCAAACAGCCTCAAATTGACAGCAATTTCTTTGACGTAATTGACGACTCGTATGGTAATGACCAGCTTATCACTCATTGCAGCAGGGAGAGTCCTGGAGGCCAGAGCTTCTCTGTGGATCACGCGGTGAGTCCTGAATGCGTTCGGGCTCTTCGGCTTAATCCTGGGGATAAATTCACTCCATGATCCAATAATTGCAGGAACACCATCTGTACAGACTCCTACAAGTCTTTCCCACTCCATGCCATTGCCATCGAAGTACGAGGAAACAGCTTCGAACACATCTTCGGTTTTGGTAGTTGTTTCAAGAGACCGGCAGAACAACATCTCATCCTAAATTGAAGTAGATCCTACGAAACGAACGTAGACCAGCAACTGAGAAAGTTGAGCAACATGAGTTGTCTCATCACACTGAATGGCAAAAAAAGGTGATGCAGGTATCTTTTCAAGAACTTGAAATTCAATATCCTTTACCAGTTCATCGATTCGCGTTTTCATCGTAGAATCAGAGAGGGAAATCTTCTCTAGCTTTCGGCTGTTGACTTTCCCCAATACAAGACTGCATGCTTTTAGCGTGCATGGTTTGATCAGTGTTTCGCCAATATTGTGTTTTTTTTCGCACGAGCAATCGTATGAGCAATTTCAAAAGACGGTTCCACTACTTCAGTAGATGATGATTGACGAACGTTCTCTCCACCCGCAATCTTCATTTTCTTGAAAGATTCATTCTTCATTTTAAAGAACGCCAACGGCTTGTTCTGAAGGCCCGGGTGTTTCGTCTCCAGGTGACGTTTCAAGCGACTCTGCCTCAGGGCGTCATTGCTCAGAGTTTCGAAACATATCACGCATTTTGGTATGCTTTAACCATTCATCGTGGCATAAGTGAACCCGTACTGAAGATAATCATCGAGGTATTGCCTTTCCTTACCGCTCATCATATATCACAATCTGCGAAAGGAAGAGAAAACAATTGGCACAAATCGCTATATACTCATAGATTATTTATTTATTTAGTTTTAGTGACTCATTCGATTCGATTTACTCAGTTGTGAAGAAGTACAGTAGATATAGGGGATTAATAAGCCATTCTGCTTCTTTTCCTGGTTCATGTTGTCATTGCTTGTGTGCATAGTCTGTGCATTGTGGTGAATACATGATATGATGAAATGATGTTTATTAAAAGATTATCAGGGTTAATCATCACATCCTATCAAAGACTGCTATCTAAATTCAGCCATGAACTCAATGTAACCTAAATATGCCATTTATTGTTTGTATGAATTTTATGTTGGCCATATTCGTCTCAAAAAATATTTTAAATTGATGTATTGCTTATTATTTTTGATATATAATCTTTTCAGATTACCCTTACATATAATTACACTATTCACAGATAATTTTAATCATATTTGGACTAAATCTTTACTGGACTACCTGCACTCACTGACCCACTGTGCCAACTAAGTAAACTTGTTTTCAGCTAAAGAACAACTGACTATAATATATCTGATAAAACACTACAAATTATTGTAGGGTAAAACAGCAAATAAATCAGATCGTATATTGCACATCAAAACCACAACCAGAACGAGAGATCATACTTGCATAATATAAAAGGTAATATTACCTAGCTTTGGGGAATGGCGCATAATAAAACTTCTTAACTATAAGTGCACAAACACTATGAACCTTCTCCTTTCATTTGTTGTTGAATCACAAACAGCATGGGAATTTAAAGTTCTCCAAAACGATATACTTATTATTAGGTACCTACACTATTTGATTTTATGTAAAGATCTATTCAGCATACCTAGCTCACATATCATAATTATATTTTCTGCATCTAAACTTACTCTAGGTACCTTAATTGTTTTCATTTTCTGTATACTGAAGGGTCTTTCAACAAGGACACTCGAGCTTTGTTAGGCGATAGTGACCATGTTGTTAAAGCGACATCTGGCAACTTCACTGTGAACTGTTCAGTAGTACTTGTCAAATCATGATGGAAGGTTATAGCGTTGAACAGCATCTGCAAATCATCAAATGTCATTATCAAAATCAGTGCTCCGTTCGACAAACGTTCCGCGCATTACGTGATTTCTATCCTCGCCACAGCGACGAGGCCCATTTTTGGATGAATGGATTTGTGAACAAGCAAAATTGTCGGATTGGATTTGGGAGGAAAACAATCCACATGAGATACACCAGCACTAATTTCATCCCAACAAAGTCACTGTTTGGTGCGGATTTTCGTCTAACGGAATCATCGGTCCGTATTTTTTTTAGAACGAAGATGGGATTGCCATAACCGTCAACGGCGAGGCCTACATATCGATGATAAGCAACCTCTCGTAGCCTCAACTGGATTATATGCCTGATATGGATACTGACGACATGTGATTCCAACAGGACGGCACTACATGCCACACTGAGCACGCCACGATAGACATTTTGCACCAGCAATTTCAGGGCAGGGTCATCTCGCGCGGCGGCGACGTCAACTGGCCACCGAGATCATGCGATTTAACGCCATTAGACTACTTTCTTTGGGGCTACCTTAAATCACAGATCTATGCGAATAATCCGCAAACAGTTGATGTCCTCAAAGTCAACATAACGAACACCATCCAGCAAATTCAGCCAGATTTATGCGACAAAGTCATCGAAAATTGGGCCTCCCAAATACGTTCCACCAAGCGAAGCCACCGCGGAAATTTGAACGACGTCATATTCCACACTTAATGCCATAAAATATACTTTCAAATTTAAAATAAATTGAGTGCATATATCACACATAATTTGTTTTATTTACATTTAAAAATTGAGCGACTTCATTGAAAGACCCTTTATGTATTCTGTCTTCTAAACTGTCAAGAGCATTTAACATACTACCTATTCATATGGTTCTTGGATTTGATTGCAGAAGCAATACACATTATACAACATAAACTTACTGCACCAAGCACTTCTAAATGACATATATAACTGAGGCACACAAAATAATACACTTAAATAGCATCACTTTACTGCATCTTCTACTTCAAGATGACACAGTTGATGCCGGCTACCATTAACACTTCGTCTGAATATTACGTCTCACATACTTCCGGAACGTCGTGGGTTTTTCTTATGCAAATCATATATTCAGCAATCAAAGTTAAAATCTAGCCTATTAAATGTCGCTGATGTTATGGTAATTACATATATTTTCCATAGAAACTTCTACAAAATAATTTTATACACAGCGTCACGTGATAAAACTCTGGGAACCAAATTATTACAGAGTTTATTATTCCCTATGTATTGGTGAACCACCTGTAAAATTGAAAAAAATGAATTGACAAACTGGCCTTTGAAATTTACCAGCAAAAAAGACGTCACACTGGATTGCGTCATGCCCCCAGGGGGGCGCGCCCCCCAGTTTAAGAACACCTGCCTTAGAGCGATCCGCATAGAAAGTCTGTGAATAAATTGGGTAACTCGCTACTAATATTGTTTACGTAGTTGTGGCCTTCCTTACTGTATGAAAATCAACGATGCTTGATCTTTCAGCTGTTATTCTATTGTTTTTTGTTTCTTTGTTAAGGTGAGCATATAACTCGACTCACCATGTATCAGTTTATCTTTCCCTGAACTTCAAACTCAAGTAGTTTAAACCATTCCCGTATACATCGAATCCTATTATTAATTTGTATATATTAGTTGCATAGTAGTAAAGTTTATTTTGTTTATTTAATTTTGATATCCCAGAACCTCCAAGATAGTTAAATAGTTCGGCAACGGTAAAATCGCACTCTTACCTATTTTTGTCATTACCCACGCACATAATAGCTCAATCCTCTCTCACTTTTCTCAATCCTCTCGGACCGAGGAATCCAAGGAAAGGTCGGAATCTGAACTGACCTACGACACACTGCAACCTTGAACTTGAAACCTGAAAGAGAATGATAGAATAAGAGGGGGGGGGAGTTTGGAAGAGAGGGTGGAGGGTAATAGTGAGAAAAGGAAGGAAGTGGTAGTCAGATATGTAGGTGTGTGGGCCTGAGTTGTGCCTTTGGTATTTATACTTTCAAAAATCGCTAAAGAGAACAGCTGGAAATTTTCGCGCGTCTTTTAATCGAATTTTCAGACTTACTGCCATTTCTTTTAAACAAATTTTAAGATCTATTGACATTTTTTCTCAACGAATTTTCTAATCTACTGCCATTTCTTCTAAATGAATTTTCAGATCTACCGCCATTTCCTCTAAACGAATTTTCAGATCTACTGCCATTTCCTCTTAACAAATTTTCAGACCCACTGACATTTCTTCTAAACAAATTTTAAGATCTACTGACATTTCTTCTAAACGAATTTACAAATCTACTGACATTTCCTCTAAACGAAATTTCAGATCGACTGCCATTTCCTCTAAACGAATTTGTAGACTTACTGCCATTTCCTCTAAACGAATTTTCAGATCTACTGACATTTCTTCTAAACGAATTTTCAGATCTACTGACATCTCTTCTAAACGAATTTTCAAATCTACTGACATTTCTTCTAAACGAATTTTCAGATCTCCTGACATTTCTTCTAAACCAATTTTCAGATCTACTGACAATTCTTCTAAACCAATTTTCAGATCTACTGACATTTCTTCTAAACGAATTTTCAGATCTACTGACATTTCTTCTAAAAGAATTTTCAGATCTACTGACATTTCTTCTAAACGAATTTTTAAATCTACTGCCATTTCTTCTAAACGAATTTTTAGATCTACTTACATTTCTCCTAGACGAATTTTCAAATCTACTGACATTTCTTCTAAAAATAATTTCAGATCTACTGATATTTCTTCCATTCACCCTGTTACTATTATTTTTGACAGTCTGACATTTAAACAAATAAACTGTTTTTACGGGAGCCAATTTTTACAACGGCCATCTCAGATCTTTTCACAAAATCACGTCAGATAAAGCCCATGTTTTCTGCTAACGACTTCGACACCACTGGCAAGTTTATATCTTTCTGTTTTTTTTATATTTTCTTTTAATAATTCGTTTGCCTAAGTGTTAAATTAAAAGTAGTTTCTCTCGACGGCTCTTGAAAAGCTCGGCATTCAGTATCATACTTCTGCTTATTGTTGACATCGGAGATCGCTGAAGAAATTAAGGTCAGATAACACTATACCTAAAATCAAGTAGGAGAATCCACGTAATTAATGCAAGTCGTTTGTTTCCCAAGTGCCGAACACCCGCAGCAAGAGAGAATCGTGCTAAAGTCTTCCTTACGATCAACTCCTACAAACGATCCATAAATATTTTTGGAGATGATCCAGTTTGATAGAGAGCCAGGAGTCAGCGGGCACAAATAACGAAAGGGATCGGATATTTCCAACACATATATGCCTCCATGGCCTGGAAACTCCCTTGTTCCGTTTAAGAACCTGTGGATAATGGTTAAAAAGATGAGTTAAGAAGTGGAATGTTCTGAATTGATCTTGTATAATAAGGAATATTGAAAGATTGTCCAAATTTAAAGTGAAAATCCAGAATTTTAATAATATATAGACATAATATTTCGTACGGAGACAGAAGGCCTGATGGCCGGCGGGCCATAGGGATCCTGGGGCGGAAGGAGTAGTATCTTAGCTAGGGGTTTGACTTAGTCATAACGGTAGGAAGTCTCTTAAGTGAGCACCTCGCAACTTCTAGAGCCCCCTAGAGATTAAAAAAAACAGGTTTTGCTTCAAGGACACATGGGAGGTTATCGAAGGGAATTTAACTTGAGGGTCCCTCCCCTTGTCTATGAAAAGACAACCCACACATATGGGTTAGAAAATTAGATATTTAAGCCATTACATTCAGTTACACACAGCTTAATAGAGCTCTTGCTAACCGAATGAATACAGCGTCCGTCTGCCAATATCGAGGCACCGGGTTCGATCCCTGCAAGAGCGGACACAAACGTCAGCGCAGGTAGGGATTTGGCTACCGAGTGGTAGTCGCGCTGTGCTCACCCCTGTGCTGGGTGGGGAGATCTTACACTTCTCCTCACATACTCGTAGATAGCCAATTACTACTCTGCTTTCTTTCGTCTGTCGTCTTCGCAACGCAACACACAAACACACACACGCACACACACTCTCTATTCCAATGGATCATATCGATGGGTATCTATATCCACATACCTCTGGCGCGGAATAGGTCCCTCTGCTCCGGGGCGGCGAAAGCTTCCACCTGAACGCAGTTTGGTGTTAAAACATAATACTTTCTGATTCCTCTCGACTCACCAGCGACTGTCATACTGACCTTTATGCATATTTCATTATCTGTTCAGGGATCTGCTGGATAAAGGCAAGTTGGCGAACTACTACTACACATAGCTTAATCTGTGACGAATGTATCAGCCAGACACACACGCGCGTACACAATGCAAGATTAAAGTATCGTATATATATATATATATATATATATATATATATATATATATATATATGTATAAGAATGGTCGTAGTAGAAATAAGATGAATAGGAAGAAGGAGAAGCAGAAAGAGTAGATGAATCCAATGTATAGAGAAAATTATCAACTTTTGTAACATTTCCCTCACGTTTATCCTTTATTCTCTCTTTATTATAAATAACTTCATCTCTTAACATAAATTCCTGACCGCAAAGACTTTCGCCCGAGAGAGAGCGTCAGTTGAGACGCGAACTCAATAAATGTGTCTGAAATATTCGCAGGCAATTCAAAGCCGACGTTTTTCCCTGTAAACAATCAATTATGGTTTACTTTTAGGAGTAATTTACATTAAATTGTCATTTAAATTGCTCATCTCCTCAGTGAGGTGTCTGTTTTTTCAAGATAAATGAAAGAGCGTGTTTATATACACATGTATGTACATTCAGTGTGGCGTAGTCGTCAGATACACGGGTTGCTGCTAACTTTCGTTCCCCCTGCCCCCTCTAGAAAAAAGTGAAATTTGAATTGGCAATCATCTTTATAGGAGCATTTAAGTTTATAAAAACAATCACGTGTTTTAATCATTTAGATTGCTGTCATATATGTATATATATATATATATATATATATATATATATATATATATATATATATATATATATATATATATATATATATATCTTAAGAGAGCAGAGGGGTTGCGCGTTGCCAGGCGTATACGTATTTTTAGGATTAATAAGCAGGCTAAATTTAGGAAGTTCATTGCTATATTATAACTTCTTGGTACCGACGTTTCGGATAGGAACCCATTCTCAAGGATGTGAGATTATATATTTATAATCTCACATCCTTGAGAATGGGTTCCTACCCGAAACGTTGGTACCAAGAAGTTATAATATAGTAATGAACTTCTTAAATTTAGTCTGCTTATTTATCCTAAATATATATATATATATATATATATATATATATATATATATATATATATATATATATAATTAAAAGAACTCAATGGCGAGTTATGGTATATGATAGTGAAACCACTGTATAGGAGCCAAAAGTTTCATTTACGAGACTAGTTTCAGTATATAGTTTATCATACCCTCTTCAGTCGTATACTGAGAAAGCAATTGTTACAAAAGTCTATAAATAGCGTACAGACCAGAATAGAAAACTTTCCGACCTAAAATGATAGGTTTGGACGTGGAAATAACTCTGTAAAAGGCCTTTTAATTCTGTTGAATTTTATAGGATATAACTTTTTGTTTTATAGCTAAACCATATAAAATTTATATCACCCATTACTTCAATTCTATAGATAAAAAAACGTTTAAAGATAGCTTATTTTTTGCATGTACGTAGAAAGTGTCTACACTCGCATTGACCTCGTCTAAAAAACAAAACGTCATAGGAATATTAAATCCGTTAGTTAAAATACAGACTCTGTATCTTTCAATATGCTCTTCTGTGTCATACCAATTTCTCTGCAACCAACCATTCATTTAATTGGGATCGGTTCATTTGTGGTAGTCGTAAAAGTTAGTGCAGTCTCATTTCTTTAGAAAATGTTTAAAATGAAGGAATAAAAATCCTAAAGTTTCATTTAATAGTTATACCGGGTGTCCCCCCCCAAAAAAAAATGTATACACACTTTAAATAATTGTAAATAATTGTAAATTTTGAAAGTGAAATGTATTTTAATAAACACCTACTTTACAATTATTTAAAGTGTGTATACATTTAGGGGGACACCATATATAATTAGTTGAAATTAACGGTATTTATATGAATTTTGTGGGGCTTTTCTTCACTTACCCCCGTAAAAGAATGTTTCGGTCAGGAAAAGAATCCCTTTTAGATGACTCCGCTCTTGAGCGACCCAACTCTTTCCTATCTCCCATTTAAAATTACCCTCCTTCAGCATAGTTAATATCCTCGGTCATTCAAACACAAAGCAAATCGTAGATGGACTGTCTTATCAAAGAAAAACTGTTCTTCAGACTTTTCAGAACATTTTGTTATGCATAAGATCCACACAAGTTATGTATACTAACTATTTCTAGCAATCCAAAACACGACGAATGGAATTCGACAATCGATATCTTGACCTCTGCAAAGCTCGTGTGAGATGTAGGTATGTTTAATTTTTTGTATTGGTAAAAGTATGATACTTTGCCTTGATCCCAAATTCAAAAGAAAATGGAGAATTGGCATCGACTAAGTAAATATCAGTTTAGATAAAAACGTGAGTTTCTACGTAAACTAAGAAATCAATGGCCATAATTGAAGAGTAAGACCAGTAGGGGTTTTCTAGATTTCAAAATAAGAAAAAGAGTCTGAAGGTGGGGAAATTTTGCCCCGTCCATGTCAATGCAAGACATACCATAAAGCTGGTTCGGTTAGTCTGACTTTTCAGGGCGCTGTTGGTACAAATAGGCCCATTATAAACTTCCCTTTTAAAGATATTAACATCCACCTCTCAGCGCCGATTTAACTCCCAATACTCTTGTTTCTTTTCAAATTTGGAATCTGTATAGAGAAATCAAAACCATTTTTGAGTGATAAAAACGTACTGTCTATACTTTGGGGAAGTTCAATACAAAATGCTAGAACTAATATTAATAATTTAACGTAAAAATACAGTGAAATTAGTTATATCACTTATGAATTATCATTTATATTAATGAAAATATAAAATTTTCTCCCCTCTAAAGTCTCGCGTGAATGATGTTAATTATGGAATCCTTTGCTCACTTAAGATAATAATATCGGAAACGGTACCAATTCTCTAATCTTAACTCATGATCATACGTTAATTAAGCATAATTTATTCGCTCGTGCCTCCCCATAGCCTAAAAATATTAGTATAATGATGTCATGATTATCCATCTGCCAGAAAAATAACTCACTTTTCAAATTTGGAATTGTGATTAAATATTTGGTTCTTTGAAACTCCTGAGAATTTAAAAATGCTTTTATTAGTGGTAACTTTTTAAGTTTTCTTTTCCTTGCCTAGGAGTATTACCATGTTTCTTCATCTAGTATAAATTCTCTTCGTATTTTCTTATATCAAAAGGAAACATCTGGTTATCAGCCGCTTTGATATGAGAGTAGGGATGTAGATTATTTTTAATAAATCTGATTTTCTTGCCAAAATAAAGAATAAATGTCAGATAATAATAATATTTTTGGCTGAAATTTATACAAAAGAAAGATTATTGAGAGTTTATACAACTCGTTACTTGTACTTGTTTTTTACCCAAGATTTCTTCATAGTCCATTCAAATATTGAGAAAAAAATCATTTCCCCTCTGGCCAACTTTACACTTTTGCCTGTTGCTTTGTTGAAAATTGGAAAAATCTTGCTTCTCCTATTATTTTTATTGCCGTTCTCGTCCAATAAATTAGATATCTAAAACAGCTGTTCCTTCGTTAAAGATTTTTTTAGAATCTTAAAACTCATCGGTACTTTAGGGAAAATTCTTCGTTGCCTCGCTATTTAACAACATTCCCTTCAATGAAAGGATTGACATTGATCATCTCTCCCAGACTCGCGACTCCCGACTCCCAACTCCAAGTTTTATGAGCTCACCTTTCAGTTGTTTCTGGACCTTCTAGCCTTAGCAGTAAAGAAATTTCTACTTTTAATAGTAAAGTCTCTTTACTAATCGGTGGTGTATGGGTTAAAGCCCCTCAGTTTTTGCTTAAATTTTAGTTCGAAGACCTATTGTTCAATAGAGGTTCTTGGATCCAGATATTTTTTTCAATCAAATTGAAAGCAAAAACCAACAATCAGATCTCCATATAAGGAATTGTTAAAAATGAAAAATGAAAATGTAAAGAAGATATATAGCCACAAATCGTCTCGCGGGCGTTTGGGGGCAAGGGTGACAATCGACTGCGGTAGTTGTGGCAAGGAGGGCAAGCAATACTCTAGCTGCAAAATGCGGCATGATTGCATATACTAACTTATTCTTCCATTGTGGGGTAGAAAAATTTAGTATGTGTATTATCGCCTCTTCGTTGATGGAACTTAATTTCTTTTTAATTGTGAGGAGAGCCCTTGCAAGTACTTCTTAGCTTTTGCTAAAAGTACTCAACCTACAATTATATTTCCATGGGGAAAAGAGGGCAATTATTGTTCTCTTACCTTTCTTGTCATTCATGTTTCTCATTCGTCCAGTGGATTCGAAGCCAAAGTTCATCGCAGACCCATTTACACATGCCATGGCTGGAATTTCTTTAGTTTTTGTTTTGTCTTCTATTTAAACAAAACATTACCTATCGATGGCCAAAAGATTAGTTCTTTCTTCACCAATTTTCGCCAAAGATTTTAAATACTTTCGCAAATGCCTCATTGGTGAGAGGATCTCGCAGGCTCTATTGCATATTTTTGAACGATAATACTTCTCTAATTTAAAAATTTATACTACTACAAGGACACCCTGTTCTTTGCGTGTCCTAACATGGTCATCTTTGAATATAACGGAAGTTGACACTAAAACGTTAACAATGATTATTTTATTATTATCAAACAATACATAAAACTTTTTTGCTCTAAAACCATCTCGAAACTGACAAAAGTAAAAGATATAAAAGTTGTCAAAATTACAAAGGAGAAAAAAAATAAGAAAACTTTAATAAAATAATATTGTTATTAAACGAGGAAAAATGATTGATAAAGTAACCAAATGAAACAAAGTAAAAACAAAAACATGAAAGAAATAAAAAGAAATCAGACGATAGAGATATAATTTATATTTTTGTTTCCCTATTCTTCCCTTTCTAAATTTTGTCTATGAGATGCATGTTTCCCCTCATGAAAAGTAGCATCTAAAAGTTTTCATCAGACAGGAATGGTCTCTTGGCCCTCAAGATGTTCTTGCCATGGCGAACAAACTCTCCACTACCGCACTACATGGGATGGCCGGATCAAACCTCATAAACAAGTCGCCCAGCCCTTGCTCTCCCAAGAAAGCAGCATCTGTCAAGAAGCCCTTGAGTTGGTCTCCAGCCAGGGTTGGACCAAGTTATGTGAATTTGGCTTCGTTGACATGTGGCTTTTGCTGCTCTTTTTTTGATGGGTAACGGTCGTAATGAAGTCATACTCCTCATCTTCGTTGTTACTCTTTCCACTATCGCTTCTCAATTCGTTCATATGATGCTTCAATGCCCCCTCATCCTTACTCCCCATAATTTTCTTCACCGTGGCAACCTGGGATTTGTCACAATTCCCTAACCACAGAAAGCAAAACTTGGAGTGGAAAGAAACATCCAGCTGACATTTATCATTTTCCAGGAGGTGGAGAAATCTTCTGTCGATGCCTGCTAAAAGTGCGTCAGACAAGAGGCTGCAGTAGACGAGGACTTTTGACTTTAAGTCATTGAACCTAAATTAATTGATTAATTAATTAATGGAAGAGATGAATTGTGTGGTAGGTTTATAAAGCTGTGAAAATGTTTTCTAGTTTGCCCTGGTGTTAGGGCATCACTAGCATGCTTCTTATTTTTTCTATTTTATAATGTATTCTTCCTCCGTCAGTAATGGTGCTGACTGTCGTTGACAGCCAGTTTCCTCCAGTGTTATATATAGATATATATATATATATATATATATATATATATATATATATATATATATATATATATATATATATATATATATTATTATTATTATTTTTTTATTTTTTTATTTATTAACTTTAATATATTCCACCGTCGTAGCATTCGAGCCTTTCAAAGTTTTTTGTTATGCTAAATATGTCTATTTGAATTTTATTAATCTTTTCATTTGTTATTTTCATTTGGGCACTTCGCCTCTTTTTATTTTCAATTTTAAATTTTTAATATGGGTACTTTGCCTCTTTTTGGTAAATTTAGTTATTTTAGATTTAATGAGTTTGGGCACTTCGCCTCTTTTTATTAAGGTTAATTTTTCTCTTTTGTTTAGTGTTTTATTTTGAGTCGAGTTCATTAAGGTCAAGTTCATTTTCTTTTGTATACTACTAAGTATATATTGGTAGAACGTCTTCTCCCGCGCAGGTTCACCAGCTAGTTAGATTTAGCGTCAAGATCCCGAAGGTAAGGTCTGTTGACAGTCAATCAAGGAAACTTGACTTGAGAAGAGCAGACTTTGCAAGCGTTCGTGCTGGACTGGCTGACGCGAGGCTAAAAGTGTGTGATGCTGTTGAAGACTCGTGGAATAGTTTCAAAACCACATTCATGAGTCTTCAATCGCGTTTCATCCCTCTGAAATGCCCCCGTCGGTCTTTTGTTCAACGACTTCTTCTCTTCAGTGTTTACTGAAGAGTGTGGTCCCATACCCCAGCCGACGGATTCCTACTAGGAGCAAAGCTGGAGGATATGGACTTCACCGAAGGAGAAATCAAAAAGATCACTGACCTAATGACGAATAAGTCACCTGGACCGGATGGGTTTCTACCTAAAGTGTTAAAAGAAGTACGCGATCAAGTGTCACGACACCTGAGCGCAATCTTCAACATGTCATTCGGACCAGATTGACATGTACATACCCAAAGGATGTTAGGGTATATAAAGCGACAGTTTGGATATCGGAACAAGGAGATAGTACTGTGTCTGTACAACTCCCTATTCTGACCGCACCTGGAGTATGCCGTACAATTTTGGAATCCTTCAATTAGAAAGGACATATCGAGATTGGAACGCGTGCAAGCCAGGGCAACCAAACTGATTCCCTCTATCACACATAAAAATTATGAAGATAGATTAAGGGAATTAGTAATGTTCTCGCTGGAGACCCGGAGACTATGTGGTCAGCTTATCGAAGTGTTTAAAATACTTCGAGGCTTCGACAAACTGGACTACGGGAATTTTTTCCAGCTCAGCAAGGGGAGAACAAGAAATCACGGCTTTAAACTTAAACTGAAGCGATACCACCGTGATCTGTGTGAGAAATTCTTCACCTACAGTATCTGCGGTAGTTGGAACGCACTTCCGACGGAAGTTGTCAACAGTGAATCTGTTGACCAGTTCCAGTTAAGACTAGATAAAGTCTTGCAAAATCGCCGTTAAGATCCTCGCGAGTGATCTTCGATGTTGCCAACGGACACCTTCGAAGATTGCGCCTTTGTACCCTCCTTGTATGGACCGTATCAGCAGTGTGGCTTTATTCTGCACCCTCTTTATCATTCTGAGAGATGTACAGCTTGCTATCTGCGTGATCACAGCAGGATACACTAGGACTAAGCGTACCAAGGCCATGTACAGTTTTTTCTTGTTTGGCACGCTGAGGCTTCGGAAACGGTAAAGTTTCTTCAGCTCTCTTTTGGCTAGGCAGACTCTGGTATTTACGTGAGCCTTGTAACCAGATTTGTAGATTTGTAAGCCCAGTACTCTTCCCTCGTTAGAGTACGGATGGATAGAGTTTGTTATTGACGATGACGTGGTCAACTTTCCGGCGGTTGATTGAAATTATGGGGAACTTCTGGCGATTGGTCTTAATCTTCCACTTTTTTTCATAGCGATTGGTGTTGTCAATCTCAGCAGCTGTTGCCCTTGCCTGACTTTCAGAGTTCCTGAATGGACTCAGCATGATTTGAGTGATGTCATCTTCGTATTGCAGATACATCGAATCGTAAGTCACTGCAACAGGTAGGCCAATTGTGTACACGAGGTAGAGCAAAGGACTGAGACAGCTGTCTTGTGGAACTCCCGCGTCGAGTTCGAATTCGGTTCCCTTGCAGCTTTTGATCGCGGTTTGGGCTCCCCTTTCCGTGACATAGTTACAAAGAACCCTTTCCAGGAGTGGGTTTAGCTGGAGGTTGCGGATCTTGAATTGTAGCCCTCTCAGCCATACCTTATCGAAGGCCTTCTTTCCATCCCGCAGCACCACGTCTACGTACCTCCTCTTAGATTTACTGCAAGCAAGTTTTTCCACTAGGAGGGCGAGGGCTGTTTTCGTCCCTCGTCCCTTGCGGAAACCGTGCTGCTGAGGGTTGTGAGCTCCTAGCTTGGCTAGTTGTTCTTGAAGCCTGTCAGCTAGGAGCTTCTCGTAAACTTTCGCAACGATCTCCAGCAGGGCGATTGGCCTGTAATTTACCAGTTGATCAGGTGGTTTACCTCCCTCAGGTATGAAGATTACCTTAACGATCTTACAACCTTCCGGGAAGTAACCCGAATTCAATGAAGCGTTGTAAATGTTTGCAATTCCCTGAATGATCTGTTGTGGGGCATTTACCAAGTTATTTCTGGTGATGCCCGTCCAGCCTGGTGCTTCTTGTTGGAAGGCTCTTACATTGGCCATGACCTCCTCTGGTGTTATGGGATGGCTGTGGTCTGCCATCTCCCGGCCTTCGTTGACTTGATGTTGTGGGTGCGTGCGGTGCATAACCTGATTCAGTTCTTCGATCAGTTGGCCTTCGATTTCATGGTCGAACTCGTCGTTTTCTTCAGGGGTGATCCTGAAGACATTTTTCCAGAAATTTCTGAACCTGTCTTCCAGAACAGCCGGGTCTTCTCTATAGTCTCCGTTCTCTTTTATTCTAGCCTTTGATCTTGCTGTAGTTCCTTTAAATTCTTGACTTGACGCCAGAACTTAGCCGTGTTGAGTTCGCTATCGACTTTGGCTATCAGGTTGTTCCAAATTTCCCCCTGTTGGAGGTTGATAGCCCATCTAAGCTCTGTGCTTAGGCGTCGAAGGAGCGAGCTTCTTTCCCGGTTAGGACCTTTCCGTATTATTTCTTTGTACACTTCCCTTTGAACGCGAGCGATCTCTCTCATCTCCTCTGTCCATCTTGGCTGAGGAGGTGGTTTTTTTTTTACCCCGTTTTAGGTATGCTCTCGTGTTCTAGTATGGACGTTGATTATCCTTTCCAGTTCCCCGTCCATCTCCTCCAATGACGCCTCGCTTAGGTCAGCTTCCGCATATTGATTGAGTCATCTCTTGTAACGATTGAACCTAAAGACGGTCGCAGCACCTTTTTATAGCATAGTCGTTATAGGCTAGCCCTCCTCCTGGATCTTGTCGAGCGTTTAGGTCTCAGGCGACATGAGCTTTTAATAGAGCAATGTAGTAGTAGCTATTAGTAATTTAGTAAATTTATAGGGGCGCAGACTAGTAGACGATATATTGTCAAATAAAATTATTTAAATTACAATAATAATTTTATAATTTATTTGTATTTTTAATTTAATAACAACAGAGGCATAAGTATAATTCTACCTCGTAATGTTGGGGCTAATCAGTCTCCTTCTCACCTCAGGGGAGATGCTGTTTGCTGAAACAGTGTTACCATCCTGTAGGTTCTAGAGGAAGCGTGCCTCTTCATCATTGTTAGTCACTAAGTTAAAGGTTTAGGCAGCGCACACCTCATGTGGGCTCGCAGGTTGATTAAATTGTCAAAGTTGATATCGACATCATCCGCCCCAGGGTCAACCACAGGCCCATTACGTAATCTGGCTGGGAGGCAAACTCAAATTAATGCTTGTGCTAGTCCTCAGATCAAGACATCATGGCAGCCAAGCACCATCATGGCTATCAGGAGCCAGTGGCAGGGCTGGCTGTGTGGCAGCATCTGCTCCAAACTAGACAAACGCGTTTACAAAGTTGCCGCCATTGTCTGTTGTTACCCTAAAATAGAAAAACATTATAAGTTGTTTATAAAATGACTATTACATTAGTAAATATTAAATTTAATTGGAAAATAAAATAAATCTACAATTTATTTTGAATAAGATCCTGATTCAAAGTGTTAATATAACTAATAGAGTAATAAAAAGTATAAAAATCATCTGATATCAATAGAATTAGAATATTAATACTCTAAATGTTAACGTGGTAACTCTGTTCTGAATGTGGAATTAATACTGGTCGATGAATATAGTCTGTGCAATCACATCATAGGTATGATGGCCTGTCAGCCGAATGCACGCGAGCACTTCGCGTACCTTCTGACCTGCTGTTGCGCTCCAACCAGTGGACAGTCTTACCCAGGTAAGCTTTTGGAGGGGCAGAGCAGCAGTTAGCTGCGATAGCTAGAATCCTTAAATTAAAAAAATCATAGGTTTTAGTATTGTTTAATTTGAAATGTATATATGGGGATATAGAGTACTTTAATATCAATATACCGTATACGATATATCCCATGAATGTAGCGACATTTTGACTTAACCAGGCCTCACTCTAACGGAATTGTCAAAATATCCCTATAGGAATTAGATATCATTATAAACAAGACATTTTAGAAAATCATAAAGAAAAATCGAGAATAGCATTATTCTAAATAATGATAAAGAGTCCAATAGTTTTGTATGTATAAGACTATTAGTATTATTTTTCGCATCAATACTAAATTTATTGAAATTGGTCGTGCCATCTAGGATTAGAAGCAATATGAAAATACCATTCTTACTATTAGGGGTAAAGATTACAAAAATATGAGAATTGCTTGGTCAAGTACTGCTTAAAGTCAGTATGTGTTTCAAAGATTAGACTCTACAACGCTGGGTGGCAGCATGTTGGGTAGAAAAAGATTCACAACCTTTTGAAAGTTAATTAGTCCGTTAATGATTTTCAAAGTAAATCTATAACTTAAATGGTTAAAGAAAAGGTTAATTTCTTTAATTAACGATTAACGGATTAACTGTTTGGTGTCCAGCTCTTAATAGTTCGGTCAACTAATTGGCAACAACCATGTTAGATCCAACGCAAGTGGTGTACAAATCTCTCAACCCTCGGGTATATAAAAATGCTAAGGAAAATGTTCTACATTTTCAGAATTCCAGTGATGCCCTACGCCACCTACTCGGACCTGAAGCAACCTGAGTATCCATTAAAAAGAACATTAATATGCTGTAACTACTTCACTCGCTGCTTCTTGAACTCTCTCACTCACTTCAATATTAACAATAATCCCAAAATATCCATGCACCAATAAATACACACCAAATTAAAGGAATATACGGTAATATTTTTTATTTAAAGAAGGGAACTAATCCCCCCTTAAGATTTTGAACATAAAAAGGAATCTTATTAAAAAATACTCCTGACACCCAATAACACGATTACCTTAAATTAGTCAAATTTAAATTCAAATACTAATGCAATAATAACGTGCCAAAAGGCCGAATGTTTGGCTCGATGCGGAAGAGTTAATTGTTGAACTAAAGGACGAGAATGAACTAGCGATAATTTATTTATTTCTCTCTTCCCTAACATCACCTCCCCCAAGGATGCTGATCCTAATATTTTCGAGGTTGAAAAATATATTTTAATCGTGAGAATCAGGTGCCGCAAATTATGCCTGGGCATATCCCAAAAGAATGGAATTACCTTGGTCCTCCCCATCGCTCTAAAGACCTGTCCAGGAGAAAGCAAACTCGTCAATTTGGGGAGCTGCGAAGAAACTAAACTATCCGGAGGAATGGTATAAATGGAAGAGCCAAACATTTTAACAGGATAAAAGGCCCAAACACACATCATTAACGTTAGATATTGAAAGGAAGGTTTAGCTTCCAACATATACATTATCACCAGTTTCACCTCGTCCAGTCTTGAAATAATTCAATCTCCAGAAGGGTTTTCCGAGGTAGATATCGATTGCCGTTTCCGAGACATACATACTTAGCGCAAATGTAATTATGAAAGTTTTGTATTACTTTTCTCATTAGTATCGCCTTCTCCTCTTCCCTTCTCCTCATATTCCACACTCATTCCATGTTCAAATTGAACGGCTTCGCAAATTCACGTATACGCCTCACTACCCTAGATATACTCTGGAATATCAAACCACATGGGCATCTACAAGTGGTGTACTAACCTTTAATCTTGGGAGTCACAGCTCACTAGCACGTATGAGACTCCATCTCGCTTACAGTTTATAGACTTGAAGGGGTTCTATGTAACGAGGTCTCATATTATGGCATATTCAGTTACCAATATAACTCTTCGTATTCGTAATCTCTCAGCAGCATGGTAAAGTGAGTAAGTTAGATACCATTCTATTCAGACTTTTCCAAATTCTGTGGAGTCTTTGGCCCTTTGTTGAAAGAAATGAACTGGGGATATCTGCATATTATTATGCCTAGTCTCATAATAAACAGATATAACGTTCTGTATTCTATCTATCTAATCAATTAGGTCTGCATCAAAGATATGCGCATTGAATATCCTTTTGCAAAGTGCCCATTCATTCGTGAAGTCTTATCAGCACTTTAAGAGTCACTATGACGTCGCGTATGTAGGCTTTATGTCACTTTCATCTACATAGATTAGCAGCCCAAACACTTTAATTTCTATAAGATTTTGCAAGAATGTAACACTTTAATTCATTCATAACTGCTCGACGGTCTTTAATCTTAATAAGTATTACTCAACCTAACGAGATATAGTAATCTCCAACCGAGAGAATGGCTATAAATCAGAAGTTGTTCTTATCAATGACACGGTAGGGATATTTCGAAGTCATAATTCGCTTGCTTTCGAGGAGTCAATAAGTGAGTGATATCGTTCAACCAAGAATGCCCCAACTTATGGTGATCATGTGTTTTATTTTCTTTGGGGATTTTCAAGAGAATATATATATATATATATATATATATATATATATATATATATATATATATATATATATATATATATATATATATAAACACATATATTTTAGAACTATATTTTAGAACGGGTGTTTTTTCTCATGGTTCTGATGTCCTTTTGTAGAAGGGGTAGGGTAAGGGGAAGGGTAAGGGGGGAGGTTAAGGGGGCAAATAAGGGGGAGTGTAAGGGCGGGAGGGTAATGTACTGTTGAAAGATTGACATGAATTTGATCTGAATCTCTTTCTCTATTTGTCTACCTAATAGTTTGCTATCTCTTTCTTCAAATATAAATCTTTCTTCAAAAGTTATATATATATATATATATATATATATATATATATATATATATATATATATATATATATATATATATATATATATATATATAAAGTAGTATCATTTATGACGTGCTTATGATAAAATTCTTACTCTTCTCTCCTTAAAAACTTTCTGCGAGTTTCGGTCTAACAGCCCGTAGGGCTGATAGCTAGCGTAGCGAGGCGCAAGGTTCTCCCGTAGGGGGAGAGGCGAAGCCATGGCTTGTATATATTATTTGGCCGGACGTTTTGGACCTTAACTGAGACCATTATTAGCGACTTACGAATAAAGGAAAAGATATTCACACTAAAAGTTTTAAAATTCATTAAATAATGGTTTAAATTAAAAAGGCGACAAAATGAAAGGTAAACAATTAAAATATACAAATATTGAGTGGTGTGCATAAAAAAATAACACATTAATAAAATTACTTAGCAATATCTGGTGTAATTTTGCAAAAGAGGGAAAGATTATTTTTTAGTCGCGTGAGACTTAACTCTCACTATTCGGTAGGTCGATCCATGTTTTTTTTTTTGTTGTTTTGGCATAACATCATAATTATTCGGTGAAACCCTTATGTTGTTATACATTCTCTTTCGAATGATATAATTTCCAAGACCCTTGCAAGGTTAGCTCAGAAATTATTTTGTTTTGGCAATAAGATCATAACTATTCGGCCGATTCTAACGAAATTTGAAACCTTTATGTCGTTTTACATTCTCTTTTGAAGGATATAATTATCAAATCCCTCTCAAGGGTAGCCGGGGAATTACTTGGCAATAACATCATAACTATTCGGCCGATTCTAACGAAATTTGAAACCCATATGTCGTTTTACATTCTCTTTCGAATGGAATGATATAAGTGTCAAGGTCCTCCCAAGTTTAGTCTGGGAAATATTAAAAGTTTTGTAAGTCGTAAGTTCATAAATCAGAATAAGTGAGAGCACACGTTTTGGTCAGCAGACCTTGTTTAATACAAACTAACTTGACTACCAAGAACAAAAAAAAAAGAGTGAGGTAAAAATAATAAAATTTCCCATTGTAATCTAAACTTTTAACCATTTTGTGACCTTGAAAATAACCAACTACCTCTTAATCCAGAATCGTTTAATATCTTTTCATCTGTCTTAACATAAATGGGGTTGAAAATCGTTGAGTTGTCCATCAAAGAAGCAGACCCTAATAATCATAATTACACTTATTCAATTAAATTACTCACAGTATAACCAACCTCTCTTTAAACCCGCCCACAGAACAACCGAACATTCTTCGTCATTAGTTCTCCAGCGTTAGTAGGTTGCTCTCATAACTCCAACGATACAGGTTAGTAGTCCCTCTTTGCAATGTTTTCACATTTGTGTTTTGTTTTTGTTTATAATATAATGGGTTATTTTGTTCTTTTAACTTCATTCTCCTTTTATTTAATTGTTTATATTCAAGTTGGTTTGTATTATCCAAAAATTATCTTGCCCCATTTTTTAGTAAAATTAGATCAGATATAAAGTAACTTTACGTTATGTTATTTTTGTTTTCATATCACTCAATAGTTGTATATTTTAATGATTCCCCTTTCCTCATCCAATTTTTCTTAATTTAAACCGTTATTTAATGTATTTTAAACCTTTTAATGTTGATATTTTTCTCCTTCACCCGTTAGTCACGATTGATGATTAGAGTTGATTGCCGAAACGTCCGTCCAATAAAGGTTAAAAGTCATTTTTTGGGTCTTTATGTTCCTGGAATATATATATATATATATATATATATATATATATATATATATATATATATATATATATATATATATATATATATATATATATATATATATATATACATATATATATATATATATACATATATATATATATATATATATATATATATATATATATATATATATATATATATATATATATATATATATATATATATATATGTGTGTGTGTGTGTGTGTGTGTTTGGGTATATTTGTTATATCATAAAATCCAAAATAAGGAATAATTATGTAATTTATTCGACATCCATCATCTTCTGTAATTTCATTTAATTCAGATTTCGCTCCCTCGCCAAGAGAAATATAAATCCTCAATAATATTGAGAGACAGATAATAAGAAAACTGCATAAATCTTGAGAGAGACAAAACAAAAAATAATAAACCAGTGTGAAGGTGGTTTATTCAAAGAAAATCTGCCAATTTGGTTTCTGGTATTTTCAATTTGAATGGATGGTTCTGTGTGAGAAGAAATCTCGAAATGGATCTTACCTCCTCAAATATATTTCTCCAGCTGAATTGAATTATAGGATAAATGGAGTTTTGACGCAACTTTTGTTTCTTCAATCCACCTCATTTTTTTCCAGCATTTTAGACGTCAGGATGTCAAGATCCTCCATGATAATGCCTAAGTTCACACTGCTGCAATTAAAAAAATGGTCAATTTGTATGGCTTCGAAGAACTTCACAACATAATATATAACTCATCGAATTTCACGTGATTTATCTGATGAAAAAGATAATAAAAATTGAATGATGCTCTGAGGTTTGGACATTTCGATAATTATTTAAGGTGATTATTTTTTTCCTTATTATTTCGTCTCCATTGTCCTAATAAAAGAAAATAATGTGAAAGATGTGTATTTGGGGTCAAATAAGAAAGTTCACAACTTCTGTACTCTAGCTTTCGCACTACAGGCTTATTATTTAAAATATTTTTTTTAAGAATAGTCTGAATGGATTCTACTTATCCTAAATTTTAGGTATAGATATTCATAGTAAAAATGGCTGAATTTTGTAGTATTAGCAATCATTTTTTAAATATACATTGTTTACTGCCAGAGAGAGAAGAGGAAGTAAGCCGACGGATATATTCAGGGTAAAGCAGAAACCTGCATATAAACAATACTGTTTAATTTAACGTTTAAATTTATTTCAGCATTTATTTTTAGTCGCGTGCGAGGCTAGTTGCGAGCGATTCGATATCTCACTATGTCGGTGGGTCGGTCTCCGTTTTGCTTTTTTTGTGGTTGTAATAATATTGTAACTATTCGTCTGATTCTAACAAAATTTTGAAACCTTATGTTGTTTTACATTCTCTTTCAAATGCTATTATTGCCAAAGTCCTCCCAAGGATAAACCTAGAATTATTTTGTTTTTGCAATAACATCATAACTATTCAGACCATTCTAACGAAATTTGAAACCCTTATGTTATTTTACATTCTCTTTCGAATGATATAATTGCTAAGGTCCTCTTAAGGTTCACCCTGGAATTAATTTCTTTTAGTAATAACATCATAACTATTCTACCCATTCTAACCAAATTTGAAAGCCTTATATTGTTTCACATTCCCTTTCAAATAATATAATAGCAAAAGTCCTCCCAAAGTTAGCCCGGGAATTAGTTTAGGGTGGAGGGCAATAACTTAATAGTTATTGGGACGATTCTAACCAAATTTGAAACCCTTATATTGTTTTCCCTTTCCTTCCAAATACTATAATTGCCAAAATCCTCCCAAGGCTAGCCAGGGAATTATTTTTTGGGGAGCAATAACATCATAACTATTCGGCCAATTCTAACGAAATTTGAAACCCTTAAGGTGGTTACATTCTCTTCGAACGATATAATTGCCAAGGTCCTCCTAAGGTTACTCTTGGAATTATTGAAAGTTTTGTAAATCGTAAGGACATAAATCAGAATAAGTGAGGGCACGCAACTTTTTTTTTAGTAGACCTTTTTTTTGTTATATTCCTATGAAAACATTTGCTTTAACCTAAATACAAAACAGTTAAAAATGTTAAAATGTAAACATCGAATACCCCAAAACTAGCGAGAGAGGCATAAACGAGGGGACCATAAGGACTTTCCTAGCTTGGCGGTTGAATATTGATATTTCCTTCATGCTGGAGTCAATGGCAGCATATTTGAAAGCGACCATTAATTCCCCCGCGATTAATGATCAAAAGTTTGCTGAAGAATTTTGTAACTATTAATTTTAACTGCAATTTTTCCCCTACATTTTTCTTTTGAGAACTTTAACATGTCTGAACAATATATCAGTCTCTTAATAACAAATTGGAATCAATAGTAAGGAAAATTGCAATGTACGCTCTACTAACCGCAAATTGGAATCAATTGTATTTAATTATATATTCTTGTTCAAAGGTAAGGATCACGTTTGAACCATTGCCTCTAGTTCTGTCTCCTTCCGAAGCAAAGAACAAATAAGTACCCATCACTTTCTGTTGTCCTCCTACTTCTAATTTAATAATCATATTTGAAATCATTGTCTCTGCTTTTGACTCTTTCTTGCGAAAGCAATAACATATATGAAACCCTTTTTGTTGCTTATTCTTGGTTATTGCAAGTTATAGAACAAATATATATGAGTCTATACTATTGAATTACTTTAGAACTTTTAACTTATCAATTAGTTCGAACCCACTTTAATACGTTTGTAGAGTTCGTAGCTCTTGCTCTTTCAGGCACTAGAACTTCTCAATCTCCACATTCTAAGGAAACAAACCTTTAGGGAGATTTCACCCCCTTCCTTCTCTCTTTAAACCTATATCCATTAGAATAATTAATTATCTCAGAATGAAAAAAAGTTATATCTTTCTTTTTTTCGTTAACCATTTTTTTTTACATAATTTTTAAAACAATTTTTTTGTTTTCGTTTGCTTGGCTCTTCATTTCAATTGGAACAAAACATCCCTTCCCTTCCAAATCCCCTCGGGAAAATCGCGAAATTGAAGATGTTAATTGCCAGCAGGAAAAAACCCCAAGCACTTTCGTTTTGATTCAAAAAAGATTATACAAATGAAGATGCAAATCTTTTTTAATCGCATTTTTCTTTTGCCAATTTTTCCTTGAGTAATCTTCATCCATTCCCTTTTAAATAGGGTCTAAATTATAAATTATGTTGCATATTGCTTCATAATAATCCTTCATATCTCCCATGACTCAAATACGTTCTATATAAAGCTGATCCATGATAATAAATTACATTTTTTTAATGATAATTTTATACAATCTCATTCAATTACTCATTATTTTCCTGTTTAAATAAATGCTTATTTTTGTGATTCTCGACTATTGCTACAAATTCTAACTTTTAGCATTAGTTATTTTTCATCACCTCATAACTTTGTTAAAACAACTCCGTTCACCCAATTAACGAATTTGTCCGCATATACCCCGAAATCCAATTCTAGACTCTAAAGAGTATATACGAGTATATAAGGACACATCAAAAGATTGATTTATTCAAGAAATTATCCCGATATATTACGTTTGTTTGACTCTCATCATAGGCCCGGGTATCACTAATGGAGTGTACGAAAAAACAATAGTCACACTTTTTACTCAGAAATTAAAATGTTTAATTGGTTGCACACATTATGGTCTTCCCACTCTTCCGCGTCGGGAGGAACCCCAAAGAACTTAACCTCATTAGCCAAGTGATCCGTAAGTCCCTCAGTCAAATGAAGCTGTGAGTGTATTGTGTTTGTGCGAGGTTTGGGCAGACAAGGAGCTGTTTAATGTCTTCTGGGTCTATGTTACATCGACTGCAGGTTGGTGTTTGTGCGAGATTTGGGTAGACAAGGAGCTGTTTAATGTCTTCTGGGTCTATGTTACATTGACTGCAGGTTGGTGTTTGGGCGAGGTTTGAGTAGACAAGGAGGTGTCTAATGTCTTCTGGGTCTATGGTACATCGACTGCAGGTTGGTGTTTGTGCGAGATTTGGGTAGACAAGGAGGTGTTCAATGTCTTCTGAGTCTATGTTACATCAACTGCAGGTTGGTATTTGCGCGAGGTTTGGGTAGACAAGGAGATGTTTGGTGTCTTCTGGGTCTATGTTACATCGACTGCAGGTTGGTGTTTGTGCGAGATTTGGTTAGACCAGGAGCTGTTTAATGTCTTCTGGGTCTATGTTACATTGACTGCAGGTTGGTATTTGCGCGAGGTTTGGGTAGACAAGGAGATGTTTAATGTCTTCTGGGTCTATGTTACATTGACTGCAGGTTGGTGTTTGTGCGAGGTTTAAGTAGACAAGGAGGTGTTTAATGTCTTCTGGGTCTATGTTACATCGACTGCAGGTTGGTATTTGGGCAAGGTTTTGGTAGACAAGGAGCTGTTTAATGTCTTATCTGTCTATGTTACATTGACTGCAGGTTGGTGTTTGTGCGAGGTTTGGCTAGACAAGGAGCTGTTTAATGTCTTCTGGGTCTATGTTACATCGACTGTAGGTTGGCGTTTGAACGAGGTTTAAGTAGACAAGGAGCTGTTTGATGTCTTCTGGGTCTATGTTACATCGACTGCAGGTTGGTGTTTGGGCGAGGATATGTGTGTCTGTATTATGTGTCTGTATTTTTGGAGAATGATCGAGTGGCTTGATCTTAATTTGGCTTGGAGTTCCTTCTGTTTCTTGTGTATTAAAATCTTTGGGTTATTTATTTTGTGTAAGTGGTTCATTTAAGATGTTGATGGTAGAAGTTTGTATAAGTGTCTGCTGGAGGGTAGTGTGAATGTTATATCAGGTTGCTTGGATGGAAGTTTATTGTATTCTTGTTGGTATTAGTATGCTGAGGGTACATTTCTAAGTCTGGATGCCGATGGTTTGCTGTGAAGTCGGAGTTGGGTTGAGATTGGTTTAATTTTCTGCTGGAGTGTTAGGTTTCTGTCATAATTAGATGTACTCCACTTCTTAGGATTTCGGTTTGATCGGGTAAGTGTGGTGTGGGGCAAGGGTTGTCCATTTCTTTGGATTTGGGGGTGTTTTGCAGATTTGTGAAGATTTTATGGCAAAAGCTGTCATTCAGTTTTGTGTCAGCCATTGTTTAAGTGTGTTACGTATTGTTGTTGTGTCTTGGTAGCTATTTCGACTGTGGGGTGTTTTCCTTTTACACAGATGTCTGTCAGCGTAGTATATGGTAGCATAATTGAAGATTGTATTTCTAGGTTTAAAAGTAGAAGTGAGAGGATGGCTCCTTGGAAGCGTCATTGTGAAGGTGTACTATGCGTGATTTTATTTTTTGTTTATAACTTGTTCTTATCTACCAAAGATGAAACATTTTAACAATTTTGTGTTTTTGGTCGGAGGTTGATGCTTAGGATTATCTTGCTAGGATATGTTAAGGTACATATCCTTGGATTGCTAGGATTGTTTGTGAGGGAAAAACGTGTTTGTTGAACTCATTTAAAATGTGCTGGTTGAGGTTTGTGATCAAAGGTGTGGTTGGGAGATCTTTTATAATCAATATTTTTTATTTATAAACGAGTGATGTTTGACCTATTCATATGCGACATAGTTCTTATACATAGAGTTTTATAAATACTCTATGAAAGTTTTGTGGTATTAAAGGTTGAATTAGTTTGATTGTTATTATGATATTTATTGTTTGTCAAATTGAAGGAATAGTATTGGTCAACCAAGAGTGGTCAAAATTGTGTGTGATAGCTGAGATTGTTGTGTTTCCCAAGTGTTTGGGATGTATATTTGAAATATTGGCAGGACTGTGACGTTTGAGTTGTTTTTTTTAAATAATGTTTAGCTCAAAATTTTAGGGGGTGAGTGGGTTATCATGGTCTTTGGTTATGCGTGTGTTTTTATGTCTATATAGGATAATCTATTTTGTTAGTCTGTTATTAGCAAGTTTCCTCACTATGTTGCAGTTTTGGTGAGGCTATTCTGTTAGGAGGCTGGGATTGAATGTGATGTATGCATTTTCTTAAGAATGGTTTTTGATCTTAAACTGTAATTTATTGTCCTCGTGTATTGGATTCAATTTCAGTTTTTTTTTTTTTTTGAAATTAGATTGGTGATGGGAGTATTTTTTTATCTTGATGTTGTATTTTTGTAATTCTAGTTTCGTGGGTGTTGTTTGTTTTTGTTTTTCCCTTTGATGCGATCTGATATTTATTTTGTGAAGTTTAAATTTCAAGTTCTTCTACCCACGTGAGGGATGTATTTGTTGCTGGTACGTTGCTTATTTTGTTTGTCTGCAAGTGCTTTGTCAAGGTAAAATCGTGTAATTTTTCATTTATGCAATTGTGTAGATTTTCCAGTTTGTTTTTGTTAGTTTTTGCATGTAGTTTTGAAGAGAATTGAGTGGGCAAAGTGGTTGGAATGTTATAAATATTAGGAAATTGTTGGACTGATCTTTAGCTTTTGTGTTACAAAGGACACACAATGTAAATAAGGAGTACAGAATGCTATGTGTGTTGAGCCACAGTTATACGTGGGTTGAGGTGGTTGTCTGGTTGGTTGAGTAGTGTTCACAAGGTGGTATCTGCTGAATGTGTTATCTGCCAGATTGGATAATGTGCATTGTCATCATTGCCGTTGAAACGGTTAGGTAGATGTGTGACTAGTTCTAGCGATGGTCTGTAGTTTGTTGTTCTTTCTCTAGGTGCGGGGAAAGTTTGAAGGCTTATTTAGTTGTATGCTGTGTTTCTGACCCTGATCCTTATGTATTGATTCTTCTGTTTCGTCGTTGTTTATGGGTGTATTGGTGCACAATGTGGAATTAGTGATGTATGAGTGATGGTAGTATGGTAATAATACTATACCTAGACAAAGATCCAATCGGAGAGCTGTATTGTTTGTAATTTTGACTTCTTCCTGACCATTTGTAATTTAAAATCGTAGTCTGCGATCATCCCTAAAAACGTCTTATGATTAACATTTCTTCTATTAGCATTAATTATCTTAAGTCTCTCAACCCCTTTTCCTCTCGACGTTTATCCTCTTTCATAACTGGCGTAAATCATAATCTCCCTTTGGCATTGCAAACTTACTTAAACAAACAAACGTAAACCAAATCACCAGGCACAACAGGTCCATCCCCCCGTTAAATTCGCATAAGTCCCAGAAGGCAACAAACTTCATTCTTTCAACTCACCCGACCCTAAATATAAAGTCAATTCATTCAATAATTCAGTCATTGTCTTAACTTGCATAATTAATTAAAATCTCCACTGTCTGCCTTTGAAAACTGAAGCTGATTCTGTTTGAACGTATAGAGAAAAAGGGGCATAGATTATCAAACAATATACGAGGATAGAGTCAATAAACTCCTTCTTTGTTCTTATTTTATCTTTGGGGTTCTTTCTATTCTTATATTCCAATCCCGTGAGTTCATTGATGTTAGCGTGGCAAAGGAATAATGGATAAATCATTCCCTACCAGGATTTAACCCAGTTATGTATCTCTCGCATGGGAAACGTAAGCGTTGCTACAAGCCACGAGGCACGCTATGCGCTATTATCAGTAAATGAACACATGCATACGAGGACCTCATTGTTTGCCTGGATGATTTCGGCCGAAAATTTACCCAAGGGAAGTAAGGAAGTGTGACAGACACATTGATATTATATATGCGTGAAAATATATATTATAAATAAAAATTACCACTGAAATGAGAAAAATGTACTTTACCGGTCAATTTTGAAGTGATCTTTATTCGTGGTCGTTGGAAATGTTTATGTTTACTAGACTAGGTTAGGAGAGAAAAAGCAAACCAACATAAACTATTAACCTAACATAACTGCCTACAATCATTGAGAAGAAAAGAACGACAAATCTATTAACCTGGCTTCCCAAACTTCACAATAGGTAATCTTTATCTTTACTTTATAAAGTTTACGTCACTAGTGAAATTCACTGTTGAGTCGGATTTTTTCATTCGATCACGCATTAGTACTCCACTCAAATTTCCTCTCTCAAAGTCACCAATCTTTAGACGAATTATAAATATAGGAGTGCCAGACGCCTGATACGAACTAACCAATGCATCATAGGTAAAGGAGGAAAGCATATGATAAGAAAAAGGAATAGTTGTAAAATGGAAGGAAATCTCAGCACTTATAATTGCAAATATTTTCATGGTTTAAAATAGTGGCCTACCGGCTTCTACTCCAGAACCAGGCGAGAGCCTTCTAAAAGGAACATCCTCCTTCAGGAAGGACTGAATAACCTCAAATGGAGCAAGAGCCAATGTGGATAAAACAGGGGATAACTTGGTAAAATGAGTAAAATGCGCTCTCGCTACAAGAATTACTCATCTACCTCACTCTAAAGTACGGACTTAATCTTCTTGCCTGGCATTACAACTCTCTCCTCTCTCTGCGACAAATAGAAGATGTAGTATTCGCAATTGCAATTTAACTATCATGTTACTTGTGTTAATATTATTGTTACTACCATTATTATAACTAAAGTTTTAATTAACCATATCTTTAAGAAAGCACTTGTATATCCTTGAAAAAGACTATTATTGTACTCCAAAGGGGCCATTTTCTACACGAAGTTTTATCGTGTTGATAATGAGGGGAAATTAGGGTGCCAGAAAGGTACAAAGCAAAACCATAGGGGGCGAATACTTCGGGCGCTAACCGGGGGTTGGTGATATGAGGGTCTTTAGCGGAGGTCCTAAAGACGCAGAGATCAACGGACAGATAAGCTGGAGGAACTTTAGAGGATTAAAGAAATCTGGTATGGTGTCTTGTCACGTTCACACTCCATAGAACATACCTGCGGATTGCTCCCCGCTCAAGGAAAAGCGTAATTTACACACTAGACAAATTTCATAGCCACAAAAATAACTCTTCCACCTTGTTTAAACCTTCACTTTTGCCCATACAGAACACACGAGTTTCCACCCACTGGTTGGGGCACTCTATATGCTACAATCATATACATTGCAACTTAATTCACCCTTATATGTGTGTGTGAATAAGCCTCGTGTATTGTAAGAATAAAAACCAAAGTTAAAGTAGCCCGTAGAAGGTCTTTTCAGAGTGATAAAATTTACATATTTGGTGTCATTTCCTGTCCGTGATGAGCAGCGTCTTCAAGTCCAGCTTGATGTATTGGGAAGGGGCTAACTATTGCTATGGCGACAGCGTCCTGCAACGTCATCAACGCGATATACCAAAACATGATCAAATACCCGATTGAATCCAAAGGATTTTAAGTGTTAACTAAGTTTAACGTGGAAAATCTCCAAGGACTGAGATAGACTAGTTATCGTAAGCCTATAGTTACATTTTAGTTGCGAATTAAGCAAAAAACTTTTGAGTAGACGTACACGTTGTCCAAAAATGTTTCCACAGGTTTTCATTACGCCACTCCGGGCATAACATTAGACTGTGAGTGTTGTGTTGATTGTGTTTGTTGCCCCCTTATTATTGTTCACACCCGTTGAGACCCAACTTAGAGCGATAGAGTTATTAAACGATTTAAAAAAGTGATGTTATTATGTCTGTCGCGACGGGAATTCGATAGATTCATTTAAAGCTATGCATATATAGATTTTCTATCACTGAAGATTAAACATATTTGGTATGTTTGAATGAATCAAATTTCTTTGATAATGCTTTGCATACATCCCTGAAATTGATTACAAAATTGTAAAAATGTTGCTGTTCAGGCATAGGAATAAAGTTCTTTTGAAATGCTTTAATATATACACAAATATTTCAAATCTAAGAGCTTTAAAAGAATATGAAGTAAATTTACATATATTTATAAATTAAAATATTCAAAAACAAATGCCTTCTGCGAAGGATGAATGAAGCAGGGTAATACAAAATCTCCGTATTACTCATCTTATGACGAAACTTTACTAGAGCAACATTTATCCATTTATATTCCTTAGATCATTAACAAAAAATCGTAATAAAAATTAATTAATTAATTCTGGCCTTTTATTGCCGAACAGTCAGATTAGTGGTCGAAAGAACTGACAAAAAGTTCTGCATAGCCCATAAAACACTGCCTTGCTTTCCAATTTGGCACAACGCCAACTCACGCGGTTCAAATACACAAACATTGTATCCCCATCTCTCTCTCTCTCTTTCTCTCTCTCTCTCTCACACACACACATACACGCACACTCACTCTCCCAATGCCTCTCTCAATCATGCACACACAAACTCCATCACTGCCCTCTATATCACCAACCCCAACTCTCCATCTCTTTCACACACAAAAACTCCCTCTCTCCCACCCACACATGCATACAGTCTCCCTCTTCCATACACACAAACTCTGTCTCTCACATAAAAAATCAATTATCTCATTATCTCTCTCAGATAGAAACAAACTTTCTCACTGACTATCTCTCTGACACACACACACAAACGCACACACACACTCTGTCTTTCTTTCTTTCTCTGTCACTCTCTCTCTCTCTCTCTCTCTCTCTCTCTCTATATATATATATATATATATATATATATATATATATATATATATATATATATATATATATAGAAGGATTACGACAGCCCAAAATAATAATTAATTGGAATTGAATTTCGTTGAGTGTGCGGAGTTTTTGTTATTCGAATCCTTTAAATATGGTTGGCCGGGATTGGTCTTATTTAATTAGGCTTTGATGGTTGGAGGACTTAAACAAGAATTGCAAAAATAATCTTTAATTACACAATAAAACATATAATACAAATAATTACACTCTCTAGTTATTAATTAATTCAGCAATGGAAAATTATCAATAATTACCAATAATTATTCATGCCGCAAGGGCTCAATACTCCGAGTACTAACCCGATAGGGTTTAAGAAGAAACTACGAATGGAATCCTAGCCTTAGGGGCACAATAATTCACTTTACTTATCCGAGATGACTCTGGAGGAGACTACTTGATAAGTCTTAGTCAGAGGGCATCGCACCGCCTCGACGAGGTAAGGAAAGGTGAAAATATCTTATTATGTTGGAAGGGTTACCACAGGTAGATGCCCGGGGAAGATTCTCCAAGTAGACGCTGCTCAAAAGGGGAAGATCCTCCTCTAGACGCTCGAGGGGGAAAACTCCTGTGGCGCTGAGACTTTGCGTTTCTTCTGGACAGATCCTTCGATCCTGATGCCATCGTTCCAAATAAGATCCTAGCTGCGGGCCAGTATGACACGGCATTCTATCGCTCGAAGATATGCGCCGCCAGTGGATGATTGCACAGACGTTCTAAAAGAGGCTGCCGAATACTTTGTGTATTTTCCGGGCTTGACGTCTTCGGGACTCTTCCTTGGACGGATTCTGACGGAATACTTCCACGGTTGATTTTGTGACGGGGAATATATACGCGTTCGCCGGAACTCCTATATTTGCTAACGGAAGCAATTAAGCCCTGCCTCACCGCCCTGGAGTTTATAGCTCAGCGGCGCGGTTTTGATGGTCCAACTGAACCGAAGAAATTTTCGGCTAAACTCGCCGGAAGTTTGCTGACGAACGTAGGTCATTGCTCTTCCAGATAACTCTCGTTTCACACGACTCCTTTAAACAAAATCTTACTCGATATCTCTTTCTTCGACAATATATATATATATATATATATATATATATATATATATATATATATATATATATATACTACCGAGCAAAATAAAAGAACGATTTTCTTTTATTAAAATATTTTTACAAATATGATAACTTGGTAAATGAAATTTTAAGGGCACATAAGAGCATGAATTTAATATATTTATGAAAATTCATATGATACGAGTACAAGCTTATATTCAAGGAATTATACAAAATAAAATATTGACACGAGCAAAATAAGAGAATGATCATTCACAGAATTGCTTAGCAAGCACATACACTAGAAACGAAGAGAGATTTAAAAACAATGAAACTTAAAACCCTTAATATGAAGTGTGGAGGCCTTTGTTTTCCATTCCTTTGGCGCAACGACTACCATAGGGCCTCTACACTTTCCTGCGAAATACTGATGTTATTTTGGCCAATTTTGCTCCATTTTCGTCCATAGCTCTTTCACATAGTCCGCTGTTGGGGAACTATGTCTCCAGTGATCTTCCAGAGGTTCTCATTTAGCTTGAGGTCCTGGCTCTGAGAACAAGTGATATATTTAAACCGAAGACTATTAGTAATTATAGGTTTCACTTACGCCAAAGTGGCGCGCGCGATAGGTTGAAGGGAACCACCAACTAACCGTATTTAAATCTATGTAATTAATAAATGCACTGAACTTTAATCTTTATTGAGACTAGAGTTTGTAGTATTTTATGCATAATGTTTCTAGAGTTCTTATTCATTGAAAGTTGTTGTTAGTAGCTAATACTTTAACATTACCAAAGGTAAAATCACTTGTTCAATTAATAGACTCTTCCCTAATTGAAGCCTTCACCTTCCAACCCAATATTTTGCCTGGGCGCCAAGTAATTGCCATATGAGCAGTGAACCTAGCTCCAAGTGATCTATTAGTGCTGCCAATGTAAGAGGCGCCAGTACAACTAGGACAATTAAATAGATACACAACGTCACGGCGGTGGTCCAAAAAATAGAATCTTTAATAGTGAAGTAAATTCTATCGTTAATTTGTTTACAAAACCATTTAGGGGTTAATTTAAGGGAAGAATCTTTTCAAATTAAATGAGTCCTCTTTTAAGGCAATCAATTAGCAAGCCTATTTCTAAAATTACCAGATATAGGAGCATTTTGGGAACATTTATGGAGTGTTACGTGGGTCCGTGCGTTTATCAAAAAATGTTTTTAAGAGTATCGTACAAGTTCGAAGGAAATAAATTCTTTATAAAGTATCTTGCGAGAAAAATAAATTCATTGGGCATTAAAAAGCAAATGGAAGCGAGAGTGAGACTTCTATGTAGTAATGGTTTTATTCTAGATATTTTGAACTTAAAATCACAAAAAAATGAAGTAATTTTAGGCCAGCCGAGCGAAAGTTTTTCTGTAAAGAGAATTCGGAACCTTCCTCTCTTTTATATCCAAGTGACTAAAAGATGAAGAAAAGGGATCTTATCATTGGATTGTACTTCTATACTGAATTTGATGTTGGTGTGTAAAGAGTTTAAATATATTTTTTAAAGTTTGCTATGTGCAGGGTTTTCAAAAATTGCAAAGGAATCATCCACGAAACGACGATAAAAGGAGGGTTTGTAATTCAAATTATCCTAAAACATTTCGTCTTCGAGATGTGTCATGAAGAATTCAGTCCTAAGAGGTCCCATTGGAGAGCTCATTGGTACGCTATCAATCTGACAATAAACTTTATTATTAAAGGTGAACCATGATTCTGACAGACTTAATTCCAGAGTTTTTTTCAACATGCTTCGTGAAAATCTATGAAATGTATGTTGGGAATGGAATATCGTATTTAAAATTATATTGATTGATAATTGAATGCAATGTTGGTGAATACAGATTAAACGTTATAACTAACTATGTAGGCATCATTTACATTGGTAAGTAAGTCATGGCACCACCTGGGGACGAGTAAAGATTGTTCCCGGAGTTCTATCTTTGATGTGTCTGCATGTGGCTTATCAGCCCGATTCTATGGCAACAGTCTGGACATGCATTAACAGGTGGGTGTGTTTGTTGACGATGACCTTGATGGACCAATTTAGCAGCTCTTTGGTCTTCCAGGTGTTGGCTGCGATTTGCTTCAAACTTTTCAACACCGCTTTTCAGCTTCCGTCTCTATAGGTTTAAGTCCAGACCTTCTGCTGCCCACGTTTATAATCTATTTGACATAACTTTAGGTTATCTTTGACAGAGACTTTATACCTTTTTCTTTGTCTACCTTTCCTATCTTTCAAGCTGAGTTCTGAGTAAAAAATCTGCTTCAGTAGACGTTCGTTCCACATTCTGGCCACATGGTCAGACCATCTCAACTGTTCTTTTTATAATGAATGATTGAATACTTATACTGCTTGCTTCGTCCAGTACACTCAAGTTGGCGCAATGATGTTCTCAGGTGATTTCAATAAACTGTGCAAGGGCAATACTATCGCCAGAAGTTTTGAATTGCAATGTGGAATTGTCTTTAATTACTAACGTCCGTTTAATTTGTTTGAGGTATGTGGATGATGTGTTGGTTTCTTGCTTAGCCATCTAACTGTAGCTACATATACATAGGACAGTCAAAAAAAGAATCAGATATACGCGTTAAACAATACCTAACCAATGTACACGCGTAAAACGCCCAGTTTGTAAACATGTTCACATTCGATCATGGAATTAATGGAAAAAGTTCTGGTTACATTCCAAATTGAAGTAATTCCGTTTTATGTAATATTTTGGAATATGTTTGTACAAATTTTATTACAACTTCAAAACAAACCCCGGTCTCTTCGCCTTAGATCCAATCGTCATATATTTAATCAAAATACAAAACCAAAAAGTAGATACTTAATCTTCCCTAGTCCCACTCAACCTGCATAAAGGAAGATAAGAAAATCCCTCCTCACACTTATAAGCCTCTGTTCTCGTCCCCAGAATAGGTCTTTGATAATAAAGACGAAAGGCATTGGAATCATTTTTCATTATCCTTAGTAAATTTTTGTGTCATGATTTTTACTCACGTGCTATTGGATAGTTTGATTGTCATCTATATATATATATATATATATATATATATATATATATATATATATATATATATATATATATATATATATAATACAAGAAAATTAGAATTGGACGCGAATGAGCAAATGAGACAAGAAACCAGAGGTTTTTAAGGGGCAAGAGAGAAGGACATTAGAAGAATCCAGAATCAAAGGGAGCAGAGGGCGGCACATTGAAGGCGATCCTTTACCGAGAAGACAGAAATATCGCCAGGGGAAAAAAGTTTTGAATTACTGGCCGGGACTCAAACCCGGGTCTGCTGATTGCCGGTCAGATGCTTTACCACTAAGCTACCAGGCAGGCACAGTAACTATATTTCACCCAAAGCGTTACCCCATCAAACCAAGTATCTCCCTAAGCTAGGAACTTCCAAGGAATTTTTATACCACATCCTCTTACCCGCTCACAATTTAAAGGCTCACTGTCCATGTCACATACAAAGAAAGCAACTACAGGATCTGCGGGTGATAATACAACCACCACAGGGCTATGCCATTTTTATTTTCTGCCTTTCAAATAAAATTTGAAGACAGAAAGAAAGATGCAGAAACCTGGTGTAGCTGACTATAAATACATATAGTACAAGAAAATAAGAATTGGACACGAATGAGCGAATGAGACAAGAAACCGGAGGTTTTTAATGGCAAGAGAGAGGGACATTTGCTCATTCGCGTCTAATTCTTATTTTCTTGTACTATATGTATTTATAGTCAGCTACACCAGGTTTCTGCATCTTTCTTTCTGTCTTCAAATTTTATTTGAAAGGCAGAAAATAAAAATGGCATAGCCCTGTGGTGGTTGTATCATCATCACCCGCAGATCCTGTAGCTGCTTTCTTTATATATATATATATATATATATATATATATATATATATATATATATATATATATATATATATATATATATATATATATATATATATATATAGTAGTGGGCAAATTAGTTCGGACAGTGGTGAAATAATACAATTATTTGATAATTGTTCTTTATATTGTGAAAAGAATTCGTCAATGACAAGATAAATGGTACATTTAATATGAAATATGACCGTCATTTACTTTTAGAACCTGCTTTCCTAGCTCTGGCATAGATTCGACCAAATTTGAACACGTTTCTGCCAGTTCTTCGTTATGGTACCAGGCATTGATAACAGCACAAATCATCTATGCATCGTCGAACAGTCGGTTTCTCAATTATAGCCCATAGATTCTCGATCTATGGGCCAATCTATAATTGTGAGTATACTTTTTTCGAAGAATGTGCGCATTATTTGGGAAGTATGGCACGGAGCCAGATCCTGCTGGAAAATGCCGCCTCCATCAGGAAAGTCTTTCTGCATCGCGGGAAGCAAGTGAGTCTGCAGGATTGCCTTGCTTAAACCGCCCTAGGCCTTTAACGCTAAAACAACACCAAGGCGTCTTCTCAGGTGGATATTTTGGCGCCTGTTGAATGTGTCCTGGCTAAACTGATTCATCTTCGCTTCATCTTACTACCACTGACCTATGCCCATGTACCTCAAAATGCGATTCGTCTAAAAACATAACTTTCTTTCAGTCAGCTGCCTTCCATCCAGCATACTTGTGTGCTTAACGAAGACATTTTTTTCTTCATAGCAGAAGTCAATAACTGTTTACGTATCGGTTTTCTAGCAAATCTGCTAGCTTCAATTAGCTTTCGCCGGACGGTTTAAGAAGAAACATTTACATCAGCTAAAGACAAATCTCTCTGGAGGTCTTTACTAGTTTTCTTTAGATCCTTCACACTATTTCTGATGAGAGCCTTGTCATCGTGAAGTGTTGTCTTTCGTTTTCTTCCACATTTTTCTTGTCACAGTGTTGAATGTTCACCAGTCTCTTCAGCTCTTTTCACAATGTCACCAACAGTTGACTTTGCTATCTTCATTTCATCAGAAATCAGTCTAAGAGCTATAATACTTTCACGCTTCTTGGGTGTGATATCCATAATAAATTTATAGTCTGATAATGATTGGAAGGTGAATATTCCGGCAGAAACAACCACTACACTACGGAGCACGCTACACGCAATAATCATCCATGACAAGCTCTGGTGTAGCCCTGTCGGGGATAGTGTAGAAAGGGCACAACAAAACAGTTACCAGCTGTTACCAGTACACTATTCTGCATGAAAAACAAAAAACTTCATTAGTGCTGCCAAAAATTAGGACATATTATGAAATAGTCAAAAGATTTGGTACTGTGCGAACTAATTTGCAGCCGACTGTATATATATATATATATATATATATATATATATATATATATATATATATATATATATATATATATATATTTTTATATATATATATATATATATATATATATATATATATATAAGTAAAAGAGCTCAATGGCGAGTTATGGTATATGATACTGCAAACCGCTCTATTGGAGCCAAAAGTTTAATTTACGAGACTAGTTTCAGTATGTAGTTTATCATACCCTCTTCAGTCATATACTGAGAATGCAATTGATAGAAAAGTCTATAAATAGCGTACATATCAGAGAAAAGAAAAAAACACAAAGAAACACAAAACGGGGGAAAAAAGTCATTAATCAGGAAAGCGAAGTCTAAGATCGTTGACTAAGCTGTTTACGATGAGATTACGGCAATGGAAGCTGCATTTCAATTGCTCATCTGACAAATTAAAATTGGGAACTTTCCTATTAATATAGATTCTACTATTTTTCTTTTACGGAAATCTTTACAATTATATATGATTTGTGTCTTTAAATAGTCAATTTGGTGGTTGAAATTGCTAATATGATTAAAAATACTGGATGTGGTACTGCCTCGTCTGACATCACCTTTATGTTCATAAATTCGTTTTGTTAAGGTTCTTCCGGTCTCTCCTATGTAGAATGAGGGACAGTTTGTAGAGCCACACGGGATTAAATATACACTTGCTTCATTTGGCTGATCCACGGGCTTGGTCGAAGGGAAAGATTTAAAGATCGAAAAAGGGTATTTAAATGTGGTTAGGCCTGGGGAAATAACTTTGTTCACTCCTTTAAGGAGGGGAGAAAAAGGGAAGGATAGACACATCTTATTACTAAATTTGTTTTGTCTCCTTGGGACGGTAATGAGTAGATTTTTCTTTAGATAAACTTTCATTGATCGCGTGGAGGGGATAATTTAATTCAATGAATCTGCAGGTTATATATGTAATCTCGTCTTCTAGAAAACAAGGGTCACATATCCTAAGTGCTCTTAGAAACATAACTGATGCAACGGCTCGCTTCATGTTAATATCATGATGAGAAAAGAAATAGATATAAGAGTTAGAATGGGTTGTTTTTTGGTATACAGTGAAGCTAATTTTGTCAAAGACTAACAATTTTTTACATCAAGAAAGGATCTAAAATTATCTTTTTTCCACTCTACTTTAAAATCGATAGTGGGATGGAGTTCGTTAAGATTTTTAAGGAAATTGTCAAATAAGTTTAAACTATTTATTGATAAACTACATAATGAAACTAGTCTCGTAAATTCAACTTTTGGCTCCTATACAGTGGTTTCACTATCATATATATATATATATATATATATATATATATATATATATATATATATATATATATATATATATATATTATATCTCTAATGAGAGTGAGAGAATGATGAAATAAATCCAACATACCACAAGAAAGATAAAACGGAATCATTTGTTTCTTCGAAAAAAGTTATTTCCTAATTCGAAAACATCCGGAAAAAATAACTATAATTTGCAGATATGATAAAAGAACCAATGAAATAAATTAAGAGATCTTGGAATCCTTCTCGACTTAATTTAGCTTATATTTCAAAGTTCAAGACATAATTACATAAGTTTGCCGCTGCGTTGAATTTATGAAAGGGTATCTTTTTTTAAGTTAAAGTTAGCAATTTCCTTAGCTCATCATGTATGTATACAAGATAATCGTAATAGCTAACCTGACATATTTATATCAGGTCCAAGTGCCTTTCAATTAACTGGGGCCACTTTGGGAAAAATCCGTCACTGCGTATACTATCGAGGCTGTGACCTTAAATACAGTGATTCCTGCAGTGAAAAATGATCCTAGATTATTTTTACATTCTTGATTATCGAGTAAGTAGATGTGCTGCTCCTAATCAGAGCTTATTCCAGGATTTTTCAGAATCCGGGCTGAGCAATAATTTCAGGGGTCCAATGAAGAGTATTATAATCTTTTGTCTTGGCTTAGTGTGGAAAATAGTTTTCTTCTCGTTTTAATTATAATGACGCGGGAGAAGGATATTATGCGCGCCCTAAGTGCGATCTAATTATAAAAGGCACTTGTTTATTCCAAAAGTTTCTAAAAGTCTTTTCCGTAATTTATCATAATTTAACCTAATTCATAATCTACCGATTTGTCGTTACTTTTAGTCTCTTTTATCTGTCCTTAGGTTAAATATTCCCGGTTAGATTACATGCGTAGTTTGATCATTTTACACTCAATATATACATATATCATCATCATTTTCCTATCACTGTTGAAAGAAATATATTTTTGAAGATCATCTTGTTTTTAGTTTTATCTTCGATTATCTTTTATCCAGTGAAATCCAATCGGTGATTGAAGGGTTTGTTGACATGTCTAAATGGCTAATTTTCACGCTAAATTATCCCTTATAATGAGCTCTTTCTGTTCTTTTAAGTTTTAATGTAAGTTTTGGTTCCAAGTTTCTGTTCTATAGGTCATAGTTTAGATTATATATATATATATATATATATATATATATATATATATATATATATATATATATATATATATATATATATATATATATTATTTATAAAAATAGAAAGTTATAGTGAAAATCTACTATAAATTCATTCATACCATACGGCACGAACAGCAAAGACCCTATAACTCTAGCAAAAACTTTATAAGCGCAAGAGCCCTTCCATTTTTACGGGAGAAACCATAAGGTCATACTAGGACTAGGCAAGTGCATTGTATAACTAGAAAGCACTTATGGCGCGCATAACTCTGCCTATGCCATTATCATTAAAGCTTGAGCAACCATGAAATAGTTTCTTGACTAATCCAAGACAAAAGCTTATAATGATGTTTATCAGAGACGCATAAAATAGTTACATTCACATGGCAATGACGCTTGGAAATCTAAATCTCGTATTCGTCCAAATATAACTTTTTACCTTTAGCAGATAGACAAATTATATGTGAAGCTGTTGAACTTATATTATCTTAGATGCGCATTCGTGTCGGTCTTTGTTTTATTCCGCCCTATTACTGTACTGACTCGATAAGTATTGCCACCCCAAGTATATTTTTTTATCTTACAGATCCGGATCAATTTGTGTATGTTAGTAAAATGGCATAAGTCGTTCATTACCGGGTATTTTTAATTTATCTTGCCCATTATGAGTTGTGATATTATCTAAAATGTGAGAAAATGCCCTATGTTGCGATGTTAAGGAAAGAAAACAAGTAATCTAGAATTCGGAATTGGATATAAATCCCTCCCAAAAACTAATCAACCCTTTTTTAACACAAGGCAACGTTTCCACTAAATTCCGTTGAGCTCGATGTAAAACCTTTTGAGATATATGGTACACAGACAAACGAATAAAGAAAAAATAAACACCGATCTTTACATAAATCCCGCCAAAAACGGTGGGTATATGCAACTAGAGAAATTGCAGAAAGCATAGGAGAAAGAAACCTAAGATATAGTATTTTAAAGGCTAGTAATACTACTGAAAACCATAATTTATCTATTTTGGATCTTAGCTTTGTAAAATATGCCAATAGAAAGCTAAGAAGAACCACCAAGTGGAACACTAAGAAGAACCACGCAGTGGAACTAGCGTTGGAATCAAGCACAAACTTAATAGAGAATTCTGAAGAATTCTCACGTTGTGATAAGTAACGACCCGACCCCTGTAGTTAAGGTATTAAATAAATCTTTTGCGAAATATAATATACTATAAATATAGCTATGATCACCTCCGTAATTCATTTTTATTATGATAGTACTCTTCTTGATAGTAAAATAATTGATTACGAGTCTTTATATTTAGAGAATGAAAATATCCACGGCGCTTGGTCTCGAGAAAGTATAACCAATTCACATTAAATAATTATAAAAAGAATAAAAAAGAAAACAGTTGCTGTAACTTTTTTAACAAAACTATTAATTTAGGAGTAGTTAAAAGCGAATTTAAAGATAAGTAGAATACGATTTTCAATAAAATAGTATGAAAAATAAGGAAGAAAATTTGGGTTCTGCCTATTTAGGGAAAGGCTAGAGGAAGGATACCTCGACCACAAACCAGGATCTGGAGTACTTATGGGCGAGCACCAACAGACCGGTGTCTCGGCAGCTCCCTACACCTGAGGATGAAATCTGGTCGTCCTGAGCCTCTCCTGCCACCAGGGTCCTTCTCCCCTAGGTCAAAATACTGGTCCAAAGACTGTACATATTCGTATCTGTTTAAACCTAGTGCAGTTTGATGCCCTCTTGAGGGCATCCTTCATCATCGAACTCAATGGACTACCCAAAGCATAGTCTATCATTGGAAACAGAGTCGTAGAAAATTTGTACTAACCAAACTTAATTAACGAGGCTCTTCATTATTTTCACGGGCAGCGCTCATGTTGACGTAGCTTTTTTGAATGTTGTAATAAAAAGATTTCAACCTTTGATAAATATGAAGCTAACGATAACTTTGATCTTGATTTTCAAGAGCAGTTTGAATCATTTATCTCGATTTTCAGTAGCAGTTTGATATGGTTTATCTCACTTTTCAGGATCAGTTTGATACTCTCCAGTAAATACACTTCTGATATAGTTAAAATGAAGGGCAGAAAGGGACAAGTACTTAAATGGATAGTAAACTGGTTGGCCGACAGCAAGTAAATGGAATTAACATATAATTGGTATTGGCCCTAGGGTGTCCTTCAAGGATCAGTTCTTGGTCCATTAGTAATTTATACATAATCTATATTATCATTCTCGACAGTGTTTTATTTTGCAAAAGATTTTAACTTACCAGATGATACAAAATTAGGAAGGAAATCAAAATATCGCTTTGATCTAGGAAATTTACAAAGCGACTGTATCACGAGGGAAAGCTGGGCATAATCTTACGTGGGAAAAAGAATCGAAGATACTAAATTTGGTCGACATATAGGCAAAATGTATAGTTTCAATAAAAAATTAAATATTTTATTTAATTTGAACATTTTATTTAATTGAAATATTAATACATCTTTAATTCGATTTCCCTATAGTGTTTGTGAGATCTCCTGAAAAATTGTAACTTGCGCAAGTTATTCGACTCTTTCGAAGTGTTTAAAATATTAAGCGCTTTCAAAAATATAAATTAAGAGTTACTATTTGACGTTGATAACCAAACGGATACTGATAAGAACGACATCCATTTTATTAACAAATGATTTAACACAGTGATAGCAGTGAACTTTTTATAGTATAAAATTACTCAAATTTGGAATAATTTAGCCAAAGTCATTAAAACCACCTCAGTATATATTTTTAAGAATATATTTGATAAAAGTTACGTTAACATATATAAATTACTTAAAAAGTAACATTACCTAGGAATGGTATATAACTAATATCCATTTTCTCCATCCATTCTGGTCACTCCGTTCTTTTTCTTCTCTAACTAGTCTAAAGTGTGTCTAGTATCTGGCGCATCCAGTTTCCCCCGCAACTCTATGATGGCAACCCATGGAGACCCCATTATGGTAACACCAGGTAACCTCCCACCGTTTGAGGTTTACTTAGTTTGCCGGCTCGGGAAAGAAAGAATTCACTAATGTCCACCAGGACAGGAACAATACATAGACGTCCCAGTCCGGGCTCTATCCAACCATAACTTTCCAATCTTTGTAGAGGATCTGAACGCACACCATCCCTTACTAGTTTCTAACACCATAAATGATGTGGTTAGTTATCTGACCGATGTCATTTGGCGATTTCGCTGAGAGCACAATGTTCGGCCTTCCCCACATTCTTCAATCACATAGTAGGGGCCACGTCTCCGGACATATTCTCTTGTAACAATCACGCCACATGCTTTCAAATACACATAGCTCCTGTTCCTCACGTATGCCTCCTATCCTCAAACCTACACTACCCCTTTAAGACTACACAAACTGGAAAGAAACTAAAAAGTGGAACACACCATACAATCTCACTCTCGAGAACACCAACTAATGGAGTATACTCATGAACACAACACGAAAAATGCACACACCACGTAAAACGCACACTTGCATTAAACATTTCACATTCTACATAAACACACATAGACTAATAACCATATTCAATGACCACTACAAACGAAGCCCACTCTAACACAACATCACACTCTTACATACCCGAATCCTACAATGTATGCAGCTGGATCAGAATCGTCAGTGGCGTGAAGTGCCCAGCAAGGCAGATGGTGCTCACTGTACTGACCCTTCCTTCTTCTGGCGACAAGTAAAGGGAATGATAAGTAAGGACCCACCAAAACCCATAACACTGCACTAAAATAACCGCGCCCTCACTGACATTAACGAAATCCTCGACGCATTCATGTCCCACTGAGATAACATACCCAAACCACATGCACGAGAGCACTTCCAAAAGACTAAGAATGTTGACAGCTCCATGGTGAAGAGCTTGGGCCTAGCCCCCGGCTACGGGTTGATGTGCTAGACAATTCAGACACACTTACCACTGGCATAAAAACAATATCCAAAGGCCTCCCCAGCTGATCTGTTCAACACCTACCAGAAAACATATTCCCAAACTCACAGTTTTCTACAAGGCCTCACTCGCCTCTTACTACTTTCCACACATTTTCAAAACCTCACACACAATACAACTACGAAAATAACACAATTACCTCAAACATCCAAAGAGCACCTAAGATAAATACTCGAACGAATGGCTAACATCCTGAGGGAGAGTAGCTGTTTCTGCCCCTGCTAGTATGGCTTCAGGGGAAACCGGTTCACTCATGCCATTGTAAACATCGTTCACATCATACAAAAAGTATTACAATCAAAACAAAAGACACTCTTCATCAGCAGGGATATGTAGAAGACTTTCGACAAAATGTGGCACGATGGACTCAGTTGGAAAGTAACCAACAATAAGAAGCTCCCTTTCTGCCGCCCCGGTGCAATACCACCACGTACATACGCAAAAACACGACCTATCGGTGTCTAACCACCTATTTAACTATCCTCCCTTATGTTTTTCCGTACCATTTTCCTCTCCTACTACCTAATCTCTGTTTATAACCACAATCATCCATCTCATTTCTTTCTATTCACATCATCATCATCAAGAAGGAATCAATTGTCCTACATAAAGTTATCGCTACCACCCTCGATCCACGCCAAGTGCCAGCTTTTACTCAACCTCCAAGTGGCTCTACATCCACGCGAGCTGCATACCACCTGACTTGAGGAAACTAGAAAAATTACAACTCGACCTTGTCGATAAATCATATAAACTGTGAGCGTGTTTGTATAACCAATCTCCCCAAGCCTTTACCGGTCTGTAATTATGCAATTCACCCACTCAAATGGACTAAGAACACGAATTTTGGCTATAAGTACTTCCATCGGAGCCAAGTTCTGTGGTGCCTTCCAAAAACCTGGATGTCGTCAGCAGCGGAATGCGGCAAGCTTTCGTTATAGGGAACAAATAGAGCAAAGGGAAATAAAATCTGATTTGTTTCCTCTTAGCTCAGAATTAATTTAATATTTGAGTTGAACTAAATAAAACTATGCATTAAACATGGAAGTTAATTTAATCATTTTGAAAAAGCAATTTTTCAAAAACAACAGGAAAAATTTAGTTGAAGATATGTTGTTTGTCAATTTCTGCCCTAGCTTAGCTTTTTGCAAATGCCATGTAATTAATATACTTATCAGACAATTGATTGCTAATTAAACAACATTTTAAATATGTAATAAATCAATTTTGTGATTATATTTTATTGAACTCTTCAAATTTTATTAGCTGCTTTTTTTAATGTGGAAGTAATACTTCCTCTTACCATAAGAACGACACAAGTCTGCCGCTCAAATTCGGGTGAGGATTTGATCTCTTATGACACCATCCTTATAACGTATACATTGAATGTCTCTAAGTATTCGATCTAAATTACCTTTTTCCCAATTCATTTTGGTATCTGTTTATTATACCTCTATTTCAAGTTGTTCTTCCAAATATATTCTCCAGTTCTGATCATTTATTTTTTGCTCTTGTGATTACTGAAAGAGTCGTATTTTGCTCTTGTGATTACTGGAATAGCATAATTTTGATCTATTGATTAATCGAAGAGCATTATTTTATTCTTATGATTACTCTAATAGCGTCATTTTACCCTTGTGATTACTGAAATAGCATTATTTTGCACTTGTTATTGCTCAAAAAGCATATTTTGCTATTGTAATGACTCAAATAGTATTATTCGGTTCTTATGATTACTGAACTAGCACTATTTTTCGCTTGTAATTACTCAAATAGCTTTATTTAGCTCTAGTGATTACTCAAATAGCATTATTTTTCAATTTTGATTACTGTAATAGCATTATTTTCTCTTGTGATTACTCACATTGCATTACTTTGCTCTAGTGATCAATCAAATAATATTATTTGGTTCTTGTGATTACTCAACTAGCTTAATTTTTCTTTTTTGATTACTCAAAGAGCATTAATTTGCTCTTATGATTACACAATTAGTACTATTTTGCTCTTGTGATTAATGAAGTTGCATATTTTATTAATTAAAAGGGCATTGCATTATTTTGCCCTTTTAATTAATAAAATAATGTTTTCAACTACTTTCCATTTCTTTCATAGCCAATATCATTCACACCATCACCTTTGCTCTTCTTTATCTTTTTCACATCTTAGGGATTGTCTCCCCTCGCAACCAAACACTACCATGTGAAAAAGTATTATATTTATACCAGGCAATGGCTTCGCCACTCCCTCCTACGGGGGGAGCGTGCGCTTCGCTACTAAGATTAAAATTTAAAATCTAAAAAAAAGCAGCCATGGTTAAATTTTTATAAATTTTCTGAACTTGGCCAACTATAATAATTTTAAAAAGAAACTCTAAACTAAATTTCCCCCCTTTCAAAATATCACGTTGCTAAAATATAGTTATAGATAAAATAAAAAAGCATTCTTACTTAAATTTTAATAAATTTTCTGAACTTCACCAATTGTAGTTCATTTTCTTTTAAAACATTAAAAAGCATTGGATAATCATATCTATTTTTCCCAACTAAACTATTTTGTTTTTTCAAACTCTAAAGAAATTCTTAGAAATTACCTTGATAAAAATTTAAAATATACATAAGTCATAACCAAACTAAGCTGCAATTATTATTTAAATACTGCCCAAAATCCCGTTCTTAAATTATAGAGTTAGTGATGATGATGATGATAATGATGTATTTTAGTTTCCCCTGCATTCATTTCATCTATTTTATATATATATATATATATATATATATATATATATATATATATATATATATATATATATATATATATATATATATATATTTATATATATATATATATATATATATATATATATATATATATATATATATATATATATATATATATATATATTGACTGTTGTCATAAATCATAAATAATCTACCATTCATTTTCTTCATATCAGCCTACTTACCTCTTTTCTCGCTCCTTCTATTTCGTTTATATTTCAAAAGCAATTTACTATTTACACTCAATTCCTCAATCAGTTTCTAGCCATGCCACATATTAATATATCTTTTCTATTGGAAAATAAGACCTTTATCTTCCTTTAGTTTTCATTCGATTTTCTCCCAAGCACTAATATATTTGGCTATCACTAAATCTAATTTAACCCAAATTCTGACTTCCTTCTCACTTATTCTTTCTTCTCCATCACATATCTTAACATTATCATATAGATCCGTAAGTGGATATACCTTTCAGCCACCTTATACAGCTTTTCAGTCCTTGTATTTTTTTCTTTGATTCATCTATCACTCAATTCATCCAGTATCGATTTAATGTGAATTTATACATTACAAACACGCGATCAGACATTGCACAAATATCGGTAATGGTCAATACAAGGCTGAAGGAATAATGAATTAGGAGATTTATATCTACGTGCTTTGATTACAAAGAGAAAGATACAAATTAACCACATTATAAATTTACGAATGCGTCCACTAATGGAATAAAAGGGTGTAATTTTAAAATCTATTTATGGATAGAAAGGTTTATAACCTTGAAAAGGTACAAAATAGAACGTACAAAGTGACCTCTCCTTGATTTACGTGGAGTAACAGAGCTAAAACTACCGCCTTCAAAGTATGGAAAGATTGTGGGTGGGGTCAAATAAATATAGACATTCAATTTTTGGGAGTTGATTGATAGTATGAACTCTTTACTTCGAAAGGGGTAGAAAAGCAGAGGCGATTTGATCAAATAAGGAACGCGATTTCAAACGAATGGACAATAGATTTTACAAATTAGGTGAATAATTGGCGAGATTCTCATTTTGCTAATTTTTTGGAGGCATACGATTAAATCACTTAAAAACTTAAAAATAGATAAGGAATATTAATTAAACTAGCACTATATATTTAGATAAGTTAAAATACTGAGAAGAAATAGAAAACATTTATAATTTAGGGCAGTAGACAGACAACCTACAGAGTTGATACAAAAGCCCTGAGCAACTCATTTTAAATAATATAGTTTTATGATATCTTCCATTTTCAGTAGATAATTTGACTTGTTGCGCCTTCTTGGTGACATGTTTTTTGCACGTTTATGGTTAGATTTCGAGGAAGCAGTCACTAACAGCCGTTATCAGGTTGTCAATCGTCTGTAAGCGAAGTTAGAAAATTTTGAATTTCACTATACCCCTGAGTGAATTATTGCACGTCGTAAGGCCAGAATTTGAGGAGGCTTTACCATGTTGGATCCACGTCCAATCTATCGTCCAGTAATATTTTTCTTTAGGTATTCTCATACCCCGGAGGACAAAATGCGCCACGGTTCCATCTTGTCAAAAATTGGACTCTACAAGTTGTCTCATAGGTAGGGGTGGAACGAATAAGTCTTAAAGCATGGCCAGTTAAGCAATGTACTCAATAATTGTGGAAACAAAAACATAGGCCAATAAGATCATTTCCAGAAATCTTTGCCCATATCACCAATCCAATCAATGTTTAACAGAAAAATCATTAGGGTTAAAATATCAAATAGATTGTTTTCCAGGGATATTGTGCCCATTTTGTAAAGAGCAGGACGTATGGTCTGTGTTGTCCAATTTTTACAATAATCTCAATAACTTTACAACTTACATACTTCTTATATCTCCTTGCATACTAAAATCAAATAACTTATATTCACTGCTATTTAAATCTAGGTTTTCGTATCGACTCCCCCCGATGTAAGGGGGCGTGTCTTTACGATAGACGAACTAATCCGATTGTATAATTTGGACAAGTTAATTGTCTTCCCAGAGAAACTTTGAAAGGAGGAGGTAAGTCTTAAATTCTCTCTTTAGTTGTTAGTTAATTGTAGAAAAGGATGAAAGTGTAATTGAATATTTTAAAATAAAGGGTTGAATTTTAATAATAGTTGTATAATAAGAAAGAATTTGAAAAGAGGCTGCACGTTGCACTTTGAAATGGATTTGATTAATTTACGAATACGTGCAAGAGAACCAACGTTCCATGCACGTAATTTATAAATATTAAGATTAAAACTAAACAAAATAAAGAAGTTAAACACTTACATTAATCCAGTAAAGAGCCTAAATTAACTTAGCGCCGATTTACAAACATTATACTTGAGAGGAGAGAAGTTAATTTTAAAAGTTAATCGCTTGAATGATTGTCCACGTCGAAACACTAAACTGCTCAAACTCCTGCTTTTATTGGAGGCTGTTTTCACTCTACCTTTGTAAATTCGTAACTGACTAAAGACTCCAGCCATCTCCAACAGAAGAGGAAAAGTATAGTCGAATAAGCTTCCCTCCTTAACATACGTCCAACACCTCCATCTCACTCACTTAGACAAATAGTGGGCAAAAGGCACAACTTTATGAAGAGGATCTACAAGGGTCAGCATAAAACGAGAATGTGCGGGAGCGCTGACGCTCTCCACCGACCACCCAAACATTGCTTTTTAACCATAAAACTTCAAGCAAATGAATTCAGATCCTTAAAAAGTAAAAAGGACACTCGGACACGTGAAAATAGACTGACAGGGATTATTAGATAGAGGAAATAGAAATGGGGTAATCCAATGGTCGAAAATATTTTTTAACACAGGCTTATTGCTCGTACGAGGGATGTTCGAAAGGTTTGGGTGCAAGCCTTTAATTTAAAAGATTATCGGAATTTTTTAAGTCAAAACAGGTTTTATCATATCTTTGGTTTAGGCTGATACCAGCAAAACCATCATTTAATCCTCTGACGCATTTCAGGTAGCAAGTAAGTGCTTACAATATAGCATTTTTATCCATGGAAAAGCAAACTTTTGAGATCAGAACTGTTAACTTATTTAAAAAAAAAATTGATTGGAAATCCCTTGCTATTGTCAATTCTTTGCAGCATGTTTCTGGTGACTCTACACCACATAGAAACAGTGTTTTGAGGTGCATGAAACTTTCCTAAGAAGAAAGAGAAGACATTATTGACGACAAGAGAGAAGGGAGACAATCCACATCAACCAGTGAAGAAAAGGTAACCGCCATTTAAAAACATCTGGACGAGGATTGTAGGATTAGCGTTGAATTGATTTCGAAAGAAGTCGATTTTTTCCAACGATCAGCATATGCAATTTTAACAGAGCACCTTTGTCTCAGCCAGCCTTCTGCCCGTTGGGTGCCGAAAGTGTTGCGGGATGATCAGCTTCCAAAAAGGAGTCATGTTCCATCATGACAAGCGGTTCGACCTAACCCCTTATCTCTAAATAAGTTTGCACAGACTGGCGTCATGAATTCTTTTGGGACAGTTATGTCCTGGGGCTATCTAACCGACCAGCCACCGAACTATTTAACCCTGCATCCGCCATCCCTCCAAGAGATTGAGAGACTACCAGTCCCTCCGTTTAGAGCGTGTGTCTGTTTCCCGCGAAGTCTCGCAAACCTGTTCGAGGTTTACATCATCGTTAAGATCTCACCAGCAGATCGCCCTTCCTGAAGCTTTGGCCCCTGTTCAGAGGACGGCTCATAGAGTCATCTTCTTCCTAGAGAACTGTGTGGCTCCTCTCGTCTCGCACCTCCCTTCAATACTCCCGTTCCCCGTGTCTGAGACTCTCTGCCGTGACGCAGAATCGTCTCTCGTGTTTGAGATCACATCTCTCTGGAGAAGAGAAATCTCATTCTTTTACAAGAAATACTCAAGCCCTCATTTACGAATCATCCAAAGCCCATCTCAGACGGCCTCGTGTCGGTTATCTGCCCGTGCAAGTGTACCCGCCCTCACACCAAAAGGGTCTACACAGGCATACCTCGACAAAGATGAAACCATCAAAGGAGTTATAGGATAAATACTCGTAATTAAATCACCAATTTAATCGTGGTATGAAGAGACTTGGTGAAAGCACGTTGCGAGATAAAACAATGGTTTACCCTACTGAGTTGAGGAGAGTGAGTACAATTTTGTCTCGCCCACATCAAGCAAACTTACACTGTTGGAAGGCAGTGAAGCCGTGAAAATGCCATACAGCAAGAAAACAGATCCCAAGATTGTGGTGAGAGACTTGCTAAAAGGTCATTAGAAAAAGCATTAGTCAATGACAGCGGCTAAAAGTTTGCAGTAGGTCAACTCTTGGAAATAATGCCTCAAGCAAAATGATAATGCATTTAAATGAAAGTAAAGGCGATATGGAGGAGAGAGACAGCAAGAAAATGGCTCCGATGATTCTTGTAAGTTTATGGTATCAATGATCTAGAGCAGTTTGGCTACCAGAAAGTTCTTTCTGGGAAGAATGAAAGTATTTCTTCCTTTCGTTTCATCACGACATTAATGGTTAGCGTCCACTGAAGGAGGAGGGAAAGAAGTTTCGTTACAAAGTGAACGGAAGTAATATGACACCGGCATGATTATCTGCAATTGCGCAGACTGCTACTGTAGTCAAGATCCAGTGATTGATGGTGGCTTGGTGTTATCTTCCTTGCCTATAAAATAATTGGAGCATAAATGTAAAGGAATTATATTTGGTGAAGGTATTGATAATGGATGAGTTTCAGGTAAGGCTATACTAGATGTAGTAATCGAGTCTGGGTATTTAAGAATGCCAGTTTGTAACCGGACTTATACTGTCGTATCATTAATAAAAACAAGTCACAGAAAGAGTTAAATATGATAAGATCGTAGCCATGTTAAAAGGCCAGCAACAAAGCAGCCAAGTATATTTAGGATGATCAATAAAACTGTGGAAGGGGTTGGAATTTCAAGAAGACGGTAGGCTTATGAACTTTGTATTGTGGAAATGGTAGAATTTACAATCCTTTCTGATAGCCTCAAGCGAGTGCACAGCCGCGTAGTCTCAGGTTGCAAATACATTCAACACACGATTACTAGGAGTAGCACCGTTTCAATCGATGCCTTAAGTAGTGAAATCGTTTGTACTAGGTATGAGGATTGTGTGGCGAAGATGAAAACTAGTTATAAACTGAGGTTGCAAGAGATGGTAGCAAACCATGGCAAGTTTTGTTGATAGAATCTATAAATACATCTCCTTGGCATAGGCGGGGACATAAAATTAAAATCAAATAGGAAAAAATATGATGAGGAAGGTGGATAGGAAAAGAAGAAAGGGAAGATAGTTGAGAAAGGACAAACAGAGTGGAGAGTGAAATAAATAAAAAAATAAGTTAGCTATGTAATCACGAAATAAATTTATAATAGTTCTAATTTAGTACAAAATATAATAGCTGCATAGGATCTATTATTTAATCTAAATTAATTTAAAAAATGTCAAATAATAAAATGTCGAAGAAACATTTAATTTGCCGAATTTGATTAAAACCTCTGCAAACTGGTATGAAAATTGCGAGAATTTTGCATCAACCTTAAACCATTATTTCTTTTTTATGATAAGCTTTATACCTTAATGAATATTTCCTGTGCCATACTTTTTCCTTCTAACATTTTTAGTATAAATATCATCTTTGTCTTCCTTTATTTCCATGTTTTTTTTATATATACTTGAGTTTAAATTCACGTCATTGTAAAGTTCTCCTCTAATGACTTATTCACTCTTTTGGGGCTAAGGCCAAAGTTTTGCCTCTTAATTTTGATAGTGCGAATAATCGTGTAGATTAGTAGTTTTCAACCTTATTTATGATAGTGGTACCTTACTTGTTATCAAAATGCACCGCGGCACCCCTAATATAATCTAATTTACGTATAAATACTTAATTACGTGGAAAGCACTTCAAAATTAACCACAATTCACATTTAACCAAACCTAATTGAAATAAGAGATAAAAATTAGGAAATAAATTTTACCTTTAAAAGTTTGATGGCCAATTTGAGATTGATGGGAATCACATAATTATTGAATATTGTGACGTAAGGTTGACAAGGTAAAACTCGTTTCTTCATTCACTGTCTGCAATCTTTCTCTTTTTGTTTTTTATGCACCATAAAAAATGAAAAGAGAAAGAGTGCACAATGCAGAGAATCTAGTTTCAAAATAATTTCAAGTATCTTAGATTTTTTAGAAATGTTAGAAATACTTTTTTTTGGAAATTTAAGGATTTTAAATATGATTTCTTGGTCGTTCCCACAGCACTCTTAGTTTGATTTCGCGGCACCGAGGTTGAAAACCACTGGTGTAGATGAAGATTCGTGTAGCACTTAACACAACATAAATAATTTCAAATCTGGAAGAGAATGTTATTTTGATGCAAGGGGAAGTAGATGGAAGAACCAATTCCTAGAAGCGGCGTGGTAGTAAAAAACTTAAAAACCACTGTTATAGAAGTTAAACTTAGTGATTTAACAATATTTGTACCATTATTTGCTAAATAGTGGTAAAGTTTTCGGAGATTGCTTCTCTACACAAATGAATTTGATTTGAATGGAAAAATTCGACGGTAAAATGAGATCTAGGATTTAATTCTGAAAGAAGTTTATAATAACAAAATATTCCTATTGGTTCACACAAAAAAGGCTTTACTTAGCACTATCCGTTTCTCTGTTGTCATAATCTTTGATATAGGGAAAAGGCAAGAGGTTCATTCCTACCCCCAAAAATTAATTTATAAGCAATTTCCAGTCGGCTTATACAAAATATTGATACAGTGAAGGCCAGAAGTATTATAAATACTAACGCGATAAATAAAGTAAAAATATATACTAATATATACAAACATATGAGAAAAACTGCAAAAACATTGACTTAAAATGAAAGAAAATTAAAAAATTCGTCAAAAACTACCTCGAATAAAAAGATGATAAAAATGAATACAAGAATATCAATGTAGTAAAATGCTCAATAATAAAAATAACTATACATCATAATAATAAAATTACAAAAGTAATTATGGAACTTACGTTGCTGTAGTTTTTATATAAAATATATTTCCATTTCCCTAATTCATTTTATCAAACCACTTCGTCTAGAATTCTTTTACTTCTGTAGATGCCATACCATTAGGGTAATAATAGATGATGACCTGGTGGGAAAAATGGAAAACTTTATTCCCTCCTGGGACTAGCAAACATACAGGATACCTTAATATAAGAAATAATATATATTAATCCGTTTCATTACCTCTTCAGACAATAAAATAATAATAATATTAATAATAAGTTTTAAAAACATAAGAAGAAGAAGAGGAACTGACTACAGAATGGTAACGAGCAAGACCATAAAATCCACTCAAAGCTAATCCGGGATAAAAGAGAAAAAAAGAGAAAAATAGAGAGAATATGAAAAAGTATTTCAACTGAGCTGACACTATCATCAGGATTATTGAACTTAGCGTCACTTTTCAGGCCGTAAAGGAAAGTAGAAGAGAGAAAGGAAAAATATATGAATACCAAGGATAAGGTTTGTAAAAAGGGCTCGAGAGACAAGAATTATATTGGCTAGTCTCTGCCCCTCTAAAGGCTCGGACCATAGTTTGAATTTAGGCATTACTTAGTACAGAAATAGAGAGAATATATAGGCAGAAGCTTTTTCTTCTTTCTCTCAAGGTGACTTGTTTTTTGTTCTTGAGAGGAGGTCGAAACAAGAGAGATGCCTGCCTCCTTGTTCCAGCCTCTCCAAGAAACTTCCAACTTTGTTGACTTGAAAATCTTTTTCGAAAGCTTCAATAAGAATTTATAAATTACTAATTAATGAAATTTTCCCCGGCGAGGCAATCTCTATAGGGTAAATGAAATCCCAGAGTGTGGGGGCGATCAAAGAGAAAAGAAGGCTGACCTTGGAGTGTTATTCGAAACGTGATTATCCAAGATTACAAGTCTTTTTCTCTCGAAACATCTAAACCCCTTTGGGTGTAAGGTTGAGTCCCATCCGGATTTTGAGGACGTCGTTTTAGAGGATTGAGTTAACGGTGACCTTCATCTTAAACTCGTCATTGGGTAACTCAACTACAGTTCCGCCGCTGCGAGCGATTCACAAACTCTAAATTACCTACGTCCTTCCCAAAATTGGATAATCACACCCATATCCCCCGAATATTCTCTCCCCCACCCCCTCATCATTTCCAAGCCATTAGTGTTCATCAGAACTTATGCAGCGTGACGTGTGCGTAAAGTCATGCTTTTATCTATTTAGTCCATGTGAATGTATGTGTGTGTTTCTACTCTTCTCCATGTTACAATTATTGTTTTTTTTATGGTTTTAACTATCTTGTTAGCTTGTCTATTCGTGTTCATTACGACCACCTTCCTATCATCGGATTCGTGTCTAAAGGCGAGGTGAACCTTGCAGATTTTAGATCGCTAATGTACACGATATGATATTAGGATCTGTTGGCTTGACAATAGACTACGAGTCAAATTTTTATTCTATTTTAAGGAAAAGAGGGTGAATAGCTATTTTTTTCACAAGAAATTGATTGATAAAGTAGTCATGATTAATTTTCAAAGGATTCAACTTGTCTTTAGAGAAGTAAATGTAACATATTAGCTTAATAAATTAAACTAGGGAAATTATAAGTCCAAACAGCGTGCACAAGCAATACTTTCCAATAAATACATACTAATCAAAATCTATTATTTGTATTCATTATAGTCTCAGTCATACAATTCAAGTCACTTTCGTAGTTTCTTTAGATACAAATCTGAAGATTGATCGGTAATTTACCGTGAAATCGACAAACTGGTTAAAAGACACATTTCGGTGAAGGATATACATATATCTCTCATGTCTGCGCAAGAATGATGAAATGGAATAGGTCATACCACGAGGAAAGAGAATACAAACGCAATATTTTTTATCTTCGAAAAATGTCTTTTCCTAATTGTTAAAATCCGTGCATGGATGAGGATCGAAACAAACACACTAAGGCCGTGGGCACCGCCTTGGTCTCAGTTATTGCAACGCCTTAGACAATTGAGCTACAGCTTGAGAATGGTCTAAGTGGTAAGCTCTAAGACGTTGCTTTAATGGGTCTCAAAGCGGTGCCCGCTGCCTCAGTGTGTTTGGTTCAATCCTCACCCATAGCACGGATTTTAACAATTAGGTAAAAAATATTTTTCTGAAGAAAAAAATATTCCATTCTTCTTCTGTTTCTTTTTGGTATGACTTATTCAATGTAAAATTATATATGGTAACTTCAGCTGAGGAGAGACAGTGATTTTGGAAGTCTGAAATCAATACACAGTCTACAGAAAAACGATTTGTTTGTCAGTGATTTATCAATAAAAAATCCATTGTTTATTTGTTCATGTTTTTTAACAACTTTTAATTCGATAGTCAAGAAGTTGTTCCACCTCAACCTAAAAAATGTTCCTTGCGTTGTTCTACAGTCAGAAGGGGAATCAAAGGAGTCAATTAACAGATGAGCGACATTATTTCCGTTCAATGATGCGACATATTGAAGGAATGGAATAACAAATGAGTCGAATAAATAAAGTATTAGAGGGACAACTAAACAGTTGCAGTTAAAGGGTATAATTGTTAAAATATTATTATTATTAGAATTTTTAATTTGGTTGGATTAGTTTTTGCCTTAATTTTTAATTCTTCAACAGCCTGTACAATTTTCATTCTATCATTGCATGCTTTATCGTCTGAAACCGAGTCCCTAAATATATGGAAAATTGTCACACCAACTAAATGTTTTGGAAGAATCACAATCGGTCCGATTGTGACTAAAGCCCTTTCCACCATAAGTCACTCTTAGGTTTCATAATTAAATTATATACTTAGTAGGGTGGAGCGAAAAAACCTTTTTCTGAAATTTATTTTCCCACCACAATATTTTTATGGGGCTCTGTCAAATTAAATCTCCTAAAAGTTTTTTTTATATATAATAATTTTTAAAGGTTCCTCAACGCCATTGGAAATTGACAATAATGCGATTTTCCCCCAACATATGAATCGATACCTCCAAACAAGTAATTATTGTATTAAATAACAAGTAAACACAATTATAAAGTAATCGATTGATATTTAGAGGTTCCTTAATGACATATTATAGCGGCGTACGTAACAATTATGTTTCAGTAGCGCGGAAGATCTCGTTGAGAGTAGATGTGTGTGTGTGTGTGTCTGTCTGTCTATTGTTTTGAGCACATTCTTTTATTTGTATTTAAGAACAGTTATCTATAGTGTACAATAAATATTTATACACGTTTTATTATATTTCAGAGCTAAATAATAAGTTAGAAAAAAATTAAAACAATATTGAATTTTGGCATTTAAACCTAAAACTCGTCATGAAATTGAAAGCCCTTTGTTTGGCGCACCCTGTACCATTAGTGAACGAGTGTTGCCAACTTATAAAGATATTATTAAATGTGTTTTGTTTGAGCGAGAAAAGGAAAAGAACTACAATACATAGAAAAGACCCGCCAATTAAACAAATTATCACATTAGTAGCGGAGAAGTTAATTTCTATTTGCTAAACGGCATCAATCAGTTGTGTGTCAATAGAGGAGTTAGACAAAGAATATTAAATTATTATTCAAAATATCAGGATTTAATGAGAAATATTAGCAGGAAAAATATGACATCATTCAAACAGAAATGTGATGATTTTACAAAGAATGCAGTACGATTGTTTGATATTTCGTGTTGTAAATGCAAAGGCTTTGAAAAATGTTCTTGTAGTAAAGAAATGAAGGTACTGCCATTGGAACAAGCGCTTCTGGAAGACCAACAAACAACTAGGAAAATGGCAATAGGTAATATCGATCAAATTCAATCAAAGAAAAATATGCAGAGTGCAGTTAGGAAGAATTGTGAGTATTGGCCTTTAAATCAACCATCTACTTCGACAGATAATATCGAAAGGATTCTTCCTTCATCCATCATAGAAACAGAATCTGCTGAAGGATAGCTACTATGAGCGACCTTCATCGGTGAAGCGCAAAGAAGTAAACAAAAGATGTGCATCCAAGACTCCATCTAAACGAATAAAGTTGTCCGAATTTGCATTGGCATGTGACCGCACTGGTGTGTCTGATCGAGCTGCAGCTTTAAAACAAGTTTAATCATTAAGGACTTAGCGTAAATTGAATGCAAAGAAACTTCTGTAGTAGTTGACAAGTCAAAAGTTAGAAGAGAGTGTGTCAAAGAACGTACTACACTACAGCAAGAAATTAGATCGAATAAGCCATTATATTCTATTTATTTTGATAGTAGAAAAGATAGCACATTTTTTGTTGAGACCATGGAGGAAACTCATCACAAGAAGATAATGGAAGAGCACATCTCTAAGACAGGTTCAGCAGATGCTATCTGCGACGCAATATTCTATTATCTATAGTAGGAGCAAATAACTTCGCAACTGATAAACTCGTTGCTGTGGTATGCGATGGAACGGCAGTGAATACAGGAACAAAAGGAGGTGTGATCAGAATGTTAGAAGAAAAAGTTATTAGACCACTGCATTCGTTTGTTTGCCAGTTCCATGCAAATGAGCTCCCATTGCGCCATCTCATCAACAATCTGGTTGGGAAAACACCAGGGCCTCGTGGATTTGTGGGACCTATAGGGAAACAACTGGAGAAATGCGAGACTCTAAGTGTTGTTGAATTCGAGCCAATTCCGACTAACCTGCTGTCTGCTAACAGAGGAAATCTGAGCACCATTCAAAAGTATCTGTTTGATAACCTTTCATCTATCTCACAAGTTAAATTTTCTGCTGAAATGGCTCATAAGAGTCCTGGAAAAATGTTGCATGCAAGATGGCTTACAACAGCAAATCGGATACTTCGATTTATTAGTTTCGACTTCAGAGCCTTCTTACACGCTTAAATCCATTGTCTTGTTCACCATGAAGATTAAAGGTGTATGCATTATGCTGGTTTGAAATAAAAGCTAACTCTTCTTCGCAATATGGAGCACTCAATCTCTCCAAGACGGCGCAATCACTGCAAGTGATGAACAAACAGATTAAAGATATAGTTGCCCCTGAGATTCAAAAGAATGCTTATTTTGCACATGCGGAAAACATTCTTCTCTGTATGCTGCAAGATGGAAGAAATCCTATCCAGGAACTCGCATGGAGAATAATTATGAAAGCACAAAAGGATTATGAAGGGAAATAAATCCGCACTTTCAAGATCTCAGACATAAACTTTGAAGCTGACGACTACATCCAACTAATTGATTGGCAGCAGACTGAACCTCCGCTGGCGAGGACGATTCCTGATGACCAACTTGAAAAATTTATCCGTCAACAACCTAAATTGGATATTCCGAAGTTTCCTTGTTACACACAAGCGGTTGAGAGATGCGTCAAACTAGTCACAGTAGCGTCATTAGCAGTTTGTGGAGAAGACAAACGGAACGGATATATAAGGAGTAGAATTGAGTCCAGGAGAAAAATACCCTTATTTAATACCAAGAAGGACTTCTTTATGAAAGGTAATCACACTACCAAAATCTAACTGCATTGAATACTTGGATATTAAATAATAGTGAAAGTTTTAATATTCGACTGTTAATTGTTCAATTTCTTCTATTTCAGAGAGTTGAAAATAAAAATCTACAGGTTGCATGGAAACAAACGGAAGAGAAGGAAGGAAAATTTATCGAGTAGTTAATAGATTATTTTTATTCAATAAAATGGAAGTAGAAGTATTGATTAGAAAGTTTTATGGAAATATATTTTTTTCAAGTTTTATGGAAATAATATAACCCGTATAGGACATAAATGTTAATGTAACAACTTGAAGTTTGAAAAGAAATACTCGTAGATAGAATTTTCCGACATTTTTCCTTTTTTTTCAAAAGTTCAATTGCATTGAAGAACCTGAAAATAGTAATTTAAAAGTCTGAAATTTCAACACGATAGTATTTGATGTTGGGTCCATCAAAAATTCAGGATGGGAAAATGAATTTCAAAGAGTTTTGCAAAACCCCCCATTTTTCTATCCACCCTATAATATATAGGTAACGATCGTCAAACGGGACGCTTCTGACTGCTCGGTGTGCCGGGAGTTAGTCAACCCTCCCCGCTCTTCTACAGCATTGTGTCCATTTATTTATTTTTTATTATTAAAAGTGAATTACAGTGAAGAGTGAATTTGTGCGGACTCGCTTAAGAGTAGTGAATAAAAATTGATGAAAGTGAAAAAAACCCGATAATTTTCGTTCGGAAAGTGGACCACTGGTTTTTGAATTAATGAAAATGGAAAATAAATCTTTACACCTTTGTTGGATAGAAGGACCGGCGCCCCATTGCCCATATTCGCAAGCCTTAAGGATAGTCTAAAGGTACAGGGAGAGTCATATACTTGGAATTTTGTCCCTCTCCCTCATTCTCTCATTCCATTCCTTTTCCTTTTCCTTTTCTTTCTAAATATTTTTCCCCGGTTCATTTATAAATTCAATCGAATTCCCCCAATACACCACCACCAGGAGACCCCTTTCCAATTTCACCTCCAGCTATCTTATGATAGTATGCAGGGGAAATGAGAGAGACCCTTCGAATAACTCTCCGGGCCTTCTAGGAGGGCCCAAAACCAGATAGAGGCAAGGTTTTTGAAAAGGTATTTAAAAAATTACATTAGTCAGACTTATAGACATCAATAATGGTTACTCGGCACTTTGCGCGAGGGAGGCTGACTGTGAAGCCTTAACCTCGAGCAAAGCCGTTGAATGACCTAAGATGATGAACCTAAAACCCACCACGCCAAATTTGATCACACAGAAGTGTAATATGCAGGCGCCTCGACTACTGGGTCGGGAGCCTTTCAGCAGATGAAATTCATGCAGAAATTGGGAGAAATCATCCCTGTCTAAGGTATCGGAAATAATCAAGTTTAAAAACTACGAGCACGTTTTTAAGGTTATATTCGAGGATAAGGCAACGACAGAAAAAGCTAAGGAGAGTGGCCTGCTTCTCTTCAGCGTAAGAGTTTGCACAGAGCAGATGGAACGCGAAGAATTTATCGTCCTTGAAATGTGCTTTTGATGTTATAAATATGACAAACACACGACTTCCAACTGCTCTGAGAAAGATCCTAGCTTCTCTTGCATTTGCACCAGCCACGAACTTTTTTGGCGGGATTGCAAAAGCAGCACCCCAAAATGCCTCAATTGCGATGGGAACCACCGGACTATGTCTATGCATGCCCAGTGAAAAGAAAACGAGAAAAACAGAGACAAACCCCGAAAAAAAGAGAAAATGAGGTGATAAAGGCCAATACTACCTACGCCAAAGTCCCCAAAGCTGTTATCACTGAATCAAATAACCAACGGACATATCTCCACATTTAAAATAAACAATCCATAAAAATAATGTGTTGCATTTTTTATGTACACATTGACAACATTACACATCCAGATACCTTTGCCAGGGAAATGAACCGCATGCTCGTTAAAAACAGGATGAATGAGATGTCATTCCCAGAGAACCGCCCTCCAGAGAAAGTTATCAAAATCAGCATAGCCCCACAGTGCGAAGATTTGTGCAAGAAAGTTCCTCCCCCCCCTCCAAAAAACAGAGCCTGCGAACGAGACCCCAGAATAAACAAAGAAACAAACACACTAACACCATAAAACGTGCCCGAAACACAGGAAAAATACCATCGAATCCAACGACATACAAACACACACGCCCAACACAGAGGCAGTGCGTTCCAAAGAGACCAGGTCCCCACGATCGAGGAAATCCTCAAAAACCCGCAGTCAAAGGTAAACCTCCTCCTCTTTGTGAGGTAGAAAGCACCAGGTCAAATACCACGCGAGAGGATTCAACCTCAAAATCCTTGCACCCGAGTCAGCCCCATTCCTTGCTGAATTCCCGCGAAGTAGCAGAAGGTTTTAAGACCGGAAGATACAAGTGGGGATGATCGGACGAGGTTCTCGAGCGGTAGGTCGAAGAGGCTCTCTCACAGCTAATGGTTATATTGACCCTGGAATGCTTCTAAACGATCACCGATACTAAATATAGAAAAAAAGAAAGGGCAGGGAGCGCTCCTCACCCATTACACCACACGGAGCTAAAGTAGAACGCAATTAAGCGCCTGTTTTAATCCTATACACTAAAGAACTAACGTTACAAAAAATGGCAGACAGACTTACGATTATACACATGAACGTGAACGAGTGGGAGGGTAAAGGTTCCATCTTTGGCAATCTTATGTGACAAAATGCCCCCGACATAATACCTATATCAGAACATGGACTAGCCCCAGAAAAGAACTTTAATATTTTTCAGTAGGACGTTATTAGAAAAACCCAGAGTCAGGAACGGTATAACGGATGTGCAATAGACGAAAAGAAAGGAATAAAATACAAAACCTTAAGAGACCTAGATGAATCTTACCTCGCCATTGAGGTAGGTACTACCCTCGGGGGACTGGTCGTGGCCACGGGGTACCAATCCACAAGACGCGGCTATGTCCCCATGCATAATCTTTTGCAAATATTTGGCGACCGGCGAAGCGTTATCTTCGAGGGTGACCTAAATACAAGATGTTTAGCGGCAGAGTATACCTCTCACAACAATGCAGGTAGAAACATTGAATTACTACTCGACAGATAATACATGACAAGGATCGGACCCGATTTCCCGACGTTCATAAATGGGACAACAGCCACAAAACCCGATATAGTCCTTTCTAGCATCAAGTTCCCATACAACTACCCCATTGAGCCAGGCCCTATTATTCCGAGTGACCACCAGGCAATTAAAGTTACAATAGGAGTCAATCTCATTCAAATATCAATCCCAGAACGCAAAAGCTACAAGCAGGTGAACTGGAGAAATTATAGAAATTACCTCTCAAATTGCATCCACGACCCCTAGTATGATGCAAATTTAGAAGAAATTTATGAATGGGCTGGATAAACTTACCGATTAACTAATTGAAGCTGGCCTAAGTAACATTCCCCTTATTAAATATAAAACTCTCCCAGCGACACCCTGGACCCAACCCATGAGAGCCCTGGCCCAGGAATATAGGAACATGTCCAGTGTAGTAGAGTTGATAGGCGCTCCCTACAATGCTTACAGAAGACAAAGACAAATAAAAGACGAACTTCAGTCACTAATTACAGACTAACAGACTTTACTATGGGACAGAATAATAGACAGTCTTGACATAGAAAAATATTCTCACACTTTCTGGCGGACGGTAAAGCGTCTCAAAGGAAAACCTCCACGAACAAAATTCACCATTAAACACAATAACACTGCAATTACTGAGACTGACGAGATTGAAGAAAACTTTAGAATTTTCTGTTCTTCAATCTTTAAAATTACTCCGCGAGAAAATTACAAATATGACCTTGAATACGAAGCTGACGTAGTACAGCAATTAAACACAAAAAGACACAAAACCTCTCTTCACCATTGTGTGTCACAGGAAAGATTGATGGAGGACTATGGCAGCAAAATAACTGCCTTAGAACTCACTGTTACTCTAAAATCCTTTCGTCAACGAGCCCTGGGTATTACGGGGCTGGCCCGCACGAATTTCATCCAGGCCCTGTCTAACGTTTGCAGTGGCCTTCTCAACATCATGAACGCCGCTCTGAACACGGGCTATTTCTCTGACCAGTGGAAATTGACCAAGATGATTTTCATCCCTAAAGCGAGAAAAACCCCGGACTTCCCTGCCAGCTTTCGACAGATATTTCTCTTAGAATTAGCCAGCAAAGTCTTCGAGAAGATATTGGCTAACGGAGTCAACTCTTTTCTCGATGAAGCCAACTTGCATAATGAGCAGCAACACGGCTTCAGAAGGAAAAGAGGGACTGACACGGCACTAGCCGTTGTCACAATAAAGCTAACTAAGATCAAAGTAGATAAAAGGCATGCCGACCTGCTGCTCCATGATGTCAAAAACGCTTTTGACAAGGTTAGGAAGAGAGGCCTACAATTTAAGATTCTTTAAGTAGGCCTCAACACCATTCTTGAGAGGATTTTGTGTGACTACATAATGGAGAGGAGATCATACATACAACCATGGAATACAAAGGCTCCGAATTCAAACTCGAAGCATAAGTCCCTCAATGGGGCTGTCTCAGTCCCATCCTATACAACATTTATGCACGTGACCTACCACAACCACTCTCCAAGGCTTCGAAATACGTTCAGCTTGCTGACGACATATCGCAAATTTGTACCCCCGCTTATGTTCACAGGGAATTTATGGCGAGAAACACGGCTAGGGAGATAGTTAACATCAACTCCTTCTAGAGGGGATAGAAGATATTAACCGATGCCCCCAAATTCAAAGTAATTACCATGTTTCGCGAGACCTTCAACGATATACGTGTGGACGGGGGGCGAATCCCTTAGTGCACAGAAGGGACGGCTCTGGCGCTCAAGATCAGCACGAGAGGTTACACGAGTCACATCGAGCGTAAAGTCGCGAATGCTAAGAGAGATTTGAGAGAATTCTATAGGTTCTATACCTTACATCTCACAAATAAACTCAGGATATTCAATGTGTGCATCCGTTCGAGACTCCTCTACCCCTCCCCCTCCCTTTCGTGCCACTCAACGCGAGCACCGAGACCCGCGTTGCGAAACTTCAAAGAATCCAGAACAAAGCGGTGCTTATTATCACTAACACCCGAAGAAGTGAACACAAAAGACAGAGGGAGCTATACGCCTTGGTTGGATTATCTCCGATCAACTTAGCCCTCCACGAGAGAGCAAAGAGGATCTGGCAAGCCATTGGCACCCACCTCTCCCCTGAGTTCTTTTGTACACACTTGGACATCGAGATCGCTCGACACAAAAGAGCTTTTAAAAGCAGCAAGGCTTTGACAGGCGGCGACATGACTCCAAAATACACATGACAAAGTCGACAAAATACAACAAATGCCTAGTGTAATGTTTAGATTTTTATAGCATTAATCATATCACAACACTATGATTACCAATTTGTCAAAGTATTAAATTCAAAAGTTAAAATTCAATAAAAAACGTTTGCAAAAACCCGCCCCAAATAAAGCCTTGAATGCCAATCAGATTAGATCAAATCTAGACTAATTAAATTAACAGGTTTAATTTAATTAGAATAAGCTATAAATTTTTTAGTTTATAAAAAAAAAAAAAAAATAACTAAAAAACATAAAAACTTAATCAAAACAGAGATACCCTTTTACCAGGGATCTATTTATTCTGTCTCCAACACCACCTCTATTCTTTAACCTGACCTAATTTTACTACTTTACACTCTCTCTCTCTCTCTCTCTCTCTCTCTCTCTCTCTCTCTCTCTCTCTCTCTCTCTCTCTCTCTCTTTCAATTTCACCAACTTTTGTAAGTCCAAGTCCAAAGACACTTCTTTTCCCCATAAAAATTTTTCACACTTAGCTGCAATAAATACGATGTTTCAGCCCTGCTACCGAAGAGGATTAAGACACCGTTTAGACACCAGCGGCGAGGCACCTCGAAAGGCAAAACATTACTCACCCAAGCTCGAGCTATCCTCTCATGGTAATTCAAGATCACGTCTCTGAAACATAGATCTCCCCATAAACGTTTTCTTAATCCTGTCACCAGAATAACATAGTCCCGCCCCTTCCTTAGAAAAAGTTCATTTCATTAAAACGATATCTCTCGAATACATTTGCGGGATACTAATGTGCGGTAACCATTCAATGTAAGTGTATCCCTAAATTATGGACACATGAGAAATATCACAATGGTATCGACATTCACCGGACCTTTTCCCCTTTGTCTTCAATTCCTGGGGTCTGCTAAAAAAAGGTGTACTCGATGTAGTAAAGATACGAGGCGCCCGAGGCAAAAGCGAATCATAAATGAATGTGCTCCAATTGACGGAAATTAGGAGTTAATACATCGATTTTATTGGGAAAATCCGGCAAAGCGCATTGAACTTTGCATCACAAATAGTGGAATTCACAATGAAACTGTTATTTATTAATATTTTAATCAAATAAAAAGTAAATCAAATTAAATAAAATGTGGTTCAATTTTTTATTGAAAATATGCATTTTGCCTATGTATACAGACTTTAGGGACATCCTTTATTATGTGAAGTTAGATAAAAGCATTTTGTAAAGATATTCGGGAGATTCAAAGTCCAGATTTTCAGACCTATTTGATAGCTCTGTCATTTTTTTTTCTGCGGCATTCACTTGTATTCCTCTGCATTGGACAGGAGTCATAAGTAAGCCCAGATGTAGTCGCACTTCGGTCACTTTCATATATACCACTCACCACTCAATTCGATTGACTAAGCCTTAAAATCAGGTTCAATCATCACCCAATCCAATGGTTACAAACAGGTTGATGTGAGAAAAAAATTTCTTTGTTAATAAAAGTTATCAAATCGAGAAAAGTTTTGACAACCTTGACGGGACCCAAGAACCTAACAACTCTTCTACATAAGAATATACTGGTAGGTATTGTGGGTACCGCAAACTAGTGTCGTATTTTATGTTAAACAAATAACTAATATAAAACATCGGAAATATATGTATTTGTTCAGTTAAAATATAAATACCATCATTATGGATGTCATTTGTTCACCGCGAAACATGTTTGCTCATTCCAAGGGGGAAAAAAATTAGGTTCTTTAGAAGAGAAAAATCATTTGAGCGCTGACTCGACATCTTAATTGCTTCCGGATGTTTAATCACTGGTAAAGTGTTCAAATGACTTTAATAATTTAAGATCTGTTGGTCTAAAGCGAGTTTGGTGGGTGAGATAAAAGTACCCAACATTGCATTATCATGTTGCAGAATTTTCCCCATTTTTGTTGATTAGAGCTGAATGTTTTTTGCGCAGCACCTGTCTCATACGTCCAAGCTGTTGACAATCATTGTGAGGTGTGATGGTATTCCCTTGTTCCAATAATTCAAAGTGGACAACATCTGTTGAATTCCACCATACGCACAGCAAAACCATTTTTTGATGCAACTTTGTTTGGGGTGTTTCCATTGAAAGGATTGGATGTTATTTCTAAATAGTCACTACTTTCATCGATTATTGTTGACACAGAAAATTTCTTTCTCATTCCTGGAAATAAATTGATTAGGGAGAGCATTTTTTTCATTCCTGTATGGCAATCAGGTTAACACGGCTTCATTCTCGGGGACAGTTCAGGCTGAACTGTCCCCTATCATTTTAAGATGATCTTTCGCAGTTTAGAAAGGTTTATTTAGTTTCCGCCGTAAGGACTAGATACTAGGACGCGGACTCTTTTCAATCTTTGTTTCCACTGCCTCATTATCATGAACGATCGGCCTTCCTGATCAATGTCCATCAGAGAGATCAAAATCACTATTCTTAAACTTGTTAAACAATTTCTGGCATTTCAAAACACTTATTGTATCAGAAAAAAAACAGTGCATATGTTTTCCAATACACCGGGTGCATTGTTGCCTTTAGGAAACTGGTCAAGCATGCAATGTCGAATATACTTCTAATTAAATTCCATCTCCTTCTTCGGTTATATGACAATACACTCATAATTTAATTACAGAAAATGAGAGCAACACTTAAACTAGGAACCTTTAACTCTAGTAAACTATTTCTAGTATGACTTCCAATAATTTGATTTAAAATGAGACATTACTTTTTAGCAGTGTTCATAATCGTTTCACTTCTATTTTATATCCCTCCTTGGAACAGACTCCCTCGATATTAATCTATCCGACGAATATAAACAAGTGTAGGTGTTTTATATAAATGAAGATAAAAACATCCCAACAAAACATCTCATCATGGCATAAATTCTAGAATTATAATATATTCATTAATGAAATCGAACTGAACCTTTTGGTATTTATGTGTGGTTGTCAAGCCACACATAATTAATCACCAAGTAGATTATAGATTTATTTCCATTTATTCCAAGCGAGGTTAATTAATAATAAAATTACTTTCTTCGGTAGGTTAACAAATGAGTGAAGGCTTTCAATTTCCTCTGTACATTAATTTGCAATAGGTCTCCATGTATTAATATGGGGACCGACGGAAAACTCAATATATATTAAATATTTAACTGTACAGAAAAATACAAAAATCATTATTAAAATTTATTTAAAAATACATATATTTTTATTAATGGTTGAACATTAATTTGCGAAACTTTGAGAACAATTGTCATCCGTATTTGTAAACTGCTTCGATCGGACTTTTGGGGGGATGACTCGAAGAGATCACGACAGGGAGAAATTTGGAGGTCTGATGGGGAAATTTAAATTATATTAATTGTAACATATAAATCATTTTAAACTTGGTTTTTTGCTTATTCTGAAGATTAAAGGATTTCTAAATTTAATAAAATGTTTAGAACTTATTACTTTTTATTTAGGTTTATATTTAATTGACACCCTGTTATTGTACCCCCCCATCCGCAAATTTGAGGATGGCGAAATTTAAACGTGAGAGTTTTCAATTCCAGTAAAAATAAAAAAAAAGGATTTTTCAATTGTTAGTTTACAATTTGGTTATTTATCTGTTATTCTTTTCCTTATTTTAGTGCTATTTCGGTCCATTCATGGCATGTAGGTAGGTAGCGACATTAGTCCCTATCATCGTGGACGAGATCCCTAGACCGGATAATGAAATGTACATAAAGATTAGAATGATATTTAGTGTGCAGGTTTCCAGGGGGTATTGTGTCTATTTGATAGCAACCAGCGATGGTGGGACCCAGTGCGCGGCAATTTCATGACGCCGCGGAAAGATTTTGTCCGCGTTCGGTGGGATCGTATTCCAACTTCGATGTCAGAAATCTAACCTTGTCCCATATATCAGTTTTTTAATAATCATATTTTCGAATTTGGTATTCTGATGCTCTGCTAAAATTGCTTTAAGCGTCCTTTATTGAGGGAGCCTTTCCTGTACATCCCTCCCCATCTCCCTAAATGTCCTTAGAGAAAAACAAATACTAAGCTGGTTAATAATCACAAAATCGGCCAAGCGCATTGGCGAGGTAACTAAAGCAATTTGTTCCTTCTCCTTCCGCGGCCAAGAGGAGTCGTCGGTGATTGATTCGCAGCTGTTGTTGAAATCGCGCCTTCTGCTTCTTTTGGTATTTTGCCGTCGGATTTCGTGTTTTTCCGCTGAGGTATCGGCAAATTTTTACGCTATTTTCTGCAACTGTTCTTTTTTGAGCGAGTAGAGGGATTACTGATCCTTTATCTCCAACTTTTCTTCCTAATTTCTTTTTATTTTCTGCCTCTGTTGCATTGCATCTCATGCGTGACCTTGAGATCCAGTGGCGTAATAGGAAAAGTGTAACAGTTGGTGAATAGACGAGGTCCGGAAATTGTTTATTTCCGTTTTTGTTTATTATTATAGGAAGAAGACGATTTACAAAAGAGTCTCGTGGTTGGCTTCCTACTTTTGCGCAATTCTTTAGTGCGGAATTTGTCAGTAATGCAGAAAGACGAGCGATTACAAAGGAGGTTGACTTCTAGGTCCAGGAGATTGCATCCTGCAACCACTAGAAAAGCGGAAAGTTTAGATCTTGATGTTTCGTTTTCTATATGAGTAAATAAAAAAAGTTTCTTGGTTTCCCTTTCCTGAAAATTTACAAAAGGGACAAATATTCATACCTATTTCTATTATATTAGGTGAGACAAAATATAAACCTTTTTTTGAGAAATTACTCAATGAACAAACAAAGCATGTTGACACCAATGTTATATAAGGAGACATTCACAAAAATATCAAAAAAACAACTATAACCATAGTAAGAATGCACTTCATAGCTCTCTGAACAACATCCGAAACAAACATAACCATAGTAAGAATGCACTTCATAGCTCTCTGAACAACATCCGAAACAAACAAGAGTTCAAAACTACGGACACAACCCCATCATACTGTGTTAAAGGAGCAACCATTTCCAAAACCTTAATCATCAACTCTCTTCTGGAAAGCAACTCTTAAATCCAACCAAAGCACTTCGTGGACTTCATATTTGTTCGGACGTATGTAAATACAATTGATCGACCCACGAAATCATTTGCTTTCCTTCGCTTACTATAAATCGTAGATTTTTTTAACACCATTCATTCATTGATTAGACTAGAGTCGTCTCCCATCGCTTAGCCAGTCACCACTCGCCAGTGTTGCTTCGGACTCATTTGTGGTAGGGTGTGTCAGTGCGTTCTTGACTGATTCCTCGCTTGTTTTTCGTTAAACTCTCATAAGTTTATTTTCGTGAATTGTCCGTAAGAGAGTATATAAAAACAACTTCCATACTTGCCACGAGGTGTTTTGGATGTATTTACAATCTCCGAAAGGGTTTTTTGAAAGCATGCAAGTAATAAAAAGAAATGGGTAAAGTGTTGATTTGTCTCTCGTGCTAAGACATTGCCTTAAAATATTGAAGGTGGTTAATTGGAAACGTAAAGGTGCGAAAAAATCTTGAGCTGAACTTTATTGTTTCGTTAAAGTGGAAACAAAACTTTGGAAACCAATTTAGTTTAATGAGAACATGAAACTGGAGGGTTGTGTCGGAAGAAGTGCTTCGTATGTATATCCTCATATTGTTTGGGCTATAGAAAGCCACTTAATCGCATAAGTAACACCGCATTCGCATATTACTCGAAGAGGAATAGCAAACTGTTCATCATTGTTCCTCTTCACAACATTTAACATAATCAACATGGAAGAAGAGCTCCATTGCCCCGCCTGTTCCTCCATCTACACAGACCCTGTCTTACTTCCCTGCTTGCACGCGTCCTGCATGAAATGCGCCGTCAGTCTTGAAAGACCCTTGTCTGGTCTCCTGGCGGAGCTCTCTGCTGCCCCTGGGCATGAGTCGGACCTTCCTGACGGCGGAGACAGTGACAAGGGTTCCGTCTACAGTGAAACCGACAGCGGGGTTGTTGTTGCATCTCGCCCCGGCTCTTACTTGAGCAGTCCGGAGACCCTGGCCGTAAATGGGGAGGGCGGAACCCAAGCCAATCACGTCGGACTCAAATGCCCCGCGTGCCAAAAGGTGATTTCTCTCGGCCCCGGTGGTGCCCAAGGGCTCCCTAAATTCACTGCTATGGCCCGCATCATCGCCAGACACAAGGGTGATGCCGTGGGAACGAAGGATGCCTACGGAAAAGGGGGTATCGCTCCCCCGTGCCAGCTGTGTGAGGGGCCACCTCGAGCCGCAACCACCGAATGCAAGCAATGCCAAATTCTGTATTGCACCCCATGCTTATCATCTTGCCACCCACCCCGTGGCCCTTTGGCCACCCATGCCCTGGGACCAGTGGCGTCCATTGGTCCTGCTGGATCCGGTGCATCGTGTATAGAGGTGTGCATCGCCCACGGGGAGCAGACCTCACTGTACTGCATGGTGTGTCGGTGGACGGGATGCACCGAGTGTGCCCCAAGCCACTCCCAGCACGATCTTCAGCCACTTGAACACCTGGCCAAGACTCAAAAGGTAACCTCCCTTTCCCTTTCCCCACACGAACGACTCAAGAACGCTTCTGAGTTGTTCAGAATCAGATAGGGATTTAATTACCATCACCCCTTCAGTATCTCTCTTATGTTCTCTCTTCCAACCTTTTTGCCACCTTTTTCTCATATAAAATTATTCGGACGCGGAATACTCACCTACGCAAGGGGTTGAAAGCACCCCACGTAAAATTAAAAAAAAGAGAATTAAGGGTGCATCTAACACTGGATTACTAGTTCACTTTCCCTCCTCTATAATTTGTTTCTTCCTTTTTGGGGCTTCGAGGGGATCTCAGGGTGGTTGGTCTATAATTCTCTTTTATTCCTTTCAACCTTGTTCTTTTATCGATACTAATTAGTAATTAATTCATGTATATAGGATTTCAGTTTGGGGTTCTGCAGTCTAAGTAAATAAAGCCCCCTCTTGAAAAAACATGTTTATTAACAGTTTTACTATTTTATTATTATATTTTATAGTTCTAAGATTTCATATTTTTGAAAACTTATAACTATAAAATAGAACAGCAGTGAACCTACATCGATGGAGAATGCAGACTCGCCCATCTCTCCAGCATGCCACACCGTCCCGCAAAACATCGACCATCTGGTGCTAGAATGTCATCAAACTAGACTATAAGGAGGCTAGAATTCCATCCACGAATGTAGTAAGACCTTAAACAATCGGCTAGAATTAAACAGAGGGAAGGTGTGGAAATCCATACGATAAGAATGAACGATAGTTATAAGGAGACGTAGAAATAGAGTGAAACGTTACGATCCCAGGTCACTTCTCCCCTCGCGAGTCTCCTTGTTCCCATAATATTTCGTCCATTTCTCAATATGTTTCACTTAACTGTCTCATTAACTGTCGTTTCACTACTTGTTCCTGAGGGCGAGCGGGCGGTATAGGGGGGTGTAGCAACCTATAGTACGGCTCGAATTCGGCTTCCAGTAACCAAACATATACGAATAATCTAAAAATATAAATTAGCACAATTTATTGACCACTACAATTAATGTTTTATTGTGTTTGGTTACTGGAATCCGATTTCGAGTCGTACTATGGGTTGCAATATGGGAAGGGGGGAGGGCTTCGCCACCCTATACCCACCCCGCTCGCGACGATACGCTCGCCCTCAGGAACAAGTAGTAAAACGACACTTAGGTGAAACATATTGAGAAATGAACGAAATATTATGGGAACAAGGAGACTCGCGAACGGGAAAGTGACCTGGTTACGAATCATAACGTTTACCTAAAGGTAACCATCAAGCAAAATTTCAGTACCATAAATAAAGACGTGATCAACGAAAAAAATAACGTTAAAGATGACAATGGCTGTATTAACTTCATCAACCCTAAAATTCGGGTCGGGGGGTATATTATAAAACTACAAGAACAAATATTTAGCGCCAAAACAGAGGAATTCAGAGTTACGAACAACCACACTTAGTGGGGAGCTGCAACAAGGCTCGAGAGTCTGTCATACTCAGCTAAAGCACCTGGGCTTAAAGGGAGATACAAGTTCCTATTTTTTAGTACCTGTAGTCCTTGTAAGTACTTGTTCTTCTCGCTCCATTCGACCCTCCTGGCCCCATTGCTCTAAGTTGAGAAAGATGGCTATTCAAGTCTTTGCCATTCTTGTTTACTATTCTTTGTTATCTTCTTCTTTACTATTATTTGAACCCTCTTTTTGAGTAATTTTTTACTTTTATTTCTGCTATACTTTGTTATCCCTTTGTCGCTATTATTTGCTATCCTATTTTCCCTATTGTTTGTCATTCACTTATTTATTATTCTTTGTTATCCATTTTATACTATCATTATCATCTACTATTGAACTATTTTGGCATCCTTTTTTATTAGTCTATGCAATAACCCTTTAATCAATATTCTTTGCCATCATATTTTCACTATTCTTCTCTATCTACTGTTACTATTCTTTAATCCTCATATTTTTACTTTTTTATCCTCTTTTTACTAGTTTTATCATCTCTTTCACTAGATTTTTTTAGAATCTTGTTTACTATTTTTTTCCATATTTGTTTGTTAATAAAACTGAAAAACTCTTTAGAGCACAAACTAGAAGAAAAAATAGCAAATGTATCGTCAACATATCTTTTATACAGTAGGGGACGACATTGAGCGGGGCAATCATAGAACAGTCTCTCCTCAAAATTCCATATGAAAACATTAGCAAAAACTGGCCCTAGTAGGCTTCCCATCTCAACGCCTTCAATTTAATGATAAACGTCGTTATTAAATGTGAAATAGTTGTTCTTTGACGGCTAGCTGCAAGAGTTTCCTAAATGGTAATATTAGTAAATAAGGATGTGATGTCGAAGCTTGATAAAAATAAAGGGCTTTACTTAAACTGGGGGATTTCAGAGGCAAACCAAGGCTATTATTAACGGTATATAAATTGGAAGAAAAAGGGTTTAAAAGTGGAACTAAAAACTTAGCAACTTTATACGAAGGAAGAGTATATGAAGCTAGAATGGGACGAAGAGGGTATCCTATCTTAGGTAACCTATAGAGTATACCCCAGTATGATGATGAGAAATACAAAGACTTGTACACAAAATTACTTAGAACACAGGGAGATTTTAACTTGAGTAGAAAACGGTTAATTTTGTCCTCTAAACGATGAATAATAGTCAAAGGTTGTTCCTTACTTTCAGTAAATTTTGATGTATCTGACAAAATCTTGGACATTTTTGAAATTTAATCAGTCCTATTCAAAATCAACACCACATTATCTTTATCAGGACGGGTGACAACAATTTCTTTATTTAACCCAAGGTTAAATAACTCACTTTTAATAAGTCATTTATCATCAAATTGAAAGTGTTGGGATGAAAAGCCCACTAGGGCCAGTTTGTGTAAATATTTTCATGTGCAACTTTGAGGAGAGACTGTTTCGTGATTGCCCTGCTCAATGCCGTCCCTTACTGTATACAAGACATGTTGACGATACCTTTACTGTTTATTTCTTCTAGTTTGTGCTCTAAAGAGGTTTTTTTCAGTTTTATTAACAATTTAGACCCTAATATTACTTTCACCCAAGAACACGAGATTAATAATAGTTGCCATTTCTAGATATTAATGTATCTTGTACCCCTTCTGGCATTCAAACTAGTACCTTTAGAAAACCAACTTTCACAGGACTAGGATTAAATTTCTTTAGTTTTTGTGATATAGGATACAAAATTGGTGCCATTAAAATGCTCATCTTCAGAGGTTTTAACCTGTCTTCTTCCTACCTTAATATGCATTTGGAATTTAACTTTTTAAAAGATTATTTTGTTAAAAATGACTATCCATTATTCTTAGTCGAAATCTGTATAAGGAAATTTCACTCCGGGCTATATAACCCCTCCCCTTCTTTTAATGTTGCAAAGGAAATTAGGTTATTCATGTTGTCAGACATCACCCCTTTTAATGACCTGCTCCGGTAACGTGTATCTACCATTTAAAGAAATTTTAGTGTCAAATAAATTTTAAACTTATTTTCATTAACAACAAAAATATTGGCAATTTTTTCAGAGTAAAAGATAGTATTCCAACGCCGTTGAGTTCGTGCATAGTATATAAATTTACTTGCCCCAGCTGTAAGCAGGGGACTTATATAGGAAGCACAGTGCGTTCTCTCCAGGAAAGATATTGTTCTTACATGGGCTTAAGCTATAGAATCAGTAAAACATTGAGCAATAAAGATTATTCCCCCATCAGAAAACATGCAATAGATTGTAAGACAGACGTATCCTTAAATGATTTTTCTCTATTAAAATTTGCTAAATGTTCATCCATTCTCCGCATTAAAGAATCTCTGTGTATTAAATACAACCACCCAAATTTAAACGATGACGAGTCATCCTTTCCGTTATTTATAACTTAACGACCAACCAAACCCTATTTAATCTTAAATTTCCTGCCGTTTTCACTTCTCATTGTTATTCGACCATGTAAGGTAATGTTCTGTTTCTTTATTTAGTTTTACTATATTGTATATTCTTTTCGACTCCGACCCCCCCCCCCTCCCATTTTATTCTTAAGTTCTGTGCCGTTACGTTTATTTTGTTTGAATTTGATTAATATAATTTTGTTTCAAATATTTTCTACTGTTGATACCTCACTAGTTTTTTGTTCGTTTGATTTTCGTTAACATAATGTTCATTTTAGTATTTTACCACCGTTTGCGTCAGTATTTAATTATAATGTACTTGTGCCGTAATAGAGATTTAACTTTAGATTTCAAATTAGTTTTATAGCTCCTGAAGATGGGTTTAGAAATAACCCGAAACATAGAGAATAAAGATTGGACCTGCCTTCGTGTTGTCCTTATTATTTAGTATATATATATATATATATATATATATCCACATTACTATTTAAAAATAGAAACAAGAACCCAACGTCACTCAAAAGAAAAAAGCTTCATGTCTTAAGTATGAATAAATGTTTGTGCGATTTCATATAAAGGCGAACGTTCAGAAAGTTGCGGTCACTTGATTAAGTACATATGGCCTAGGAAAATTAGGGTAACTTCATGCACATGCCTCATCACAGAGCAATATGTGCTGAATCCCTGAACCTTCTCAACAATCATAGAAATACGACGACTTTATACACCGCATATACACCGGTGACTTCGTACATTCATTACCACTACACTCAACAGGAGGCGTCGACTTCTTATACACTGCATCTGCCTTCGGAAAGATAAAGCGATTGTATACACTTACTCAGTTTTCATCACAATGAGGCAAGTTCATGTGCTGTCACTGCATTCAACAATACGGGGCCTTTCTTGCCTGTAAACCGGTATACAGGTATAACTAAGCGGTCATACAGGTATACGTTTATACTATCGTTGAATTTTAAATCTATTAAAGCACGTGGAAGTGAAATTTTAATTATTTGGTCCCATGTGTCAACGGACGTATAATTTTGTGACACCAAGAATACTCTAAACTATAGACGTTCCATCCGCCAAATAAACACGTTGGAAAAAACATTTCAAATGACCCTTCTGAAAAACAGCTGCTCGGACACAAGGATAGTAATTTGAAGCAATTAAATATCTCAGAATTCTTGTTACTTTAATGAAAACGCTCCTACTGAATAATGATAGGACACAGTGCTATCACCTGGTTTACCTTGATATTATTCATTCTCCGTTTATTCTTCTTGACTTTTTATTTTAGTTATCCCGCCGACTTTTGAAAAGAAAACGAGGTCCCTTTTTTTTAAGAGTTCTGTTGCTTTGGTAATTTATGTATAAACCGTACGTGTTACATCCATTCTTTCTATAGTTTAACTTATGTTTGGAAAATCATGTCTTATCTATCCTTTATTCTGTTTTATTACTTTGTTCTCCGCTAATATTGCGATGGATGATCGATATTTGTAATAACAAAGGATCTTAAAAACAGATTTAGTAAAAAAAAAACGACAAAAAAGTTGGATAATGAAAGGGTTGAGCTTAGGTTACAGAGTGGAAATAATATGAAGGGAGATGATCATACTATTAATGGTTTTAAGTTCCTGTTTCATGTTGTTTGGGTGCATTACCGGTGATAGTAAACTACCATTGACTGCTACCCTTTAGGTCTTTTCAAATTGTTATTTAAAAGAATCTTAAGTTTAAAATGTTTCTTTTAAGATAAAAAGGGAGATTTTCCTCCAGGAAATTTGGGGGGTCGGTTTAAGTTCATAATGAGTGGTAAATTTAGGATAGATGACAATGTGTCGAATGTGCGCTTTAGCATAATTAGACTACTCGCTCTCCAGCTGCATTCATACTTAATGTGGAAATGTTAGGTGGTAACTAGAAGCTTGATCATGAACACCGCCAGAATTCAATACGGTTACACCTGGTGGCTACGGTAGCCAGAGAATGGGGTCAGATCCGATCCACGAATTTAGAGATTTTACTGTAGGACTCGCGAATATTTATCCTACACTCGCTTGGTCTTCGCTCTCGTTAGACATTTGTGTTCATGATTACAGAAAGAATTTTCATCATTAATTTAACACAAACAACTGAACCAATAATTTAATTACCACACCAAATACCTAATATTATAAAACATAGCATCACATATGAACTATCTATTTATCTTGGTTTTCCGTCCGTTATTTATGAAGGTTGTGGTTGAAACCAACACTTTGGATATTGAATTTGTATGAAAATGCTGATTGATTCATTTTCTACGTTGTATGTATATGGTGTTCAAAGGCGCCTGGAAGCTAAAATTATAAGCAAAAGTCAGTTTTTGGGGGGGAGGGGACAAAATCTTGTGGGCTGTCATGACGTGCAAAATCATCCTGTTTCTAAGTGGAAGGCCGTCGATTTAAACATGTAAGGACTCACCTCCATTTGATGTTTATCCTGAACTTAGGAATTGGAGGTGATTTCAATGGTTAGTGAGGGTACATTTTAGTGGCTATCCAATAGGTTTGAGGATAACTGTATGTGTACAATCTTGCATTTGAGAGTCTATTTATCAATTCTAGTGTGACTAATGAGTCCAAGCCTGGCTTTGAAAGTCCTTTGACATTCAAATCCTGCCAGTTTTGATGGTCAATCGGGCTTCAATTGATGCGTTTTTCTCCATTGCAGTTTTTAGTAGAAATTAAGAATGAGAAAGACCTCAATAGCGAACGTCGTCAACCTTAAGGAATATAAACTGGGGGATAGAGTGGGTGCATAATAATGAGTGGGACCTGGAGGGTGTTAATAAGTAGTGGGACCTGTAGCGAGGTATAATAAGGAGTAGGACCTCGAAGGGAAGCATAATAAGGAATGATACCAGCCGGAGAGCAAAACAAGGAGTGGAACCTGGTGGTGTGTGTGTATGGAGGGGGCATAATAGTTCTAGAGGAACAAGTTCGTACAAAACCCCCCTCAGAAATTGGAACTCAAATGTCTTTGCGTGTGAGAGTCGTCCGTTTCGCCTCGCAGGAAACCAACGAGGGCATCGCCAACAGAAGATTTGTGAAAAAGGATCTGGAAAGAAAGTAAAGATGAAGCGAGATATATAACCACATATCCACCTGCGGGCGTTGAGGCCTGGGGGGCACCCAATCTTTATTTATATCACTCTAATCCTTTTACCTAACACTTGGTTGGGTAAATTAATGCCACCCTTCCCTTTTCAATCGGATAAAGAAATTTACATTATGATCTGACTGACAATCACTGACAAGGCCAGAGGCAGCATGGGGATGGCCATTCTGGGAATGAAAGAGGCAATAAATGCGGGACTACTTTGTTTTGCCATCAACCAACGAGGCAGTCACCTTTGATGGCCCAAGGGAGATCTCTCCGTTCCGCATCAGAAGAGTGTGGATATGGAATTACCTTAGGCAGGTTACGGGGCAGTAGTATGTGCTGTGTGTGAACGAAGGTAGATGGAATAGAGCAGTGTTTTAATTGAAGGCGTGGTTGGGACTATCTGCACCCACGCGTCGTAAGCACGCGCTGCCAGAAAGCGACTAGCTCCCTACGTGTGGTGAAACATTTTGTGCTAGTTATTGCTTGGACAAAACTCTGTACCTAAGGTTAAAGAAAGCTCGGTATCACTCAGTTAAACCATACAATCATTGTAAGTTAAACCTTAGTTTAGTCTTAGATGTCCTTCCTTCCCAGCTGATGTAACAATCCTGAACCATTTAGGAATCTCAGAACCAAGTTAAGAAACTTTGGCGTGGATAAATATATGGGGGGAGGAGCATTGATTTCTTCAATCCCACTTTGAGCGGAACTGGTAGATGCTAACGTTTGAGAACCAAGTTAAACTCGTTGACAGTCACCAAGTCCGTTTTGTTTTACGCGTTGGATTTACCATCAATTTACACTGGTTTATTTTGAGGAATTTCTCATTTGGGACCTTCAATGTGACGTCGGATACGATTCACCGGGTTTTCGCACGGTAGCTACCGCAAAAAAAAATCCGAAACGGTAGTCTATCCAGCCCCCATCAATGGTTGACTTCGCTCCACCGGAAAGTGGTTTCCAGTGGGAAGTCCATAGCCAGTATACTATAGATCTTGGTGAATGTTATTCTATGGATCCCTTTGTATCTATACTTATCCGTCGCCATCTTAATAGAATCCTTTCACTCGGTTATTTTTCCCGTAGGTGAAAGTAACACTATGCTTCAGAGTAAGAACAAAATATTTATATAGTTTGGAGTTTCCTACCATGATGTTTTAAAGTAAGAACAAAGTATTTACAAGTCAGATTTTCATAAAAGGGTGAGTGAGTACGAACAAAGTATTTAAATAGGTTGAAGTTTCTTAGCACAATGATTCAAAAAAAGAACAAAGTATGTACATAGGTTGGAGTTTCTTAGCACAATGATTCAGAAAAAGAACAAAGTATGTACATAGGTTGGAGGTTCTTAGCACAATGATTCAGAAAAGAACAAAGTATTTACATAGGTTGGAGTTTCTTAGCACAATGATTCAGAAAAAGAACAAAGTATGTACATAGGTTGGAGGTTCTTAGCACAATGATTCAGAAAAGAACAAAGTATTTACATAGGTTGGAGTTTCTTAGCACAATGATTCAGAAAAGAACAAAGTATTTACATAGGTTGGAGTTTCTTAGCACAATGATTAAAAAAAATAACAAAGTATTTACATAGGTTGGAGTTTCTTAGCACAATGATTAAAAAAAATAACAAAGTATTTACATAGTTTGGAGTTTCTTAGCACAATGATTCAGAAAAAGAACAAAGTATGTACATAGGTTGGAAGTTCTTAGCACAATGATTCAGAAAAGGAACAAAGTATTTACATAGGTTGGAGTTTCTTAGCACAATGATTCAGAAATAGAACAGTATTTACATAGGTTGGAGTTTCTTAGTACAATGATTCAGGAAAAGAACAAAGTATTTACGTAGGTTGGAGTGTCTTAGCACAATGATTCAGAAAAAGAACAAAGTATTTACATATGCTGTAGCTTAATACCACAATGATTAAGAAAATAAACAGTAAAGTGTGGGAATTAAGAGGAGGGGTGAAAATGTAATATCATCAAAGTATGAAGCTCCAACCGATGGTTTAATTTTGTTCTTTCTTACTCTAAATCATTGTGTTATAAATTTCCTCCCCTCTTCTTAATTCCTACTCTGTCAAGATAGTCTATCGATTCGATAGACTTTCCTCATTTGTGTCTTCCAAGTGCTATCAGTTGAAGGTTTTATGACTTAATTTGGGTCCTCTGTTAATTGGGATCTGTTTATGACTTCATTGCTCCAATGTTTTATTTATGGTTGTCTTCTCATTATTTCCTGGAGACATGAGGAAACTGGACTCATATTTAGAAGTATATTGTCCCTTGCTGTGTCTTTGGCTTGTTTACAGCAACTGAAGGTCCGGTCATATTAGCGTGTTCCTTAATCACACTATGGTAGGGAGTGGGGCGGCGTGGATGGTGTGGTACAACTTGGCAAGACCGGTCCAGTTTCTCCATCAGAACTGTTTGAATTTTCAAACCGTCAACTCCGCCTCTCCCGCTCTCTGACCAATTTCCCCCTCGCTGCATCAGATCGGTTTCAGTGTTAGTTTTTGTGTAAGTGCGCTTGAAGGCGGGACCACGCCCATTTTAGTAGTATCCTTCAAGCGGGCAAAGTTTGTATTCATATTTCTTCGGTCGAAAGTATTAATTAGAATATTCCACTTTCGAGCATCGAAAGTTTTTCTTTCTTTATTACCGAATATTTCTTAAGTAACGATCACTTGAAGATACCACTCTTATATTCAAGTCGTTCTGGAGAGGTAGACTTATTTATGACTCGCCTGCGATCAGCTCTCTATCACCTCTCCGTTGACCCTAAATTGAGGAAACATTAATAACACAAAGTCGGTATATTGGTTAAACTTTCATAACACGATGAATCAGTAAGATCGAAGTATGTACACACACCGTAGTGACCAAGTTATGGGATAGCCGTATGTAAAGGTAATGGTGGGCAGAGCCACCCTACCGTGACGTAGGAGACATTCTAAAACCAGTATCAGTTGTGAGCCTACATCTCAATGGTAATTGTAAAACAGGGTAGGCTACTCTTGGAAAGGCGACCTGAGCTATTGGAATTCGAACAGGGCATGATAGTGGGGGCCAGGAGGATGGAATAACTCATGTAAGGCATTATCGGGCCGTGGGTCAAGCCCCTCATCCTTCAGAAGACAATCCGCACACAACAAAATGCATACAACCTCTGGGTCCAAGGACACTCTTCAACACCATTCGACTGGACATGAATCCAGAGGGCATTGCAACAAATTCCCCCCAAGTTCTACTTGTGCTTCTTCACTTCATAAGGCTCAATTTCTTTCATCACAGTCACCCTCCGTTGTAAGCGAGAATTTGGTGACCGTATCCACATCAGCTAATGTCTGAGAATCAGTTCCTCGACTCACTCAGAATAGCATTCAGGCCGTTGAACCACATTTTGAGGACCCGACATCATTAATTAAATTTCATATGCAAATAACTCGATTCAAATTTTGATCATTAATTTACCTTGCAATACCGATTCCTATAACATTTATTTTTAAATGATGAAGTATATGATGCTATAAAGAGATAGTATTTTTGGGGGGGAAGGCACCCAGTATCCTAAGATATGTATTAACTGAGAATAGATGAACTCTAACGGGTTTCAATCCAAAGCAAGACCGGACACAAACGTCAGCACACGTAGTCTGATCACCGATTGTCGATGCCCTGCGCTTAACCCCACAGGGGTAGGTACACAGCTCATCACGCACATACCCACTCACATCACCGCTGTCTTTCCTATCACGTTTTCTTAGCACAACATACCCACTCTGCCCTTTGCTCCCTAGTGTTCCCTGTAGGGGTTACTCATACCCACATTCCGCTGACGCAGAGCCACCACAAGGTCTATGGTCGCTGGTTGCTATCAAAAAACAATAGTCCATGACCTCACCCATCCCACACACAAAAAAGGACCAGTTTCTTGTGCCTTCTTGCTTGCCAGCGTGACATCCTGATCTTTATGTTCATTTCATTATCCGGTCGGGAGATCTCGTCCACGATGCAAGAGAAGGATGGCGCAAATTACGACTACAACTACTAAACAAATGCGAAAAATCTTAGTTTCTTAAGCAATGCAATGAAACAAAACATTTATGATATGGTTAAGTTAAATTAAGGCACAGGGACAGCGGAGGCCAAAGCTGCGTGTTCTGTTTTCGAGATTCGTCTATAGAATATATGAGCAAGAGTTAGGCCCGCGGGCCGGACACATTTCCAATGACACGCGGCTAATCAAGGCAATATATTTAAAATCACATTTTTCTCGGAAAGTGAAACTTATAATTTGACTTCTTTTGCAGGATGTTATTTTTCTTTGAATGAAGATATAATAGTAATTCAGGTTTGTCTAAAATATAAATGGTCTAGTATTACGTAAATATATAATTTCTTTAACTAACCGAGTGGCTGAATAAAGATGAAGAATGTCTTATATGGTCCACGAGATCAAAAAGGTCGACCCCCATCTTCTATACAACCTTGGAAGGCTAAAACAGACGCTAACGTCCTTCCCCGCGGCGTCTGCCTGGAACGCGAAGGAATTTAACCCTGCCCAAATAATCCGTCACGTAAAGCCAAGCATTGAGAGCCTCTCGTCATGCTAAGTTCTCGTCTGTTTTGCACCCGTCATAGCTTCAAAGTCACCGTGCGCAACTTCGGACCTGTTTATGGCTCATTACGAAATTAACTCAAAGCGATGTCTCATCCCTCAATGAGACAATTCATAGTCATTGAACGACGGTGGAGCTAGGGGTCGCTTGGAATACCAGCTTTGTCATGATGCAGTTTACTATTCAGAAGATTTTCATTAATAAAAATAAAAGGCTTAAGCCAACGAAACCATCTCCGGGTGAAACTTTCCTCATGTCCATTAACGGTTAAAATTTGCTATAGTACTGAGAAAAAAAAGTGCTTTGGCCTTTACTTATAAGGACTTGGTCGTTTCAATTCGGTTGTCTGGTTACTACTTGAATTTTTATTCGGTATCTGTTTTAATTGGGTCGTAGTCAGTGCTTCTTTAGTGGTCTTTTCTTATATTTCTTTCTGGAGTTTTTGGTTTCGGTGATTGGCTCCTTTCGGCGCAATATCTCGGAGCAGTTGCCAAATTGTCACTGTTTTAGGGTTACTCCTGTGGATGGTTTTCTTCTCTATGGAGATACCAATGACACGGAGTAAATCACAGTGGTTTCCAATCACGCTATTGCACCATTCATCAAAGGTGTTTCTCGCCCCTGTGGTCCATAATACACACAAATATAAACAAGCCTATTGACTTGTATACATACTCACCCGTGATCACGCACATATATAAACCATAAAGCCTCCTCTCGAACTATTGTTACCATCTGTGGTATTTGCCCTTGCTCCAATGGTTTCCACCCCCCTAACAGAAGCATCATTCCATAGGAGTATAGTCATCTACCTCAAGTTGTAAATTAACTTCAAAGAATCTATACCTCGAGTTCAATTTTCTATAAATATGGCTGTATGTTATACAGTGCATGTTTAATACGAAAATATAGCTTTATTTTCCCTTCAGTCTCGCACGATCTCGAAATTTATTCACCGCCTTTATGTGGTCTTTCGTGCGTTTTCTTTATTTATGACCGTATTTACAGCCATTATAAAAGGGAACCTAAATTATAGACCTATCTCCCAAACTTTACCTCATCTCTAACTTCAGAGAACCCAAGTTGTAAGTACGTCGCCGAAGCTCTAACTTCTGCTATTTCCATAGGTAATTATTCAACTGGATGATGGCATACTATCTCTTCATACCCCTATTCCTTTATAAGGTATTCCCCTCCTGCCGACACGCACACCCATTCAAGCCCAGACACAAGATAAGGTCCAAGACAATTGAGCAATTAATGCTTGTACCTCGGCGTGACTGCGTCCAATTGCCTCGCTGAGCAGTGAGGGAGTCATTTTACAATGTCCCTAAGACGAATATAATTTAAATTGGGGGTTTGGCAGTTATATCATCAAACTAAATGTGAAACGGTGTAAGTTTAGTAGTGTATTTATACACAGGGAACCTAGAATTTAGTTGGTCTATCATTAGTTCGTATTTCCCCACACGTAAATAGAGGAGGTGTTACCAATTTCTTAAAACTCACCATCAGACAATGGTATATATGGTAGCTATCCTCATAAGCACTTTAACTCGAAGAATAATGGCAGTTCCTTAGCCTCATACCATAAAAATTCGTAGAGAAGCCATTGAATTAATAGCCTATCTTTGTTGGCTTTTTTCAAACATTGATTTTCACACATGAAATAATTTACTTCCAATAATTGAGGTTAGTACTCGAATCAAACGAGGTCCAGCACCTCATTACATGAGGTGCTGGACCTAATATTTCGCATAGAATTATGAGTGGAACTAATGACTCTTTCTATTCGATGACATAATATTATTTTCTTTGAGTTCTACTGAAATGCACAATACTACAAACTGAAGCAAAGAAGGTAAGACAAACGAGTGAAGAAGGTACAGTAAAAATAAAATCCTATTTAATTGCGGGCTCAGTATTATTATTTTTTATTGTCATTTATTTATTCGAAAATTTTGGAAGCAGGTCCTCTTACGTCGCCTGCTGGGATTTCAATATTCGCATAGATTACAAAGGTTGCTGATTTCTTAAGGGTACCTCCCCTTAAGCCCCTTTGCCCACGCTCGCCTCAACTTGTGGCGTTGATGCGTGCCTGCCATACGATTTTTTGTGTTGCGGTGCGGCAAATGATGATAATTTAACCATTCTGCTGAATTTAAAGACAATTTACCGAGCGTGAAGGACCTAACATAACTTACCCTGATGTTAGTAAGGTAAAGTGTAACGTACGCAGTGATGGGATGTAGTTAGTATAGCAAAGAGTAACCACCTTCACACTATATCAGATACACCTGGTGGACGCTCTTCACCCACGCCAAGACTGTACAACAAACCAGTCCAACACCGCTAAAACAAACTGTATCAGTTGGGTAATTTAACCTTCACTTCTCGGGGATGAAAAGTTTGATGTACTGCGACGGCAGAAGTGGAGGTTAAATATACCCAATTGATACAGTTCGTTTTAGCGCTGTTGGATTTGTTCTATTGGTTACAGTCACTTGGTGTGGATGAAGAACGTGTCGGATGCAGTATGATAATGGTTACTGATTGCTATACTGACTTATCAACACGGTGGTTATTTTTATTCGTAAATTGAAAACAAATAGGAAGAGTGTAAACAACGAGGTATTTACAATCATTGGAGAAGGGAGAAGGACAAACGAAGAAATAAAGGTTAGACAAAGAATAGAAAAAGTGAAAAACTTGTCAACGGACAAAAAAAGGCAAATATTTCTCTTAAACTAAATACTGGGTTGTACCTCTATTATAACCCTCCAGAAACAAGCTTGTACAAAGAACCTATACGCTCAAAAGTAGACCATTTTGGTCTCCTTATGAATTTGCTCTTGCGACCTTTAGAATTACCCCCCCCTCCTTATCCTGGCCTAGTTAAATGAAATAAGGGGGGGGGGTGTGTCTCCGATCCGCATTCATTTAAGGGGTATTTTATTTCTCACCCGCTGATTAACGTAGCATCCGAACACCCGGTATCTATGGCAATCACCGTGAAGTCACACTGAATCGGACTTCATCATTTGACTAACCACACCTGATGTGGCTTAATCTTGCTGTGATCGGAAGCGGCGTTTCTAAATGTCTATTTCCAAGCACATATGTCATCACGCCCATAACCGATCGCATCATGGTATCTTTGTATTCTCTCATAGCACGCGCACACAACATATCACTCTCCCGTTTAATGAACTCTCCATTGAAACCTAAATGATTTTCAACGCTCCATGTTTAGCGGCAAAACACAGTACTACTGCACACTTCCTATCCCCCCTCCCCCTCCGACAACGAGGCCTGGCCCATAGTGAGGACGGATTTCTACTGATGTCATTCTGATCTTTATTTAATTTTACGGACCCGGTAAAAGAACCTCGATGATAATAATAATAATAGCATGCTGCTCTCTGGACCCATTTGAATAACGCAAAGGGAACTAAATGCTTGCGGGAGGGTGAAAGAGCCTCAACGTTTGATTGAGTTTGGGATTACGTGGGCACGCAACTCTCCTGAACCAGTTTCCCCTCAACATCTAAAGAGAGTCCCATTCCAGGGTTAATAGAATAATCGAAAATAAGACATCTTAAACAACTGATTGATGCTGGGGAATGAAGGGTACGTAGCTTTCTGGGAACGAACCCTTTTCAGGCGTTTCTATTAATATCGTTTTTTAGTCAAGTTGCGAATAGAAAGAACCGAAGAGGGATCATTGATCACTGTTGAAGACCACAGGAGATCGTGCAGTAGAAAGAGAAAAGGTTTAGAAGAAACTTTAGATGAGAGAGGAAGAGTTGAATGGTTGGTTAGTAGACACCGATGTGTCGTGTTACCTTTAAGGTACTGGCATTGGGTTCGAATGGGGCGGTGGGAAGAGATGTGCATGTTGGTCAAAACGCAACGTTCGCGTTGCTGTTATCTTATGTGTGGATAGGTGTTGGCTGAGGATGATCGAGGGCTGCGAGATATTTTATTTATTTTTTTCTGATTCACTCTTCTCTCTTATCCATACTGAATAAATTTTGCCCCCATTGGATTACCCCCAATTTCTCTGCGACGGAGTTGAGTGGAAGCACCACTTCAGTGCTGAGAAAGTTTAAGCAACATCGGGTGTGATTAGCCCACGGATGGAGTCGCCAATTCAGGTTGACTATGTTTCGAGTTCCTTTTAAAGACGCGTGGTTCGAAACCCACGTATTTGCTTGCCTGTGATGGTCCTCAAACAGTGCAAATCCCTGGTTTAAACTGGAAAAAAAATCATCCTTTCCTAATTAAATCATCGAACTGTCCTGAATTCTGCTAGGTTTTGCATTGAAGGTGTACTAATGATAATAAATAACCCTCTGTACCTGTCCGCTTTTACTCAATGTAAATCTTGTACCTGTATTTACTAAGTAAGAGTCTCTAAACAATCATAAAATCTAATATATATATATATATATATATATATCAATCAATCAATCATTTCCTGTGGCCCCCATGGGGATACATAGGCTCTATTTTGAGCTAATGCGTCAAGATCTTCCCAACAATCATCTCCTGCTTCCCGCCTCATAGTCCTTATCCAAGTCTCTCTAGGCCTACTTCTACCTCTTCAACCAGCGGCCACCAACCCTGGTGTATCCGGAGCTATAATCTGCTTTCTATAAACATGACCTAACCATTTCCAACGGGAAAATCTAACAAGCTCATCGACCGGTTGCACCCTCGTTATTTCTCTAGTTTTTGACACTCTATCCCACCATTTAACTCTTAATATTCGTCGCAGAGCCTTTTTTCAAATGCCAATAGTTTTTTATCTGTAGTCACAGTGTTGTACCAAGACTCGTGTCCATAAATCAAAATACTTCTAACCATTACATATATATATATATATATATATATATATATATATATATATATATATATATATATATATATATGAAATGAAAAACTCACAAAGTATCACGTGAGGGTAGCAAATGAATGCAATGTCCCACAGGAAAAAAATGAAAAGGTGTTTCCAAGTACTTTCGAACTTTATTAAGTTCCTTATCAAGGATAACTACAAGAAATAGCATTATATTAGAGGTATATATACGAAAGAAAAGTATGAAAGACCGCCTCAAAAACAAGAAATAACCAATGAGGAAGAGGGAAGGTAAAAAAAACACATTAAGAATTACAAGAAGCAGGTAGTAAGGTCAAACTAAGTCGAAGGAAAGGGTAACAGACCTTATAATCTCCCTCGTTAGGCTATCTCCATTTCTTTGAATCTGTTACCCTTTCCTTCGACTTAGTTTGACCTTACTACCTGCTTCTTGTAATTCTTAATGTGTTTTTTTACCTTCCCTCTTCCTCATTGGTGATTTTTTGTTTTTGAGGCGGTCTTTCATACTTTTCTTTCGTATATATACCTCTAATGTAGTTATCCTTGATAAGGAACTTAATAAAGTTCGAAAGTAGTTGGAAACACCTTTTCATTTTTTTCCTGCGGGACATTGCATTTATATTTATATATATATATATATATATATATATATATATAAATTATAGGTTATGTGTTCTTTCTCTTTTATTATAATTGTCTTATTTTGTATAGAGCTGATATCTTTGGTGTTCTTGACTGTGAAATTATATCTCTGAGTTGGAGCGTTGTTGTCTTCTTTGAAGCGACCGGGTGTTTCTCTTCGGTATGATATCTCGGTGTGGGACCTTGATGGTCGTTTTGACAGATGGTCGAAATGTCTGTCATCACGATATTGATTATATCATAGCGCACAAACCACAGACCAAAATACACACAGCAACGAACACTTTTTAAGCAGATTAAATTTACAGGTCTATTTCATAACGATGTTTACAGCATTTATGAATTAGCGATAAAAAGAATTTGGTCCGAGTTTTACCATCGATCTTTAAGGCATTTTCATTCCTAGTGGGGCATATGTAATGTTTCACGTGGGATCTCAACCAAGGATATCTAGGGCGCATGGCGGCTCGAATTTGTGTTCCATCCGACAGCCAACCTCAGCTGATGTTGTTTAAGTCTAAACTGAAGTTGTTTACACTCGGTCAGACCATCGCCTGACTTGCAAATTGGTGGGTGTGGTTGTTTGTCTCTTTCCGTCTTTTTCTTAGTTTTCCTGCAGTCCAGGAAACAGAAAAAATGTATATGTATTCTATGAATGGAATTCTCTTTTTCATCAATTTCTTCCCTTAGTATTTTTAACCCTCGCTACAATGACCCACAATGGGGAGAAAAAGTTTATGTATTCACTTGCTGCTTTACATATGTTGCTACACGCACATAGATGTAAAGTAATCATGATTTCTCTGACCTTTTATCATTTCCTATGGGATAACTTCGAAAAGACATAGCGTCTACGCTCTATTTCATTATTTAGTTTTATTTCTCCCTCACACACACATATATACATACACAATGGAGTTAAATCTTGAATCATACATATTTTTCTTTTAAATCTTGCTTTAGGGTGACCAAGTTAGTTTTTAAATCTGTTGTCATCATCACTAACTCTATAATTTAAGAGAGGGAATTTTTTGAGTATTTGAATAATAATTTCATCTTAGTTTGGCTATGACTTATGTTTTTTATGAAAGTTATTTTTAATAATTCTTTTATAATATCACAAAACAAAATGCTGAAGTTCAGAAATAAATATAAGTATCGAAATTTTGTGAATTTTTAAAACCCAAAGAATTACAAATGGTGAAGTTCAGAAAATTTATTTTTATATATCTTCTATAACTCTATATTTTAGCAACGTGATATTTAGAAAGTAGGGAAATTTAGTTTAAAGTTCCTTTTTAAAATTATTATAATCGGCGAAGTTCAGAAAATTGATTAAGATTTAACCATGGCTGCTTTTTTGTAGATTGTAAATTTTAATCTTAGTAGCGAAGCACAAGCTCTACTGGGAGGGAGGGGAGGAGTGGCGAAGCCATTGCTTGGTTTAAATATAAATCAAACGGCATCCAATCTTTATATTGTATCAAGAATTATTAAAATTTTTATTCTTGTATTAAGCAGCTTATCCTAAATTGCAGTATTCAATTTTAGTATTTTATGAAAAATATAAATTTTAACTCTTTACTATCTTAGTTTCTTAGTGCCGATGATAAGTTAGGTCCTCGAAACGTTCAAATCGAGATAAATAAAGATGTTTTTATCAATAGCGTGCTTGGTCTCTACCTTTATATATATATATATATATATATATATATATATATATATATATATATATATATATATATATATGGTTAAAATATCAATGTTTAACCTCCTCACCACTGCATCTTGAACACATCGGAGACACTCCTGCGCCACACCAAGTAAGGCACTGTAACCAATAGACCAATATAACAGTCGAAAAAAATCGATGATTTTATTGACTGTTTTATTTTCCAACTATCAGTCATGTTGCAATGTACGCAGTCATTTGTTTGTAAATGTGGAGCTTCCCCCAAACATACCAATGCAGTGGGAAGGAGTGAAAGCGGATATTCATTGTTGTAGTTACCTTATACCACTGCTTCATACATTGCTGTCAAAGGGTTCGTGGAAAATGCGAATTAACAAAACCTAAGCATCGAATTCCAATTATTGTCCTGCCAGGATAAACACTGTTGACTATGGTATGATGTGCAAAAGAGAAATGCAAGAAAACTATATATGCTTCATATGAAAATTGTCATGATTAAGGAGGAGGTCCAGAAAGTAAAATTCCCCACGTTTGATTTATAGAGTGGGGTGGATTCTGTACCAATCTGGGAGAGAACTCTCAATGTATGTTACTGATACCTCGTACTATACTTTTAGATTTATAATATTAGGTTGAGGAATAAGTTCTTGCGTTTTTTTTAATGTTGTGTTGGTTTAAGTTTTGTTGACGTGATTTGTGCACATATTAAGAAACAATAATAAATAATGAGAGCGAAATTTGCAAAGGTTAGGCTACGTCTCTTAACAGCGTAGACTATTAGGCTTTTGTTTAGGCTACGTCTTGAAGTTGAGTAATAAGTCATTGCGGTTTATTTAAAAGTTGTGTTAATTTAATTTTTGTTATGTACCCTCAAAATGGAATGTTAAGTTGAAAGAAAGGCGCATTTTCGGCACTTGTTGTTATTCATTTTCAATCGAGACGGGAACAATGCAAACGCAGCCAAAGCTCGTCGCGATATTTGTGCTGTGTACGGAGAAAATGCTTCATCAGAAATGACAGTTCAATGGGGGTTTTCACGTTTCAAAAACGGTTATTTCAATCTTAATGACGAAGAACGTTCTGGTCGCCTCATTAAGTTGGATGAAGATCGATTGAACGAATTTATTCATGAAAATCCTCGTCAATCGACTAGAGAATTGGCTGTACAATTGGCGTGTGATCAGAAAACTGTAGTGAACCACCTTCATTCGATGGGGAAAGTTAAAAAAACTCGGTGCATGGGTTCCGTACGCTTTGAGCGAAAGCAACAAAGTTCAACGCTCCACGATTGCCGCAGGTTTGCTTGCTCGCCACAAGGCTACTCGTGGATATAAGGACAGATTTCTTCACCGCATCATCACTGGCGACGAAAAGTGGTATGTTTATGTCAACATGAACCATCGAAAACAATGTCTTAGCACCAATAAAAAAAACATTTCCGCGATTAAAGCAAGGACTTCATCCAGGAAAGACGATGCTGTGTGTGTGGTGGGATTGTGAAGGCATCATTCTTTATGAGCTCCTTGCGAACAAAGAGATTGTCAATGCAGAACTCTACGTTCAACAAATGTATCGACTCACCGAAGCTATTCATGAAAAGCGACCTCATCGACGTTATGGAGTTCTTCTGCAACACGACAATGCTCGTCCTCACATTTCCAATATGACAAAAGACGCCATCTAAACGCTTAATTTGGAAATGCTGCCGCATCCTCCATATTTGCCAGACTTGGCTCCATCGGATTTCCATCTTTTCCGATCGCTCTCCAACAATTTGCGTGGTGTTTGGTTCAATACCGATGGGAAATTAATAACCTGGTTATACGAATTCTTCGAGTCAAAATCCAGAGATTTTTACTGCAGAGGCATCGAAAAAATAGTTTAACGTTGGGAAGAAGTCGTAAATAACAACGGAGAATACATTATTGATTAAATTGCATATTGTTATCAATTATAAATGAATTTTTTTCTAACAATGGTAATGGTAATAAATAAATTTGATTAAACCGCAAGAACTTATTCCTCAAACCAATAGAATTATAGTTCCACTTAAGGTAGTCAAGATAAAGCTATTGTCATCGATGAAACCATTAACTGGTTGACCTGTTTGTCTGAAAGACTGATTACGTGTCGTTCATAGCTCTGTTGAGAACAACCGCCCTTCGAATCGATCAAATTGGAAAATTCCAAAGAAATCCAGAAACTAGAGTACCAAATAGACACACGACAGCGTAAATATTACAACAAGTTCATTTGGTAATACTTCCAATTTTCCTTCCAAACAATGGTAATTATAATGGTTATTATATTATATGTTTTGTATCTTAGAAAAATTAAAATAAATGTTCGTAGTTTAGTTTTGATTAAAAATAAGACTAGGTTTTTATATGTCACAGTATGTCTTGCAATGTATAACCATACAATAATTCTGTAGTGTCTAAGATTTTATAAATAACTACAAAAAACCGTGTTACTTTTGTAATTAGTTTCGCGTATATTCCATAGTTTTGTTCTTTTTCACTATTTTTATCCATTCTATTTCCCCCTCTTTCCCCAAATCTGTCTACTCTTCCAGACCCTCTTTTCCTTTATCTTCCAGACTTCCATATAATAAAAGAATGAAGAAAACAAATTAGTAGGGAGTTTACCATCTATCCGCACTCTTTATTTAGGCTATTTCTAACAAAGGGGACCGTTTAACTTGGAATCCGAATTAGGGGTATCAACATACAGAGTATGGTAGACACGATGATATAGATCAGAAACACAACTGCATTAGGAGAATTACACTACAGTTAATGTGGCTATTTTACTGTAATCAAACGCGGTGTTTACCCTCGGTTAATTCTTAGGCGAATCAAAGGATGAAATCTTGAAGTTTGAACACAGATACTTGGATAAATCTCTTTAGGGATTTTCAGCTGCAGCTCAATTCTAGAGAAATTGTCTGATTCGCTTCATCTCTGCCCTGATGGAGACAATGAATATATGACCCCAATTCGCCGTGTTTATCCATGAAATCGACGGCTCCCGCTAAATTGGCCAATGGCGCGTCACACTCCCTCTCGTAATTAAGGAAGGATGACAAGAATTGCCCGAAGCTGTTCATTCTCTTCAAAATTGGCCTTTTCCATCACTTTTCTCTCTCACATTCTCTGCAAAATTGGCCATTGCCATCTTTTTTATCTAGCTCTCATCCTTTCACCCTCTCGTATACTCGCCCTCATTTTCTCTCTTATTTTGGCTCTCATTCTTTTCTAAACTGTCCTTTGACAAAAACATTCTCTCTCTCTCCTACCTCATTGTCTCTTATTATCTCCATCTTTTCTCTCTAGCATTTGCTCTCTGTCTCTCTCTCTCTCTCTCTCTCTCTCTCTCTCTCTCTATATATATATATATATATATATATATATATATATATATATATATATATATATATATATATATATATATATATTATTCTCTCGTTCTCTTTCTCTCTTATTATCGTTCTCATTTTCTCTCTATAAGAAAGTAGAGGGAGAGGTGACGCCCCCTTGTCGCGGGAAGAGAGCTTGTGTGTACCTCTGACTTTTCGAGCTATGTTGGTGGGGGTACCTCTTCTGGGTACCCCTGGTAGGGCTTTCCTTGTCGATTTGGTCGGAAACGAGGTTCCAGACTAAGTGCGTCATTCCTTTCTTTTTCTACTCTATCCTTCTTCTTTTTTTTACTTTTATCCTATCTCTCCCACTTATACAAAAAGAAAAAAAAACAACAAAAAAGCCTACTCCTATCATGTCACTCTTTCCCTTTTTTCCCTCTATCTACATATAAGGACCTGGCAGCTACCTCACGCGTCAGAAGAGAGGCCTTGGAACCTCTATAAACAACGCCAATCGACGCTCACTGGTTGCGAGAGACTAGGACTAGAGGGGTCCTAGGCGTTGGGGCACGATGAATGGGATGAGGGTAGTGCCCCGTTAACCCCTTCCCTGGCGAGTAATTATTGACCGTTCCCAGTGCCCGTTGACGGGTGCCTCTGGTAGCATCGTTCCGAGGTGACGGCCCTTTGTTCCCAGGTTGGTTGCCAGTCCAATAAAAAGCCTTGGGTCGAGCCTCTTGGTGGGGCGGGATATCCATTGAACGCTGCTCCGAGATCCTGGCCGTTGTGAAGGGAACTAGTAGGAGTTTAGTAAGGGGTGTGCTTCATTGTTGTTTACCTGGTGAGAAAGCAGGTAAGAGCTGAGGCCGAGAAGTCTCAGATTTCTAAGACTTCAGTCGTTGCCCTTATGGTAAGTGGCAACGACCTCTACCTCAGAGGAGGTAGGGTAGGCCCTACAGGCGAGATTATAAAAACGGTTATGGGTGCTGTCGACGACTGTGGATTGAAAACCCGCAGACGCGTCGTGGTGGGGATGCTCCTGAGGTGGGGTCCAAGCCGGACTTCCCACGTGAGGAACATGTCGCTAAACCGGCGCCTTGCAGACCTCTGTACGGCGGATGGTGTCTTTTTTGTCGACCCCTACGCCGTATTCTATGTTATAATAGACCTCTACCAAAGGGATGGGGTGCACCTCTCCTTTAAGGGCAAGGCTTTCCTAGCCAACCTCATCCAGGATGTCGTGGAGCGCATCCAAAGGAGTGTCCGGCCCATTGGGAAGGCGGACGTACGCCAGTACGCCCGAGTCACTCCCCAAACAACCTTCTCGGAGGTTGTCAAAAATGGTGCCACCGCGACAACCAAGAAGCCAGGAAACAGAAGAGTATAGGGAGTCCTACATTAGGGCACTCCCTGAAAGTTGTTCTGTTCAATGCGAGGTCCATCAGGAACAAGTTTCCTGACCTCCGTGGCCTCGTAGCGACGGAAGAACCCGAAATGGTAGCCATAACAGAATCGTGGTTAAAAACCTCAAAACGAGAATTTGAAGGCAAACTCACGGTTCCTGGCTACCAACTCTTCCACAAAGATAGACCAGACAGAGAGGGTGGCGGTGTAATGTTGTATGTCAAGGATACAATCAAATCTACGAACTCGAACATTATATCCGATCACGAGCTTCTAGGCGTTGACCTAAAGATAGGTCCTGTCAGATACAGGACCCTGGAAGATTGGGGAGTGGTCGGACACGTGGCAAATGCCTTTTAACGTGAACAAATGCAAAGTTATGCATATCGGCCACCGAAACCCCAAATCTCAGTACATCCTTAAGGGATGCCTTTAAATCGAGTGACACTGGGAAGGACTTGGGTGTTACTACTACTAGTGGCATCAAGTTCTCGAAACAGTGCATCAAGGCAGAGAAGAAATCCCAAAGGATGTTAGGCTACATAAAGCGCCAGTTTGGATACCGTAACAAGGAGATAGTACTTTGTCTGTACAACTCCCTCGTTCGGCCGCACCTGGAGTATGCCGTACAATTTTTAGAGTCCTTCGTTTCGCAAGGACATTGCAAGGTTAGAACGCGTACAAGCTAGGGCAACCAAACTGATTCCCTCTATCCGAAGTAAAAGTTATGAGGATAGACTAAGGGAATTAGATCGGTTCTCGCTGGACACCCGTAGACTGCGTGGTCAGCTCATCGAGGTTTTCAAAATACTTCGAGGGTTCGACAATGTTGACTACCGGGATATTTTCACACTGAGTGAGAACAGAACGCGCAATCACGGCTTCAAACTTGAACTGAAGCGTTACAACCGCAATCTGTGTGGAAATTTTTTCACTTACAGTATCTGCGGTATGTGGAACGCACTTCCAGTGGAAGTTGTCAACAGTGAATCTGTTGACCAGTTCAAGTCAAGACTAGAAAAAGTCTTGAGAAGTGGCCGTTTATGGACGCAAAACAATTGAGCAGCCATCTACCTGCTCGATTGCTAGTCCAAGGGTACCCTCTTTGAATGGACCGTAAGGTCTCCTAGGGTACTTCCTTTCCTTGATACTCCTTGTTACTCTCTGGCATTCTATCTCTCTCTCTCTCTTTCTCCCATTCTCTTCAAAATTGGCCTTTGCCAATTCTCTGTTCTCTCTCTCTCTCTCTCTCTCTCTCTCTCTCTCTCTCTCTCTCTCTCTCTCTCTCTTTCTCTATCTATCTATCTCTCTCTCTCTCTCTCTTATTCTCCCTCTTTTATTCTCTCTCTCTTTTTGCCTCGCATTCTCTCTCTCTTTCTCTCTAATGGAAATTCACAAGAGGACTAACCTCCTTATGTTACCTAATGGACGCCACATTAGAAAAGTTGCGCACTTTTCCTATCATTAGTTCTTAAAGTAGTTCCCATTATGACGTCTCCAGTTATATCACTACAACAAAATTTTACTACCTCTATCCTCTCCTATTTTCCAGGAACTACTTTTCGGACTCTAGCAGAGGTGCTCTCCTCATTTTTCGTCTTTTAAAATAATACTAAAATTTTATCCTACAACCAACCAGGCTGTTCATGTGTTGGCTAGGGCTTAACATCCTCCGTCACTCCTTTCTTAAGCGAAAAAATGAGAGGAAAGAGGAAAAATAGTTATATCAAAATTAAAATAATGAAGAAATACCCCAGATGAAAAGCTGTGGCTGATAACGCTTAATACCCCAGGCAGAAATTCATGCAGATAGGACTGATATTAAATTTGAGCAGTCCGTTCATGAGACATCTACTGCATTTTACCACATCCCTGAAGCTAGGGTCAACCTAGGAACTTTTAATGTGGTTAAATCTCCTAATTTAACCCTCATAATTACCAAACGGAGCTGAGGGGAGATACCCTCATCCCCTTTGAACAAGAGCATTTCTTCGTGAGTAAAGTTAAGATGAGTGTCTAGATTCTAGACTCTGCCAGAGAAGTGAAATAGGATACAAATCAGCTTGATTTTGCTGAGCGTTATTTCAATCACATGATTAGTATCATCATTGGTAGACTATAATTATGATTCTTATTCTCATTAGTAGTAGTATTAAATTATATATCGTCTTATTAGATATATTCTAGTTTCATAAGTGAAGAGCTATTACAGGACATTGATGTCCAATTATTAGACCATACCCATTCGTGTTAAACCACATTTTTAAGTTATGTTCCGACTATGTGTATCATTTTCGAAACATCGACCCATTTCTGGACACAAACTACGTCCAAAAAAGCAAATTTTAGCCTCATGAGGAAGAAATGAAAAAAATTGTAGCTTATGATGATCTTCTGGAATGCACTGTGAAAATCCATTTTTTTACAAGCTTGAAAAATTTTAACCACTTACTGATCTATGTTTTTACAAGCTCCCCAAATTTTAACATCCTAATAATCTATTTAATAATCAATTTTATTTATAAGATCGTTAATTTTTAACCTCTAACTAATCCATTTACTAATGCATTATATGTATTTACAAGCTCACCAAATTTTAACTTCTTACTTATCCATTTTATTTACAAGCTCACTAAATTTTTACCTCTTACTTATCCATATACCAATCCATTTTATTTACTAGCTGGACAAATTTTAACCTTACTATTCCATTTTTTTACAAGCTCGCCGAGCATGGTTTCCATTGATTTATAAATTTAACATAAACAACTAACGCCAGTTTTGAATTGTGATGGTATCAACGAGGAAGACCTAAGTGTTGTTTCTATCTTAAACATCTATAAATTACATGAAGGCAAAATAGATAAGAATAGAATGTGAAATTTGCATTTGGTTAAAATTTGATTTGTGGCCCTGAACCTAAACAAACCGCTTCAATTAATTTCGCTTAAACTATCGCTTGAGTGTAAAAATGGAGTCACTAGAAAAGGCAATCGATCAAATGATAAATTCCCATTAATTTAATCTCAAGAGTGGGTTGTGAGGGGTTATTTTGATTAGGAAACAATTTAGGACGTTAAATTTTGTTATAAATTAAAGGTTTACTTTCTGAAGGGTATTTGGCTGCAGGTTTCTCGGAGGGCCATTGACATGGTTAAGACACGTCCCGGGTACGTGGTTCAATCCCCTGCAGGAAAGAAAACAAGAAGAATCGGCCATCCTACAGGGTAAAGCAGTTAAAGAGGCGCTGAGTTCAGCTGGGCATACAAAAAAAAACAGCTCCGGCCACGTGCGTCATCACACACATCACCGCTGTCTCTTTCTCCATCCTTTCTTCACACACACTTAACACTCTTCCATCCCTGATCTTACTGAAATGAGGTTTTAGGTCCCCCCTCCATTAAAGTGGGGAGGTTAGCTTTGCATTTTCCCTCTGGCGAAGAACGATCACTGGTACCCTCTGGTTTCCCGGTTATTGTCAGTCTGATCTTTGTGTGAACTTCATTATCCTGTAAAATAGACAGGTGGCGTAAATTGGAAGACAACATGTGACATACCTTCAGGGAGAGTTAAATAACAGTATCGCTTTGATTTTGTTTATATTTTTTTCTGGAATTTGTCAACAAAAAAAAAACCTCGAGGGAAGGATTAAATAGTCTATTTGTGAAAGGCTAATTCAAAGTACTTTCGAACTTTACTAGGTTCATTTCCTGGTAATGAACTGAATAAACTTCGAAAGTACTTGAAATTGGATTTTCATTTTTTTTGTTTGATATTTTGCAATTCCTGCTCCACTCACCTACTAGGGACGGAACAAGGAGCAGCAAGACCAGAAGGAGGCGTTATTATTCAGACCCTTTATGCCGGGATTAAAGTTGACTTGATCAAGCTAATCAACTCACAGAATTGATACATAGAAATCTGCCACAAACACAAAGATGTGGAAAAGTTCGTATCAGAAGAAGACCTTGCAGACGCTGAAGACCATTGGGTTAGCTCCGAAACTTCGGTAATTTTTTGAAATGGTGTCATTTATATCTCGAAAAGTCTACCTCCGGATAGGCTCACACATAAAGGATAAACTCAAACAAGAACTGGAGGCCCAGAACAACCACTTGAAAATAGCCGAGTTAATCAAATTTGGTAACCACACTCATGTTTTCAAAGTGGTGTGCAATTCTTCAGAGATGGCTACCAAGGCAACAACCCACGTACTTTCAGCATTCGGCTTGAGAATTCTAGAGATAGAGAGAGATTCGTTAACATTCAAACGTACTTCCAATGCTACGCCCTCGAAGCACACACCTCGAAAATCTGCCCAAGCAAGACGGTGATGTGTTTTTAATGCTAAGAAGAGGGAGACTTCTACGTGAACTGTATCAAAATGTGGTTCCCAGAGAATTCCCCTCGGCTACAATCTTCGTGGTACCAGCTTTTGGGGAGCTTAAGATGAACACCAGTCTCTCAATAGCAAAACTAAAGAAATAGAAAATAAAGAAAATCAGAAAAAATGGAGGAAGTAAACGAAGAGGCCATATAAGACAGCAGCAACATTGAAGAATCATATAGCAGCAGCTTTTCTGCATCGGGAGAGAAGTCGAAAAAGAAGAAGAAGGGAAAATAACCACTGACTCGGAAACGGAATCAGGCGCGGACATCATCACTGAAAACAAAGAAAAACACTTAAAACAAGGGCGTTTCTTTTACGAAGCGAGTGATTTCAAACTCATGATCTTCGTTATCTCCGCCGACCTCTTGCCACATAAGTACAAGCAAGAGGACGTAATTAAAGGTATTAAGAATGGTTAATGCAAGTGGGTTTTTTTTAACTTGCATCACGAAAAAAAACCCGTCGAAAAACTTCTGTTTGAAAATAAAATCAAAATCTACCTGGCGTATATTAAAATTCCTAAAATCGATGCCTTCAAAATTGTGGAACAAGAAAGTTGGCATAAAACGGTTCATAAACAAAAACGCAAGAAGAGGAACTAAGGAAAGCAAGAAACTCAAGCAACATATAATAAAAGACAAAGATGGAACCCTTTAGAAAACAAGATCATACATATAAACACAAAAGGTTAGAAAAAAAGACATAGAGAATTATATTTACAGAGTTAGACCGAGACGCTATTACAATATCTGACCATGGTCTACAACTCACAGCAGAACAATTAAATATATACAATTATAATATATTTGTTACAGACCCATCGAATGAAAGACGACGTAGCTTCAAAAGAATTCCTGCAAAGAATTACATAGCAGAAATGGAAGCAAATGAACGAGGCCTACCTAGCTATAACAAACCAATTTAAATATTCCATACTCACAAGAGTAGCAGGGTACCAGCCGCTCCGGCGTGTTTATCTCCATATATAAAACATCATGGAGGTATTCAGGGCCAGGACCCCTACTTTATTTTGGTGATATAAACGCCTGTTGTGCCTAGTCGGGTTATAGAACCAGGAACAAAAGTGGAGAAAAAATTAAATATGCTTATTAACCGAAATGTAGTCCAGAAAATCCAGCATGAAATCCCGACATACATGAATAGAAGAAGAACTATAAAGCTAGATATTATACTTGGCAGTCCAAATATGCCTTATAATCTTAAAATGGAATACAGGATCATCCTCTGTAGCGACCATATTTGGATAATGATTCTCATAAAAAAAACTTAATACGGGTAGCTATTCCAAATAGAAAAAGCTAAGCAAGAGCTAACTGGAATAAATACAAGAAAGCGTTGATGAATATAGACCGACCCCATTGGAAAGGAGAAAAGAGAAGATGTTGATGTGGAATTAGAAAACATTACAAGAATACTTAAGGGGGAAATAGACAAGAAAAACATCCCATGGATCGAATACATATCATTAATAGAGCCAAGATGGACTACGGACATGAAAGAGAAAGCTATAAATATAACAGAAACTTGCGAAAAAATCAGGCAAGAAAGCACACAACTACAGATCTACCGGCAGCTAAAAAAGCGAAATGCTTATATTAAATGAGGAACAACAAAGATAAGAATGGGAACACCTATTTTATAAAGTTGCGAAAGAAAACTGTCCGAAAAGAGCATGGCAGATAATATCAGAAATAAAAGGAAGACCAAAGATGAAAATAATCAAGTTAGAAGATGACAATGGAGAACCCCCAGATGATAAACAGGCGAACGATATGAGATTCTGTGAACACTGGGAAAAATTGTCCCTAGTAACACCGGAGGACAATGCTCACTTTGACGAGCATTGGAAGAGATGGTAAGAGACAAAAACCAACCAATAACCCCTAGGCATTCAGTAGATGAAACCAGAGAGAAACAAATGGGCATTGGTGTGACAATTAGTAAAGAGTAAGTGGTTAGTGCGATACACTTTCAAACAGAGAGCCCCTGGACCATCAGGGGTGACAAAGATTTATCTCAAAAAATCCCTAGATTTATAGTGGATGGATTAACAAAACTGTTTAATGCTTACATGACTCTGTGATATTTCCCAAACGGGTTCAAAACAGCAAAAACTTTCTTAATTCCCTAACGCAGACAAATCACTGAACAGGTTAACGAGCTATAGACCTATCTCCTTACTAAACCTCATTGGCAAAGTCTTAGAACAGATTATTAACAGAAGACTAGTAGAATACCTCGATGAAAATGAAGCATGGAACAAATTTCAGTTTGGTTTTAGACAAAAAACCGTGACACGACAATGGTATTGGTGATAATAACAGAAAAGATCGCCAAAGCCAGAGCGAGACGAACACATCGATATCACTAAGCTTGATGTTGAAAAAGCGTTTGATATATCAGGACCGAAAGGCTAATTCTATATGATACTTCGGCTAAACAACATGTAGCGTTTAATCTGCGATTATGTACTAAAAAACATCAGTTTAAATCTTGAAGGATATTAGGGTACATCCGTTCGACTGAGTGTTGGATTGCCAAAATGTGGGTGCGTTATCCCAACACTATACACATTGTACACTGCAGATATCCCTAGACCCATAACACCGGGAAGCATGAGCATGCAGTACACAGACTATTTTTCTAAGATAGTTAATACACCCTACCAGAACCCAAGGATTCAAGCAAGAGTCACGAAGCTGGAAATAGAGAACATAAATAATTATGAAAAGCCATGAAAAATCAAGAAAATTATTGACATTTAAAATGATCCTCATAGGAATACGAAAGATTTTCTAAATCAGAATAGACGGCAATGACTACAGATATGCATACAAAGGAAAAATACTAGATTAACTATAAACTCCAGAGGTTATTCGGCCCAATATAAAGAAAAGAAACAAAGAGCAGCAAGAGGATAATATCACTTCTAGCAAAGATGAGACTACTCGAAGAGAATAATTAGAAAAAGGTATACAACGCGCTGGTTCAATCTGTTCTAACATATCCGCCGATCCCAGCTTACACACTCCCAAAGTCAAGGTTATTAAAACTACAATGAATATACAAAAACATATACTGGATATCAAACACGAAACAGAGAGAATATAAAAATCTTCGCGATTTACATGAGGAAGCCAATAAATATACTACCACTTAACCTGACACTAAGAAACAGGACGCCAAAATTTGGACCAAGTTAGAAGCTATACATCAAGATTTATATAACTATACAACTTTGAGGAAGACAAGCATAAATCTTAGATTCACAAGCAGTAGAAGAAAACTGCGAACTGAGGAGATACCTATATATAGTTAACAGAACAACGAAAAGATAATGAGACGAAAAAACATCTAAATAAAATTTAACATGGGAACGGCTTGAAGACTGAGTTGGGACGCTCGTTTTCCACAGCTGAGGTAAATATTAAGAGGACGATGAATACAAGGACTATGATGGAAAACGGCTAACATACATAGGCCCATAAGGTCAACATTCCGCAAAGATCGCAGAACATCAAATAGAAATGCGGCGAGGGGGAGACTAAGTATAGAATAGGGACAACACATAGCTCACTTAAAAGATAATAAACTGTAGATCATCCAGAGTAAATTTGGCTCTCTTTGGGCAGACCAACTAGGGCCAACTTTTAAACTCCAACACATTTAAAAAAAATCACATTTCACCTTTTCTTAGTCTATCCGTCTCTTAAGCCTCCCATCTCCCGCCCGTACTCAGTTCTCTATGGGCCAAAATATACCTGATGAGAGAGTGGAGGGAAGTCGGTTGGGACGGAGAGGTTAGAGGGTGTAGGAGGACGACCTCGGAGGACCACCTTGAACCCCCTCCCCTTTTTCGAGCAGAGACCGCGTGGTCTCAAACAAAATCCTAAGGAAGGACACTAACGAAGATTCTCACGTGGAAGTTAGTGAGACACCCCACCTGGGTTTGCCTAAATCCGCCGATTACCCCCCTTCCTGCCCCCATGACCAGTGAACAAATTAATCCTCCGCCAGACAGGAGCCTCCAGTCAACTCCATGCCTTGAGGCCAGAATTGGCCCCAGACGAGCATATTTTCAAACCCTTATCTGAAACAGAGCTAATCCGTTCGGCGCCAGGATTTCCCTTGAGACAGGAGCCGTGCCCGGAGGCCTTTTAGCCACTTAGCCGGCTGAGTATATATATTTTGGGTTCCCCGTTACTCGAGAGAGAGTAAAGCTCACATCCCTCGAAGATACGTCCCCCTTTCGTCTCGAGTCGAGCCCTTGAAGTTTAAAGGTCTCGTCGGTTAGATCATCCTCCATAGGCAAGTTCGTGAAGCGGTTTCTTCGAAGAGTTCGTGCGACATACCCCTCTCATCCCGTTCACGAAAGTACGTCACCCCATCCGAGTGCACTCCCTCAAGCCTAAGTGTATCTTCCTACTCCGACCACGAGTAATTCATCTTGCTCCAACCTCACCTCGCTCTTCCTTGAGGTAATCGACTCCCATTGCAAGATCTCATCGCCGTGCTGCGAGATCTTCTCATCCCGTGCAATCCAAGTCTTGGTTCCGTCACTACCTTCCCCTTCTCCGAAAAGCTAGCCCACAAGGTAAAGGAGGTTATTCCCCGCTCTCCATAATTTGTTAATTACCTAGTCTCATTTTCATTTCCCTATTGCATTAGTCCATGTCCGATCTGTCATTGCAATTGCGTAATACCTCAATCTTGACCCGTGTATATATTTTGTGATTACTTTTTTTTTGTAACTAAATCATTTATTTTGGGGTAGTTTCTTTAAATAATCTTGAATGAATCCTAGCATTTTATGAACCCTTTAAGGCCACTCTCACGCACTCGCTTACGCCCTTTTTTGTTTGAGCCTCCCATTGAACTGGAGCGAAGCCTACTTCCCCACTCTTCATTCACGCGCGGCCTCTCAGCTTTCGGCAGTCTATTTAGGCGTGTAACGGACCCACGGACTAGGTTGTACACCCATAGTTCCTCAACAGAGGGGAACCCCTTAGGATAGTACTATGCCTTCCCCTTCTTCTTGGGTCCTGGAGCGAATTAAGGGCTGACCTTATCTAAATTAACACCAATTCTTTGGCTCTCAACCATCCAACACCGTTAACGTTCAGATCTACATAAAATTATTAAATTTTATTATTGTTATATCGATTTAATCACAAATATTGAAGCATTTATATAATTTTAATATATTTTATTGAGTGGTGGATGATTAAACCAAGGGGGCACCAAAACTTCCCACTCATAAGCCACTGTTCACTCTTGCGCTTTGAGCTAAACCTCACAGGGGAGTATGTCTTTATTGAATGGGTTAAGGGAGATCTGGAGAATTGGCCGCCTTCTCGATACCACCCGTCTTCTCAGTTCCCCTAACTTTACCACTCACCTAAATTCCTCTCCTCATTAACATTCTAATGGTGTTCTTATTGATTTTTTGCTTCTTAGTCTAATTTACTACTAATAATAATAATTTTTACTAAAAAATTGATTTTATTTTTCATGCCCCCTATATCTAACCTCTCATTCTCAATTTGGAAACCTCAAATGTAATCCAACGAGTAAATATGGAATATAAGCCAACCAATGGTATTTCCATTACTTGTGTAAAGATTTTTTTAGGTGTTTTACCAACCATCAACACTGTATGTGTTATTTCCCACCGATTTGTTTTCATTTGAGACACTTTAATTTCTCAGTGACGGATTTAATGATTAATTCGGGATCCGAACCTAGGGATATCTACAGGGTATGGCAGCTGCCGTGACAGTGACTGGATTAGACTCCATCCGCTGATTTACCATACCCACCGTGGATTGACCTCGCTGTATACGGAAGCGGTGTTTCCACTCGACTAGGTCGTGGAATGGACAAATGAATGATAAAAAAAATGGTTAAATAGAAGTAACCGGAACACTGAAAAAAAACGAATAATGAAAACAAAAGACTGCATGGCAATCCTGATCAAACTTAATTACTGGGACCATGAATCAAATTACAGGATTAAGTACGTGCAAGGACCACATATACTCAAAAGTACGAACTGGAGCGCCCCCTACCAGGGCAATGCATTTTTATCATGACTCGACCAGACGCGTCAATAAATTATGCTCTTTATCACGAACGTAGTAATTTTGCCTTATGCGATTTATCAGAGCGGTGTTATGCTCCCTTTTGTGTAAACCAAATTTTCAAATAGGAAACGCACATGAGTGCCGAAAGTTTGGTCGACTTCTGTAAAACTGAAATTGTACACGGGACCTACCAAATAAAATTCTATATGGAAAGATTTAATCCAATAGAAAAAGAACATACTATGAAAATCCCAAAAGTACTCGAAAAATAGGACTTCACGCCCACGAAGCATACCACGATAAACTCATAAGACCATTTCATGTTGTTTATGAGTGGAATTGATTTAGCAGGGAAGAAGCTGCAGTTTAAATGAAACCCCTATTTGAGCAACATGACCCGTGTTTCGAAAATGAGGAAAAATCACAAAAGCATCAATGATTCCATTCTCTTTCAAAACAATTGCACCCAAAATCCATGTTATGTTGTTCGAATGTGTCTGCCTCATTTTAACCTACTAATTCTTATCTTGTAATAAATCAAGTCTTATTTTAATCCTTTTAATCTATCAAATTACTTCCTATTTATGCACAGAATGGGAAATTAATCGTAGCCAAGATTTTGAATAAAATTATACTTGTCGAAAATGCTGGTGATTCGAACCTGCGCTGTCAAGTGCTCCTCGTTCTTTGAGCTAATACTTTGAACCACTAAGCTACCATCCACATCACTAAGAGAATGTTTCAAGTAGCCTTATCAGTCAAGAAATGTAGGCTTGCCACACGGAAAGGAAGATAATGGTAAAAGGGGAGCGAAAATATGACAAGTGTAAATGTGTGCAAGGAATATAACTTAAATAGTCTATGAAGGAGACTACTTGGGGGGCTTATTGCCCATTTCTAGTTTATATACCATGAATAAATCCTTATTTTTCTGCCGCTGCTCCCAAACTGTGGAGTAGTATACCGCATGATATCTACTCGGCTTCAAAGGCCTCTGTCCCTTCCTTCCAAAACGGTGGCACACTTTGGAGACTTATGTAGTGTCTTGCCCCAGTTTGGCGAGTAGTGAGTTTGAGGTATGCTTCTACCACACACTTTTACTGTCTATAACTTCACTCTTTTCACTAGGAAAATGTTTTAAATAACTTTTTCGATGAAGTATCTCGTCATTTGTCGCTTTTTTTTCAATAATAAATGTCATCAGCAGTGTTTTCTTGTTCATAACAAATTTTACACAACCTCACACATCCCACATATCTACTTGGTATCCTCTTTACACTACTCAGATTTTATATTCGAGCCGAGTAATCAAATTCACATAAAGATCAGTATCACAATTGCTGGCAAACTCATCGGTAGGAGGGGTCTGTCCTCGTTGAGAGGGGAGGGTAGGAGAGTAGTAATATTGTGTTTTACCACCAATAAATGAGAAGGAACCTATCGTGGCCCAGGGGAGAGTCATCCATTCCACGTCAGGGAACTGTCGATATAAAAGCCCTTCTCCATGTTTCGAAAAGGAAAGGGGAAGTATTTAGTGTGCGAAAGAAAGGAGGATGGGGTAGCGTAGATGTGATCGACAAGATGGGAAAATATGTGCAGATGGAGTTGTCTGCGCGTAGGCCTCATACTAGGAACACTGTTTGATTTGGCGGCTGCCACCAGCAAGCAGAGATTAGTTTAGGGTAAAATTGCGTGCCTTTCTGGCCCCAATTCCTGCAATTGTTGACTAACTTATGAATGTTAGACTACTTCTGGAGAGTTGCGAGTCTAGCACGTCTCTAACGACTTAAGTGGTATCTTGTGTAGCCTACTCGTTTTATACGTCTTCTCAACACTTCCACTCTCCCTTATTTACCATTTCCTGCTCAAATCTCGATTAAATTTCTAGCAAAAATACCTTCGTTGGTTTACCACTCTTGATTTGACGCCTCTTTTCTATTTATATTCGCGTAGTAACCTAAGGTTTGTTGTTGAGTCTCATTTCCTATTTTCCCCTTTCAATAAATCTAAAAGAAGCCGCAACACCCGTCGAGACTGGGTTTCAAATTGTGTCGAATTGAGATGCAAGCGCGTTGCCGGAATTGGGTTTCTTTTAAACACCGGAAGTGGAAGAAGTCGGCGTTTTCTGGCGACGCCTTCTCTTATGGCAGCGAAGGCAGTCAAGACGCAGGACCAGATAAGGAAAAGGCGGCAAGCTGTCGTTTCCTCGCTCGGGCCGATGCAGGAAACGCCACATTTCATATCAAGAAAATTGCGAGACGCAAATATTTGCTGGTGCCTCTCCGACGCCCTTTCGTAGTTGCTATTGGTAAGGGATGCTTTCGAGTCCAAGGGTTTATTGTACTGGGGTTGTTTTTAAAGAATGTAATATATCCCTCCTTTATTTCGTACCTTTAATTATTTGGCTCTAAATTTGCCTTACTTATGCTATTTAAGATTGAGTTTGTCCACTAATGGCATCAGTTCCATTTTTGGATTCATTCGTACTTCTTATTCTGTCTATATCTCACCCCGTCTATGATAACTGATTCAACATGACCTTGTTATTTCGCGGAATCTTTTATTCCTTAAATTAAGAAGAATTTGATTTAATGATAATAAAGAAAAGAATTCTCTGAGTTGGACTCAACATGATTCGGTGAATTTGTATGATTTATTATGTTCTCGTATCTTCAGCCATGAATGACCTTATTCTCATGCACTTCATCCAAGCCCAAAACTAAATACCACTTAGCCTTATTTTTCCCTCCACTCTATCTAAGTCTGATAATGTGGTTGCCTTACCTGCCTCAATGTCTATGCACTCATTCCCTGAAAAGGTTTTTGTGATTCAAGACAGTCTTGGAATCTGCTTTTCTTTACTTTCTATGGGGATTATTTTTGTATATGTATTTATAGAATTAGTTGTTACATAACCGAGTAAAATTATGTCTCCCCAGTAAGCAAAGTTAAGCAACATTGTGTGTAGCTAGTCGGAAATGGGGATACAATTTGAATCTAACTGACATTGCGGGAGGTATTATGTGTTGTGGCATGCCGTGGTTCGGGTCCCACGTTTAACTGTATCCCCCCCCCCATTAAGCGATTGGAAGGGAGAGTACCAGATACCCCACCCTCCCTTCCACTCATAAAGGTATCTTCCACGTGTTTGTATGAGTACACGTCTATTATTCCTAAGACTACCCCCTTTCCTGCCTATGTGCGAGAGGCAACCCTATTGAGAGCCGCGTAAAGCGGGGGTTATTTTTCTTTATTACGTGGACAATCGGTGTCGTAAATGGTAGTTGTCATCTACTTGTGAAACGATCGGGAGATTTTTCCCTCCTGCCCTTCCCTTTCCCCGACTCTTCTCGGCTCTCCACGCGCCCTAGCGACAGCTGAGAGAAGCAGATGGATTTTAGGTACATCTGTCATGGTCACGTAAATAGCGTCGGATTACGACCCAAAGGAGCCTTTCTTCTTGTGATTGACAGCGTTGGAATCTCAATTAACGAATAGCTTTCACCTACAAAAGGGAATTTTGGACTCGAGTCGATTTTCAGTGAAGATTACTAATAGTTTTGTCTTCTTTTACCTGTTCCTGTGTTAATGGATTTGCGTATACATGTGACATAACCCAATTTGCAAAATCAAACTTTGTGTTAATTGATTAATTACTCGGATATAATTGGTTCAGTTTAGTGATATGTATGTTTGCTGGATGGCGGATAGGCAGGAAAATAAGGACGATATTTATGTGCTTCTCTTTATCCATCCCAATGAATGGAAGCTTGCGTAATCTTCGATGAGAAAAAGAGTAAATAGGAAAGTAATTTAACAAAAATACTGAAGGAAAGAGTAAAACAAAACATGGAAGGGCAAGGAGTAAGTCGAATCCAGGTAGTCCTTCATACCTGGGATAGGTATATAGTGTCAAATAGGAGATAACTAGTTATTTTCTTGATTTTCTCTGATCCTACGTTGGATTACATTTTTCACTTTCATTCCGAATAACCATCAATCACGTCTTCTGTACAAAAAAACACAACAAAAATTTCTTCTTCATCTCTTATTTTCAGCTTTTCTTTGTGGTGGATATCCCCTTGATTTAATTAATTCTTTATAAAAAATATATATAATTCACTTATCGCTGCTCCTGCAGGAAACTCTACTGGTTATGGTTTGTACCCGCTCGGTATTGTAACTCTCCAATTCGATATTCAAGGCGGATTCCAGCATTTGTCATGATGACGTCATTTCCCACTGGCGAGCAAAAAGTAATTGTGAAAAGGGAAGTAGAAATGGCCCGCCCTAACCTACGCCGAGCCGGTCAGTTAATGATAGCTGCGAATTGAGTGCCAATGGCAATTAATTGCACGAGCCCCAAACCAGAAGGGATGTTATTTGAACGCTAATTTAGGCGAAAATATATGTTTGTAAAACCCGCTCTTTAAGAGGAGGAAGGGGAAAACCAATTAAGGCTTCGGTAAAGAACCTGTCTCCATTCATTATTCATTTCTGTTTTATTTCTCTTTTAAGTGCAGGTAGTTTTCGTCGAAAGTATACCGTGACTAATTTGTCTATTGATCGCTTTGAATACTATGATTGTTGCGGAAGGAAATGCTATTTAAATAGGTATTTCGTTTTGTGAATGAGTCTTAATCTAAATTTTGGTTGAAAGCATATATTTTTGTTTAAATGTGGTGGTTGGGAGGGGGTTATTTACTCTTGAATTACATTAATATCCTTCTTTTTAGTTAAGAGTATCATTAAATGCTACAAACAATATTGTACTCAGTATATTTAGCAATTTTATTCACGGAAAAATAGATAAACTAATTATTTCGACCATCGAAAAAGGTCAAGCTCATTAGACCCACCAAGAAAAATGAGCCTATTAAATGAAGACAAACATGGCGCTCAGACGTGACGTCACAGCTATATTCTCAAGTAAAGACTCGTATTCCTGCGCCATGATGATAATTGCTAGTACTTCGCTATTCCTTGACAACTTCGTTATTAAAAAGGGTTTAATTGTTTTTGGAAGTGTGATTGAAATAAACGCCCAACCAAATACTGCATTTTATATTTACAAAAGGATTCCTGCCTTTTCTTTGCGCCCTACTTAATTTAAATGGGTTCTATATTCTTTAAAAATCTTCACTACTTCTCTCATTTAATCATTTTATAAAGAAACTTCTTAAAAAAATTAACTACCGAAGATGTTTTCATTGGTTCCGTCTTTCTTTTAAAATAAACAATCTTAAAATTGTTTATATCGATTTTAATTGCAATTATATTATTCTTCAGCTTTGAAGTCCAAGAAAGGATTAATAATTCACCCTCCGTTTTTTATTTGTTATATAATTATTTATTTGTTTATTCCCTCATTTATGGCAGACTAAAAAAATTATTATGATTAAATAATATTTTGGGGAACTAACATCTAAGATTCAAGGGAATCCAAATCCAAAGATGCAAAAGACGTGATGCTCGAGAAAGGCTCGGAAAGTTGATTTAACGAGGATTACAAAAGAATTGAAAATTTAATTGATTAAGAAAGACTAGCGAAATTAATTGATTGAGGATTAGGAAAGAGTTGCAAATTTGATTCATGCTTAAGAAAGAATTGCAAATTTAATACATTGATATTTAAGAAATATTTGCAAATTTAATTGATTGATTCTTAAGAAAGATTTAGAAACTATATTGATGATTAAGAAAGATTTGGCTTTTTACTTTACTTATAGTTAAGAAAGGCTTTCAAATTTAATTGATTCATGATTTAGAAAAACTTCTTGTAATATCGATAATTGAGAAAGACTTGGAAAGTTAGTTGGTCAGTGATTAAGAAATACTTGCAAATTTAATTTATTAATCAATAAAAAATACATAGAAACCTAAATGATTGTTTAAGAAAAAATTCAAATTTTATTGATTGATATTTTAAAAAAGTTGCAACTTTGATTGAGTGAAAAAAGGTTGAATTTTAATTGATTAATGATTCAGTCTTGAATATTATATGGATTAGTGATTAAGGATGAGTTGTAAAATTGATTGTGTTAGAGAAAACATTACAGATTTTTCCATCTGGTACAACTTATACCACCAAATCACACTGTGGTGGTCAATAGTTTAACGTGAAATCCGAACCCGAAGCCCAGCGGAGTAAGGACGCGGCCACTGCAAAGCCGGTCTGACTCAAACTGAGTACTCATCCTGCACCTTACCTCACCCAATATGGTTTAACATGGTTAATAATGAGAAGTAGCATAATCCAACGAGTATGTTAATCACTAGAGGAAGGAAAAGACCGAATTATAAACAAATAAAAAAATAACTAACAGAGGATGATTACAAGTGCCAATTTCCGGACCAAATTACTGGGGGCGGTTTTGGGTGTTGAGGTGCTTCCAGAAACAATTTTGGACAACGAACTCATCTTCAGAAGTACGAACTTGCCGCCCATTTTTGAGGGTGTTAAGAATCAGGTTGGGGAGAAGAGTTAAATATATGTATGAGTTTCTTGAACCCATCCTTAATTTCACGGAGAGGAAAAATGTGCGGTTATTTATAGGCGAACCTCAATTTAAAACTGGCTGCAAATTTCAAGATTCAATTTATCCTCGCAATAAAACACGGACGTATTTACTGAAATGTGTTTATTAAAAACGCAGCAAGAAACCGGTCTCGTTCAAGAATATGTATAATCAAAGACTCGAGGGGGAGACAATTTGATTCTTACCGACTTCCATAAGAAACCGCCCCAGATGAAGTTATTATTATAGCTGTCCTTCGAATACGAAGACGACTCAAGTTTCACTCGATGAAAATAGAGATGAATTAATGGGTATGATGATAGAGGGTTAATGAGGGGATGAGTGTGTGAAGGGGATGATTGAATGAAAGGAGAGTGATGGGGATGAGAAAAAGAAAAAGATAAAAGAGGTCTGCCGGACACCCTGTTTGTCGAAGCCACCCAATGTGGGACCCCATTCACAGCTTTTTCATCCTGGGTTGTGCTCCCGTAGACCTATCCCAATCAAGGGTAACCCACAGGTCGGGTGGGGTTATTCTCGCTGAGGAAAAGAACTGTTCAAGAGCTCCTGAACAATGGAACCCTTCTGAATAATTTTAACAATCTGCTGTCTACTGATGACGTCAACATTGGTATGCAAGCAGCAAAAACATTCTCTGCGACATCTTGGGTGGCTTCTCTTAGGTCATTGTGTTATTAATTGCTCGCCATTTCCGTAAACATCTCAATCCAGGATGGTCCGTAAGTTATCTATTAGATTTATGTCGCAATTGTTTGGAGCCCTGTCCATAATTGAGTCTCCTACAAATCCTTGTTTTTAAGAGAACTTGTAGGAACATTAGAAACATTATCCTGCATGAAGTCAAACGACCTCGTCATCCTTCGATTTATTTTTAACACCATCCAATTTAGAAGGACCGATTAGCTTTTCTTCAACAATATCAGCCCGGATCATCAAATCCTCCTCATATACTAATCCTCGGCTTACTCGTTTTCGCTCTTGTGTTACGACATTCGCCTCAGCTTCTGAAGAATCGCTGTAGATGTCTCCCTTAATTGTACTAACAGAAGCTTCTGACGTTTTACTAAACCACTCTTGTGTTATTAAATTCGTCTCAGCTTCTAAAGAATAACTTTGAATCCAAGAAGTACGGAAAACAACTCGTCTGAGATGAAGTAAGAATACACTAATATCAGGCAATGGCTTCGCCACTCCCATCCTATGAGGGGAGCTTGCGCTTCGCTACTAAGATTAAAATTTAAAATCTAAAAAAAGCAGCCATGGTTAATTTTTTATAAATTTTCTGAACTTCGCCAATTATAATAATTTTAAAAATGAACTCTAAACTAAATTTCCCCACTTTCAAAATATCACGTTGATAAAATATAGTTATAGAAGATATATAAAATATAAATTTTCTGAACTTCACCATTTGTAATTCTTTGGGTTCTAAAAAATTCACAAAATTTCCATACTTATATTTATTTCTGAACTTCACCATTTTTTTTTTAATTATTATTCAAATACTCCAAAAAATCCCGTTCTTAAATTATAGAGTTAGTGATGATGATGATGATATGGGCTTTAATTTTTTTAGAAGCATAGTAGAATATTTGAAATCTCATTTTTTAAAAATTAATGGAATGTTGAAGAATAATATTTTTTTTAAGGAAACCTAAAACATTTTCTATTTAATGAGAAATTTCTAGAATTTAGTAGACTTTTCTGAAATTTCAAGAATGCTATAACTCTCCTGATGCATTTTGTTATATCTGTGAACAGTTCTTCAAAACAAGATCAAAATAGTTTGTTCTGACAGGATCTATGAGAATGTGTGATGCTCACAAATTATAACTAGGCATTCCAGTTGGGGGCCAAGACAAACCCTGGGCACCTCATTTTGTATGTGAACATTGCGAGAAAAATTGTAAGACAATAAAATTGTTTTTTTGTAGAGTTCATTATTAAACCTTACAAGAAATTAAGCTATTAATTTTAATCGTAAGACAAAGTAGTAATAAAGTATATTTTAGACTTTTACAGGGTGTTATAGCGGGAAAAGAAGCGCCATGAAGTTTGCCCTGCACAGGATTCGGTGTGAAGCCACTGAACACTAAAGTTACTGTTACCTCCACATGGTGGACCCTTCCAAAGATGCGCCTAATCTTTCCTATCCCCTTCTCCCATCCTTTATTGCACCAGTACCACACAGTGCTCATCTTCCTGTACCTACCTCCCCAGAAAGGAATAAGCTACCCTAAAAAAGCAGCAATTCAGAAGCTGAAAAGATCAGTGAAGGTATCAACTATAGTGTCAGAGTTATGGCTATTAATAGAAATACATACTATCCAAATGAACGAGACCTCAATGACCTTGTCAGTGATCTTGGCTTGTAAAATTCAAACGGGAAGCTTTTGATTTCTAGGATCAAAGATTGAGATTTTCTGGATGAAAGTAGGCAAAAAATAACCAATTGAAACGTCATAAAAAATTCTCAATATTCTTTACTTATCAAACCTGGCTATGCTACTACAACGATGTTAATTCCACTGGTATTGCATGTAATTCAGATGACTGGAGGCTCTTCATTGACAGTTCATCCAAAAGCATTGAAGCTTTACTTCTTCATGATTGGAATAAGCATCCATCTTTTCCCCTGGATCCTTCAGTATATCTCAAGGACTACAACAGTGTCAGACTCCTGCTTCAAGCTTTGATTTATAAGGAGTATGGCTTAATGTCAAGCATAATCAATTGATACAAGCTCAAATGGGGTTATTCCCTCCATTACTTTTAAAATGAGGTCTCATGAAACAGTTTGTTAGAGCTCTTAACAAGGAGTCTGCACCCGTCAAGTACCTTCAAAATTTAGAATGCCCTAAAAAGCTTAGTAAAAGAGAAATAAATCCTGGAAGGTTGGGGGGGGGGGTCAGGGCTTTTGAGGCAATCACAAGGGTGACAATTATGTGGAACTGGTTGAGAACCTAGTGAAAAGCTATGGCTAAATGGGCTTCTGGATGTCCTTGAAGGTGTACATCCTTGATACACATCTTGAAAAGTTCACGGATAATATGGGAGCATATTAACGCCAAGAGGAGCGCTTCGATCAAGATATACTGAACTATGAAGATAGATATCAAGGAGTATACAATGAAAATATGATGGGAGAGCTCATTTAGGGTAATGTACGGGAAAGTGATTTACATTACCAAAGGAAATCGAGGAAAACTGTTCACTTCTCTTTTTTTACATGTTTTTATATATTTCTTTGGAAAGTTTCAATAAAATCTAGAAATTTAACTCCTGTGTATTTTCTAAGCCCTACCAAATTTTCTTTTTGTAGTAACTATTTCATCATATAGGCCACAAAAGCGAGGTTTAATACAAATAAAGGCTATTTTTAATGTTTTGAAATATAAAGAGCTAGAAAAAAACTGGCCAGGGACAAAATTATGTTATACATTTAGCGAAATAATCCAGGTTTCATATAGAGCCTTTCAAGACCTTGAAGACTTCTCAGGGCTTTTCCATCGACTAGGAAAAGGCTTGACAGAAGAGGGGAGTTTTCTCATTCACGTTGACCATTCAAAAACATGATGACAGCATCCTTCGATGAGCCCTTGGCATTATTAAGCAGTTGGTTGGCCTCCCTCTCAAAGACACCACATGTAGTAGTCCAATACATTAAAATCTGGTCAGCTTCGAAGCCATAGGTCGACCGATTTCCACGGTGTCCTTACTTCTTCTTTGATTTCACTTACCATCTTACCATCACCTCGGACTTTGCCTGAAGTTTTAGGATATCAAATGTTTGATAGTTTGGGTGCTGAGAATTATTTCCTTTCGGCCAAAGATGAGAGGTCCTTGACCAGAAGCTTGTAGCTCCTTCTGACCTTGAACAGGAATGGTCTGGTCACGTCCATTAAGGTCGCCATGGTTGGCAGCTAAGGCGACGAGGCAGTTATGCCATCCATTTCCTGTGTAAAGTTGGACGCTACTATTTTAGGGTTGAAATAGAGGTATGATAAAATAAGGGATACTTATGATTTGTTACAGTTTTCTCAAATACCTGGTTCTGAAAATTAGAGGAAAATGTTTGGGCTATTTGTATATGTATAAGTTGTCCCAAATTCAAATACTTGGCGTACCCTGTAAATGCATTACTAAAAGGAAGCTGTGAAAACTGATAAGATCGTCTCAACGGGAAAGATTAAAAGAAGTTTGTAAAGAACGAAATGAGTTTGACTAAAAGGAAAATTTAAGGAAGATTCAGTGCTAAAAAGGACGTGCAAATCAAGTGCAAAGAGCGTGTTTGAACCCTTACAAGAAGCGGCCAGATATCGCAGACTACCCAGTCACGAGCCGTGAAGCGAGAAAACGTTAAAGTCTGTAAACAAATAATTTTGAGAATAAAACTAATTTTTTTTTGTGTCTGCGGCCGGTGATGTACATACGAGAGGTTTCGCCATTATATTCACCCTAAAACAATCAATCCTTAACTTCGGATAAAAAGTTGAAATTTGAAATACTTTCGATTTAACTTTGATTATAAAACAAAAACGCTAAAGAAATTTGACTTTTAATAGTTAATTAACTTGTTATAGCAAATTTTAAGCTTATTAAATGTCCTGTAAGAGTGGTGTAAGATTGAATTGCGTTACTTTAGTAGGGTTGACTTATTTCCAATTTCACCCGATTTACTTTAAGCTGAACTCCATCTTGTTCTCAGCTTTAACGACACGGGATATGTATATTTCGCATTATTTCACTTTCCCCAACTTTAACACATTATTTGAGCTTGTTTCAAAGTGGCCGAGGTAGCCCCATGATTCTCTACTCGAGGGAGAGGCGTAGGCGCCTAATTTACACTTTTTCCTGTCACTGAACTTTCAATCAATCACTAAAGTTAAATACAGGGTGTCCCTAAAATGTGGACACATAGGTAAAATGGATAGTTTCAATAAAAAAATACATTTTATTTAATTTGAACTACATTTGATTGAATTGAAATATTAATAAATAACAACTTCAGTGTAATTTCCACCATTTGTGATGCAAAGTTCGATGCGCTTAGGGAGATTCACCCGATGAACACGATGCATTGAATCCAAATTTTGAGCACATTCAATTATGATGCGCTGTTCCCTCAGGTGTCTCTAATCTTTAATCTTTCTCTTTTATCATCACCCAGATAAAGAAGTTACCGAGATCATTGTGATATTTCCATGTCGTTCAGACATTAGGGACACCCTGTATAAAAGACTAGGGCGAAATTCACTCAATGAACCAGATGCATTAACTCCAAATTTATGTCGATTTGATCGCATTCATATATAATCGAGTTAAAGGCCATTAGACCCATTTCTGACGTATCTATTTATTACACTGACATAAAATAAATATTCTTAAATCATAATTCTGCTTTTACATTTCACATTATAATGATTTACGGGATTAATTAAGTTCTCATTCTGAATAAGTGCACTAAAGGTGAAGATATGTAAATCTAAAAATAATGAAAATTATTCGTTTTCACACCCACTTCTTTTGGACTTGCAATTCGTCTATGGTAATGAAGCTGTTCTCCAATCCTCTTCTACGAGGTCGTCTTCTGGATAGCCTTAAGTGTAAATGTGACTAGATTGGGGTTTCTTTCGCCTTTCTTATCTCGTTTATTTTGGCGATGTGTTCTGTCCAACCACTTAATAATATTTCTCAAATAGCAATTTCTGTCGAAACCTGGAATGTAGAGTTGCTTTCAACACACCGTCAACCGTCATTTATTTATCCTAGTCCCTATTGAAACCTGGAATGTAGAGATGCTTTCAACACACCGTAAACCCTCATTTATTTATTCTAGTCCCTGTCGACACCTGGAATGTAGAGTTGCTTTCAACGCCCCCTCAAACCTCATTTATTTATCCTAGGCCCTGTCGAAACCTAGAATGTTGAGTTGCTTTCAACGCACCGTCAACCCTCATTTATTTATCCTAGTCCCTGTCGAAACCTAGAATGTAGAGTTGCTTTCAACACACCGTCAACCCTCACACACCTTCAGCCCTCATTTATTTATCCTAGTCTCTGTCGAAACCTGAAATGTCGAGTTGCTCTCAACACACAAATCATCCCTCCTATGGTGTGCTCCCATCCCTATGACTGTAGTTTTGTCAATTGAACAAGAAGTTGTTCAGCCTATTCACGAATGAGGACAGGCTCGAGACTGGCTTGCTAAGTAACCCCTAAGCAAATAAAACCATAAATGTTAAAAATAACCAGCAGGGGACTATCTAGGCATCAAGGGAGAGCATCTAGCTTACTGGACCATCTCCTTCTCGCAAACAGAGGGGAAGTCTCTTGCGAAAAATAATTACCTTGGCCTTGTTATCTTATATAATAGTAAACTCATCTTCAACTGCCTAAAAATTCCGACATATATAATAAAACCCACATCTTAAAATAATATTATTGCAATTTGTAAATAAATGGAATGTAGTAACTACGATAAACCTGTTGCTTTCCATTTTCCAAAAGCAATCGTAAAATGGCTAATCTTCAACGCGAAATGGAAGAGGCTGTGAAAATGCCGAAATTAAAGCTGACAGATGGCTTCGCTTACAGAAATTTCCTCTTTATAATAGCCTTCTCGGACGCAAATCTTTCATCTTCTTTCCGTTTAAAATTTATAATAAGGGAGAGAAAAATATATACATTTTCACACAACAATTTAGCACTCCTTGAGAAACATCTTTTACAACATATCTCGCAATTTTAACTTCCATAAGTTGAAGGTTTTAATTACTAGTGCTTTTATTGAACTCTCTTGTTCTTGCAGAGTTCGAACCCCTGTCTAAAGAGCTTTTTATTTGGACTATTTCGGTTATATGTATTTGACCCACGTTTACTTTCCCTAACTTGACCATATATAAGAACTTTTCATCATATTTTCTATGTGAGATGCTCTTTTGTATTTTCTTTTTAGTTTATGTAACTAACCACAAATACATTACGATATCCGTTTTTGTATGGTACCAAGGTGCCTTACTATCTGCTAAGGAGAGGCGTGAGAGAAGCTATTGGTATTCATGACACGCTTAAAGGCACCAGAGGAGGGGGAGACGAGCGTATACTAGCAGGCAGCTCAGTCCACATTCTAGGAGCAAAAATCGAAGTAACACCATTGCCAATGCCGCGCAAACGAGTACAGAATATAGGCAAAAGAGGTCTTAGCCCGAAAGGAGAAATCTGAGAGAAACGTCCTCGAATGAGAGGAAAAAGGGTTACAAACTTTTGAAATGGTTGGTATCGATGTGTAGTCAAGTCAGAGGAAGGTACCGTAATCAAGGTAGTAGGTAACGTAAAGAGTGGATGTCTAGCAATATATAAATATACTAGCATAGGTACCCGGTGTTGCCCGGGATAAAAGGTTCTGTCGCAAATAAATACAGATGCATATTGTTTGAAATACTTATATTGTGGCACAGAAACATCTTTAGTTGCTAATTATCATTATTATTATTAATTGTGCGGTGAAGACAGATTCAGGAGAGTTGCGCACTCTCTCTATCATATAATATACTTGCAATGAGTAGACGTTTCACCTTGCGTGCTGGCTAGTTTACGCACAAGCGCGAATGACCATGAGTTAGGAGCGAACAAAGTCGTAGACGCGGGAAAAGATCGAGCGTTTTATAGATAGAGATTGTGATAAAAATGTGAGCGGATACGGTTCGGATTACGAATGAATTACTGAGAGGAATTACAAACAGCAACATGAACTCTTGAGTCGTAATTGACTATCAAAGATGAAGCTCAGAAATGTTCACAGTGCATGTTAAGGTAAGTGGAGAGGAACCTCTCTAGGAGTCACCCTCAGCAACACCTCAGTTGTTGTCAAGATTGAGTTTTAGAAAGTTATCCAAGAGCCAACCAGTATAGATGAATAGATTTGTGTGTCATTAGCATAGAAATTGAATAATATGCAGACCAAGGTGATGCCTAAGAATGCCAAAAGGTAGAAAATGGATACGAAAATAAGAAATACCAAGAATTAAACCTTGCAGATACTGAAACGTACCTCCATCAGATTTAACAGAGGAGTATGAGATGATGTGGATGAGTAGATCCAATCAAGGGCAGTTCAAGAGACACCCAGGAATTCACGAAGGTGCAGAACAGTGTTAACAGTATCGAATGCCATTGAGAGATCGATGGAAGACAGATTAGCATCATCGTTTGACCTAGTTGATCTATTATATTTAGGAGAGCTCAGACTAAACAGGCAAACCTCATCATGGACTTTATAAGGGAAGAAAATTGGAGAGAGATTAGGTGAGGCTTCCCGAAACGGTGGAGTTAAGCGTAGGTTTCTTTAGGATTGGGTGAGCAGCAGCGTGTTTCTTGTCAGATTGTACCACACCAGATGAAAGAATGGTGGCAATGATACCAACGAGTGTAGGAGGGGGGGGGGGTAAAAGTGAAAGCAATTTTCGAGATAAATTTGAACGAAAGAACTCAAGAGAAGAATACATCCTTATTGAAAAGATTGGGTAGAAGGCTACTACTTCTTAGGACACAGAGACGAGAAAATGTAGTTGAGGCAAAAGGTAGTTGGGAATTATCAAGTAGCGAAGTTAAGATTAGGAATAAATTCCAGATCAGATATGGACTACATATCTTGGAAAAAAAATCAATGATTGAAATCTACTGATTCTTTGGTGTAATGTCCACATAAACCTTTCCAGTAGCATCGAAAATTCCATTCATCTTCCGCCACATCTCTATAAAGATTTAGATGTATGACCTTGGTTCCATTTTAACAGAGCTCAATGTGTATTTATACCAAACCTTTTGCTGAAAGAACGTGTTTGTCACACACTCATGCACCAAAATCTCTAGTTATCCCAACTCCTATCCTGCCACCTATCTTCCATTCATATTTCCTACAACCATCAAACACAGGAAGGACTGTCAAGTGCAGCATGGCCAAGATTACTGAAGCTGAAATACAGAAGATTTGGATCTCTCCCAGCTCCAACACCTACAGTTACCCTCCCTATCCCAACACCTTAAGTTTGACCTCCTGGTCTCAATACCTAAAGGAGGATTCGCTGTTATATACTGTCGTAGAATGGACTCCCGACGATATACCATATATGACTATTCGTTGAGGGAACTTCTTTAATTATCTTTAGAGTGCGTAAATGTCTGGTGGGCCGATATTATGTATCTTCGATATGCTTAAGAAGTGGAACTGAGCTCAAGGATAATAATATTGCTATCATTAATAAAATAGAGTTTTATTAATAATAACTATCAACAAACACAAAACGGAAAATATTGACATAAACAGAGAATGGAAAGGGTCGTGAAGACTCGGGCTAATCCGAGGATTAAAGGATTTAAAAAGGGAAAACAAATATAAAGTTAAAGAGCTGGGATGGTTCGCTAAACCATTAAAAGCACAGGATAGAATTGACAAAAGGATTCAATACTCAAAGGTAACGTTCGGCTTACGTAACTTTATACTAGTGGTGCAGTGGAAGGTGACGTGAAGGAATTTTCGGTCCGCTGGCGAGTTCCAGTCGAAGGGGGGGGATAAGATGATCCTGACGTGGCGTCTTGGGAATGAGAACCGTTTCTCGACAAACGGCTTGAAGAACAATGGCTGATCTACGTTGCTCTCTTCTGAACAACTGAGGGGGGGTGAGAACCGTCTCTTGTCTACGGGCTCAAGAACAATGGCTGTTCTAATGTTTTTCTCCTCTGAACAACAAGGGGGAAGGGTGAGAACCGTTTTTGGCAAGGACTCAAAAGAACAATGGCTGTTCTACGTTGTTCTCCTCTGAACAACAAGGGGGAAGGGTGATAACCGTTTCTTGGCGAAGGCTCAAAAGAACAATGGCTGTTCTACGTTGTTCTCTTTCTGAAACAACAGGGGGGTGAGAACCATCTCTTGTCTACGGGCTCAAGAACAATGGCTGTTCTAACGTTGTTCTCTTTCTGAACAACGAGGGGGAAGCCTTGAGGATTTGGCGTCACGAAAGGCTCGAACCTTTGGCACTCAAGGGATATTGTCCTCCTTCTGGACAAGTGATGGTGAATCTCGAGGTCGAGGTCCCTTGGCGCACAAAGGAAGAGAGGGTCGTGGTGATGTTTCGCGACGAAAATCTGGATCTCCAATCTGATCTTAGTGGTAAAGTTTCCATCTAAATAGTCGAGACACTCCCTTGGCGTGGATGACAATGGAGTGGGAACTTCGAGGGAATGCACAGCCGAGGCTTGGAACAATGCCTTATCTGCCCATAAGCCTAACTCAATCTGGCGAGGTCGGCGTATGGGGGCGAACGGGGGGACGATAACCTCCTTGTTTAAACATTAACATCCGGTGGCTGCGATAAGGCGCCAAGCTTCGAAGCGAAGATGCACGTGGGAGCATCGTGGTTTTAAATAATATGTGATAGGATTTGAAACTAACGCTGCTTCAACCCGTTCTATCACATATACCTTACACACATTTTCGCTTCGTCTACCTTCAACATCTCTGTACAAATCTCTCCTTACTAACGTTCTGCGCGATACGGCCTCGTTATTTCACTTTATGTTTGAGTATTTATACACTAACGCCACACAGCTTTTCACTCTTTTAAATCTCATCTTCATACACAATATCCATGAACTCACACATTCGTACTTAATCGATGTTATTTTCTCGCAACCGATAAGTAAGGCTGGAGGTTACTCTTACCCTCCCCTGCCGGCTATCGTAAGAACTAAATAAGGCAGGTTAGGGGTCATAGGTTTAGGAAACCTCGTCCCCGTAGCTTCTTGCCAAGTGACTGCACCACTGCAGTACATCAATGGGCGGGACAATTGTCCATCGCCCGCACCAATGCATTGCATAAATGGGCAGGGCAATTGCACCGCGCTCGTGCCAAGCATTACGTCAATGGGCGAGGCAGTTAAAGAACTCGGTTCGATAACCCGGTTTTGATAGGGTTGATTACCTCACTTTTTTGTCGGTGAATGGATAGGGTGATGTAATAGTTTATTACAGTGTGAGCAACACCACTCGGAACTCTACTCCAAGGCATTAAACGAAACTGGAGGTCGATTCATTATGTGACCGCTAATGATTAAAGACAATGAAATTCTATAAATCTGGGACACAACGTTTTGTTTATTACTCTTAGGAAGAAATTCGTAATTTAATGATAAATAAATTCTCAGAAAATTTCAAAGTTCTCAGAAAAAGTAAAATTTTTCGTAAGAACACTAAAAATAGAAGGATTTCCTTACATTATAACACAATCCATCGTAAAATTAAGAAGATACTGGTTAAAAAGCCATAAATGGTGCACATCATTCGAAAAAACTTTGTTTAGGAGGCAAAAACAAACGAAATAAAGAGTTTTATTCAAAAAAGATATACGAGTTGATCTCCTTCCAAATCTCTAGCTGGCCTCATTTTGATCATGCACTCAAAATGGGTCCATGCAAGTTAAAAAAAGCGACTAATAAGGGCAGAAAAATGCAGCTTCGTGCTGCTAAATTGATATTGGATTTGTGTTAAAGTCAAATAAAAAGAAAAAAATTGAGTTTACATTCGTTAGGAACAAGATAGCTAGGAACAAAAGAAGTCTAACTTTTTGAGATATAAATGGCCTGGAAAAATAGGAGTTGTATCATTTTTTATCGTTGATACCAAAAATGGACACATTGCGAATAGGTTGCGAGTAATTAAATATGTAGCATATATACGAGGAAAAGTTATAATTCTCTTTATTTGGCTAATTATTAGAATGATTTACTTCAAAAGGGTGTTTGAATCTTTTAATCAAATGGAGGTCTTTTAAAGTGTAAGTGGTAATAAAGTTTGTTGTAAAATAAGGTTAGTCACGATTGAACTAAATAAAAATAGGCTACGTTGTCTTTCTTCTTAAATATGCCTTATATCTTTTGCATTCTTCTTTCTATTCGTGTGTTTTTTCTATCTTCCTCACAGAAGTGTCACATAGGATATGTTAATGAGGTTGTCGTGGTATCGTTTTATTGCATCCCCCGAACTATAAATATATAGACACAATCCAGTTCAATTTCCTGTTGTCCCAGCGAGGCGAGCAGAGAGGAAATTCGCTTTTTGGTTGCAGTTTTTCCTATTCACCGATTACCCCTCAGCGCTGGGCTCGCCTGGCCTCAGGGATGGAAGAACGGGATTACCCTAATCTCCTCCTTTCAGTCTCAGAACTTCATGGAAACATTTCTCCCTCCCCTTTCATAGGGCAGGCGTCCAGTTCCCATAACTTGGGTAAACCAAAATTCGCTTTTAAGTGAACATAAAGGAGGCAAATTGTCAAACCCTCGCATCAAGGACACGCAACTCTTTCCGGTTAGAAGACTTTTTTCACCTCCTTCCAAGCGCAGTTTCAAAGCGATATTTTATCATCTAAAGTTAATGAACGTCTCTCTCTCTCTCTCTCTCTCTCTCTCTCTCTCTCTCTCTCTCTCTCTCTCTCTCTCTCTCTCTCTCTCTCTTGTTTAGCATAAGCTACAAAATAAAATAATATTACAAAAAATATAACTATGTAAGTGGTTTTCTTATTCATTTCATTTAATTACTATTCAATGCAAATTTCCTTCAGGTACTGTCTTCTTACACCTGCAAGGTACTTTTCCCAAGTTATTTCATGTACGGCTTTTGCCGGAGGGAGTGGAGGGTGGGGAGAGCCTAAAACTTTTCTATCCTTTACTTCTACTATTCTATGTGTAAGTGGCAGTAGATTTAAGGCCAGATCACCTTAGTCTGGGCCGTAAGGCCAGTGTGATCTGTGTATCTATGTAACTCTATGTAACTCTCTCTCTCTTCTTAATCACGTTGCCTTGAGTATAAATTCACCTGATTCAAAACCGTTGGATTCATCGCCTTGTACTTGCGATATTTTCGTCTATACAAGACCGACTGAATTGTAGTTATTTAATTCAAGTCTAAATAAATATAATTATCTAAATAATTATTTCCATACTAAAAGCTTACGCATTAAAAATATGCGAAACCGAATATTAATTAGATTACAATAATACAACTGTCTAAATTATTCGCACCCACTTTGCTGCAGCGAAATATTAATCAATTTACAACTGTTTCCAGAATTTCATTTACTTATTTAAAGGTTATTTCTCTCACATAAACAATTAATGTTATTTAATGTTTAGTAATAAAAGACAGCAAAATATATTATTACATCCTTTTGAGAGAAGAATATATTTTGAATGTCCTCATATGAATTTTGCACATATGCAAAATGCATATTTTCATAAAAGATTCAACTACATTTTTATTTTATTTAAATTACATATTATTAAATTGAAATATTAATAAATAACTTCTACAATTTGATTTCCACCATTTGTGATGCAAAGTTCGATGCTCTTTGAGAGATTTATCCGATGCATTAACTCTAAATTGCCATTAATTTGAGAATATTCATTTACGCTGCGTTCTCTCAAGTGCCTCGTATATTTAATTTTTATTGAATTCACCTCCGTCAACATTCTCCCCCCAAAAAGTCAAGGGAGGTAAGTTCTGAAGAACGAGGAGACCATTGTCTTATTTCCTACGTGTCCAGACTTTAGGAACACCCTGTATAATGCACTCAAGAGACCGAGAATTACAAGAATGGACGGCAGACCAGAATCAGCCAGTCGACGAATTCGTTTAATAACATTACGAATAACCGATCATTGTTTGGTCTATCTAACCTTGAAATCCAGACTGAAAATTTTCAGTATCGTTCGAAGAAGACATGTGATCAAGAGTCCGATCTGACGCTTAAAAGTTATCTCGAAGCAACATTTCCCATATAATTTTAAAGAAATATTAACCGTTAAAAGCGGAAAAATAATTACCGTGCTGATCCTTTGGATAGAAGTAATCGAAACGTTTCATAAACGCCTCCATTTTGGGGCAAATAAATGAGAAACCGCAATCTCATTCATTTGTTCGATATCTATCTTTGAAGTTTCCTATATATGAGTATTTTGCGGGATTCTGGTTGAAATCTGTATCTATCAGAGCGCTCGATCTGTTCCTGCGACCACAACGTTGTTTGCTCACATGCGCGTAAACTGCCGAGCTCACGCGGCGAAACGTTTACTTAATGTAATTATATTATATTATATTATATAATAGTATTTAAAATATGATAGAAAGAGTGCGCAACTCACCTGAATCCATTTTCACCCCATAAATATTTTTAATAATCAGCAAGTAAAAATATTTTTGTGGATAAATATTGGAATTTCAAACACTATGCGTATTTATTTTCGGAAGGACTTTTTATTCCAGGCAACGCCCAGTACCTATGCTAGTTCAAAATAAACGTGATTTGGACATGAATCTGAGTTATTTTAAGGAAAGAGAAACTCGTGAGAATTCACAACTTGAACTGTACGAAAATGGAAATAGCTATTCATTTTTACCAGCCAGTCACTAATCCTCAGTGGCCAAATTAAGACGATTACTTTAATGAGAAGTGTATGGAATGCAGTTCTAGGCCTCTTTGGCTCGATCGTTTGAACGAAGATATTAGGCCAATTTAACTCACATTAGTTAGGGTAAGTTACCCGATTGAGCTTCGAGTCGTGTTAACTTCTCAGTGGTGGCTGTAGAAAACCATGGTTTGGATCTACCATTAAACAATAGATTACACCTGAAAAAAGCCTTAAATAAGAGTACTCATTGGTTTTAAAAGTAGCACCATTCACTTGTATCAAATGAAGCGTTTTTGAATGGAACTTTTCCAAGTTTGTAAATACTTGAAATGTTACGGTGGAGATCCAAACTGGTGCTGTTAAACCCTTCTCATTCTCTGAACCAATACTTTAACCTACTCAGCTACTATCCACATCCCTAAAAAAAGACTTTCAAGCTGCCTACTGATCACCGAAGAAACAGACTTGTAGACAGAAGATGCGAACACCAAGATGCGAAATAGAAGTTGCAAGCTTGTAAAATGGTTCACCTGAGAATGGTCCAGCTTTTACAATGGTTCACCTGAAATCGGGATTAATAGACTTAGAACCACCTTACTGCCCATTTAGGTTAAGAACTGTCTTAATGACCATTAAGTGAGATTAGATGGTGTAACCTGAGAAGTCTGACCATGGGAGTTCTATTGAAACTTAACCTCACGCGAGATACATCCGAATGGTGTGGTTCCACCCCAGGGTTGTATCCAGTTGGGACAGTCGCATCATATCCACTTGGATCAACCTCATGATACATGAAATGGAGAAATAGTAGGAAGCTTTTTTGTTGATATGTCAACTATTACCTTTCATATCTCTTGATTATCCAAGCATTAATTAGATTTGGTATGATTTTATCCTTTCATTACTTTCTTAGACGAGGCATTAAGTTGGTATCATTTTTTTAGCACCCATCGGTCCACAACGATATCTCAGTGAGGGTTCTCGCTTTAGAGTAGACGGTTTAACGTCGGGTCCGAATCACGGATCACTGTAATAAATTACAACTGCTGCAACAGGGCGGGATGTGGAACTACACCCAGTCATTAACTTTAGCCAATGCTGTGATTATAGTCATTAGTATGAATAAAATATTGCTCCCATACCTAATCCCATGTCTATAAGTGGTTCCATATTTTGTTGTGCTTGATGCTAAGCTCAAATTATTATTTAAATGGAATTATTTCTTTGAAATTATATTTATTCATAACATTAAATTTCATTCTAATCACTAGTAAAAAATTATCGTTTTCGTCTAGTGCCTTAGACAAGATTTTTGTTTGTTTAATTTCCCTGTCTCACTCCCAGTATCGTCTCCACGAGCTGACTTTCCTCTAGGGTTAAATCATCTTGCAATCGACAACGGTTTATTCCAATAAACACCCCTTAATCACCGCATCTTCCATTATAAATTAAACACAATAAACACCATCTTCAGAAAGGTTCGTGTTTAATGGTAGTCCGTTCGTGGAAACGGGATCTTGAGTAGGACGAGTGAAAGTATTTCCAAGCAATTTTGACAGGAGGCATCTCGTGTAGGCTTTTTGTATTGATCTGAGCAAATGATGCACGTTCGAAAGCCCTCAATTTTCACATTTCTGCCTGTTCTTTTTTCTCTTTCTCTCTCTTTCATGGTGCATATCTACGTGGCAAAGTTTAATGAGTTTACTTATTATAAGAAAGGGAAAATATACAGGTTAAGTGGAGGTACCTACGATTTTTAGGCAGCATGTCGCCTTCTTGGACATTAAGTGCGGCCAAGTTTTGCAGATAAAATCATTTCATTGCATTGCTACAAAAAATACTCTCAACAAAGTCTTTAAAAGGTTAGTTAATTTTAGGTTTTTTTATTTCATTTTTGAGATGATACATAGTCATAGCAGTTAGTTATGTAGAGAATAGGGTGCAAATTACAGGATATCTAAATATAATTTTAGGAATGCAGCCTACATCTTAATGCGGCCTTCAATACAGGAAACTTCCCCATCCCTGATTAGGGGAATAAAGATTTGGAATAGGAGTCTGTTTGTGAAGTAGAACCGTATGGTAACTTCAGTACAAATGCGACGTTCTTAGTTTTTAACTTGAATCCCGGTGTACTTTGAACGAGCTTGTTCCTGGAGGTTTATAACGCGCCCTACTCGCCCCATTATTTTAAGATTATTGATGTTTTGCTTCCTTATTTACCTTTCTGTTTTGCTTCCTAAACAATTCACAATTGCACAAGTCGAGATTTCAAACGAAAATCAAATTATCTTCCCTTTTGAATCGCTTCTCAGACTCATTCATAGCCCTACCATTTAACCACTAGTTATTTTTGCCCTACCATTTAACCACTAGTTATTTTTCCCCTATCTCCTCTGTATGTTGCTTCGACGCCAACGCTAATTACCTTCCTCGTTCTGCACTAACGCTTTATACTTACCTCTTTTACCTACTTTTAATATATTCTCCTTGTACTACTTTTGTACTTACCTCTTTTGTACTTACCTCCTTTTGCCTCATAATTTTGCTGCTACCACTCTCTATCTACCTCGCTCGGGCCTACCTTTTCTCTACCTCTCTACTACATTTTCCCGCTAATGATTCCCTATGTCTCTTTTGATGGGATTCGTTTCTTTCAATTTCATAAACCAAATCAAATCAACCTTGAGGACCCTTGGGCACACAAACGAGCAGACCTCCTCTTCTAAGAGGGTCTGGATTTAATTCATAATTGGTCGACACGCCGCTTATTCCCCTCACGTGTGCACTTATGTGCATGGCGTGTACTCGTGTGCGACTATCCCCTGTAATATTCCTTTTTCATCCTCTTCTGAGTTTCTCCATTTATCCCTATTCCATCGGACTCCTGTTTCCAATGAGTCACCCATGATGCCATTGAAAATGGTGCCGTTATTACTGAATGCATCCCAACCCTCGAACACACTTCTCTCCCTCTCTTACTTATTTCCCCTCAGTGAGAAAGCCTCCGGGTGGGGGGGTTGTTTTCCTTTCATCTCACTTCCTCCTACTTTTGTCTCCCTATGTTCCTTCACTACATAGTCTTCCTTGGAAAACGGAGCTTTCCATCAACCTGAAATTAATCGGAAACGAGTTTGATCGTTCTTCTTTACACAATCCGACGTTCCATTTATTTGTCCATTAGTTTTTACTTAACCGGTATATTGACGTGCATAATTCCAAATACGCATGCGTGTAAATTTGCCCATTATTAGGCCGCTAAAATTTTGCAAGCAAATTATTATTAACGTTGGGTGGATACTAATTTAGATTAATGGTCAGTGAATTTCAATATACTGGCAATTTGCACGATCCGGACAAGTATAGATAAAAGAGATCTACGGGAATTTCAGGTTCCGTTGTTTACATATTTTACAAAGAATGATTTGATAGTGAGGGTCACATTTAACAGCAACTATTTACTAAATCCTATTGGAGTTGCTCTAGAAATCGAAAGGGAAGATATAGTGTGGGCTAAAATTTATGTTGGCAAATTAACATTTAACTTTATTACATGCTAAAGGCGTCCGTCTCGAAAAGACGCAAACGACAACGGTGCGTTTGAATCTCTCGTAAATCTTATCACAGCGAAAAGCTTTATTCAAGTCGTCGCTATCAACTATGATAAGAGTAGCTTTTTGCTACAATGCTTTTGAATAATGCCACTTGAAAGAGGTTTTCTTAGGGGTGCGGATGGTAACCGAGTGGTTTGAAAGTATTGGTTCAAAGAGCGAGAAGTGTTTCACAGCACAAGTTTGAAACCTTACTATTTCTAACAGCTATAATTTTATTTAAATACAAGTTTGTACTTCATTTTAAAATTAATAGAGATAAAGAATGAGATCCCAATCATTTTGCTAAGAAGATTTTGCGTAGACATTTATTTGAAAAATGAATTTTGACTGAAATATTTTTTAGTTCTATTAAATTCTATGGTTAATTTTAAAACGTTAAAACTCTTTTTCGTACCCCTCATCAGTACCTTTACTAGTGAAAATAAAAGAAAAAAGTAGACCCAAAATAATTGAACCCAACTGATGTTTTAAATATAATAATTATTGATTTTTTTTTTCTATATCTAATTTTTCAAACAATTAGATGAAACCATTACTGGTGGACTTTTCGTGAGTGGAACCATCAGTACAGAAAACATACCTACTCACTCTGTTGCCCCTACCAAATAACCCACTCCTATTGTTAATCGTACAAAGGAACCCATTCATTACATGACATAACAAAGATTTTGTTTATGTATTTTTCGTGCTTTTTATATGTATTTTTTTCCGCTGAGTTATTATACTTGCACAAACTAACCCACTCAATCTCTTACCTGTACAAAATAATTCGATCCTTCTATTGTCAGTACAAAATCACCTAGATATTCTACTACCTGCATGGAATAATCCTATTATTGTGTTATCTGTGCAAAATAACCCCTCATTCTGTTACCTGTACGAAATAATACATTCTATAACATGTACATATAGAGTTTATTCTGTTACCAGTACAAATAATTTGGTTTGGTCTATTATCCCTGTAGCCTTGTAATCTCTTTAAACCTAGATAGACAATAATGCAGTGTTCATCTTTTTAAATAGTTTTACCAAAAGAGAGGGGAAAATTACGTAATTTATGCCTATTCTCATCTCATTACCATACTGTCTCGGTCCAGGTTGCGAATAACATAACATAACATAATTTCACGGATGACAAAAGCCACAAGGGCCTATCAAAGGTCATCCGCCTCCGTCAAAACTCACCCACAAAAAGCACCATCACCAGGGGAAGACAAAATCAAAGTCCCCCACAATATAATATAACAGATTAAAAAAGCCACAAGGGCTCATCATAGGTCATCCGAGTCAAACGGCCTCTTTTTTAAGGCACCCAAACTCCCAAGAAAACTAAATCCAGAGGATTGCGTCCAGAAACAAGGGTATCACCAATCAAGGCTTGTCAAGAACTAAATCATGCAGCTATAGATATATACAAACAATATTAATATATACAAAACTTAGGAACCATCACAACCTTCCCTCCCCATAAACTCATCCAACCTACTCTTAAATACATTTAAATTTGGACTACCTATAACCCTCCACGGCAATTTGTTTCAGAAGTCAACCACTCTATTGGTAGAACCACATAGGACATGAGTTCATACTTTAAGATAACATTGAAACGTTAGATTAACGTCTTCATACGTTGAGATAACACAAAAACCATTAGATAAATGTCTTCATAGGTTGGGATAACACAAAAACATTAAATAAACAGAATGATTTACATACACGCGTCTACCTGAACTCACGGGTTTTGGGGGGGCAAGAATTAAATATCTCGGAATTCCGCTGAGAAAATACATTTTCTGACCGCTTTCATTCCCGGTTTGTGTCTGTTAGGAAAACTAGATAGCGGTTAGCTAAGGAATAATCGTTGTTGATTATTTAGTTAAAAATTATCGGGAGAGAAACATGGGTTAATGGGCGCCGATCTTACTTTGTGTGGAAGCGGTTACAATTGACTGAAGTTTTAACTAAAACTATAAATTCAAAAAACAACAACGTAGGAAACTCTTGGAGGAATTTTTAGACATGTTGATGAATAACATGGAAGGTGCATAACCTGACTGGCCTAAAGAGGAGAGTAGATAAACAGCCCGGGAACAGGAGGTCGCGCAGTTCTCTTATACCTATATAAGCTACACAGGTAAATATTCGTTTAAGACATTTATTCTAAGGAAATTAAAAATGTGTCTTTTATTATGCAGTTTTATGTGTTCTTTTCAGATATGAGACTCATTTTTCTCTGAAATCCATACTTTCCCATAATCAACTGAAGTCCCACAATAGGAAAAATATGTATTTCCAGCATAAACGATTTTCAGATCTGAAAAGTACACATAAAATTGCATAAGAAAACACATTTTTAAATTCATTTAAAAGATGCAAAACCATACCAAACCTGAATTAACCTTATCTTACCTAACCTAATCTAACCTTACCTTACCTAATATAACCTAGCCTTATCTAATATAACCTAACCCTAAGAATAAACTTTCAAGTTAACGCACATTTCGCTATTAAGTTCGAGAGTTTCTCAGCTTAACGTTGAAACAAATTTTTGCGCAGAAAACAGTTTTTAATGGCCGAATGCTGCCATTAGCACGCAACGTTCCCCTAAACACACTAACCAAAAATTTGCTTGTGATTTTACATCTTTTCGAATCTTTTGTATATTACAGTAAAAAAAATTTCAATATTGGCTAAATTTACAATTCGTGTATTATGTAAGGTATTTAATAACCCGCTGAATATCATTATTAAAGACCACGTATTATTTGGTGTTGTGACTTAAAACAACCTCCGCACACCATTCTAACAATCAAACTGAAGAGACAGCGATGCGCGAACCGTCCGAAATATAACGAAGCATGCTATTGGCTAATCACTCAGAAGACGCACACGCAGATCGTCTGCAGATTAAACATAGCATGCTATTGGCTAATTAGTCAAGTTAAAGGTAGGCCAAAAGTTGCAAGAAATACGGCAAATGATACCGAAAGATTCAATTTTACCAAATAATTTTTTTTTCTCAAAATGTATTAATAACTACGTTATTATTAAGTTCCGGAAGGTAAAAATGACATCGGTGAACATCATTTAAGAATTAAGAACATTTATGTCTTCGAAAACTTAAAAATCGTTCATGTCTTAAAACGAATTACAGTCCATTGTGGAGTATACTAAGTTAATAATTATAACTTCCTATATTCGTATGGCACGGGACTTGGCAGAACGCCTGTTTATCAGGAAAAGCTTGAGAGAAGATTTCTCTCTTCAAGGCACGTTTAAAGGCTCTCTGAGAGGAGGCTACGCATATAGCAGCAGGCATGCCATTCTACATTCTAGGAGCAAATGTCGAGAAAGCTCGATCACCCATGCGACACAGACGAAAGTTATTGTTACATAATTAAAACTTTAAGAGAAAACCAACAAGGGTCTTTCCTCTAGAAAAATATGCAAGCAGTATCTATATAAAAAAAGGAATGAAGAGGCCACGAAATCCTATAGATGTCAGCTGCAACATAGTATCTTACATTCCAACTAGACATCACCTTGCGGTGGTCGACAGAAGGAGCCAGAACTTGTAGTTTGCAGAGGCCTGGATAGGTTCGGTGACGAAAACAGGTCAGAGTGGGTCGCTAATGAGGGCCTTAAAGACGATACGGGATCGAATGAGGAGCCAGTGTAGTTCAGGAAGAGGGGGCTTACATTAGAACCCCCCTCACCCGACAGAAAACACTGGTTGTTACCCTTTGAACAAGGTTTAGGGATCGAAGAATGGAAGCACAAATGATATGGGGTGAGTTTCCTTTGATTCGTGCTCCGTTTACAACACTCCAGGGAAGTTTGGGGTCGATATTTGGGGGTTTTAGTCCCTAACCTCTTTTATCTCCCTTATGTTCTCGTGTCCACCATCTTTCCGCATGTTTTCTTTCATTCTCCGATGTTTTTATAATTATTGTTCTCACTATTTCTTCCCCTATTATTGATCTCATTTTTTCAAGATCTATCTTTAAGAGGGATTTAGAAGCGGACGTCTACAGTTGAGCTTCCTACAGTAAAACATCATCCACATTTTATTTAGTAGTTAATGAATTAATTTTAGTTAGTTATTCAATATATATTTTATTTTATTTTTATTTAATATTTATTTATTTTATTTCTTTATTTATTTATTTTAAAATATCAAAAGGCAAAAGACTCATCTGATGCACAAATTCTTTGCTTATCGGCTCAAAGAGAAATGGGTGAAGTTAGAGTAAGGAAAAAAAAGTATGGGTGTGTACCTTAACCTGAATGGTTAAATGACGAGACCATTTTGAAGTTTAGGGACCAAAAGGGCATGCAACCCTCCTTAAAATGTAATTGGGTGAAGAAATCCCCCGCCCTTGAATGTATCTTTTCCTTATGGCATTTGACCACATCGAATTGACCTGACTTGACCTCCATTTTCCCAGGAGTGCCTGTCTCCCCTGACCCCCATCCATAGAGCCACTTTCCCTTAATAGGGTCTAACTTCGATGGGTCCCTAGTTCGCTCTGGGCTTACAGCTCCCTTCATCCAGATTATGTTTCTTATTCCTCTTCGTTCTGTTCAGTTTACTGATTTTTTAAGTTTATTATTCATTTATTTTTATTATGTGTATATTGCGTGTATTATTTATGCTCTTCTTTTCATTATTCATGTTTCTGTTAATTATTCTTAGACTTTCTGTTCATTTCCCATTCTCTTCCTGTTCATAATTCTCAACCTTTCCTTTCATTATCCATGTCCTTTCTTTTCGCTATAATTGTTTTTTTTTCTGTCCATTCATCTTATCTCTTCTGTTGATTATTTTGGGGATTTCTCTTCATTATCTCTTTTATTTATTATTTTTGTTGTTTCCTGTCTTCCTTCTTCTGTATTCATGTTTTTTTCCCCGAAATGACTCCTTTTCTTATTTTCTAGTTATTACGATTCTTTCCGTTCCTTGTTCTAGTTATTTCTCATCTTTAATCCTACTAATTGTGTTTGTTGTCGCTGTGGTGTGTCTAGATCGTTCTCTTTCTTCTCTCTGTCTATACCCTTTATCTTTCTCCGTTGAATTGTGCCTCGTTGGATTACGAAAGTGCAATTTTTTCTAGTTCTTTTAGTTTGATATTCATATTTTTTCGCTTCTTTATTTTTTCTCTTCAATCATTTGAGTAAATTCATTTGATTACACTAATATAAAAATGTGGGGACGATGAGTGAGTAACGAATATTCGCATTAAAATTCATCGAATTTAACCATGAAAACACTTTTTTTTTATTAAAAAAATCAATGGATTTCTTTTATAAAAAATAAAATTTCGTTACTCTTAAATTATTAAGTGCTTTTCATGGAGTTACAGGCGCAACATGTACATATAATACTATCATATATCGCAACCTCAACGGGTAGATGGGAGAACAGATATTTGTATTATTATGAGTTATATTTAAATCGCTTGGAGGTTAGATAATTGCGGTGGACGAATTCCCTCAACCGAATAATAAAATTCTCATAAAAATCAGAACGACAATTGCTGTCAAGCCCGATGGCAGCAGTGGTTTCTCCACTATGGGAAAAAAAGAGAAAGGGGTGGAAATGGTGGAGTACTGTTTTGTATCACCAAGCAGGGAGGGAGATGTCTTAGCCATCCATTCCAAGACTTGGAAATCTAGCGATTTATTCACTAGTCTAGCGAGAGGCCTAAGGGATTAGTCGAATCCGGAACGAGTACATCATTCTTAGGTATGTATTAAGGTATCTAGCTAGGAATGGAGTGTTTCGGATTACAGCGGGGTAGAAACTTTTAAACCATTAGAATATCACTGGTACCTTTGTTTAGTAACTAACCATTTGCCCTAACACATATGCATTACACCTTCCAACAGGATCATCCATGTTTAAAAATCACATATTAAATGCTTTATTTTTGATCTCTCAAATAATTACATATGATGTTTCGATTTTTGTGAACACTTACCAAACATGGACGCAAAATGACTGAATTTTGTAACAGTGATGGAAATTATTTTGATGCCAGGTGTGTTTGTGTGTGTAAGTGTGCATGGGGAAGAGAGAGAAATGGAGATGAAAGGATTACGCTAAATTAGTAATTGGTGATTTGATATGAGTGAGGGATGCGAAAAAATCTCCTCGAAAGAAACACTGGACTGAATAGCTAAAGGAAAAGTGAGATGGACGGTTCTTATATATAAGTGAAAGAACTCAATGTCGAGTTATGGTATATGATAGTGAAACCACTCTATAGGAGCTAAAAGTTTAATTTACGAGACTAGTTTCAGTATGTAGTTTATAATACCCTCTTCAGTCGTATACTGAGAATGCAATTGTTACAAAAGTCTATAAATAGCGTGCAGATCAGAAGAAAACACACAAAGAAACACAAAACGGAGGAGAAAGGTCCTCAATCAGGGGGTGTAAATCTAAGATCGTTGACTAAGCTGTTTACGATGAGGTTACGGGAATGGTGGCTGCATTTCAATTGCCAATCTGACAAATTAAAATTAGAAATTTTTCCTATTAATATAGATTCTACTATTTTTTTTTACGGAAATCTTTACAATTATATATGATTTGTGCCTTTGAATAGTGAATTTGGTGGTTGAAATTGTTAATATGATTAAAAATACTGGATGTGGTAACTGCCTCGTCTGACATTACCTTTATGTTCATAAATTCGTTTTGTTAAGGTTCTTCCGGTCTCTCCTCTGTAAAATGAGGGACAGTTTGTAGAGCCACACGGGATTAAATATACACCTGCTTCATTTGGCTGATCCACGGGCTTGGTTGAAGGGAAAGATTTAAGGATAGAAAAAGGGTATTTAAATGTGGTTAGGCCCGGGCAAATAACTTTGTTCGCTCTTTTGAGGAGGGAAGAAAAAGGGTAGGATAGACACTTCTTATTACGTGATTTGTTTTTATCCTTGGTACGGTAATGAGTAGATTTTGCTTTAGATAAACTTTCATTGATCACGTGGAGGGGATAATTTAATTCAATGAAATTGCAGGTTATAGATATAATCTCGTCTTCTAGAAAGCAAGGGTCACATATCCTAAGTGCTCTCAAAAACATACCTGATGCAACGGCTCGTTTAATTTTAATAACAATCGCATTCTCAGTATACGACTGAAGAGGGTATGATAAACTACATACTGAAACTAGTCTCGTAAATTAAACTTTTGTCTCCTGTACAGTGGTTTCACTATCATATATATATATATATATATATATATATATATATATATATATATATATATATATATATATATATATATGAGAAATATGAAGACCCATGTGATCACTCTAAACATTTATTTGCCGGACGTTTCGGTCTCTAGCAATGACCATTTTCAGCGGATTGAACTCTAATACGAATACAAGAAATTTTAAGAATTAGATGACAAAATTTCAAAAATAGCACACGCAATTTAATATTAGTTACAGTATGAAAAATAAATAAAACTCAAAAAGAGAAGTAACAGAAATGAAACCAGTATGATAAGTAAGAAGTAAAATATAAGTTAATTTACGGATATATGATATTGAAAAGATATGTTAAAAACAGTTGAATGTAAGGAATAAAGCGATCGATAAATACCAGTTTAATCAAGAAAGGAAAATTTAAAATTTGAAACTAAATTAAACAACAAATATGAATAATTAACATGAATCAAACTCAATAGGAATGAAAGAAATTTGTTTTTAAAGTAATACCCCCCAAAATTGTAAGGGCAGGGCGAACAATAAAAAATGAAAGGTAACTAAAATCAAATAGCCAGGAATCCGAAAGGATAACAAAAAGCAAAGCAAACAGTTCAATATAATTTAAAATACAAATATATGATAGTGAAAAATAGATAAAATACATTTGAATACAGGGGGTAAAGGTAATTCAAACGATCAATAAATGCGAGTAAACTAGGAAACGAAAGTTTAAAACTTAATAAAGCAATAGTGAAGCAAAAAAATAAGAATGAAAAACATGAAACTAAGGGAATTTTGGTTGGTTTTATGTTTCTTTATTTTACTGTATATTGAACAATTATATATATATATATATATATATATATATATATATATATATATATATATATATATATATATATATATATATATATATATATATATATATCCAAAGACCTACAGTAACCTACATGTAAATTCAGTGTTTTTAACTTATTTATTGCGAAACCAAGTTTCGACAGAGACATCGGTCATTTTCAATCGTTGGCAAACTAATGAATACAGAAAGATACTTAGTTTAAGGACACACAAATTTACAAGTTAGAATTTAATCAAGGGGCTGGTCTGGAACGGCATTTTGGGGCACAGACCGGATGAGTCTTTTAGTTATTAAGGGAGTACTGTTGAATTACCCATCAAAAAAATTGAAATTGAGAATATCCTTTATCAAGGTTGATTATATTAGGCGTCTATCTATATAGTTGTGTGAATTATAAATTATTTTGTCATTATCAATGTCAGTTGAATGGTCTTCATTCGATATGTGTAAGAACAGGCTAACAGGTAGGCTTCCATGGCGCACAGCGCATTTGTGTTCCTTTATTCTCTTGGAGAAACTCTGCTGCTCACGCCAATGTACATATATTTGATCGCAAATTTTGCGCCCTTCTCTCTATCTCGCCCCTTCTCTCTCTTCTCTCTCTCTCTCTCTCTCTCTTTCTCTCTCTCTTTCTTTCTCTTTCTCTCTCTCTCTCTTTCTTGACCACTCTCTCACTCACTTACTCTCTTTCTCTCTCTCTCTTCTTGACCGCTCTCTCACTCACTTACTCTCTCTCTCTCTCTCCCTCTCTCTCTCTCGATTGGTCACAAGTTTAAGAAATATAGTGTTCAAAATGGCAGGCAAGAAAGGTCCAGCAGCGCTAAAATTCACGTGTGCCACATGTAAAAAGGACAAGTGGTGCGTTGACTTCCCGGCGGGCTGCTATGCGAAATGCCACCCAAAGAGTGTATGCACCACTTGCATTTTAAAGAAGGAAGTGGAGGAAGCAGTCGCCTACTACAGGGAAAGAACTGCAGACCTCGAAAAGAAAATCTAGAGGCTCTAGGAGGAGCACTCCCACCAGATCCGCAGGCTCGAGGAGAAGTTAAACGAACTTTCGAGTCCTGTGGCAAACACCACCTCTGCAGAGAGCCCGGGCCCGAATGTGGCAGAGACGCCAAAAGGAAAAAAGATAAAAAAGACGAAAAAGGGAAAGAAGAAAGAGGAAGAGAGAGAAATAGAAGAAGAAAAGGTAAAAGAAGTTAATTAAAAGGATGACAAGGGGGGAAAGATGATAGAGAAGAAGAAGAACAACAGGAGGAAGAAGAAAAAAGAAAAGCCTGAAAAGACCATGACGGGCAAGAGAGAGGAATCGGAGAGCTTGCCTCAGAAAATAAAGACTCCGAGCTCGGTAGGCAAATGTGCCAGGATCAGCCTGCCGGGTGATTCCCAGGCACGGGGCCTGCAGCCCCTGCTAGCGGCCCGCCTTCGCACAAGCGTTAAGGTGAGCTGCCTCCCAGGCTGTGGGAATAAGCAGGTAAGAGCTGAAGCCGAGAAGTCTCAGATTTCTGAGACTTCAGTCGTTGCCCTTATGGTAAGTGGCAACGACCTCTACCTCAGAGGAGGTAGGGTAGGCCCTACAGGCGAGATTATAGAGACGGTTATGGGCGCTGTCGACGACTGTGGATTGAAAACCCGCAGACGCGTCGTGGTGGGGATGCTCCCGAGGTGGGGTCCAAGCCGGACTGCCCGCGTGAGGAACATGTCGCTAAACCGGCGCCTTGCAGACCTCTGTACGGCGGAGGGTGTCTTTTTTGTCGCCCTTTACACTGTATTCTATGGTAGAAAAGACCTCTACCCAAGGGATGGGGTGCACCTCTTCTTTAAGGGCAAGGCTTTCCTAGCCAATCTCATCCAGGATGTCGTGGAGCGCACCCAAAGGAGTGTCCGGCCCATTGGGAAGGCGGACGTACGCCAGTACGCCCGAGTCACTCCCCAAACAACCTTCTCGGAGGTTGTCAAAAATGGTGCCACCGCGACAACTAAGAAGCCGGGAAACGGAAGAGTATAGGGAGTCCTACATTAGGGGACTCCCTAAAAGTTCTTCTTTTCAATGCGAGGTCCATCATGAACAAGTTTCCTGAGCTCCGTGGCCTCGTAGCGACGTAAGAACCCGAAATAGTAGCCATAACAGAATCGTGGTTAAAAACCTAAAACCGAGACTTTGAAGGCGAATTCACGGTTTCTGGCTACCAACTCTTCCACAAAGATAGGCCAGACAGAGAGGGTGGCGGTGTAATGTTGTATGTCAAGGATACAATAAAATCTACGAACTCGAACATTATATCCGATCACGAGCTTCTAGGCGTTGACCTAGAGATAGGTTCTGTCAGATACAGGACCCTGGTGCTTTACAGACCCCCTTCCCAACCCGTTGAGAAGGACAGGAAACTGTACCAGCTGCTGGGTGAACTTGTTCAAGGCAGAGTGTGCATCATTATGGGCGACTTCAACAGCCAAGTTGACTGGGAAACCAGAGCAGCCTGTGGCGAGAGCGCGCAACTCCTGGAGTTCGCCAACAACAAGTTCCATACTCAATGGGTCAATATCCTTGACTTGGTCTTCACCTCTGAGGATGATATCGTTGAGGATCTCTCTGTAGGCGAAGAGCTCGGTGGCAGTGATCACCAGTTAATTAAATTTACCATCAAGATCCCGAAGGTAAGTTATGTTGCCAGTCAATCAAGGAAACTTGACTTGAGAAGAGCAGACTTTGCAAGCCTTCGTGCTGGACTGACTAACGTGAGGCCTAGAAGTGTGCGATGCTGTCTAAGACTCGTGGAATAGTTTCCAAACCACATTTATGAGTCTTCAATCGCGTTTCATCCCTTGAAATGCCCCCATCGGTCTTCTGTTCAACAAAGTGGTTTAATCGAGAAATCGGCCAACTTCTTAGGGAGAAGAGAACTGTGTACCGGCAATCGAAGATCTCGGGTGACTTTGACAAATACCGGAGGCTAGCCAGGAGAGTGAAGTCCAGCATAAGGGCGGCTAAGCGGTCTGAGGAACTCCGAGTGGCGAGACTCTGTAAAGAGAATCCCAAGGAGTTCTTTGGATATGTAATCATCTGTAAACCAATCCGTCGAACGATTGGCCCTTTGAGGAATGAGGAGGGAACATTAAATCATTCAGATGCAGAAAATGCTAACCTCCTCAACGACTACTTCTCTTCAGTGTTTACTGAAGAATGTGGTCCCATCCCCCAGCCGACGGATTCCTACTCGGGGGAAAAGCTGGAGGATATGGACTTCACCGAAGTTGAAATCTAAAAGAAGATCAGTGACCTAATGACTAACAAGTCACCTGGCCCGGATGGGTTTCTACCTAAAGTGTTGAAAGAAGTGCGCGATCAAGTGTCACGACACCTGAGCGCAATCTTCAACATGTCAATCCGGACCAAATGCGTTCCTAGAGACTGGCGTGAGGCGGAGGTGACTCCTATCTTCAAGAAAGGAGACCATAACCAACCGTCGAACTACCGACCTATCAGTCTGACTTCGATAGTCGGTAAACTCATGGAAAGCATGATGGTGGACAAAATGACGTCGTATTTAGAGTCAAACCTGCTACTGAGGAGTTCCCAGCACGGCTTCCGAAGGCAACGGTCATGCCTGACGAACCTTGTGGAATTCTTCCACTTCGTGTTCAGTGAGCACGATCGGGACAAGGCGGTGGATGTGGTCTACCTCGACTTTCAGAAAGACTTTGATAAGGTACCACACCACCGCCTTCTCCGTAAAGTGCGAGCGCTTGGCATAGGCGGAAAGATAGCCGGCTGGATCGAGAACTGGCTAAGCGGCAGACGGCAACGGGTGGTGGTAAATGGACAGTCTTCTGAGTGGGTGCCCTTTACTAGTGGGGTGCCTCAAGGTTCTGTCCTGGGACCACTACTATTCATCATCTACGTCAACGACATGGACGGTGACATGGTTGCCAAGATTTCCAAATTTGCCGACGATACCAAGCTTGGTATGAACGTTGCAAAGGATGGAAATACTCCCCGCCTGCAGGAAGATCTTGGAAAGATTGGGGAGTGGTCGAACACGTGGCAAATGCCTTTTAACGTGAACTAATGCAAAGTAATGCATATCGGCCACAGAAACCCCCAATCTCTGTATATCCTTAAGGGCAATGCTATTTAATCCACCGACACTGAGAAGGACTTGGGTGTAACTATTACTAGCGACCTCAAGTTCTCGAAACAGTGCATCGAGACAGAGAAGAAAGCCCAAAGGATGTTAGGCTACATAAAGCGCCAGTTTGGCTACCGTAACAAGGAGATAGTACTTTGTCTGTACAACTACCTCGTTCAGCCGCACCTGGAGTATGCCGTACAATTTTGGAGTCCTTCGTTTCGAAAGGATATCACAAGGTTGGAACGCGTACAAGCCAGGGCAACCAAGCTGATTCCCTCTAACCGACATAAAGGTTATAAGGATAGCCTAAGGGAATTAAATCTGTTCTCGCTGGAAACCCGTAAACTGCGTGGTCAGCTCATCGAAGTTTTCAAAATACTTCGAGGGTTCGAAAATGTTGATTACCGGGATATTTTCACACTGAGTGAGAACAGAACGCGCAATCACGGCTTCAAACTTGAACTGAAGCATTACAACCGAAATCTGTGTGGAAATTTTTTCACTTACATTATCTGCGGTAAGTGGAACGCACTTCCAATGGAAGTTGTCAACAGTGAATCTGTTGACCAGTTCAAGTCAAGACTAGACAAAGTCTTGAAAAGTGGCCGTTTAGGAACGCAAACAATTGACAATTGAGCAGCCATGTGCCTGCTCGATTGCTAGTCCAAAGGTACCCTATTTGAATGGACCGTAAGGTCTCCTAGGGTACTTACTTTCCTTGTTACTCCTTGTTACTCCTTGTTACTCTCTTTCTCTTGCCCGCTCTCTCTCACTCACTCTTTCTCTCTCTCTCTCTATCTATCTATCTATCTATCTCTACATCCCTCAGTTACTCGTGGTTGAATCGATTAAAAAATTATTCTTTGTTTATTATTTATAGTCAATTTCAGGTGATTCATTTTTTTACCATCGTCTTATTTATCAGTTATACTTAATTCAAGGTTCATTTAAATACCGCACTCATCTGCGAGTTATTGATAGCATCCATCTCGTATTCAGCAGTGCCTGGTTTGTTTTGATTTATATTGATTTATACAGGGCAGAGATAGAAAAATTTCGCAAGAGGATAGAACGCAGAGAATATGCATTAGTATTATTTATTCCGAGCATTACACAATAGAATAAGCTTCTTTTTATTTCATTGGTAATCTTTCTTTGTTTTTCCAAAGACAGAAAACACAGATTCTTTTACTGTTTTTCTTCCTATCGGCCTTTGTTCCATTTGGTCGTGATTTTGGTAATAATTACCTCAAGGCACGAAAATAATTATTATCCCTAGCGCACAGCATTTGATCTATAAATAATATAAAGGTTTGCTACCTAATGGTCATCAAGTGTTCCTGTATTCTTTAAGGGCCTGTTTTTATTCCTGAGTCAGTGGATGTTTAGAAGAACTGTGCGTTCTCTTCATGCATTTTCACTTCCTTTAACATTAACACACCATTTTATCCTATTTTAAATAATTTTAGCATTAAGTGCAACCTGTCAGTTATGTTTTCCCAAAGCTATTTACTGACCTTCTATAATTCATGGCTTAATTAATGACTCTAAGCTGTCTTCCAGCACCTAAACACCCGACCTTATTTTGTCTTCCAGGACCTCAATACCCAACTCGAGTATGCAATTCTTAAATCAATATAAGTACTCAAATAAATTCTAAAATTTAACTTAATGATGAAAGGAAATATGGTACTTATTAAAATGGTCTCTCAAAAATTGATTAAATTAAGTCACAGGAAAATCTCAGAAAATTCCATATCAATCAACTTGCTATTTAGTGGATGCGTTTTGATTGTGTTCGTTCAATCCCTTTCTTCCTTAAACTCGTTACAGTACTTCATTCTTGTAGGTATGAGTTTTGGTGATCAGTGGGTTGTTTTTTTTATATTAATATCTCATATAAGGACAACTAACAATGGCAGAGTCATCGCAATACCTAATTATCACTGTACAACAAATCCCAGTGTCAAGAAAAAGACAGATCGTATCTGCACTTTATTATGAAGTTGCGGGTGAGGAATTCGAATTGGATGACAAAAATTTCCCATCACGTAATATTTTGTTGCAAATTGCCTATTTATTAGTTATGCAATTGATACCGATTTACACGATACTATAAATTTATCTCGCTCCCAAAGTCAGATTAAATGCCCCCAGTGTAATTAATTCATAAAATATAATGAATCAGCATGTTTGTTAGCATTATATAAAGTATTTACTTCGTTTGAAAGACGTCTCAGGTGTATCACGCTTCAGCTTCCGTCAGAAGTCAGCCAGCATAGCAGGCCTCCATTTTACCGCATACATATTTTCCATTGTTCTCTATGTTCATCAATCTCATCTCCTGCATTCTCTGGGAAGAAGAACAGATGAGAATGAAGAAAGTCTATCTTAAGTGACATTTTGCATCCAAAATCTTGGTAACACTTGATTAGGCTCTCCACTATTCCCTCTCGCTGGGCCCCTTGGTGCTTTCCCAGAAGCCCTTTGCATACATCTTTGAATGCATGCCAGGCTGCTAGCTCAGTTTCATCCATTGTCGCCTCAAAGTCCTCATCAGCTATAAATTGACGAATTTGAGGGCCTACGAATAGGCCTTCTTTAATCTTGGCATTGGCTGCGAGTTTGTCCACTTGGACCTACGCAGCATTCGCCTTTTATGTACCATTCATTAATCTTTGCATCAGTTATTTTAGGGAAGATCGCTTTGAGGTCCTGGAAACTTGGCTAGTTATGGTGCAGTGCTTTCGTAAATTGCTTCATTAGGCCTAATTTTATATGCACTGGTGCAGCTGATAAAGTTTCTTCACATGTTCAGTCAACTGTCTCTTGTATTGTCTTAATGTAACTGATCCAAATAAATATAACAGAAACTGTCTGGGGAATTTTTGCATTCTCTCGGAATTTAAGCTCTGTCTCCTGTAACAAAAGAAATTCTGTGCTATGTGAAAGATAATATCAATAGTAACAGCAACAAGTATTAAATAAAAAGTAAAAATAGGAAGCATTTATGATAAGTTTCAAAATTATCAAGCGTTACGTAAGTTACCGCGGATTTGAACCCATATAACTAAAGAATTTTGAGTATCCTTTCATAAATTTCATAGGTTAGGTTGACAAATACCTTAAGAACACCCCATTAAAATTATATCAAAATCCTTTTATAACTTTGGCCAGTTTCGGCCCAATCCTGTTTGCATTCAATCCCTACGGAACCATCTGTGTATTTAACATAAGAAGGTAGGAAAAAAATGTAGGAAAATAAAGTAGGAAAAAAACGGAGAAAAAAATCAAAAAGAACAATTTAAAGAAAAATAGATATCTGATGGACCCCAACCCCTAAGAGGATTTGAGTGTACTAAAACACCCATTTTGATAAGGTGTTTATGTGTGGATTATAGTAAAGTATTTAATTATTATTGGTCTTTGTATTTTTAAGCTATTTCACTTTTTCTATTTTAGCTATTTATCCTTGTTTTTCCGTGCATTTTTCCACCCTTACCTTTATTCGTCTTCCATTAAGTGAATTACCTTCGTATAGATTAAGTGGTTTTATTCATTTTACGACTATAAGTAGAAGTCATCCTTGCTGGTATGATTGTTTCCTGGTTAAGCTTAAATTAACATCAAATTCTCACAAAGTCATTGGGATAGATTCCATTTGAAGGTTTAAGTTATATTCATTATGAAATTTTGATAATTGCTGATAATGAATTAAAGTCTTTAATGGAAATTTAAGGAAGAAAACTCAACAAGAGTAAAGTTAAATTTTGGGTCCCCCAAAGATATCCTTTTACTTTCAGAATTTGCCTAACGTGTAGAATGAACCAAACCAACGAGACTATAACTCTTTCTCTATTGGATGTAAGTCCTTTTATGAGTGAAACATTGTACAGTGAATTGATTTTCTAATATCCCAGTTCCACTCAAAATATACTCAATGAAACATCAATAAACAGAAAAGATTTATGTTCTAAATTAGTCCTAAAATCTTGAGATTCTTGTTTACCTTTCGAAACTTAAACCGAATCTTCTAGTGAACCCAGAGGATGTGTTCAACAAAGAGCTGGTTTCAGCTGAGAGTCTTTGAGTGCTTTTCTGCAGATGCTTGAGAATATCGGATGAACAAAAAGAGGTTGTATTGTCTTACCTCTGCACAAATTATCGGGGCCTATTAAATTTCCAACCACTTCTTATCATCTTGCTTGTTCCTCCACCCCGACTCTTTCTTTAATGCTATTTGTTGATACTACACCCTTTTACTACCTATCACGCCAAGTTTTTAAATTCAGCCATGGACCTTTCCCACAATTTCAGCTCACCTACCTTTTTCAATAACACCTCTCATCAAATTTTAACTCGGAGATGCCGTTGTATTTTGTTCTTCCATTAATGAATACAATTTTCAAGATTCATATTAAGATATTTTTTCCCCGATCCTGATTGTCAATATAACCACGGCCTAATAACTACATCACGTTTTTGTAAAAAGAGCCAGTTTAGGCCAAAGATCAGTCAGCCAATATCTACTCAGATTTCAATCATTCCGACAAAAACAAGGCTTCCTGTCTTACCCAGAGCTGTGCGTATCGAGAGAGAACATTCGCTCGTGTTTACCGACCTAATAAAAGAATAGATTTAAGGTACATAAAAGCAACACAAAAAGAGATTTGAGAAGCTTTTTTCCCGAAAATGGAAAGCTATTCGGGTAATTGAAGGCCTTTATACCTACATACAAAAAATAGTTTTGTGTTAATTTAAGCTTTGATGAATATAGACAACAAATATACAACTCAGATTTAAATGTTGCATTCAACTAAAATTTTTAAACCTTGGGAATGAATTAATGAGATATAAATTCTTAACGTGTTGACTTATACTCGTACCTCATCGTGCTGAGTAATTCTTTGCAAAGAATGTATCATCAGATAATACGTTCTTACATAATTAAGGGAAGATTTTCAAGACGAAGGCTATATATAGATATATGTTGATTAGTAAAAAAAAGAAGAATTTTTCTACATTTCGGAGTTTTTAGATGTTTAGATACATATTATTGAGTTCCTCTACATTTAGTTCCAATTTGTTATTAACCATTTGAATGTATTTTAATGACCGCAGCATTTTGAGTTCCGCTCTGCTAATACATTACTTCTGATCGTGGTTCATTTAATAATACATTTCAGATCACTTCAACATCTTTCGCTACAGAAAGTTTTAGAGCGAAGGATGTTTGGTACCGTAAAGTTAGAGACCTATAAACAACCGAACCTAACCTAGGTTCAGTTATGTTGGGTTAGGTTAGCTTGCGTTGCGTTAGGTTTTGTTGTAGACCATACACTAAATATGGAATGCGTTCGTAGACCACACAGTAAATTAGAACAATTTTTGGCAATTAAATATCCCCCTCCTGAACTAAAATTCTTAAAAAAAATTATTTGAAATAAAAGATTAATAATAATATTAAAGAAGATAAATAGCTTAACCCCCCCCCCTCGCATCAGGAGGCTTACTTAGGCAGGTGAGGAGTTTCAGCAGCGAATCTTATTGGGACACAACGTTCGAATGGCTGGCAGGAAGGACGTTCCGGTGAGTCTATCTTTCTCGTCATTCCGGCATGAGTGAAGTTAAGTCAAACTGGAGGTTCTTTTGCGCAGGATGGAGTCCGATTATGATCACTTGTCAGTGATTGCCATATTCTCTAGGGATCAGTTCTTCGCTCCCACCCCCTCTTTAGTGTAGGGCCCTCCTCAGGGACAATCCAGTGACCAAACCCCTTATTGGATTTTATCAATTTCTTCTCCCTACTCATTAATTAGTGATAGTAATTTATCCATGAGTAAGAAGGTTGATGGGTGTTGACATTCGGAATGGAAGAACTGATGTTAAAAAGATAAGTAATATTTGAGCTTAATAGGACATAAAAGGATATGGGTAGGGTAACTTTGGTGGGAATCTATTCTAAAATTTATGGCGGAATTGACTTGAATGTTTGATGATTTAATAAATAGTGGATGTTCAACTAATTAGGCCATGAAAGGAGAATTTCATTATTATCAACAACTTTGCCACATGGTAAGGTTGGTGCATATCAGCACCAATCAGGTATTGCGTTATGCGGCTAATTGTTCCGGGTGAGCGGCTTACCAAGCCAGCGGCCCATATCCGGGTTTAGCCAGCTTTTCTGACCTCCGACGCAAGACGTTATGGGTATTATCTCTACCACATAAACAGGCAAGAAGTGTGGAGATATCAGATTTCAATCTAATCCGAGCAGCCAAAAGAGGTGACTACTTAGGGCGATTTACTGATGGAGCGCAACTTGTTAAACTGATTCTCTTCACCACTACATTAAATATGACCTAGAACGCAGAACCCCCCCCCCCCCTCAACGCGTTTAACGCCCTCCTTTGCCCCTTCATGATTCTCTCCAGCGTGAATAAGAAATTTCTCACGCCATCGACTCTAAAATGAACCTAACATAAAGATCAGTAAGACACCCAGTGGCAAGCAGTGTGCACAAGGGACAGGTTCTTGTTGAGAAGGGAAGGGACAAGGGTGAGTGGTGGTAGTGCGTTTGTCTACCAATCATCGAGCAGGAACCCATTTCGGTACCATAGATAACCACTCGCTCCACGGATCGAACTGCCTGCTCGTATGTGTACGAGTCGTCGCACCGCTAATGAGCGACTAGCTCCCTACGAGAGGCGGAATCTTTAATGTTCGTCTTTCCCTGGAATCGAACTCGGTACTGAGGCGTGGACAACCAACGCCTTTGTCACTAAGCTGAGTAAAAAAAAAGGATAAAGGAGAAACAGATAAAGAAATAAAAAGTAAAATAGTAATAATAAAAAGATAAAAGCGATTGTTATAGCAAATGCCACCTCCCCTAAATGCTTGCGGGGAAGGGGGGGGGTGTAAGACCCAGTGAAAGTCTCTAGGAACAAATATTTACAGAGAACGTGTACACATCTTATACATTTGTACACGCCGATGCGTATAAATAAAGAGGGGAACAAAGGTTTTCAAAGGGAAAGGTGGAAACTGGAGTAATTGGGGGAGGGAGTCGGGGAGCATGGAGTATTTGGGGGATGGGGTGGAGGACTCTGGATCAATTGGGGGGGTTGGGTAGAGCCTTCCACTCGCTCAGTTGCGAATGCGATGTGGTGAAATGCAACATGTGTGAGAGCGGAAATACGAGCAATCATGCAACCAAGATGAACTGAATGGTAAATTCGAGGTAGAAGTTAGGTTGTTTTTAGTGGTTAATGTTTTTATCGTTTTTGTTGTTATTTTCCTATTATTGGTGTTTTTGTCTTGATGTTCAATTATTGAATTCTTTTCTTCAAATGATTTCTATGAGGATGAGCACAAAAGATGTTTACCTACATTTGGCAAATATCTTTGATACTCTTCCACGCATCTTAATGAAACTTAAAGAGCTCGAAATAAGAGGATAATTCCTAAGCGGATTAAAAATTGGCCCTTTAATTGTTCACAGCGGATTGTCTTAAATAGGGTTAATTTAGAATGGGCATCAGTTACAAGCTGATTATCTCAAGGACCTGAACTTAGCCCACTTTTCTTCATTGTCTACATCACCTTAGGGTTTAATTAATAAAATCTTTAAATACACAGAGGGCTTAAAGTTAGCAAACAGAGTTTTGTACAGAGCCTTTTTTTAGATTTGACTTGGCAAGCCTAGAGCGTGGCTTAGATAAGGCTATCTAATTGGATGGCAAATAGCAGGTAAATTGTAACATAAGTAAATGTGCGTCGAGACCTAAAGGCAAATTACTGAATGAATTGCCGAAATTTAGTGGGTTACCTTAAAAAAGGCCTCGAGGTTTTGATTTCGGAAGCCCTGAACAGGTCGAGGCTACTCAAAAGTCTGATAAGATTCCGGAGAATAGAACCATGAATTTCATGTGTGAAAAAGCAGACCAGCCAAATTTTATATTATAATAACCTAACTCAAACCAAACCTACACTAACCTAAATTTGGGTTGTCATTTTGACTTTCTGCTTTTTAACTGTCGGTATTCTTACTTTCGGCTTTTTAATTGTCTGCATTTTGAATTTCGACTTTTTAGTTGTCTGCATTTTGAATTTGGCTTTTTAATTATCGTCCTTTTGACGTTCACCATTCTGTCTACCCATGATACTTCTGCGGTCCTAACTTGCTTTGTGTCCTGGAGTTTCGTTATCCTCCTTTGGAATATAGGTGCGGGGTGACATCTTCTTGATTGGGGCTTTGGAGGTAGGCCCACGATATTGGTTCTTGTCTTGTAACCAAGCTTGCAGCAGTTGTTACACATTTTCCATGACTCAGTCAAGAGAACGAATAGCTTGTACAATCGTAACTAATGCAAAACTACCTGGCATTTACACCACGTATCACTGAACTTAATGATAGTGCTCATAGTAGACAACGATAGGACAAAAACACGAGAGAGGTCCGACACTGGCTAGCCATAATTGTGGCACTCAAATATTTCTAACATTTTACCAAATAATATTGCAACTCTAGCCTGCTTAGCACTACAACTAGGACTCACACCCGAAGCCATTGTAAACTTGAGTGGAAAAATTAACTCAGATAGAAAACTAGAAAAGGCACAATTATACACCATGTGTTCAATCGCAGACAAAGCACACTTGAAAAAGTCATAGGCACGACACGAACAAAAGAACCAGCAGTAAGGCCCTAAGGATTGAAGAGGCTGTGTTATAAAGAGAGTAGGGTAGGTAGGAGACAGTAGATGGGTGCGCGGTTCTCTTTTACAGTCTGTAAACGTCTCTGTGCATCTGAATCCTTTCGCATCATAATGCAGCTCAAATACTGTGCAATAACAGTGCGGCGCTCATTTTTAACTTTGTAATTTTATTTAATCCAGACTGAATGACGTATGGTTGGATTTTGTAGATTATATATTTAAAATAGTCCCTAATTCACCAGGTCGTACCGTCGGTTTCTAGTATCTTGAATGGTCATATAATGGAACTAACCTCGTATACTGCGAATTATTTTTCCAGATGTGTGTTTGCTTTGTACCTCTACTGAAATTAACCATGGATTGTTCGACCCCAACTCATTTAATATTTACTCGCAAAATGGGAAAAACCTTTTTGTAATGATGGATCGTTGAGATTCAGTTTCCAGAACTATATAAAAGATGAGTTTCAATGGGTGGTTATTCGCTATTCCCAGAACTAGACCTCGATAAATAGAGTCGAAAGCGCTCGGAGTTATGTTACTTTTTTATTTACTCGTTATTTTGGTCCCTGAGATCTTACGAGATTTTTTTCCTTATCTAAAAAAGGTGGTTTACGCACATGCAAACGCACGACCATAAAATTGATTTTTACCATGCAAAAGTCATTTATCAATCAAACAATTATATCGAAAGGAGAATTGCGGAATCCATCATCATCAACAAAGTTGATAATTTCAATTTATCTGAAGGGCAATACAAATTTAACAAATATATTTACATTGCTCTCCATCCACCGAGGAAAGATTTTGAACTCAGCTAAATCCACACATTCCCTTCTTCAACCAATCCTCGGTAGATAAGATCAGATTCACAAGTTCATAACTCGGCATCACATCAGGAAAAACGTCTTTCCATCCGCGTTCACATTCACTCCTCGCAATGAAAAGGGACTTAAACTCACCGAGTCTACTGATTCATCTTAACAAACGTCAAATGCAAAATAAAGTTATATTAAATTGTTTACAAATCCCACTTAGACTTTATTTGGTGAACACACTCAGAAACGAACTCGAATCCCGAATTTGGATTCATACGCATTTTGAGATATTTGTTCCTAAGGAACGTGTTCCCGCCCCAATCGAAAAAAAACCCTTTTCTCATCACAAGTACCTTCTCCCGCCATACTAGTATATACCTGGTAATAACCTAGTCGTTGCGCCACTTAAAACCAACCAATTAATCAATCGTTATATATATATATATATATATATATATATATATATATATATATATATATATATATATATATATATATATATATATATATATATATATATATATATATATATATATATATATATATATATATATATATATATATATATATATATATATCCAGAATCCCCCAGAATCCCTAGAGAGAGAGAGGTAAAATCTGGCCATGTTTGTTATCATAGGGTGTTCAACCCCAGGGGAGCGAGAGTAAAAATCCGTTCATTATTGATGGAAATTTCTTAATGTGCTGAAAACATCAACACGCCCGAAAAATAATTTTCTTCTTAATTTTTCTCTCACATCTTTAATTAGAGTTTGTTTCTCTTTCACGCTTATGTTTAACTTTCAACGTCATAATTAATTGCCAACTTGTTTCGACAAATTAGACTTTTGCACCATTCCTAATACCTATTTCGAGCTCATATTGACCATCTGCAAACCTATTGGCGTTTTTCAAACACAAGGAAACCAGGCCAGGGGGAGGGGAAATTTTTAGGCCTAGAAGAGAGCCTAAAGTGCGAGGCTGTCGGAGAGAGATTGATAAACCATTCTCCCAAATAAATAGTATGTTTAAACATAATTAGGATCTAAAATTAATGTTTTTTTAGGGAGATACAATCCATTAATGGGAGTTGGAAGCTAAATTAACTTTTAGCCATGATATACTAATTAGTTTGCCACACAGTCTCTCTATCTTAAACTCGGCTCATATATCTTCTAAACATTTCCATCTTCTTCACCATTTTCTCTACCGACCTTTAACTTAGTGAAGATGCCATTGTTAGTTTTATCTTCTTAGTTCCAAGTAAATTATAATAATTAGTTCCCCGTTTAACATTTCCAACTTCATGTTAATTACTCCACATTTTTTTAAGTTAATTGGAGGTTTTGCTGTACTGGTAGTAAAGGCGTTGGCTTCTTCTGCCGAAGTACCGGGTTCGATCTCCAACGGGAGCGGAGGCAAAAATTTTGGAGCCATAACATTCAGACGTCGCCGCGAGGCTGTCGCGTGCGGGAATGTGGTTACCTTCACATACATCATCACCCTCATTTCAACATTACCATGTCTCAGATCGTGGGAGAGGGTGGGGGCAAACTTTGACCCACAGGTTTCCCTGGTCCATGGTATGATGGGTAAACACACAGTTCTATCGGTAACTTCTACTTCAACCAAACCAGCTCCCGAGATCTCTCTGGCTGGCAGGCGAGTGTCAATCTGATCTATATGTGGAATTCATTATCCGGTCGTGAGACCTCATCCAGTATTGTAGGGCGCGAGGGGTTCAATTAACCAAGGAAACCATTTATATTAATTGAGGGGAATAAATAGTCTTCGCTACCACCCGAACTCAATCCCCCTGTGATCATTTATCAAGTGGAATTTTAACGAAAACAAAACAAAAATATTTTGCATCAAATATTTAATAATTTTGTAGCGAATTCATTTACCGTGCATCCTTTTCATGTAGGTATAATTCCTGTGTATCCTTTACATCCAAGTATAATGCTGCTTTAACCTTTCCATGTAGGTACAAATCCTGTATATCTTTTTTAAGGTGGTAAAATTCCTGAGTATCATATCCATGTAGGTATAACTCCTGTGGATCCTTTTCATGTAGGTATAATTAGGTTTCCTCTTCATGTAGGAATAATTCCTGTGTATTTTCCATGCAAATATGATTCTTGTGTTTCCTTTTCCTATAGGTATAATTCCTATGTATGCTTATAATGGAAGTATAATTCATCTGTACCTTTCCCATGTAGGTATAGTTCCTGTGTATCCTTTTCATGTAGGTTTATTGCCTGTGTATCCTCTTCATGTAGGTATAGTTCCTGTATATCCTTTTCATGAGGTATAGTTCCACTGTATCTTCTTCATGTAGATATAATTCTTGAGTATCTTTTTCATATCCTTATAATTACTGTGTATCATCTTTATGTAGGTCTAATTCCTGTGTCTTCCTTAATGGAGTTGCAATTACTATCTATTTTAAAGGGATACATAGGCCGAGATGGCGATGAATTGTGTGCACATATTTTCTTGTGCACATAATCTCCGCACACCAAAATAGGCTTAATAAATCTAACGAAGATGATAATGGAGGTTTCACGTTGACTGAGAGAGAAAAGTGAACAGACTTATGGCCAAAAATCGCCCCTCAGCGTGCAAAATAGGTTTCCCTTTTTCGATCAGTTTAATTATTAGTAATTTTATTATTTAAGTATTTTTATCTCTATTATTATTATTATTATTATTATTATTATTATTATTATTATTATTATTATACAAAATGAAGAAGGTAGAAAAACAAAAGTGAAGTTATGGAAAATGAATATATATATATATATATATATATATATATATATATATATATATATATATATATATATATATATATATATATATATATATATATATATATATATATATATATATATATATATAATATTGTAAAGATGAGGAAAACCAAGATTTTTTCGACCCTAACATAACCTAACCTAAACAATCTAATCTAGAATAGGCTAGGTTATTTTAATTTAGGTTAGGGCTGAAAAAAAACTTTAGGTTGATTCATCTTTATAAAGCCACAAAAAGATATTTCAACGCGATTCTATAACGTAAAAATCTTTCCACGACGCCATCTTGAAATGACAAGAGACGGCCTAAATTACGCTCGCGTGTTTGTCTTTAATGTTAATATTGATTATATTTTTCCGAACAAGGATGTCGAAGGTTATGGATAGTAAAGTATTTAAGCATGTTTAGTGTAGTTTTATTGTCAAAAAGAAAGTTAATAAACTTTGGTTTATCTTGACATAAAAGAGTTAGATTAGGAACATAAAATTATGCAAGATGAGGTTGCCTGCTGTACGTGCGAGAGTGAATTTATTATTAATGAACAATTTCATTTTCGTTGTGAAAGAAACATTTTTTTCCCCAAGGTAATAAAAAGATTCCTACATCTGGGTGCAGGTTTAACAAATAGGCTTTTGTTGAGACCTTTTATCGAACGCACAGCTCTCCACGACCGGAACTTCGGTGGACTGGTTTGAGATTTTCTCTTGGGGTGATCAGGCAATAGCTTCACCACTCCCCTCCCCCGTAGGGGGGGGGGAGCTTACGCTTCGCTACTAAGATTAAAATTTAAAATCTAGAAAAAAAGCAGCCATGGTTAAATTTTTAGAAATTTTCTGAACTTCGCCAATTATAATAATTTCAAAATATCACGTTGCTAAAATATAGTTATAAAAGATATATAAAAATAAATTTTTGGAACTTCACAATTTGTAATTCTTGGGGTTTTAAAATTTTGTATATTATAAAAGAATTTTTAGAAATAACTTAGATAAAAAACATAAGTCATAACCAAACTAAGATGAAATTACTATTCAAATACTCCAAAACACAACCTTCTTAAACTATAGAGTTAGTGATGATGATGATGATGATGATGATGATGATGATAATTCCTTATTTCGAAAAGCCCTCGGAGAAGATCGACTGCTCAGGGAAAACGGTGGAAAAAGACGAAGCCAAATTCGAGTAAAGAAAACTCTGAGCAGGTTATCTAAACTTGTTTAAATTTGCTAATTTTACTGATTAACGCAAAAAAAAACAAACGAAAAGATAGGGAAAATAAGAGATAATAGTGTGGGAGAGAGATAGAAAAAGGTAGAAAATATTGTATAAGTCTGGGAGGAGTGGTGTTAAATAAGGAGAGGTTTTGATTGTGATAAATGATTTTTAATGAGGGCAATGGTGATATGTCCCGTGCTGCCTCCTAGCGCTTTCGCTTTACATTGTGTTTTGCTTTTCTGTTATATTACTTTTATTTACACCATAGCAGCCTTCGTTTTCGAGTTTCTTTTGTTTTTTCTTGACGTTATTTTTCATTAGTTTGTATTAGATTTTTTTTAGTTTACTTTACTACGCCTAACCTCCTAAATCATTATTCTGAATAAAAGCCTCTAGCTAAGAACCTGCGTTTGACAACATGGTAGCTTATTGCCCAAAACTTGTCATCATGAAACAACTCATAAGAAAATGTGTTCATTTTTGTTGGATTAGCGGAATTAAACTAATGTCTAACCACAGTGCTTATGTAAACACGCCACGGTTTTGGCGAGCCGGACGGATGTTGAGATTATCTTCTGCTGGGTTCCTGGACATGTAGGAATTGCGGGGAATGAGCGCGCCGATGAGGGCGCCAAAGAGTCCGCGAGGACTCTGCGACCGGACCAGTGTTTCGCTCTTCCTCACACCGACTACATGGCAGGAATACGGGCAGCTCTTCGGACTGCTTGGCAAAGAAGATGGGAGACGGTCGAAGGGAACTTAAAGTTGCGTGCCATTGCGCTGCGACTGTTCCCATGGACCTATCCCCCAATGCCGCGACGGCTTCTGGTCGCTTTCTATCGTCTCAGAATCGGACACACTCGTGTGACGCATCGCTATTTGATGGAGCGCTCGCCTGCGCCCTATTGCAACGACTGCGTCGTCCCCCAGACTGTTCGGCACATTCTTGTCGAATGTCCCAGTCTGGGTGATCTTCGCGCACGTTACCTGGTCCGGTACCGGGATGGGCGGGGTCGCAACCGCCTGTCCTTTGTACTCGGGACGAGTGCGTGCACATTGACTGGTGGACTTTTTGACTTTTGGGGGGAGGCCAGCCTTCTCCCTTTCATTTAACTAGGTTTAGTTGTTGTTTTTGTTATTGTTTTGTTATTGTTATTGCTTCCTAATTGTTATTTTTTTTTATTGTTTTCTTTTCAATTTTTTAAAGTAGCCTGGAACTAGGCTGTTTGTTTACGGCGACTTATGCCTAAGTTGGCAATCGCCAGATAGCACCTTAAAAAAAAAATATGCTTATGTAAAAGGGATGCGCTATGACCCATTTTGCGACTTGCTACAACAATACAGTGCCTAGGCAGAGGTGGTGTCAGTCAAAATGCTACTGCCTACAATTTCAAACGCAACGACGACATCAAAAACTTAAATAAAAACTTCTACATTGTAACATATAAATGAAGAACACTATTTGAGATAGTACATCTCACAGATTTCTTTACTGAAATCAATGATATTAAATAGGATATAATTTGTCTGTATGAAACCCAACGATGTTGGGAAAGCTATGACTGAAAAACTGACAATCACCTACTCTTACACAAAGGTAAAGAAGAACAAAGGCACAAAAGAGTTGATTCTTGATACATAGAGAGCTCAAAGAAATGGCACTAGAGTTTCACAGCATATCGAAAAGAGTAGCTTACGTGAACCAAAGATTCTTTAAGAAGTACAACCTCAAAATAGTCCTAGTGCATGCACCGATATCTACTAGTACGAAGAAAGTATTATTTTCTATGATGAAATAAGGACAAACCTTAACAAAAACAAAGCCCAATTTAATATCATCATGTAAAGATGAGCAAGTAATAAGTCATACTTGGGAGAGTCCTCAATAGGAGAACGAAATGAAAGGAGACAAGATCTAATTGACCAAGACCACACAATTTCTAGCACTACGAGTATGTTAAAAAAGAAGTAGCAGCAAAGATGGACATGGAGCAGCCCAAACTATGAGATATATAATGAAATTGATTGCATGCTTGTCAATTAAAAAGCATTGTCAATAATTTACAATTCATCCATAAAACCAAAATCAGTGACCACAGAATAATCAGATGTAGGCTAAAAAATGGTATTCAGAAAGAATAGTTATGCTCCTTTGATGAGGATGTTGAGTTCTTCTCAGGTAAACTCATGTGCGTGGAAGGCTACTGTTCCAAGATAGTCTGGCTGTTTGCACGATGTCTGCTTCCTGTGTGGTCAGCTGAATATGAGAGAGTCCTTAGACAGAAACGATATTCCTAAATGCCATATAAGTCGCGCCAGAACGATTTCATTCTGGGTATGTTTCGGAGCACGCCAGGCGCTATTCTTGACGAGCAAACATGTCTTCACTTAAAGTGAAGAACCCTCTTGTAGAGGTGACCCGTATTTCATGCTTCGACACCCATGTGAGTGAGGTATGTCTTTTTTGCTAAATTTGTTCAACAGGATCTAGACATAGGCTATCTTTCCAAACACCTGGCAAATGGCGATTGTGCTCGCTTTTCGCAAACTGTTAAAAGATCACTCTACCCCGGCAGGTTTCCATCCAATTTCTCTAACCTGAAAAGGTTGATGAAGAAATACGTAAATGTTATATTAGCTTTTTTTCTGTACAGTACGGGCCACCTGTCGTGTGCATAGTGCGGCTTCTGCAGGTTCCAATCCACGTCATACGCTTTGTTCCTCCTGAAAAATGCTATCTGAGAGGCTTTCTTGCATAAAAGGCATTATGCCACGGTGTTTTTCGCTCCCCAAAAGGCCTATGATACCGAATGACGATACGGTATCATGGAAACCCTCCGAACGATGGGGGCGAGGAGACGCCTCCCAATTTTCATATCTGAATTTCTACGAGATCGTCGATTCAACTTAACGGTGCGGAAGCCCTCTCTGGTCAAGTAAGGCGTCCCGCAGCGGGGTCATTAGTGTCACACTCTTTTCCATTATCATCAACACTATCACTTTGGTGCTACCTTAAGATATGATCGCTATGCTCTACGTAGACGACTTTTCGATCGCTTTTGGTGCGGCCCAGATGCCGCCAACTTTGGAGCGTCGACTCTAACAAGCATTAAAAATAATCTAGCGCTATGCATTCCTGCGTCCCCCACGACTTGGCGCAGCGACCATTTGCGTAGAACTTCACTACTTACGAGACTCACCGTCATCTGACGAAGCGATCACCTGCAGCTTACCGCAACGACTGCGCTGTCCTCCAGACTGTTCGGCACATTCTTGTTGAATATCCCAGTCTGGTGTGTGGGGGGAAATGTTAATACCAGGAGATGAGCCCACAGGCTCGAATCGTTGTTGAAAATATTTTTTTGGGGGGTGGAATATAATGAATATACTCAATAACCTTATAATCATCATTCTAATAAAAAAATATTAATACCAGATGAGCCCACAAGCTAGAAACGTTGTTATTTTTTATCACAGGTCCGTTTAAATTACTTTGTTATTTGTCTCTAATCCTTTGGTTTAATTATTCCTTAAAATTGCCACCGATATCACCATTCTTCTCATCATCATGCTCCTCAACGGTCTTCTCTCTAAACGGGCGGAGGTCTTGTTATTAATACATAATTTTATATTTCTCTTGTTCCTCGTATTCTTTAAGGAGGTACTTTGAGTTCATCGTTTTATTTTCCTTTTCCTGTGAGTTAGATCTACCTCTGTTGAGCCCTTTGCTGGCCCATTTGTAAGGTGATCCAATCTATTTTAATCCAGAGCGTAAGGATTTTTTTTAATACCTTTCGATCGCAATAAAATGGTGACTCTGGAGCTTCAATAACCTGAACGAATTGATTGGTAAATTTGATTATTAAATAATCGTCAATAGGTTAGGAATAAGATTTACTCTTACGGTACAACCGGGAATAAATGGTCGTAAAAGTTGACAGTAAAATCTGTAATACCATAAAAGTTAAGAGTCCAAATTTACATACCGTAAAGTTAAATGTTGCCGCTGGCACCGTAAAAGTCAAGCGATTCGTTTTTTATTTCCTGCAAGATTGAGATACATAATAAATAAAGGGAAAATAATAATAAAAAATAATTCAGTAGGGGTTTCCCTCCCCACTCCCCACCTCCGATATCCACTCTCTTTGAGGCTTTTTTTTTAATTGGAGACCTACCATTTAAAGTGGAATCTGAACCACAGGGATCTACAACATATGGGAGAGTTCTTGCTAGCCGAGTGGGTACGGTGTTAGTCTTTTTACGTCGTGGTACCGGGTTCGATCCCGGCATGAGCAGACACAAAAGTCAGCGCACGAAGAGTTCTGGTTACTGATTGGTGGACGCTCAGTGCTGTATTCGGGTGGGTAGATCTTACACTTCACATCACACAGCCAATTACAACACTGCTTTCTTTCCATTCCCATCTTCGAAGCACAACACGCACAAACGCACATACCATCTCTTGCAAAGAATCTTGCCGACGGGTATCTATATCCCGTGTTTGGTGCCAAAAGGCAATACCTCCTGGCACCTCATCCCAAAGAGACCCGGCTCTGGTGCCCTCAATCTCACCAACGATTGCCATACTGATCTTTATGTCTATTTCATTATCTTGCCGGGATCCGCAATGACCAAGTGGGTACGGCGTTAGTCTTACGTCGCGATACCGGGTTCTATACGAGGATGGCAAACTACTGGTACTACTACAACATATGGCAGCTGGAGGGAATTCAACTCGGCTCAGGATTCCATCCGATCAGTTACCACTCGCGATGAAGCTTAACTTCCTTTAAATTGGAAAATGTGTTTTCACTCTCCCAGGTTTTTACCAGTATTTACGGGGTTTTTATTTATGGGGTTTTTACGGATATTGCCATGGGAAAACGAAGCTGTTGTAATCGTTCAATGGCATAATTAATCCGTTTAGAAAGAATGGGGGAATTGACACAAGATAATAATGAACGGAGAGAGTCGTAAAAAGAAGAATTAATATACCAGAACTTTTCAACTCCAAATGCTAGGGCCAGGAGGGTGCGTTGGGAGCCTCTATTATCAAATTTGACCATAAAACAGACGCTCCTGACTACGAAATTCAGTGCCCTTCTTTGGGAGGTTTATGGCTTTTTTTATTAAAAATCGAACACCAACGAAGGCATCGAAGGGAACGAAATTGCACTTAACCTTTCGGCGTTCGTAGGAACTTAGTCGCGTGAGTGCAGGCAGCTCCCTCCCTCTTCTCTTCCCACACACATCACTCTTGCGTCGTAGAACCTGTTTGGGTTTTCATATCCACACTCACCCGAAGCAGAATGGTTATACCCAACTTTCCGGCGGGGATACCTTTGTTGGTTTTGTTTTTTAGCTTTATAAGCAAGCATAAAATACTACTCCGCTCCACTATTCATTCCCTCTAGGACCTACAGCGATTACCGTCCTTGCTACCTTCGAGCTTGATACTAAATTTTATACTGATCTTTATGTGAATTACTTTATCCTTGTCCAGTCATGGGACCTCTAACAAGATTGAAAAAGGTTGCTAGCGCAATTAACGAGCTAGTCGGAGCACTGAAAATTCCAATACTATCTTAATTTTTCTCCCTAACCCTACAGACATGACCTTAATCCCATAGAGAATCTTATTGTTAAGAGGAAGAGGAAAAACACGTGACCGAAACCATAAAAAAGCCAGTATCGATGGAATCTGGGCTTCAATAACACCATAGCTGTGCCACAAGTTAATCGAGTTAATACCACGTCACATTAATGCACTACTTCGTGACAGAAAGTAATAGTAGAAGTTACATTTGTGAAAAGAGTTGATCAAATATAATGCCTAACGCTAGGTGGAGTGCGGTGAATCCTTCGATCCAGTTGGAAGTAATCAAAATTGCAATCTAAACTTTTGTTTAAGTTATAACGAAAATTACACCCGTTTCTTTGAAATCTAAAGTTCCAAATGACATTCACTTTGATGTTTAAATCTTATTCTTTTCTATTTTTTCAGGTAATTGGTTGTGTGAATTGACTAAAGGATCATGTGCACTTAGAGGAGTGATATACAGTCAGTGGCCAAAACGCAGTGAGTATATAAAATATTTAAGCAGTGAATTCTCCAGTGTCTGAGAAAAGGTTCGGGTAAGCTGATATTAGAAATATGCAGAACCTGATATACGAGTATGATTCGTTTAGTGCAGGGACCACCAACCTTTTGGTTCCTTAAGTAGTAATAATTCTGACATGTAATGTACCCCTAAAAGTTAAGGATATGAAAATTAAATTGTATTAAATTTTGTATAAGAGTTTCGTTCGATAACTTTATTTAATAGTTAAGAACAAAGTAAAGGCAAACAGCTTTGCTAGTAACATATTGTAGAAACCTACTAAAAGTCTAGAATAGAGAGCGCTGCTAAAACTGGTTGGTTATGATTTCAGATTTGTACACACAAGTGTGTAATTCAACTAGGCAGCGCCGGGTAAAATTATACATCTAGGTAATTCTGTTTGTGATTGCAAACCAAAACCTTCTAGTCGAAAACTATAACTAAAGGTCGGGTGATCCATCTTGGCTTTGGAAAATCACTTGGATTTGTTTTCCTTGGGATAAGAAGACTGTTTCTTGCCTTCAGAAAATAAGTCTCAGAATGCTGGATTTAAAAACTCAGTCGATATAACCATGGCCTCATATCATCTTCTCTTATTAAAAGTTGATCCTTCGAGTTCGCTAATTCTTTGTTACGTCATCGTTCCAATATGATATTACGATCTGGAAAAAATTGATAAGCCATTTTCTTACCTTGAGGTAAAGAATACTTCCCTCGATAATTACCTCTCTTTTATTTGCCGCTTGAGGACCTTACTACGTCAGAACCCCTTCATTATTATCTTTAGTTGTGGTCAATGGTTTGAAATCAATCCGCGGTTAATATCACTATCAGGGTTCACACGGTGAAGGATCGGCCAGCTAACTTTTTGCTGTCAATGTATATCACCAGCACCTGGTGACCACTCCATGCCGTGAAGTGGGTGCCACTCGCCTCATCACCCTACGTGAATTTAACTTTACTTTTATATACTTTTGTTTGCTTTATTTTATTCTTTTCATCTCACTCACCATGCCTTTTTCGAGTAACCGCTGCCTTCATTAGGCATATCTAACCTTCACCTATTTGTCATCTCTTTGAGCTACACTTTCATCCCACATGGCAACATATTCGACCATGTTTAATTACTGTAAATTACTAATCAAGAACTCGTGCAAAGCTCCAATTTACCTCTGGTTTGAGCTGTTGAATTTCAGTGTATAAACATAGAAGAATATTGCCGATTTTTTTGGTTTTCAAACCAGTTTTGCTTCACTACAAATGGGCTTAAGTCTTTTTTTTTTACTAAAATTAACATCGAATTAGTGGGATTTAGTCTTTATTTTTTTTTAAATCTGGTTATATAAAATTGAACATCGAATCAGTGGGATTTAGTTTTTAGTTTTGTTCAACATGGTTTAAAAAATATTAAATAACATAAAACTAGCGAGATTTAACTTTATTTTTTTTTCAATTTGGTTTTAAAAATTTTAATATCGAACCAGTGGGATTTATTTCCTTATTTTTTCAATCTGGTTTTAAAAATTCAAATAATATCGAACCAGTGGGATGTATTTCCTTATTTTTTCAATCTGGTTTTAAAAATTTAAATAATATCGAACCAGTGGGATGTATTTCCTTATTTTTTCAATCTGGTTTTAAAAATTTAAATAATATCGAACCAGTGGGATGTATTTCCTTATTTTTTCAATCTGGTTTTAAAAATTCAAATAATATCGAACCAGTGGGATGTATTTCCTTATTTTTTCAATCTGGTTTTAAAAATTTAAATAATATCGAACCAGTGGGATGTATATCCTTATTTTTTCAATCTGGTTTTAAAAATTCAAATAATATCGAACCAGTGGGATGTATTTCCTTATTTTTTCAATCTGGTTTTAAAAATTCAAATAATATCGAACCAGTGGGATGTATTTCCTTATTTTTTTCAATCTGGTTTTAAAAATTCAAATAATATCGAACCAGTGGGATGTATTTCCTTATTTTTTCAATCTGGTTTTAAAAATTCAAATAATATCGAACCAGTGGGATGAATTTCCTTATTTTTTCAATCTGGTTTTAAAAATTTAAATAATATCGAACCAGTGGGATGTATTTCCCTATTTTTTCCATCTGGTTTTAAAAATTTTAACTTATTAAAATATCAATTTTCGTCTTTTAGTAGGACGTTATTGGTTCTAAACCTCGTTTAAGAAAGGGTAACACTGAATGCAACCTACAAGAAACAGTTGCACTAAATAATGACAAAACTTATGGCCACGATGTAAATCATGCCAGATTTTAGTGTTTGAGGTGAATACAAGCTGCCTTCCTAAAAGATTTTGCTTCCCTAAAATGCAACGACAAATGGATTATATTTTTATGGGTATTAAAAGTTTTCGATGGAATAGGTAGTATAATTTGTAGTACATTTAATTGCGAATTAATAATATTGGACCAATTGACTTTTGTGTCTCCTTACCTATTTTAAACTTTAGGAGTTTGTATTTAACAGGTTAATTTGTGTAAAGAGGGTGAGGCTAGATTAGGTTTATTTAGGTGTTAAATCATAGTGATCTAACCAAACCGAGTCTGAACTAATTAATAATAAAATACAAATAATTGAAAATCAAAATTGGTGAGATCTATAAAGTTCTACTGATCAAATTTCAACATCTCTGTTTCGCCATATTTGCGGATCCTCTTTAATTTAAGTTCTTTTTGAAGCTAAAATTGGAAATTCCATGTACCTCTGCACTAAGTTTTAAATTGTATAGGAAGTTCTGTTATTTTACAGAAAAATTAATCTTTATTAGGTTCAGCTGGACAAAACTTCTAAAATTTACTACATATTCAACAGTAAAATATCAGAAAAATTTCATAGGTTCTCGTTGTACTGCATTTGGTTCAACTGGTTTTACCAAGAACTTTTAAGGTATTTAGGGTCTCTACTAGTACTTTATCTTATATGAGAGTTAAACAGTGAATTCGACGAACAGTAGTTATTTTTTTCCAGTAGGTATTAAAAATGTATTCAAACTTCCAAACTCAAGTTATACTCTCCCTCGATATTCTTTTACTTTCTTCCGTTTATTAAAAAAAAAACATCTAAAAGTCAATTACAATAGAATTTTTAGATAAAAGGTCATTAAGGAAAAGATAGGAAAATTAAGGGCCTGGAAAATAATATTGGAAAGTAGAGAGACCAAGCACTTTTTCTAAGTCCAAAATTGGGAACTATCCTGAATATTTCCGTCGTTTGTTAACGTAGTTAGGCCTATTGCGTTGATCAACTTCATATTTTCAGGGTGTTTCCAGTGGTGTCCAGTCAACGCTGTCAGGAAGTACTTTAGCCGTTTGACTGTCAGTTTCCTAGTAGATCCCGAGAGCAAATCCATCTTGTAAATTCATAGCTGCAGCCCAGGTTTCAACTAGATGCCACTTTGATGAGTTTCTTCTTAATCCCAAATTTTTAGCATAATAAAGTTTGCTCTTACACTATTTTCCTATTCCTATCTTCTCTGACACAATTTTCAACCTTCATTTTCCACTATATCTTATTTTCTCTTCAGTTTCTTTTATATATTCTTGACATAATCCCTCACTCTATCTTTTTGTTCATTTGAACCCAATGTTAGCTCAAAAACGGGGAGGGAAGTCGCATACAACATATGTTAATGCTTCTATGTATCAAATCTGCAACCCCAGAAGATGTAATGTCTAGGGTGTACATCCAAGGAATTAAACTACGAAAAATATTGATTAGAAATTATACTCAAGTGTAATAAAGTGTAGTGTAAGTGTAAGCGAGTAGGATATATACAAAGCAATCTCAAGGGCTAAGATAAATACTGGATTAAACAAATTTCTTCCTTCAAACATTGAGTTAGCTCTTAACGCGTTTTTGTATATCTTTTTTGTGCATGCAATTTTGCTTCACCCTGTATATAAATACGATTATTTATATCGATTTATTAGTTATTTCACAGTAATACTTCGTGGACATTAGTTTAAATTTACTGATTATATAATACCAAAAAACGTTGGCGCCTTTTTCACAAAGAGAACAAAGTTCCCGGGAAATACGAGTGTACTCTAAATGTTATTTTCGTCCAACACTAAGGGGAATTTTTGCATTAATCTTAAACTTCTCATACTCTTAAAAAGAAACTTTTCTATATAAAAATAAAACCTAGAAAATACCGTATCGGAGATTTTTCCCCCCAAAAGAAAGATTTGTGTTGTATCATATTACCATTAATTACCAACAGGTTCCCCTCTTCAGTTAAGGCGTGGAAATCCCATCTGCTCTTATTCTCGCCTCGTCTGGCGTGTGGTCGTATCAGCGTCTATTTGGCCACACCATTTCCTTCGTAAAAAGGCTGTATTTCCATGGGGATATACTGGATGGGAGGTGAAATACGAAGTAGAGATGGAGTTCTAATAGTTCGATTATAAACAAGGTCATCTGGATGTGTGTAAGAGACTTTCGGGAGAGCTGGGGACTTTTTCAAGCACTTTTGATTGCTTCTTTTCACTCACTCTTTAAGAAGTCAGTTCAGCCAAGCGCGAGGATGTTCTGCAGATAAAATGAGTGTGTTGAAGCGGGTGGTGGAAGTTTTCATGGAAATTATTGTACGGGGAATGGTGAAGTGAGAGGAAGAGAGATCTGTTGATGGCCAAATAGCTAAAGTAAGAGAATAATTGGGCGTTGGGGGAAGCATGACACGCAAATTCCGTTGTCCTACTCATGTAGGGGAACGAGGGCCCGTTCCACTGAGGGGAGAAAAAGAAATTCTGTGGAATAATACACCACACGCTGTACCTTACGCACACATGCGCAATATACAACACGTCGAAACACCCAATTTCATACGCGCGCACAGACACAAACACCACAGGACAGAACACACGTACACATATAGGTGATTCAATTGAGTAGCTGCTTCATATAATATTCAAAGCCAATTCATATGCAATTTCTGTGAATTGAAAGGTAGTCAATTTGCAACGATATTCCGGCGGCCAAGTTGCTCTTCCAGTTCCTCTTTGGCTGTAGGGTGCAGTCCCCCCCCCCCTCCCATAATCCACCAAACCCATTGCATATAAATGGGTACCTGATGACGTCCCGATGAATTTTTAATCACCCGACGGGCTGGTAGCAAAAGCTTTTGAAGATGACAGTACACGAATTTCTAGCATAACTAATGTAAGTCGATTCTATGGCATAGCAGAATTATTAATTGGACAATCAGCCATTTGGATACCAAACAAGCCAAACCTCAAGATATGTTGGCAGCTATAAAAAAAAACCTGAAATGGAGCTGGGCAGGCCATGTGGTAGGATTCCAAAAAGATAGATGAAGCATATATAACAAGGTCTGCTGACCAAAATGGCGCGTGATATAATTTATTTTGATTTATTACTTTACGACCTTCAAAACTTTCAATAATTCCCGGACTAACCTTGGTAGGAGCTTGGCAATGAGATCATTCGAAAGATAATGTAAAACAACAAAAGGGTTTCAAATTTAGTTAGAATCAGCTGAATAGTTATGATGTTATTGCCAAAACAAAATAATTCCCGGGATAACCTTGGGAGCACCTTGTCAATTATATTATTCAGAAGAAAATGTAAAACAATATAAGGGTTTCAAATTCCGTTAGAATCGGCTGAATAGCTATGATGTTATTGCCCAAACTATATAATTCCCGGGCTAACCTTGAGATGATTTTGGCAATTATATCTTTCGAACGAGAATGTAAAACAACATAAGGGTTTCAAATTTCGTTAGAATCGACTGAATAGTTATGATGTTATTGACCAAACAAAATAATTTCCGGGCTAGCCTTGAGAAGACTTTGACAATTATATCGTTCGAACGAGAATGTAAAACAACATAAGGGTTTCAAATTTCGTGAGATGTAGAGTCGCCCGCAACCTGTAGTCTCGCACTTACCTAAAGATTACCGATTTGACTTCACTTAATAAAAGACGATCGAAGGGAAGACCAAAAACAAGATGGAGAGATGATATTAAAAAATATGCTAAAAGTTTGAAACAATTGGAAAAAGATTGACAAAATTCAAAAAGATGAGAAAGGGTTTCTATCAACAGTGGAGACAAATGCCTGAAATAATACGATAACAAGAGAAAAGATGTAAAACGAACCTCGAATGTTTTAATGTTCTCAAAGAGTACGAGTTTTGTTCTTAAATGAACTAAAGTTGATGATATATATAGGATTTATTGGTTATAGTCTGTAAATCTTTAATTTTATTAATGAGAAAAGAGCATTGCCAGAGAATCAAACTATAGCTTTATTTTAAATGGCATAGAAAATAGGCAAATAATTTAATCGAGCAAAGGTTAGTTGAAAATGTAAGAAATAAGAACAGTGGTCTTTGAGGAATTATTTGCAAGAGTAAAAAAAAACAAGGTGTGCTGACCAAAAAGTCCCGTGCCCCCACTTATTCTGATTTATGACTTTAGGAGTTTAGAAACTTTAAAATAATTCCGGGAGTAACCATGGAAGGACCTTGCCATAGCCACATATCTTAGCATAGCATATTAGAGAACAGCCCAGCCTAGCATAGCGTAGTATAGCCTTAAAAATGCCTAGCCTAAACTTGCCTAGTATAGCATACCATACCATAGCCAAGCATATCATAGTATAACCTACCCTGTTTTAGCCTAATATAGCCAAACCTAGCAAAACATAGTATAGCCTAGCCCAAATTAGAATAGCCTAGCTGTGTCGTGCCTAACCAAGCCCAGCTTAGTATAATCAAGCTAGTCTAGTATAACCTAGCTTAGTATAGCCTACTTATCCTACCTTAGCTTAGTATAGCCTAGCCTAGCTTAGTAGACCCTAGTATAACCTAGCATATTATAGTATAGCCTAGCGCAGCCTAGCCTACCATTGCCTTGCCTAGCACATCATTGACCAGTGTAGCCTAGCTTACTATACTATAGCATAGCCTAGTCAGGTATAGCTTATCATTGCATGTCAGAGCCTAGTCTAGCGTCGCATAGAGTAGCCTAACCTAGTATAGTCAAGCTAGAATAGGCTACTATGGCCTAGACAATATATCCTTGCATATGATAACCTAGCCTATCATAGTATGCTATAGGCTAGCTTGCTATAGCCTATCATGACATAACCACACTTAACATAATATAGCCAAAGCGTATCATATTATAACCAACCTAGTATATCCTAGACTAGTATAGCATAACATACCCTAGACTAAAATAACCTTGCATAGCTTATACTATTATAGGTTTGGTTAGCTAGCCTTTCTTACCGTAACATAATTTTCCCTAGCATAGCCTAGCATAGCCTAGCATAGCAGAGCATAGCCCTCTTTAGCCAATTATACTTTAGCCTACCCTGGGATAGCATAGTATAGCCCCATTTAGCCTAGTATAGCTTAGCATAGCTTAGTTTAGCCTAGCATTAACTATCCTAGACAAGAATAGCCTATATTATCCTAGCATAGCTTAGTATTGTTCTTGCCTAACATACTATATGATATCCTAGCATAGCATTTTATAGCCTAAATTAGCATAGTATATCTTACATTTGTACATTATATCTTAGCATAGCTTAGCATAGTATAGCCTATTCTAGGCTTGCTTAGCAGAGTATAGCATATTATAGCCTAGTTTAGTCTCGCAGAGTATCGGCTGAATAGTTATGATGTTATGGCCAAAACAAAGTAATTACCGGGCTAACCTTCGGACGACTTTGACAATTGTATCATTCGAAAGAGAATGTAAAACAACATAAGGGTTTTAAATATCGTTAGAATCGGCAGAATAGTTATGATGTTATTAACAAAAACAAAAAACAAAAACAGGGAGAGTCGCTCGCGATTAGACTCACACGCGACTAAAACGCAAGATATTTTTCATTGGAAATAAATGACTAGTTATAAAGGTTGTGACATCAAATGGATTACAAGAAATACATACGCTACATTGGTCCGGTCATGATGCCAAAAATAAATTTTGTTCTCGCATTATTCTATTCTTTTTCAAACAAAATATCAATGAACCTTGTTTTTAGTTCTCGGATTTTCTTTTCTCTATAGATCAGTCTGAACGGTACGCCTGTACAGACTAGCAATTGGAAAGAGTCATTTTCACCTAGTGGAGAAAGACCGGGTAGTGTAAAGAGAGAATCAATTGGAGAAAGTCACTTTCACCTAGTGGAGAAAGACAGGGTAATGTGAAGGGAAAGACAATGACCTAAAGTCAATTTCACTTAATGAAGAAAGACTAGGCAGTGCGAATGAATAGACATTGGGACATAATCATTTTTACCTAGTTGAGAAAGACACGAGATAGATCGAAGGGAGAGACAATGGGGCAGTGTCATTTCACCTAGTGGATAAAGACAGGATAAAGACAGAGTCATTTTCACCTAGTGGATGCATATAGGATAGTGTGAATTGAGAGACAAATAGGCAGACTCATTTTCACTTAGTGTGGGAACGGATAGTCCGAAGGGAGAGACAATGGGGCAGAGTCATGTGAAAGATAGGGCAGTGCGAAAAAAAATGACAATGGAACTATTAGGAAGAAAAAGAAACAAAAGTTAAAGCGAGACAAACTGATAATAAGGAGACCTAAGTAGTCCACTGAGGTTATTCTCGCGATCAAAATTGTTTGTTTCGAGATGACATTATAAAGTCCAAGGACTTGTTCGATCAGAGACACTCAGAACTACGATGGGGAAGAAAATACTGAGTGGTCCAGACAAACCTTTTGAAATGTTTCAAGGTGAGGTCTTTACGAACAAATAACAAAAAATATAATCGTATAATGAACAACTGGAAAATGAAAATGATAATGAACAAATAAACAAAAGGAAAGGAAGAACGGAAAGACAGTGAAGAAAAGGAATAAAATAGTGAATAAATAAAACGAGTGAAAAAAGTAGAAAAGGAAAGATAATAAGGGAAGAAAATAACGTATTCATAAAAAAACGAGAAAAAATAAATAAACAACCAAATGAAAATAATCGAAAAGGAACAAAATTATGAACAAATAAATAAAATACGAGAAAATGGAAGAAAAGGAAAAGAAAAGTTCCATTCACATACTAGTCTGAACTTTGTCACAATTAATCAAAACACCGCTGTCTATTCCTCTCTCTCTCCCTTCGCACTCTTAACACATCACTCTTCTGTCTCTCACTTGTATCTTTGACAACATTGTTGCCGATTAAATCTGGAGGATTGTGAACCTCCCATGTTTCGTGCCCTCCTGACCCCAATGTCTGCAAGTCTGCTGATATATATGTATATTCCCTAGATTTTTACTTTTCTCTTCTTTCGTCTCTTGCATTCTTTACACTTATCTCCTTATAAATTTGATAGGTAAATGCCATCGTTGGTTTTCAAGTTAATTCTAAAAAATCACCCTCGCCCGAATCCACCTAGAGGAGTTCTATAACCACACTAGTGGTAATTCCTTAGTTGCCGTTTGCTAACTTTATCTAAATAATAAAAATATCATCAAAGTTCCACTTCTCCCAATCTTTCCTAACCTCTTCATAAAAGCTAGGGAAAATGCCCTCGTTATTTGGGAGGACCTGAGCCTATAATAGAAATATGTCCACAACTCCGCCGCATTTAATTACCTCTCCTTTCGTTGTGAAGGACGACGAAAACTTCCTCCGGTCATGTTAAATCACATATGTCTCCCTCTTTTGGCCGCCCCAAAACGTGACGAGACCGCCAAATCCTCTTTGCCAGTTTTAATTTCTTCTCCGCATTCGACCATTACCCACCATATTTCGCAAACAACCATTACTATTCACCTTTTTTAATGCTTCCCGTCTTTAAAACGGTTGTAAGCATTTAGGTTTGATACAAACCCCTGTATATGTGATTTGTATGTGTAAAATCGTTCTGTATCTTCTATTATTACTCGTATCATGCAATAACGTGCGTAAAAGTTAAACGCCTGTGATCGTTCGGGTGGTGAAGGAATCTCGTTTCGCTTGGTTGCTTCCCTGTGTTCATAAATAAACGTGAGCTTTGTTGACTTGGTCATTTGACCGCATTCGTCTCGCGATGCGGGTTTTCCCCCGTGGTTGATTCGTGGTTGATTCGGCAGCGGTGGTTGGCCACAACCGAAAAGGGCAGAACATTATCTGAATCTGAATTTTCATTGTTTTTGATGGTAGCTGTGTTAAAGAGATAAGAAATGCGTCTATTTGTAAGTGGAGTGGTTTAATTTCCCAACCCTCGAACTCTTTAAACAAATTTACGCTTAGGAAATATTAAATTGTTTATAGATGTATTTGGAGGATGTAAAAGAGCAGTCTTGTTATATGTAGAGTGTAGGTGTGGTTTAGCACGGTTTATGTTACTCAATAAAGTATACATTTATTCGGAGAATTTGCATTCGTCGGAGATGTAGGTTTATTTATGCATGTTTTATCTGTGAGTTTGTGTTATGGGGTTATGTGAGTGCTCAGGTGTGTGTTGGTCAGTGTGGTTGATATTTGTGGTTTTGTGTTTGTCGGAGCTGTAAGATGGATGCGATTTATTCGTTTGAATGACTTTCTTCCTAATGAAAGACAAATAATAACAACAAACGAAATCCTAAAATCTAATACAAGAAGACAGACAAACAGCTACAATTAAATAAAGAAATAAAAGAATAAATAAAATAATCATGATTTAGAACATCTTTTACTCCTATCTTCTAACGCTAAATATGTACAACCGTTGGAACAATTTCCTGGCGGCAATTTCGTTATTAATTGCTGTTCTGAAAATTAAAAAATTGTCCAGTTTTCCTTTCTTACATCTTCCCCTCGACAAAAATGGTGTAAAACCTTTTATCTTTTCATCGGTTCTATTAACTTGCTTTGAATCTTGTTTTTGACTAGGTACTTGCGTTTGCCAGTTTTTAAATTCAGAAAAGTTTAACTGGTTGGTGCTTAGATGAGAGAACGAGAAAGGTGTGAAAAGCTGAGGAACATCAGAAGTGAACGTCTAGTAAATCAGAGAGAAACGAGAGAATAAGTGAATAAAGAACAAATAAGTGCGAGTATAGAGATAAAGCAAATGTGGTAGAAGATAGTGTATGCGCTGTGTATGAGTGTGCCAGAAGTGAAAGGAGGAAGCAAAATGCTGACTGGTGGAATGGTGATGAAAAGCGTGCAGTAGAAAGCAAAAATGAGGCTTACATGCAGATTTTTAATAATGCAGATGAGAATGAGATGGAGAACGATTGAATCCATACAAGATGAAGAGAGAAAGAGAAATAAGTGATTAAACAGAGTAGGGAAACATAAAATAAAGTGCTTGGACAAAGCAAATGAATGAGGATCCTGATAAGAGCTGGAAGGTATTATGTAAGGAAGTGAGAAATCAAGGGAAATATAGCTGCGTGAACATCAAGAACAAGAATAGCATCTACTTGTGAGCAATGATGAAATCAAAAGTAGATGAATATTTTGAGTTTTTTAATGCAGGAAGAGGAGGAGGAGATAAATGAATATATGATTCGTTCTGTAGGCGTAAGTCGGGTGCTGTATTTGGGTAGGAATTAGACGCACTCAAGAGGATGTTAGTGTTTCGTGAGGTTCTGAAGTTTGGAGCGGCAACTGGACTAAATGATGTAGTGGTTGAGATGCCAAATGTATAGCTAAGTGTGTTATAAAATGGGTCAACTGCCTGCTTTGTATGACATTTTAAAGTAGAAGAGTGCATGTGGACTGTAAAATGCAGTAATAGTGCCATAGTATAATGATAACAGGTGGATAAGACTGTTGAGTGTATAAAGTAAAGTTGATATAAAAGTCTGATTGGGGGTATAAAATGGATAACTGATGGATTGATAGGGGATAAACAAGTGGGGGTAGAGCAGGTAATGGATGTGTGGATCGAGTAGTTGCAGTGAGAATGCTAGTTGAAAAAAAACAAGAATAAGAGATAGAAATTGTTAGCTGGGTTAAGGGATGTAGTAAAAGCTCATGACCGCCTCCATAGAGACGCATTATGGCATGGAATAAGAATGTATGAGTGATAAACTAATGGATGCTGTGAAAAGTATTTATGTTGTAATTAATGCATACGTTAAAGTTAAGTGGCTTGACATACATATGTAAGGGTGTAAAACAAGGATATGTGATGTCGCCTTGGCTTTTTTACAGTACTCATCCATCTACATTAATGAGTACTGGGAGAAGTATGGATGGGATGAGGGAAAGGGGTGTGAGAGTAATGATGAATGTTGAATGATATGCTGATTCATTTCAATATGTATATTCTGATGATCTACTGTTGGTGGCTGAGAGCAAGAAATGTGGCAATCTGGATTGTAGCATGGGCAGGATGTGTAAGATGTGTGACAATAGAAGTAGTGTGAAGTTTTAATTATAGAATTAGAATTATAGAATCAAAACCAGCAAACCCCTTTAAATCCGGTATGGGTCTAGTCAGAGAAATTGAGGAAGGTAAGGTAAGGAGGTCTTTGGAAGCTCTTTAGAGTAAAAATAAACGCACCAAATTAATACTATGCGTTTATTCTATGCGCTTTAATAATTAAATAGTTGTTCATCTAATGTAAGAAAATAACTAAATATTTATTATAATATCTCATTTTCAAACGAAAGATTATGGTTATAACTCAACATATGGATATTATGAGTTTGTCACTGATTTACTTAAAAATGGTTTAAGAGTCATCGGCTCAATTATGTAGCTCAGAATAGGGCAATCATTTTATAACAGGCAATGTACAGCCACGGCCGAAAGTTTGGGGATACCTCGGAAATTTTAGGAAATTACATAAATGCAGGGTCGAAAAGGTTTTTATTTTCATATCAATATGAATATAACAGGAATTTATAACAATCAATTATACATACATCAGGCAATGGGTGAGCTTGCGCTTCGCTACTAAGATTAAAATTTAAAATCTAATAAAAAGCAGCCATGGTTAGATTATTATAAATTTTCTGAATTTCACCATTTGTAATTCTTTGGGTTTTAAAAAAATTCACAAAATTTCCATACTTATATTTATTTCTGAACTTCACCATTTTGTTTTTTGATATTAGAAAAGAATCATTAGAAATAACTTTGATAAAATACATAAGTCATAACCAAACTAAGATGTAATTATTATTCAAATAGTCAAAAAATCCCCTTCTTAAATTATAGAGTTTGTGAGGTGATGATGATTACCCAATCAACAAGAATTAACAAAATTTGCCAAAACATCAGCAACATATACATATGGGAATGAAGGAAGCTCTGTGAAAATTACAGCAACACTAAACTGATACCGGAAGCTTGGTAGTGTGTCGAGGGTCCCTTAGCAGTGATGAGAACATTTATTATTCGATGCATACACTCCACGGGGGTGTAACACCTAAGTGGCGTGTTGCTCACCCACTCTTCGGCGATGACTGTCATTCTGTTGCGCAGTGGAGGAAGGTTGGTGACGCCTCACGGCATCTTTCAGGTCTAGCAGTGGATTTTCAGTGGATTCATATCCTGAGACTGAGGTAGCCAGTCCATCACTGTGATATTGTTGCCCTAGGATCAGTGTATGATGGACGCAGAGTTGTGAAATGGGTCATTATCCTATTAGAAAATCATATTCCCGGTTTTTCTGGAGAGGTCTCAGGCTGAGAGCGGTATGTAATCTAACTTGGCACTTTCTAAATTCATGCTGCCATCAAAAACGGGGAAACAACCTCTGCTAAACTTGAAATTCAGCCCCCTACCTTTACAGAGCGGCCATCATGCTTTACAGTAGGTAATCTGCACTCTCAATTCGACTGTTCCTCTGGCATCCTGCGTACTCTAACTTTGCCTGGGGTCGAGAACGACTGGAACGTAGACTCGTCGGACCATAAGACACGACGCACTGGCGCATGGTCCAGTTGCAGTGAAGACCTGCCCAAGCCAGTCGACGTCCCAACAGCTGAAGGTTAATCAGCGGCTTCTGGCAGGCTTTAGACGGCCTTAGGCCTTGTAAAAGGAGTCTACGACGGATGCATTAACCTGATCTAACTCTCTCCATTCATGTTGCAGCTGTACTGCGGTATTCATTCTTACGATCCCCAAGGCTCATACTTCACAGAAACCTGAGGTCACTTTGTGTACTGACCCAGAGTCGTCCAGACCGAGGTCTATATTCCATGTTTCTACTTTCTCGGATCTTCTTCCCTACATCTGTAATACCGGAATCTGATCCGCCGACTGTGCTGGAGTTTTGTCGCTAGCTTAGACCCTCCTCGTGCAGTGTGCTTTTCAGACTTCTTTCCTACATGGTATATGTCCCTATTTTCTCTATTATCAGATTCTATCGACATAGAATATCATATAAATCAACAAATATGATGTGTTCTATGAAGAAATTTGACTGTAACACCGCATAGTGATACTCGGATTTCATAAATTTCAATAGCATCGCCATTTTAGATATTTCAAAGAAGTGCTAAGAATCTTGTACTTTTATTTTGCTTTCCAAATGTATTGGACACATGAATGCAAACCAACACCAGCATATTCATAACCATACCCAAAGAATAAGTAAAATTCCAAGTGCCTGAAAACTTTTGGCTCCTGCCGTAGTATTATGCGATTGTTATTTAAACTCTCCTTTATTAGTTTAGGAGACTTCATTTAATTACAGGGGGGAAATCTATGTAGGCATAATAAATTAAGAAGTATGGTTTTCTAATAATTTACGGAGTATTGCGAAATGGGACATTAAAATTGGGTTCTACTATGCTTATAGATGCCCCAACTCTCCTTTTTGCCCTCTTTTTCCCCATAGGGAACCTGGTAAAAGCACAAAGGCGTCCTAAAGGAGGGCCTATTCGTCAAAGACCAGCACGGCGTTCGTGCAGTACCTGCAGGACAGCTATGATCAAATGGGAGAAGAAATCATTTAGCTTTCTCTCCAATGTAAGACGATAGAAGTTAATGATTATATATCTCTAAGTTCCTTCACCGTGTGACCAGGAAGCGACTACTCTTTGATTGACGTCCTTTGAACTACATTACCTGAAAGATAGTTCAAAGTTGAAATGAGTGCATAAGCAAAATGTCCCTCATGATAGTTATCTGATGTTTTAATTTCAATTTATGATCATTTGTTCACGTTTTCAGCTTGTTTAAAAATTGAATTAGTCTATATTATCACAACTCTTCTGTAATTTGAAGACTTTTATTAATTGACTGCAAAGCGCCTATCTTTAAGCGAAAGTTATTTAAATTCTTTAAGTTTTCCTTCATAGAAGTTATTTCGTAACTCTGGAATGAGCTTTGTCGACCTTCGCTATACTTTCTCCAGTGTGGCGATATCCTTTTGCAAAGGAGGCCAGAACACAGCTGCCCTCTTCCAACTATTGACGCACGATTGCTTTGAACAATGGGACTACTATTTTTATTCCCTTATATTCAAAATTTCTCGCAATAAAACCGAGTGATCTATTTTCTTTGTTATCTATTTGGATGCCGTTTCTAAAAGTTGAAGTCGTTCGAAATTAATACACCGAGATCGCAATTCTTCTGACAAGTTTTATTCCCTTATATTCAAAATTTCTCGCAATAAAACCGAGTGATCTATTTTCTTTGTTATCTATTTGGATGCCGTTTCTAAAAGTTGAAGTCGTTCGAAATTAATACACCGAGATCGCAATTCTTCTGACAAGTTTTCTAATCAATCCGTGACAGCCTAACGTATGATCAAAGTTTCCATTTCGAAGGCCAATTCGAATTGCTTTGCATTTAGTGAGATTAAAATTAACATGCTATATAACAGACCAATTTGATATCTCCTTTATCTTGCCGTATTTCTTCTCGATCTGAGTCGTGTTCCTCTATAACTTACTCAAACTTCTCAATCTTACTTAATAGTCTTAAATCTAACTCTAAGATATCAAATAACACACCGCATTGTTAATGGCAGTGTACACATGACTCAGATTACGACCACAAGGTTTAAATGGTAGGAAATTCTCTAGAGTGATTAGAACGTTAGTAAATGGTAAGGTTATGGTGCGGACTGCGACAAGAAGCTGCATGAGAGTAAATCTGGTACCAACGTTGGTGTATAGGAATGAGACTATTTTGTGAACGGTGACGGAAAAATCTTGAGTGAAAACAGGGCAAATAGGCAAATTAAAGGGATACTTGGTGTTCGAATGTTAGATATAGTGAAGTACATTTGGTTAAGAGATGTTTTCGGTAACCAGAAGGGTGTGAGTGAAGGTGATCTGAGGTGGTATGGACATATGAGAAATAAACAAGTGTAAGAAATTATACTACAAAGTATTAGAGCGTGACTGGTCGATTGTGTGAATGAGTGAGAGAGAAAGGGTTGACTGAAGAGGAAAAAAGGAATAGTGTGTATGATAAGTGTGCCTCGGGGGCAAGTGTGAGGCGGGTGCTAGGTGTCTCTCTGATCACGAATGAAGACTGACTGGACGAGATGTCAGGTACATCAGTTTGCACCCCATCACTATGAATTTCCAATTTGGGGTGGAAATATGATTTGTTGCATTCTGCTTAAAAGGACATCAAGGAAGTGAGAGGGGTTGGTAGTTTTTTGTGAAGTTGACCCCCGCCCCTATTTTAGGGAGACTTTTCATTGGTTCATTTTTGGTCATGAAGTACAATCGCAAATTTTCCCGATTTTTTTATTTCCTTCTCTATTAGTTCTATTTCTTCTCAATTTAGCTGTTATATTCCCGTCTCTTTTGCCAACTTACCGATTTTCTTCTTTCCTCTCACATGCATCACTCATATACTCCGGCCCATTCGATTACATACTGTTGTGGTACATCTGCTCTCAAAGCATTTGACCATTTTTCTAGAAGACAACAGAAGACTTTTAACACTCGTGCAGGCTAATAAGTACTTTAGTGCGACCTCTCCGCGTCTATGAATGATTGTTAATAAGAAGTTTGTCTCGTTTGATCAGAGTAAAGTAATTGGAGGTAATGTAGATCTAAGACGCTTAATGCATTCACGTATTAACTCTAACTGCGCTACCTGCCACTCGCACTGCAGCGAAAAGGTAAACATAGGAAAAAGACTGGAGTAAAATCTGAGAAATCTTTTAGATTTTCGATAAAATAATCGTACTCAAAATACTGTGCCAGAATTTGTGAAGTGGCTCTTTGAACTTGTACTCTCTGGTGAGGAAAGTTACAGATACTCAGATGACGAGAACTCTAGGTAACCTATAAGGACTTGAGTGTGCCCCTCCCCCCTTCACTCCATCTTTCTCTCACACAATATTAGCTTCAAACTGGATGTTGATAACCAATTGAAAACATGAATTAAGAGTGCCACCTTTTTGACATACCCATTACATCAGCCCCGACTAAATAATTTCCATGGCAACAGAATATCTTACACTACTTGTGATGAAAGAGCATTCGTGAAATGGCAGATGAGAGGCCATATTGGACATTTTAACTTAATGAGAAATTTTATTATTTAAATCCTCTTTTCTGTAATTTCTCAGGAGAGAAGAATAAAATATGATGTCTTCGTGAATGTTCCAAAGAGCGTGAAAGCGTTGCGATTCTCCAAGGATGGAAGAGCATAGGTTATACTTGATTAGCAGAAGGTAGTAATGGAGAAGCAGGGTTGAATCTGCCATTGAAACATGAACATTTATAGAATGTTATTGCCAGGAAGTGGTTGGCTAAGTGTTCACCCGGTAGAGGTCGACTTGGCGGTCTTCCATCCCAATGCTAACAAGGCCCAATGTTGCTTAACTTTGATTTAGCGCTTTTGGGGTACTGAGTTACCGGGCGCTGTCCTTGGACTGAATCCAAATCTGTTTTATTTACTACGCTGTAAGCTGGGATAAAATGTTCGGTTGAATGCACGTATGTAGAAAGGAAATCCAAGAGGGCAGATTTTTGGACTCTTTATTCGGACGTAGGTTCGGTAAGCCACTGGTGCAAAAATAAATTCGCTTGATGTGTCTGGTATTTTGAGGCAGGTTTAATTATGTCGGTCTATACGGATGGCCTAAGCTTATTTTCTCGAGCGGAAAGTTTTACTTTGTAATTGAAAGACGGAACTCTGGTAACTCAATGACCTTGAACTTAATTTTGAATGGTTATTTATCGAATCAAAAAATGTGGGCGTGGCCCGCCTTTGACCAATCATGCGTTTTGGGGATGAGCTTGCTTGAATAGAAAGTTTGTTCGTGTGTGCAAGGGATATATATATATATATATATATATATATATATATATATATATATATATATATATATATATATAGAGAGAGAGAGAGAGAGAGAGGGAGAGAGAGAGAGAGAGAGAGAGAGAGAGAGAGAGAGAGAGAGAGAGAGAGAGAGAGAACTTTGAGCCCAGCCTCTGCTGGTTATCGGGGGTACAGAGATAGTTTATAGGTAATAAGTGTTCTCGTTTGGCAGCTCTGTGACAGTAAATAAAGGTCTAGCATCTTTTCTGTTTCCAGTTCGGTGTCAATGACTGCATCTGCTTCGGCGTTTGTTTGTACAGCTGTGGCGCCGCCCAGAATTTTGCGCGACCCGAAATGGTCAGAAAGATAATCCAGGAGCCGCCTTTGTTCGTGTGAGTGTATGACCATGTGAAAATGTCTTGAATTCACTTTTGCCTGTGTGACCCTTACTGGAATACAGTATCTACATGACTTCATGATATAATAGTATAAAATCTATTATATTATTGCATGTGCATAATTATCTACGTGCCCATCTCGAGACTTTATACGAAACATGACACTCATTTGTGAGGCTTCATTTTTAATCCTATTTCCCCTTGCACTGTGGCACTACACATTAAATACTACATTTCTTCTGTACCGAAAGAAGGGATAAGAGAAACGTAGTAGATAGAAAGGAAATACTGGACGATTAGTAGTAAGAGTGAAGAGCAGGGGTAAAACCTGAGGAGTAAAGGTAATATTTTAGTAGCAGGGCGTAGTACTGGAGAAGTATGGTTAATACGTCGGTCGATTTATGACCATCATACTCTACATCTATTATGTACCGAAAGAAGGGATGGCAGAAACATGGTAGATAGAAACGAACATTTGGGGTCATTAAAGTGGAATAGCAAATGTTGAGAATTACTATGACTGCGATGGCAAATTTCTTGACTTCGAAATTTCCATTAGGGTATAAATAAGTTGTCATGGTATAGCTCTATATACCATACATACATCTATTATATTTGATTTTAGAGTGGGCGGGGGTTTCCTTTTAATAACTTTGGGTAGGCCGGGGTCCAGTTACGAGGTCAGATCCTCGTAAGGAATGGCTACTTCAATAGATGCTACTTTAAATCTTGGAATTGGCTGAGAGTTCCAAATCTCACTTAGTTACAGTCTGTTACATGGTTATGAGGAGCTCAAGGGTCGGAAAATAAAGAAGTCGGAAAAAATAGACTTTAATAAATACTAATAATTAAAGTTAAATGGTACAACAATAAAGAGACATATAAGACAAATAGTTACAGCGGTCAACGGGCTATTAAGAAGACTAGGTATTCTAAAATACAATAAAATTGCGTAGGCTGGATGGAATTAAGATTTGAGCTTTACACGGGGACATGATGAGCACACAAATGATAATGGGGGAACGGTAGACAGTAATTATAAAATTTGGAGGAAGCTAAAATATTTGTTACAATACCTTGTACAAATGGAAGGGTTGGGGGAGACGATGGTCGTTTTCAGCGAGGCGGTGAGATGATGGTTAGGTCACTTGGACGGGGTCCAGGCTCAGCTTGCTTGTAGTTGAAGTATTCCTTTGAGATGACGTGGGTGTGGGGCAGAGCCTTCGCGAATGGAGGCTAGGAATTCTTCCGGTGTAAATTCCTTTGAAGAAAACGGAAGGTAAGTTTCTCCGATACGTCAAACGGTTTGTTTGGTTGACTATGCGTAATCAAGGGGGTATTACGCTAAGATTAATCTTCACTGAAGCCTTTTGGGATAAGACTTGGTTCTTGTCTAGAGATAGCATCGTTGAGCGGAGTCAGACGGGTATTCGTACGGGGAGAAGAGTTTTTAACTAGTTCCAGTGTTCATATATCTTTTGAGCGAAACGTGTGTCGATATTCGTTAGATGGTGAATGCTGGAACTATCAGTGGTTGCTTGAGTCACTATGACTAGCAGCAGTATCTTCTAGTCTCTTGTAGACTCTCCTCCTGGCCCTCTGGCATTTTTCGAGTCGTCTTTTATTCAAAAATGAAGCGATTCTTTGGTGTATTTAGGTTAAGTTAAATAGTACTGCATCGGGTTTAGGTCAACTTGTCTCATTTAATCTACCAAACCTATTCGACTTTAAGAAAAAGCAACACGATAAACGCCTTGCGGTTATGAGGGGGAAGGGGATTTACAAGAGATCCGTGTCTTTGACCCTTGGAGCCAACAAGGGGATTATCCTAGTTCTTTGCTTAAAATTTACATAAGGAAACCAACAAGGGCACTGCAGCTAGAAAGTTATGTAAGGTGAAATCTGTAAAGAAAGTCGTGAAGATGGAAGGAATGAAAACGTGCGAATGTGAAAAAACCGCGGATATACCTGCACACGTTGGTGACGGTAGGGCACGCCATCCTCCAGACGTCAGCTGTATCATGTTGCCATATTATACCTGACACCCTTTGACTATACACCTTCTCTTATTTATCTTCCTTTAAATTCAATGGTTTCTTTAAGAATATCTTTTCAAATCTATTTAAAAGGCGGGGGAGGTGGCTTAATTACGTATAAACAAAGGAGGAGAATTGCGTGTCCTAACCTTCCCAATCGTTCTAAATACTCCAATATGACGCTGATTCGTGACTGCCTGCTCGGTTTGTTTCAAATCAACGATTCACCATTTTTAGAGTGTGGGCGGGAGAATTTCGTAAGAGAGCTCTGCTTATTGAAGCTTCGAGTATGATTCCTCCCTTGTTCATTGGTAATCTCCACGAAGTCTTCCAGAAGGATTTAAGGTTTGAAAACCAATGGAGGCATGATATTTCAGATCCGGTGTATAATAACCCTGCCTCTTATAGGTGATGATTAACTCCACACCATTGCACTCCATTGTCTCTAGTCGGTTCTGTATCTTGCACACATTTTCACTTCTTTTAACTTCGTTTTCTTTCCGAACCTTTCCTAAGAATGTTACAGACTGAGATCGATTCGTGGTTTGAACGTTTTTGTTGGTAGAAAAACAACAACAATATAATAATAATAATAGAGGGTATATATGACGTCCTTCAAGAATTTCGTAGGGCACCCGTCCATGGACTAAAGAAAAGGTCTGAAAGAAGAGGTTGGTTTTCAGAGCCAGCTTTAAATTTCGGGCGACGAACAGGAGCGTATGACACAAGGAAGACCATTCCACAACTTAGTCGGTCACAACAGAAAAACCTTTTTTTGATCGTATAATCTGGACCATTTTACCAAGGACTTTTCGGTTGTACCCCATCAACCAACTCCTGTTAAAGGAAGTCAACCCCGTCCACTTCCAGCAAACGCGAAATAATACAAGAGACTAACACTGTCCAGTAATTTACCGAGAAATTTGGCGATGAACAATAGATCGTTGACGTATTCAATTTCCTTTGTCTTAATTATATTTATTTCTTAATTCAATTTCGCTCCCCTTCGTTCTCGATAATTTTTTTGTAGAATTTTCCTCTCCTCTTCTAATTTATTTTGATGTTTCCTTTCATTTTCCCCTCTCCTTTAACTCTTAATAATTTCCCTCTAGGGAAAGGGGAAAGTAAGCGGTGCCGGGATTCGGTCGCATTTTAACACTATATTTCATTAACTCTATTTTATTTAAAGGATTTATATGCAATATATATATATATATATATATATATATATATATATATGTATATATATAATAATAGGTATTTATAATGCGCTCTTCAGGGCTATTAGCCCTCCCAGAGCGCAGGTTGTGTAGCGAGTGTAGAGAAAGTTTAGAGGGGAGAGAAGGCAATTATGAAGAGATGAGTCTTCAGGAGACGTTTAAAAGTAGCAAGGAAGGGAGAGGATCGGACTTCGGCAGGAAGAGCATTCCAGAGTCTCGGAGCACAAACGGAGAAGGAACGGTCACCCATCGTGCAGATGACAGAATGAGGAGTGTTCAGGAGGGAAGCGAGGTTAGACCGGAGTGCCCGAGGAGTTTGACGACGGGAGAGGGCAGACGAGAGATAAGGTGGAGCCTCGAGGTTTAGGGCCTTGTAGGTGGTGAGAAGAATTTTATAGTGGGTACGGAAACGAATAGGGAACCAGTGTAGCTCCTGTAAAAGAGGCATACATGATTATGCATAACATTTTCATCGGAGGGATATTTAAGCTTATTCATTAATGCGATTGTATTACACAGGTTGAAATATATACATTTTTTCTGATTCAGATTGGTAAATAATTTTATTTAAATGTCTATCCTTTTGTGTGTGATGATGGAGGGCAGTGTTAGTAAGTTTGTTTTATTTTTGGATTCAAATCTAATGCTAGGCTTTCAAATTAATACTACTAGATGATCCTAAGGCACAAGTGAAACTAGCGAGAGGGGTAGAGTAGTGGGGGGGCGAGCCCCCAATAATGATAACCCAGTGCAAGGCTCAATAATGGCTTCCGGTAACAAAACGCTTATACAAATAATTTTAAATAAGAAATCTTTTGTGTGTTGACTGGAACAGGAGCTCACAAGTGTAGGTCATGAATGGTCTTTTGCAGTCTCCTTCTTTTCTTATGTTCTTATGTTCTTAAGTGTGCGCTCCTCATCAACGTTTCGTTGATGAGGATGTGTCTAGGTGGTGTGGCGGAGGCTTTGATTACGTCGACTGTTGCCCTTACTGTCCTGCGTGATGGTGTGAGTTGCTTGCAGACTTCACCTTTCCATTACTGCCATGCGAGACGGTATGAGTTGCTCTATGCTCTTTGTAGCAATAAGAGCCATGCTTGGTGGTGTTAGTCGCGTTATGCTTCTTGTTGCAAATAGAGGAATGCGTAATGGTGTGAGTTGCTTGTAGGCTTTTCGTTGCATTTTTTTGCCATGCTTGATGGTATGCGTTGCTTTAGGTTTCTTGTTGCTATTACTGGCCTGCGTGGTGATGTGAGTTGCTTGTAGGATTCTCGTTTCCATTACTGCCCTGCGTGGTGGTGTCATTTGCTTTTAGTCTTTTTGTTGCACTTTTTGCTCTGCCTGGTGATGTGAGTTGCCTCTAGGCTTCTTGTTGCCATTACAGCCCTGTTTGATGGAGCCAGTTGGTTGTAGGCTTCTTGTATAATTTGGGTGATACTTTTTCGTAATAGCATATTGAATGTAATGTGCGGAATACGTGTTGGGAGGCATCGGGTGGGATGCATTGGTTGCTTTTGTTTTATATTAGAGGTTCTATGATTTTGGAGGCAGTGAATAGAAGGAGAAAAGGGCGTTATATCACGTGATCTGTGGCTACTATGTTTGCCTTGATGATATATATCATATGGTCTAATTTCATACGGTTGGAGGATACTTTTGGGAGATGTAGTGGTTGATGATTTGTGCGAGAGCATCGATGTTTCTTGGACGTGTGTTTTAGGTTGACTGTAGTTAAAGGAAGATTGTGTAGCTATCTCCTAGAAAGATATTCCTACTATTTCACTAAAGATAACCAAGTGTAATCTGAAGATGTCTTGGAATCGTAAATGAAAGGAAGCTAAGCATTTCATACGTCATATGACAACCCTGCGCAAGGTTCTCAACAGAAGCCTTTGAGAACATAAAAAAAACAACTAATAATGCATTCCCCATGAACAACATCCATTGACATGGATTTTATTGTTAACTTATCTAAAGTTTAGTGGGGCGTAAAGCCACGGAAATATCTACATATTCGTTTTCAGTTAAAGTAAACGCCAACTCTTATAAAATTCTTCTTGACGCTCCTGAAGAGTGTTGAGGAACTGCAGGTATATATATATATATATATATATATATATATATATATATATATATATATATATATATATATATATATATATATATATACATATATTTATATATATATATATATATATATATATATATATATATATATATATATATATATATATATATATATATATATGAGGAATTAAACCACATTCTCCGAAGACAATTTAATTCAGAACAGTTTCGGTGTATCTCACACCCTTTTTCAACTGACACTGGATAGAAAATATAAGAAAAGTGCTTACAAACATAACAACGGGGTCAGGTCATGAAAGATCCCCTCTTTTTTTACCCCAATCCTCTACTTATGGCTAATCAGGGGGGGGAGGGGGGGCCTAAAAATATTGAATGGCTGACATTTCACTATTTTGTTTATTTGCTTTCGTATTACAGGATTAAAAGAAAATTGACTCTCAGATAGATTTAAATTATGAACTGACGATATCAAGCTCGATTCTACGATTCTTCTCTTAACATAGTTAGCCGATTTAAATACCATTTTACTCCTATTGAAATCGATCGAATGATTCAAGTCTCTAACATGGCAAAATATTCCACTGTTTTGGCTGCCCACTCTAATATCTATTTTATGTTCGTACAATGTCTTGTCTAGATTTCTTCCCGTTTTCCCGCTGTTATGTTTGTAAGCACTTTTCTTATATTTTCTATCCAGTGTCAGTTGAAAAAGGGTGTGAGATACACCGAAACTGTTCTGAATTAAATTGTCTTCGGAGAATGTGGTTTAATTCCTCATCTTTTCTTGCTATATTGCATTAATTTTCATCATATATATATATATATATATATATATATATATATATATATATATATATATATATATATATATATATTTATATAATTACATATTTGCCTTGGTAGAGTGGATTGTTTCATACAGCATAAAGTTATTGCTTTCAAAACTAAATATAATTTGAGTTTACTTTTCCGATTTCATCTTAATTACCTATTTTCATTTCAAAAGGTTGTGATTTTAATTAGTTTTAATTATTACATATCTTTAGATTTCTTATGTGTATATTGGATGGGAGTAAATGTGACTAGATTCATTATCATAAAACCTACACGAATCAACGCAAATATAGAGACTGCCTTGAAAGTTAATTAATAAAGACAAGATGCTGTTTACCAAAGCTCTATGTAAACAGAGCTAAAATGTTTGCTGTTTCAAGAGCAATATTCTTCCATCTTGTCACTCGTCACATAAAAGAGGGCAAAGCCTCTCCGCCTAAGACCGAGAGTAGAGATTGGTTTTAAATCGACACCTTGGTGACAGTGCCAGACAACTGGCATAAGTTTAATCTGTCCAACCTTTTTCGCGAGAGTCGTCAAACACGCGAAGAATAATGACATTCCGTCTTAAAGTGATTTGAAAATGACGAAAAATCAGAGTCAAACGATTTGTGAATGACAACAAATTATGATGATTTAGCGATGGGGAAATGACGTGAGAAATCAGGGTCATCAAGGGAGTAAGGACTGATGACTATATAAGGTCGTCAAGATAGTGAAGACGACGATATTCATGGTTTCAAGCGAGGGGAGAATGATGTCGATTTGGGGTCATCAAGCAGTTGCAAATGATACAAATTAGGGTTTTCAGGTGTAAATGAACTTTATGGCAGATTAGAGACTAAAAGATTAACACAGTCAAATTCCACGTTTCGTCACCAGTGAGAGAACAATTCCTCATTGGCTTCCATACTCGGCGGAACACTTATGGTGATGTTGAGGTGCTTTCTCCCACTCTGGCTCAGTTTAAAGAGGAGAGAACCTATCCAAACTAGATTCTAACCCAAGTAATTGAACATACAATTCTCTCGTACAAACTTCATGGCAGATAATGGACTCCTCGGTGGCCTCTGCTTAGTTTTAAGTAGTAATAACAATAAATTTGCTAATAAATGGTATTTGATACCGAATAAAGATTTACTTTTACATTTCTACAGTTACACTAAAACTTCTTGCATTTATAGCAGTCACATTTTAGCCAACTTTGCGTAAAGTAATGAAATATAACTAATTGAACTCAAATAGCGAGTTGATTATTTAGTGAATCTACTTTAATTCGAAAAATACCCAACTTTAACCTTTAAAATGCGCAATTTAAATACATCTCCTTTATCCAAAATCTAATCCTTAAGAATATTATTAATGACCTTGGAATTACTCTTCCCATATTAGTTTCATAGTGGCATTGTTCTGCTCGAGATATCTATTTGTCAATATCTCTCTTCTCTTAGTCGAGTGAAGATGGTATAGCAAACTTGATACCGAAACTAGTCTCGCAAATAAATACTATGATCCTATAAATGGTGAAATATTTTTGATGTTTGAACAGGTAAGTATTATAAGTCTCGTTTCTAAACATTCAAATTTAATTTGTATTTTTATAATTTGTTCATAATATTAGCAGAATATTACGGCAAATATTAATTGCACTGAAAAGTAATGTCACCTTTCGTTTGTAATGTATATAGTTCAATAAAAATAAAACTGACCAAAAATCAATATATTTATCAATGTACAATTGACATCGATAACTTGTCGATCAAAAAACAAGTTGTATGATTCTACTGATGTAAAACCGGATTTTAGGAGACAAGTATTTTATTGGAGTTGCAACATTTTAATTGGTTCTGACTGCCTTCCCATTGGCAAAGTGTTCAAGTAACCTTAAATAAAGTATGCTCCACCCATTCATGATTAACATCAAACTGTTACAAATTGTTAAAAAGAAAGCTTAATATTCTGCAGTCAAATCATGACGGATTCAAATCCTTCTATATTCAATTTTCCAATTTTCTTGATATTCTCTTGAATAACAGATCAAAGCGGATTAACTTTGATCGATAAATCTGTGATGTTTTCGGATGGATCTTTTCAACTGCCTCTTTTCCTGTATCATTAACAAGAACATTATTTGTTTTCAGTCTATCAGATGCCGCACTGGCCAGTTTCAGCGTTGCTTTCTGCCAAGTGTTGTCCATCTTTGGAATTCCTTCGACGAAGAGACTTGTGCATCGAAAAGTGTAGATGCCTTCAAAAAGAAAGCTAACAAGATCTTGTGTTTATCATGAGCCATTATCCTGTTATTTTGTTATTTGTTATGTTTTTTCTTGTTTGAATATTCTATATACAATATATCTTGTTTTGTTTGAATGTTGCTATATACTGTTTTTCATATTTTTTATTTAATTTTATTACTCAATTTAATTTAACTGAATCCATAGATGACTGGAAGCCTTGGGGTTTTTCTTTACCTATCTTTTCCCAGTTTGTTCTTCTATCCCACTTCCCTTTCTTCTTACCATCGTTCCCTCTTCGACGTTGCAGGTGTGCGGGGATTGCTAATTGCAATCTATAGTTCTTGCACTCTTCCCGTTCTACCTGTCTCATCTTGTCTAATAATAATAATAAAATTAGTTCTCCCTGATGATGTTCATCGGGGAGATCAAAATCACAGTTCTCAAAATTACTAAGCGTATTGCATTGTTGCGTTTACAAAATTCGTAATTCCTGCAATGCCATATATGGCACTTTCAAATCGTTGGCATCAATTGATTATTGAATACAACAAAATAAAACTACGACTTAAATCAGCAAGAACAATAGTTAATCTTATATCTGCAAACACACTTGAACCTTTATAACAGATAAATTTATATACTATGGCTAAAACCTTTACTTGAAATGTGACATTACTTTCAGTATCCATTTATATAACTTTGTTTAAAACTTAGAATGATACATAATTTATAATGATGTATTCCTTTCTCTTTCCGCCTGATTAAGATAACATAGATAACTATGCAAACGAAGCCCGATACTATGGCCAGCCTTTGCAACCCTTGGTATCCTTTGGATAGAATATGATTGCTTTTGATATATATTAATTTCCATTCACCTTTCTCTCTCTCTTTTTCATAACGAAAATAGAGGGAGAGGTGACGCCCCCTTGTCGCGGGAAGAGAGCTTGTGTGGACCTTGGACTTTTCGAGCTATGTCGGCGGGGGTACCTCTTCTGGGTACCCCTGGTAGGGCTTCCCTTGTCGATTTGGTCGGAAACGAGGTTCCAGACTTAGGCGGTCATTTCTTTCTTTGTCTACTCTATCCCTCTCCTTTTTTACTTTTATCCTATCTCCCACTCATACAAAAAAAAGCCCACTCCTATCGTGTCACTCTTTCCCTTTCTTCCCCTATCTACCTATAAGGACCTGGCAGCTACCTCATGCGTCAGAAGAGAGGCTTTGGAACCTCTATAAACAACGCCAATCGACGCTCACTGGTTGCGAGAGACTAGGACTAGAGGTGTCCTAGGCGTTGGGGCACGATGAATGAGATGAGGGTAGTGCCTCGTTAACCCCTTCCCTGGCGCGTAATTATTGACCGTTCCCAGTGCCCGTTGACGGGTGCTTATGGTAGCATTGGTCCGAGGTGACGGCCCTTTGTTTCTATGTTGGTTGCCAGGCCAATAAAAAGCCTTGGGTCGAGTTCCTTGGTGTGGCGGGATATCCATTGAACGCTACTCCGAGATCCTGGCCGTTGTGAAGGGAACTAGTAGGAGTTTAGTAATTGGCGTGCTTCATTGTTGTTCCCCTGGTGAGAAATCGATGGCCCCTTCGGGGACTGTCAGTGTTGCTTGGTTGGGAGCCACGGCACGCCGAGGTTTGACGACTCGGTCGGACGAACAGCAGCACATGGAGCGTGCCTTCTGAAAGATCCGAAACCTCTCGGATCGATAGGCGGGAGCGACTCACGCTGGGAGAACTCACCAACCCCCCTTTTTTATCATTGATTGGTCACGAGTTTTCAGAGAGAGAGAAAGCGCTCAAAATGACAGGCAAAAAAGGTCCTGTTCGTCTCAAACATAGCTGTGCAATATGCCAGTTAGAAAAGTGGTGCGTTGACTTTCTGGAGGGCTGCTACTCAAAATGCAGCCCTGAAAGTATCTGCACTACCTGCATATTGACGCGAAAGGTGGAAAAATTAAAAGACCTCTATAGAGCCTCAGAGGAGAGAGCTAAGGTTCTTGAGGGAAAGTTGGAGAAGCTCGAAGCCCTTAACGTAGCACAGGTTCGATGCCCAGAAGAGGCGCCGCCCACTGACGTGTCGGAATCCCCTGGTAACCAAGCGGACATTCCGGCATCATCTGAGGCTAATCTAGCTGAGGCGAGAGAAAAGGAGAAAAAGAAGAAAGGAGAAACGAAGAAAAAAAGAAAAAGAAGATAGTTGAAACAAAAGTAGAACCAAAAATAGAAGAAAAACAGATAAAAAAAGAAGAAAAAGCAAGATAAAAATTTGGAGAGTAAAGAGGAAAAGGGGAGGCCTCTTCCACAAGGGAAGACCCCGTCTTCAGAGACCAAGTGTCCGAAGGTCACCCTCATTGGTGACTCGCAAACACGGGATCTGCAGCCGCTGCTAGCGGCCCGCCTTCGCACTAGCGTGAAGGTAAGCTGCCTGTCAGGATGGGGTAACCACAACATTAGAGTAGAGGCAGAGAAAGCTCAGATTTCTGAGAATTCAGTTGTTGCTCTGATGGTGAGCGGGAACGACCTCTACCTCAGAGGGGGTAAGGTTGGCCTCAGTGGTAAGACCATCCAAACAGTGATGGGAGCCGTGGACGACATAGGGCTTAAAACCCGCAAACGTGTGGTGGTTGGGATGCTTCCGAGAAGAGGTCCATCCCGAACCGCTCACGAAAGAAATGTCGCAGTGAACAGAAGGTTGGCGGATCTCTGCACGGCAGAAGGAGTCTTCTTCGTGGACCCCTATCGTACCTTTATCGGTAGAGACGACCTCTACCAAAGGGACGGGGTACATCTCTCCTTTAAAGGGAAGGCATTTCTCGCCAACCTAATTCAAGATGTCGTGGAACGCACCCAAAGGAGCGTTTGAAACAGAGAGAAAGCGGACGTGCGCCAGCATGCCCATGTCACTCCTGGAACGACCTTCTCGGAGGTCGTCAAAAAGGGTGTGACCACGAAAACAGAGAAGCCGGGAAACGGAAGAGCGTAGGGAGTCCTACACTAGGGGACTCCCTCAAAGTTCTTCTGTTCAATGCGAGGTCAATCAGGAATAAGTTTCTTGAGCTCCGTGGCCTCGTAGTAACAGAGGAACCTGAGATGGTGGCCATAACGGAGTCGTGGATAAAAACCTCAAGCCGAGATTTTGAAGGTGAATTCACGATTCCCGGTTACCAGCTCTTCCTGAAAGATAGGCCAGACAGAGAGGGTGGCGGTGTGATGTTGTATGTCAAGGATACTCTCAACTCGATGAATTGCAACATCATATCCGACCATGAACTACTAGGTGTTGACCTAGAGATAGGTCCTGCCAAATACAGGACCCTGGTGCTTTATAGACCTCCTGCCCAACTCGTTGAAAAGGACAGAGATCTGTACCAGCTACTAGGAGAACTTGTCGAAACAGAGTGTGTATCGTCATGGGTGATTTCAACACACAAGTTGACTGGGAAACCAGAGAACCCTGTGGCGAGAACGCACTACTTCCGGAGTTCACGAACAACGAGTTCCTGACTCAATGGGTGAGAGAGCCAACGAGAGGAGAAAATATCCTTGACTTGGTTTTCACCTCTGAGGATGACATCGTTGAGGACCTCTCTGTTGGCGAAGAGCTTGGTGGCAGTGACCACCGACTAATTAGATTTGTAGTCAAAGTCCCCAAGGCAGAGCCTGCCACTAGTAAATCAAGGAAACTGGATTTGAGAAGAGCAGACTTTGCAGGTCTCCGCGTGGGACTGACTGACGCGAGGCTAGAAGAGTGCAATGCTGTTGAAGACTCTTGGAACAGTTTCAAAACCACATTCATGAGTCTTCAATCGCGTTTTATCCCTCTGAAATGCCCCCGTCGGTCCTCTGTTCAACCAAAGAGGTTTAATCGAGAAATCGGGCAACTGCTTAGGGAGAAGAGAAATTTGTACCGGCAATCGAAGATCTCGGGTGACTTTGACGAATACCGGAGGCTAGCCAGGAGAGTGAAGTCCAGCATAAGGGCGGCTAAGCGGTCTGAGGAACTCCGAGTGGCGAGACTCTGTAAAGAGAATCCCAAGGAGTTTTTGGATATGTGAACAGCCGTAAACCAATCCTTCGAACGATTGGCCGTTTGAGGAATGAGGAGAAAACATTAAAGCGTTCAGATGCAGAAAATGCTAACCTCCTCAACGACTACTTCTCTTCAGGGTTTACTGAAGAGTGTGGTCCCATTTCCCAGCCGACGGATTCCTACTCGGGGGAAAAGCTGGAGGCAATGGACTTCACCGAAGGTGAAATAAAGAAAAAGATCGCTGACCTAAAGGCGAATAAGTCCCCTGGACTGGACGGGTTTCTACCTAAAGTGTTGAAGGAAGTGTGCGATGAAGTATCACGACATCTGTGCGCTATCTTTAACATGTCAATCCGGACCAAATGCGTTCCTAGAGACTGGCGTGAGGCGGAGGTGACTCTTATCTTCAAGAAAGGAGACCGTAACCAACCGTCGAACTACCGACCTATCAGTCTGACTTCGATAGCTGGTAAATTCATGGAAAGCATCATGGTGGACAAAGTGACGTCGTATCTAGAGTCAAACCTGCTACTGAGGAGTTCCCAGCACGGCTTCCGAAGGCAACTGTCATGCCTGACGAACCTTGTGGAATTCTTCCACTTCGTTTTCAGTAAGCACGATCGGGACAAGGCGGTGGATGTGGTCTACCTAGACTTTCAGAAAGCCTTTGATAAGGTACCACACCGCCGCCTTCTCCGGAAAGTGCGAGCGCTTGGCATAGACGGAAAGGTAGCCGGCTGGATCGAGAACTGGCTAAGTGGCAGACGGCAACGGGTGGTCGTGAATGGACAGTCCTCTGAGTGGGTGCCCGTTACTAGCGGGGTGCCTCAAGGTTCTATCCTGGGACCACTACTATTCATCATCTACGTCAACGACATGGACGGTGACATGGTTTCCAAGATTTCCAAATTTGCCGACGATACCAAGCTTTGGTATGAACGTTTCAAAGGGTGGAAATACTGCCCGCCTGCAGGAAGATCTTGGGAAGATTGGGGAGTGGTCGGACACGTGGCAAATGCCTTTTAACGTGGGCAAATGCAAAGTGATGCATATCGGCCACAGAAACCCCCAATCTCAGTATATCCTTAAGGGCACTGCTATGGAATCCACCGACACTGAGAAGGACTTGGGTCTAACAATCACTAGTGACATCAAGTTCTCGAAACAGTGCATTGAGGCGGAGAAAAAGGCCCAAAGGATGCTAGGCTATATTAAGCACCAGTTTAGTTATCAGAACCAGGAGATTGTACTTTGCCTGTACAACTCACTTGTCCGACCGCACCTAGAGTATGCCGTACAATTTTGGAGTCCTCTATTGCGAAAGGACATCGCGAGATTGGAACGCGTACAAGCCAGGGCAACCAAGCTGATTCCCTCTAGCCGACATAAAAGTTATGAGGATAGCCTAAGGGAATTAGATCTGTTCTCGCTGGAAACCCCTAGACTGCGTGGTCAGCTCATCGAAGTTTTCAAAATACTTCGAGGGTTCGACAATGTTGACTACCGGGATATGTTCACACTGAGTGAGAACAGAACGCGCAATCACGGCTTCAAACTTGAACTGAAGCGTCACAACCGCAATCTGTGTGGAAATTTTTTCACTTACAGTATCTGCGGTATGTGGAACGCACTTCCAGTGGAAGTTGTCAACAGTGAATCTGTTGACCAGTTCAAGTCAAGACTAGACAAGGTCTTGAAAAGTGGCCGTTTAGGGACACAAAACAATTGAGCAGCCATGTGCCCGCTCGATTGCTAGTCCAAAGGTACCCTCCTTGAATGGACCGTAAGGTCTCCTAGGGTACCTTCATTCCTTGTTGTTGTTGTTACTTGACTCCTTTTCCAGAGAATGGGAATTCCAACCATGAGTTGAAATATTTTGTGCAGAATTAGATGATAACATATATGTGTTATGTTTGTGACATAATTGTCTATCTAACTCACACATATTTCTCCAATACCTCCTACATATGTATATGTATAATATTCTTAAAAGCTTTTTTGCGCTAAGTTTAAAATAAAGTTTCCCAAATATTCAACACAAGAGGGGCTAAAAATCAAATTATGCTCCCGTGTATATTCAGTAACTCATTATAACCTACTTTGAATTTTGAGCCAGAATTGGATAGCTGATGGTAGTTAATTTGAGCCTCCGTTGCTCAGTGGAGATCGGAGAAGATTGTCTTTTTTGTAGCTTCGAGGCACTTTCGATTCATTATTTATGCATTTTTATGCCTTACTATGGCGCAGAGAAGATAAATTACTCACCATGCCACATCACTCTTTTTTTTCCACCCAGGTGCGTTTTCTTAGAATCTATTAACTTATTAATAATTTTACAGTAGAGGATATTAGTCAAGCAACTTCTATTTACCCGGAATCTTAATTAATTTAAAGTACTTACACAGGATTTAGTAGTGAGTGATAGAAATTCGTGAAGTTAAAAGGTTGTAGGGACTAATTTATTTGTGTGATTTTTATCCTCTCAGACAGTCGCTTTCCACCCATAAAGGCAAATTCAAGTTTCAGGTATGAATGAGTTCTCAATTATGGTTTATTAATAATTATACCCTAAATGCACATTTAATTGCTTTTTTCTGACGAGGTGAGTCTTTTGTGGAGCAAGAGTGATCATCATTGAATTATTTGTACTGTCTGGTGGAATATTTGCGGGTATTACACTGGTGAAATAAGATGAATTACGATTAAAGATTGATCCATTAGATCTTGCGTTGCCCTAAGTGTAAATTTGATTACATTTATGTAAAAAAAATTGAACGCTTGAATGGGAGAAAATATGCCTTTAAGCAAAGATTTCTTTTTAACGGCCAAGTTTTAAAAGCATATAGAAAGAATGTTGTGCTAGCAATTGTAAGATCATGCTCGCTCGAGCAGTATTGTTACGTAAAGATTAAAAATATTTATTTTAGGTAATGAAAAAGGTTAATGAATGAATTGTGACTAGTAGTTCAGATGGCGCTTTTATTCATAATAGGTAGAAGACAAAGACGAATGGAATGGGGAAAAAAGATATGCAGTTAAAGCGATTCGCCATTTGTATAGACTACTGATCTGCCAGGACGAGTCTCTTGAAGGCTGTTGTAGACTGGCATGCTGAAATTGTCAAATAATCTCTCGCAGTGATACATTAGAGTTATCTAATTTGATGCTGGGGTGAAGCAGTGGAGTCACTTATTGGGATCAACTTAAAAATCCTATAAAAGCAATATCACTCCAATTTCTGTTCTTTAATAAACAACTAAGGAATTCACGTATCATTGGAACCTTTATAACACCCAAGGCAATGGGCTGCCTTTATGTAACCTTATCTTCGCTGAAACCTTAATAACTCATGGCTTCAAATGAGTCTATTTCTGGCCTCTCTTTGAGAATCAGCCACAAAACACTTAATAACGTAACACGTTTAATATTATTCAATTTGATACCTATAGAACTTCCCTTCTCGCCTCATCCTTTGTTCTATTTTAAGGAAGAGAAATTTTAACCAATTAATGCACAATTTTAAAAATATATATTTTTTTAAATTACACAAGGGTCTAAAAGGCAATTGGAATTCCAGTTAAATAGTAAAATATCTCTTGCAAATTTAAAGAATGAAATACCTTTTTAACAATGAAAGTATATTATTAATACTGTTGATTGTTGTGGTCTTTTAGAGCTTGACCTCGCCTAGGCATAGGTTTAATAAGTTATAATATTACAAATTGTGGCATTTTCGACCATGTTAGGAGAATCGCAGTCAGTAATTCAGACCTTGTTCCTGGATTGGGGGACCTTTTCCGAAGACTCTTGTATAATATTCCCCACACAGCCTTTATTGGGTTCGTGTCAGGAAACTGACGTGGTTCGGGAAGTTGTTTGTCGCCGCTTTGTTCCTCCCATTCTTTTGTTTTTTTAGCAGTATGACAGCGAACCCCATCTTCCAAATGAAAACACTAGTAGAAGGTCCTTTTAAAAGATTGAAATGTTTTTTTCCTAGTTGATATTGCCAACATACGCAGCCAAATCTAACTTTACATCATTTCAAATTTCTTCCCACACTATAAATGAAGAGCCATCAATGTTACGCCGTTGTTTGTAACCTGTTTATGTCCAAATCTTGAGGGAATACTATTCAAATCCATACCCTTCCACTGTCATAAATTTGAGCAAATCGTGATTTCTGAGAGGAAAGAATTTATGTGTCCAAATTCGAAACTCTTGTCGCTCAGTTATTTAGTCTACTCATTCGTCTTCATAATATTGGGCGGAGTTAGAAGAAACTTCCTTCTGACTGCACATCTCTAATGTCCAAGTAATTATTGCTGCAACTTAGGATTCTTCGAACCGAGGGTTGTTAGCAATATATCTTCGAACAGCCATAATACATTTTGGCAGATTGGTCAGGACGACCAGTTTAAGACTCCTACGACCTTAAGCCCTTTGCTTTTATTTCTTTCATTTGAAATACAATTTTGTTCACGGAAGAAAGAGGACTTTTAAGATTCCTAGCAATTTGTATTTGTGACAGTCCACTCTCAGATTGTCTAACAATCACTCCTTTCTGAGAATCTAAAATTCTAGGGTGTTTTGCTTTCGAGGCCTGTTTAATAACAGAGTTGGGCGGCCTGCTACATTAAACAGCTACTCCGCTACTTGCGGACTCTCTAAATAGTAGCGGAGTAGCGGAAGCGATTTCTATAAGCAAAAAGTAGCCGAGTAGTACGTAGCGTACTAAAAAAAATCCTTCATTCTCTTCACAGCTAGAATAAGGAACTCTTTGCCCATACTAATTTTCCTTAATCTTATTACCAGCCTCTCTTGAAGAGGCAGGTCTGCCATCACCTGATGAGACCAGTCCATTACCACTTTTCTTTGTTGGTTTTCCATCTCTTCTGATTCATTTTCTCTTGTCACAGTCTGATCCTGATTTGGGCATCTCTTACTCGTCTCAGTCTCTTCGATATTAAAGCAAAATAATAAAAAGTGCTAATGTTAATTTAATTTTTGCGTGTCTCCATATATAGTAAATATAAAATAGCATTGAAATCATTTAATATGAGAAATTTCACTAAAAGCTCGAGCAATGAAAAGTTTTTTTCTTTAAACAAGAAAACCTTATTGTGTACAATTGATCCACATTTTTGTTTAACTTTTTTATATAGATGATTACCGTTAATAGGTTAATGATTATTGGATTATTGGCTAAGAACCTCCTTGATGGAGCCTATAATTATTCCGTTTCAGTTTTATGCCTGATGAAGAACTTAGTAGGTTCTAGAAAAACTGATGTTGATCCTTTGTATCCTTTTACCTTCATTGGGTGGAGTAACATGTCTGCATTCTTCCACATTTCCTCTTCTCCTCTCCTTAATCATTACTTTCCTTATTCATATTTTTATGCACCCGCGGGCGAATGTCAGATGTAGCCTGGGCAACGTGGCTGCAGCTGACATCTGGATTATTCGGATCTCCCTCACACCCAACGTTTGCAGCTTGTCCGACCAATGCTTTTAGGGGGGATATTGGAATATATACCTTTCACACATTTTCATTTCCGTTCTATTCCATACACTTTCTCTGCAATGCCCTCGTTGGTATTTTTTCTTGAAATTCGACCAAAGCCAAATTCTGCAAAATAAAAATGGCCTAGCGCTGCATTTATTTCATCTTTTTATTCGAATAAGAAACGATTTTTCCATAAGAAAATGAATTGAATAAAAATTAATTGAAATGATTTAATTTTTAGTTACTTTCATCCTTGTCTCCTTGCTCAATTGGGAAAAAACAGGCGAATGTTGCCACTTTCTTCTTTGTTTCCCCTAAGATAAAAAAAGGTTTTTCCTTTTTAACAATTAGAAACATGAGTTATTTAATTAATTTATTTAGAATCTTTGTAGCTATGCGTCGTAGGAAGAATATCTATACCGTCCTCCGCCACGTGTTATAAAAGATGACTATGCCAGGATATGGGTTGCTAGCGTTAGAAGTCGCACACGCGAAAGTTTTGTTCCTGCTGATGAAATACGCAATGGCAGTGATGTGCGAGTGGGTAAAGGCCCCGTGTAGTCATGCCGGTTGTAGCAATGATGTGCGCCGACCCTACCTAGAAGGAAAGAAGTTGGTGATGATGATCTTCTAATGACGGATAATAATAAACCCCTTAATGGTGGCCTACCTTCATTGCTGTACGGAGGTAGGTTCGGGAGAATTGCGTGCCCCTCTAGTCCATTGCATCCAAACTCGGAGGTGAGTTTCCCGTTTCGTCCATAGTATTGTGGATGAGATCCTCCGAACGGATAAGGACAGTCATACAAAGATCAGAATGCCAAACACTGCCGAGCGCGAAAGCATTAGGGGTAGCTCCTCGTTTACGGAGTGGGGTGGGGGTATTATTGTGTATTCTTGAACCTAATAAGCGACAATGGAACCATTCATGACCCCGGGGGATATCCGGACCCCTTCCGGAATATGGAGATATGAGTACCCTAATAGAGGATAATAACACCCTATCTGTAGGGTCCTGTTATGATGTGAAGACGGGAAAGGAAATGATAATGGTGTTGTGAATAGGTGCGTGCCGATGAGGCGTGTAGGAGTTACTTACCACCGCGGTGGATAGGAGCAGCGAGTCCGACCAATAGGCGGCCAGTCCATCACGCTAAAGTTCTATGTCCCCGCTCTCTGGGATTGAACTCGGCTCCTTGGCGTGATAAATCCAACGCTCTATCCACTAAGCTAGTGAGATCTACTCAAAGTTTTGGGGATACTTTTAATTCACATAGTTACTTCCATAACTTCAATTACGATCAATTTTACTGGCTTCCCACACAATCAAACGCACTCCCACTAACACACATATACAAACGTGTTTGCTGCGATCTGGTTCATTGGAGTAGCGCGAAAGTGAAGATTCTTGTGAAATGAACGGTCATCAAAGACACGGTTTAGCTCGCTCAGAGAGTCCCATCAGAAATCTGTTTATGGGCTCTGTCTTCGTGAGTGCGCGACCGGGACGTGCCCCCGTGCTCTGAAACAGTGGGGAGGGAAAATCAAACTACGAGTATGTCAGTCCCCGCCTATGGGACTATGGGTGGGGAGGGAGAATGACTGCGGCAGAGGGAATAGCCATAAAGTTATAAAAGTCCGGAAGATAGAAACCGACCTCGCTTCAAGTAACATCTCCCACCAAGCTAGCTATACCTAAGTACCTCCATCCTACAAGACCAACAAATGTGTTGATCTTTAGAGGTAAGAGACAGTGGCAAATTAGTGTAAAACCACCATATGGTAAGCGACAATTTATCTCGTTTTTCATATGCTGATTGAGCTCCCTAAGAGTTAATATGTACCCCACGACTAACGTTTAAACAAACGGTTTAACAAACAAACTTCAAAGAATGTTAAAAGAAGTTAACTAACCAACAAACAAACATACTTCAAACTTTAAGCGATCTATAATATACCATCGTGATTTATCTCAACCCTACACATTTCCCTCTATTTTATTACTCTGCTAACGAAGAAGAATTTAGACGTAATTTGTGTAAAGGTTTTCTTCTGGAAGCAGAAATCTTTTCTTCAAAACCGAATCAATTTTCGCTCTATTTTCACTGTGAATAGTTGATTGATTCCTGATATCCATTTTCTGCTACCTCTAAAACTTGGTTCTGTTTATTGAATCCATAGTTTTGTCCCTAAAACTTCCATGAGAGATTTTCGCGTTATTTTTGCTTTAATTTTTTAAAATCTTTACACTATTTAGTAATCATAATTGGTAAATTATTATTAAAATAATTAAGAGTAATATTGATTGAGAATAATAAATAATGAAATTAACGATTAATTACAATGATACTTGATAGTACATAAGAGTAATAGCAAATGAATAGCGAAGCTACTTAAAAGTAGTACTTAATAGAAATAATAAATGATCATTCGGTTCTGAAGGAATGTATGAATGAAAATGCTAAAAAGATACTCTAAATGATGAAAGTTGTTGATGTTATTTCAATGTTCCACAGGAGAAGATCACCTCTACTTCTTTCGACTGCTTGGTAGATTAAGGGAATCTCTCTTTGATCCTACAGCCTCTATTGTATGGTCCGATAAACGCTACCACAATTAAGTGGTAGCTCTGAGGGAACAGGTTAAAGTAGAGAGAAGCTGTTGCATGCTAAGAGAATTTTATAACTCCCCTCTGTGATAGCAGTCCAAGCAACAGCTAAGAAGTGGAAGTTCAATTGCAACTTAACCTTACGTGGAATAAATAAATCGAGAATACATCGAGAAGCACTTTAATAGACTTTGAAGGGAGAGAAACAGAGCAAGTCTGGAAAGCTTTAGGAGGAGATGTTCTTCCGTCGAGTTCAAGGCGAGATGTAAGGATTCTATCACCCTCACGGTACAAAATCCTGGGTTGGGGGAAGGGAAACTTCATTCCCGCGTCGTAGGGTGTTTGGAGACGATCACACCAACAAAGGGGGAGGGGGGCTATGCTAACACACGTGGGAGCGCGGAGAGCGTGGCGACGCCCGAGTGTTCAATTTTTCTTACAGGGTGGTCCCATTCTATGATTACATCCAGGTGGGGTGTTCCTGTCATATACCGACGATTTGGCTGGAAATTAGAGATTATAAAACACTACCTTGCCTTTTGGTCGGTATTATGGAGAAAAGGAGATTTAATGTAATCCAACGAGAACTTGCCTAACTTCTTCTTAATAATGATTGGGTGAAAGAAAAATGATGAAAGGAATAAAAGTGAATAATAGATAAAAGTAATGACAAAGACGGTCAAACAGAGTTGTGCAATCCATACTTATGATCTCCTACTGGTGTAAATTTATTCCTACGCTTTGACTGTGACTAACCTCCATTCCAAAAGATTCTGAAAATTCAGATTCTGTTTCCAATTTAAATATACAGTTGAAATCAGAGAGGTAATTATTTATTCGTGTATTTTAAAATAAAATACATAAACATGAGCTAGCCAGAAAATTATGTAAATAGGTTTGCAACGAAATGAAGTAATTAGTGAAGACAAAAATGTGTACGAGGGAAAATAGCCGATTAGCCCAAAGTGGAATCTCAGAGAATCTACTTTGGAAGTAAGTTCATAAATAGAAACAAAAATACGAATTTAAATCACAATTAGGGAAGAATTTCTGTACATTCCTATTTTTCTAAGAAAATTATTTATAAAGTAATATATGAAAATATATTAAAAACAACATTCTATTCTATTTTATATTTATTCCTGTTAATGATTGGATATTAGGACCTTCTGCCATATACAGATATGATAATTTCCCTATTGTAATTAATATTTGGCACATAACACTGATTATTTTTAGATTGCTAATAGATTAATTGAAGCAGAGGAAATTAATGAAGATTTGCCATTATATGTGAAAGGGCTTGAAACTCTTATATAGATATAGGGTGTTTTCCAACAAAAATATAAATTCTTTATTGCATCATATATATTAAAGATGACTATCCTCCCCCCCCCCACACTTATCCCAAATGACAGCTTTAACTTTAAGGTTTATATATATATATATATATATATATATATATATATATATATTAATATATATATATGGGTAAAAATCACGCGGTAACAAGTGAATAAGTATAAATATTTGGTTGTACCCCGTAGGAAAAAAGAAAGATTGATTGGAGCTAGTACTGTCGTTATCTTAACATTTTCAAACTCACAATGGCTTACATAATAGAGCGGCACCGTATTTATACAAAGCAATGTTTTCCCCATAAGGTCAGACTTTTTATTAACAGATATTTCTGTTAATAAAATCATTTATATGCATTATGGTATCTGCTTTTCACCAGTTAATCTGATGACCCATCTTAAGCTTGTGGACAGCCAAAGCATTATTTGTATATCCCTTAGGTACTGCATTTTGATGTTGCTTAATTCTTACAGAAATAATTTTAGAAGTTTGACCTACATAGAATAAATTACAATCCAAACAAGGTATTCTATATATTACATTATTATCGTTCCTTGGGCTGTGTTTTATTAACATATTTTTAGTGTATAATTTTATTTAAAAATTACATTTATAAGTTGTTTTAACATTGGTACTACATACAAGAAATTATCACGGTAAGGTAAAAGTAATATGTTGTGTAAAGGTTCTGTTTTCCTTAACTTGCGGTTATAGAATGGGTTTTTTTTAGCTTTATATATGCAGTTTTCCCAAAACTGCATAAGATAAAAAGAATAATTTTTTCTCCGGAAAAATTAATTTTCCTACTTCCAAACAAACTCGTGCAGAGGTGGGGATCGAACCAAGCACACTGAGGCAGCGAGCAACCGCTTTGATCTCAATCAAAGCCAAAGCGTAGACCGCTCGGCTACGCGGGCTAATTCATCGAGCGCTCTTCACTGTTCTGGCTACTGCTCTATCGACTAAGCAACAAAGAGTCCCCCCCCCCAAAAAAAAGGTTGATCCTGTAGATATATTGTGTTTCTTAGGGTAACGTTTTGTCTTGCCCTCCATGACACTATTACCTGCATGGTCATCTGCTGCTATACACAATTGACAAATGTCATGGGATAGGTACTATGTATTGTGTAGGGAGCCCCACTAGTCCAGCTAAGAACAACTCGATGTGGCATCAATTTCACATGTGGAGAGATGATGACCCATGCCCTCCATATAGATGTTCACAGTTCACCGATATTTGTAGGTCTCGAACCTTTGATGATGCCAAAATACCTGGTCATCACGTCTTATAACTCGTAGACTAGGTTCATATCGGGTGAACGTGGCAGTTTCATCATTCATTTGAACTCTCCAGAATGCTCCTCTAACTAATTGTTGGGTTGATGTCACGGTTCATTTTCCTGCTTAAATATCCCATGGTTGCTGGGGTTCATGGTGTTCATGAATGGATGGCAATGGTTGTCGGGATATATGGTGTTCATGAAGGGATGCCAATGGTTGTCGGGATACATGATGTTCATGAATGGATGCCAATGGTGATCAAGCAGTGTAACGTAATAGTTACTTCTAAATATTGAGGGGAATCAACTCACTCAAACCATGCCATGTCAACACACTCCACAACAATATGGAACCAATACCCGTCTGCACGGTGCCTAGGTAAAAACTAAGGTCCATGGTATGACGGGCTCTGCACCCCACCCAATTCTTACAGCTGGAAACGTGACTCATCAAACCACGTCACATGTTGTCAGTCCTTCAAGGTCCAATTAGCAAAGTCACCAGCCCAAATGAGTAGCTGTTTCAGATTTCGTAGTGTTAACTGAGGTATTCTGATGCGTTTTCTGCTACCATATGCCATGGAAGGTAAAAACCCTGCAATGACCTGATGGATATGATTTTGGTACCTCCTGCATCAAATGTGGAGGCTATTTAAGCCTATATTGATTTTCTCTTACGAAAATCAACATAGGCTCAAATCGCAGCCGTTGCTGGTTACGATCATTAAGCACCCGTAGTCGGTCACTGCGTTGTCCACGGTGGGCGATAATATGCCTACTATGGAGTATTCTAGGTCTACCCTTGATAACCGTAGATCAAGGAACGTTGAATGTTGTCCACAGTTTCAGAAATAGAATGTCCTATTCGTCTACCTCCCACTATCATGCTCCGTTCGAACTCCGATTATTCCCATCTACTTGCCATAAGCAGCCTCGCCTATGTCCACAGGCACTGGCGAGATGTCAGCCAGCTCAAAACTGATACAGGTCTGGGAATTTTCAAGATTTTCCAGTAAGGTGGTGCTCCTTACATTACCTTTACACAGTTATCCTATGATTTGGGGCCGTCAATGTATACTTACACACATTTTCAATTCCTCTATTTACAACATTTTGTTTATTGCTCTTTCCTTGCATTTTTTCCTGCGGGAGGTCCCTTCGTTTATTCACTTTTAAAAAAATGTCGTTAATTTCCTAAATATTTCCATATAATAATAGTTTTAACATTAAGGTATAAGAACGTGACGATAAATTTGTACCTCAATGATACTAATAAAAGGGTGAGTTTCAGCCTTAATTACTATCAATATTATGGTGATCCTGGTTGGTCAAAGTCTCCCCAATACAGTGAAGTCATGTTCATTAAGTTGGTACAACGTGATGGAGAGGAAAAGAAGAATAAGGCATATAGACAAAATGAAGTGGAATAATTGAGCAGATCATTGATGAAAATGAGCTTGGCACCAAACCTCCCTACCTCTGAGTTCTTAAGCCTGGAATGTGTGATAGAAATCACTAGAAAACAAAATTCCTTAAATGTCTTTGTTAGGATGTACAATTTTTACCTCCTCACGTTCAGGTATTGAACGTTTACAAGTACCTGACGTCAAGTATTTCGTTATTTTGTATGCTGCCGGACAAATAATTCTTACCAGAATAAGCTTCATTCCTATTTGACCAGAATTATATTAACGAATTTCCCATTCTTCTCAACATTCTGCTTCATGCCTATTTATTTTATTGAAAGCATAACGCAATCAGGGCATCTACAGTAGAAATTATTTAAGAAAAGCTCAGTAATGGTAGTGGTGCAGATAATGCAAGTAAAAATGTGTCGTAGATAGCCATAGATCTTCTGTAGACTTTGGGGTTGGAGGGGCATGCGATAATTGGATTTTAGCTGCAGCATGATGACATACGCTACACTACCTCCACTTAGCAGGTTGCATCATCCATAAAAAATATCCTTTGTATAGCGTAATGCACATACGTCTCGAGAAATAGGTATACGGCGGTTTCTGGTACCTTTTTCATCCACTTGTAGTACTGTCAGCAGATAAACAACAAGATTCCCCCGAGGAAAACACTACCAGCACTGTTGTGCAAAGCAGATAAATATTCACTCACGTCTGCGATTTCATTCACTAGCTCGTATTGCAGCCAGAAGAACTCCTTTCCTCTATGTTTCCATTCTTCGTCACTCTGCTCATCATCGCGTTTTCACCCCATCACCTCCCTATACTCTTTTCAAACGTATTCATTTCTGCTAAATTCGCCAGCTTTTTGTTCAGAAACTTTCTCATTGGGTTGTCTTAATTATTTTTTACTTAGTTTTTTTTTAGTAAAATTAAAATAAATTCTTTTTCTTAAGCATCTAATGAGTTTCTTATTAAAAGGGTTAAAAAAGCAGCCATTTATAATCATCTAAACTAGTGCTGCATTTTGCAGCCTTTTTCAACCTTAGAACAAAAATCCCCCCATCCGGGGCAATCTCATATATATATATATATATATATATATATATATATATATATATATATATATATATATATATATATATAATGTAGCTGCTTTAATTGATTCAAACATGTACAGTATTCAGTAACTACCTTTTTCCGAATCTAAAATGGAATTATTTTAAATCGAGCATTCTGTTCTAGAGCTAAGTGACCAACCATCTCAAAAATAAAAAATATTGAGTAAAAAAATATCGTTACTACGAGTCACTTGCAAAAGAGCATTTTTATTTCCAAAATAAGGTGCTAAAAATGATCTGGATAGATAAAACAACAAAGGTAGATGAGAAGGTACATTGATATAAGTTAATCAAAAGATAATTTATGATTTTTACGATATAATAGTAAATGGTATGTAGACCTTTACTTTCAAATACACACTGGCCGCTTCTGCCAGATGACGGCACTAATAGGACGCATTCTTCTGGTGTTATTTTTCTTCATTCGTTTGTAATATTTCCCAAAGTTCTTCGAAGGTGCTTGAGTGTCTCTCCTCACTTCTCTCTCCTAACCTCTTCCAGAAATTCTCAATCGGATTTAGGTCCAGACACTGAGCAAGCCAATCAGTTCATGACACTTCCTCCTGAGCCATGAAATTCTTCACCAAATTTGCCGTGTGGCACGGAGTATTATCTTGTATAAAATGGGAGGTTGGGCAAGCATGTGCTTGCAAAAGTTCTTTATACACTTAAGCATTCACTCTGCCATGTAGGTGGACAAGTGAGCCATACTTAGTTTATATATGTAATTTATTATGTATTAGTTACCGTTATTTGTTTTGAAGCTACTGTAAGTTCTGTGATTAAACTATCCGAATCATTATGCTCCTTATGTATACAAGTTTCCATCTTATCTTACCTTACTTACCCATATAATCTGAGTATTCACGCTTACAAAAAAACTTGCAACGAGAAAATAGTAAGATATAACTGAACAAAACCCAGTAATATTTAACAAAAGGTCAGCGAAAAGGGTATTTAATCTATTTTGGTCTTCATTCCCCTTCTTAAATTCAGTAAGACATCAGGAAAATGTCCCAGAATGATAATTACATTAACGTAAATAAAACAGGCTGAAATTCAATTCAGAATTCAATTCAAGTTTGGGACTTATAGCGCCATGGAATCTAATTTCTGGTTTCATTTTAACTTCCCTCTAGATTTAATAATCAACTAAGAGACGATCCGACATATAAATCACGATTAAACGATTGTCTACATGGCAATGTGCATGAAGGCCTTGATAAACACAGTAATTAAGAAGTCCGATACAGATAAAACAGAGAATAGATGAAACTCCATCACGCCATACAATAAAAAATAATTATTTTTCCAATAATGACGAGAAAATAAGAAAATAGGCTCTGCCACTTGCATGAAAGATATTTATCTATTCAGTTATGGAATGTATTTGTTCCTTTGTGTCCTTGTTCACACCTTTTTCATTATTTTTAGTCGCAAGCGACTCTACATCTCACTAGGTCGGTTGGCCCCGGTTTGCTTTTTTTTTGTTTTTGTAATAACATTGTAACTAATCGGCTGCTTCTAATGAAATTTGAAACCCTTATGTTGTTTTACATTTTCTTTCCAATGATATAATTGCCAAAGTTCTCCCAAGGTTAGCTATGTAATTATTTTGTTTTGCCAATAACATCATTGCTATTCGTCCGATTCTATTAAAATTTTAAACCCTCTTGTTGTTTTACTTTCTCTTCCGATCATATAATTGCCAAGGTCCTCCCAAGGTTAGTCCTGGAATTATTGAAATTTGAGTAGGTCGCAAGATCATAAATCAAAATAAGTGAGAGCACGGGACCTTTTGATCAGCAGACCTTGTTTTCACTTATTGGGAGGTGATTTAGGCTAGAACGATGAGTAGCACGGAATGATTGCTAGTTTAAAGCCAAGTTCAATTGCAGCTTGTACTAGACGAAACATCACAGACACTATATGAAGAAATTGACAAGGGAAACTATGTTTATTGATATTGGCTGAAAATCTCCGTAAGCTGGCAAAAACAGGGGATGAATATCGTATGATGTTAAAACTCTGTCCAAATCTTATACTTTATTTACCCCACACTCAAACCTATTCCAGAGTAAGAATGAGATAAAGAACAGAAAAAAGTAAAAAAAAAACTGCTAGTGGTCAAATAGATCAGGATGAAGTAAAAGATTATAGAAAACATCCACAACCCAGCTACTCGATGGATTTATCAATAATGTTCATTTTACTAATATAATGCTACATACAATTAAACTAGATTGTTTTAAATTCCTGTTTCAGGAATCTTATGTCTCCTACTATTAATTACAAATACCCAACTCAACCTTAGTATTTATTTTCTCCTATTTATTATTTGGATAAAATTCGAGAAATTTGAGACAAGTGGTGCGGTTAGTATATATGAAAAAATTAAAACCGACAATGCTTCAAGCTACTTTGAACATACCTTTCCTGGCGAGGACGGTGCCCGGGCCCCAGGGCGCTTGAATCAGTGTCGGTTTTCAATATTTGCTATATACTAACCGCACCACTATTTATTATTCAAAATACCATTTCATAAACTTATCTATCGATCATGTTTGAAAACTATTCATCATGAAATTCAATCAATTTAAAATATAAAACGAACCATTTAACTTCATATAATATAACTTGATATAACTCCACTCAATATATAAACTAAATATTGATTAACTGTCATATAAACATGGCAAATAATAAACTTTATAATTTATTGCTAAAAAAATGACTTAAAAATGTCAGTACTTCAGAAGCCATTTTTATTCCAAGGAAATTTTTTACATATCTTTCGCTAACTCGCTGCCAAAATAAATTGTTGAAAAATAAATTAGATTCCTTATGGATGGATAAATTCCTCAGCTCTGGTATATAATATTTAATATTCTTCTTGTTATTCATATCCCAATAATTTGTGGTTGTTTTCTACATGAATAAATTTAAAGTAAATTCTCGGAACTAATCTAGCTTCTGTTCAAACAAGGAATTGCCTCTGTGTTCCCAGGTTGAAAATATAGCCGAAAGGAGACAATAATTCACAGTATTCAGTAAAGCTGCGAAATGGAACCAAAAGACGAGATTTTTTAAAAATTTAATTCAGTTAGAAAAACAGGGTGGCCTTTTACCTAATAGTTTTCATAGTCATATAACCTGCTTGATTTATTAGCTAAATCATATAAAATATTTACGCAATATAAGAACACACCAAGATGTTTTTTGAACAAATGTATAGTCCCAGCTCTCCATGTATTTGCAGGTTTTCCCTGAGGGGCACTTTTCTCAACTATGCTGTGACTGTGTTTTGTCTGGTTCGTGATGCCAGCAGAAAAAGAGGTCTGTAATTGTAAGGACAAAGGGGTATTTAGGCTTGGGTAGTGACTGCATCTGAGCATTGCCAGGGCAACCGATTTATGACGTGGGAAGGATGTTTCTTCTGGGGTAATAGCCGGCGAAACGACGTTGCAGGGTGGATGATTGAGACGGGGTGATTGGGTGCTATGCTAGGTTACGCATGTGGAGATTGGTTTATGGGTAATGGTGACAAGAATTCGTAGGAGGTTTCATTGGAGTATCTAAATATACGATTTCCGGGAGGTTTTGCGGTTCGGTATGTTGATGCATTAAATGGCGGCTTAAGTTTTGGGGACGATGAAGAACTTGTTTATTTAAATGAGTCTAGACACTATAAACCTCAGTGTAATTTCCACTATCATCCCATCACATAGGTGTAGATTAGTTATAATTGGTAAAGCATTGGCCAGAATTCTGAATCTCACATTTGAAGAATTGCATGCCCTTCTGGCCCATGCCTCCGGAAGATCTGCGGCTATATATAACTTACATACATTTTGACCTGAATCTTTACGCATCTTTCTTCTTAGAGTTTTTGTCGTAAATGCACTCGTTGGTCTTCGCTTTGAATTTATAAAAGGTTTTATTCATCTACATTACAGAAGTGCCCATAGATGAAAAATCGAAGATATCCTCTGTCTTATTAATTTCAATAGATATCTTTTTAAAAACTATCTTAATAGCTATCTTTTTCAAACTATCTTGATAAATATCTTTTTAGAAACTATCTTGATGATTTATTTTGAAACTATCTTAATAGATATAATTTTTCAAACTATCTTGATAAATATCCTTTTTAAACTATCTTGATAAATAACGTTTTCAAACTATCTTGATAGATAACTTTTCAAACTATCTTGAAAAATATATTTTTCAAATTATCTTTATAGATGTATTTTTTCAATTTATCGTCTAATTTCTTTTTTTCTTTTTCCACTGTTTTCATAGATAAACCCTTTTATTTTTATTTTCCATTTCTTCAAGTTACTCCCTTTTATATGTAATTTGAGTAAAAGGAAAGGATGACTAGCATTTTATCTCACCCTTCCTCTTCCACCTATTAAAGAGCAATTTGAATTGGATTTAAAGGGTGATGGAATCATTTTACTGAGCCATTAAATAATAGATTTGCTCGCCTGGTCCAAGAGGTATATTTTTATCAATCAATTGGAGTTGATTTAAAAGTACAGGAATTTCTAATGGTTTATCACATTTTCTTATTTCATCTACACATTTTTCCCATCTCCCAAATTAGATTTTTAGGAAATCAACTGAGATGTATTAAAAATAAGAGTGAGTTTTCGTGACCTACTTACAAATTGTTTTTTGTAAAATGAAGGAAAGATTTAAGTAAATTTTAGTTGTGCTCGGTCAGTAGGGCCCATAGTAAACCCTTCTTTTGATTATACTAGGTTCCATACATTTTCATATTAACTCGATCTTCTTGTTCAAAATTCAATTGAGATGCCTCATTTATATTTGCGATTTAAAATGAGTAAATGAATCGATAAATCTTTTTCATCGCGTCATCATTTTCAAAATATTATTTTTACTAACAAAATTGGGATCTATTGGATTCAAGCCTGGATGAGCCAGGCGCGTCCTCCTCCCCTCTCCAATTTCAAGAACGCATTGCTCTCGTCCTGGATGAATAAACAAATAATAATAAAGAAATAGATAAAAATATACCTTTTCCCGAGAAAGAGCAAAACTCCATCTCTTTGGTAATTGTAGTGCAAGGCAGAAGATACGAAGCATAGCTGAAGCATCATCAATGGGAATTTTCGCTTGACTGCCCATAATTAACAAAAAATTGGAAGATTAAATATCTTCCAAGATCACCGGTCGAGAATGACGCATATATAATCGCCAATCCAAAGGTGTCTTATCGATAAATGGATTTGTTACGTATTGGATAGTAAATTATTGGTTTAAAGGATGATAGGATGAATTATTGTAGTTGTTTGTTTGGGAGGAAAGAAACTGTAAGTAACAATGTCTCTTCCAGTATTTTCAAAGGGATTGCATAATTCCCAACGAACGTGTTTTCCTAGTTTACGATGTACGGTGTCTCCTTCTTTTCCAGTATAAATTTTAGCATTCCAAGCGTATCCACTATCAGCTTCATATATTCAAACTATTTTAAGTCCATATTTTCTAGCTTTAGTAAGAATATAAGTTCTACCTGGAATGTGGCCACGGTAACCAAGAAACTGTTCATTGGCAATCAACATATCTGTAGGAATGTCATATCATATTTAGTGAGCTTCTCCTTGAACATATTCCAAACATCAGAAATTGCAGCCAAATGATCTTTTTAACGATCTCTTTAGTTGTCAAATCTATCAGCTCTAAGAAAGACGAAAAATCGATTTTTGGATATTGTAGCACAGTATATTTCATGCGGCAATGTCATAAAAGGAAAACTCTTTCATATAGCTGTTGCCATGATTTTTTGAGGCAGGTAGCTCTTGAATTATATCATGAATTTTTCTGTTTGTGTAACTTTGTATATGTAGAATTATATCATTTGTTATAAAAAGATGAAAGGCTTCTGTTTCATCAGTAGTATGAGCTATGTTTTGAAGTGTAAATGAACAAACATTGCGATCTCGAAGACGTTGTAAAACTGGTTTACTTGTAAAGGTACTACCAAATTTCAGGTCACCTGGATAAGGATCTTAATCATCAGAGGATTCACTCTCCGAAGCTTGTTGAAATTGTGGTAAATTATCTTCTGCTTTCTCCTCAATAGGCATTTCATCATTTTCAGCAATGTCTAGAAATTGTGATGAATGAGCTTCTGTTCCCTCATTATTTCGCCTTTCAGCATTTATAGCAATATCTTTATTTATGCTACAATCAAGATCAGTGCTGTCGTGCGGGGGCAAGGCTGTATCTGCTTCATCGCCTACAAGCCATTGTACTAGCGCTCAGGCCTCGGCATCCAAATTTTACGTCCAAAAAACGGTAGCAGAACTACCAAGCGTAGCAAAAAATTGAAAGATCAAATTAAACTGATTTGTAAAAAAATGTTACACGTAACCGGTTAGTTGAAGTGAAAATAACGTTTTTACATAGTATATATATAGAAAAATAAAAAAATATGAATTTTAGGTAAGGAATATAAATAATACCTAACGACAGAAACATCATTTCAGAATGACAAGCTTTAAAAAGTTTTACAAAACATTTGCCATTTAAACAAAATTGAATTTTAACAAAATGTTACACCTGGTTTATGGATCAAGGTTAAACTTTATGTTCGTTGCTTGGAATAGCCATTCTCAATGCCCAGTACTTTTGATTCAATGTAATTCTTCTTCTAATAATAACTCTAGTACTAATAATAATGATGATATTATTATTCAATATACTTCATAATTTCTATGGCCACACAGCTCCATCTCTTTCTTAGTCACAAATCTCGGCATGGCTTGTAGGTGTAGTCCTCCATCATAACTCTCAACAACTCTAAGGAGACTCTTCTCTATAGTTCTGTTATCCGTCTACGAAATATTTATTAGATGTTTCCAATATACCACACTTTCTCCAGCGTTTAGGTTTGGTGGTACTTCTGTCATTTTTCAAGATATTCCTAATATTACCCAGTTGAATTGAAACGATCCGGACTCATGAGTGTACTGCAGAAATTGGCTTGAAATATTTGTTGTCATGAAAGGGTTCAAGCCTCAACGACTCTGATTGGAATAATATGACATTAAGAAAGGGACTCACCATCGACTGTGACTATAGACCAGGGTTGGGCAACCTTTTTAAGTGGGTGTGCCAAAATAGGACAAATTTTTGCTACAAAATTTTCTCACGTGCCAATACTTGACTAAAACACAATGAAAGGATATAAAATTAAAGATGTTCTTTTTATTTATTCCCAACCCTTTATGATGCATAAAAATTACAAGGAAAAGATAGTCATTTTACCTAAAAATATACATATTATATTAAACAGAATTGAATCTTTATCATTTCAAGCAGAAAACAACAAATCCAAACTAGAGAATGAAAAATTGTGGACCTTTTCATTTATTTACCATCAATGAGACTTCTGCTGCTGCCTCACTGATAACATAATTTATAACAGGTTGTACACAATGCAGTTGCTATATAAAATAAATTGGAGATACATTTATTTAGTTTTCTTAAGTTAAGCGTTTGGCTTCGCGTGCTCGTACAATACGTTGGCATGCCACGTTTGGCACGCGTGCCAAAGGTTCTCCACCCCTGCTATAGACACTTAAAGTCAAAAAAGGACTCACCATCGACTCCGGCTGGTGTCACAATACTCCATGAAAAGGACACCATCGACTCTACCTGTAGTCACATATCGAATGAAAGGGGGCTAATCATCAACTCTGAGTAGATTCTGATAACCTCATAAAAGAAACCTCCCATTGTACATAGGTGGATTCATGTTACCTCATCAAATGGATTCACCACAGACAGTGGAGTCACAATACGTGATTCACTATAGACTGAGTGGAGTGAATTGGCTTTATAAAAGGGACTCACCTTCGACTGTGCGTGGTGTCATGGCAATGACTATTGAATCTTAATGAAGCCAGGTGACGTCATGAAAAGGTTCAGTATCGACTGTGAGGGAATTCACGTGACATGATGTCATGAAGTACCTCGGGTCTTCGTTCCAAAGTTTTAACATGTTATGATTTTGAAACCCAGGAAATGAAACTTATTATAGACGTATGTATATGTGCACCGTTCATTAAAGCTATATCTATGTTTCACAACATTTATCTCTCATTTATTAGAGTCTTCATATTTTCTTGTTAACAATAACAACCAACTATCCTTGCTAATTTTATTATAATTATAAGTACTACCAAGTAGTATTGCATTACTTAATTTCTACTTGCAGATTAATTTTCAATAATTTATTAATTATCAAACTTTTCATTCCCAAACTTTTGCTAAAAAAAAATAGCCATTCAATGCAAATTAAAACTATGCTGACACAATTAAAATTTTATATTAATTTTCGTTAAAATTTACCGTTAATATTTTTGTATTAGAAGACATTTCAAATTTTAATTTCTTTCCTTACTTCTTTGACAATTAATTAGATCCTACAATCGCTAATTAAAGAAGTAATATCCTTGCCTCCTGTTTGGAGCCATTTTATAATCTAAGAAACAAAATCGCGAACAAAAAAGTAGCCAAAGAAATCATATTCTTTGATAATTCCTTAACGCAGAATGAACGTAAAATGTAGCACATGAACGTAATCATATAAACCGATGTGTATGGGTGTGTGAGTGTAGTATTTCTGTAAATCTTATTTAGGCAGTTTAAATATCTTACCAGGAGGCAGAGGAGGAGGAGAAAATAAAAGAAAATAAAGTGTAAGGAGAAAAGATGATTAATAACAATACCAACAACGATCTTTAATAAGTCTTTAACATACATAGTTGAACGTAAAATGGAACACATGCACTCAATTAATTTAACCAGTGTGCATGTGTGTATGTGCGTGTGAAATCTTTGTAAATCATTCCTATTTTGTACTTTACATATCTTACGATAAGGAGTAGATGAGGAAAAAAAGAAAGAAGAAAGATGATCAATGACAATAAAACATCAACAACAATTATCGTTACTAGCAATACTAGTATATACCTAGAGAAAAAAATTGGGGAAAGGGGAGGGTTGGAACAAGCCAGGCAGCGAATTAGATGTGCGAGGCTATCAAGAGGTTACGTTTAGGCTAAGCTTAGGATAAGTTAGATAAATAATGTGTAGGAAAAGGCAAAAAACAACCAAAGCTTTACAAAATTATTTATTTAGGGGCAACTAGGCTATAGGCCTTCGAAATAGCCTAGAATGCCTAATTCGCTATCTTGCCTGTTCCCCACCCCCCGAATTTGTTCTCTAGTCATGTACAGGTATTGTCAGTAACCATAATTATTGCTGATGTTATTGTCATTGATCATTGTCGTGGAATAGGTTTCCATATAC